>MARA01000008.1:0-1200000 GCA_001792895.1 Lentinus brumalis | reverse complement strand
TCCACCCTGGGACTCGGCCACAGCAGCCCCACGCTCAAGCTGCTACCAACGGCGTCACGAAGACTAGCGGCACCCCCGCACCCGCTTCCCTCGAGCTCCGCTCTTCCATCTGTCAGACTTCAGCCAAATCCTCGCGCCCCATCTCTGCTCAGGAAGCATCCGCTCGTGCGCATGGCGCGTCCGCACCGCACGGCGTCGGCTGCACGCATGCTTCTGTGCGGCTGCAGACGCAGGTCGACTTCGACTTCGACTTCGACTTCGAGCTGTGCGCGTGCTGCCCTGATCGCTGCTGCCCTGATCGTGGCTGCCCTGATCGCCGCTCCCGGTGCGTGCGGGATCTGGCGGGCGATCTGGCGACGGCGAGTCCTGCCAGAGAAACAAACGGTTCGTTAGGGACGCACAGGGGGGTTGTATTGGGAGCAGGAGAGGTGCGCAGGGACGGTGTCGCACGCAGGAGGGCGGCTGCAGAACACGCGTGTACACACCCCCAGGAAAATATATTTTTTACGCCCCATGTCGCCCGTATGTCGCCGTATGTCTGTCTTCCGCGCGCGTCCTGCCCTTCTGCGTCTCGCTTGCAGCCCGCTCGTTCGCGGCTAGAAGCTGCCCGGAATCCGGACCTGCTTCGCTGTCGCTACCTCCGCTCCCGCCCTCTCTGCGTTGTATCGCACACGGCACACTCGAGGTACGCGGACAAAGCTCTTGATTGCGGCTATGGCTACTGACAGTCAGATCTACACTACGCAGTCCTCGGCCCGCTCTCTCGCTGCAGCCTCTCGCTCTCGCCGCCTGCCCGACATCCCCGCCGTCTCCTCGTCCGCCTGCTCTCCTCTCCTCGTCGTGCCGGCCCGGGCCTCGCCGTCGCGCTCTCGCCTCCAGAATCTGCCCGGTATGACGGTTAGTCTGGCCGCCGAGAGCTGACTTGAGCGCAGAATGTGGCTCCGCCCGGGCTGCTCGAGCCGCGTGCTTGCGGTACCGCGCGTGTCGACCCGCCCGAAACACTGACAGATCGACGGCGGTGAGTACAGTTCACACTCTGCCGGGAAAACGAGAACACTCACCCGCAACGACGCGGCCAGATCCGCGTTCTCGATGCCCGTCTCACTCGGAGGCCGTCCGGAGTGCCCGAACGCGGGGCAGCTACTGCCATGCGCGCAGCCTGCATGAGCAGGTGCGTCAGGACTCGCGCGTCCGTCTCGAGCGATGGAGGAGGTACTTACATACGGTGGTTTCCTGGCGGAACTTGCACTGGGAAGCTCGCAGCGCAGCCGGCTGCCAGCTGCTGGTCGCGTCGAATAATTTCTATAGCGCATTAGTACCAGAGGACAGTAAACGAAGCCGTGAAACCAATACTCACAGACTTTGCGTGCGACGGAGCCAGCTTCTGCCAGTCGGCACCTTCGCAGTATGGGCGCCTACAGAGACAGGCGAGATGCCATCTCCGAGGGCCGCTTCCTGCCTTCTTCGCACCCACCACCATCGCGCCGCTGCTACACCGCTGCCTCTCCTGCCCTCCGTCGCTTCAACGAGCGACACGGGCACCCGGGCAGCCACCTGCAACACGAGCTGCGTCAGAACTCGCCCCGAGACAGAACTTGAACACGTCGGTACGTACCTCTGACTCGCCCTAGGCCTGTCACCGCGCAGGCCGACCATATGCGCTTCGTGCGCCGACTTGAGACGGAAAGCCGCGCTGTGAACCAACCGGTGAGTCGCCGTCGACGGGCACAGTGAGCAGACGATGTGCACATACCGGGGATGGTGCTGGGCTGTCGAGCAGGGACGGCGAGCTCGACACCGGCTGCGTCGTGCTCGCCGTCTGAGGACATCGCGGAAGCCTGAAAGAAGAAAGGTCAGTCAGTGCCTCCTTCCTCGTCGAAGTCGCGCAACGCGTGACGTCATGCCTCCGAAAGAGGCAAGCCGCTCTCGCAACTGCGAACTCGAGCAGTTCTTTCGCTCGCTCGCCGCGTGTTCTCTGCTCTGTCTTCGAATGCTCTGCAGCCTCTGCTCTGCGCGGGACTTCTTCGTTCCCTTCAGCATACTCTGGTCTATCTCTCTACTGGCGGCTGCTGGGAACTGGCGCGACGCGAACACCTCGGACTCATGGCAAGCCGCCGACAGCCTCGGACTCGAGGCGGACACGGCAAGTGATGCGATACGGAGATGTTCTCGTACGTAACTGGATCTGCGCGTCGGACGAATCATGCGCCACGAGTTGTGCTGAGACGCACCTCGCACCTGCCTGTGCAGCGTCTCTGAGAACCTTGAGGTACGTTGCGCCGCTTCTTCCAGCGGTAGAGGGTCCCGAAAGGCGTGGTCTGGCCCCTACAGCAGTCCAACAGATAGGTGAGTACAGTATACGATGATACGCCATGTGCGTAAGCAACTCACCTCGGGATCTACTCCACACGGTAAGTCTGGTGAACTCTACTGCGTGCCAGACGACGCGCGACTCGTCTTGGCAAGTTGGGGGACCTGCTCGTCTCAGAGGACCCCGATACAGCGTTCCTCGCCGTCGACGCAGATGTCTGGCGAGCGTGCCGAGCGACGTCGAAGTGTAAACTGTGAGTGAACCTGTCAGCCAGGCTAGACAGAGGCAGACGATTGTCAGTACGTGCCTTGCTCAACATGCCGCAGATACTACTGCGGTCGGCGGCGGCGGCGAGACTCGAACTGATGGCAGTGTGCGGTCGTCGGTCTCGAATCCGGCAGCGGCGATGATGCTGTGGGTAGGATCGTACAGTCAGCCGGTATGTACCCACAACCACGCAGTCTGCACGTAGCGGCACACACCTTCTGCTGAGCTCACTTCCAGGAGGGCGGGCAGGCTCTTGGATACGCGTAGACGCGTCGAGTCCGAGTCCGCTGTTCAGGACGTGGGGAACGCGTCGTAGGACGGCTTGTGACGCGTGCTGTTCATCCTGGCGAGGGTGAAGAGTCCACGAAGCGGTCGACGACGCGGAGCTGTGAGAGGAAGGGTGTGAGCTTAGAATATGCCGGCGAGACCGTGAAACGCGGCCCGTGGGCGATCGTGCACGTTCTGAAGTACGTACCTTCAACAGAGGTGGGGACTGGAGGGTCCTAGGCATGGCTGGTGACGAGCTACATCGTCGCTTCGGTATGTCGAGGGAGGAGGGAAGGTCGCCGTGCTGGTCGAAGTGTGGGACCTCAAGCGTGGGTTGCGGGGCATTCGAGACGTAGATAGTTCCTGTAAACTCGAATCAGCATACTATTGAGGCTTTACTATGCCTGAGAACACGTAGCAAGGTCCGCAATGCGGTGGGAACCGGTAAAACGAGTCACCGCAAGGAATGGTGATGGGATGAGCTTCCCAGCACACGCACAGCGGGGCGCTGGATATTGCGTAAAGTCGCCTGGATAGAAGACTCGTCGAGTCATCCATCTCCTCTGGGTATTCTATTCCTTTCCCCCAAGCATCCAACAGCATGGTGCCTTCATTCTCTCAGTACGCAGTGATCTGCATGCACAGTTGAGTTAGTGTCAGGCCTCAACGGAAGATGCTTTACGGAGGAAACAGTGCCAGAGCGAGATTATTATTAGACTTATTGTCTCCATGGCGCATGCAACGAGGATGGGAAGAGTACTTAGCCGAAGGAAGGGCGGCGGCGGGCTTCTGGCAACAGGTACATTGCGCAGTATGCCACTAGTATCTGTGGGCAGTACATCCCTCAATCTCATATATTGTACACACAGACACACTTTACTGAGAAACTAAAAGCGTTGGTCCTGCTTAACTGCATGCCAGAACGGGGAGGATGTCTCTGTGACACGAGCTGCCGAGGAGAGGAGCGTGGTGGCCCGAAGAAGGCTAGTTGCAGAATTTCGGATGGAACTGTCAGAATCGGCCGCCCGTAAATTCAGGGAGACTTCTTATACTTACGTCAGGCAGCATCTCGTGCTTCTTATTGGGTATAGAGAACGAGGGCTCACGGGGCTGAGGAGCCCACCGGTGATAATATTGAGAACAGTACTAGCGGGCTACTGTGCTCAACAGAGGAGTCTATCGAGCAGTAATATTCAGTTTACAGGCATTAGTATGGTTCCAGATGCCAGTCTATGCGGCGAACCATGTGTAACAGTTGCTCAGCAAGCCTAGGTCAAGTCACTGTTGAGCACAGATTGCGGGCAGAGGACAAGACTTGAGTCAGAGGTATTGGCAGGAAGCTCAGATAGTTGGAGTGTATTATGCAGCGTTCAGTCGTAGCTCTGTGTGAGTGCACGGGCAGCTGTGTTGAGCAGCATGTTCCAAATCGTAGTTCCTGAAGCTGGCCGGAGAGAAGGCGGGCGGTCCGTCCGAGGGCGGGCGTCCCGAAATGAGCTGCGACCGAAAATGGCAATCTAAGCGCTCTCGCGCTCCGCTCGACCCTCCGCGACAATCCTCTTCATTCCATGTCGTTACCCAGTACATGACCGAGTTCAGGGGCTCTTCAGACACTTGGGTAAGTGGAGTGGCTGTCTGCTCACACTTTTAGGGCTTATTTACTGATGGACTTGATTGCAGTATCTAACTTGTTTCCGAGCTTCTTTGGGAGCAATCCGAGCAAACCTCGGCTTGTTATGCCTCAAAATCAAAACCTCGGCCACCCTGGTACACCTCAGCACTTAGCGCCAGCTGTAGTAAGTGGTATCGCTCACTCAATGCACCTGGGCACTCGAAATTCGTCCGCAAAGCAGGAAACAGCACAATTAGGTCGCTAGGACCAAGACCCCGTCCTCGCCGTTCCGTTTGTCAAGTGTACGACACCATCTGCACCCAGAATATTTCCATCACGCTTCTGGCGCCTGACGCGGCGTTCTCTGCCACGGCTAGCTGCACTAGCTCCTTCCTCCCTTCGCGCAACAGAAATTCTGCCCAGTGCCCGCCCATGTCCCCTGGACCCTTGCCCGTCTCCCGGATGGTCCTTCATCCGGTCACGTTCAGCCCAACCTTATTTTGTTGAACGCAATAAGGTTGAGGTCACTGGACCCGTCGGAACGCGAAACGCGGCTCGCCTCGAGTATAAGTACCCCGCCAGTCCGAGTCTCGAGTCGCGCGTGCCCCTGCTCGACCCCGCCCCACTTTCCCTCCTTCTCCTTCACCGTCCGTCCAAAGTGTCACACAGTTACACCTCATATGCTGTTATTACTAGTCGAGCATGCTATTACTCGCATTACTGTACACACTGTACGATACCACTTCGATCTTTCGTCTCCTATCCCCGTACTCTTTCTATGTTGCCGCTCATAGCCTCACCCTATTATCACCTGTCCGTCCCAAGCATCCTCTTCGCACGTTGCCCACTTCGTTGTTGTTAACATACGATACTACCTTTGCTATGTCGTGCCACGCTTGTATCTTCCTTCTGCTCATCCGAGTTCAGGTGCTCACGGTCGATCAGTTTCGCAGGACCTCCTCAAACATGTGCATGAACACGCGTACGTCCAGAGTATCATACTTCTCGGAGTCATTCGAGCTGACCAGCGCATGTATAGAGAGTGACACGACGGACATCTCTCGATTTCGAAGACTGTCCCGGCCCGTCATACAACCTGCGAAGGTCGCAGTGCTCGCCAGGACACCAGGTATGTATCGCACTTATCATTCACACGTTCACGCTGATTCAGACGTTCATGCTCTCCCCTACATAGTATCTCGAGCGGCCGCAGACCATAACCTCCGTCGAGTCTCTATGTGGCAGCTGCCTATGCAAGGTACTTACTAGTCATGCTTCGACTCGGAGTCTAACGCTAACATTCATATTCCAGGCTCGTACACGACTGGATACAGATCCGTTCGTGGCAGCCACGCCAGTGCGTGCGTATCCCGAGATGGATCTTCTACACCTCCGCGCCTGACTGCTCTACGTGTCTAGCCTCACGAGTCACGTCCGCTGTAAGTACTTCGCCTCGAAGCTCGTCCGAGACTGGCTCGTGCTGACATCTGAGTCTGCGCTTTAGGTCATAGGTCAAGACGTCGAACATGTTCTACTACTTGCAAGGTTCGAACGTCTGATATAACTACGTCGACCACATGCTGATGCTCTCATAGACCTCCAAGATCATCGCCTTCTTCTCTGGCATGCGGCGACAGCAAGACGCAAGACTTTCGTGCCTCACAAGGGCCGCGGCAAGTCAGGTACGAGCTCCTCACCGAATGTCTCATAGCTCAGCGTACATACTCACCTCTTCCACTTCCATAACTCGCAAGTACAAGTACGCTCGAAGCTCCCGTACGAGCTCATCGTGTCCGAAGTGTCGCTGTGCACGAAGCCAGGTAAGTACGAGTTTACACACCTTCGATCAGAGCCGTCCTAACCTGCGCCGTGCGCATCTCCTCTTCGATAGAACCTCTTCAATCAAACCCAGCGCGCGTTGTGACGTCGAGACTAAGACATGGCCGGCGAGCACTCAGCGCGTTCGCTTTGTAACGGTGAGCCGTCCCTTCCAAGTTCACGCAGGAGGATGTCGTTCTCTCTGTGACTTCTCTTTGCAGGTACCTACAAGCCGCCTCGCGAGCTTCAGGTCGAAGAGAATTCCAGCAACGTTCTACTCGGGCAGAAGGTACGCTGATTCAAGTTGCACGAGCGCGACGAACCAAGGCTCACGCTCTTGTACTCTACAGGATCGCACCAACCGTACTGCCCGCGGGCTCTCTCAGATTCGCCCGAGTCGCGATAACCGGGTGAGCGTCCCTTCGGTAAGCTTCAAGTTCCTTCGTCACACCTCAAATACTGACAGCACGAGCGAATAGCACTGTATATATTCCCGTGCTATACACAACTGGCGGTAAGTTCTCCCTGCCAAGTATCCCGCGCAGAACTGTATACTGACTACGAGTACCGTACTGCCCAACAGTCCGCCGCAGCATGGGAGGCCGCACGCCTCCCCCGGGATTCGCGGTAAGTCGTTCCTTGCATTACATCGTCCTACGTACCGTACAGATACGATAGCCCCGCGTCACCGACTCAGCGCAGCGCGAGAGCGCGTCTTCTTGCGCTCGCACCGCGTCCCGGAGGCACAGAGCACGCCCCGCACTTGCAGCGGCGGCGCGTTCCGTGTCTCCGGGTCTCTGTGTCTCCGTGTGCATGTCTAGCACGTCCGCCCCGGTGCGCCGTGTGTCTTCGCCTGAGTGGGCGGCGCAGGCGGTGCCACCGGTCTGGGACTCGAGACGTCGCGCCGTGGACAGCGACGTGTCTGCTAGTTCCCAGACGTTCGGGCGCGTCGTCCGTATTCGGAAACTTGGTGCTGGGGCGTGCACGTCCAGCCGGGGCTGTGAGTCTTGTCGTCAGCCTGAGGTGCAGTCGATTTGGCAGATCCGACGCACCACGATCCTCTTGCCGTCGGGCGAATGCCGGACCCGCGAGCATGCAGGACACACAGCCCCGGACCGGCACTCGTGGCTTGACGCTTCGTGGCCGGCCAGAAGTGCTGGGGTTATGGGTCGAAGTTTGAGTGAGCCCGCTCCGCCGGCCGACGATTTCGATCTTGAGAACCCGACTTGCGGCAGGGTAGACGTGTCGTACGGGACCCCGCTGACACGCACCGTCTGCGTGAGATGCTCCCGAGGCGGCCCAGAACATGGCTCGGGCGGGAGAGTGCCGCCAGCCCCGGGGAGCCGTGAAGCCGGGCCCGCGACGAGCACGACATGCTCGACGTGCTCAGATCGGCGCGAACGCGGCTGCATCCGATGCGCGCGCGTTCGCCTGACCTGGAACGAAAGAGTTTGTCAGAATCCGGCCGCAGGTGGCGGAGATATGGCCGGAGCATCGCGGGACCTGCTGGGCCTGAGACCGCTGGCTGCGGTGACGACGAGAGTTGGAAACTCGTCCGGGCGGCGTGAGATGTGCTCGTATGCGGTCTTGAGGACCGCTGTTACGCGGTTCATGCGTCCGCCGGCCGTCCGGAGGCGAGGGGCGTGCAGGAGAGTCGGCGGGAGCGACCGGGCGGCGTAAGTGCAATGAAATCGCCCTTGCGAGCGATTTTGTGAATCGCCCGGATCGGCGCAGGAGCGGGCAGGGCCGGTGCGGGGTGTTCAGCATTCGCTGTCGCACGCAGTTTGACGGTGATAGGGCGGGAAGTGGGCGAGTTATGGCGGATCGGGTTTGCGGGGTTCCTGCTGGCCACGGCGACGACGAGAATTGAGAACCCGTCCGGGCGGCGTGAAATGGGATCGTACCCGGTCTCAAGGACCGCTGTTACGCGGTTCATGCGTCCGCCGGCCGTCCGGAGGCGAGGGGCGTGCAGGAGAGTTGGCGGGAGCGACCGGGCGGCGTAGGTGCAATGAAATCGCTCTTGCGAGCCGATTTTGCGAACCGCCCGGATCGGCGCAGGAGAGGGCAGGTTCGGTGCGGGGTGTTCAGCACTCGCTGTCGCACGCAGTTTGACGGTGATAGGGCGGGAAGTGGGCGAGATATGGCGGATCGAGTTTGCGGGGCTCCCGCTGGCCACGGCGACGACGAGTATTGAGAACTCGTCCGGGCGGCGCGAGATGTGCTCGTATGCGGTCTTGAGGACCGCTATTACGTGGTTCATGCGTCCGCCGGCCGTCCGGATTCGAGAGACGTGCAGGAGAGTCGGCGGGAGCGACCGGGCGGCGTAAGTGCAATGAAATCGCACTTGCGAGCGGATTTTGAGAACCGCCCGGATCGGCGCAGGAGCGGGCAGGTTCAGTGCGGGTGTTCAGCACTCGCTGTCGCACGCAGTTTGACCGCGATAGGGCGGGAAGTGGGCGAGATATGGCGGATCGAGTCTGCGGGGTTCCCGCTAGCCACGGCGACGACGAGAATTTAGAACTCGTCCGGGCGGCGTGGCATGCCGTCGCACACGGTCTTGATAACCGGCGCAGTGCGCCTGAGCTGTCTGGCGGCCGTGTGCAGGCGACGGGCGTGAGGGAGAGTCCGGGAGATCGGCCGGGGGGCGAAACTGCAATGAAATCGCGTTTGCGATCGATTTTGCGACCCGCCCGGATCGACGCGAGCCGAGGTTCGTTCGATAGTAGACGTTCAGTATAGCCTTGAGCCCGAGTTTGACGGCGGTTGGACGGGATGCGGGGGCGATATGGGGGTTCGCGTGGTCGGGGTCGGTCGAGGAGGCGAGGTTGTAATACCCGTCAAGGGCGCGTGTGCCGGGTACGAGTGACGTACGGTGGGGGTAGTTAGAGCTTGTTAGTATTGCTGTAGGTCTCCGAAGGGGCAGAGGGAGTGTGGTATGGCCGGGCAGTCGAGGTTGTGCCGGGTTGCGCCATGAGGCGGCGGCTTGCGGCGGCTGAACGCGGCGCTGCACCTCCTCGCAGCGGTGCGCAATGGGTGCGGCATGCCGTGGCAAGGTCTGCGGGGACCGTGCGGTGCTGCTGTACGATCATTTGAGCAAGTTCTGTGCAGAATTGTGAGTAAACGAGCAGTAAAATACGAATAAGTCGACGTACTCTCGAACGTTTCGCACGAAACGTCTACCGTCCGATTCGTGGAGCCAGAGGGCGTCGAATGCACCAGATTGCGAGCGTGTGCGAGCGTGTGCGAGTGTATGCGGCGCCGCGGTGGCCTGAACGTGGGTCTTGGCGGGAGAAAACGCGGCGCAGGACGCGTTTCAGCGCGTGTTCGAGGTCCAGTAGAAGCGCAAATACGACTTCTGTGGCCGTACGCGAGACGGACGCGATGAGAGACGGGCGGGAAGGGGAGCACTGCTGCAGAGGGGGTCAACATCGCTCAGTTGAACACGGAGGGAGACAATACGCACCGTGTGCAGTGGAGGAGAGTAGAACGCGTGGGGACGCACCTTGCGAGTGCGTGAAGCTTCACGGCAGACGGACGAACGGAGTGGGAACGGATGTATTTCTGTGCTAGTACATGCAGTCGACTCGATACAACGCGGGCGCGGGACAACGGGGGCAGAGAGTGCGGGGGGCGTCCAGTGAGAGATGCGACGGCGAGGGCGAGGGCGAGTGCGAGGGCGAGTGCAGGAGACGTGCTTGGCCACGTCGCAGGGGAAGCGAAGAACGGCGGCGGCGTGAGGTTGGGGACGAGGAGAGGACGGAAGTTGAGGTCAATAATTCGCCGAGAGCTTCGGAAGTCAGATGTTAAGTGAAGTTGAATGAAGTAACAAGATTTGTTAGTATGGCTTATGTGCGAACTAAGTGAGATAAGAATTGAGTAAGCCTAGTTTCTTTATGTCCAGTTACAACACATCGGGCGCTTGCTTGCTCTACAGCCTCCTTCCGACCATCATGTCCTCTCCAAAACGCACCGCGTCGCCGCCGCCAAACTCGTCCGAGGCCAAGCGCATCAGGCTCACGGTGAACCAGGGAGTCACCCCCGTCGACCCCGAATACGCGGCAGGCAAGCGCAGCGAACTCGAACCAATCCAAGGTGGCGACATCGGCAACCTGCCACCCGCGCCGGCAGGGACGTCCGCAGAGCCCGCGAGCGCGGTCCCTGCGCGACTGCTGAAGGCAGAGGGAGACGCAGAGGCTGGAGAAGACAGTGGAGACGTCTCGATGGCCGAGGGCGGGGACGCGGCGGATGAGGAGGCGGACTCCGGGGAGGACAACGACGATGAAGACCCTGCTCAGCTCGAAGCTACGCGCCTACGACTTGAGGAACAGGCTCGGAAGTATCTTGCAGCGCAGACACACGAGGTTATCATACCTTCCTACGCGGCCTGGTTCGATATGGCCAAAATACACCCCGTCGAGCGACGCGCCCTCCCCGAGTTTTTCAACTCGCGACACAGGTCGAAGACCCCCGCCATCTACAAGGACTATCGCGACTTCATGATCAACACCTACCGCTTGCGTCCATCCGAATACCTCACTGTGACCGCCTGCCGAAGGAATCTCGCCGGAGACGTGTGTGCCATCATGCGGGTACACGCGTTCCTCGAACAATGGGGTCTCATAAACTACCAGGTGCGTACTATGCTAGACATGCGAGGAGAACAGACGCATCAATGGCGATGTTTTGACAGATCGATCCCGACCAAAGGCCTGCTGCTCTCGCACCCCCTTTCACTGGCCACTTCCGCGTCATTCTCGACACCCCTCGTGGTCTTCAGTCCCTCCACCCTGGGACTCGGCCACAGCAGCCCCACGCTCAAGCTGCTACCAACGGCGTCACGAAGACTAGCGGCACCCCCGCACCCGCTTCCCTCGAGCTCCGCTCTTCCATCTATCAGACTTCAGCCAAATCCTCTCGCCCCATCTCTGCTCAGGAAGCATCCGCTCTTGCGAATGGCGCGTCCGCACCGAACGGCGTCGGCGGAGACAACGCACCCACAATAAAGTACCAGTGCGATACGTGCGGTGTCGACTGCACTTCTGTGCGGTATCACAGCTTGAAGACGAAGAACTTCGAGCTTTGCCCCCCATGCTACCTTGATGGCCGCTTCCCCTCCCACATGTTCAGCGGTGACTTCGTCAAGCTCACGAGCGCAACGGGCGCCAATGGTGTTCATCAAGCCCTTGGTACCGGTGCTGACGATGACTGGTCTGATCAGGAGATTTTACTTCTTCTGGAGGGTGTTGAGCTCTTCGACGACGATTGGTCTGCCATCGAGGAGCATGTGGGTACACGCAGTGCACAGCAGTGCATCCGGAAGTTCCTGCAACTGCCAATCGAGGACCCGTATATCGCTGCTGAGGGAGATATGGGTCCTCTGCGGTTTGCGCGGGTGCCGTTCGAGCAGGCGGACAACCCGGTGATGAGCGTGGTCGCCTTCCTCGCCGGTGTCATAAACCCAGGCGTCGCGGCTGAGGCCGCGAAGACTGCGTTGCACGAACTCACGGATGGAGAGAAGAAGGAAGAGGCTGATGAGGAGAAGCCAGCAGGGGAGCAGGCTGCTGAGGGCGAGAAGAAGGATGAGGAACGTATGGAGGAGGATCAGGCTAAGGAGGCTGAGAAGACCGCGGACGCTACTCCCTCGGCTGAGGCTCAGGGCGATGAGATGCAGGTGGATGGCCAGGCTGGCGACAATGCGGTCGCCGCGAAAGCTGCGAAGACCATCCCACACTCACGCGTCGTCCGTGCAGCCGACCTCGCTCTCAAGTCCGCGTCGAAGGCTGCTGGGGCACTCGCGGACGCTGAAGATGCGCAGATCCGGACCACGCTGGCGTCGCTCATCAAGCTCACGCTCACGAAGCTCGAGCTCAAGACGGCGCAATTCGAAGAGCTCGAGGAGCTGCTCGAAGAGGAGCGCAAGAGCCTCGAGACTGCGCGGATGTCGCTTGTTAACGAGCGCATCAACCTGAAGCGCATGCTCGAGCATGTCAAGAGCGAGCTCGCGAAGCACAACACCACGCCTGGTCCGGGGCTGGCTGCCGCCGTTTCGCAAGCTCAGGCGGGCCTTGGCGCAAGCGGGCAGGGCACGCAGGTCAGCGAGGTGCAAGGTGGCGCCCCCGCGGAGGGCGACATGGGCCCGATCGGCGAGGGCGCGAACGTCGCCCAGCTCAGCTGAAAGTGATGCCGCTGCCGACGGACACACTATGTTTCCTACTTCGCTATCCGACTCTGTACGTACGTGTAAACTCTTCCCTGTGAGATTATGAATTAATATGTTGTAGCGGTTAGATCGAACTACGTGGATTGAGCGATATTTGCTTCCATGCTTGGTGTTATACTTTAGCCTTTTTCTTTGCTTCTGCTCTGGTATGCAGATGGTTTCCTACCTTTGTTCGACTCGTGACAAAGCGCTCAGGCAGGGCGCTTAGGCTAACTTTGTGTGACAAGCTAAGTAGGAAGGTGAGTGGTTACGCGAATATGCGCAGCTAACCCTCAGAAGACAGCCTCAGGAAGAGACGAGTCAGTCTGCGGTCATAATCAACTCCCCCGACAGTCAAGTCATCTGTGTTGCCTCAAGTCGAACAAAGCTAACGAACGAAGTTCGCCCCAGTCGACTGCAGTACTGCATCTAGTTCGGACCGCCTACTGGAGAACGACCTGCGAAGCATCCCTGATATATGCCAGTGGATATCCTGTGGTCGATGGTAAGGATCTGTGACAATACGAAAGTGGTTTGGAGGAATGAGGCGGAGCTCAAACCGAAGCGACCATGAACAAAACGTGCGGCATTTGCGCAAGCACCGATTCCAGGCCCAACCATCTCCCCATCATTTATCCCAATCGCCACCCCTATACCCCGTAGCCTATCCCAAAAGCGAACTAGCATGTCTGCGCCGGCACCCCTTGTTTGCATCAGTGAGTCCTCGTGGTTGTCTTCGTCCCTCATAACTGCCCCGGAGTGGCCTAACCATTCTGACCAGCGAACGCCCCAAGCCCCTTGGAGACCACCATCAGTCTCTCGGGAACAGTGGACAAGCCCACGCAATCTGGGATGCTCGGGCTCAAGCAGTCCCTGGAAGGAATGAAAAAGGTAAGCATCCTCGTCAAGCTGGAGTACAACGCGTATGAGAGGTTGGACGAGCCGATGTTGCAAACCGCGGTCGTGAGTATCTTTCTTGTCCTGCTCCATCCTGCCGCATGACGCTGAAGGGCATTGCTCACCGATGATTAGAACGCCCTCGCAGCGGAATTCGAGAGGCGCATCCTCCCGCACTGCAAGACTGTGGAGCAGCTGCGACTCTGCATCGAGTTCAAGTGTGACGGGCGACATGGCTTCGCAAGGTACCCTTGCCCCGCGTTCACCGATCTCAGGTTGGAGGACGTGCCGAGGACGCTCACCGCACTCCGGGTCGGACTGACCAACAAAAGGTTTACCCGTCTCCTGCCGGGCAACCTCGAAGTGAGGATCATCGGTGACCACTTCCCGGAATGGCAGGCGGTCTGGTAGGTTGCCATGCGCCTGCGAAGGTTGTCGAAAAAGCTCTCTTCTTGTTCTTGAGCAAATTCTGTGTATTTCTTGTTGTTGCGCTGTCTACATTCTGTTATACCTAGCCATTCAAAATGTTGTAAACGTAATGTAACCACCGGGCACCCACATTATGACCAGTCATCATGATCTCATCATCTAAAGGACCAGCCGCAGATCCCTGTGGTGGCCCGCAAGCTGGTCCATGTGTCGCAGACGCAATCGAGTCCTGTATCGCGCATTGCTGCAGCAGCCAATCGAACCTACAAAACGACCCTCGTCAGGGACCCGCTAAGTCTCATTCGCAACGCAGCACTCACGACAGTAATCATCCCCATCTCGCGTGACAATCCTGCACACAGTCATCCGCGCGAGGTCCAGCACGTCGTCCTCCAGCACAAATGCGCAATTGATCACGCCGACCTCTTCGATGGAGTCTGACACCGCTCCCGCCAACTCATCCACGGCCAGCCGGCTCTGCACCAAGTCTACCAGCGTCCGCCCACGCAGCATCCCGCACCACCGCAAATCGAGCTTCCTGAGGCGAGGGCAGAGCCCACGCGGCCCATTGAGCAACTGAATGGTCGAGTCTGAGATAGACGACTCGTGCAGGCGCAGCTCACGCAAGTCCGGCAGGGCGGTGAAGCATGCGGCGAATGTCTCTGGGTCAAGATCGATGTCATGCAGGTCCAGAAGCTCGATGGGCGGGGAAGAGAGGTCGAGGAAGCGCATGAGACTCGGACCGACAGGCTGCTGGCGGTAACCGAGATCCTCTAGTGATCGGAGGTGGATGCGGCGAAGGAGAGGAGCGTGGATGTGTGGGAGAAGCTCGTTGAGGTCCGTTGGCCCGTAGACAGTCAGACTCGTCAGGTTTGGCAATGACACGACTCGAGTTGAATCTGGCTCGGGGACGAACGGGTGTATGTAGATGAAAGGCATGCTGAAGGTGAGCGTCGTGAGCTCGGTGAGGGGCTCTAAGATAGAGAGGATGGCGTCGGTAGAGAGCGGGCGTTGATTTAGACTGTCTTGAATGCGAAGATCGAGATGGCGAATATGCACGGGAAATATTGGGACAGCAGGGATAATGACAGACACATAGGATACTGTGGCCAACCTCGGCGCCCGCTCGGCGTTGAAGATCTCCAAGAGCAATTCGAGGTCAGAGGTCCCGTCAACCTCGCTTCCATCCGGCGTCGATGCGGATGTCTTCACGCTGAGCTCGCGCAGCTCTGGGAACACACCTCGGCACTGCGCAAGAACCGACTCCGCATGCCGCGTTGTCTCCGTCTCTATCCTGAGTGACCGCCACTGCGCCCTCCTCGTCGTGAGCAAGGCCATGAGCCGGTTGATCTCCCGCTGCGTAATGCGCCACGATGCCGCAAAGGTGATGTGGAGGTCTGCGGTCGAGGCCATCTTGAGCCAGAACTGCGTCCGGTCGAGGACGTTCGCGTCGTCGCACCGGACGTACACATGCGACCACACCTTCGGGGAGAGCGCCGCGTTGCGCCACGCCGAACAGACGTGTGATACAACGAGCGGCGCGGGCGTCCAGCCGTCCTCTACGCAGTGCATGAATATCTTGATGAGTAACTCAGCGGGGAGACGGCGTGCGAGCGTGAGGATGCCGCTGCAACGCTCGATGGCTGCCCTGTGCTTGGCCTGGTCGTATCGCAGGTCCCGAACTTGGACGAGGAGGCCCTGGATACGCTCCTCAATTGCTTCGATCGAGAGCTCATGTTGAAGGATTGTGTCACGCGCCGCCTGCACGACCTCCGGGGTGGGTTCCACACGGAATTGCAGCCGTTCCTCGTCCGTGAGCAATGGCATGATCTGCGCGAGCCGTCATATCAGTGGCAGAGTCAACGGGGCAAAGTGACTGTGCAGACGACTCACTCTATATGTTTGTCTACTGAACAGCGGTGTGGAGGCTACCAGCAGTGCGTCTATGAGGTCAATTGAAGGTCAAGATAGTTCCAGCGCGTTTCCGGGTCGGGCTTGCATACTTACCGTATATAGTTATGCTGAGTCAGCCTATCGCTGCCGTTTCTCACCATTAGAGGTAAGTAGACTTGAAGTATGGTTCCACCATCGACAATAAACGTACTAGTGTTCTACGCCATACGGCTTATGTACAAAGAGGGCCAGAAGCGAACATCATAAGAGTGCAACACACTGATTCGCCACACTGGCAGCTACCAAGTATGTAAGTACTCATGCCTGGCAGGGACATATCGAGCACCTGCCACGGCCTCGACTCTATTTCCGCTTTTGCCGATGACCATAAGTACGAACAACTTTGGCACCACCAAATCCTGTGCCGCGAGACGTACCACTCGCGCCCCGGCTAACACGAGTGTTGCTGCGTCCTCCAAGTGGGCCGCTGTCATCCGCCCGCGCCGTATCCATCGCGCTAGGAGTACGCCTGACGCGACTATGACCTGTTCGAGGTGCATCAATGACACTGGAACGGTCGACATCATCCGAGCCACTCGCGGCACCAGTCAATGCTTGGATGCTGCTACCGGTAACCTGGGTGGTTTCCAAGTGCTCGTCGCTCGACCCCCCGTCGAGACTGTTTCCGGATTGAGCAGGGAGCGTCCCAGCTTGGCTGCGTGTGTTCACCCTCGTCGTAGGGTCAATCGGGCCGCTTCCCGATGCGACGGGCTGGGGTGTACGACCTGATCCAGTAAGGAGCCCACTGGTCCGCTGTTTCTTGTTCTTATCCTCCTTCACGCTCTCGCGAGTTGGGGCGACGTGCTCCGGGAGACGATCGGGTACAGTGTCCGCGATGGGCCACTTGTCTGAGTCGAACCACTTCTCGAGGATAGCGATGAACTCATCGTGTGTGTGCAACTTGGCTGCTCGTTCCTTTAGCCTGGCTTCGCTTCTGTTGCCCAGCGGCTCGTCAACGTCCATCGCGTCTTCGTCGTTCCGCCGAGACTTCTTCTTCCGACTCAGTGGCACCTGCTGTGGTTGTTCGGCGAGCAAAGGCGCTGCCCCACGGTGATTGGGCGGCGTACTAGCACGCTGCTGTTGCTCGTCCAGGTCCCGGTATAGGAGGGTGTAGCGCGCCACGAAGAGGGACAGCAGGTCTGCCACCAACCTGTTGAGGGGATGATCCTTTACGCTGCCAAAGATGACGTTATCCACTTCGCTGATGCGGAGCTTGCCGGTCTCAAGGACCTTCGATTTGCCAACTGGGGCGCCGAACCTGTTGTTGGCATTCACGTGATAGCCGTCGAAGTAATCCTCCACGAAGCCTCGGACTTCCTTGAGGTTGTGACAGACGAGACGAACGCCACAGTATACCATGACGTGCAGGAATGCTTCGAGTTCGTCGGCGATGGTCACGGGTTTCTCCGGATGGTCGAGACAGTACATGGACATGAAGTGCCATGTCCCCTTGAAAGATGTCAGCGACAATGACGTGTCGAGGCTGAATATGACCCACCGTGCGCTCAGGCTCGCACGCCTGCTTCTCGCTGTCCTTCTTAGCGAGCTCCCAATCAGCGAGTATGCCGCACCAAACTACGGCGTAGTGCCTCTTCCCATTCTCATCTTCCTCGCACCGAATCCGAGGGTAGATCAACATGTTACCGGCACTGACATCGCGATGGACGAGTCGGAGAATAACATAAGCATCCCGATGGGCTATGCGGACAGTGGTCAGCGGTGCTGCTACGACATCCCAAATCGTGATTGCTGACCTTCGACACAATCAATCAATAAGCTGACGAGCTGCTGGCTGCTCGTGAACCGCGTTAGAGGAAGGCAGATTTCCTTGAAGACGACCCGGTAATGGACGAGGTGCCGGAGACCAGTACCCTGCTCCGGCCTTTGGACTTCACTCTTCACATTGTCCGCAGAACGCTTGATGCCATTCGCCGCCTTCGTAGTGGATAATTTGGCCTGAGGACCGGCTGGTGCGCTAACGCCGTGCCCCGAGGTGCTTGCTGCAATGGAAGTAGGAGCGATATGCTCAGCGCGAGCCTTACCCTAGCGACGGACTTGCCAGTGGCCCCTGGCAAGGGCTTGGTCGGACGCGGGGTGGTGGAGAAAGGTGGAAGAGTGTGGTCGGCGCTCTTGAAGCCAGTGAGGGGCGAGTAGTTGGAGGTATCAGTCTCCTGGAGGACTCCCAACAATTGGTCGTCGTAAGGGTCCTCGAGTACGTCTCCGTGTGCGACGACTGTGGGAACGTTGGGCACTTCCTGCGCGTTGAGTTCCTTGACGATCTCACCCTCCGACCTGATGCCCTCGTAGTACGGCCTCCAGGCGTCCTTGAGAAGGACAAACTGCTGCGACTCCCAGTCCAGCGCCACGTAGATGTGCGTCCCCCGGCCGATGAGACTGCTCGGTGGGTTGTTGATGTGGTCGCCGACCAGCAGCTTCCGGTTCTCGACGGTAATCATGTACCGGCGAGCCATCCCATCCAGCGATTTGCGGAACATATCGCGGATATAGGTCCAGGTGGCAGGGATAGGGAGCCGGTTCGGGAGGTGATCATAATCTTCGCATGGCTCCGTGGGGTCGTGGTGGATATATCGTCCCAGCTTCACGGGCTTGAGAGGTTTGGACGAGGGGAGAAGGACATCGGGGATGGACTGGGACGGGTCAAGGTAGCGGGGGTGATGGCTGAAGTCCCCTTTCTGGGCCTTCGCGACGGCGTCCATGCGCCTGTAGCCGCAGGAGTCGCGCGCTAGGGGTTCAGCGGTGATATCGATGCCCTGTTGTCGGTCCGTGAACTCAGAAAAGGCGTAGACGAAGTCCAAGAGGGCCGCGGTCCCCTCGACTGACTTGACGTAGTCGACAGCTTCACTTGCGACAACACCGGAGGGGTCACAGCGCATGATGCGGAACTTCGTCCCAATCACGAGCAGCATGTAGAGATGCTTACGACGTTGGGCGGTGAATATCCGTTGAGCGTACGTCATCACCTGCGCGCGAACAGCCCTCCGTGACTTAGCGGTGGTTTCGGTCTTGTGGTCCGGATCATCGTCGAAGGGGTCGAGGTGAGTTCCGCAACGCTTGAACTCAATGGGGAGTCGTTGGAGGGGCCAGTTCGGCCTCGAAGCTGTATAGTCGCCCCCGATTTTCGTGTCTACCGCTCTAATGAGCGAAGCATCGATTCTCATCTTCGCGACGATGTCAGTGATTTCGGGCTCGTCCTGCGACACATTGAAGACAAAGCTGGGGAAAAATTCATTGTGGGCATGCGCAACTTTGCTCTGCAGGCGGTCAGCTACTTCCTATCAAGAGTGACGGTGTACATACCCATGCGTCCGAGAAAGCCTTCTCCGTCAGGTCCGTAGCCTTGCGCTCTGGAAGGCCGAGTTCCTTGCATAGCGCCTTGTGGATCTTTTCTGCCAAGCCGTTGGGGACGTTGCCGTGCGCTTTGACAACCTCGTCCATGTACTGGGAGAGCCGCATGGTGATGCTCGTACCGCCGGCGTCCTTCATGTTGTGGTTGTGATACTGTTTGGTGGTGGAGAGCGGGGCGGTTTCGGGGAGTCTGTCGGAGCCGACGTGTTTCTGCTTGCTGGTATTGAGAGGAGAGACTTCCTGAACATCCTCGGGCATGCGGTGAGCACCCATGGTGGTCAAGGAAGAAGAGGAACATACCGTCCGAAGCGCGTAGAGCCAATTTATGTAGGCTGGTTAGAGATGCCTTTTTCGGCCCTCTGGGACGGGGCACGTCCACGAGGATAAGCTATGCGCTGCAGACAAAAGAAACTGCGCTGATGCCACATACCAAATTGAGGCCTCAATGGGATATTTCTTGGTCGATATGAATCGAAGGAACCAAAGCGATTGTTGAGCCACAGGTAAGTCGTGGTGCTCGTAACTACGGTGACAGCGGTCAGTTCATGGCTTTGCACACACATGTGAGCCAAATGCATACGCTTTACGTAGCCGATGGACCAGTCAGCGAGATTCGTAGATGGAAGGGCAGATGGTTGAAGTTCAAGAACGACGGTGGGATAGCGCCCAGTCACGCCTCACGGCGCAGGCGTCTAAGTAAACCTCGACCGCATTGTATGTCTTCCAATGGGATCCATTGCACTGGCAGGCTCCTCGGTACTTCGAGTTGAGGAGTAATATCCTAGACTGAATCTGCTACTATTACTTATCTGGGGAACGAATTCGGCAGCCATAAGTAGACACGATAAATACTTTCATGAACGTCGCATATGTAATGTCTTGCTCACTGGCAGTCCGCCACCTCCTCCAGGTCTTGTGCATGATACAGGCTTCCAGCCGAACTGGTAATCGACATCACCTTTGACTCGAGTTGAGCAGCTTGTTGTAATACTGAAGTGATTCCTCATTGCCCTAGTATTGACCACACGTCGTTGAACTTGAGTAAGTAATGTCTCGGACGAACTCCATGAATATATACTTACCCCATCTCCGCCGCGTTGTCGGTATACCTTAGGTATAGGCAGCCCAGAAGAACGAAGAAAGGTCATAGTGGCCACTTCACCAGGGCCGCGACAGCGAAGTACTTGGGCACGTACTACTTAGCCGAAGACGGAATACGCGCCACCATTTGGAAGCCATCGCGCATGAGAGCAACGTCCGACCAGAACCACCCTCGGCGAGTCTTGCTAAGTCGACGATGTCATCAGGACTCCGGTCCAAGGACTGCGCTGCGAGTCGACATAGTCCATCGACGTTGAACACACGTCTGCGCTCTGCATTACGAAGATTGCGGGTCAGATAAGTATAGTATACGTGGATGCATGAGACTTACAGCCACCGCCCTGACGTGCAGTCGAAAAGGTCGATGCGAATATGCGCTATGATCTCAGAGAAGTCGCGATGTGGCAGATGTTGCCTACGGGTCGGGGCGGTTATGGAGTTCGGGCAAGAACAGCACAACGCACGTAGTAAGGATCGAGTGCCGCCAATGCAGGCCATGCCAATACCTATGTATGTGTGGAGGGTGGAGCTGGAAGAGTGATCAGATAAACACAACGGTGCGAGATATTGGTCTTCAATTTGAAGAGTACTTACTCATCTGCTGGCTGTCGGCAGAGGATATGACGTCCAGACCTGCTATAAACGAGTCACATTGATAGCTGAAAGCAAGAAGGTATATACACAGTACATCTACACACATCCACATGTCCAAAAAGATCCTTGTTGCGTGATACGTCCGTCCAGGCTCCAGGCTCACAACTGCGCCAACCACTCTTCCACCTGCTTCCACACCCCATCCCGCACCTTCTCATCCCACCAGCCCATCATCAGCACATCGTGCGGCGCGTCCTTCACCCAGATCGTGTGCACCTCCGTCCCGTCCCGCTCCATCGCCCCCACGAGCTTCGTCACCTCGCGCTCGAGCCGCTCCGCGTCCCCGAGCACCACGCACGCCTTCGGGAACTCGGTGAACAGGCTGAGCCCGCGCGGCGACGCGATGATCGGGCGCTGGAGGGACGTCGGACTGCGGTCGGGCTCGCTCGTCGCCTCCGGGGACCGAGCACGAGCGGGATGCCGGTGCCGCCGCCGGGTGTCGTCGGGACCGGCGTCGCAGGGGCGGAGGACATCGTGCGGAGGTACTGTCGCTGCTGGTCGTCCAGTTGTGCGATGGTGAGGTCGGAGACGCTCGCCGCAAACGCGTCGCCATAGAAGGCGGACAGCACACGGCCGGACGCGGGGCTGACGTAGGGGCTGTGCATGGTCTCGACCGGGTTGTGACCGAGGAAGGTGCGCTGCAGAAGAGCGCGCGGCTCCGGGGTATCGACGAGGTAATCGGTATCGGCGTGCGGACGTGGGATATATGACGAGGGTGTTTCCGGGAAAGCATGGGCTGGACAGGGTATGTAAGCGAGACGTGCAACTTCTCCGCAACAAGTACTTACAGGGGTCGCACGAAGGAGAAAGCAGCAGGAGACCGTCTGGAGGGGGTAGAACACCCTCGTCTCGGATCCAGCGGGCAAGAGCAAGCACCAGGTTACCACCGGCACTGTCACCAATGAGAACGATCTTGCAATTCAGATTGGCCGATGCCTCTGACACGCGGGCGTGTATTTTCGCATTCTCCCTCTTGTTCTTGACTTGCTCGCGGTAGGACTCGTTGTCGACGCTGAGGTAGTCAATCACCGCGTCGACCTTAGGCTGCTCGAAGTCCTCCTCCTCAGGCACGGTAGCCGTTCTTCCAGATGACTTGCCGGACGAGGAGCCCTTCGTGAGATGCCGTTGATGACGGCTGACTATATGCGCGTAAACAGCGGCGGCATCTTGAACAGCTGCCGGAAAGGGTGCGTGCTGAAGGAGGCGATACTCGACTGCGTGTATTTCCGCGAATGCCTTGTCCTGCAAAAGACGTCAGGCTGGATCGGTCGTGGGACGCATCGATACGCACCTTCATGAGTCGGGCAGGAATCTTGGACGTCGAGGAGGTCTCGTGCGCGGACATGTGGCAGTAGCCTCCGCCGTGCAAGAAGATGCCGATGAGTGGAACCTCACCAGCGGCAGCTTCAATGTCTCCGCCGTCTTCCACGCCGTCCTGCGAGTCCATCTGGCCGTTCTTGTGGTCCGTGCAGGTGGGAATGACTGTAGGATATCATGTCAGTCACGCGAGCAGAACAGATATACGAGTTGACAAACTGTGCGCCTCTCCAACACCTCCTGCGGCATGTCTCGCCCACGAGTATATATGACCGTGGTATCGCCTCGCCTGATTGGAGATGGGACAGGACCAGTTCACTAGGGCCTATCCTGGAGGTGTGGCTCTCTCTTCCCACCGTGTCTTGGTCGCAGGGGACAAAGCTTAGAGACATCGAGAAGGAGAGACCAGAGAAGGGAGTGGACGATGTGATACGCGGATGGGGAGAGAGAGCAACCTTCGTCACGATCGCCATCGCTAGGTAAGAAGTAGCGCATATATGCACTTCATTGTACCATTACCAAGGCTGGCCCACCACAATCTGATCATGAAAGGGCAAAGGCAGGCAGAGGGTCTTCATGTCGCAACAGGCGTGGGGCCACATACCACCCGCGACGCTATCCCCAAACAGCAAACATGGAAGTCTCCAGGGTCTCGCTCGCGTCCTATCCCGTCAGCTCGAGCATTTCCTTGCGCGGTATAGGACGCGACCTAGAACGACTCTCCGAGTTTACAGAAAGGAAGATGATTACTCACCCTTGGGTTGCTCCTTCGGCCACACAAAGCATCCCACACGCCGGAAGGGCACTTGCGGGTCCGCGATGATGCCCGTGCGTAAGTGCTCGGGCAGCGGCTCGACCCACTCGAAGCGGGTATACTTGAGTGTCTTGTTGTCGCATTCCTGGTCCGGGTTGCGTGTGCCCCAAGTCACGCCAGCGAGCTCGGTGACCCTGTATATGCGACGCATGAAGTTGACAGAGATGCAGCACTTGATGGTCCATGACGGCCGTGGTCGATAGCTTCGTGGTAGGAGGCCATAGTATACGGCCCACCATATGCACATCACCAGCGACGTGAATAGTCGCTGACCCACATAGATGGACTTAAGAGGCTCCCTGGCGTATGGCATTGCAGCCTGGTATGTGTGTTGTTTAGTATGAGCCATGCTGGTGTCGTCCGGAGTGTCGTCAGGAAGCGGAGAACGTTAGCAGTGTCGTCGAGAGCGTTGGCAGCGTCGCCGAGGACGTTGGAAGTGTTGTCGAAGACGTCGTGGATGTCGTCAAGGTTCAAGAAGTCTCGAAGGACCCGCAAGGGTGCCGGTAAGTACGTGGTGCATTCTAGACCAGGCATAAATATGCCAGCACCTTGACGTCACCATCGTGTGGGGTACGCTGTGCAGCCACAATCCAAATACACATAAATAACGCGTGTCGCGCGATCAATCACAGTTCGCAGGACGCGATCGCAGCCTCCTCACCTGCCACTGGCCAGCGCGATCGTGACCGTCGCGATCGGTGTGGCTGACGTCCTCAGAGTCCCAGGGATGGTCGCGCATATATAAGAGACTTCGTTGGACCCAGGAGCATCTTTTCCCCCTGGACCTTTCCCCATCATCTCCGAGTCGGTACATATCATGGGCTCTCCGGTGAACGTCCTAGACAAGTACTATCTGGCCATTACGCTGCTGGTCACCGTCGGCTACCAACTCACCGGGTTTGCCATAGCTTGGACGTTCCAGGTGCGTCCGTTCGTCGTTACCCTCCCAAGCCGCGAATTCAGCGCATATATCCACTCAGTTTGACAAGATCACGGACTTCACTGGAGGTGAGTATCGTCAGCTAACAGCAACAATATTCCTCACCGCTGTCCCGCAGGGTCCAACTTCTTCATTCTAGGTGCGCATCCACATCCTCCTGAACCCACATGAACTCGAATTGATTCTCGCTGCAGCCCTTCTTACTCTCCTGCTGGGACAGGAGTTCACCGCGCGGAATGTTCTGACCAGCGTGTTCGTGATGGTGTGGGCGACTCGTCTGGCCGGTAAGCCATTGCACCCATGGCGGAAATCCATCTGCGCAGCCGCTGATGCCATGCGAAGGTTTCCTCCTGTACCGTGTACTCACGATGGGAAGCGACACTCGCTTTGACGACATCCGGTCACATTTCTTCAAGTTTCTGGGTACGTGCCCAGTATGGACTGCCTCCTCTCGTGGCCTGGCTGATATTGATCCCAGGTTTCTGGGTTGGTGGGTGCAGCCTGCTCGCGTCTACCCGCATCCCGACACTCAAACTAGCTCGACGCAGGTCAAATCATCTGGGTCTGGGTCGTCTCTCTGCCCCTGATCATCTTGAACTCTCCCGCCGTGTCCGACGGCCAACCCCCGGCATTCGGGGCCGCGAGCGACATCCTCGGCATCATCATGTGGGCCGTCGGCTGGGCCATCGAGTCCGTTGCGGACTGGCAGAAGTTCCGCTACAAGGCGACTCGCCCTCCCAAGGACAGACCGATCGACGTAAGTTGGATCTGGGAGTGACGCAGCCGTGCACCTGCTCATCGTGCTCTAGGTCGGCTTGTGGGCCTGGTCCCGCCACCCGCCCTACTTCGGCGAGTAAGTGCCGCCTCCAGCCGCTCACGACGTGCGCTCACCTGCAGCCACCCAGGATCTTGTGCTGGTGGGGCATCTGGACGCTCTCGGTCGCCCCGGCGCTCGGTGGTTCCCACAGCTCCTCCGCTCGCTCGGCGCAACTTGCCTCGCTGGTCTCGCCGCTGTTCACGATGATGTACGTACCAAGTCCCAACGCCACTGCCGCAGCTCACCTCCGCACTCTCAGATTGCTGCTGTTCGGATCTGGGGTGCCTACCGCTGAGAAGCCCACTGCACAGAGGTACTACAAGATGGCATACCCCGACGACGGCTCGGATGTCGGGCATGACTACCACGAGCGACAGCCTGCCAACGGCGCGTGGGCGAACTACCAGACGTATCGCGCGCGGACGTCGAATTTGGTTCCCCTCCCGCCAGCGGTCTACCGGGCGCTGCCGATGTGGGTCAAGAGGGCGTTCCTCCTAGAGCTGCCCATGTACGAGTGGACGCCCGGGAAGGCGTCATGAAGCCGCTGCCGCGTCCGGGGCTCCAGGGCGGGGTATGTAACTTATTGATCATAGTTATCACAGCACATAAGTGTCTGCGTGTACTGCGGATCACGGCTGCATTGTACCAGTCCCTCAATGGTGCGTAATTACAGCGGCACGCGCAGAGCAGTGAATGGTACGAGACGCGGAGTGCCGGGGTTACTTATCTTATTCAAGGGAACAAAGTCAATCCGGGTCAAGTGGTAGGTACATGCATAACATGTATCGTTTCAACAGCTATTCTCTGGGGACTAACTCTGGTCGATACAGCCACAATCGAGTCCTTCCAAGTCGGGCAGGGTCGCATTCCTTCCGACCCTCCGGAATGCTCGTGATCGGGGCCTTAAAGCGGTGACAAGCACGCGCTTCAACGAAGACATGTAGGAAGGCCTACGGGGTGCCCGTCTACTGCGCATCCGGCGGGAGTTAGATTCACTGGCGTCGCAGGAGCTCGCCAAGACGGACCATGGGCTGGTCACGGAAATGCACGGCGAGCCAAGTTCCACTCCGCAGGACAAATGGTTCATACCAGAGCGAAGAGTGGCATGCCTTGTGGACAATGTCACCGCCTATGTCTGTTGGCGGAACAGCGAGCTGCTGACCCAAGCAGTACGTCCCCTCACTTGTCCGCATTCATGCTCTGACCCTCTGCTGCCGTGTAGGACCTCTTATCGTTTGGACTACGTTCCACGATTCAGTGTTACGTTCCAACGGCAAGTGCCGTGCGCGCGCGCCGAGTCTGTTGCCCTGGGTCGCATCCTGCAACGCCTTCGACATGCCCAGGCGACACTCGTGGTCTCTACGCTTCTACTTTAGTGCATCGGCCCGCTCAGTGGTAAAGCGCCCTCCAGCGCAATCCAAGCCGTGCAGTTCCTGGAAAAAGATCTGCAGCGGCACGCGGATTTTCATATCGCGGCTTGCGCCCGCCCGCCCAATGGGTTTATGGGCATACGTGACGAGGTGCTACACCGGGACCGCCGAGATATGGCGGTATAAAAGGTCGAGGACGTCGATTGGTGAACTCGCATCCCGGCTACGGACTCGCAGCCAACTGGGATAGCACAATCTTCACGAACTATTCGTCTCTCTTCATCGTCTCATATCATGACATTCAAGCCGCTCTACGCGTTCACTATCGTCATCGTCAACGTCCTCGCAGTCGTTATCACCGTACGCCTCCCTGCCAGCCCCGTCGCCGGCCCGTATGCTGACGTCCTCACGTCTCATAGTCGTCGGGAAGGTCCACCGGTCTCGTCCGGCTCACCGAGCTCCGCGACGAGCTCGACCACCTTGTCTACTCATGGATGATTGGGCAAGACGAACAGGAGCGGCTCTCCGCCCTCCTCGAGGCCGACTTCTACGACACGGGCGTCGCAGGCACCTACGTCACCTCTCCCCCACAGGTGTGCCCCCACTGCGGCAAGGAGACCGAATTCATCGACTGGTGAGCTACGTCCCACCTGTACCGTCCACAGGCAACCGACGACGTTCATCCAGGGTCTACACGGCACTCAAGCGGGGCGTGCACTCGCCCGAGTTCATCGTCGAGTCGCTTAAGGCGAGCCGTACCCCCGAGGGCGTGCACCACGACGTCTACTGCTCCGGCTGCGGCCACTTGACCCATGTCCGCGATGACTCTGGCAACGAGGGCGGCGCGCTCCACATCGCTCATGCCACGGTACGATGCAATTCCTCTATCGCTCCCGTTCGTGACCTGGCCTCATCGTGCTCCGTGCGTTCAGCCGTATGACCAGCTCACGAGGACCTTCGGCAAGCGCGAGACTGAGCCGGAGGCTGTCGAGGTATGTAAGCGTTTGGGAGGGTGAGCATGGAACCAGTCGCTGACGCACCTCGGGCAGGTGGCTCCAGACACTGCAGCCGTCTCTACCGAAGAGGTGGGTTCCGCATACGATTTCCGAGAGGAGAAACCTGTCTGAGTGACACGTACGCGTATCAGCCGCCTGCAACCCTCGAGAAGAAGGCTGCATGGTGCCAGCGATGCACCGCAGGCAACTGGCTGATCAAGCGCGAGGACGACTCGGACGTCGAACTCCCCGTTCATGTATGCTTGCATCGCACACCATCTCGCATGCTGCTCATCATTGTGACATTAATTAGGAAGTTTCGCGCGGCCTCGAGAGGAAGGCCGCATGGTTCCAGCGTTGTACGGCCGGTAACTGGCTGATCAAGCGCGAGGAATCGGATGCATCCGAGGTCGACATTGAGGCTTCCGTGCAGTCGGTAACTATGAAAGGCACTCTCAGGGAGATAATTTCTCACCATTTCATCCAGCCTACGCCTGAGACGCTTGTGAAGAAGGCCGCTTGGTGTCAGCGTTGCGCTCCTGGCAACTGGCTAATCAAGCGTGAGCCTGGGGTGGAAGCCACCAGCTCGGAACCGGCGATTGAGGTATACTCTCACCAGTGTCCCGCTCGTCGAAACATTCTCAGCACAGTACTAGTACAGGTCACTCTTTGAACGCTAGAGAAGAAGGCCGCGGCCTGGTGCCAGCGTTGTGCACCTGGTAATTGGCTAATAAAACGTCGTGAAGAAGAGGCTTTTATATAGCTCTCCGGTGATATAAGATGCTCCATCCGAGCCCCGCACCGTTCTACATACAACTAGTCTTCCAATTGCAGAATGTGTCGAAGGACCTTGAGAAGAAGGCAGCCTGGTGCCAGTCATCCCAGTGCCAAGCTACAGACCAGGTAAGTAAGCAGCATTGGGTTGCAAGACCAAGAGGGAAGTACGTACTTCTTGAGGCCTTGCAGAGAGCCATTGAACTCATCTTGGTCTCCAGGATTGGGTCCCGAGTCTGCATACTGCCAAAATGTCGTGTATCTAGCAATCAAAGTCCGTCTCGTGAGCATCTGTACAAATTCCTTGGTGACCAACACAATTAAGTACTCACGTCCAGCCAGCAGGGAGCGTCCCGATGCTTGACGAGTAGTGTGCGATCCAGAGCGGGTTCGTGGAGGCGAACGCGGCACTGTTACCTGTGCACGTCTTCCACCAGTCCGTGGTCGTGTAGATGACTCATGAGGGGTCAGTTCAAATCTAGCTACCGCGGACTCAAAGGTGTCACATACCGGGATAGACACCGGTGTGCGAGTGGTACGTGTTCGAGAAGTCTTTGATCCAGGAGACCATCGCTGACGCGCTCAAGCCATAGCACTCCGAGCCGCTCGGGCCATCTGCGAGGCATGTAACTCAGTGTAAAGTACTGCGGTCCGCCAGTCGATCGCGAGTGAATTGAAGACGCACATTCTATGTCAAGAGCACCGGGCAAGGTTATACCGTCACCGCTCCATCCTCCCCCGTGTGCGAGGAAGTAGTTTGCCTGTGTCGCTCCCGACGACGTGTCCGGGTGTGCGAAGTGGTAGCCCCCACGGATGAGGCCGGCCTTGGTCGCGCCGTTGTAGTTGGCCGAGAAGTTGGGGTCTTGGTAGGCTGCCGTGGTGGGTCCCAGGTAAGTATCTCTTTCACACTAATCTGCCAGACGACTCACTTGTGCCCTCGGTAGCCTTGATGTAGACGAAGGACAGACCATTAGCAACAAGGGTGTTGAAGTTGACGGTGCCCTGGTAGTGGGAGATGTCGACTCCTTGTGGCGCGGCGCGCTTCACCAGGCTCGGTGACGCACTCGACAGTGCGAGGAAAGCGGCCAATGTGAGGAGACCGGTGGACTTCATTGTGAGCTGGGGGATAGGGAGCCGGTGGGTGGTGCAACTAGGATAGACCTTGCTGTCGCGCCGCCGTAGAGCCGCGTATGAATCCCGTCTTTATAGACTTGTTCCGGAAACTTCCTCGGTCCCGGTCACAGCGAAGGTTCTACGAGGCATGCTCGTCCGGATCGGCTGACCAGTGCACATGTGCGCACCATGGCGCACGGTCGTGCAGTCGGACGTGCTGATAGCTCAGTGTCTCTTGATCCGTATCGAGAAGGTCTGGGCATTCTGACAGGTCAGCATGATACAGTGGCATCGGCAAACGTTCACGTTGTGGAGACTGTCGTGGCGACCTTCTCTGGACCATGAGCAACACCGAGTACAGTTATATGTGATGGCGACGGTTGCCTGTGTTGGACAGGAGTCCAAGTGGTCGCTGGTCGGATGACATTTGACGTTTTCCGGGCCGTCCGAGCTCCCGGATAACCAACGGATAGCAGGAGGTGCGTTCCGTTCTCTTCTGCAGCATATACGGCATGCTCATCGAATAGGATGACTGCAATATGTGTCTTTGCAGACGTTCTCCTTCACATGAGTCGACCGTCCTGTTTCGCCTTCCCCACAAGTTCCCCGGGCCGCTGCAATGCTTTTCTCACAAGCGGTGACGATGCGCTTGTGCCAAGCTGAGAACGTGACTTCTGGCCGGTCGACCTTGACCTACTTGTACTTACGTTGGGCCCGTCGACCCCAAGCACGTTTCTGTCACGGTGCAGCTTGTCGGAGTTCCGCAGTCTTCCCTCACTTGAAGTCTGTCTGCCACAGTGACAACAAGGGTGTCCGAGCAGAGGAGCGGAAGGGTAGTAACTTCTGTGGTTATACTCTCAAGTGCGGGTCCCCATGCTCGCCCGAATGTGGCATCGGACAGGTGCCAGAATGTGCGAATGGACCCAGTCTTGTTTCTGATGATGGTGAGGTGATGATGAGTACAAGTTGATCGTCGTGAGCTATGATGTTTCATGCCATCGCCCTACCCACCACCGGCACATATCCTTCCTAACTCCGAGCTGCTCCAAGTCCAATCCGCCTCCTGATACTTCCAGAGCACCACGCCACACGGGCTCGACCTCGCCTTCCTCGAGAGCGATCCCAGCTCGGTGCGCCTCCCTCACGAAGTTGTCGCAGACATGAGACTGAGTGTACTTGCCCGCAGCGACGTATGCGCGGGCGGACGATTCCTTGCGTAGGAGCGACGTGAGGGATTGTATGAGCACGTCGTGCGACCGATCGAAGTGTAGCAGGTCCGACATGATGACGACGTCGAAGCCTTCACTCGAGGTCGACGACGTCTGCTGAGCAGGAAGAAGGTCGCTGGAGTCGGACTGTGAGCCTTGCACACGAACATTGGAGCGAGGACACATGAGACTCACAGGAGCGGACGCGTGTCCTGGCCCCATTCATACCCAAGGGCACGTACCGTCGAGCACGGGTTGTAGTGGGGCCTATTCCGTTCTACGTTCGAAATCAGGTTGTTCATAATTTTTTCGTCGGGATAGTCCGTTATGACTACCAGTGACGGGGGATCCGCAAGTGTCGATGACAGAAGAGACGGCAGAGCACATCCTGCTCCAAGCTCGACCACTGATCATCCCAACATCAGTAACGTTGTTCCGCTAATATTTCAAAGCTTGCCTGTTGCCCCCTTGAGTGGTATAATGGTTCTTTCGATGAGTTCTGCTAAGAGCAGCGATGGCGAAAACAAGTGATCAGCCATAAGGGTGTTGGCCTGACGGAAATATAAGCATTTCAGGACATTGATGTCAGTAGGTTAGCGCGGCACCTTTCCTTCCTAGCTAGACTTATTTCAGCGATGATTTGATATGGGATTACGGAGGCTAACCTTCGGCGCGACCGTCAGCGTAAGTGGTCCATATCTGATTGTTCCATCGTCGAGATTCTCTTCCCCAAACATAGCCGCAGAGTCGCTCAAGAAATCATCATTATCAGCCATTCTGCCCAAGAAGTTCGAAAGGCTAGTTTCGAGTTCAAGAAAGAGGGAAGGGAAGTTTGTGCGAGGAAGAAACCCAGTTGCCCTTTGGGGCAATGAGATCATCAGCATGAGGTTTGTTTGGTTCTAAACCTCTTGCCAAACAAATGGCCAAATGCGGCAACTCGCGCTCGCCGGGAAGAGCTCCGTGCTCGCTGCGGCTCACAACGAGGACCACCTGCTGCTCGACGTCTCCCATCTCTCTCCTCTTGGATACCCGCTAATATATGCTTCAATTGCGCGCGTGGCCGCTCTCACATCCCGCAGCCCCCGCATAGCGCCTCCAATGGCCTGTGAGCCGCTATCGACCCAACCAAATAGCGACAGCCATAGACAGCAACGAGGTCGGCGGGGAGAAATGGGAGGAGAGACGTACCCGCCGCTTCCTGGGAAATGCTCACAAGACCCTGACCATTGCTCTTGAACATGCACGGACACTGGACGACAAGCAGTGCGCCTACATACAGTCTGCCCTCGGAACAGCAACGTCGGATGCGCGTACACGATGTCGCATTAAGGGTGGTGACGCTGGTCGAGAACGTGTCCCAGTTTCGCCGATATGGACGCGGCGGTGGCACTCCTCCTGCGGGAAAGCGAGTGGTTTTCTGTCAGCACAAACTGAGTATACTCTAAGCCGGTGAGCAGCGGTCTCCATGTTGCATGATACGGGTGCGTTCGCCAGATGCTCACGGAGAAATCTGTTCTTATCTTGTAGGACGCTCCCGGTTTACGTGCTGGCGATGATGAAGACAACACCGCTGCAGCTCGGAAACATCTTGGAACATCGATCTGCTCAGCGAGGGCACACGCCCAAGTTCACCGTTGCCCAGCAGAACGATGGCTACGAGATCGAGCTCAGCGACATGCTCGTTCAGGATCAGAACAATGACGTGATGTCCTACGTTGACTGTTCGTGTGGATAGTGCCTCATGCCGGGTTCTTGCTGATTATTCTCGTGTAGACCTATGCTTGGTAAACCGCACTGCAGTGCGTGAAGTTTCTTTTTCGTCCACGGCCCGGATACTAATACACCCTGGACCACCTCAGCGTCAATGGCGAGCATCAGCGACTTCCAATGTATGCCGTGGTGAACCTTTCTGGCGTGCGCGATCTATATATGCCGGTTTATATCAGGAATGAGAAGCATCTTAGGTGTAGTTCGTACGTGCTCCATCAATACACCCGTGAGTGTGACTCTTGCGAATCGTGAGATATTCCTGGCTACTCTCTCATGCCTGCAGTCCCCTTCGGCCCCATTGTTAGCAGCGTACAGCTTCCGATCAGATCCTCTGCAAGAAGGCGCAATGTTCAAGAATGTTCATGGTCTGTGGTCCGGATACATACTCACGATAGTTCTTCAGCCATCCCATGACTTGCCCATGACCGCAATTCGCAGGGGCCGCTCGTCCCGTAAGCAGGTACGAGACAAGATCTCAACCGTTCTCCCACCACGTTGTACTATCAGGGACAGCGACCATATGCTTCCACCCTCCTGAAGTGTGCGCGACTTACGAGAAGGAGGATGCGGGACGGCCTGCAGACATTCCGCGCCGCTACACCGCCGCAAAATGGGAAACGTGTCCGACGCTGAAAGAATAAATAGGCAACGGTCGTGCAGTACACAAGAGTACAGGGCAAGAACTGGTCGACATGTTTCCTCGCTCGTTCCAACTCACCCACGTCGCCAACGGCCTTCTCTTCCTCGCCCTCCTCTCCACTTCCCTCGCGAATGCCAATCCTCTGCGTCCCAGAGACTCCCAGACTTCGCCGGCATCCCATGTGAACCCCCTATTTGGCCGCGAGTGTGCGTCAACCGACATCTGGCCGAAAGGCCCGGAAACGCCCTCGTCCCGCAGGCTCCCACCGCAGAGCTGCGACGCATGCTCGCCCAGATCGACCCGAAGCGCGTGAACGCGACCATAACGAAGCTTGTATCCTTCGGCACGCGCCACACGCTCTCCAGCCAGACGGACCCCGTTCGCGGCATCGGTGCGGCGCGCGACTGGCTCGCGGCGGAGATGCGCAGCATCGCGGCTGGCGCTGCGCGCGGGACGAACATCACGATCACCGTCCCGAGCTACATCCAGCAGCCGGTATCCCGCATCCCGACCCCGACGAACATCAGCGACGTTGTTGCGACGATCCATGGCGCGTCGGACGCAAACCGAGTGTATGTCATCACTGGCCACTACGACTCGCGCGTCACGGACATCATGAACTTCACGGACGACGCGCCCGGCGCGGATGATGATGGCTCGGGAGTCGCTGTGGTGCTCGAGCTTCTGCGCATCATGTCGCAGAGGCCGCCGCCCGCTGCGACGATCATGCTCGGGGCCGTTGCGGGGGAGGAGCAGGGGTTGTTCGGCGCGGACCACCTCGCGCAGATCCTGTTCGACGCAGGCGCTGACGTCCAAGGCATGTTCACGAACGACATCGTCGGGAGCTCCAAGGCAGACGATGGTACGATCGATCCCTTCAGCATCAGGCTCTTCGCGGAAGGAATCCCAGCCACCGGTGGCAATGCCTCGCAGATCTCGACGCTGGAGTCCATCGGAGGGGAGAACGACAGCCCTGCGCGCGAACTCGCACGGTTCGTGAACGAGGTCGCGACCAACGACGCAACCGGGATGACTGGTGCGTGAATTCCTGGACGAGACCGTAGCGATCCTGACCGTGCTCGTGCAGTCCGTGTGATCTACCGTCTGGACCGCTTCCTGCGCGGTGGGGACCACGAGCCGTTCCTCGAACGCGGTTTCCCGGCGGCGCGCTTCACGGAGCCGCACGAGAACTTTGCCCATCAGCACCAGGACGTGCGTGTGGACCCCGTCACCGGCCAGCAGTTCGGTGACCTCATCGAGTTCTGCGACTTCGACTTCATCGCGCGCGTCGCCAAGGTCAACGGTGCCGCCTTGTGGTCGCTCGCGCAGGCTCCAGGCACGCCGAAGAACGTCATCATCGACACGTCGGTCCTGACGAACAACAGCACGCTCTTGTGGGAGCATGGGAGTGACGAAGGATTGGCGGGATACGAGGTGGTGTGGAGGCCGACGATCGCGCCGTTCTGGACGAACGTGATTCCTGTCGGGTTGGTGAACAAGGTAACGGTGAATGTGTCGAAGGATAACGCGGTGCTCGGAGTGCGCGCTGTGGGAAAGAATGGCTACCGCAGCCCGGCGGCGCTGCCATTCCCCGGATAGCAAGTTTGAACGGTGGTGGAAGAATGGGCGAATGGGGACAAATCTGGTAATGTGGACCGTATCGCGATGCGACAGTTCAAGTTATTCGTATCGGTCTGTATATAAGCATCGCCCCTCCGGGCACACCTGGCCACTGGGTTTGTCCGGCTATCCAGAAAATAGAAGAAAGAGGGAATCCTCTGCAGCTGTATTGTACACGAGTCGGGCGGGCTTCGCCCGCCCTCGTCCACCACTTGAGTCTCAGGCTCGCAGCTCGCAGTTTCGATCTTGAGTCCCTTTTCACGCGGCGCACGAGAGCGGGCCTCCGCTCCGCGCTCGTCCTCCGCCCTCGTTGGATCATGCTGAAGACGGTGATCGTTAACGTTGTTCCCCTCTGCACACCATTGGCAAGAAGAAAGTAACACTCTCTGGTGTTCCCGATCCCTTGCTTGCAGTCTAATATTGTGTACTTGTGCTCCGTGCGATTGAATCCAAGATTTTGGGGCAGCGAGAATGACTACTCGCCCACGTCCGAGGCAAAGCCACGGGTGCGATTGAACTAGTTGAGCCGAGTTGAGCGGTGAGTGAACGCGAGAAACAATGGTCGTTTCAAGTGACCTGAAACACAGAAGCTGCTGCCACGTGGGATTTCCCACCCCAAACTGATGGGGACTTTGTCCGATGCAAACCTGGTCCACTTTAGTGGCCAGGAATACGAGTTGCATGTTGAGCATAGCAAGCAAACATTAAGCAGCTGTGAGCATCTCACATGTGACGGAGACCCCAATGGACGACAATACGGTAGCTGTGTATTAAGTGCAACGATACGGCGAGACCGCTCCAGGTGATGTACAGTGGTTGGCATACTGTTCATTGTTTACCTTACCCAATACCCTTTCATGTCAAAGATGATACATACGACATAAACCCTTGACAACGAAATACCCGATTACTGAAAGCTGGAGGACTGTAGTCCTGGCCTGCACAGCGCGAACGCTCAAACCGGGGCCATGCGTGCACGCGGAATGAAAGCCCAAATGACAATCATGGTGGACATCATGGAGACAATGCTGCACGCTCCTCGTCAGCCTCATGCCATCCACCTCACCCACACGGCGGAACACAACTCGGACACTCACAACGGTTGCAAACTCGTGATCCCGAACCTCGACGCCAGGAGACCAGTGAGGAACGGCAGTACCGCCGAGCCGGCCTGTCCGATGCCAGCGATATAGCCCATGCAGCCGGTGAGGAGCCAGCGCGGGAGGATCTTCGTGGTGTGATTCATGAGAATCGGGTACATGGGTCCGAGGAGCAGTCCGACGAACGCAACCGCGACGGCGTTCTCAATGAGCGAGGGCACCACCCAGACCGTCACCTCCAGTCTGTGCATGGGGGAAGAGCGTGGTCAACCGTGACGCACGATAGCAGAGCAGATTTGGAAGACAAACTGAATAGCGAGGAGAGCGTAGAGAAAGAGAGCGCGGCGTTCGCCTATCTGCAACTCGCGGTCAGCAGGTGCTGATTAGCTTTGGAGGTGCAGACTACGAACCTTCTTGTTGAGCCACATCAAGAGGAGACGCCCGAGCATAAGCCCGGCGAAGAAGCCGGACGAGATGTACCCAGCATTGGAGTTCCCGTTCCGCTTCTCCTGAACGTAGGTGACACTCCAGCCGCCGATTGTGACCTCCGTGCCGACGTAAATTAGCGAAAAGAGGGCGAGAGCGTGCACCGCGCGAATGGTGAAGATCTGCTTGTACTTGTTCGTTTGAATCGCGTCTTGGTCCGGGCTGAGGTCGTCGGCCTCACTCTTGAGTTCTGTGTAAATAAATTGTATATATATATATATGGGTTGATATCGATCATGACTATGAGAGAAACGAGCGCACCATCTTGCCGTCTGCCACGGAAGGCGACCCACAACAGCACGGAGTTGAGCGCGTACAGTCCCGCTGAGATGAGGTAATGGTACGACCAATGGCTCTGTTTCGAGAACTGCGTCGCAACAAGCGGAGAGATAAGGGCGCCACAGCCTGCACCCATCCGCGAACGTCAGCGTCGGCCCTGTGCGGGCAAGCAAAGGCGACGGACGGACCGTAAGAGGCATGCAGATAACCAATCTTGGCAGGGACGTTCTCCTTTGACGCCGCGACGTACCCGTTGCAGTGTGCACTCTGGAGAGCGAGGGCGAACCCGATCATTGAAAAGCCCGCGCACATGAGCGGGAAGGGCCCCGGGGGAAACAGCATTGTGTAGGCGGCCACCTGCAAGACAGAGCCTGGAAAACGGTGAATGTTCAGCCTGAGTGTCTGGATCCCGCAGGACAGCTCACCGAACAACATGACCTTCCCGAAGCCGAAGCGATCGGTCAAATATACATTCGCCACAGCGGCCACAACGAAGCCCTGTGGGTTTGTTTCGTTAGTGATTAATTGACCATGAAAGGGCGTAGTGAATTCCCGCCCAGCAGGCTTAACCACAGACGCTGTGCGTCATGAGACGATCCACGGGACGTTGTCAGCCGCTGAAGTACGGTAGTCCGGGCCAAAATCCGAGCCTGACCCACGTAAAAGCGGCCACGGCGATGAGAGAAGACTGTAAACTGTATGCACTCACGACGGCGTTGAAGACGAAGATGAGAGACACCGTGGCGAAGCCGAGCTTCGTTATTTAACATCAGCCTTGCACAATGTGTATCAGTGGGATGTTGAAATACTCACCCCGTAATACGACTGAATCCTTGGCAGCAGTGGGCCGGTGGTACCGTCGTTCCAGCCGTTGATAAAGATGGCAAAGCAAAGGACTGCGAAGTTGATCATCCGCTTGCGTTTCTGAACCGCCTTCTGTGCAGCAGAAATTGCAGGAGCAGTCAAATCCGTGTCCTCGTCGATCAGCACGGACGGGGTGAGCGAGCTGGGAAACACGGGCGCAATCTCAACGTCGTCTCTCTGCGATAAGAAGACGACATCATCTCGGGAGCTGGTATCTGTCGGGCGGACACCCGAAGATGCACACTTGCCATAGGAATGCTCGTACCCCTTGATGACGGGGAGTTCAATGGCCTCGGGCTCGACCGCAGGGGGAGAGTCGAGAGGAGGGTGTCGGGCGAGCTCAGAGCGACGATGAACGCGCTCGCTGGTGAGGAGGTGAGTGTGGGGGAGCTTGAGGGAGGAGACAGATCCAGTTCCCGTCACGTCTGGTCGCAAGCTCGACGTCCGCATGTGCGGGGCGACATCCGTGACCTCCTCCTCATCTTCGCGTTCATCCAAGGCATCATCAAGGCTGGTTTTCGATGTTGATGCGGCAGAACGGAGGGAGGCAGCAGTAGCAGCTTGAAGCTCGAGCGTGTGCGAGGACATGATGATTGGCCGGAGCAAGTCCGGGACAGAGTACAGTCGTCCCTTCGCCCTTTTGACTGCATCCATGCATGGATGCGGCTGTGAGATCTTCACAGCTGCACGTAACGCCGTCTACAGTGTCGTTCTAGACCGAGGTATCGGAGGCGGGAGGCCATGATATGCCTGGCATATGACTGCGGTGCTTCGGTCCGGTGCAAGGGGGTGGCATCGGAAAAATCCGAGACCGTGGGTACTGGGCGCCTATGGGGGGGAGGGGGGTTTCGGGGGTCTTGTTGCACTTTCGGGAGGTCATTTGTGCACATCCTTTGAGATTCCTTGAGGCCTTGATAGACAATATTGTGAGGCTCCTGAGCAATTTCAACATTTGCTGAAGTGACATAGACTCCATGTAAGGGTACACAGGACTGTGACCAGTGTCGAGCAACTCAAGCATGGTAAATGGGCGTCTGAACGGCCATATAAGGAACTTAAACGCTCTGAAGTCTCACCCTCTCAGTCGCAGGACATGCACGGATTCGCGGTTTGTGAAGCTTAAAATAGTCGGGAAACATACCAGAGACAGCATATGGTCCTTACTCTCAAATTTTGAGATCTTTCATACTATGTTGGAAAGTTTTGTTGTACAACATACCGAAAACATACCATATAAAGTAGTTTCCCACGGGGGAGGGGGGGAGGGGGTCCCCGGAAAGTTGCTTATTGCACTTTCAGGACCTCCGGTAAGTTATTCACTTTCTGCCACCCCCTTGGTCCGGTGTGCTGTAAGTACTAGTACGGTACCGCTGGATGCGCGTACGAGTACATATGTATGAGCGATCTGTCGAGCTGCACGCGGTGGTCCAGACAAGTGACTCGCGTTCAGCAGCTTGAGCTTGAGGCCTTGAAGCCTTGAGGGGTCGAGCGAGTAGCAAGGCAAGCTGCACCCGCGCGACGCGCGAACACGAGGCGAACCTTGGAAGCTTGAAGCGCCCTCAGGCCCTTGCTTGCTTTCTGCCACGACGATGCCACCGAAACGATCCTGAATCTCATGATGTTCAACGTATCGCGGCTGTGGCATGTACTCCTTGTTGTCTCGTTGCTCGTCAACATATTCCTCGGAAGCCCAGCGCAGAAGAACCTCTCGCTTCTGGCGGACGGAAATGTCCTGCTCTTGACGGCTCATCCGGACGACGAATGCATGTTCTTTGCACCTACCGTCTTGGCCCTGTCTGAAGCCCTGCACCCGCCTCATACGGTATACTCGCTATGCCTGAGTGTGGGCAATGCCGACGGCCTGGGTGACGTCCGGCGTCGCGAACTGGAGGGCAGCTTGGACGTCCTCGGCATCGGGGAAGGGAGGAGATGGGTCGTCGACAAACCGTGAGTCTGACACTCGTTGGAGGCCATCCGTGTCCTATACTGTCGTTCTGTAGAGAATTGCAAGATAACTTCACGGCCGAATGGGACCCCCATGTTATCTCCGACGTGCTCAGGTCGTACGTGCTCGAGCACCACATCACAACCGTACGCGCTCGAATCATACGCCCACTGTGCTTGTGCTGACCGGTGGTCCGACACTGCAGATACTGACGTTCGACCACCACGGCATCTCCTCACACCCGAACCATATCTCCCTACCTAAGGGGGCCTCTCACCTCATCAACTCTCTACGCAGCGCCCCTGGAAAGCCTCAGCCCCGCCTCTTCACCCTCGTCACCGTCCCGCTGCGTGCAAAGTACGTAGGACTGCTATCGCCGCTCCTCAGCAAGGCGTCCATCTTCCTGTCGCAGGTCTTGCGTGTGGCCGACGTACCGCAAAGCGAAGCGGTCGTAGTGTCGGACTGGAAGGGCTACGTGCGGGCGCACCGTGCGATGAGACAGCACTCGTCGCAGCTGGTGTGGTTTCGCTGGCTCTACGTGTTGTGGTCGCGGTACATGTGGGTCAACGAGTGGGTAGAGCTCGTTCCTCCGGACCAGACGCAGTCAGCTGGGTGATCAGCGGAGGGATTCGTGGCGGGCATGGAAGCGGGCGTGGGGTTCAGACATCCAGGTTGTTATTGTACAATAGCGAGCGATAGTATGACAGGAAGATCACCGGTGGAAAGCACCCGTTGCAGGTGCCGGTGTCAAGATGGACCCTATCCAGTTCCTCAGCCAGTGCGCCCCGTTGCCTTCGGGTACGTCTCCGCTCTTGCGCGAGCCTTTCGCCCACCACCCGCGTACATGCGCACCCAGCAGCGCGCCGAGTGGTCGCAGGAAATGGCTCGCAACTCCCCTGTAACGTACATTCGTCGGCCGCGCTAAACGCAGAAGAGCTCCTCACGCACCATAACGCCCCCTGTACGAGCGGGCTGATGATCTGGTCCTTCGTCGTGATCCATATCACCTGTCCCCAGTCGACACGAATGACTTCCCCGGACGACACAGCTGCTGCGAGTGCGTCCTGCTCCTCTTCCCCGTCTGCAGCCTTCTCTTTCCCCTTTACACTTGGCGGTGCGGGCACACGCTCGACGTGTACGTACGACGATATGCTGCGTGTGTAGCTGTACTCGAAGCGGAGGTCGGGGACGGGTGGGATGCGGCGGCGCTCTGAGATGCGACGGAGCTTGTCTTCTGATTCTTCTGACGCGCGAATCATGTCGTCGAGGTTGCGCAGGCGGTCGAATAGCTCGTGTCGGGAGGCATCGGGGGCGTCATGCGCCGCGGCAGGTTTAGAGTCTGAGGTGGACATGGTCGCAGCGGAGGAGGAAGAGCGCATGCGCGGTCTCCGGTACTCCGGCAAGACAACCGTCCAGCGCTTGATGCACTCTGCCACCGACCACGACGTCTGAAACTGCTTGAAGCCTCTCAAACACTACGGCGAGGTTAATCCTGTATATGAAATGCGTGCAGCACCGAGGACTCGAAAGGTGAGTGCGGCCGGCGACGCGCCCGCTCGGAGGAAGTTGCGCCCATTTAATTACCCGACCCGCCCGACCCACGACTGTTCGGGCAGAGCGGATCTCACTTTCAAACCGCGACGAGCCCGGGTGCTTCTTTTCCAAGTCCATGTCACCTGTGCGTGGAGAATTCTCAGAAACCGTACATCAGAACGCAGCTAACGGGAACCCTCGGCGTAGACTTACCATGTACCGCATCAGGGCGCGGTTACACGCCACCCCATATGCTTCTGTCCATGCGAACGCCAGCTCCTTGTCGAGCACCTCGATGCCCCATTGCGTTACTCGGATCAAAGGCATATCCGCGTGCTGTTATGGGCGGGTTTGTGTAGACTCGGCTGCGAACCGGGATGATGCCAGTGGCTCTGAGTCCTGCTGCTGGGCCCGCTTTATATTGCGGGGACAGATTCTGGTGGACGTCCTTACAGACCACCCGCAAGACCCATCCTCATGCTCTCGCTCGTCGCTCTTCTAGCCGCTGTGTGGCTGGCCTGGAAGGTGGTCCGTAGCTTCTTCGCCAGTTCGCCTCTCGACAAGCTGAGAGGACCCCCGCCGGCCTCATATCTCACAGGTATGTCTGCGTGAGATACGCGGTGACGGTGCAGCAGCAACTGACCAGAGCACCAGGGAACCTCGGGCAACTGATGGACAGACAAGGATGGGATTTCCACAGCGGTATTGCCGAAGAGTATGGTCCTGTTGTCAAGATCAGCGGACTCTTCAGTGTATGTGCCGGTCTACTTGGGTGCAGCCTAGGGAACTTCAATGACCGACAATCGCTTCAGAAACCATGGTTGTATATCTATGACCCTCTAGCCCTGCAGCATATCCTCCGGGATAATCAGACATATGACGAGCTCCCGTGGTATCTCCAGTACGTCCTAGCCCGAGCATGGCCGGCACAAGGTGCTGACTATACGTCCAGGAGTAATTGTATGATGCTCGGCCCAGGCATTCTCTCCGTCACAGGTGCGAAGTCATCCACTCACCTGCCACACACGTTCCCGCTAAACCTGTGGACCTCCAGGCGACATGCACCGCAGACAGCGCAAGATGCTCACCCCCGTCTTCTCCGCGCGACACTTGAAAGAGCTCGTCCCTATCTTCTACCAAGTGACGCATAAGGTATCTGCGCATCCGTCTCACATCCGACCTTGGCCGGCGTCCTGACAAAGTCCGCAGCTCGTAGACGCCATCTCCTCACGTGTGCAAGCGGACGCGCACGACGTCGACGTTCTGGGGTGGATGGGGCGCGCCGCGCTCGAGCTTATCGGGCAGACCGGCATCGGTCACTCGTTTGATCCCCTCACCGAGGACGTGGCAGATGCGTACGCGGATGCGGTCAAGAATTTCGCGTGGGTACTCACTCGGTCGCGTCTTGCGTCCTTGTCACTGACATGTATTCGCAGACCGGAGGCGACGTCCTCGGAGATGATGCTCTTGCGCCAAGCTACGCCGTTCGTGGGCTCTCTGGGACCAGCTTGTATCCGGCGATGGATCCTGGAGCGGCTCCCGTTCCGCAGTTTGAAGAACATGATCCACATCTCGGATACCCTGCATCTTCGCTCGTCTGAGATCTTCCGAGAGAAAAAGCTTTTCTTGGAGGCGGATAAGACGGATGCGTCCGACATCATGAGTATTCTGCGTGAGTATCGCCTTCCCCCTCCCCAGTGCACACCGGCTCACACTTTCGCATTGCAGTAAGGGCCAACCGGGAAGCAGACGCGGAGGACAGGCTGACGGACGACCAACTGCTCGGGCAAATGTCGTAAGTCGGCTCGACGACACGATCCGATCGAGTGTACTAAGAATGAGGTCATCGCAGGTCCATACTATTCGCCGCCATGGACACGACGGCGAACGCGATGTCCCGGATCCTGCACCTGCTAGCGCAGCACCCGAATGTGCAAGAGAAGCTCCGCCGCGAAGTCGTGGAAGCGCGGGCGTGCGGGGACCTCGACTATGACAAGCTGCACGCCCTTCCATACCTCGACGCTGTATGCCGGGAGACCCTGCGACTGTACGTCTACGCTGTCCATGCGCTAACGACTCCGCTCACGACAAAACTTCTCATGCAGGTATGCCCCGGCGCCGCAGACATTCCGAGGGTCAGTGCGTCCTGCTCTTTGCCCAGTCCCACCTACTGACGATGCCCCACTGGCAGGGCAATGAAGGACGCAGTTTTGCCGCTCTCTCGGCCCATCCGAGCCGCCGACGGCTCGGCTGTCAACCAGCTCGTTATTCCCCAGGGAACGAACATTGTCATCGGCATCATGGCGAGCAACCGCGACAAGGTGCTCTGGGGCGACGACGCGCACGAATGGAAGCCCGAACGGTGGCTCCAGCCACTGCCTGATTCCGTCGAACAAGCAGCTATTCCTGGGGTGTACTCTCATTTGTGAGTGCCTCGCGGTGTTGATTTTATTCGATAAGGGCGCCTTCACTGATGCTTGTCGGGGTCTGACAGGATGACGTTCCTCGGTGGGGTTCGCTCCTGCGTGTACGTACATAGGCTCCCCGTGTCGTTGATTGATTGTAGAGCTGACGCTCGTTCCTGCGCAGCGGCTTCGCGTTCTCCCAGCTAGAGATGAGTGCGTACCCCAACAAATCCCCCGTCAACTCGGGCGTATCATTGACCATGATAACTCTCTAGAGGTCGTCATTTCAGAGCTACTAGCCAACTTCTCCGTCGAGCTGTCTGATAAGCCTGTCTACTGGAACCTCTCCGGGATCACCTACCCCAGCTCGAGCTTAGAGAGCACGAAGTCGGAATTGTGGCTCAAGGTACGACCGCTGCCAGTGAACGCGAGGAGTTGAAGTGTCGACGGGATCTTGGGGAGCTTATCTACCTAGCTGTTACTGACTGGCACAACGCTGGAATTGGTCAGCCGATTCCATCGTTGCACCTAACGCGACATGCTGTGTTCTTACTATGTATGTAGGACGACGCCGAACTTTGGTGCCAGAGCTCGTGTTTGTGCATATTTGGCGCGTTGTTTGACCAGGGCGCTAATGTGAAGGGATGCAAGCGAGAGCAGATTTGGCAAAGTCGAGCCCGATATCGAAGCTAAGAGGCAGATGTTCCTAGGGTTCCAGTAGTCATATCGCCATGATCTCCTCGAGCTTTTAGCTGTAACACCTTGCTTCGCTTTTAATGTGAGCGCTAGGTGCATTGAAGTCCTGACAGTGATACGATGCCCGCTGTCGCCGTTCGCATGGAAGGAGGCAAAAAAGATCGAGGTCCGATAGCATTGAAAGCAAAACATTCAGCAGTACATACTTGTCCAATTACGCAACCTCGACTGTCCGGAGGAACTTTTCGTACATCGTAGAGTGGATATTGCGCATACGCGTCGCGTCACTAAAGAACGGCGTCCGGATCTGCGCTTGTGCCTGATACAAAGTGATCCCGTCAGCATCAGCTTCGACCATGCGGCGATGACCACGGAAGGCGAGCAGAGAAGGCGGACACGTACGATGGCAAGCGGGCGGGTGCGGTCGAGGTGATAGACGAGCTTGTTCGTCATCTCCGCAATGGCGGCGTTGTGCCGGACGTCGGAGCGGTCGGGGAGGACGTCCGGGAGGATGCTGACGAGCTTGGGTACGCTCCGGCTGAGCTGATCCAACTCGGCGGCTTCGTCTGCGGGCAACGAGCCGTCGCCCTGCACAAGTTCCTCGCGCAGCAGTGGCAGTCGAGTGAGGGCGTGCGCGTAGTCCAAAAACACCTGCGGCAGGCGGGACATTAGTTCACGGGTTCCAGAGACAGTTGGAATGAACGGCTGACCTTCCCGCGCTCGTTCCAGCCGCTTACTGGACGTCCCTCAAACACCTCGAAGAGCTCCCTGAGCAGCAGGAGGTCCTGTCGGATGACCGCATCGGGCGCGAGCTCGAGAACCGCGATGTCATGCGCAGGATCGTAAAGTCCAGCGGCGATGTACAAGTCGTACGCATCGTACAAATTACCGCTGGCGAGTGCATGGACGGCCTGGATGTGACGTAACGGTGTCAGCGTGTACTTGGGGAAGACACCCGATCAGCGTACCTTCGCCTCGTTGACCCAGGCCATCGGCAGCTTCAGACTGCCAACGAGTCCGCGAGTCACCCAATCGTCCAGCTTCGCGGCACAGCGAGTGAGCAATTCCTTGATCGCCTTGGCTCGTCTATGGCAAGCCACATGGTGAACACACGCGTGGACGAGAGTGATAAGAGAAGCACGCACCCTGCAGACCCCTCGAGGTGCAGCAAGACAAACACCGCCTCCTGGATCATACCCATCTGCTCCAGCTGAGACGCATAGCTGTTGGCCAGCAGGTCCGCACTCGGACTGTGTCCCTCCACGTCTTCCTCCTCGCCGTCGTCACTGTGGCGGACCGGCGTGTCCCGGTCCGCCAGGTCGCGTATGCGGAGACAGCGCGAGATGATGATGTAGAGGTGCCAAGGCAGGCGGTAGTCAGTGGGAGAAGGACTGAACGAGAAGGAGGAAAGTATCGTCGAAAGGTTGCATGCCGGGTCCGCGAAGAGCTTGATCAAGGAGTACAGCGCGTCTGGCGGCTGCGCATCCGACGTCTTCGCCCATTGGGATGCGGCTTGTTCTGAGGTTGAACGCTCAGCATACCAGGGCACGGGCGCTGGAACGCTCGAGAGACCCTCTTGCCAAAGGTCGTCGTACGCGCGGAACACTTCCGCAACAGACGCGTCCATGGGCATCCCGAACCACAACTGTAGTCCGAAGGCGCGCTTCCAGTCCAGGCCCTTCGCAAGGTCGACGTCGGGACAGTGCTCTACACCGCTTCCGCCGGACCCTTGGAGCGTGTCCACCACCCCGGCTAAGAGAGCATAAATTTTGCGCGTGTTCTCCCCGATGTGCGCGTCGATGCGCTGCTCGCGCCATATCGCGAGCTGCTCCTGGAGGTCTGCGCGGAACTCTGCGTCGCCCGGGCACTGAGCGATGAGCGATGCGAGCTTGACGTTGCCACTGTCCGAGGCCGCGTCGCAAGCGCGCTCCACATGGTACCCACTCAGCAAGGTGAACACGATATAATGCCACTTGGCGTCCAGGTGTGCACGTAGGTCAGTTTCCATAGCCGAGGAGACAGCGTTTTTCAGCCATTTCGACAGCTCGGCCTTGCGCCGTATGTTCGCAACGCGTTGCCGAACGTTGATATCGGGTATGTTATCCAGGCGGAAGTCGATGGTGTCGAAGAGCGCATGTCCGAGACGGAACAAGGTCGGCTCGAATGACTGGTCGGTGGAAGGGAACTGGGAGACAAAGGACGCGAAGTTGAGCTCCCGAGAGGGGTTCGCGAATGGGATACCATCAGCATCCTCCTCGATCACGGTGTTGCTGAGATGGTGGTTGAGGAGCCGGGAGCTTTGCGCCGATGCATCTGCGGCACCACCAGCAACCAATGGGACAGTGGTTAGCTTGACCGTTGACGCGTTCGCAGACGCATTTCTACTCAAGAGTCACGTCAAGACGCGAGGCGGGACAGTATGGAAACTACGCACGGTGTACTATGTGGACCACAGAGTTCTCCGAGGTGAACGAGTGTCCCTCCCGGTCCCCAGCCTACGCGGAAGGATCGACCCAAAGCCAATCCAGCATCCACGTAGGCGCTTTCGCGGCCAACGAAAGCGGATGCGGAGCTTTCAACACGCGCATACTTGCGCGACGGCCTATATGGCTCGGCCTCGATGTCGTGAGCGAACGATGTGCGCTATATGTCCGCCAGCTGAGCACCTGAGCGCGTACACTGAGCGACAACCACGTACCTGACGCGAATCTGCGCGCAGCCCGTCTCCTTCCGAGCCCCTGCTGTGTTTCCGGCTCAAATTCGACGTGAGTATGAGCCTGCGACGCGGGTGTGGCTCATTGAGAGCCTTGAGGGCCTTCTCTTCCTCGGGCATCCGGAACAGCGACGTTTGCATGACGTGCATCTTCTGGGGGTCGACACCAATCTCCCTCGCCCATGGAATTATGGTTGGGTCTCCGTGTCGCGTTTGCACGGGTTGCGCACCACTACGCCCCTGCTGCCTACCCTCTTCCTCGGCTTCGCTTTCGCTCCCCGTTTCCCCCTCCTCTTCCTCCTCATCGTCATCCTCGTCATCCTCGTCATCATCTTCGTCCTCCTCGCTAGAGCTCTGCTTCGCATGGGCGCGTCGACGCGGCGCGACGCGGAGTTCGTCCTCGTCCATCGAAGAGTCTTCGGGCTCTGGCTCTGCAGTTTTCGGGGGCGGGACCTCCATGGAGACATCTTCCTCCTCCTCCTCGCTGTCAGTCACGTAGGCTCTGAAGCGCGCCATGGTCGGTAATCGAGCTAAGCAGCGAGAAGGAGCTCAGAAGACAAGCGAGAACGTGGTGGCGGCAAGAGTTCAAGACACAGAGCGCCCTGTAACCGTGACGATTCCTGAATAGGAAAGGCTCTGGTCACACGGTCTAGAACGCACACGATACAAAGACAGGTTGCAAGTCTGCTCTCTTGTGAACGCTAACGACTACATGCAAAACTGCCTACTCTTATATACTACTCTGGATGGTCCGTGCGCACTAGGAACAGGAACGCAAAGGACGGTCTAGGCAGGAACTCGGGGCAAAGAGAGAGAGAAAGTAATGTGGCGCGGAGCCCGGGAAAGGAAAGGTACGCGCCCGTTACATACGCCCTCCGAGTATCGTGATGACGCACGAACGATACTCTCACCTAATCCGCCATCGCGTCGGTGTCCTTGTCCTTCTCGACCTCGACAACGCTCTCGGCGACGCTCTCCGCCCGCGCCCTGCGTGTCCCGGAAGGTCCAGCAACCGGAGTCTCGTCGCGGCGTCCGGTCTTCTTGTTGCGCCTGATCTTCGTCATCCCATCGAACTGCTCCAACTCCTCGTCGTCGTCGAGCAGGCCACCGAAGACCATGTCGACCTTCTCCTCCTCAGCATAAGCGCGCTTCTGCTTGCGCTGAGCCCGGCTCTCGTCGATCCGCTTGCGCTTCCGCGTGTCTCGAGCGGCAAGGTCCCACAGCAACCCCTGGATAGCGTCCTCCTGCGAGTCGGAGAAGCGGGGCGGTGGTTTAGCGGGAGTGGGAAGAGGGGCGATGCGATCGGCGTCGGGGTGCTCGCCGTTCACGGAGACGGTGATGCCGTCTTCCTCGAGGGTGCTGAACCGGTAAGTGAAGTTCGTTGCCCGGTTCCAGAGATGCGCGAACGCGTCGTAGCCGCCTGCATAGGCCCCCTTCTTCGGGTCGAACTTCCCGTTGCGAAGGGCGAAGTCGAACTTGCAGTAGAGGCGGACCTGATGTGCCGTGAAGCGGTGCATGAAGTCCTCTTCGTCGCGGATGAGCAGGTCGTTGCTCCCCTCGAGGCGGCGAAGGTACGGGTGGCGGTCGGCGACGTCGGACATGATGAGCGCAGTGGTGTGGATGATCAGGAGCGAGGTGACAAGGTGGGAGACGGTGAGGAGGATGGTGAAGGCGAAGAGAAGAAGTGGGCTAAGTGAACGAGAGAGAGAGAAGCTGGAAGAGGCGGGAGGTTCCCGGACGGTGTTCCTGCCATTCCGTGCCCGCTGTCGACGCCTCTTATACTGACGTTGACCTCCAGCTCCAATGTCTGACCTCAACGACCCCAAAAAGACTTGTGGATCGTCGGCTGGAGGGGTTCCAGTACCCTCCTTCAAGTCAGCAACGCCATTGACGTCAAGAAGTTCGAAGTACGCCTTCAGCGCGCTGAGGTGCTTAATCGTTGAGTACGGCACCCATGTTTTGTCACCCGAACGCCACTGAGCCTCGAACAGAGCCTCCTCTCCGCTACCGTGATGCGATAGGATCTTGTCGATCGCCCACTCGCCGTCCTTCTCTTCAAGATCGGCGACTTGGCTCACCAGACGCCCCGGAAACAGACGGTCATCGTTCGGCTCGTGTACACGCAGGAGGGAGGAGTGGAAGACATCGTGGATGCCCCGACGTTTGAGGTCGGTGGGTAGGTCAATCCGGTAAGAGTTATTCCCAAAATCTTGTGTGATCTTGTACGGCCCGATGAATTTCGGCGCCAGCTTCCTCGAATACCCTCGAGGGAGCGATATGTTCTTAGTGGATAAATACACCAAGTCATCCTTCACAAAGGGAGCGGGACGACGGCGACGGTTTGCGTCGCGCGTCTGCTTGACCCGCGCGGCAATGATACTGTCGTGGGCGGCGATGACCGCGTTCTTCACCCGCTGAGCGTAAGCACGCACGCCCGGGTACTCGTCCTTAGCTGGGTCCTCCCAGACCATGGTGCGCGGCATGCGGCCGGTGTTCAAGAAGAACGGCGCGTAGCCCGTAGAGTCCGAACGCGCGAGGTTAATGGCAAACTCAATTGCGGGAGCTTTGACACCCAATCCCTTTGGTTGGGTCCGATGCACTGACGTAACATCTGTCCGACAGTACGATTAGCCCGCTCCGTCGAGCCGTCCGACTCCGGGTGGTACGCACTCGACATGTGTAGCTCCACACCGAGAAGCGAGTGAAGGTGAGACCAAAAGAGGCTCGTAAACAACACGTCCCGATCGCTGACTATTGCTCGCGGTAGACCATGATGCTTGTACACTTCTGCAAACACGAGCTCGGCGACGTCCTTCGCGGTGTAATCCGTCCGGCTGGGCACCAAGTGCACCATGCCAGTAAGCAAGTCAATAATCGTTGTGATTGAGTCATACTGACTGTCTCGGTCTTTAGATTGCGGAAGCGGGCCGACGAAGTCGATCCCTATGGCTTCCCAAGGCTTGCTAGGAACTGGAAGAGGGTTCAATAACCCGTAAGGCTTCTGATTCGAAGGTTTGCTCCGCTTGCATGTCTGACATGTGTCGCAATATTTCTGAACATCCTGCATCATGGTTTTCCACCAGACGTGATCGCGCAGCAATCCTTGCGTCTTGTAGGCACCTAAGTGCGCCAGAATTGAGTGTGCGTGAGTAATCGCAATCTCCCGCACGCTCCGCCCTTCGATCAGGACTTCGGTAAGCATAGCCTTTCTTGTCCGCGCTCGCGGATGAAGATCAGTCCGTCAGATTGACGGAAGTTTTTGTATTCCTTAGGTTTTTCAAGAATCTTCGCGAAGAAGCGGTCCTCGCCATAGCGACCACGCAGTGCCTTCAGCAAATCCACGCCCTCCGTACTCTCAGCTAACAGCTCGAGAAAGCGGTCGCCCAGCAATACTGCTGGCGGCGGCGGTAGATCCTCGTCGGGGACGACCGGTTGTGCGCCACTGACGTATCCGTTGCTGTCGCTGACGTTTCGCTAGGTAGATCCTCGGTCGGTTCAACGGTACCCGTGGGGTTCGCAACGGTACCCGTGGGTTCGCGCCCTCCCGTCCTTCGTCATTGACGCGAAGGACGACACGCTTTATCCGCTTCGCGAACTCACGCGATGTCTCAGGACGGCCCGACTCCGCAGGAGGAGTAGGCTCCTTCATCTTACGAGGAGCAGATGGGGCTGGTGTATGCAAGTCCGCAAGAGTCGCGTCAAGCTTCTGCTGTTCGCGCGTTTGGACGGCCGCGGCCCGAGCTCGTTCGCGAGCCTGGAGCTTCTTCGCCTGGGGATCGCGTGGAGTGATAGGCACGACCGTCTGCGGTGTGCGACCCGGAGGTGGCTGTGAAGGAGCGCGCCCTCCAGCCGCAGCGCGGCGCGGTGCACGACGCAGGGTGTCCGGAGCAGCAGCCATAGCCTCCAGCCCGACCAGGACAGGCATGGATATGGCATGCGCAGCTAGCCGCACTGGGGTGCTGTCATCCTCATCGTGCTGCGCATACTCGGACGGGGCCCGTACAGTGCCCGGGCCGTCATTCGTATAGATGCGCGACAGGGCGTCGGCGAGGACATTCTCGACACCGGGTATGTACTGGATTTCGAAGTCAAACTCCGAGATCTTTTCTAACCATCGGGCCTGTCGGCCAGACAGATTCCGCTGCTTCATCAAATGGATCAAGCCCTTGTGATCCGTCACCCAGGTGAAGTGGCATCCCTGCAGGATGTCGCGGTGCCGCAGCATTGCCTCGACCCCGGCGAGCATCTCAATTTCGTGCACCGGATAGTTTGACTGTGCTGACGACAACTTCGCAGAGAAGAAGGCAGCTACGCGACCGGACCGATAGTCAGGACCCTGCGATACGACGCCCGCGATGCCGCCATGAGAACCATCGGTAACCAGCCAGATAGGCTCTTTATCCGCACCGTACTCGAGCGGCCGTCGGTGGTGCTCGCGATGAGCATGCACAAGCCGTTTGATATCGTCAAAGGCCCGCTGGTGAGTGTAGTCCCACACGAAGGCCGCATCTGACCCCGTTAGTGCTGTCAGAATGCCCATAGGAATCCGAACGGTGGCAATATCGTCTGCAAGGTACCCAACAGAGCCCAGAAAGCCGCGAAGCAGCTCCTTGGACGTCGGCACCTTCCAGGCCAGCACGCTATCCACCTTATCGGGATCCATCCGGATACCGCGGTCGTCAATGATTCGCCCGAGCACCTTGAGCTCTGGCCGCAGGAACTGCAGTTTCGATGCGCTCAGGTAGAGCTTCTCACGACGTAAGATGTCGATAACCTTCTTACAGTCGCGAATATGCTCGGCTAACGTGTCCGACCCGACCACGATATCATCCAGATACACGCTCAGGCAGGAGCCGAGAAGGTCGCTGAAGATGTGGTTCATCAAAGATTGGTACGTCGCGACTGCGTTGCAGTCACCTTGTTGGAGAACTAGGCTGACCATGTTCCCATCTGGTGTCGCCATCGCAGTGCGCTCAACGTGTTCCGGGTCAATCCGGATTTGTTCATACGCGTCCTTGCCATCAATGAGCGACCGATATTTCTTGCGCGCGAGTCGACGCAAGATTCCCTCCATGTCCGGCAATGGTGAGGTCATTTTATGCGTATTAGCATTCCGCTCACGCAGGTCACAGACAACGCGCAAGCGGGGCGGAACACCCTTCACGCCGGTGCCCGGTTTGGTGAGCAGCAGCATTGGGGATGTGTTCCGAGCCGTGGACATCTGCCACCGGCCGGACTTCAGGTAAGCATCGCGCTTTTCAATCCAGCTCTCACGATGAGCATCCGGACACTTGGATGGCCGCCAAGTGTAGATCTTCGAGGGATCTTTCAGCGGAATGGTGTGATTGATCGCCCGGAACGGAGGAAGCGGGGTATCACTGGAATCCGCGCATATGTCCGCAGCGTAGTCGCGCAGATGCTGACGCGCCGCCTCTAGGTTATCCTCGTAGACCTCCATTGCACGTGACTCGAGCACGCGCACCTGCTTCCCCTGAATAGTCTGGGAAGCAGGACTCCCCACGACAACGGACGTGGGATTGAAGCCAAGGGAGATGCGATGTTGAAACAGGAACGGAGTCCCAAGAATCAGGTCATAATTCAGTAAGTTGATCACGTCGAAGTACCGTGATTCTGATATGTCCTGATACGAAATCTGCGCTTTACAGCCAATGCTAATCTTCGCGCGTGAACCCTGACTGCAAGATGAACAGGTAAGGGCTTAGCAAGCTCGAGAGGAGTGATTCCAAGTTGATTCTGTAGCCGTGAAGACATAAAGTCACCCAGGGAACCGGTGTCAAGCAGCGCACGGGCGGGATGCCCGTTAATTCCACCACCACGATCACTGGCTCCGGGATCAAACGTCTGAAGTCGCGCGGCGTAGCGGCATTACGTTGGACGGCTGGCAGCGGTGGAGCACCCCCGACTGCGTTCAGCTCTAATGCCTCGTAGCACCGGCTAGGCAAGTCATTCGAGTCTAGTTCTCCATTGAAGAGACGCACTAATTCGTCTTCCAGATCCTCTAGATTGAAGGGAGCACCAAGAATGGCAGCCCGGGCATGACGAGCATGCCAGTCAACGACATTGAAGGCCGGATTCTCGAGCAGCGCGAGAGCGCAGTCGCCCCGGATGTCCAGGTAATTGTCGATGACATGCACCTTGTCACCGAGCTGAACGCACTCAAAGCGCAGCTCATCATGTTCCACGCCCTCCGGATATGGACAGCAGACCTCAAGGATCGCAGCTGCGCCTTCAGCGAGGACATAGCCCATCAACCCAGGCTCGAGCGCTGCGGCGCAAGTCTTGAACTCTCGGAGGACTTCCATACGGAACCAGTCCGCAATGTCGAACTGCGGATCACGCAGTCGAGCGCACTCCAAGAGCGGCGGGTCGAGAAACCCAGCACCGGTCCAGACCATGAAGTAGTCCCCGAAGGGCTCAAGATAAAAGTCAAGCTCGTCTTCAAGCTCGTCATCGAGGAAGTACGGACGGTGGGCGCGCAGAATGGACACTGCACGCATCCAGTACAAGTCCCCGTTGCCCACGGAGATGCCGCTATCTTGGGCGCGAGGAGGCAAAACCAGGGGCTCGAGGACCTCGGACTCACACGGTATGTCGTCCATGAGAACGAGCCCATTGTCATGATGCTGATAGACATTTATTGGTTCGATGAACAGGTCGACAAGCTCGCCATTCAGATCCTCATCAGAGAAGGTGTCCGCCAAGCCTGCGCGGACCTTCCGCGCATACCACTGTTTGATGTCAAGCAGGGGGTTCTCCAGTACGTGATTGGGGCATAGGACACAGAATGATAAATACTGATCCTGGATTTCCACAAAGCCGTCATGCTGGAAGCTCGAGAAGCGGTCGCCGAAGATACGCGCCGCAATCTGCTTGCTAGGGAACCGCAAAGTCCAATTCAACGCGGCACGAGCTCCTTCGGCCAGCGCATCCTCGGGTGCTGCCTCGGGGACAGCGCGTCGCAGATGGCCTAGCTCAAAGCGAGAGGTACCTCGCGGTCGGACTTCGGGCAATACCAGGTGAGAGAACAGCTCGTCATTGTCTGACAGAGCTAACTCTCCCGTGACAGGACAGGTAATGTCCTCGGCTTCGGTGTCCACAGTATCTGATACAGACTGTAGACTGGGCAAGTCATCGAAGGGGTCCTCCGAAACGAACAAGGGAGGTGCATGCTGTTCACGCCAAGCATCCATGAAGGCTTCGTAGAGACCGGTATTGTCAGACTCCTCATGTGAAGACCAAGAGGATACCATGCTAATGGTGTCCGACAGACTAGCATCGTTGAGATCTTCCGAAGATGAATCCGAGACGGACTGCAAGGACGGAATTGAGTCCGTACGACTCGGCGGACGGCATACCGGTGAGTCATCATCTGCATCCGACTCCCAAGCTATGTCAACCGCGTGAAGTTCTAACTCGTCCGCACGAGCAGTGGACTCCGCCAGGTCTCGAAGCTGCTCTGCGCCCTCCAGGTCCAACTCGATATTGAAGCTGGCAAGCCCCGGAGGCTGTCCCTTCTTGTTCGACGAGACGCGGTTAGCCTTAGGGCAATTGCGCTGTAAGTGCCCTGCTTCTCTGCAGATGAAGCACTTCCCGGCCGCGCGTAAGTCGGCTTTCTCCTTATCGCTCAGCTTCGGTGTAGCTGACGAACTCTGAGCAGGCCTATTGCCGTTGTACCGCGAGGTCCCGAGGTCGACGACGCAGAGTTAAAGCGAGGTACCCCCGCAGCATCGCGGCCATGATTAGACTGCGAAGTCCGACCACCGCTATTGGGAGTCTTCCTCCCAGTCGGCATCGAAGTGCCCGAGGTACGCGGAGCGGAGCGCGAGCCCCCGAATGGGGCCTGAGGCTGCGTCTGTGCGCTATGACCCGGACGCGCCGCCTTCTTGTATGCAGTCTGACCGGCATTACGCGCGATCTCCGCAAGTTCCGCGGTATGGCGTACTTCGTCCCACGAGGCAGTCTCAGGGGTAAGTGTCGCCCACCACAGCTTCTCTTGAATGTACGGCTCAAGGCTGTACCACAGTTTCTGAACCTTCATGTTCTCAGGTACATGTCCGACCATGATGTACAGCCCATTGAGTTCGTGAACGAAGGCTTTAACTGATTTGTTGCCCTGCTTTGCAGCTTCAAGCTCCTCACGCCTGCTCTGCCGGAAATCAAGAGGGAAGCAATAGTCGAATAGTTCGACCAATATGCGTTGTATGTCCCAGTTCTCTGGATCACCCGACACAGTGTACTGATAGAAGTCCCAAGCTCTCCCGGTCAGGTACCGGGAGATGATGAACGCCTGCTGTTCAGAGGGTACATTGTACCCAACCAAGTAAGCGCGAGCCTCCTGCGCGAACTTCTGGAAGGACGCGAGGTTCGCCGCACCACTGTAAGTGGTGGGTTCTCTAGGCTTGAGTACTAACTGTTTGGCAGATGCCGCAGCCTTTGGCAGGGAGCTCCAAGGCCCAGCAGATCCGCCATCATCCCCGCCGTCAGGAGGCCCAGAAGGAGGACCACCAGCACCCGGAGCAGCGAACATGCGTCCCAGGTAACTCTTGGGATCGAGCTGCGCCGACGGCATCAACGTGCGAGCGACGCTGGCAGCGCCCAACTGAGTAGGCCCGCTGATGCTTACTCCTCCAGTCCTCGGCACCGCGGTCGACGCAGAAGTGCCAAGGTAGACGTCCGGCACCGTCCTCGCGTTGGACAGCACCTCGTCGCGCATGACAGGCTCCGCAGCGAAGGAAACCTTTCGCTCGGCCAGTAGCTGACCTACAAGCTCACGCAGGGCGGACACCTCGTCCTTGAGAGCGTGGACCTCGGTCGGGTCCGCTCCGACAGTAGTGTCGTAGGTTGGGGCACGCCCGGACTCGGGCACAGCAGTGTAGTTGTGCGAGTGCGAAGCCTGATGATCACGCAAGGGGCGGTAGCCCGAGTGCGCGGCCTCTGGATTAGTCTGTTCATTAGGCACAGTAGTTTCCCGTAATAGTTGAAAGGTTTTGAACGCGCGTTCCTGCGCTTCAATGTCGAGCTCCTCAGGAGGGATGCCCGAACTTCCCCAGTTCGAGGGATCAGCCATCTTGCCTTTCGCCTTAGTAGAAGGTCCTTCACCCCGCGAAGGGGGTCGTTCTTCACGCGCAGAGTAACCAACCGCCTCCATGCGGCGGTGCACTTGTTCGCGCTGATCCTGAGTCATATTGAGCTCAGCCTGCTCAAACGCCTCACGTTGAGCAGTCGAAGGTTGAGCCTGGGGTTCAGCCACAGGCTCCGGACATACAGGAGTGGTACCGTCCTGCTGCCCCTGGGCTGGTCGTCTTCCGACGACGTGATTGAAGTGTCGCGCGGGTCATCCGAGACCGTCGGTACGCGAGACGCAACAGTCGAACTCGGAAGCTCTATGCTTCGAGCACGACGGTGGTGATCAGTGACGCTGGGCCGGCCGTCTTCCTCAGGCGCGACCTCGTGTCCCAACTGACTGGGCGAGTGCAGAAGTCCCGACGTCTCGGGCTCCTTATTCGGGATGACAATGGATGTATTATTGTCTGGAGTAAGTACTACATCACCGCCGGCAAGCTGCTCGACGGGATCTACCTCAGAGCGAGCGGGCTGCTGCGCATCTGAGGGAAGTCGCGGAGACATCTCTGAGCCGTCCGAAAGCGGCCCAGATAGTACTCCGGAAACGAGACGGACGCTCGCGGTGGGGGAGGGGGGAAGACTGGTGAGGCTGGAACCAAACGTGGTATTGTTAGTAGAGACAATAGATGTATGGAACTCACCAGGCACCGTGTCCTGCTCTGGAGACGACGCTCCACGTCCATAACGAAGGTTGTACGCCATGACTGAGAGGAACGGTGTGTGTTTGCGGTTTTCGAGTGTTTTTGGTGGTCGTCGACGGTCGGAAGCTCGAGTTGATCAGACTCGAGAGAGGCCAGACGGTGTCGACACCCAGATAGAGTTTTGAAGATGAAGCGAGAAGGGGGGGGAGAGATAGAGTCGAGTAGAGTCGAGTAGAGTAGAGAGTTAAGCAGATAGTCGTACGAGACGACTGTCAAAAAGATGTAACCGTGACGATTCCTGAATAGGAAAGGCTCTGGTCACACGGTCTAGAACGCACACGATACAAAGACAGGTTGCAAGTCTGCTCTCTTGTGAACGCTAACGACTACATGCAAAACTGCCTACTCTTATATACTACTCTGGATGGTCCGTGCGCACTAGGAACAGGAACGCAAAGGACGGTCTAGGCAGGAACTCGGGGCAAAGAGAGAGAGAGAAAGTAATGTGGCGCGGAGCCCGGGAAAGGAAAGGTACGCGCCCGTTACACGCCCGCACAATACGCGCTGATATGAGACTGCAACCACCGGCTTCACCGTCGTCGTCGACGTCCACGAGCTGTCTCCGGTCTACATACCTACATCTTCATCGCGTCGCGGAAACCTAGCATCCAGCTCACCCTAACGGATCCGGACAAAGATGTGACAAGTGACATCGTTCTCTGGCAGCGCGCTGAGCGGCGGCACTGACCTTGGGTCCCTCGCAGTCACACATCTTTGAGGTCGTCCATGGCGGCGACAACGAGCACTCCTTCGCCTTACACGACGTCTACGTTGGCGCAGCCGCTCGGCGGAAGCAATCCGCCCGCCTGGGCTCTGGTGGGCTTTCGCGATGACGGCGAAAGGGAGCCCGATCGACTGGGCTCGCCAGCCACCGCTCCAACCGCCGTCACCGATGTACCTGTACCTGTCTCCCCCGCGTCGCCCTCGCAGCCACCCAAGATGTCGTCGCCACAAGATTTTCAATTCTTGAAGGAGTTGGGATGCGGGTCGTGGTCGACGGTACGTCCTGACTTATGACCATGTCGCGCGAAAGGGGCTGGACATGGGCATGGTCGTAGGTTATGGAGGCGGTTCATACGGGGACGGGAAAGCGGTTTGCGGTGAAGATACTCAGCAAGGCGCAGTTGATCAAGCAGAAGAAGGTCAAGTATGCTAGCGTGGAGAAGGACGCGCTCGCTAAGCTGTCTGGTACCCATCCCGGCATCGTGAAGATGTATGCCGCATTCCAGGATGAGACCTCCCTCTGTACGTACCCCGACTACATGCGCGTTGTACGTTCCCGTTCATTCACGGTCTTCCCAGACTTCGTCCTGGATCTTGCGCCCCACGGCGACCTTGCCGACCTGGTCAAGAAGCAGGGTTCCTTGTCGCTCCGGTGTGCACGATGGTATACGGCCCAAATCGTGGACACCGTACTCTGGATCCACAGCAAGGGCATTGTGCATAGAGATCTGAAACCCGAGAACGTCTTACTGGATCCAGACATGAGGATCAAGCTCACAGATTTCGGCTCAGCATACCTCTCTCCAGATGGCGACCTATGTGCGCGATTTTCTCGCTCGTGTTTGTGCGTCTGAGTGCAGAGCTCATGACATCTGCAGCACCTCGCGCAAGTACGTTCGTAGGAAGTGCGGCATATGTCTCGCCAGAGCTCCTCAATCGAGCGTCGAAGACAACCAGTAATAGGCACGTCGATGTATGTATGTGAACTCAGTAATTAAGTCTGACCGTATCCGCTAGCTCCGACTTCTGGGCGATTGGCTGCTCGCTTTTCTTCATGGTGGCTGGCCACCCCGCATTCGCGGCTATAAACGACTACCAAAGCTTCCGCAAGATTGAGGCTCTTGACTACACTTTCCCGGAAGGCTTTTACGACAGCGCAAAGGACCTGGTGCAGCGGCTCGTGGTATGTTCTCGCGGCAACTCAGGGACAGACCTCTTGCTCACGTCACACGTCAGGTCCTAGACCCATCTGAACGTCTCGGCGTCGAGCCGAAGTCATCGCCCGCGGAGCTCCGTGAACATGCATTCTTCACCGCTACATCGGGAGACACGGACACGCCAATACGCTGGGATACTTTGTGGACAGATCCCCAGTACCACCAGAAACGGGAATCGTACAGCCCAGTGGTTCGGAGCCGGAGGATGAAGAGCTTTGGGACAATGTTGTGAATGAGTTCAGCCTCGTCAACTTACGATCGCCACTACATGCGCCACAACATGGTGGACCACTCGAACCCGCGGAAGGGGTATCTTTCACTGCGCCTGAAGATGTGCCACCAGACGTGAGACCGTGCGAGGTCGCCGAGACCGTCGCGCCGGACAAGCCCGAGCCATCTGCTAGTGCGGATACCTCTCCAGAAGCTGCAGCTAACGGTGGTCTCACTGATACTAACGGTGGTCTCACTGATACGGAGGCTGCGACTGACGGCGACCTTGATGATCCGGTGCTGAAGGCGAAGAATTGGTGGGTCCCCTCCCCGGGCGTGACCGTGAGTTGACGGCTTAAGTGCCTTGTGACTGCGCAGGTCCAACATCCTATCGCATGGGGAGACGATCAGTTCTCTCGCGGCGGTCACTACGTCTGTCCGCAAGGGCTTGCTCAAACAGCCGCGTCCATGCGCCCTTCTCCTCACTTCTCGCTCGCGCCTACTGTGTGTTCTGCTGGACGACAAGAAGCCACCAAAACCTTCCGACATCAAGCATGTGTTGGAGCTGCGCGCTTCAGGGAAGAAGCTGGCGTGCACAGCGGACAGTGCCCAACGAAGGCTGGTTGTACATATGGTGCGGCGTCCATTTGACAATCAGCTGCGATCGTTATGCTGACCTAGGGTGCGCTAGGGGACAAAGATTACGTCTATGAGTTTGCAGACGAGACGACCGCCTCCATCTGGGCCGAGAAGATATCGTCTATGTTAGCGGTTTGAGGCAGCTTTGGTGTCGGTGATGTATCTGGAATTTACTTGTTGCTTTGGATTCAACCGCTCGTTCGTCTTCGCTCCTCCGGCCGCATATGTTTCTTGAGCTCTTCCGGTGGTGGCGTTGCGTGCACCACGGTGAGCGTTCAGTACACTTTCCTTATGCGATAGACTCTTGCGCTTACGTACGCCGGTCCGCATTCCGGGATCAGTCTAGCCATCTTCTGACTTTCATCTGACTCGAGTCGCCAAGAAATTGAAGCAGGAATACGTGGCGGAACCCATGACGTCCCGCTCTCAGCGTACACTCAAGCGGGACAAGCTTGGTCAGCGCGGACGGAGTGAGTCAGACTGAGATTCGTCAGCGCAGATGGGAGTGTGCAGTGGCCAGCCTCGCGCCCAGAGAACAAATGCGACTCCCAACCGAACCCTCTACCCATGGGCGGGGCCGAGACTGACGATCCTTGGATCTTTATAGGCTGAGGTATCGTCCCACGAAGACGTCAGGTGCTGAGTGAGCAGGATGTTCGGGTCATATAAGTTACTACTGTTGGCAAGTACTCCCTTGGTAGCAGGACTCGAACTTTTCCTTCTTAGCACCACAAACGGCGATGGCGGAGTCCACCAATCGCAACCTCACATTAATGTCGATCGACGTCGTCACGGAGGAACAAGTTCAGAACCACACTCCGACTGTTGTGTTCGACTCGCCGCTCCTCCGCCTCCGAGCCGCTGAAAGGGCCATGTTGCGCGCACCAGCGTATCCCCTCGGCGAGCTCGCCTCTGCGCTACCCTACGAGTATCCTGCCGCCACCTTGAACGATCGCAAGCGGAAATGGGCCGACTCATCACATATCCGCCCGCTCGGGCCTCTTCCAGCGGCGGAACGGGAGGAGATTCAGCTGTTTTCCATCAGATCTCATTCCCGTGAAGAGCACCCCGGTACCACGACCGCCATACAGACAACAGAAGCCGGGTCTCGCGCCGATGTCGCGCATGTGGGGGACGTTGAGGGCGGCACCTCCACTCAGTCTCCAAGTGCAGTCCCTGCGGAGGCCGACTTGACTGCCCAGCCGCCTGCAGTCTCTCCAGAAGAGAGAGCTCTCCAGAAACGCAAGGGTCTGATGCATTTTTCTGCGATATGCTGGGCGGTCTTCGTTGTGGGTTGGTGTGACGGCACGACGGGACCGATGCTGCCTCGGCTGCAAGCTCACTATCACGTATGTCGTTCCTATCGCACTTGCGAGGCGGACTACTAAGCGATTTGCAATGACAGATTGGCTTCGCTGTTGTGTCCTTGGTCTTTGTGACGAGTGCTTGCGTAGGGCTTACTAATTTCATCGGTTTCAACGACTGACCGTGTCTTTCAGGGCTTCTTCTTGGGTGCGATGGCCAATGTCTACTTGACGGACAAGTTCGGCTTCGGAAAGGTATGTTGATCGGTGCGCCCTCAAGCTGTGTCTTTCACGAGTTATATTCTCCCTAGGTTCTACTTATTGGTACGCTTACTTGACGTCTCTATCCGCGGACGTACCCTCATCTTCCGTACTCCAGGGGCTGTCTTGCAGGCCGTCGCATTCATCGCCATCAGCCCTGCGGGGCCCTTCCCTCTTCTCTGCTGTGCCTTCGTTTTGAGCGGTTTCGGCTTGTCCCTCCTGCACGCCCATGCGAACGGGTTCGTAGCGGCGCTGAACTCTCCCACGAAGATGGGCATCATGCATGGCGTATACGGTAGGTGTTGTTGTCCTTGAACGCCGTGGTACTGATCTGTCCATCCTCAAGGATCCGGCGCGCTTGTCGCCCCGCTGGTCTCCACTCAATTCGCGAAGAGCGATACCCACTGGTCCTTCCATTACATCATTACCGTCGGACTCTACCTTTCGGTCATTGCATGCTCGTGGCTGGTGTTCCGTGGAAAGAGGCAGGAAGGTCAGTGCGTATCAATTCTATCAATTCGAATGTCCTAAGGATGTCCTGCTATCGATCAGTGATTTTGGAGGAGTCGGGCGAGAAGGGCACTGACGACGAAGCCACCAACACCAACAAGTACAAGCAGATCTTGAGCCTGAAGGAGGTGCACTTCATTGCGGCGTTCGCCTTGATATATGTTGGGGTGGAAGTAACTATGGGCGGTACGTGTTTCCGCCATCCGAATCGGCTACGGGGGTGAATGGAACCGTGGGTTTGTCAGGTTGGAGCGTCACGTACATCCTGGAGGAGCGACATGGGAGCTCGAGCTCTGGTTACATTGCATCTGGTTTCTTTGGCGGTGAGTACTGTCCAAGAGCGACCTGCGGGCGCAACATACTCATGACCCTCGCTTTAGGGCTAATGCTCGGACGGGTTTCGCTCATGTGGCTGAACAAGATGGTATGTCGCCTGAAAGAGATCCGGACTCACTGCTGACCTTAATGTAGCTCGGTAACCGCCTCGCGCTCTTCCTCTACGCCGTAGTCGCAATCGGGTAGGACATATCACTATATCTGCCGGCCGGTCGCATACTAACGATCCCATCCTCGGCAGCCTCGAAATCACAGTCTGGCTTGTTCCCTCCTTGCTCGAGAACGCCATAGCCGTGGCCCTGGTTGGACTCGTCATGGGGCCGATGTACCCCATTCTCATGCTGCACTCGACGACGATTCTGCCCCGCTGGCTCCTCACAGGCTGCGTAGGCTACATTGCGAGTATCGGCCAAGCCGGCTCGGCGATGCTGCCGTTCCTAACGGGTTTGCTGGCTTCAAAGTTCGGCATTGCGTCTCTGCAGCCATTGTAAGTCAGTCCCTTGAGTAGTAGTGCTGAGCACTGACGTTCTGCGCTTTCAGCATCGTTTCCATGATCTCCACGCTCATAGTCATCTGGGCAGTGATCCCGCGCGCTCGCTATGTGCCTGCTTGAAAGTACGACGCAAATTGACCGAAATATCTTGTCGCGGAATAGCGCTGCGTAACAAGCTGTATATCGTCTGACGAGTTCGAATCACATCATATGTCGTCCATTGGCATCGCCGGCAAGGAGAAACATACATGGACGGACGTTCCCTGAGAGGGACCTGGCCAGTTGGCTCGAGAAGAGGCCCGTCCCCAGGAGGCTGTTGGAAGCGGACGGAGGATACGCGCATATGTATTGCGGACTGCGGACGTTGCCATCGTATCATCTAGTACGAAGTTTAGAGCGTGACGCCGCGGAATCATATCTCCCTTTTGACTGCGCATTGCGGAGAGTACTAGTAGTAGACTTAGAGACTTCTCGAATGCTTCTCAGTGACCGCAGCAAGGTCCTGAGTGTGAAGCCTTGTCATTACTATCCAATCTCGATCTGCGTGTTATAACCACCCATCGGTTGCGGGAAGACACGTAGTGGCGCCTACGGTCCCCCGTCGTGAGTAGCGCAATTGTCCGGAGTATCAGAAGTATCAGCATCAGCCGTGGGCGTTGCCCGTCACCATCACGATTAGAGTGTTCCATGACCCGGGCCGCAGGCGGAATGGCTGGATCAAGGGAATAATCAATTCTGCTCGCGATTCATATCCCTCGTCGCCATGTCGTCACGAACGCATCATCCACGATGGCCAGGAGGAACCTACCAGTCGCTTATCTTCCGCTAACAGGCACAAACTAGCATTCGCCGTAGAACCCAGCGTGAACTGGAGGTTCGCAGTCTATGTTGGCGAACTTAGATCAACGATAATCAAACTTCTCCAACTTCTGGGGTCCCATGAAGAGCGTACAGCAACGTTACGCACGCAGCTAGCGCGAGACCCAGAAACCCGCAACATGGTGCGACGTGGGCGACTGCTTACTACCCTCTACGAGCGGCTAACCTAGCCCGGGTCCGTGCCTGCTGCCTCGTACGCTGCTGCTCCTTCATCCGCTTCTTCTCCTGGGTCGAGCTAATGGTGCTCCCATCCCGCTCATCTTCCAGAGCTGCCGCCTCGAAGGCATCGATACACCCCTCTATCTTCGCCTGGATCGCGGCCTCGCCGTACCGTCCCGCTTCCGACGTAGCGACGTCCCATTCCAAGTCGAAGCCCCATCCGCGCCGGCAGCTCTCGAGTCCCGAAGTTGCCAACGAGGACGGGAGTGCAGGGGCCGACGCTGAAGCCAGGCCGCCTTCTTCCCGCCACCATTTGATAAACCATACCGCGGCCCGCGAGGTGTCCGGTATACCGCCGCGTTTCAGCATGCACAGCCGCTTCGCGAGGAGAGCGAGAAATTCATGCACGTCAAGCAGCGGCTGGGATCCCGGCGGAAGCAGCTGCAGATAAGCAGGGGCTGCGCGATGGACGGATAGAAGACAGCGTGGGAGGAGGGAGGGTCAATTTCCGTCGTACGGGAGCAGGTGCCGGGCAGCTCACCGACAGGGTCCAGCACATTCATTCGATACAGCAAATACGAAGCGAGCGCCTCCGTCTCGTAGAGACCCTCTTTGATTCCGGCTGTTCCCGTTCGCGCAAGTTCAGTGACTGTACGTGAGCATTCGATGTTCGCGAAGCAGGGGCGGTCAACTGACCTATAAGCGCAAGCTTCACGCCTCTCTCCGCTCCCCTTATGCCATTCCCAAGGAAGGGAAGCATGACCCCTGGCGAGTCATAGGCGTAGACCAAAGGGTCCACGGACAGTTTCAGACGTGTCGAGAGCACGCGCGTCATGCCGGGGTGCGCAGACGTCCGGAGCGCTTTCGGCGTTGCTAGCATGGGGCAGAATGTCGGCGTGAGTAAGGAGGCAGTCCACGTAAAGATGAACTTACGTCCGGCTATTCCTATGTTCCTGAGCGCGTTGAGCAGGGTCGACTTCCCAACGTTGGGCATGCCGACCACCAGGACGTTCAGTTCGAGCCGATCAGGGTGCTGCTTCGCTATATCTGCGTATCACGGATGAATCGCGCTGCGATGCCTCGGAACGAGCGCGGAGACATACTGACGAGGAGCTGGTTCAACGCTTTGATATCCCGCGTGTGGTTCCACGAGGCAAAGAACGTTCTTTGGTCCGGATATTTTGCTTCCATCGCTCGCTGAAACGGCTGCGCGGAGTCTTCCGTTCAGTGACATGTGAACGCAGATAGATGGTCGAACACGAACCCTGACGCCCCACTCAGGGACCAGATCGCGTTTGCTGAAGACCACCACACGCTCACAGACGGACGAACTGCTCGGGCCAGCAGTAGAGCCTCCGGGTGAGGGACTGGGAGACGGTATCACCCCCCTTTCGCGACGCCATTTCTGCAGAACCCCTGTGAAGAAACATGCAGTCAGAACGTCGTCTGGCGTGGCCGCAAGCGAGAAGCGGTGTCAAAGAAGGTGAACGGCCGGTACGCTGCGCTTATGACTAGCGCAAAAGCAGCGATCGGATCACATGCGCAGGTGCGCAGTGCGTAGCGTCCTAAGAATGAACGTCATCCGGTGACAACAACAATCCCGAGGAGTCGTTGACTCGAGTACGACCGTACGCGAGAACTATTGCGGCGGGAGCTTGTGTCCACTATGTGAAGTCATGGAAAGGTGCCTACATGGCAACGTGGAAGCGACTGCAATGTCCACGTAACGCTCGATCGTCAGTACCGCACGACCACGTATTACATGCGGCCTACTGGCTCGTACGGCCCTGCACTGAGATCGGACGTTGCACGTAGAACAGCCGCCTCCAATTCACCTCGCGCGACTCTCTGTACGTCCCGCGAACTCTGCCATCCAGGTAAATCCTAGTAGTGCCTTACGCTGCGCCAGGCTGCCACAGCTTCAATGATCCGTGAACGCCGCAAGTAAGTGGTCCGCCGACAGGCAAGTGACTTTCAACGGCTCGCTCAAAGCCCCGTCACGCGAGCCCGATCATTGCTGAAGTGTGGCACCGCCCCTACGTGTTTAAATGGATATACACCTGTGCTTGAGCATCAATGAGGCCTCAGCGAACTGGGCTGCTCCGCGGGCCTGACACGACAGATGCGGTCGGGCGGTGGCTCGATGGCCAGGCAGGGTGCGTTGGATAGCCACGTCGAACCTCGAGGCCCGCGCGCGACATGCGTGTCCGCAGCGTCTGGGTGAACATGTATCTTTACCTCTACTGCCCGGACATGCACAGCTGTCCGCTTCCGAGCGGACGGCCTAAAGCTGAGCAAATATGGTCCGTTTCGACGGATCGGAAAAAATACAAGTAGACCCAGGGTCCCTGCACAGCCCAGAATAGATGACTCGTCCAAGACAAGTACCACGGGTGTATATGTGGACACGGCCCCTGATACCAGATTTGAAGTGGATGAGCTGGAAGCAGAGTACTACCAGGACGTGCACCGAGCAGGCTGTATTGGGGTATATGATGATCTCACGGTGGCATCTCTGCCTTGCCATGTCAAGATAGTCAAGAGCCTCCGGACAAGCTGCTGGCGTTGTGTCGCCTGTCTCGGTGAGGTAGCAACCGCCACAGCGTCTCGACAGCCTGCCACAGCGAGGCTCGCTGACACAAATCCCGCTCAAAAGGGATTGGTATAGTGACAGCGAGTTCACAAACCCACATCGAGACCCCATCATCCTGGAGCAATGAATTCGTCCGACGCTGTGGAACACTGTTTTGTGTCGTAGACGTAGCAATCGCCACGACGTCCTGACCGCCCTGCCTGCCTGTGCGGGACGTTCCAAACTGTGGATCAGGGGCCAGTCCAGAAGGCACGTCAAGTGAGACGCAGACGCATAGGATGTCCGCCCGCAGCACAGCTGTTCCAGCTATCATGTGCTACACGCCACAGCCCAGACGACTACGCCCCACCCGTGCATGGGAACATCGAGCTCCGCTGCTCGGAGTCTCAACCCACCCGCCTGTGGGTCGTGCATTGCCCCGCGGCCCCTTACGACAAGCGGGATGCTGCATGGAAGTCGTGTCGCAAGTCTCGGGAGAAGGCGAGAAGGAACGCACCTTCGAAGTTCCTGTTGATGCTCGTCAGCGGGAGACGGGCATCGCGCAGTTCGAGCACGACGTCTGTCTTGTTCAGCAGCGTCGGCAGCGTGCGTTGGAACTGCAGCATGTGTCCCGGGAACCATGACGGGGGCACGGGCAGCGCGGGGAACGGGATGTGCGTCAGCATGGTGTGCGATTCCTGCACGCGCCGCGGGTGTCGGCTTTTGTCAGGGAGCGGTCGGTGTGTCCCAAGGCCGCGCGTGTGTGTGACCGAATTTTGCTGTGTCCTTGCCCCGCTCTCTCGAGGTCGTAGCTGATGGGCCGCGGTTCACCCAGGATTTGTTCGACGAGTGGGCAGGTGGCGGTGAGGACGAAGATGTGGCGGGGCGCCCGTGGAGGCGCACCCGTTGACCCATATCTGGCAATGGCGCCTCCCATGTCACACTCACTTTTTAGGATGTCACGTAGGAACCACTACCCGCCGGTCGAAGAAAGGCGTCGTATCCGAGGGAAATGGGACGCGTATTAAGACTCAGATGCATGGAAAATTTCTCTATGATGATGACCATAGTGAGGGCCTTGTTTGCTCTTCTGATACAGTTCCAGTTCAGCTTCCAGACCATATGGCAATCGCTAGCATCTCCCTGGACCTGTCTACTGCAAACACACAGCAATCATCGCGGCTTTTGGCACGCGCAGACTAATATCTGACTGGTTACAGGCTCGCGGGGAGGACCTCTCCGCAAATCATGACATGGAACCTGCGAACGTTCCAAGCGTTCAGACTTGGATGTGGAAGAATTGCATTGAGTTCGGTGCCGCCTCCGCTCTAGCTCCGACATCTGGCAGTCGCTCGCGGCACAAATGCATAGACCTCGCAGTTAGCAGTCCATCCCTCGGACGCGAGACGTAGTACGATGATGTGACGCATGACGGACGCGCCCGCCGCCCCAGGCGCCAAGCATGGCGCGCGGAGCTCAAAGCTGAGATTGGCTCGCGCACCCGCGTCCCAGCGAATCTCGGCACCCCACTGCGGCGCGCCCGTGCCTCATCCGCGCCCGCGCCGCGCGAGGAAGCGTGCTCAAACAACTGAGCTCAGAAGAACGTACCGGCGACCAAGGCACGGCTCGCGCGTACCATGCGACTGTGCGGCGCGAGTGCGGCGGCGGCGCGACATGATCGCGCAGGAACGATCGGTTCGATCCTATGTTCGATCGGGGTGTCTGCGGTGAAAGTGGGGTGGTGGCTACGAGTCGAACCACCTACGCAAGACGACAACACGAGAGCTCGGAGGCAATTGCCACGTCGCACGGGAGGACCACCGCGGTGGCGAGGAATAGTGACCAAGAAATAACCATGTTGGACTTCACATAGCGGCAACGACATATGTATACAAGAGATTTCAACGAGCCCACTGCTGCCCTACTCCGACTCAGCGGCAAGACCCTAGCGACATGTGCAACGGAGCGAGCACGATCAAGAATCCAACCCAGCAGAAAAGTGGCTTGCCACAACGTATGTACCGCGAACGGGGGAATAAAAGAGCCGTGGAATATAGGCGAGCTTGGTATGTGTAGAGAATGGGGAGGAAGGAGCACACACGACGGTAATTGGAGGTGATTGGGAGCGCAAGCGAGGTAGAAGAGAACGCACAAAGATTCACGACAAGCGAGAGACAGCACTGATTGACTACGGACACCTGCGGCGGGTATGAGCAAGATCGGACCGCTAGCGGTGGCGAGACACGCACCCCACTTAAACCCAGCCCTCCCTGCCTGCGGCGACGGCATCGAAGTTCTTTCCGCTACGCGTCTTCCTCTCCGGGAGAACTGTAGCGCGGTCGAGGTTGATGAGCTTCTCCGACGGCGGGGGCGAACCCTCAACCCAGCCCTTCCAGCCCTTGCGCGCAGCAGGCCGCTTCTTCCGCTCTCTCTTGTGCGGCGGCTCCATCATGTCTACGCTCTGGCCACGATCGGTGAGGTCGTCGCCATCGTCGGGCGTGTAGGGACGCTTGGAGGATGTGGCGGAAGTACGCGACGACATCGACGGGCCCGGGGTGGTGGGCGGCGACGGCATCGGCGGCGGGGAGAACGACGCGGAGCGTTGGAGGCTGGGAATGACAATCTGAGGCCTTGCCTGCCAGAAGGAAGATGCCTGGGGGCGAGGGACGGGCAACGACGCGTGCTTTGGCGCGATGGCGGGGGGCATCGCGTTGGACGACGACGCGACGGGTGGGGCGGGCTTCGCGGCAGTCTTGGCGCGTTTTTTCTCCTGCTTCTCTTTCTCCCGGTCCTGATCACGCTCGCGCTTCTCCTTGCGCTCGCGTTTCCTCTCCCTCCGGACCTGGATCTCCTCCTCGGATTGTTTGGGCATGGGGACACCGTTGAGCAGACTCGTAAGGACGTCGCGGGCAGGACGCTCGTCGAAAACACCAGCAAGAACAGAGGTCGCAGTCCGGCGTCGCTTGGAGGGATAGGACATGTGGAGGGGATGGTGGTGGTTGGGGGGAAAGAAGGACGGCGGACGGAGCGTGGAGAGATATAAGCTGTTGTATTCTGTTGCGGCAATATGCGACGCCAATTCGAGCCTATAGCTTACGTAACGCATGGAACCTTCTATCTGCAGCTTCCGCCTGGGATGGCCAATCTGATCCCAATCTGAACGGCTTTTGTTCTCGTGCATTCCTCGCCCCGCCTCGCCGCCCTTTGCTCCAGAACCACCACCATCTCCTCGCGACCCGTTGCTCGACGTCGCCCGTAGACCAGCACACGCCCCTGTCGTGTCCTGATCTACCACACTCCCGGAAAGTTGGGGGTGCGTGGCTCGTCTTCTGCCTTCGGTGGCGTGGTACGCTAGCTGCGTATGGCCAGCCCCAGCTCCCGCAAATAGCCCAAAATTAAGTTGAGCGTGTGCAGCGCGTGCCGGCATCAGATGCCGCGCGCGTTTCACCGCCCTCTTCTCGTCGCCGCGTACCCACAGCATGCCCTATGTGGTTCCGAACCCACCGACTAGCCACCGTTCTCTTCCCGTCCCCGTCGCCCGAACAAAGGCATTCTGTATTGCGCCTTGGCCCCGGGAGTTCGCGTCCTCTGCCCTTCTTTGTTGTTGATCATCCCAAGATATATCAGGCTGGGACGGAGCTCGGTTCGGGACTGCGCTCCCACGCCATCTCGCCCCTTTTATGCGTTGGTTTGTCCCCGTACAATGCCCTTTCCAGCCCCTTCAAGCTCAGCGAATGCGTGATCGAGTGGTTCTCCGCCTTGCGGCCCTCGCTTACCACAATGGCACCGTGCCTCGTGTCGCACCGTCATGGACACAACACGTACAACGAAGGACCGATCGCATCCGGCGATGTGTCGATAACGGAGGCATCCTAGGATGAGATAACATCCAAGGCCGTTCCTCAACACAGACCGCGCTAGACGGCTCAATGGGCTCCCGTCATCAGTCCATCATCTGTCTGTCTTCCATAAGTGTGGGATACTCAGACCTCAGGGTCCTGCCAGCACATGACTTATCGCAGCAAATCCACATTTACAGCGCACCATATTTGCATTCTCCTGCGGCCTGCCCAGGCGCGCATGCCGGCCGAATCATCGCGAAGGCGGGCCCTCGTGCTAATCGTATGCTTCCTTAGGGCCCCTCTCCCACCACCGGGAGCACGTTCTTCATTTAGGGCAGCTCACGGCCAGGTTGTCAGAGCGGTCAGATTGCCTCCGTCGACGGTAGCGGATTAGAAGTCGGTTGTTGCCGCGAGCTCGGATGGAGGCCCGACTCGCACGACACAGCCCCGAATCTGCCCCATGTCCGCTCAACGACCCCGTCCTCTACCCCATCTGTCATGCGCGATATCCCACAAGTTGATCTAGGGCCTACCCTGCTTCTCGTGCTGCGCGTAATAACGATGGACTCGTACGTCTCAAGAACGATCTGCGACAGTGTGTTTCCCACCCACCCCACGCGTGGGTGGTGGCACAACCGCGCCTCGGAGCCACGGCTGATCCAGCAACTGGGCTAACCGAACGACTCCGCCCCGCCACCGCTGGACTGGCGCTAGCCAAATTCGGACAGTCATGCATAGCAATCGCCGTGACGTGTTGTTGGAGTCAACATTACTCCCTTCTCAGACTTCCGGTTTCGACGACGTCGCTTATCGGATTGAATCCCAGCAAACGACTTCCAGCGTGCGCACGTCGTGCGTGTTCGCTTAGACGAACTTACCTACAAATTGGTGCACCCACAACTGCAGCGGTTGTTCAGCCGTTCGAACGACGAGTCTGTAAGTGCCCGTGCCCCTTGACCGTCGATCTAGCTAACAGAAGTTCTGCTGCTAGATGTATTCAGGACGGCGACGTCCAGAGGCGAGGATTCCCACGTCCCACCGGCAAAGCAGTTGCGGCGTCGGTCTTCCGCTCTCTAGAATGCAGAGTCCCTACCGTCCGGTAGCAAAGGTCGCCATCCATCGTCCTATTCGACGGCTCGCTTCTAGCGCAATTTGACCACATGCCTCGCGGGGCCGACCGACTTCCCCGCCTTGGAAGCGCTTGCGCGCCTATCCGACCGCATTGTTCGCGTTGTTCTCCGCGGCCGTTGTGAGGTTGTAGCCCTTGTTCCCGTGGTCTTTGAAGTGCGTTCCTGACGGTATGTTGGCAGGCAGCACGTCAACGCCGACAATGCATGCTATGACGACCGGCGTGCTTTACGCTGTCAAGGTCTCCATGACCCGGCCGTTCGCCACCTGGATGTTGTAGCCGCTCACCATCCTTTCCAACTTGCGCGTCTGACTCCGGAAATACGCTGCAAGCCCTATTGCCGCAGCTCACACCGATCCCATATATGCCACGGACTGCACGGCGTGTCTGGACCACCGTGTCCATCCTCGCTTTCGCAGGTCACCTCGTTGCACCACCACGGGTGGCGACTAGGCTACGGTGATAAATCATATCCGTTACTGATCTGCTTGTGAGCCGTCCTTTTCACCATTCTCTCCGCTGGCTTACTGGCAGCTTACTGACGGCTTCTGCTAGCCAGTAGGCATATTGGCGACTGGACGACTGGCGTTCCTACCGCTGAACTACGTCGACTGGCCGTGCCCCCGATGCGAGCCATCAAAAAAGGTGCTTGACATGTCTCTCAGGCGTCTCGATCATTACTGCCGTCCGCAGATCGCAGCTCCTCCGTATTTTCGCGGTGCGTTCGGCGTCCGCGCTGAGCGAGCGATGGCTCGGAGGAGTCGGTCGGGAGCACGTCACACCGGTGAGTATCGCGCCACTTCTTTCGGGACCGGTAGGTCCTTCTCTGTGGGCGTTTGCGAGCATGACCGCGTCTTGCCCACCGAGTCCGGCGTCGTCGTCGCGGCGGTACCGCTGGGCGACTCCCCGGCCAGTGAATGCTGTCACACCCGGCGGTACACGCGCACGGTGCGCCACGGGCCGCCAGCTTGCGTCGTACCAAGGGAGTACGTCGGATGCTCCGTTGCAGAACTACATGGGGATAAGAATCCAGAGCCTGCCACCGGGCGTCCCGCTGCCCGCGCCACGGCCAGACTCTTGTCCCGCCGCCCGACGATCACACCGCTTCTGACAGTTTGCCTTCCGGGTGACAGCTCTACCGTTTGCGCGACTCGGTGCCGCCTAGCGAGCGTGTCCGAGGGTCATGCGTTATGTTATGGTCCCTGAGGCCGCGTCAATCCAGCGTCGGGTAGCGGGCAGACAGCGGCAGCTGTGTGGCGCTGTGTCCCCGCTGTCCCGTCCTCCGTCAGTAAGACCGTCTATCGTCAGTGTCCTGGGAGGCATGCTGGCGCTTTGTCTCGAGACTCACTGCTATTATTGACAGGCATTCGGTGTCCGCGTCACACATCGCGGTCCTGCGGTGTCTATGGCAGGCTGGGTATCACGATAGACAGACAGCCTGCTGGAACATCCGCCAACGGAGAGAATATTTCCCCAGCTCACAAGGTGATCCGGAAGATCTCTCTGAGTGTGATGCATCATCTCGAGCGAGCGACTATTCTACAGCCCGGCAACATAGGTCTCTCGACGGCTGATGGGTCTGCTCAGTGCTCGCAATCCAGCCTTTTCGCGTGCACAGATGGGTTCTTGGGCGGTCAGCATCTGTGTGCTATTCTGCAGAGCATCCACGCTCGACGCGGTTGCAGGACCCGGTACTGATGCTATGACCGACGTGTGCCCGGGTATGATCGTGCTAACCATCACGACCTTGGGCGCCTTGTTCCTTTCAAGCCGCCTGTGCAGACATCAAGCAGAAATCTTCAAACGCCTAGCAGCAAACTGGACACTGTGATATCAATCGATCTCGGCGCCCATTGACGACGCTCGGCGAACTCAGTCGTCTCCCCCGGCCTGACCTTCCAAACGAGTGTTGTGCTGCGCGATCTTCGACACGCAGCGGTCGACACTAGTCTGCTTCAAGCTTAGCCAGCCGCCCTATCGGTCAGATGGTGAAGATACTGCAAGGTATTCGCAGCAAGGCGCTACGCCCGCCCAGATCGGTACTGCTCTGGTGAGCGACGACCACCCGCGCCCGCATACGGCGGCTCCATACTGAGTACCATGGTCGTCAAGTGGAGACAGTATATCCTCTATTGCGCCGCTGGTTCCTGGACGCCGGGCAACTCAATAGACCCCGGTTGGCTATCGCGACGGTTACTTACTATGGATGCTCGCCCCGCCTCGAGCGCGAACTGGCCCGGGAATGTCTCGCGCAGCTTATCCGCCGAACCGCTCTGGAAGCACTGGACGGCGGGTCAGAAGCTCTCACGCACCCCGCTCTGGCAGCTGGCGACACACCACGTCAACGCTGCTCCTCGCGTCAGGCCCAACTGCCAAGTGTGCTCGAACGAGACTAAGACGTGGATGTCGCAGATCTGCGGGGTACCCCGGGCAGGCGCAGGTCAGCGGCACGCATGCCAGGTATGGAATCGGCGGACATGCATGCCTCCGCAGAATAGAATCCCCGCTTGAACCTTCCCATCCTCCGCCACACGCAGGACGCCCACTGATCACGGGCGTCCGCCTACGGAACTCGAACACGAGAAGCCTGGGGACGTGGGTCACGGCCAGCAAGCATGTAGGGTCCAGCGGCGTTCCCTGGCTGCTTGGGGATGCAGCCATGAATACCCCGCGGCCGCCTGACCAGGATGCTCCAGGCCCCTCGGCGGAAGGCTTCCTCGGGCGACAGCTGTCAAAGTGTGTTTCTGAATGGCGAAGTCGGGTTGCGACTAATCAGAAGCTCTCCTCCGCGTAAGTTCAAGTCCCGTTCGCCCGCGTTTGCGCCGCAAGAGGGTGGGGGCGACTTCCTTGTTCGAGTCGTAAGCTCCATTGCGAGATGGCATGGTGTGGGATGCGAAGAGGGAGTCGCTAGTGGGCATGTCGACTAGCGCCTTCGTGAAGCATGTCCCGGCGGGTCAGAAAGTGAAATTATGTTGAACGTGTAGGACTTTACAGCCCGAGGCTACTTGCAATACAATTATTGCAGGGCTTGGAACAATGAAAATGAAAAAGAATCCAAACCCCCGATAATAGAGAACGTATTCCCGCTAGCCGATTTGAACGACTGACCTCGTCATGGCCTACTAGTGACGCGCTCTACCAACTGAGCTAAGCGGGAATTGTAAAAAGTTCCATTAGGTCTTTTGTGACTGGCGGGCGGTACGGAAAGCGGCGGATACGGGAAAGCCCTTGGCGGGCGGACTGGCGGGCTTTGTCCCCTGCAGCCATTTTGATTTTCTCGGACGCACCGCGGCGGCCCTCCATGCACCCGTTCTACCCCCAGGACGCCCCTCGGGATGCTGGCGATATCTTCAACGGCGGCTCCTCAGGCTCGCAACCCCAGCAGCAGATGAACTTTCAACAGCAGCTCGGCAGCCTTCAGCAGGTCAACATGGAGATGCTCGAAAACCTTCTTATGCAGGACTCTTCTGGGCAGCAGGGCCAGCAGCAGCAACACTCGCATGCGGCAGCGAACCCTCAAGCGATGTTGGAGCACCAGGTGAAGATCAATCAACTGCAACAACTGCAACAGTTGCAGCAGCAGATCTTCCAGCAACAGGTGCGTTCCTCTGCCATTCTCGGATCATCAGAGTCGGTTGGGTTGGAAGGATGGATGGAGGCGGAGGTGGGAGCAGCGCGAGAGGCTATCGTACGTGCGCGCGCAACGACACGACTCTGACATGTAAACTCTAGCTCGAGCTGCTCAGCGGAGGTGCATCACTTTTCCCCACTTTACCCCCGTCATAGACCGGTCCCGGGACACCCCACAGTATGGCCTACCTACTCCAGGTGCGTGCACATCTACTTACGCGTGAGCATCGAGCCTCACGGCTTCCAAGCATCGTCTACCGAGCTGCGCGCGCAGCAAAACACAGACTTCGTCTCGCCTATGCTTCTCCACTCGGGCGGGGCGACCAACTTGGGCAACATGGTGCACAATTCGGGCATGCTGCCCAACTATATACCTCAGATACCTCAGCACATGCTGCCCTCGGCCCCGCACTCGGCCCCCGCGAACATCGTCTTCCAGAGCCCCGCCTATCCTCTCCCTTCTCCCGGAGAGTTGGACATGAGCGAGCTTCCGCCCCTCTCGAGTCCCATGCTCGACTCGTACCACAATTCCGCCAACTCGATGTCCTCCGCTGGCCCGTCGACGATCACCGGTCGTGTACGAAGCGGAACGACCGGCTCAAAAAGACCGAACACGTCGTCCAGTGGCGACGAGTCTAGCGTGACGAGCAAGCCAGCCCGCAAGCGTCCCTCGCCGGCCGAAAGGACTGCGACCGGTGGATCTTCTAGCAGCAGGAGGGCGAGCATGCGCGCAACCCGATCTGCGACGTCCACGCCGCTCTTCCCGCCCAGCATACCCTCGTCTATCCGTCCAAGTCCGCAGCGCGGTGCACCGGGCCCGGGCGAGCATCCCGGAGACACGCCTTCACCTCTTGACATTCCTATGCCTCCGCCCGCGCATCCAGCGCCGTCGGACGTCCCTCTGTCGGCTATATCAAGGCCGTCTATGTCGCCGACTCCTTCTCTGCCTACCTCGCCCGCATCCCCGACCGGTCTTTCGCAAGCTAGTCAGATCCAGCCGGTCACTCCCGCCACCATACTAAAACTCGGCAGATTAGCGGTGGGAGGCACCTCGCTCTCGCAGCCACACGAGGGCGTCACTGCGCCGAAGCAGAAGGATGGGAAGCCGAGCACGCGATCGAGCAATGGTGCGTCGTCCAAGGGAAAGGCTGCGGACAAAACTGGCGGTGGTCAACACCGACCGATCCGTCCCGGTACGTCCCCTTTATCCGCTGGAGATCGCGTCCGCTAATTTTCTCTAGCTGGCAACGCAGTCATGACTCCGTTGACGGCCTCTCCGAGTACGCCGTTCATGCCGCCGCAAATCCGCAAATCCTCGCACAAGGCGGCAGAGCAGAAGCGGCGCGACTCGCTGAAGACGTCGTTCGACGACCTGCGCATCCTCCTGCCACCCATTCCCCTCCCTTCCGAGGACGGGTTTCCGGACGAGCCCATCCTGCCCGGAGCTATGCCGCCGCGTGGCCCGCCCAAGGGCAACGCCGAGGGCCCGAACCGCGGCGTCAGCAAGCTGCAGCTGCTCCGCTGTGGCAACGAATTCATCAAGGTGCTGAAAGGTCGCGTGGAGCGCCGCGATGAGGAGATTGGCCGGCTGCGCGAGGAGGTGCGCCGGCTTCGGGAGCTGGTGGGCGACGAGGCTGCTGTGCCGCCTGAGGGCCAGGAAATGATTGACCTCGAGCGGGATCTGGATGCGTGCGAGCTCAGTGGAGGAGGTCTCAGCCGGGCGATCGCTGGAGGCCGTGCGGGATCGGTCATGGAGGAGGGAGACTACGACGACGACGGAGACTCGTGATGGGCTTAATGACCCACTTTACGGGCTGCGTCTTCGGCTTTTGGGTTGCGTGCGTTTTCTCTTTTGGGGTTTGGGTGGCCGGTCGATAGATGTAGAAATTTATGAGATGTACGAATTATCGTGAAATTGTATCGTGTACTTACCGCGGAATTCAGCCGTGTGTCCGGGCTCGATTTCGGGCGGTTGCTTGCACGACACCTCCGTGCGCTTCCCCGCTCAAGCATGAGACCAGCAGCCTGCTTCAGTGAACCGTTTGCGAGCTTGTGCCGCGTACCGTCTGTATGTTCAGACTTGCCGGAAGCAACTGAGGCGATGCTGCTTGAGTCGGCGATCCCGATCCCATCTGAGATCTCCCACCGCGTGCCACGTGGCCGTTATTGTCTTGGTTTACCGTAGCCGGCGGCGCCTCTACCTGCCTCCTGCGCCCGCCACCGTCCCGCACAACGTTCCTCCGTCGAGCACTACGACGCGTTAACCTCGGCAATCATGTCGCAGACAGTCGCCGCAAAGCACCCGCTGTGCGTGTCGGGGACTCGAGTTTGAACTGCGCGCATTAGGGAGCTTATCGGAGTTCTAGGTCTATCGTGTTCTTGCTTCACATCGCGCTGGACGTGCCCATGGCCATCCAGGGACTGTGGTCGCCACTGGCTCTGCCGTTTTTGCAGATGACGAACACCACGCTGGTGTTCATTAAGGTGCGTCCTGCTTCGACTGCGTCACGCTCACGAAGTGGGAATGCTGAATTAATTCCGCAGCTGTACGGCGCGCTCGTCGCCGGGACGTGCATCGCGTCCCTCCTGTGCTTCAGTCTTCCTGGCAAGTCTCCGGTCTCCTAACACGTCGGCCAATGAACTGACCGTCTGACGATTTGTCTCGCGTGTCGCAGAGTTCCTCCCGGGCAAGCGGGCGTTAGCGATCGCGCTCTGCGTCTACCACGCCACGTGCTCGACCATCCTCTTCAACGCCCCGCGGTTCATCCCGTACTCCTTCGGGGCCCTCGCAGAGTCGTACGTCTCTCATACGTTCTTACCGAACTCGCCGCTCACGTCTCGGGGCGCTGCAGGTACCGTGCGACGCCGGAGATCGTCTGGGGAACGCTGCACGGCTTCCTCGGGCTGGGCTTCGCGGTGTGGTGGCAGGCGACAGTGCAGATGGCCGCCATGGCGGCGCAGCTGACGAAGATGCAGTGAAGATATGGGGTTTGTGTGCGTTGCTGTTCTTGGTCGCGCTGATGTGCTTCTCACGTTGTTGTAGGCGCAAAGTTGCCACGATCGGGCTGTTGTGTCGGGTCCTCACTGCTGTTTGCTGATCTAGGGAATATAATCTTGTGTGTACCAGCTATGCCTACTCCGCGCTCCTGGAGTTTATATCTGCGTCCGGACGGCCCCTGCATACACGCCGACATGTTCAGTGGGACCATGGCGCTGCGGCTTCGGACATGAAGGACACCGTGACGGCAACTGTTCGCCACAAGCAGTGTACGTCCAGGTATACATGAGGAGAGAACATCACCGCCCGTTACATGACTGGTGAGTGCCCGAGCGGCCCACGTTCTTATGCACCGGCTGATGTCTTCCACAGTGCCGCAGCGGCGAATATCTCCGGATCCTTCGCGACCGACTCCCCTCAAACTCCTGTTATAAGTAACCAGTGCTCTGAGTAATGGTCACCGGGCCGCAGAATGCGCGCGTCGTCCGTATCAACGTCCACAGAAACTTGCATCTGAAGATCCCAGGTCGTCCCATAACCCTGCATGCTGATTTTGAGACAGGCCAGCCATATTATGCGTGAATCAAAAGGTCTGCGGTGACGGTGATATTCAAGCTTGGTCCGGATCTCACTGATGCGCTACGAAGCGAACTAACAATTTATGCTCATTAGATACTCTCGCTAGATCCCACCGCGTTCACAATGACAATTCCGCTCACCGACGGAGCCTCTGTCATGTAGAGTGCCTACTAATTGGTAACGGCGCCCGCGGATATAACTCTCTGGATTTGTGACAAGACTCCTTCGGTTGTCTACAGCCATCTACCTACCTCCTCTACTCCGACTTCTGACCAGAATCTTCTCTCCTCGAGCACCAAATTCCTCAGAATTCCTTGGTGCCTAGTCAGCCAAACAAAGACACGAACATTCCGGTAGCAGTATAAGTCATTCATCAACTGGTCGGTGTGGGACCGGCGGCCTCATTGTTCGGTGTCAGTGCGGATACCCCTCAAGTTCCGATCGACAGATACATGTGCACATGTCCACTTGCTTCTGCGGGAGCCCATCCGCTGGTCCCCTCGTTCCGCCGGCTCCCTCGCACCGCGTACCGTGGAAGGCCGTGCGAGTCCTACGTGGGCACGTACCGGGTGCGCGGGACGGCCCACAGCACGATAAGCGTGGACATCATCGACACCACGCTGTACGTCCGCACACCACCGCCAGGCAAGTGTTCGTATAAGTCACGTTCGGGCGGCAGGTCAGGGCCAGAACCAGCTCCGGTCAGTGACGCGTCCGAGACAGCAGACAAAGGAGGGGGAACTGACAAGGGCTGCAGGGACGCGATCCCGAACTTCTGGGCGAGAAGACCGGTGATGAACGGGAGAACCGCGGAGCCGGCCTGTCCTGCGCCGGCGATGTACCCGGAGCAAGCGGTCATGAGCCAGCGGCGCGGGAGGATTGATCGTCGAGTGGTTCATGAGTATGTGGAACATCGGTCCGAGGAGGAGGCCGACGAAGGAGACGGCCAAGGCATTCTCGATGGGCGGGGGCGGCTGGCGCTGTTGCCCCGGGGCGAGTGCAGCGTCTTTCTAGTCAGTGACGACAGGTGAGGTGAACAAACTCACCCGATTGTCAGGAAAGCGTATATGAAGAGCGCGCGGCGCTTTCCGAGCTGACTGGCGATGAGCGAAGAGGCACTGTCGGTCGAAGTCGGGCGGCTTACCTTCCGATTCAGCCACAACAGGAGAAAGCGGCCGAGGATCATGCCTGCTAGAAGGTGAGCGAGATTCGCCAATTGTAGATGCTACCACTCACCCCGAAAATCTGGAAGAGATGTAGCCGAGATTTAAACTACCTCCACGCTTCTCCACGATATACGTTACACTCCAGCCTACTGACCGCACTTCCAGTGTGTTCTTCTACAAGGATTGAGCGGATGCCAAGGATTTACCGCCCAGAGTGACCTCAATGCCGACGTATACGAGCGCAAAGAACGATAGCGCATGATGCGCATAATCTGTTCGAACTTGTTCGAGCGGCTGACTCGCTTTCTTTCTCTATGATCGCTGCGCACGAAGATGAGTACTCGTCAAGCATCGAACGGGGGAGCCGAGCAACGCTGACCTTCCTGACGCCTGCGGAATAGCGCCCACAAGAAGGCAGCGTTCGTGACGTACAGGCCAGCCGAGATGATGAAATGGAAGGACCAGTGCTCGGGATCCTTCGCGAAGTGCGTCGCCACGAGCGGCGAGATCAAAGCACCCAGTCCTGTCCACAAAGTCCAATGTGACGCGCCATTCAGTCAGAGATTCAATAGGATGGATCAATACATGCCATGAAGGCTCTCGAGGTGTCAGCGGAAGTACATACGCACCGTACGTGTCATCCAGCATGCTCAGCTTTTCTCTCGAGTTCTTCTTCAAGACGGCGACGACACCGGTTGCTTGCCCGTAGCCGTATGGTCCTCTTGAGCCGATGGCATATGGGACTGAGCCCCGCCGTCTTCGACGTCAGTTGCGCTGAGGGTTGACGCGACGGCTGTGTTCACTGTCCTTGCGGGATCGCACCGCCAGGTCGTCCTGCCCCCACTCCGAGTCAATAGGCCCATCAATCGTCTGCCTTGGGGAGTCAACGCCTTGGAATATGCTCGGAATAGTTCGGTGGTGGCGTATCTGCGCTACTACACCGGACTAGAGAAGGGGCAAACGCAGCGAGGATGCCTGTTCAACTTTTACTGCAGGACCGCTCTCCGGTGACTGTCTCTCAGCTACTGCAGACGTCGCGACAGGTCATCTTTCGCCGCCGCGACCGGAGGATTACGCGATGCGAAGGATACCGAATTTATCCCCGAGCACTCTGTATACTTAGTCGCGTATCAGATCGACTTGTACTCGCAAACAACTTGTCCCGTAGGTCTCGTACAATGTGGTTGCCAGATTCTGATGGCAGACACCGTATTTGCCAGAAGTTGAACGTTGACTGCTGGGTACCCTGAGTGCCAGTGAGGTACGTAGTCGTGGTGACTTGCAGGTTATTCAGTAGTTCCGTAAGCAAAGCAGAGGTCATACTGGACTTACATAGTCGTAGATACTGCGCTATAGTATGATCGCTGGAGGCTGGGAGGGAACTAGGAGGAACTTTCAGTGGGAGTTCCGGTAAATAATTCAGCACTCTGCTTGACGTTCATCCGCCGGACAGCGCCGTTGTGAGCTGCACTAGGCTGCACTTCGAAAAATCACTCTATGTCCATGCCCGTCAGGATATGGGAATGAATCGTCGGTCGTAACTCACCATGGACGTGATATTTACTGCTACTAGTAACGCTACGAGGACAACATAACTCACATATGACGTCCAACATACACACGAAAACTGTGACACATGCAACATCCATCTTGTACCGTTTCTGTCCTTATAGCCGTCCGAACGGAAGCGCTTCCAGACATCGGGCTAAGGCTTCGACGTCTGCACTATCAGCGGCGGCTCCGACTGCATCTATCACCGCTGCTGGCCCCGACCTCACTGCTATACATAAGCTTGCCAGCGCGAGTACAGATCCCCGCCCGGTCGCTGTTGCTCGCGTGTCAGCGCTCCTTGGTTGAGGTCCATAGATACACGGCGTGGAACGAGCTCGATTGATTGGGCGCGGGGATGCGTGTGATACTGCGGGTGCGCGAGGGACTCGGACTCGGTCCCGGGCCCGTGGGGGACGTCAGCGGACACCACGCTGGTTTCGAGCCGTTGTGGAAGAGTCCCTGTCTTGCGGATGCTCAGGAGGAAGTGGTACTGGCCCTGCATTACGGAGGGAATACTTAGCCAGGTTGGTGAGGCAGTGGAGAGAGGAGGACCTACTGCACTAGATATGAGACTCAGAAAGACTGCGAGAACCCATCTGACAGGTCGTGGCGCCAGGCCCACAGTAGAGCATTTCTCTACTGAACGCCCGACAAACGCGCGCCCGCCCCGACTTTCCATGACGTATCACGTTCTGGTGGCCATGTTACAGCATGCTGCTCGCTTTGCCTCATGATGGAACCATTGAACGGCGCCTGTGTAGGGCTAGTGTCCTTCGCAACGCTTGGTCCCAGTGCCACGAGCTGCGAGCTGCGAGGGCTCTGTGTGTGGGCGAATACCTCAATCATTGAGAAAAGGAGTAAGTCGAGCATGGCCAAATCGAATCGACTCACCGCAAGACCGCTTCGCGAGGACTTGCCCGCCCGGCGACGGCATGCGAAAGAGCGACATACGGCCCCCAAGCGAGCACGAAAGCTATGATACAAAAAATGACCGCGACTCTCGCCTAGCCTCCACACGAGTGGCTAAGGCTTCCAGCGACGCAGCCAGCGCATCCCGGTCGCGTCGTCCGACTCGCGCCCAGGCTCCACATCTATGTCTTCAACTCTGTATTTTTGTCTCCACGGCGCGCCGTCCTCCGTGTCATCCACACCTACGAGATCCCAGTCTCGCCAACAGTCCTCCGCCCAATTGCTCTCGGTTGCATGCGAGCCGTGCGAGCCCTCGGTGGATACGTGTAGCGACACGCGGCGCGGGACCAGCTCGATCGATTCCATGTGTGGGGGCAGTGTGTGCGGACTCTCGAGGGATTGGGACTCGGACTCGGAGGTCGTGCCCCCGGGCATGTGGATATGGGGGATGTCCATAGAGAGCATGTCCGTCTCGAGCCGCTGGCGGCGGGCGGCGGTTTTGCGGATGCTCAGGAGGAGGTGGCAGCCCTATTTTCACGGAGTGAGCGGACGTATATGGTTCAGGACGAGGCGAGGGCGCACCGAGTATGAGAGGATTGCTGAGACCCATCTGCGAAGGGAAGACAATTTCAAAAGGGAAGTCAGGTGGGCGGTGTCCGATGGGAGACTTACATGAGGGCCACAGTGGTGAGAGCATTATCGAAAAACTGAGCAATAGTGCATACGAGCATAACAACTAGGTGCATGTCTCAAAAAAGGGCAGTGTGATTATGGCCATTTGAGTACTCACTAACGCTGCTGCGGGTCAAATTTGGTGAGTGCCAATGCTCTATGTACCGGGAGTGAGATTACTCACATAACATAGTAGGCACTGCCGTCGCGGAAGAGGCGGTAGATTAGCGGTGTGTGGTCTAGGGGTCCATATGATATACACTTGATAGCGTTGAGGGCGAAGAGGAGAGCTGAATGGCATGCAAAATGAGTTTCGCTCGGTGTCCTTGTGCGCTGATTGAAGACGTACTTTCGAAGACAAGAATAGGTATCCTAGGACAGAGGGTGGTTAGCGCGATACTAAGACCAAATGCGAGGTCAAATGCACCAGGAGAGCTTGTAAATCGTCGGTGCAGCAGGGAAAACACAACCATTCATGGGGAAGACAGAAGGGAACGGAACCAGCACTCTTTTAACGATCGGGATGGACACGCCGTTGAGCACAACCGTCATCTATGCCAAGATCAGCTTCACGGAAACTGGAAATAATCAGGCACGTACGACCAGCTCCGTTACGAAGGCAGAACCCAGCAAAAGGCGCACTTGTGACGAACCATGAGTTGGAGGCAAATTGGGTGAATTCAGGCGACGTACCCCTCCTGGATTTGCCATACAGCGCATCCACGCGGAGGATCAAGCTCAACTCCACGCTCAATAGCAGGAGGAGCAGGAACCTGTTCCGGATCAGCAACGTTTCTCGCGACTGACTGCACATGCAAACCTGCGCACCCGAAACAGAACATGAGATAGCTGAAGCAGCTACAACTTGCATGAGGATACCGTTCCTTGGAGTTAGTCAGACCTCAGGTCACGTACAACATCGGAGTGAGGTTCGTTGCGAGTACGCTGCAAGACGGGCGTTAGTGATTGAAATATGACGTCTTTCCAGAAGGTCTTGCATAGAACATAACGCAAGAATCCTTAGCACAAATAGCGCGACAATAACGCTGCAATTGGACGAGTGACTTCTCTATGCACGTCGTCTGACAGAATGTGACAGCGTTCGGTGGCGTTTCGCTGTCTGTCCGACACCGAGCTCAAATGACACGAGCACAGGCACATGGTTGCGACTCATTGCGCCTCACAGCAGATGGTGAACGAGGGAAACGGGGGGATTCCGACAGAATGCATATTTATGACAGGACAACATGTAAGAGAAGGGAGACTCACAGCTGGCCGAGAAGTCCGATGTACCTCGAGACGAAGTACAGGTACTTCGGAAGGGCATTTGCAGAGCTACGACATACCCAATCGTCAAAGTACACGGGATGCGTGCGGGCGGAACGTACCTCCAAACATACTCCACCTGGCGGCGAAAGGGTGCGCGAACCGGAAGAAGGATGGTCATTGATTGCACCCGACGTTCAGAAGCACGATTTCGCACCTCATCGTCCAGAGTTGTCAACAAATCATACAGCAGGAAGGTAGCGGACCCGACTAGACGAACATGAACCTCCAAACACGCGCATATAGTCGGTCAAACTGACCTGCATGGATGATCTGCCTGTTCGCCACTCGCAGGAGGACTTGAAGGCCATCAGAGTCGCTCAGGCTCATGTGCCCGTCGGGGTGCCGGTGCGTGTAGGATGGGGGCGGGGAGGGTGGCCTCATGCGGGCACGCGAGGGCAGGGATGATGGGGGGAAGAAGAGAAGAGAGGTAACGCAGAAGGGCAAGGGGCGGGAGACAGGACGGCGGGAGATGCCTGGGAGATGCCATGCGTCGACTTTGGCGTTGGACACCTTCACTCGCCCGATGTCCGGAAGCGACTATGCTCAACGTCTTTGCCCATATTAGGCAAGAATCTGTTAGATTGCCTCCTCGCTTCGCTTCGCCGGCCCGCCCACTCTATGCCCGTGCGCGCAGCATTTTGTACTCAACGCCCGACATACATGCGTCTGTTCATCTTCGTCCTGCACACTGTCGAGCTTGTTCTTTGGCTCTGCGCGCAAATCCTGGTTCAAACGCGCACATAGCAACCCGATCCTGCCGATCGGTGCGATCAATTACAGCCGCCACGATGCTCGCTGTGGCTCGCGACCCGGAGTAATGCACTTCCATAACCAACATGTCACCAAGTTCTGCAACCGCGACACGTTCTGTAATTAGTGCCATCGCGTCTCCATCGCTGTCCACGTTGTGGCTTGGCCGCACTGTACTTAGTCTTACTTACAGCTGAGGGCTACGCACCAGCTTGACTAACGTGCGAACCAACGAAGGTCATACAAGGGGAAAGGAGGGTCAGCTAGGGACAGCAACGTGCTGACACCACTTTCCTGTATTCTGGGCGTGAGTGGCGGCCGCGGAAAGGGGAGTACGTACACATGGGGCTCGCAAGCAACGGCAAAGGCGTATGTGTCAATCAGCCTGTCCAATATACGTCTCCGTGTGTTCTGGACCCCGGGCATATTTGGGTGCGTACGACATGCCTGTCATGCACATGTTGCGGTGTCAGCTTCATCGCTCGCTCCGAATCCAAGTTTCGACTTCGGCGAGAGTGGTCACGCTTCAACCACTGGATATCCATGCACCGTGAATACCGGTGATATACCGCTTGAGCATATACTAAATGAACTTTGAAGAAATCGATGGACTAGAATACAAGCATTAGCCACTACATATAATACAAATCGCACCTGCCACATCCATGACCTGACTGACAGCCTCTCATCCAAGGTCGACATATGTGCCTCCGGACTCCCACTGTGCGCCTGACGTTGGCACGCCGTATGCGTCCTCCTGCACGCCGCCTTCGACGGTGTTCATGGTGAACTCGCGCTTGAACTTGCTCTCGAGCGTAGCGAGGGTGGTGATGAGGTCTGTGCAGGCCTTCTCAAGCACTGCTGCGGGCGTGACACTGCCGTCGGTCTGGATCTTGAGCAGGAAGTAGGGATGGAGGGGGTGGGGGACTTTGTAGCCGGCGAAGAGGACGTTGGGCATGCCCAGGAGTTGTCTGACGCGTTCCGCAGTTGGGTTGGTGCGCTCACGCAAGAAGGGGGTGATGATGGGAAGAGACTTACGAACGAAGGAGGTTTGCAAGGGTGTGGTCTTGCTTCACAATCTTGATCGTGGCTGCGTTGGGGATCTTCGTGTCTTCCGTGACCTCAACTCTGTCGAAGCGTAAGACGAAGAGTCGCGCCGGCTCAAGATGAGACGCACGGCCGTTCTCCCTCTTCCAGGACGTAAAGCTCATATCGGTTAGGTGCATTCATGATCGGTGATTTACAACAGAACCGATTGCGCTACAAGTTTGGTGGTTACCGGTCTGTGGACCAGATGTCGTCAGCATATGGTTTCCAACGAACGAGGTTAGCGCGAAGAGTCAGAACACATTGTGTACTCATGTGAGATCATTGACAATAAATATCATGGCTTCTGTAAAGCCAACATCATGCAGAGGTGGTAGGAAAGGAAACTCACCAGCGAAGAACTGGCAGAGAACTTGCAGAAGTGGATGGGCGAAGACCAAGGCCCGGGCGCCTCCCCGCTGTCGCTGAGCGCCCGTTCCAACATGGGCGTTTAAATGTCCAAACAGGGCCAAATTTGCAGCCACCGCCCGAGAAATCGTATCGTCCCGCCAGGCCGCCTCGTATACGCCCTCAACTCCCGCCTCCTCAAGGTAAGTTCACGCTGCTGCTCGTCTCACGACCGTTCTCGCTGGATTCTGCTGCTCTCGGGCTCTCGATTGAATGTGGTGTTGCGGCCGGCATGGTGGAATTTGGCGGTGGATTGGGCTTGGGACGGACGGATGACACTGGAGGAAACGAGACGCTGATTCGCCTTGGCCGCTGCAGAAAATGCCTTCGCGGTTCTCCAAGACTCGCAAGCACCGCGGCCACGTCTCGGCCGGTCACGGTCGTGTAGGAAAGCACCGCAAGCATCCCGGAGGTCGCGGTCTCGCTGGTGGCCAGCACCACCACCGGTGCGTCTCTCCTACTGTGATACCTATCACCTCGCATTCCTGACTATTGTATCCCCTCAAATTGCATCCTATGACTGCACGCAAATGCACACGGATCCTTGCTGGATTTGGATGATACCTCGCATATAGGACCAACTTCGATAAGTACCATCCCGGTTACTTCGGTAAGGTTGGTATGCGTCGCTTCCACCTTACCCGCAACCTCCAATGGCGCCCCATCATCAACGTCGACAAGCTCTGGACGCTTGTGCCCGCGGAGGAGAAGGAGGGACTCACGGAGAGCTCCGAGGTCGTTCCCGTGATCGACACCCTCCAGCACGGCTACGGCAAGGTTCTGGGCAACGGACAGTGAGTACCCACCCGTGCAGTTTACGCCTTCGCACATTCTGATTGCGCATCTCCGTCGAAAGGTTGCCCAAGCTCCCCTTCATCGTAAAAGCTCGCTTCGTATCGGCAAAGGCAGAGTGAGTACAGGAAAACGGACTTTTCTACGCGGCAGTGCTGACTTTGTGCGCGGTTCACAGGGCGAAGATCAAGGCGGCTGGTGGTGTTGTCAAGCTCATTGCATAGTTTTGTATTTTGCTGCTGTCTTTTTTCCGTTCTGCCACGACGACCCGCTACCACATGCATATGACATGACACTGCAAGGCATTCTATGCAATCCATGCTGTACAACTCCACCGAATGATTGTGTGCAACGAGGGAACTGGGCGAGACACGCCAGGCATCGACAACCGTCACAATCCTGGTAACTCTCATGGCCGTTAACCACTTTATGACATATGTCTCGGCTCGGTCTCGCGACGCCGCGCACTCTTGCTACTCCAGCGTGCGCAGCGCTGCGCAGCGGCGTGGGCGTGAGATGATCATGACCTCGAGCGGCTTCAGTTCCTCCGTACACCACACATCATCAACTTGATAATAGTAACATAGGTGGTAGTCATACGAAGTCGGAAGTCCGTCGTGCAAGACAACGGCTATTTTGTCTTCCGTAGAGCTGGTCTGGGGACGTCGGTAGTGCGTAGGGGCTATGTAGTTTCGAGTCAATGTGACTAACTTACCAATGTAAGTAGTCAGCTAAGATTAGAAAGCGCATACATAGCTTCCGCGCCTCCCACCGTCTGCGAAGTCTCGCCCTCTCACCTCTTCCCCATACCACCATCGCATGGCCAGCTTTGCCAACTGGTGTGCGTAACAGCCCCATATCTTCCAGCTTGTCTTGCTCGTCGTTAGCCACGTGCTCTGGCCTCACGGCTGACCGCTGACGGCTTTCGCAGACAACCACCAGTACGCGACTTGGAACCGCGTTCGAGACATACAACAGACCCCCTACATCGCACGGGTCGACACGAACGCATCTAGGACAGCCGCAGCCATGGCACAGACCCACGTCGTCGTCGACATGAATACCGTTGCGGGGACGGCTTCCCCGCAGTCCGCGGCGGGCACGAAGAGCAACGACACCCTGTTCGGCCCCAATATCGGTGTGCTTGGCACGGGTCCGGAATGGACGGAGCGTCCTGACAAGAGCGAGGACGTGCTCACCCCGGAGGTCGTGAAGAGCTGGATTGCGAAGAGCAAGGACGTGAGTGTTTCCGTACTTCTCGGACTTGGCAAGTGGGGGGTAGACGAGGGGCGGAGGAGTGCATGTTTGCGTGGCGAGAGCTCGAATATCTTTCCAGGACTCTCGCAAACGTTGGAGCGGTCGCTCCAGAGTTTCGCACCCTCTCGCATTCACGAGTGACCGTTCGTTCGCTCTGTGCATCCTCCGTGTGTTCAGGCTCCGGACATGCTGAAAGCGTGGATGCTACTGGCTCGTACGTCGCGTTTCTGCTGCACGAAGTCCCTGGCAGCAGAGGAGGCCGACATGGCCGGGTAGAGACGTCCGCGCTTTCCACGCCTCGACTGCGGCCGCCGCCGTGGGTTCCCTGTTCAGACAGGGACGTACAGTCAAGACTGTGTGAGTCATCGTCTGACTACGACGCCGCTGTCTACGGCGTACATGTCACAGAGACGAGGGCTCGGTCGCTAGATGCGGCTCAAACGCACGTCCTCCCCAGCCGTTGTCGTTTTAGGGATGCAGTGATTATTGTTAGCCGCTTCATCCGTGTATTCCGGGTTCACGAGCTTAATCAAATATTCTGTTCGTGAACCCGGTTCATGCCTAGCAAGTGCTCGAGTGCCCTGAACTAAACGGAGGCGGGCTGGAGTCCAAGTCGACGTAAGATCTGCAGTCCCTACCGTGGAGCTAGAGCGTACATAGGATTCTCATCTTGCGCACAATGCTGACATGTCTGTAGACCCGGTACTCTACGACCACCCTACAAGCCCTCGTCAATCTGAAGCGGCCGACGTTACGGCTGTCCCCGCTCGAGAACGACACGTCCGAAGATGAAGATCACGTCGACCAACACCACCACGCGCTCGAGTTCGAGTACGACTGCGATGCACCCAAGTGTGCGATTCGCGTACATGTTCTCTTGTCCCCCAAACACTCCATGGCTGGTAAGCCAGACGCGTCGGGCCTTTCGCGCCTCCTCGTGTTCGAGACGGTGACGGATGGGGGATTCGGGAAGACCTTGAAGTTCGAGGATGGCGCGATGCTCGAGCTGGGTCGGTTCGACCACCACGCGGCTACCACTGTAGATGAGGCTGCACGAGCGTCGCCCTCCGAGCCAGAGAAGCCCAGTGCGGCTGAGACACCTTCCGGAGAACCTGCGCAGCAGCGCAAGAAGCGTTTCACGAGCTTCCACTTTCGCAAGCGGAACCAGGACCGGAACGTCGCAGGTCCAGCGCTTGCGGTCCTCGACGCCGATACACACCCTGCTGAGGGCGAGGACAAATCCAAGGATGAGAAAGAAGAAGACGCAGGCGTACGCGTTACCATCAGCCTGAGCGCGCTCGACGAGGAAGGCAAGGATCTACCCTCTCCAAACGAGCAGGTCACCTATCTCCACATCGTCCGCTTTGGGACGCCTCCCGTTGTGGTTGAGGGAGCAGAACAGGCAGAGGACAAACGTCCGTGGGTTGTAAAGGTCGTCAAGCGTGAGGCTACGGTAGGCAACTTCAATCAGCTGATGCTCCGTCACGTCCTCACTTGACTCCGACCCGTAGATCGGCATGCATACGTTCCACTTGCACGAGATCTATGGCCTCTCTGCGAATTCAACAACCTCCACTCAGGCTACCGCCCCTCCTCCCACCGCACAGCTCGACACCCATACCTACCCTCCCGCCGTTCCTCCCACCACCACGGATGACGAGCCGTCTTCCGAGTGTCTACTCTGCCTTTCCTCGCCACGCGAGGTGGTCCTGCTGCCTTGCCGACATCTTGTCGCCTGCCGCGAGTGTGCACTGAACATGATAGAGTTCGGTGCGGGCGGAACAATCGTGCACAACGATAGCGAGACGACTGCCCCTGGTGCGGATGCGCCTGCCGCGGACGTTGGTGCCGCTGAGGCCAACACTGAGGGCGCAGCGGAAGGGGCTCCTCCCGTTCCTGCTGCCGTGCCTACCATACCCGCCAACCCGCGCCGCAAGAGGAAGGCTAAGGGTTGGTTCTGCCCCGTATGTCGGCAACGTGAGTAATCCCAGTCTCATGCAAGCATCGCACATGTGCTGATATGTCTCTACTCTAGCCTACACCTCGTTGCTGCGGATCACCACGACCCCGCCGGAGAAGGATGAGGGTCGCGACTCCACCTCCATCGACGATCACGTTCCTCCTCCCTCCACTACAGCGGTGAGTGTCCCGACCGTCCCTCCTCCCACTGCGCAGCCTGAGCGTGGGAGGTTCGGGGGCCTGTTGCGCGCGTTCGGACGGGATCGCGGGGCTCAGCCTGACCTCGAGCGTGGGCAGGCTACCGCGGCCACTGCTGCGTAAGGATGTGGGAATCCCTAGACTCGTCTGGATGATGCTCTCGTTCCGTGTCTCTGTCTCTGCTTGAGCGTGAGTTTGTACGATAATATGGCGATGCTTTGGAAGTGCTGTCGTGGATTCTGGTTCGTGGACGTCCCGGAGGCTCGTGTTATTGCTTCTCGGTCATACGTACATGTCATGTTGTATTCTCAGATCGTTGTGTACTATTCCCTGTTTCGTGCTACATGTCGCTACTTTGGCAAACTATGTACGCTGTTCAGTCTATCTCGGAGGGGTGGAATGACCAAGTTCCGTGCATCACGAGCTATAAGCGGGAGCGCTACATGCTTCAGCGGAGTCTCCCACCGCTCCGACCATCGCCGCCTCCGACATCCACCTTGACCTCGACCTACGTGTCAGATGCAACTCGCGCTGCTCGACCACACTCGTTAATACCCTTCGACGCTGATTTGAGCTTGACTCGACTGAAACCAGTGGCCTCCCCTTGATCTTGCTGCGCTCCAGGTTATCATCTCGAAGCTGCGGCGCACCCCCATATCTACCTCGCGCCTCCCTACACTTTCCCGGTGCAACCTCACACATGTCGACAGACCCATACCACGCCGTGCAGCAGGAAATCCAGTCGTCGCTGCAGACAGCCGCGACGTTGCGCGCGTCGTTCCTACGCATCCGCAGCACCGCGAGGGAGGATAGCGAAGAGCTCGTATGGGCTCGTAATGAGGTGTGCCCTTTTGCATGACCGCGAGTGCTTACAAAGTCGCTGAACTTGTGCGATCTTTGCATGGAATGGTAGCTGAAAGCTACGCTTGCGGCGTTGGAGGCAGACTTGGAGGACTTGGAGGAGAGTGTGAAGTGAGTGTTTCTCTTCATCCCGATCCGGCATGCCTCGCACTCGCTCGCCATGGTATCTGATGCGTGTTATTAGTGTTGTGGAGTCTACTGGTGCAAGACTGTTTGGGCTGGAGGAGTCGGAGGTCATGGAGCGGCGACGGTACGTGGGCCATGTCCGTCGTGAAATCGAGGTATGTCTCGAGCGTTGGTGTGTTTCTCTCCTCCTGCCATTCCGTCTCTTTGTCACCATGCTCATTGTGTCCGGCTTTGATGTACCATTAGACGATGCGCTCGGAAGTGGACGAAGGCCGTCGCTCGAGACCGACATCTATGCTCGGGCCCTCAGGACGAGCCGCATCGGACGCGCTCGCGTCTGTGCCGGAACACGAAGACTCGCAGGCTGAGTGGGCGAGGGAGGAGCAGGAGCTTATGATCAGGCAGCAAGACGAAACCATCGACACTATTGCTGGGACTCTGAACACCATCCATGAGCAGGCGGGCTTGATGGGTCGCGAGATCGGAGAGCATAACGAGTGCGTGCCTTCCCCTCTGAATCCTCAGACTGTTGCTGATTGACTACTTCAATCTTTCCTAGGATGCTCGTGGACCTCGAGCGAGGGGTCGACACCTCAGATGCCAAGTTGAGCACAGCCATGCACAAGATGCGCAAGTTCATCCGGCAGACCGAGGGTAAGCTGTTCTGCTCGTGACTTGAGCTTTCGCTCATTGACCTCCATGTCAGAAACGAAGTCCGGTTGGTGCATTGTGATCCTCATCATCGTCCTCATGGCCCTGTTATTGGCAGTCATCCTTGTATAAGGAGGTATCAACATTTCTCGGCTACTGTATTGACCCCTAATTTATCTGGCACATTCCTTGGGACTTTGCATCACTGTATATCCCTCACTTGGACTATAGCATCTTAACATCGACCAAATCGCTCTAAATCTGCCGCGTCGTTACGTGGGCTATCCGGCTGCATTGTTTGCTGGGCGTCTGCCATGGCGGTTGGCTTTCTTCCAACTTTCTTTCCTCAGGCGACGATGACGACGAGCAACATCTACACAACATCGTTCAACTGGGTAAAGAAGCGCCTGGCGATGTACGAAGCTGCGGAGGACAAGGCACGAAGCAAGTGCGTCAAACTCTTCCACGTGCTGTCACCCCAGCTGGCGTCCATCAACCAGCGATACTTATTACAAATTTTAATGTGAGTGCTGCTATCCCTGGCATTACGCTAAAAGCATGACGAGCAGTGAAGCCCTGCTGAACAACAACATCGCTTAGGCGAAGGTGAACTTCAAAGCTATGAAGCCTTACCGCGCCTGCAAGAAGCGGCTGTCGACGACCCTGCCGAAGGAGAAAGGTGCGTTTGAGCCTCTCCCTGGGTATGACGGCCAACTGAAGGACTCATACCCACCAGTACCTGAAGCCTAAAGCCTGGAGCCTGGAGGTTAGGCGCGGAAGAGTGCCGAGGTAGCCACGAGATATGACGAGGAGGTGAGTGAGCCGAGCGACAGCGAAGGAGTATATGTCCACCCGTGAGGGTGAAATTACCGAGGGCGAGGGCGGTGCTTCCGAGGATGAGATCGAGGTGATTGTTGTTGCGCTTAACCTGAAGCCACGGCCGGGCGTCGTCGCCGGCAAACCACCAGCACAGTCTCCATGCAAGTCAGTCTCCATCAGGCACTTGCAAGAGGTCCCCCGGTCTATCACCCCTCTGTCTTCTGTCCGCGAATCTCCCGCTACCGAAGACCGTATAATGATTCCGAAGGCCTCGCGCAAGCATGCTCGGTCTAGCGACGATGAGTGCTCGGAGGGTGACGTCCAGACACCACGACGAATGGCGCCGAGGTTTCCCAAGCCACGGATGCATCTAAGCTTAAATTCGCCGAAAGCGCGTTCGTCACTAGCGATACCCCCGATGGCGGCTGCGATGCTATACTTGTTTGTCTGGTACGTACCGCATCCCTCGTCATGTCCTCTGCTATGACCTGTTGTGCCATGCTCGCGCTGCTGAATGCGTTGCATCAAGATACATCTTCTATCGTGGAGGCAGGCGGCCCGCTCGGATCGTCCCGGCAAATAGCTGTCTTCGTTGAATATTCTCGGATGCTGTCCGGGCAGCGGTAAGAACAGGTTCCGCGGAGAGAAGAACTTTACGGTCTTGGGATCAGCGACATATCAGACCGCGGGCCATGTGGTGGATTATCGGAAGCCTCGGGCGTTGGGGTGCCGAGGTTGTGGCCTTGAGGCTCTTACCCCTCCCCTATATATAGAGCCGCGAGCCTGTCGACAACGTTTGCGAGACAGTGCCGTCGCTGAGCACACACCGGACAACGAAGATGGCTCGTGTATTCCTTGCGCTGGTGCTTCTTGGCATCCACTATACCACAATCTCTGGTACGTCATCTCACATGGTGTGCTCGACCTAACAGGCTGATTTTCGTTTTGCTGTTCAGCTTTTTCCGTATCGTCAACGCCCGGCCAAACGATGAATGGCATCGGGGCAAGCGGTGCTTGGTGGCCGAACGACGTGTTCAAATTCCCGGACAACGTCCGCGAGCAGGTCGCACAACTGCTGTTCAGCTCCTCCGGCGCGGGTCTGACGTCATACCGCTTCAATATCGGCGGCGGAGGGGTAGGAGTCAACAACCCAACGTGCGTAACACTTCAGGCCTCTCTTCACAGGCTCTGCTTAAACCCCGTTGCATGTCGCAGTCGCGCTCCGCAGACATTCTACGTCTCGCCGGGTGTGTACAACTGGAGCGCGGATGCCGCAGGTGTATTCTTCCTGCAGAAGGCCGCGCAGAACAACGTTCCCCAGCTCACCGCATTTGTGAACTCGGCCCCCACGACTATGACGACCAATGGTCGCTCGTGCGGCGGAAACCTCGTCGATGGGCAGATCCAGGCGTACGCCAAATACCTCGCGGACGTCATCGCGCACTTCAGGGACCAGGGAATCCGCTTCACGCATGTGTCACCTATGAACGAGCCTGACGATGTACGTTATGACCTTTTCGGCTCGACCCTTACGACCAGGTTGGTGACTGACCTGCACTGGTGGATCTCAGACGTTCGGGACCTGCGGCCAGGAAGGCATGCAAGTCACGCCCCAGCAACGCGCCAACGTCGTCAATACCCTCCGCGACGCCCTTGATGCACAAGGCTTGCAGTCCGTCGGCATCATGGCGGACGAGTCCAGCAGCACGGGCAACTTCCTCCCCGAGGCGTCCCAGTGGCTCCCGCAGGTGCGGAAGGGTGCACTCGCGGCCGTCAGCCACCACCAGTACGGATTCAATAACGACGCGAGCGTGGCGCAGCTGGGGTCCGTCGGGAGAAACCTCAGCGGTGTCAACACCTGGTTCACCGAGATCTGCTGCTTCAGGGCGGCGAACTCGGGCCAGCAGAGCAACCCGGCTGCGACGTTGACGTATGGATCGACTTATGAGTGAGCGAGTTGGTACGCATGATGTGGCCGATCTGACGTGGAGCTTGTGCAGACCGACGATGATTGGCGCACTGCAGCTTGGGCAGCTCTTGTATCAGAGCTTCACACAAGCGTACGTTCGGCACCTGTGCTGCCTGCTGTGGTGAAGTGCTGATGAGTTGCAGTCAAGACGCGCACTTCGATTTCTGGACGGCTCTCTCCAACGGCATCGGATGCTCGCCCCTCAACAACCCCTCTTGCGTTACGAACGCCAACTCAAATGGCTGGAACGATGGCTTGGTGCGTCTTCTCGCATCTCAAGTACACAGTGAGGTGTCTCATGTCCATATCTACAGATCTACTACGACCCCAGCTACGCCTCAAACCACAACACCGCCGTGTATCAGACGAAGCGTCTCTTCCTCATGAAGCACTTCGCGAACTTCATCTGGCTCGGCTCGACGCGCTTCGCCGTCAGCGGGCTTCCGTCGGGCGTGGTCGGCATGGCATTCAAGAGCCCCAACCAGCAGTCTGAGTCCACGCCCGTCGGCAGTGCGCGTGCGTCGCTGATCCTGATGAACATGGGGAACAGTGCAGTCTCCGTGCAGCCGTCGCAGGCGGCGCTCGGGAACTTTGTAGGGGGCGCGGTGACGAGCCCGAGTACGGATTGGCAGACGTTTGGCGCGTCTTCGTCGGTGTCGCTGCCAGGGCTGAGCATCACTACGCTGCTGTTCAACTAGCCTCTGGGGGACGGCTCTTGATTTGTCTATCATGTATGAGCAGGCTGTATCTCCGAGCTATGATGTGCTCCTTCTGCGTCGGCCGTGTTGCACGTGCCGCGTCGGGCACACGTGGTTATTCGGTCGCGTTGTTTGCGCGTTGTTTGGCGGGCAGCGGCTGGCCGGCGACGGCGGAGGTTGGCTTCTTCCCGGCTTTCTTCCTTACCACCACCTGGTCGTGCTGGTCGTCGACGACGGCGCCGAGCGACACTTCTCCATCTGCAACATATCTATCTCGCACCGCTCGTCACCGGCAACAGCGGGCAACACTTCGAGCGACACTTCTACCGTTCTGCGATCACAACACATCTATTCCCCGCAACGACGGCGGGCAACATCTCCGGCCACACTTCTAAGTCCACAACATCTCTACCACTGACTGCTCGTCACCTTCCACTCGAAGTCGACGTCTAGCCCAACAACTACTCTACATCCCTGGCAGTTCTCTAGTTCCGTCTCCGCTCTTTGCACCATGTCGACATCTGTGGACGCAAGTCCTCCCCGCGCGCCGCCGGTCAAGTACGCGACTCCCCTCGGGACCCGTTGGCAGAAGGAGAAGGCCGCCGCAGGTACCGACGCGTTCGAATACCCGGATGACGCCAAGTACGTCGGCCCCTGGATCATCGGGGAGTGCGTCGGGAAGGGCGCCAGCGGGCGAGTCAAGATCGCCCGCCACCGGCGTACTGGTCAGCTCGCTGCCGTCAAGATCCTCCCGCTCCAGCCGTTTCTTTCTTCGCGCAACTCGTCCAACGCACAGGCCAAGGCGGAGAAGCAGCGCCTGGGTATCGACAGGGAGATCATCATGATGAAGCTCATGAATCATCCGAACATCATGCGCATATATGATGTCTACGAGGGCGAGAAGGAGCTCTACCTCATCCTCGAGTACGTTGAAGGCGGCGAGCTCTTCGACTTCCTCGTCAACCGCGGGCGGCTGCCCCTCTCGAGGCGCTCGCGTACTTTAAGCAGGTCGTCTATGGCCTCAACTATGCGCATACGTTCTCCATCATCCATCGTGACCTGAAGCCGGAGAATATTCTCATCCACTCGCTCAACCCCCCGCTCGTCAAGATCGCGGACTGGGGCATGGCGGCCTTCGCGCCGCCGACCCTTCAGCTAGAGACTAGCTGCGGCAGTCCGCACTATGCTAGCCCGGAGATCGTCAATGGTCACAAGTACTGCGGGACTGCTACGGATATCTGGAGCTGCGGCGTCATCTTGTATGCCTTGCTGACTGGGCGTCTTCCTTTCGACGACAAGAACGTACGCACTCTGCTCACGAAGGTCAAGGTTGGCAAGTACGACATGCCGAGCTTTGTCGACCCCTTGGCGAAGGATCTTCTGTCTCGGATGCTTGTCGTCGATGTCAACAAGCGAATTTCCGTGAGTGTCGATATGGTTTGCCTTATGCTATCGCTGACCGCCCTGCTCAGATGGCCGAAATACTGGCTCATCCTTGGCTCGATGGCGCTACTCCCGGAATTACCTACGTTCCAGCACCTCCTGTCTCGGAACTGGCTAGGCCTCTACCGTCCGCACTGCATATCGACCGTGACTTGTTTGAGTCTCTCTGTGTCATCTGGGGCCGCCACGCCGACATCGGGTCCATTCGCCTGGATCTTCTGAGTCCTGCTGGTCTAGGCACATTGGCAAAGGCGTTCTACTTCCTCCTGCACAAGCATCGCGAGCAGACCATGGGCGAGCACGGTATCCTGATGGATATCGACGAGGTACTTAGCACTCCTGGCAAGGTCATCACCAAGCAATACGCTGCTCCCCGTTCGAAGCCTGGCCGTCATTCTTTGGATCTCGCTCGGGGTGCTCCGGCCATACCTGTGTCATCGCTCCTGCGCTCCGATCGTCCTGCGCCTGCGCCCCCTTCACGCACTCCTTCTCCCAAGCCTCGGCTCGCGGTTACCACCGCTGTGCAAGCACCTACTCGGCCTCATCCGCCGTCCCCTGTTGGCCCGCGTCCTCAGAAGCCACGTCCTCAGGCGGAAAGGAACTCTGCCGTGCTCATGAGCCCGCCCTCGTTCGTGCCCAATCCAGACATCACTCGTGCCCGTTCACAGACCATGTCCGGCCACGTCGGCCGGGATCTGCCTCATCCGCGTCACATGCCTCCTCCAATGCAGCGCAAGACGGTCACCATCGACTCAGCGGGTTCTCAGCGTCCCTGATGAGGCCCCCGACGTATGGCGGGTCCAGTTCAGCGCGCTCCTCCTACTATACTGCCTCCCATCCTGGAGTTATCCATGCGCCTGTGCCTCTTCCGGCTGCTCCTCAACCTGTGCTGCCCATGCTTACATTGTCTCAAGGCGCCGGAAGAGACGCTGTCCAAGGGAGTCCGATGCTCACGACACCTCGATGTTCCGACGTGGAAATGCAAGATCACACACACCCTTACGCAACCAGTGGAAACGCGCAGTGGAACGCGGCGGATGGCGATCGTATGTTGCCTCAGCGCATCCCGAGACCGGAACACAGGCTTTCTATCGATGAAGGACGTCGTAATTGGTCGGCACCGGGCCATGCTTCTCACCACGGCGGGGGACAGAAGTCGTCTGGATCCGAAGATAAGGAGAACAGACTTGCGTCGGGCACACGGACGTCGCAAGCGGATTCGGTATGCAACTCTGGCGGTCTGGGATTCGGACACTCGGTTCCCATGGCGAAGGAGATGGGCAACGTGCTCTTCATTCACGAGAACGGCTACGGCCACCAGCAGTACCCAGGGAAGAAGAGCGGAAAGGGACGACGTAAGCTCTTCTGTCACCCCGTCGTTGCGATGGCCTGTTACTGACTTCTCTCAAGCTCCGCCACTGGACTTCCACGGCCCACCTGTCCTCCACAAGCGCTCGACCTTCTCCGTAGGATCCCCTCGGCCAGGCTCACCTCCAACTGCGGGTATGTCTCCCGCCGTCGGCGAGTTTAAGGGCTGGTTCTCGAACTTGTTCCACTGGAAGGTGCAGTCGATCGTGCTGTACTCTGTGCTCGAGCTTCCGACCACGCGCTCCGAGACGACACGGCTCCTCGAACACTTCGGCGTGTCGCTTGCTATCGAAGACAGGAGCGGCTTTAGTGTGATCCTCTGCCGGATGGACGACATCTACGACGGCTCGACGATGGTGCAGAAGCAAGTCCGCTTCCGCGTGGAGTTCTCGTCGTGCTCCTCGGTCACACACTCTCACGGTATGCACACGACGCCTCGCATGGGCCAGATGTCCTTCCCGGGTGCGCGGAGCCGTGCAGACGGTCTCGCGGCGGGGTACGAGACCGTTATCGGAATCGCGCTGGAGAAGGGCTCGGTGACGACGTTCAAGAACCTGTGCCAGCGGCTGCGGAACGAGTGGCGGCTCGATGCGCTCGTATCTCCGACTGTGGCTGCGGCGGCGAACCCGGGTATCCAGCAGCAATTCATGGTCTGAGATCGAAGCGGTGGGGGCGCGGGTGCGTCAGTAGGTGTAGAGTTCGGATTGGGCGGTAGGGCCGTTGGCCAGCGCAGGCCGCCAGCGGGGACACTGCGGACACTGATTACTATGGACATGACGGTGTATACCCACGTCGACTTGACGAGCACTATTGGTTCCGAGACACGTTGCCACTTAACCACACTCCCTTACTCAGCTAGTGCATGTACTGGGTACATCTACATCATCTCTATCCGCATTTATATCGAGGATGCCACGCGAGCTGTTGGGTGGCCCTGCATTCCGGCGAATATCGGGAAGCCTCGCGACGGAAAGCGCGTCCTCGTCCACGTACGTTCCGTCGGGCGCATCAACGATAGAGGGAGTGAACTTGGAGTGAACGCCTCATGCATGATTGTCTTTTCTGCGGGCTGTGCGCGGAGTTATCTGCGGCGTACGTAGGAGGCTTCCGGCAGAGAAGTACGTGTGTGTGGAGACGGAGGCGCCCCCCGTTGTTCCTCGGAGCAGGAAAAGACGCACCGGTTTGGGTGTGATACTGGCAACTTGGGTCTTCGACTTCCTCTGAGCTCATGGGATGTACAGGACTATCACTCCCAGACCGCAGTTTTGCTATAGGTTTCAAATTTCAGGTTGGGCGTGCTAGTCGTAATTGCGGACACGCATTGAGTGGGGAACTAGTCAGTGGAAGGAGGATATCAAGGCCAGATGAAGCGTAGCCACTGAGCTGTGGCTAGAAGGGTCCCGGTCGCCCGATAATACAACGGCATCGCTGATGATGCGGGTGCTTTCATGTAACGAGGCGCTTTTTAAAACCCCGTCCTACTTGGTATCCTGCCTAGAGTTACAACCCATTCGACCGCAGGTTATACGAGTGGGAGTGTCACAATGAGTGCAGCACTGTCAATTCATCCTCTGACACCGAACACAATCTTGAGTACAGATATGCGGTCAGCTTGTGAGAGCCTCAATGCGAGGGCGCCTTACAAGTAATCAAGTGAGTTGCCACGAGTAAGGGATCTCGAGCTCGGTCTGGCAAACGTAACAAAAAAATGCACCAATAACGGTCGTTGATGCATACGAAAGCGAAGACAGCAGGTTGCGGCGATGTCTAGTCTAGTGGTCTAGTGGTCTAGTGGTCTAGTGACAGATACGTCGGTCGGAGGCAGCTATGTGATACAGTAGTGGGACATGGGCAACGGGACCCGACATTGGACGCAGGTGGAACATCAAAGGAACAGGCCGATTCACGACAAACAGCAATCCGAGAAGATGTGCGGGACGTTGTGGCAGACCGACCCCATCGCGAAGAGCACGGATACGAAGTCTAGTCGATGCTTGCACCGCAGCTGAGCAGGACAGTTGCGACGAGCGCAGGCTCGAGGAGGTTCAGATGCATCGCTTCCTGGGTCAGCTCGAGCGTGACCGAGTTTGGCACCCGAGCGATGCGACCGAGCACTCGAGGTGCGCTGGTGTGCACTTTATACATCTGTCTCAGACGTGACCATCGGGGACGACGGAGGCGGCGGAGTATGAAGGGGTACGTACGCAGATGAAGCCTTGCATCGGCGCCCATGCGTATTGCACACCACCGACCTCCATGACTCTGCGACTGCGTGATGCACATGATTAGTACCATTGTAGTAGCGTAGTAGAGCTGACCAAGGACAGCGGCGAAACAACCGCTCAGTGTTCACGCACCTCTGGTCCGATGAAAGTCTCAGCCAGTCACGCACACGCTGCTGCGGCGCGACGCTCCGAATCTCAACTGTCGCGTTCGGCTGCCACTGCAGCATTGCTATGCTTCTGCTCTCGTTGTCCTTGAAGACGGTGCACGCCGGTGCGCTCGACTCCGTCACGACACGGTATAGCGTGCGCTGCTGCGGGCCGACGATGGTGGAGTTGAGGACGGTGCTCTTGAGGTTGGTAAAGTGGTACGCGACGCTGTCGGCGTGGATCACGTTCGGGCCGATGTGACCACGGAGGGGAGTGCACCGAAGATTGAGGGCGCACCGCCGCCCTCCTGTTGCCACTGTCCTTGTCCGTAGGGATTCATCTTGTTACTATCGGGAGGAGCTCGGGGCCGCTGTGTGGAGGACTTGGCGTGAAGCCGGGGGAGTGCGTCGAGCAGTAGCTGCTGGATGGTGCTGACGATGGTTCATGTCGCAGACGTATATATACAGCGAGAATGACGAGGTGACGCTTAGCCTTCCTGTGGTGAAGCATAGGTGTCCAGAGCGACCCGTATGGTAGACAAGGATACTACATAGCATGCCGACGACGAGGCGCTCCAGTTCTAAGTCAGTCAGGGCGGGGAGTGAGATGGTAGAGGACAAGCAGCAAAGGTGCCCGAAGGCAAGCCGAGCCGTACCGGACGGACATCTCGGGGTGGACTTGTTTCAGCGATGGTCCGCCGGCAAGCAATGTCGGGCGCATCCTTTGACTTTGTAAGCTGTGTTTGACCATTCAGCGCTGTGCTATTTTCCTCTTCCTAGAGTACACCTGGAGTGGCGTCAACTGTAAGAATCACAAATGTATGAAGCTTCGATTGTGGCGCTTGAGTCAGAGGGAAGAGTCCTCCTCGCGTATTTGTTCGGACTCCATCAATGCGGCAGGTGGAGGCCATCAAATCAGCCAAAGTTGTACGGGGACAACTCAAGCCACGACTGGTCCGAGTTCACCAGGAAACCGAACCAGCCCGCAGGGACAGGAGGGACTGGAATGTCTCAACTTGGCAGATCAACGAAGCTTGTGGTCCGGGTTGGGCGATGTCATCGCTTACCGCATTCCGTGTGAAGAATCACACGAGGTCTCGTCTGCTATCCTTGCGAAGGGAATCCATTGGTGTTGATTGAGCCGAGACGACAGGGAACATGACCGGATTGACACTGACACTTACTTGAAACTGCTGAGCAACGTGGCACCGCAAAAATGCGGAGTGGGTCTGCGTATTCCTTGCTGGATCACCACTCCGCAGCGAAAGAGACAGGCTTGAGCACTGTCCGACGTACGCTTCAACGCTGAGGTGAGACATGCATTGGGACTCGATGATCGTAGAGCAATGATTTACGTGAGGTGTCACGGATGGATGGGATAGCCCGTGCGATACGACGTCACTGCTGAGATTCTCTGCCACTAGTACGGTGTCGGAATTAGACATGAGCGTAGCTTATGTACGTCAGTGTGTAATCCAAGGTTTATTGAGAACAGAACCGCTTACACTCTGAGCCTGATATGGCCATGGTCGAAAGTGACTCTGAGTCTCAGGCTTTCCGAGCCCAGAAGCACGATGTGGGTCATGCTTTGCTTCCGTTTGAGTCCTTTGGGTCCGCATCGTAAACAAGCACAATCTGCAGTCAGCATGGAGTCCCAGAGCTGCATAACCGTAGAGGGTCAAGCCCGGCGAAAAAGGTGACGCGCCATTGTCAGCCTGAGTGCGATGCGACTCCGAAATGACTATGAACTTGGAATCCCGATCTGACATCACGAATTTTGACCCATCAGTAAAGCTGATGTGCATTCCAATACTCGTGCAAGCTCACAATGGCGGTCAAGGCAGGATTGATGTGGACGGGAGCTGAGAGAAAAGTGAACCATGATTATCAGGCTGTGACTTACTATAACTAGTAAGTGGTTATCATACGAAATCAACAATTTGGCTGTTAAGTGTCTGGGCGCCCAACGCCACGACGCCGCGCGGTTCCTACTATTACTAACTCAGACTGTATCCTTGAGGAGCCTCGAGGACCATCCTCAATCATACGCTCCTCGGGAACTTTCCGCCAGGACACTGACCCACACAGACATTATGAGCTTCAGCAAGCTCAACACCGAAGGGGTCATGCTCTTTGAGCAACCATTCGCACGGGTAATTTGCACGGATCAGTTCGTTTGTGGCACGACACTCACAGCGTGCAGGTGCCATATGAGAATTACCGCAAGGTGTTCCGTACATCTCAGAAAGCCATCGAGAAGGAACTAGGCGCTGTCCAGAATGTTGCCAATGAGCTGATCAAGAAGGACGCCTCTTGCTCCGACGTCGACACGACGGTCAGGGCCATCGACGGCATGATCTCTCGCGTGGAGGGACTCAAGCGCAAGGTTTGGGTGTATCCTAACTTTGAGAGTGCGATGCTGACGACACGGCCGTCACATCGATCACCTTTGTAGCTATCCGATATGCATGAGTCGGCGGGTGCCCCGACGTTGAACGTCATTCGCGAGCGGCTCCAGCACTTAGGCTCGGTGGAGGAGCTCGAATCCTCTTCCTCAGCCGAGTTTGCCCGGTGGGCAGATGTCAGACTCGACCGCTGGCTCGTCGATTGGTCCCTGCGGAATGGCAAGGAGAAGACGGCGCGGATAATTGCTCAGCAGAAGGATATTGAGGTCTGACATCATTTCGCACCTCGCTGTCGCTATGGCTAACGATCCCTCGGTATCTCATAGAAACTTGTTGACATAGACTTGTTCTCTGACATCCGGAGAATAGAGGATGCCCTGATTCGCAAGAGCTGCACGGAAGCGCTGGCGTGGTGCAGCGAGAACAAGGCGGCACTCCGGAAACTCAAGGTAATAGCACGGTTAGCCTATTGCGTACGCAACTACTGAGGTCTACTTTGCAGAACACGCTTGAGTTTGATCTTCGGCTACAGGAGTATATTGAGCTTGCTAGGGCACGCAAGAGCGTCGAGGCTATTGCTTATTCCAGGAAGCATCTGCTGCAGTGGAAAGACACGCACCAGCACCAAATGGTCCAGGCGACGGCGTTACTGTGTTACCCGCCGACCACCTCTTGTGCACCGTACAAGGTGAGTAGCCCGTTCGCTCGGTTCACTTCTCAGGCGCGTCTTGTCCTGGCACGCCACCGTTTCATCGACCGCCACACCCGTCTCTTCCTTATACTCCGGTCCTCCTGAACGGCAATGTCGCATTCTGCCCTTGGCGCGTCGTCGTTCCCTCACGAGTCGAGCGTACAGCCTTTCGCGGGCGCTGACCGATCCGTTGTCTCCAGCGGCTATACGACCCATCACGGTGGACGTCCCTAATCCAATCTTTCCGTATGGCCATCTACCATCTCAGTACCCTCCCGACCGAGCCCTTGCTTCATCTCGCGATGTACGCCGGACTCGCGTCCCTGAAGCTGCCCGCGTGCTACTCGCACGAGACACGGAACGTCGACTGTCCGAGCTGCAACCCTGACCTCGGCCAGCTCGCCAAGGAGGTGCCGTTCAGCCACCACTTGAATTCCACGATTGTGTGCAGGATTACGGGCAAGATCATGGACGCTGACAACATGCCGATGGCGTTCCCGAACGGACAGGTGTACTCGAAGGAGGTGAGTCGCACGTTTCGTCGGGATCGGTCATTTGGTCTGGCCGAGTGCTCTCGTTAGAACTGTTGCGCTCATCATTGGTGTCATAGGCCCTGGAGGAGATGGCGGCTAGGAACGACGGATGGGTGACTGACCCGCGGAACCCTGACCAGCGGTATCGGTTCACGGACTTGCGCAAGGTCTTCATTTCTTAAGTGCGGCGTTGCACGGACTTGCTGGAACATGTACTACCATGCTTGTAAGACTAATCTTCTCATTCCCCGCATCCGACAAACTCGGAGCAAGACCGCCGTGGCCCTTCACCGTACGTGAAACTCATTACTAGCAACCCGCTCTTTCCGACTCGTACAAGGCGTCCGGGCTAGACCATGGAACGGTCGTCTACTCGGAGAGGTCATGCACGGCTTGGTGCGTTCCTGTTCCTGATCTTCGCTTGATGTTCACTACTCCCGGCACTCACTGTCAGGGTCTCCGCGGTCGCTGTAGCCAAACGCAAAAGCCGCCGTCGTGAGGGCGCGCCAGGAATATCCGGATGTTGACGGCTCCCTTGTGCGCATTCATCACGCGTGCAACCCTGACAGCAGGTTCTTCTGTCAAGCTAGCAGCATTGCAGCGTGTTCCCGGCGCAAAGGATCTGTAATGAGACCTGCGTGCTTGTTGCAGAACCAATATGGCCTGCGCCCACAGGACATGTGCTACATATATTCTGGCGCCTTACCCTCACCATGAGGACGTCTCTTACAGGGCTATCGTCACCCAGGTGCGCCCACGTCGTCAGCGCTTCGGTCAATTCACCACTATTCCACTTCGTTCTGAAAGCGGCCTTAGGTCATTTGTACTGCTCGATTACACATCAGGACTGGCCTTGGAAATTGCGGGTTGCTCGACACACTCGCATGTGCTACGGGTCCGGGCTCAACCACACCGTATACATCCGATGTCGGCAGGAACGCCGGGTTGAGGTCGATAGGAGGCGCGCTCACCGCCGAATCAATGTGCAATGTGTTGAAACATGTCAAGATGACGCTGAAGAGCTTGGTTTCTAACTCGAAGCCTCTCGACTCGGGAGACGGCGTCGCAGCTGCGCCGTCGACAAGCATGTAGATGCCGCGCGTCCCCCGACGACCATGGGATATGACGCTCTACCGGGCTTCGAGGCTTAGGACCTCTTCTACTCCGGGTCCATAAGTACTCCCGATGTACGTACTTCGTGGCCTGGAATTTGAAATGCTCGGTCTCCGGGATTAACATCAATGCACACAGCATGCACAGCCATTCCGACCATGGGTCTCTTCAAGAGAGCCACGTGTCGTACCTCATCCCGTTTCTGCGTAGACGGTAGGAAACTGCCGGGCAGATTCGTAGTCGAGTTCGTGCTCCATCGGAGCGCAAATCCTTGACTACCGGTGATGAGTGAATGAACGGAGTCGGACGCCGCCAGGTTGAGTCTCGAGGATAGCACTCTGGACTCCGGACGAGCCTGGTGACCCTAGACAAACGGGTATGTCATGGAGAAGTCGCGCTTGTTCAGAATGGTGCGTGTCTTCTCTTTATGCGGTCTGAAATCACCTCACAGACTGGATGCGGACTCCATACTTTGCATATCAGACCGGTTTATGAGTCCACTCCTTCGCTTTCGCTGACCCGCAACTCCGGCAGACCAGGTACCTGTTTCAAGCTGCGGTCTGATACGTGGCCCTTGGAGGGGATTCAACCGCTCCAGCTGCTCCAGACCAGTCGGATGTGTCTCGGAAAGCTGAGCATACTCAAAACTTGCCGACCGCATTGGACTCTGGAAGGAGTCGAAATGTCAACAATCATGTAAGGCGCTCGATCTGACAGTCGTTATCTAGGCGGACCGAGCGCGTGTGCTTCGCCCGCATAACCGCCCACTGTGACAACTTGCTCGATAGACAGGCCACGCCGGCGAGAGGCGTAACACTCAGCTGACAAGATCCATGGTCTATGCAATATACGATCCAATGACTAGACGCTCTCAGTCCAGGCGTCGCGGATGGTCAGTCCAGCTCCAGCTCGAATCACCTTCCAGCTCGGAACTCAGAGACTTATATGACTCGAACGCAGACGCCACCAGCGAAGACGCTTATCGGCGAGACCGTGCTGCACTTATCAGAAGTATGCCAGGCACCAATAGCAGGTCACGGAAGCCGTAAGGAAGCTCGCTAGCCCCACCAGCGGTCGCCGTTATCTCGCACACGGCTACTTGATAAAAAGATCGATGCGGGGTATGTAGTGCGCGACGTGTCTACCTTCGAACTGTGGTTCCGCCGATCTCGAAGACAGCGATGGGGATTGTCAAGAAGCTCGAGGTCAGCCGTACAGAAGGCTTGACTTACTCCGAGTCCTTTCTGCAGGTACGCACGCTGTCAAATTGACTCAACTTGCAACGCTTCCACTTCGATATATCTGACTTATGACCGCAACAGAACGACGACCTCCTCCCCGTTCCTGAGGACAAAAGGACATGGGGACACTGGAACTTCATCGCGTTGTGCGTTCCTCGTCGCGCGCCGACGGATTGTATATTGACATGATCTCCTTTGCAGCTGGATTGCGGACAGCTTCAATATCAACACGTAGGTCAAAATGACGTTCCCACCCGTGCTGCGATCACTGACTAGGCTATATGCACAGCTGGATGATCGTGTCTTCCATGATCCAGCTTGGCCTGTCTTGGTGGCAAGCATGGATTTGCGTCTGGATAGGTTATGGCCTAGTGTCACCGTTCATCGTTGCGAACGCGCGGCCAGGAGCCATCTTTCACGTCACGTTCCCAGTAGTCGCACGGACGAGCTTTGGTGTTTGGGGAAGTCTCTGGTGTGTGTTCAACAGAGGTGCAATGGCATGGTGAGTTCTCACTCTTCCTACAGTTGCGTGTGACGCCTCTTATCTCATCCGCGCAGCATCTGGTACGGCGTACAGGCCAGTATCGGAGGATCATGCGTTCTAGTCATGCTGAGAGCAATGTGGCCTTCGGTCAACAATATTCGTAGGTCCTGCTCGTCTCCCGCCCTTCACAGACTGACCGAGCTACATAGCCAACCACATGCCTGAGTCCTCTGGAACGAATACACGGGATTTCATGTGCTTCTTCCTCTTTTGGCTCATCTCCCTCCCTGCCATCTGGTTCCCCATCGACAAAATGTACGTAGTATGGTCTGTCTGAAGCTGTTCTCCGCTAATGTTCCATGACGAGCATAGCCGCCACCTGTTCACGCTCAAGGCGATTATCGTTCCCATCGCCGGTATCACGTTCTTCATCTGGTGCATCGTCAAGGCGCACGGTGTCGGTCCTATCATCCGCCAGCCCGGTACCCTGCACGGCTCCGCACTGGGCTGGGGCATGGTGTCCAGTATCATGTCGTGCATCAGCAATATGGCCACGCTCGTGACGAATGCGCCCGACTTCGCTTCTCGCGCGCGCCATCCTTCCGCCGCAGGCCTGCCGCAGCTCATCTCCGTCCCGCTTGGTTTCTCCATAGTCAGCTTTTTCGGGGTGATTGTGAGTTCGTCCTCGCAGGCGATTTACGGAGAGGCTGTCTGGTCGCCGATCGACCTCTTGGGTAAATTCCTCGACGGCAACCCGAGTCATGCTACACGCTTCGGCGCCTGGTTCATCGCCGCCTCCTTTATCGTTGCTCAGGTTTGTCTTGTTGATCATTGTGGTGGCGGCACAGTCTTGCTGACGGTATACCGCTAGCTGGGAACGAATATCTCAGCGAACTCTATCAGTGCAGGCTGTGATCTGACCGCCCTCGTGCCCCGCTTTATCGTAAGTCGCCGGGCAAACTGAGTAGCACCGCCATGTTGTCATGCTCATTGCTCGCTTTCAGAACATCCGTCGCGGGGGATACGTCGCTGCAATCGTAGGCCTGTGCATGCTCCCATGGAACTTGCTCAAGAGCAGCAACAGCTTCACGTCGTACCTTTCCGCGTATTCCGTCTTCTTGAGCTCGATCGCTGGGGTCATGGTGAGTCTATCTTTCGCCCACCAGTAACTACACTATCTCACAGCCCTTCAGATTACGGATTACTATGTTATTCACAGGGGCCATTATAGAGTCAAAGACCTGTATAATGTGCGCAAGGATGGCTGGTACTGGTACACCTTCGGCATAAACTTCCGGTGAGTGATGCAGTTTTTTTATACTCATGGTGTTGTCTGACCTTACGGCAGAGCATACGCGGCCTATCTCTCCGGTATTATCATCAACGTCGTTGGCTTCGCAGGTGCGACCGGCCGCGATGTTCCCCTCGCAGCAACGCGCATCTACGAGATGTCCTTCTTCACTGGCTTCGGTGTCTCCGCCATCATCTACTACACGCTCAATATGCTCTTCCCCGTGCGCGGCGTCCATGAATGTACAAGATTTGAGGAGGTCGATGTCTCTGCAGATGTTGATTCCGTGGGATCGGAAGAGGGACAGGAGAGGGACTTCGACAAGAAGAGTATGGTCAGCGAGGGCATTCGGAGCGTTCGGTCCAATGTTTGAGTATGATAGTGGGTGGTTACAATTCTACGATGACAAATCAGCGGGGTTAATGTACGACTATGCACGAGCCTGCCACGAGGAGAAGAAGTACTTCCAAAAGCAGTAACGGTTGCGCTGACTTCCGTGGGCGTCTCTGTCGTGACTTCCTTCGATTTCGATTCTGACCACAATTTCTCATATTGCCACCGAGATCTTGATTACTATCGACAACGTCTGTGCGGTCCTTTGGACCGGTGACGTTGGGAGCTACAGCTTGCATCAGAAATTCTTCCACAAACCGTTGTTCGTCAGGTGCGTCAACAATTGTATGTCAACATTCTACTTACTGCACAAGAATCATCGGGATGCTTCACAGAAGCTCCCGCTGGACCCTTCGCATTGTTAACAGCATCGCGCTCAGATGCGGCTATTCGACTTCACCGATTGCGCCGACGCCCAGCCACCCACAATGTAGTTTCGTACCATGAGAGCTCGATTCGCTCATCACCCGTACCGTCTCGGAGGCCGATCAGCGGCAGCACACAATGTGTAATATGTATGTTGTCCTTCGAACTCACCTCAGTGAGTGCTGTCATGTGGCCGTGCCGCTAAGATATCGACAGAAACATGCGACTCCGCCGGCTCTTGGTCATCACCGTCGTGAATAGTAGCCGAAACACTTCGGGCTATGTATCTCGTTCAAGGTACGATCGGAATCATCCGGGGATTACGTTTTAGCTGCACCCTTGCTTTCATATGCACCACGAGATGAGGAACGAAGAGAGGTACGTTTGTCCTTGAAAGTGAAATGGCCTCTCATCGCTTCACGGTGGTGCGAGCCTTCCATCCAGATACCTTTTCGTCTTGCGAATCTCATACGACGGTGGAATTTACGTATGACCTCGATGTCACGTATGTCAGCGAACATCTGGATGCACCAGACGTACTCTGGGTTTAGGAATGAGCGACTGCCGGCCTTTTCCGGCCGTTGCCGACCAAGTCAATCTTGCCGGATCTGCTGCCACGTCTCAGTTGCACTGGACCATCATGGTCAACACACTGCAGCTGTCGTACTTCCCTGATATACCCTCAACTCGTGGTCCCAAAGAGTCTCTCGATACGCATGGATGCGGTCCGCCGCATACTACAATACACGACGGTGCTTCTTACCATGTCCGTGACCTCTTTCCTCATGACTGCGGGTCCCTTAGGCCCGGGCCTTGGTCCAGAGATGGCGGCGCACCCGCGCTCTCTGACATTGTCCCCTGCGATGCACCCGGATCCTTGCGCTTTCGGGTCACTCTGAGTTCATGATAGGAGCTCTCATGGGCGCGCCGACCCCGACTCACGGCCTCGAACGGCTGCTAGTTGCTCGCCCCACTTCAAGTACACTATGGTCGTCAGCGGTCTATGGTCTGTTTCAGGCCCAGGACAGTAACTCGGCGTCCTGGACGACTGGCTGCTGATCTGTTTGACGTCAAAAGGATCTTTCCTGTGCTGCCACCGACCGGGCGCCCTCGATTCGTCGCGGATCATTTGGCGTCTGTGCAACACGCGTCTTCTTCTCCGGCCTTACATCTCTCCTGTGCCTTCCGGAAGCTCAGATGCCCTCCTGAGATAGGCAGCTGACAGTGCCGTGCTCATTGCTCAGACATCAGGCCCACGTGGACTTCTCACAAGGTCGCGCCAATCGCGTTCGGGAGACCGCAGTTCGTGTGGGTCCACTTGCGTAAGAGGAAAGTACGTTCGTGTTTCGTGTCGTGTGTCCGCGAACTGACCCGGCTGTCCCAGGTCCATCGGCCGCATGCTGAGCCCGACGTCCTCTTCAACGCCAGAATCAGCCGACGATACCAGAGATATGACGACCCGCCTTCGCGTATTGTCCGCGTATCAGACGATGAACTGGAGAGTCTGGGCAAATAGCCAGAATTCAGTCGTGCCCATGTAGAGAGGTACTTGCGCCCACGAGTCATTGTCTGTGCGGCTGATCCGATGTGAGTGTTGGCACTGCTTCAAGGCGAGGGCGAGCGAGCTCGGCAGGGATAAGTTGCTCTTGCGGGTTTGCCATTACTTACATGTCGAAACTGTATCCCTTCAAGGCAGGCTTTGTTCTCGTTCAGGGCACAGAGCTAGGCGTTTGTTATGCTCCGCGGGCTTGACGCGCTCAAGTCCACGCGAGTTAGAGCTGATCAAGGTTTGTGTTATGACGACCCGATCAGATCTCACTTTTGATTCGAATTTCAGCGACGGCCGAGCATGCTTGCAATGCAGACAGGCGACCCCCAGCTCGATCGGGACTCTGGTGCTTACTCACGTGGAACGCACGCGAGAGGACTGCGGAAAACTCAGGGTACCACATCAACCGCGTTTCACTGATTTACCACATTTCACCTTCAGCCTGTGATACTGAAATTCAATTCTTGTCTGAACGCGTACAGTCGTTGGGCGCAATGCTGCGTGCACAGCTTGTGTTAGTATCGGAGTGTGGCCGACGCCCCAGGTCCCGCCGCGGCGGGTACGGGAGGTTCTGCCAATCCACTTACCCATGAAACCTGGCGATTCCCGAGAAGTCCGCTGTGGCATGGTCCCCTCGGCTTTCGTCCTTCCTACCTTCTCTTGCCCTGAGTAGAACGCCGGCGTGCGTGTTCCATTGCCATTCTCGCCACGCCGACAATTTGCAAGGTTCGTGTCTCGTTGCTTCTGGGGTAGGCGTCACCAAGCGACTCATGTATATATATGACTACAGGATGGCTCTCAACGGCCAGACCTCATATCTACTACCAGAGCCCACTGCAACTCACATCGCAAGAACACAACTCCCGATACACACTATGAACCCGTATGGACAACAGTGGCAGCAAGGGGGCGCCGCGCCCTCGATCTTCGGAGCCCTTCCCTCGCTCCCCGTCTCGCATGCTCCCCGAGCCATGCAGAGTGACAGCATCATGTTCTCGTTCACCGACTTCAAGACGACGATCCTCAACTGCACCGTGGTTGGGCCGCAGGGACGCACAGCGTACCGCATCATCACCGAGCCAGCCCAGCCAGCGTGTACGATCGTCAAGGACAACGAGAGCAAGAGCGTCGCAATGATACAATGGCAGCCCGCCGCGTCGCTTGAAGTCCGCGGCGTGACGAATAGGCAGCGCGTGCGCGACTGGCTCCGCCTGTCCCCCGACCAGAGGTACGCATCAGCTACAGTTTGTTTGGAAACCTGACTCTTACTGAGCCTTGTCTCTTCCATCCGCAGCCGTCGCTTCATGGACGTTCAGGGGGCCCAATATGCCTGGGCGCCGATGGAAGGCTTCATCTGCGTCAGTCATTCTCAACTTCGGGTGCAACGATAACTCTGTGCTGACGGTCCATACAGCTCTATAAGGTTAATTCGAGCGCGCCTCGCGTCCTCGCACGGATTGCCCGCATGCCGAATGCGGTCATGCTCGAGCTGACTCAAGAAGCGGTCCACGTCGGGCTGCTTGAGGCTTCGCTCGTCGCTACTGTCATGCTCAGCTGTGGCCATAACATCGACTGATCAACCATCATCAATGTAGACCTTACCTATAGCCGACTCCGCATCTCCCCACTCACTCACTTTCAAGTTAGAACCCACATAGACCACGCTTCTCTTCTCGCTCTCACTGCCGCTTGTTGCTAGCTAGCTGCCACCCTCCCCCTACTGTATCATAGCGTCTCTGCAGACCATTCCTGGTCGCAACTCCGGTGTCGGTAACTTATGTATGACGTGTCTCTATAGCTTAAGAATTTCATTTGTATTAACGAGTCGTCGATGATGGCCTCCGAGACCGCCCGAGCTAGATGGGGGGAACGACCACACGAGCAAATCCACGGACACGTCTGCCAACTGCTCCGGCAACTTCGGTATATACGTACGCACTGCTGGCCAGATATGTATTGAGTTGGGCTAGGTGGTCGTAGTAACCTCCCGAACATCAGTACTCAGTACCGAGCGGCGAGATGACATCGGTCTTACTTATGCGCCGTTCCTCTCGGTCATGGTGGTCATCACCTTGGACACTACTGCGCAATCGCCACCAGCGCGCCGTTACGTCTTTCCCGGGAGCCAGCTTCATCGTCAAGAGTGTGTGCATGCCTGTGCACTGTGCATGACACGGGAATCAAATAACTCGCCGTCAGCGCTGCACAGCCCCATGTGCGAATCGCGAACCTCAGCCTCAAGGCTAAGGTAGCTTCTCAGCCGTAATCGAACGGTTTCAATGAAAGAGGATCTGGCCACTGCGAAATGGGGAAGGCGAAACCCCATTCTCGACTCCGAGGAGTCTATCTCCATCCGTACAGCTCGCATGGTCGTAGCGTGGCTGCCATGCCGAGTGGCCGACGCGCCTCCATCACGAACTTGAATGGATGCGGTGCGGGGGTGCGTTAGAGTTAAACGACCACGCCGAGAAGTCCGCATCTAACAGTGATAGGAAGCGCGGGAATCATGCAGCCTCTCAGCGAAGACAGTGGCATAGAATGACACACATCTCCTGCTATGGCGTTGTGGTAGTGATTGCAGCGCTAGCAGCATAGGATCGTCGTGCATCCCCACGCCCCAGGGCTGTGCACTGCCCGTCGGCCGTTTGAGCACCCAGTAGTAGCGACGCGACATGCCGAGATGTGCGACCCGGACCCGGGGCATCCGCTCAAGTCGTGGGACAACGGTGACTGATGTTTCTATGCATGCAATGGCGAGGTCGGATATAAGCCCGCCCGATGCCGCTGTTTGTTCTCGGATTTGTGGCTTCATACAGAGACTCCGCAGGCCTCCAACGTCGCTGCTCTTGATCTCAAGCGCTGTCGTCCGACACAGCTCTTGATTTGCAAACACGTCGGTCGAGTCCTGCGGACGAGGCACGGACAGTCGCGATCGCCGTTGCGGCTGGAATGATGCTAGGTATTCAACCTGTGATACACGGTTCAATGAGTACAAGACGCGCGCCGCCGTCCACGGATCATATGCTACAATGCTCTTCTCTTCTCACCACACACACCGTGTCCATCCTCTAGACTCACGCACTCGGCGGAGCAGGGGAGCTACCAACGACGGCGTCCGGCCGCCTCTTGCCCCTGGTGTCCTCTGCGTAGTTCTCGTAGAAGTTATGTTCGTCCTTGCCATGCACCGCCGGCCCGCTGCTGCGCCCGGGGCCGTCCCAGAAGTGGTGCGCCTGGGAGTACACGCCGTACGACGTGGGGACGACTTCGATGAGATCACCGCGGGCGACTTCAATGGCGGGAATCTCGGACGCAGGGAGGCCGATGAGGTACGCCATGATGCAACGGATGACTGAGGCGTGTCCTATAATGAGCAGGTCCTCCTTCTCGCGCTCGAGCTCAATCAGAGTGGGCTCTAGACGGACTACAAGATGCGTGTTGGGCGGTATCTCATGTCAGCTCAGGCATCACTGCCCTTACGTGCGGCAAACGCACCGCAAAGATCGTGGTAGCTCTCGGCACGAGGAGCGCGATACGCGTACGGGTCGTTGACGAAGCGCTCCCACTCGTCGGGATAGTACTTGCGCACTTGGTCTGGTGTGAGCCCGTCCCATACGCCAGGATTGATCTCGGCCATCTGTGGCCGCTCGACGACCTTCACCTTTGCCGGCGGTGCTGGGTCGCTGGCGTTGTGGGTTAGGAATGGCCATGCTGTGTGGTGGGACCGTCGGCGAGCGGATGTCCAGATCACCAGTCGCCGCTCTTTGGGATCGATGCCGCGCTCCGCGAGAGACTTCGCACGTCGCTCGAGGACAAACTCCTTCAGGCGCTCTGCGTACTCCCATCCCGCAGGAGAGAGGTCCGAGTCTGCCTTGTAGGAATGCTCGATCAACGACTGCCCGGACTATATCTAGGATGAGTAGCGCTTATAGAGGATGGAGTCAATCTCACTGCACCCTTGCGAAGTAGATGGTCCGGAATCGGTTGTGGATGTTCATGAGGAAGAAGACGACGCGAGATTGGAGGTAGCCGTGGATGTTCTGAACATCATCAGGTGAATACGTCTCCGCCTCTGAGAAAGCGCAGCACTCACGTTGACCATGATCTTCTCTCCGACGTTGATGATACGGATGAAAGGCCATGTTGTCTCCTCCACCGGTTCATAATGGATCTCGTGGTCCTTGATACGGTTGTAGTAATCCGCGACGGCCTTCTCTGGGTCCCAACCTCGGTACTACGGATGGAGGGTGAGCATTTTGACAACTAAGGGTTGGATGAGGACAGGCGACAGCCAGAAGACTGTTCGCAGATAGACGCCACGTATCAGGAGATTTTGGACGGCTAGGATGAGGCAGAGGATAGGAGGTGAGAGGCGCATGAAGTCATTGACATGTCCGCCATAAACTTGTGGGGGCTAACATGTTCAACGTCCGCCTGTCCCATTTCGCAGTAGCGACGCTGGTGTGTCACTACTAGACGCTAATCCAGCTGTCGCAGCTCGCTTACGACACACTCGGAAACGATACCAGTCCATGTCATCATAAGATCGAGGTGTCCGCAGCGGCATGATATGTACACTCCTCGGCGGAGTGACTCGATGAATATTCACCGAACGGGCCGTGACGACACTGACAGAAGTCCCCCGGACGACCAGACTCCAGCTCTTCCCCCTTAAACATACCCACTATTTTGACCGCTGTCATATAATCTGCTGCGAAACTCTCGCGCTCAAAAGGAGCAAGCGAGCATTCATCCTCGTGGAGGAAAGCATCTCTCCAGCCGGGAACAATCTGACACACGCAATATTACGCCCTGATAAGAGCTATCCCAAAGCGCTTCATTTCGTCAGATGATGGGCGGCCCACCACCTCATCTCATGAGGTGGTGGGCCGACCGTGTGGTCGTGCGACCGACATGTCGACCACCGACCGCGCCGTGCTCGGGAGATAGGAGGGATGTCTACGCGGTGCCCTGATGAGTACAAGAAAAGGGAACGGACTCACATCAGGCGACGAGATCTTGACACTGCGGATGTTTGATAGGATGAGATCCTCGTTGTCGCACGATGACTCTTCACGGGGTTGTTAGTGGCAGTGCGGCCAACGATGAGGAGTGTATACCAAGCATGATCACATGGATGCCAGCCTTGTCGAACTTCTCCGCAATGGTATTGCGACGCTCCCTCGTGCCGTTGTTGGCGTCGTAAATGACGACCTGCCCGCCTGCATTGAAGAAGTCCCAGATCTGCTGCTCGCATCCCTCCGAGACCCTCTCCCGCAGCTTGATCGTCTCCGGGCTTTTCTCTCCTTATGCCCACTTCAGCGAGTCCTCCGACGCGTCACGATACCACACGCACCGAGAGTAAAATAGTCTGGCGGAAGTTTCTGTGCCCCTCCAAGCACCTTCCGACGATAGTCTCCGAGCGAGATGACTGCGGTCTTGACACCGGTCCATCGCAGATATCGTTCGAGTGCGCGCGAGATGTGTGTCTTGCCCCGAGCCGGAAGACCGACGGTGCACACCAAGATCTTTCCGGCATGGAATAGGAGACCTGAAGCAGTGGTATATAGAGGTGCGACCATCGTGCCCGAGAAAGATAGATGAGCGCGATGGCAGTTGTCGGACAAACCACAAGCCAGCCCGCTGCGCCCGCGGCCCTGCAGTACATACCCAGATCTAATCTAATCGTTACGATTATCTTATCTCTGTGGCTTATGGATCAGGAGTCACGGAGGCGTGCGACTGCCGCGCCTAGTTAGGTAAGCGTGGCCACCGGCTTTGCTATAAGAAGGCGATGCTGCCTCCTCTGAGCCACTCACTCATGTTCTCCCCGAACCCCTACGTCTTCAACGAGAACCGCACTCCCCTTCGCCGCCGCATGGCCAAACATCCTCGTCCCCACGCGCGGCAGCGCCAGCAACGCGCACGGCGCTCCGCCACTCCGTCAACCCTCGAACGCGTCAAACAAGCGAAACAAGCAGGCACCGCCGATGCGAAGCGTCAGCGCATGAAGAAGCAGAAGGCGAACGAGCAGCGCAAGCGGCGCTCACAGGCTCTCATGCGCCAGCGGCGGGAACGATGGGGAGCGATAGCGTTGGAGACGCAGAACATAGTGCTCGGAGATGGCAAGTACGTCGAAGAGCGCCTCGCTCCCTCTCTCTCGCATCCTATGACTCAATTATCGGATGCCCAAGGACCCCCTCCTGCCGTCGTTCCCATCGTGCACGATATCGCTTCATCTATCGTCCTCAGCCAGCAACGCACCGTCCTCTACCCGCATTATTGTCCCCAGCTGGGCCCATGGAAAGACGCTCGTCCCTCTTCCCCCTTCCTCTCCACGCGGGTTGAGTTCTCTCGCAAGTCGACCCTCAATGTCGCGAGACAGCTTGCTCTATCACACTCTTCCGATTTGCTCCAATCATCCCAAATCGGCCTGCTATCCTCGGCGTCCGACAAGCGCAACAGTTCCTACCTCATCGGCAGCAGCGAGCAGGAGGACGTGATCAAGCGCTCGAGCTCTCTCGTCGCCAACCTCACCGGTCCTGTTGGACAGGCCTTCTACGACGTACATCGTTCTTTCCGCAAGGAGGATCGTAGCGGGCTCCATGACCACGCCATGCTTTACTCCCCCGGCGTCGTGGTCTTCCGGAAAGACTGCGATGACGACACACTCTCCGAATCCGACCCTTCCTCTCCGTCCCGCAAGGAGCGCGACCTTGTTGGTGGCGACTTCATCCCTCCCTACACCGTCAACGTGGTCTCCGCTGTCCCGGTTAATGCTGCGATGGTGCGTAGCAATCACCGCATAGAACCTGGTGAGGAGTCCTTTCTCGAAGACGGCATCCGCGCTTCTATGAAGGAGCGCATGGCGCGTGTCCTGCGTGCGTTCGAACTCAACGGGGACAAAGTTCTTGCCCTCGGTGCTTTCGGATGCTCCTTCGAGAATCAGGTTGAGACCGTCGCTAGCATCTGGGCGGAGCTTCTTGATTGCGGTGAGACTGTTGGTGATGCGAGACAGGTAGCTAGGTTCAAGTACTCCTTCGAGAAGGTCGTCTTCGCTGTCCCTGGGAAGCTTTACGAGCCGTTCAAGAAGGCGTATGAGATGCGCATCCTCGAGGAGCAGTTGACCAGCGCGACCCTTGAGAACTGATTGCTCACGGACGGACTGTTGTATTACTAGCGTTAACCCTCACAGTATACCCTATTCGTATTTGCCTCCTCTGTTGGTCGTGCAGACTTTTGTAGCAGTACGTACAATACACCTACACAGCCTATGCACAGTGTATCTTTATAAGATTTCGTTCTCCCGCAGGATCCTTCGAACGCTGTGTTTTGATGGTGGCCAATTTGCCATGAAGTCCAGGTGGGTGCGCAAGCCCGTAAACAAACCTAGAGTTCGACATTTTCTAGCCAACACGGCTTCAACACACAAGCATGTTTGCACCATACTTACAGCTGTTCTATTATCGACAGGCCCCTTCAAGAGACGTACACAGACAGTCGACTGAGGTGGAACTCGAAAAGTACGTCGTCCACGCCCTGGTGAGCCTACGCGAGGCCCCGAAGCATCGTTTTCGTGGTCCGCCCTCAACCGACAATCAGTACATATTGTTGAGGGGGACCTATCGGTATGGCTGTAAATTCTGTCGCAAGACCGGTGTTTGATCAATTGATCACTCTTTTACTTGGAAAGAGCGAAAGCTTCTCATGCAGATCGTATCGGTACCAAACGAAGGTGCGCTGGTCTTCCTGCCAATCCCCTGCACATTAGAATTAGACCGTGACTAGCGAACTTCAGGTCCCTGTCGATTAGTGGTTAGATCATCACGTTGTGGATCATGCACTCCTTAGGACCGTGGGGACGCAGGCTCGAATCCTGCCAGGGACATTCTTTTTTTCTTTGCACGTTGGAAAGCCGACGGACAGGAATTAACACCAGCAAGGAACGTACTTAGGCGACGGACGGTACAGATATGTATACGGACACTGATTCATTAAGAACGAGCCCTAGCCCTTGACTCCCTCCGACCCGTGCGCACGGTAGTCCTCCATCTCCGCGTCGAGCTCCGCCAGTGTCTTCGACTTTGGTTTTTGCTTCGCTTGCTTCTGCTGCGCCGTCTGTTGCTGCCCTCGCTGCTTGTTCAGCCGCCGGGGGCCTTTCTTCGTGCGTAGGCGGACTTTGCCAGAGACGGGTGCGGCGGCGGCAGCGGTGGCGCCTTTCTTCTGGCCATTCCTACGTCAATGTACGTGTGAGAGAGTATATCCGTGACAGCGATGATGGTACATACACTATAGGGACGCGAGCTGCAGCTGCGGTTTGTGCGGGCGTAGGGGGCGAGATACGGTTGAGGAGGGACGGTGGTGCGGGCGCGGGCGCGGGTGCTGGTCTGCGCGCGTCGTCGTCGTCGGTGATGATTTCAATCTTTATCGGCCTGCCTACACGCGCACATCATGGGTGAGTGTCATGGAGATGGAAAACGAGACTGCCCAGGCGCGAGGGAGCACGAGTGTGAGCGAGGGTACCTCACGTAGCCATTGCCGCGGACTGACATCTCTCCCACCCGCATTCTCTCCACACTGTGCGCTCACAAGAGGTGGGCTGACATTGACCGACTCCTGCGCCTCGAAACGTTCGCAAGGAATGTAGAACTCACGTCCGTCGACAATCTTTCCATTGTACTTTGCGCGCGCCACAGCCGCGTCCCCTTGTCGGGTGAACGAGACGATGGCCATGCCCCGCGAGTTCCCCTGCGAGTTGTAGACCATAAAGACATCCTTCACAGGCCCGACCGTCCTGGAGAAGAGGATCTGGAGGACGAATACGTGGAAGAGACATGGACCCGCACGGTCAGCCACCCCGCCGCGACACTCGTATTCGCGCTGAACGCACCTCGACCTCGTTCTCCACGACATCTGGCGGGAGACGGCTCAGCAAAATCTTGCTGCCAACCTCTGACCCTGAGCCTGATGCTGCTGCGCGGGCATTGGGCTTCCAGGCAGGCGCGGGGCGGGCTCCTTGGTTTCCGAGGATGTTCTGTTTGTGTGAGTGGTAGTTGTTCAGGCGGGGGTGGTAGTTCTGCATGGTTCAACCGATAGTCTAGAGCAAATACTAGGATATTGTTATCGCTGCAAGGTGAATAGAAAGAAATGCTCGAGGAAGGGCGGACGCTGGACAGGAGCAAGCGGGTGCAGAGTGCGGCGGACAAGGGGCGCGACACGCCTCGGAGTCGCGCGCGGTCACAGTGTGTCACTCGCCTCGTGTTCGCGCGTCGCGCGTCCGGTGCAGCTTGCCTTGCTACTCTTGCTCATCTCCTCAAACCCAAGCTGTTGTGCGCGAGATGCTTGCCTCGACCACCGCGTGCAGCTCGACATTATTGCCCAATTGTACGCGCATCCAGCGGAACAAAACACCGGACCGAAGCACCGCAGTCATATGCCAGGCATATCATGGCCTCCCGCCTCCGATACCTCGGTCTAGAAAGACATAAGTGGCGATATTACGTGCAGCTGTGAAGATTTCTCAGCCGCGAGAACATGCTTGATCGCACTCAAAAGGGCGGGAGGGACGACTTCTTTCTATCTCGGACGTCAAACACCGTCATGTCCTCACACACGCTCGAGCTTGCTGCTACTCCCTCCCTCCGTACTGCCGCATCGACATCGAAAACCAGCCTTGATAATGCCATCGATGAACGCGAAGAGGATGAGGAGGTCGCGGATGTCGCCCCGTACGTGCGGACGTCGGGCTTGCGACCGGTTGCGCCAGACGTAACGGGAACCGGGTCTGTCGCCTCCCTCAAGCTCCCCCACACCCACGTCCTCACCCGCGACCGCGTTCGTCGTCGATCTGAGCTCGCCCGACACCCCCTCTCGACTCTCCCCCCGCGGTCGAGCCCGAGGCCATCGAACTCCCCGTCATCAAGGAGTACGAGCATCCCTACGGCAAGGGTGCCTCTTCGGGTGTCCGTCCGACAGATATCAGCTTCCAGAATGACGTCGTTTTCTCCTCACAGAGAGACGACGTTGAGATTGCGCCCAGTTTCCCCAGCTCGCTCGCCCCGTCCGTGCTGATTGACGAGGACACGGATTCGACTGCTCCTGCGATCACTGCTGCACAGAAGGCGGTTCAAAAACGCAAGCGGATGATCAACTTCATGCTACTTTGCTTTGTCATCTTCATGAACGGCTGGAACGACGGTACCACCGGTCCACTGCTGCCCAGGATTCAGTCGTACTACGGGGTGAGTATTGAACATCCCTGATACACGCTGTACAAGGCTGATAACTTACGAAGCTCGGATTCGCCTCCGTGTCTCTTATCTTCGTCTTCAACGCTGTCGTGAGTGCATACAGTTTTTTCTCGTCACAGCAGCGGCGTTTTTCGTAGGCCGGTCTCGGATACAGACACGAGCTATCGTAACAACACCCCGTGGACCGTCTCGGAACACTGCGTTCACAGCGTCTGTGGTTAAGCGGGCTGGGCGAGAATGTACCGCGGCTTCTCATTCCCGGGTATCCACTGACGAGGCCGACAGGGCTACGTCGCGGCCGCTGTGGCGAATGTGTATCTGACCGACCGCTTTGGCTTCGGGAAGGTCATGCTGTTCGGTGAGCTGTCCTGCCGGAAACTTTTACTCAGACGGACTAACAATCACCGTTGTCCAGGCTCCGTCCTGCAGGTGGCCGCCTATGCGATGCTGTTCCCCCGGGGCCCTTCCCGCTCATGTGCGTGGGCTTCACAATGATCGGCTTCGGACTCGCCCTCCAGAATGCCCACTGCAACGGGTACGTCGCGTCTTCAAAGGAGAATGTCCCTACCAAGATTGGCTATCTGCACGCCTCTTACGGTACGTCTCCTCCGCTTGGACCCGCACAGGGCCGACGCTGACGTTCGCGGATGGGTGCAGGCTGTGGCGCCCTTATCTCTCCGCTTGTTGCGACGCAGTTCTCGAAACAGAGCCATTGGTCGTACCATTACCTCATCTCAGCGGGGCTGTACGCGCTCAACTCTGTGCTGTTGTGGGTCGTATTCCGTGGCAGACGGCAAGATGGTGCGCTCATTTCGCTGATTTGTCTAATTGGTAGACATTCACTCATGTCCCTTCCATACACTTAGAAATCAAGAGGGAGGTCGACGATCTCAGCCCGGACCAAGACGCGATCCAGACGAACAAGTACAAGCAGATCTTCACCATCCGCGCGGTGCACGTCCTCGCCCTCTTTTCGCTGATATACGTCGGCACGGAGGTCACGATCGGCGGATGGAGTGTCACCTACGTCCAGGAGAAGCGCAACGGGAACTCGAATGCTGGGTACATCTCGTCCGGCTTCTTCGCAGGGCTTATGCTCGGGCGCCTCCTCTTGATGTGGCTTAACAAGAAGGTCCGCAGTCTGCACCTTCTCCGAAGCCTGCTGACCGCGAGTTGCAGATCGGCGAACGCCGCGCTCTCTTCCTCTACGCTCTTCTCGCTATCCAGTATGTCTTCCAAATTTGCTCTGCTATCGTGCGTCACGGTTGACCACGCTCTCCCCCATGCACAGACTGGAGGTGACGGTCTGGGTGGTGCCCTCGCTCATCGAGAACGCCGTCGCGGTCGCGTTCGTGGGACTGCTCCTCGGACCCATGTACCCGATTCTCATGAACCACACCACGAAGATTCTCCCGCGCTGGCTCCTCACCGGCTGCATGGGCTATATTGCTGGCATCGGGCAGGCCGGCTCGGCGGTGTTGCCGTTCCTCACCGGTCTCCTAGCGTCGAGGTTCGGGATCACGAGTTTGCAACCGTTGTGAGTGTCCGAGTCGTGCTCCGTTGTGTGGATGAGGTGGATGGCATGCTGACGAGGAGCTGTGTGCAGCATCGTCTCTATGATGTCGACTATGATTGTCATTTGGGCTTTCATTCCGCGTGCACGCATGGTCCCGGTCTGAGCGTTCACGCCGTTTGTAGCTTTCAAAACTGGGGATATCGTCACGGTCGAGGGTTATCGTCGTATCATCTTGGTTATAGATGGGTATTGGGCACATAGAAGGGTAGATCAGTGTTGTATGTATGCCAACCACTGTGTAGCACCTGGAGAAGTCTCACTTATATAGATATTGTTGTGCAGTTATCGCCGTCTCGTCCATCGCGGTGTCCATCACATGTTACACGCTCGCAGCTGCCAGTATTCCGCTATGCTCAACGTTGTAGTTACACCACCTGACTCGTGCGTATGACAACTTCAAACGTCGCATTGCGATGCGATTCACATGTACCGGGCTACTCATTTTCTGCTGCGTACAGCTGGAACTCCCATGGAAGGCGCTGCTGCGGCCCGCCCTCGCTGAACCATATTCGACGCAGTCGGCAGGTGGCATACACCTTCACGTAGGATACGTAGGAGTACGTGCCGCTCGGGACCTGCACTCCCCCGGAGCGGCGGTCGAGCGGGGGAGGCGAATCTGGCTGGTCTGTTTCATCCTCGTCTGCACGGGCGAGAGAGGCGGACGAGAAGTGCGGGAGGAGCGAAGGGAGGTTCAGGGAGATCGTCGACCACGAGGTGAGCGGGCGTGATGATGCAGGCGGGAACGAGAGAGGGAGAAGGAGGAGCGGGGGATTTGTGAGCTTCAGCTTCGGCCGCTTCTGCTCATGATAAGTCAGTATGTCACTCAGAAGTATCAATGACTAGAAGAGCTCAAACGATCCGTACACATCATTTGCTCCGACTCACAGAGCCGACATAACAGGGCATGCGCCGCCCCTGCATTGCGTAGGCGAGTACTCGGGCTCGCAACACCATACCAAGAACAACATGGACCTCACAAGGGTTGTGTATCACGCTCGACATATGCACACAATTCGATTACGGCAAGGAGGAGCTTCTTGTACGAAACACAAGAGACGATACCGCACCTGAAAGGTCGAGCATCGCACGATGCCTTCCCGGCCAGACTGATCTGCGATTCCAACCTCAAAGGCCCACTCCCTTCCCATATTTCGAACCTGCAGATGTATCCACGGATGCTTCAAGCCAAGGTGCTCATCCTTCCTCACTCCGGCTGGGCCATTCAGGCGTTTGGGAGGACATCGGATGTACGTCGTCTTCACGGTCGGTGATTGTATGTGCAGGACAGTCTGATCGAGAGCATAGTTTGGAGAGACGTTTGCATCGTAGTCGTCCGAATCGTTGGCGGTGATCAAGGTTCGAGGTGGGGGTGGTGCGGGCTGGGAGCTGGCGTCGTTCAGAAGGCAGATGAACGAATCTGAGGGCAAAGACGGGTCCGTTCTCGAGGCAAACAAACCCAGTGGGTCACTTCCCGTCGACGAGAACAGTGAGACAAGCCCTGGCTGGACAGACGAGGAGAACATGGCAGCAGGAGAAAGGCGCCACGTCCTTCGAAACGTTCGCGCATTATCCGGCGCTTCTGTACCTTCCTAGCTTCGACCATGATGTCGTCGTCGACTCTGTTCACCCGTCGCGAAACGTGTACCACCTTTGGCTCTGCTTGCGCAAAGATATGTTGCCAAGACTTGAGCTCCGAGCTACTCGAGAACGGAAGGCAACTGCACCGGTAATTGCACTGGTTCCCGGCAGGCACTCTTGCGAGGTACGTCGGAATCACGCTCATAGCCCGCGGCTTGCTCTCTACAGGTGCATACAATGGTGCCTCGCGGTTCGCACCGCTCGGACATCCCAGGTGCACAGGAACGCCGTTTCAAGCCCGGATGACCATTGGCCGACCAAATCGCTGACGAGCTGCGCCCTTTGACCTGATCTGCCATCAGTACAATTCGACGGTCGCTCGACGTTGAATCATGATTTATTGGCAGCGTGAGCATGCACCACTGCGCGCTGTGCGCTTGCCACCTCCGAGCGGGACATAAGTACGTATGTACCCCTCGGTGAGCGCTTCAACAACGCCGACCGAAACTGTTTGCCTTCGTCGTGCAACCGCCGGGTGGCAGAAGCTGCCAATCTTCGGAGTACTCCTTTGCCTAGACGAGGACCTGGGGGTACGATTGAAGCGTGAGTCTGCCCGATGATATGGCACGAAATCACGCCGAGTGCGACCGAACTCGTGTTCATGGCCATGCTTCGTGCTAGCCTCGCTCCTTCACTCAATCATGACTACATATCCCTGCATTTTTTGATGCCTCATTTGATATCAGGTTCAGGCTTGTTCCCGGCCGGGGCGCCCTGAATGCGCTGGTGCCCCCGCTCGCCCCTCGTACAAGACGCGTTTCGCGCTGATGTTTCACCTCGAATGCACCGCCTTCGGCCAGCAGCCAACGTGGAGGGGCGTCGGTGGTTCATTCTGCCTCCGTCTCAAGCATAGCCCAATGGAACTGTCCGGTGACAAAGCTTAGCATATCGATGAGGGCGCCGTGTGGGCGCACCCTCGGGCTTCCGTGCCAGAAGAACTTTAAGGCCTGGTTGTTTCCTCCGCTAGTCAGGCACGCACTTCTCTTCACAATTGTTAGGCCCAACTGTCATCTTGCTGTTACTTATCCTTGACGTGCCGGTTGCAGATCTTACCTTACGTATGATGCAGCACCTCCGCGATATTCACCGTGCAGGCGCGGCGCTGAAGGGCCTGATGGCGCTCGCACTCGAGCGGGGCACGGGCGAGGCATTGCTCCGTGGCCGCCTTGTTGAGCGTAACCGCGAACCCCGGCGTACACAAGGTAGCCGAGCGTTGGGCTAGCCGCCGGTCTCTGCCCCGTTGCTGAGTGCTCTCGGGGTATAAGGACCTCGATGCAAAGAGGCCCCAACCTCAGCGTTCTGCGCTTCCTGTTCTTCCCTTCTCGTCGTCTTCCCCTTTCACACCTTCTCTTCCTTGACGCAGCCTCTTACCCTCTCCTACCCTATTCACCCCTTTAGTTCACGATGGTCGCCATTCCAAAGGCCCTCCTCGCGGCGGCTGCCGCCCACTACGTCGGCAACTCCGGCTCTGCAAGTTACAGCAGCGACAGCGGAAGCAGTGGTAGCTGGAGCGTGATCAACGGATTTGACTGGAGCAAGGGTTTCGGTGAAGCTGGAGGATTTTCCGGCTGCCCCATAGACAAATTCGTGCCGCAATTTCCCGCGGGACAGTCGCAGCTCGTCGCACCCACAAACCCTCGGTTCATCGGTCTTGCGTTCGGCGTTCAGAACTACACCTGCTCTAGCGCGAACAACTTCACGTGCGTATCGCTTTCGCAACATGTGCCGTTATGAAGCCGCTGAATATTCTCTCGTCTACAGGAGCACCGGGGCGGTCGCCGAGCTCATTGACGTCTCCTGCCAGGTGTTCAATCCGGGTTTTTCTACGATTCAGAACAGCCTGTTCGACATGTGGACTTCGATTATGCCTCAGCCCATCCAGGCGATTATCGACCTCCTCCACCTCTTGAACCCTCCGAACGTCCTCGCCCAGCACTACTTCATCACCAACCCGGTCACGGGCCAGGGCGTGAGCCCGGTCTGGGACTTTACCTCGTCGAGCGCATTTCAGGGCAACAAGGACGCGTTCATCGTCGCGAAGGGCAAGGGCACTATCCCGGCGCCGACGGACCCTAAGAAGGACGTCGCCTGGCTGGATGTCGTGAACGTCCAAGGCAAGATCGCGGACGAGGTCTTCCGCTTCGACACCGTTGGCGGCCAGCCCCCTGCTTCCGTACGTCGGCTATGACCCGTGTTTTCCTTTCATCTTGGGCTCATGCTCGTGTCTTTCAGTGCAAGTACGGTCAGGACAAGGACATCTCAGTCAAATATGTCTCGAAGTACAGTGCGTATTCAACTTCGTCCCTTCGAGAACTCTTTGTGACTCAGGCTCACCACTCGCGCTCCTCAGTTTTCTACGGTGGATCTCTTCAGGAGAACCAATCCTAAAGGGTGTTTTGCTGCTTGCTTCTTGATCGGGTCTTTTGTGCATGTTTCTCGTGGATGACGACACGCTGTAGCCTTTTGTTTGTTTGTTCTTCAGTGGACATTTGGATTTGAACATTGTATATTGACCGCTAGTAATACATACACTCCCTGACTGCGTGCAGCTGACGTTGATGGGAGAAACGGGAGCTCCAATGAGACATGGTAGCGCTAGCAGCTCTTATCGCTTACCGTGCGGACCAAGTGCGGACTCCCTCTGAAGCTACGTCCAAGCGCCGGCATAACGTGCTGTGACATAACGCGTCTTCTGTCACCAAACACGATTCGCGTCGCATCCACGCGTCCTTGCCTCTCGACCACCACCATCTCTCCCTTCTGTCGGCTCTCGACATCTTCCACACAACTAATTCAAGATTGATACGATGGCTGACCAGCGTTCCCCCCGCGTCAACAAGGCTCTGATGGCCAACTACAAGGGCCAGACAGTAAGACTCATCGCAAAGCTCATTACGGTACGTGGCAGCGTGTCTGGAAGACTGATGGTATTTCTGACGGACTTGCTCACTGGCAGTTCAAAGATGGCAGAGCCATTGTGGAGGCCTCGGACGGTGGCCAGGTCGAAGTGTCCCTCCCGAGGGTGAGCGACGAGCTCTTCGCATCTCGCGAATACTCACTCGGCCTGCCGCTATAGAATGACAGTCTGGACTGCCAATACCTCGAGATTATTGGCAAGGTTGAGGACGAGCGGACTATCAAGATGCTCGGTCATGTGAAATTCGGAGACGACGTCGGTGAGTCGCGCTTCCGCAGTTGTGAGAGCGAGGTGACTGAATATGCTTCGTCGGGACAGACATGAAGCTTGCGGAGCAGGTCGTGCAGATCTGGCACGATCCTAAGTTTGCGCACGTCTTTGCGGTCTGATGATTCTCGAGCGTTTGCGCTTGGTGCGTCTATTTTTCTCCTCCTGTGGTTCGCCTAAGGGACGAGCTGTTGACATGATATTCAGGCATATGAGACAACGCGCTGTGTATTTGTAGGACCACTGTATTACTGCAACTATATGGAAGGACCAGATAGAAGCGATCAGGAACGTGCAATGCGATTCGTCAATGCACGCTTCGCTCTCAAGTAAGAAGGCCGTGGTGAGCCCTGAGATGCGCGACATAGCGCTCTTGTTGTTGCACACCTTGCAGTAACGCGCACGGATTCAATCACCAAGGCATACGCTGGTCGGCCGTGACACCGTTCGTGTTGCTACGCCGGGCATCTCCCTCATTCCCCGTCGTCCATCTCGGGTCCGTTTCTTTCCCTTGAGTGAGCTCGCGTCTTCGAGCGACTGCAAGCGAACGGGGTGCGTGCACGAGATACTACTGGTCAACTACTCGAGTACATCCGTAAGATCTACGCGAGGTCTCGGCATCATTCCATTGCGCCGCTAGCTAATTGTACATCAAAGGCTACTCTGGAGATTCATACACAGATACAACAACAGGGAACTGGCATACGGAGACAACACTCAGAATACATAGCAGACTTGTTATGGAAACAGATACGTCAATTCAGCGCCACACTTCACGGCGGCGAGTACCTTCCCATATGGATGGACCAATAACCATTAGACTGGGAGCCATTCGCCCTTCGCCGGGTGGTAAGGCAGTTCGTCTTCCTTACGCCTTCGCACAGCCCACTTGTGATACTCCTCCGTGCATCGAGCCCTTGCACCAGTCTCCAACAGATTCGCGTTCTCCAGGTCGCCGATGACCTTCAGCGCCCAATACGCACACCCTGTTCCGTTGACGAACCTGTACAGGTGACGTTTCTTCTCCTTGAATACGGTCTGGTCGACTTGCGCCATCGTGAATCCATGACCATTTGCCGAGCGAACTATGACCCGGTCGAAGACGTTGTTGGTCGTGACAACATATCGCCGGAAAGTTGCGACGGCCTTGTTGTCGGCCATCCCAGAGCTGCGCTGATGCAGCTCAATGGAACTCTGACCGGAGGCAAATTCGAAGAACAGGCGGAGGTGGAATGCCACGGGCCTATCCGTAGGTGGCCCAGCAGCAGGCGATTGCGCTCCGAACGCAGCCATACCCATCGTCATAGCCTGCGGAGTGGCAGAAAATCCGCCTTGGGACAGCATGTGGGTCTGCAAGTTGTTTCCGCCCATCGCTTGGGAAGGATACGTCGTTTGTACGAGGAGCCCCTGCGCTTGCCCGAGCGTGCCCTGCGCTTGCCCGAACGTGCCCTGCGCTTGCCCGTACGTGACCGGTGCTTGCCCGGACATGGCTTGCGTTTGCCCGTACTGCGTCTGCCCGTACAACTGGGAGGGTTGAGGCATGAGCGTTGAGGCACCCGGGTACGGCGGTTGCATCGGCATCTGCGTCTGCGCTCCGGCAGTCTGCGGGTACGCGGAAAACTGCATGGGAGGCATCTGCATCTGCATCTGACTGAACCATGCTGATGGTACGGTGACGCGTCCAGGGGGTACATGGGCACCCCGGGAAGTGAGTTGCCCAACGGGGCCGTGAGTGCTGGGTGGGCCGCTAGACCCGTAGGATGCAAGCTGCGAAGGGATGTAGGGATATTCTGCAGACTCGGGCACGCCCCAGGAGCACACAAAATGGACAGCGATGACCGGTTGATGCCAAGTCCCACTGGAATCAATGTCGCCGAGGTCGAGGAGGTCGGACGCGGTCACGAATCGTCCGGGCACGTATGTCTGGGGGTTTTGTCTTTTCACGTGGATATCTGCGAACAACGCAGCCGGGAAGCGGTTACCGGAGCCCGAGCTACCTGACATGAGAAGACAAGATGGTATGAGGATGCGGGGTGGGTGAGCGAGCGGGCAGCTTGCAGACAGGACCTCCTGTTGGTCGCGTTATATCATTCGAAAATCGAAGCACTTCGAATTTGGACGTGCGCAGCTATATGCACGAGTCATCTCATAGAGATCCTGGCTGGTCCGCACGCGTAAGAGGGCTCCGAGCGGCCTACGATGCGGACTTCTTGGTGGTCCGCTGTGTGATGATCGCCGACACACAATAGGATGTGCGGCGCCATCCGACCGTTCGAGAAGCCAATGGTGAGAGCTTTTCGCGATCGATTGTACATCCAAGTGCCATGAAGTTGGAGAATATCGAGCGCGCTCAACTCGGAGCAGGTGGATAGCAACGCCCATGATGGCCTCGAGGCGACTCGACGATCTTCTAGTGGTATTTGGGAGATTCTGAGGAACCACCCGCATCACTGTCGGCGGTGCCGTGGTAGTACGAGGCCTTGATTCGACAAGTGGGGATAGCGCCGTGTTGTTAGCAGAAGTCGTCGAAGAGAGCCTTGGGCGGCGCCGCGTGGTTACTAGTACTGCGCCGCCGGCCGCCGGATCGCACAGCCCAAGCACAGCCTCACACACCAAGCGCCTAAACATGAACCGGACGCCAGTCGACCCGATTACCTGCACGTCGTCCTCCTTCGAAGCTCATATCGACATGCATCCTCGAAAGTTGCTGTTTAAGCCGAAGAGGCACACACCTACTTACAGCACTCTTGAATTGGTGAGGAGCAGCGTAGAGAAGGCGAGACGTATCGTAGTGTTAGTCGGCGGGGACCTATCATCAGACACTCGTAAAGCTTCGTCGTTTTATATACCAGACAAATGTCGCTCACCATTATGCCTAGCAGCCGTGCAAGTCTCCCAAAGTACGACCGAGCAATCTCACCGCGACGCAGTGTCGAATTCAAATGTCCCACATGCGATGTCTCAACCTGAAACAAGTCCCATACAGCCTGCGTACGTGATATCGTCCGCGTCTGTGGGGCTAATGACTTACGTGCTCACTTCACCAGCATGGGAGGATTTACCCAGGCCCACTTAGCCCTTGCTTATTTCGTGCTGCCTCAAGTGAGGAACAGCGTCGTTGCACGATCGAGCTTCACCATCATTGCCTGTAACGAAGACGGCACTATCAAGCGCGCCGTTGAACACTTCTTGTCTATGTGGGGATACGTGCTGCCTTTGACGGATGGTACTCTGGCATTTTGGAATCAGGAAGACCCGCTGTTGATTGAACTAGCGACCCGGGGGAGGTACGACGCCGCACCTCGCCTGGATTTTCGACTCCTTCTGACACTTCTATCAGGCTTTCAGAAGATCGATATTTCATGCTCGAGCCAGAGCCTGAACGAGGGTCTGAAGCAGGTGGAGAGTATCAAGCGGCGTCCCGCATTATCTCCGATGCCGACCTACTGCTGGTGGCAGGGTGTCTGCATGACGTTGCGGTAAGCAGAACGCTGCTTAACTCATGTCATAGTATCTAATACATCTGTACAGCTCTTCTCGCAGGAAATCCCTCGGTTGAAAGAACGACATGGCAAAGTCGCAGTCTTAGCGGATGGCGCAGCAGCGAACCTTGAGCAATTGCAGCCCGACTACATCCTCACTGACCCAGTGTCCGTCACATTTCCTCAGGTATTTGCAATGAATCCAAGGAGCTGTTGGTTCAACGACGGTACCTTGAGGACGTTCTATCCTGGAGTCACCGTTAGTGCGGACCCATACTCGGGTGGACTATCGACATCATACGCCGATGAAATGAACACTGTCCCGAGGCATTCAAGAGCCTTCGCCGTTGATTGTGGCCCGTTTGTGAGTTCCCATTGTGCGTTTTCGCTGCAATGTCGCCACCAGTCTAACGACGACGGCTCTAGGTTCCTCGGCCGGCTCTGTCTCGGGCGGAGATAATGGCTATGCCCGAAGAAGAGATTGCTCGTCTCTGCAAGACTTCTCCGAATCTCACCAACACCCCCGTCCACAGCTCAATGCCCGTTGGCCCTGTATACGTCCTTGCCGCGAACGTGGTGGTCAAATTGGGCGTATTTGGCACTCGCGACGCACCAGAAGCTGCGGCAATGACCGTGGTGCGACAGCAGACGAGCATCCCCGTCCCGGAAGTATACCGCTTCTTCGAGCACGAGTCAAATTCATACCTCGTCATGGAGTACGTTCAGGGGGAGTCACTGGACCACTGCTGGGACGATCTCTCTTACTGGGAGAGGGTCCGAGTCTCAGTTGTCCTGCGCAACTATGTCGCGCAGATGCGTCGTATCCGCACCCCACAGATTGAAAGTCAGATACCTGGGCCCATCATCGACGACCTCTCCTGTCCACGCCAGTGCGAGACACCGTCTCTGGGCGAAGACCGAGCAGGACCATTCCCCTCATACGCCCATTTGCGCGACTGGATGGACGGAAGACTCCGTGTCAGCCAGCAGATGTCGAAGTTCCGATACACCGGCCGCACGTTTGACGACTCGGAGCCGCTCGTCTTCACCCACGGCGACCTCTTCCTGCGGAATATGATCCTGGGGGACGACGGACGCCTCTGGTTGATCGACTTCGGCTGCGCAGGCGTGTACCCCCGATGGTTCGAGGGGTACAGCATGAAGGAAAGGACCCTTATTTGGCCGCAGCCGAAGCTGTGGACGTGGACTCGTAAATTTGCTACGGGACAGTACGACGAGCAGGAGCATTATCTCGATGCTTGTCAGTACGCCATGTCTATCGGCTCTTTGTGGCCAGACCCTGGCCCGGAGGAGCTTGAACGGTTCCTGTCGAGCCACTCCGTCTGACGAATGAGCTCGTAGTCTGTGTGGTGTACGTCTCTGCTCCCAGTACTTGTCGCCGCCTGTCTTTGACGAGTGTGTTTTTCGAATACATGTCCTATTTCATCTCAGCGATATCATGCGCGACTTCAGTACTCTATTCGGCGTGTTTCGAGTCACCTCCTCCGAGTCGCGCTCGCTACCCGTGTGTGTTTACTGACCAATCCGAGGTTGGGAACGTCACGTCTCGCTAAAATTTGCCGTCAACACTTCGGTAGCGTTCACGAAACAATTCAACGTCAGCATTCAGCCTCGAAGTTGCGCTGACATGTCTGCTCTCGACCCAGAGGTGCCCGCTGTCTACAGTAAGTACTACTGTTATTGCATTGCTGGGGAACAATATGGGAAGGGTGAAACTCCGCATCGGCCAGCTGCCAAAACAGAACTATTTAATGTGGGACCGACGGTCGATGACTCAGAGCTGCTCGTCTTGAGTGTTGCGGCACACTGCGCCTCTTTGCACACACAACACTCTGGTTTTACATCGGACGCAAAGTCTGCTTGTTACATGCTCTATGGTCATCTCGGTCTGTGGCGAACAGCAACGATCGAACGGACTATAGGCGACGGTGAACGCCGCCTGTCTGCGGCCTCCGGATCCTGCTCACGAACGCAACTTCGTCTCCCTACAGTGGCCGACCCGGCTCACCTCACCCCACTCCTCCTCGATCGAACGCTTGAGAAGCGTATCAAACCAGAGAGCCGTACGTGTAGTCCACCTCCGACCCGATCCAATCCAGTGCGAACCTCCAATAGTCCCGCAGCGTGGAGCGGGCCATGGCAGGAGCGGTGCAGCTCTTCCGGCGGGAAGAATCTCCACAAGTCCCTCCGGATTCGGCGGTTGACCCGCTTGAAGAAGCCTTGGCCCCGCGTGCATCACCAGGAAGGGGCGCATCGCGAGTGGAAATGGTGGGATGGTCCGCCGGAACGGCGTCGAATCCCTCCAAGTTGAGCATGATGACGATAGGCGAGGGCGCGAACTGAAAGGCATAATTCGGGTGTCGTGCGTCGACCGCAGAGAGAACGCTGTGCACGTGCACTGTACGATGGAGATGGGTGAATTTTATGGATTGTCTCGGGTACGGCTGCAGCGGATCGACGGCAAGGTGTCTTCTCGAGCAGCCTGACGATGACACATATTTTGTGCCACCAGGTCCCGACCAACGAGGCACCCTTTTGAGACCTTGTGCCATAAACTGATCAATATGGCTTGAGCTGTCCGAGGATGGCTTTCCCGCTACGAAGCAGCCTCTTTCAGTGCGAACATCTACCCACCAGTGTTGCGGCTGTAGAATGGCTCGGAGTGCCCAGGAACATGCACATCCTACCCCAAATTCGACGATGAGTGTCTCTTTGCGAGCGACGATGAGGAATCGCACATCGAAAACGACGGCGGAGTTGGAGCTTGAGCGTGGAAGGCTGGAATCTAGGGGTAACAAGGATCCAGAGGCTTCGGTGATGGGATAACCGTCATGCGAGATCGGACCGGACCATTGTATGTGGAACCCGTATCGGGACTGCAAGCGACGGACGACCCAATGGGGAATAGAAAAGCGGTATGAAGCAGAAAGAGGTATCTTTGGCTTTCTCCAGGCGAGCTCTCCGTAGTTCTGACTTGCACCGATGGACACCTTCTTGATCACGAAATCACGAGATAGTGCAAGCGATGGGAAGACGAGCAGAGCCCCGCGGTAGTACGATAGGTCTCCGGGCTCTGTACTACTCTCAGCTCCGACGCGCTCGCATCTTACAACTGGATCCGGATCGGAATTCTTCAATCTGAGGAACAGCACGATGTAGGATCTGGAATTGCCATGCCACCCCGCGACGAACCTCGAGCAACAGAGTGCAGCGGCATAGACGCGGTCGGATCCAAATCGACTGAGAGGAGCACATGCGTAGTCGGTAGAGATCGGTAAGGTGATGAGGATTCCGTTGCTAGTGAATGTGTAGTCCCCATCAGGTCGGTAGCCAAAGTCACGGGTATATTCATACTCAGAAGCCGGAATGATATCCCCAGACAGCTCGAAATTGCTGGGAGACGAAGCCAGGAGGGCATGCCAGGCGGCTCGCTGCCTGGATACCTTCCTGTCAACTGGAGCGCGGCGGTGGCGGTCTAGCTCGACCTTATTTGGCCACTGGATGCCTGCATGCGCAACATCGAAGTCGGCATGGATAGCTCCCCATGCGAAGATACTATGATCTTGCGTATGTCTGAGGATCTCGACTTGAAGCCGTGTAAAGGAGTACAGGCCCTCACCATAGACGATCGGCATAGAAACACCGAATATACCCAGAAGAGAGTATGCGCGGTCCTCTATGCGGCTGGTCCTGCGAGATGCTGCCCACGACATGCGCTTTGCGACACTAGTCCTCGTCAAATTTCCCCCGATCGTCTGCGCCAGAACGTGCTCGTCAATCCCTGTGACCTCCGCAACAGTGGCTATCAGGGAGAATTTGGTACCGATGACCGTCCACCGATGGGAAAGGAAGACGACAAGATGCGGCGCGATGAGCTCCTGCAACGTCCATCCCCGAGTGTACCACTTGCTCCGCCGGAATTCGGAGCCAGGCGCGCGTGGATCGTCATCGTCGCCGACGTCGCCGAGGTACGCGTAGCACACAGCTGCGTCCCGGTACCACGCCCACATGGAGTTGATAGCCTCGGAGAGCTCCGCGCTGCTCGTCTTGTCGATGCAGCCAGTGTCCAGCCAGACCCATTCGTATCCGTCGTGTTCCGCCACGATGCAGAACCGGCGCACCTTCTCCGTGACGAGCGAGCGCGGGTCCTCGCCCGAGAGAACGCAGCGCGCGTGGATCGCGCGGATGTCCTGGAAGGACTGCGCGTGGTCGGCGTCTTCCCAGACGTGGGAGAGGATCGCATAGCGAGGGCCAGTGTCTGGGCCTGTGTCTGTGTCCTCGGGCATCGCGACGGGCGTCGTGAAGTGCCTGAGCTCCAGGGTCTTCGTGTGCAGCAGCCACATGCTTGTTCCTGGAGTGGACTCAGTGGTCTCTGTGTTTGAGAACACAAGTAAGTACAGCGAGCGATGAGCGTCGAATGACTTACCACTTAGGCTTCAAGTTGCAGTACTGATGGTCGGCGACGAGAGGAATCTGCCTCGTGAGACCGGTCAGCTATAGTGCACTGCTGTGTTCAGGGCCACGGTGCAGACTTACGAGGCGGTGGTTCGAACTTCAGGTCCTAGTCAGTGATCGTTCTCGTGTAAGTGTTCCGCTGAACACAACCTGACGGGACATCGGTAAGTCGCTGATATCGATCAGTCCAAGCCAACGGCGTACCGCGAACTGTGATCACAGCACTCTAAGGACTGGGACTGGGCACCAGCTGGCAATCCGGATTCCGTGGTGGTGGTATCGATGGATAACGTTGACTGTTTCAGGCGCGCGCGCGCAACGTGTCCGACACTCACACTGCGCCCTATACTTATTGCCTCCGTCGCCCCTCCTGGTGATAAGTACATGGCACGAAAAAGCCAGAATGAGACGGCGTTCATGCATCCGGTCATATTGAGTTATCATGACTTCAGGTTGCCTGTGGAATAAAATGTAGCGAGAGCCATCGCTCTCACGTCAAATAGCAACTCCTGGTTTCGATCCAGGGACTTCAGGGTATCATGTTAGTATGAGCCCTGCACGCTTCCACTGCGTCAAGTTGCTATACATGTTTGACACTATTGGCGTTTATAGTGTTATACTGTCGCAATGACCAGTTTCGACCTACTCAACGCCCCGGTGACCACAGCTGGCGGACCCCTGGATTTCCTGAACTCTTGAGGCACTCGCGTTCGATCTGATCACCCCACAGTGTACTCATGGGCTCGCACAAGTCTGTGAATTCTTCTACGTTACATTAAGTACTCGTACAAAGTGCAGCGACGATAGTCTACTTCCTAGTTGGTGGTACATACAACATCACGGACGAATGAGCAGTGTAGTGGTGGGGGTATTGGTACAACGCAAGGTTCACGGTCCGTGGGGGCGCCCGCTATTTTACGGCAAGTAGTCGTATGTCGTGCGTGTCGCGTCCGCGCATGGAGGAATTTACTCCTTCATGTTGAGGACGACACGGCCGACGATCTTGCCCTCCGCGAGACCCTCATACGTTCTGTGTGCGCGTGACAGTCAGCATCCACTCGTACGGAGGGTGCGAGGAAAGACGTACTCGGAAAGGGCAGAAAGAGGCTTCGTGACGTAGTAGCACTTGACCTTCCCGCGCGACGCGATGTCGAGTGCCTCGCGCGCGTCCTGGCGGTTGCCGACGTACGAGCCGATGATGTTGATGCTCTTAACGACGGTGAAGAAGATGTCCGCGCTGAGGTTCGCGCGCGCGGGGAGGCCGACGACCATGAGCGTGCCGCCCATGCGGAGGTAGTCGATCGCCTGCGCGTACGCCGCGCCGTTGGCCGCGGTGACGACGGCGGCGTGCGCCCCGAAGCCGTCCGTCGCCTCCTTGATGTCCTTCACGAGGTCCTTCGTCTCGCGGAAGTCGACCCACTTCTCCGCGCCGAGCTTCATCACGAGCTCCTTCTTCTCGGCACCCGTGTCTGTGAGATTGAGATGATGGTGAGTGGATTGCGCGCTGGGGAACTGACGTAGGGATACTGACCAACTGCGACTACGCGGAGACCCATCGCGGCGGCGTACTGGACGGCAAGGTGACCAAGTCCTCCACCAGCACCGGGGAGGACGATCCAGTCGCCGATCTTCGCCTTGGAGTACTTGATAGCTCGGTATACGGTGATGCCCTATGGAAGACCAGGTCAACGATGTGTCTGATGAGTGCGTCATGAGAGATACTCACAGCACAAAGGATGGAGGCAGCCTCGGCCGACGAGAGATTATCGGGGATGGGGGTCACATGTGTCACCCACGAGACGACGTATTGGGAGAAGGTGCCATCGACTGTGAAGCCGGAGTACTGGCCGTTGATGCAGCCTGGTAGGATGTGACGTCAGAGACAGACGCGTGTGAGAAGAAATGAGACTGACTTTGCTCAAGGCCTTTCCGGCACGGCTCGCAGTCCAAGCACGAGTACGCGAGCCACTTGATGCCGACGCGGTCGCCGACCTTGACGGGCGAGCTCTGCGTGTGCTCGCCGATGGCAACGATACGGCCGACGCCCTGCGCAAAGTCAAGATCAGAGAAGATGTGAGGGGGGAATGCAAGGTAGACTCACCTCATGGCCGCCGATCAGGGGCAGCTTCGCGGGTAGTGGCCAGTCGTTGTTACGGGCGTGGAGATCGGTATGGCAGACACCGGAGCAGTCGAGCTCGACGAGACACTCGCCGGGTGCGAGCTCGGAGGGCTGCTTGACGGGGTGGTTGTCGACGATCTTCAGGGGCGCGTCGGTCTTCTCGACGATGGCGGCCTTCTGGGTCTTGGGGATGGTGAACTGGGGCGCCATTGTAGAAAGGAGTCTGGTTGTGGTGGTGAGGGAGGAGGAACGGCGAGCGATGGGCTTATATAGGGCGCGGCGAGCAAAAGTGATCCGAGACGCAGAGCGAATCTGAGCAGCGAGGCTTCTGTGACAGGCTGACATGCCTCACGACAATCCACGAGCGCACGCTTTAAGGTAAGGAAGCACGCCGAAAGCGGCATCGCGGAGGCGAGGGGGCGGAATCATGCGACTAGCCAATCCAGCACAGACCCTGGCACCTCCTGGCACCTCCTGGCACATGGACGCGAAGGCCCGCGGTGGGACGAAGGCCTTCGGAAACGGTCCTGCCTCGACCAGCCTCGGTCGCGTACAAGCCACTGCGCAATCGCGCTGAGGGCCATGGGACTAGATAGTGGCGTAGTATGCGAAGGCTGGATGGCCCATATCGCACCTAGAATCGGCAACGGTCTAGGTTGCTTCCATGACCCAGCCCGGCGCTCCTCCTTGCTCGCTGTCCATCGCAGTCTGGCCAGCCATGTATATTGCAATCACGGGTAGACCTTCACGAGAACGGAGCTCGCAGCGATCTCTGTCGATGTCGGAGAGGGAAGGAGCAGGAAGGGGGGAAGCGGACGCGGAGGCAGGCGGCACTCGAAGGGCTGTGCAAACTCTCGGGAGTAACCGCTCAGTACGGGCGCTCCGCTTACTTCGAAGCTTCTAACCGTCACCGTGTGTAGTCCGTCTCAATGTTTATGACGGCCATGCTGGCAAGCTACAGTCGACACCCTCTTAACCCATACCTGTCGGGAACGGCCTAAACTTATGGGATATCGGAGGTTATGGCATATCAGAGACAAGCGCCTGCGGAGCGCCCAGAGGTAGCTGACCAAGCGCCCGTGTAACTGTGGTGATAAGGTCTCCAATGAGGTTGGGAAGGGGAGATATGGGCTGATATGTCAAATCACTTGTGTACCAAGTCAACCAGTACAAATATACGGCCAAACTGTTGCCTGGCTAAGTGTCTTACATCATCATTTATGCCCGATAAGGGAACAATCCCTATGGGATTTCGCCCGGGTGAGCTATGGGTTATGGGGTATTGGAGGATTATGGGTTTCCCCCCCTACACCAACTCGGGAATGGCAAAATCCTATGGGGTTTCAGAGGTTATGGGTTATCAGGAGCATGGGTTAAGAGGGTGTCGACTGTACATACAGTTGGCCAAGGACGCCGTTGCAGGCACGGATCACCTAGATATGGGGACTGGTGAGCTAACTTCCTCACATGAACGCTCACATGTCTTGCACATGTCCATCCATACAGAACGGTTAACCCCGCACGAACCCGGTAACTCGAGACGAACCCCTTTGTAAAATCCACTAGAAGCTCGCAGATGATGGCTCAACGCGGGGTATGCACCCTTCTTTGCGGGGGAGAATCGCGCGGGTTGACAACCGAGGACAGAGGGAGTCTCCTGATATTCCACAACATTTCCGAGCACGGTCAGGCAGCGAGCGCGGGGCTGCGGCTTGTGGCTCGTTGACAGCGTCATCGTGCTATCGTTGAAGGCTATGCATGGTATGGTAGTCGGCTCCTACACGGCTAGGAGTTTGGAGGTTCAGCTGACTGACCTGTGTCGCAGTTGGCGGACGACCGCAGACGACTCGGAGTTCCGCCACCGTTACTCGTGTGTGGCTTCTACTTGCGGGCGACTACGTCCCCTTCTACTTCGTCCACGCACCAAATCTCCGATCGGTCGACGACCAAGGAAGCTCCTGGGTCATGGGGTTACGGTCGCATCACCACTTTTCCAGTCAACGCCGTGCTGCTTCGTGTTTCTATTCATGTGCTGATTGGCTGTTCGTCTGCAGCCAACGCCGACTCCGTGGAGTGCACTCTGTCCACTTATTCTCCGACCTCATCCGCAAACTGGCACTGAGACAGGTGCAGCACCCGAGCTGACAGCTCATCATCTATTCCTCGCGAAGATCACCGGAGAGCGCGCTTCAAGGCACGATGTGCGAGCCTGAGGAGGCCTGAGGACCGCCCCTCGAGTATCACGCGACCCAACGGTCTCCACTCACAGGACATGCAGCTTGCAAAAACAGATGAGCCTTTCACGAATACGTGTTCAGCCACGGACTGTCACATCTGCACGCGCGTACGACGCAAGTCGTTCCCGAAGTTGTTACTCGCCCGCGCCGCTTTACTTACGGAAGCTGACACATTATTCAGACAAGGATCGGGTGCACCAGAATTGCGGCGACGGCATGAGAACTGACGGGCTTCGATCGTTCTTCCCGATACAGCTCCTCCGCGCAAGCAGCTTCCAGGTGCGTCCCATACATATTACATATGTGGCGAGATTGCTCCAAGCTAGACTCGCCAGCCAGTTTCCGCTCGCAAGCCTCAAGCCGCCGAAACGGATGGGAGCGAGCCTAGACTGAAGCATACGGACGGACTTCCAAGCCAGGATGAGCGTCTTGCCCCAGCGCTGGAAGCCGTTCTGAGAGCAGTTGATCCAATGGGTGTGGGGCCGCGCCCTCGCTGTATGCTCCGAGAGCACGGACGATCCTCTGATGTTTGCCCCGGATGCGTAGGAGCGGTCTGGGCTGCACAAGCCAACAGCGTTGTGAGCGACCTTATTCGCGAGGTCCAATGACCACCACGTCCGACGGACGGATTCTGCACAAGGCAGTACGAGGAAGACGCTTGTGTGGTTGCGAGCCCGTGCCCAAAAGAGATGTGCGTACTCGTCTAATCTTGTCATCTGCGCATGAATACTGCTACGAGATTCTCTTGCGACCACCACGTCGAAAGCATATCAGTATGTGTGTACTCTACATCACCGGTAGAAGTCGCAACTACAGATATGCAGGACTCGTCGTAGGCATGTTTGCAAATTTCATCTGAGAGACACCGGCAGTCGTCCACTGCATATCGCGGGACTCGCAGGACGTGAACAGCAGTGACGGTGTAGTAGCCACCGTGCTCTCGCGCTCTGGTCTTGGCGGCAGCTCGCAGGCACGCCCTCCGTGCACTTTCCTCAAACGAGGGAGCCATAGTCATAGTCCACGTCGGACGTGAGCCATTCCTTCAGGTAACGGAGGCCAGTCAGGGGCGGGATGGACATGGGTATGCTTGGCAGTCCCCATGAGTTCCAGCTCCGAGACAGCCAGGTCGAATTGTCCGGAGGATGCGGGTGGTCGTAGGAGCTTGCCGTGGTGGTTGCGGCTACACCACTGCTATTCTCCCTTGGCACAGAATGCGGCCTCTCGAATCCTTCCAGGTCTATCATGACCGTGATTGGCGAAGGGTTCTTGTAAGAGCGCAGCCCATAGTACTCTGTGAGGGCGGTCTGGACGTGGACAGTACGGTCCCCGAGCTCGAGGGCGACGTGTTGTTGCACGTCGTTCAACGGATCGAGATATACGTGCCTTTGCGTACATCTGGGGTTACGGAAGGACAGCTTCGAGACGGGAGGGCTGTGTCCATGGTCGCGTGGTACGAACTGACATCCATATGTACCTGGCGGATCAGCCTGACGACCTTCATGTACATCTATCCACCAGTCATGTGGAGTGATGGGTCTGAAATGGCTGTTGCATTCACAGCCGACGCCGAACCGTACGGTGAGAACCTCATCACGCCAAGGGTTGACGAAGTGGAATATGACGGGAACCGGATTAATGGATCGACTCTTCGGACTGGGAGCCGGCTGGGGCTCGCTCACGATCATCGTGGCGCCATCCTCCACCAAAGAACCTTGGAGGTCGAAGCCGTGCTGCATCTGCAGACGGCGGAGGGACCATGACGGAATGTAGAACTGATAGCAACGGTCCGGAACTCGAGTCGGCCACGAGTACATTGGTGCCAGATGTTGTGTGCGGCTCGGGTCGATGATAATCAGCTCCCTCATGGCAAAGACGGACGCCAACGCTGCGCCTGAGTGGTGAGTGCGGACTACAGCCCCGCGAAGGTGCTGCAAGCCTCCCACCGTCGGCACTTCTGCCCCAACCCGGTAGTAGCGTCTCCCCGCTGCAGCGGAGAGCTGTTCCTTGCCGGGGTCCATCTCCGTGAGGAACAGTATGACGAAGGCTGTCAAGTCTAAATCGCGTGCTGCACTGCGTTCACCCGGGCGAGTCGGGGTTTCAAGCTTAGTGCAGCGCAGCGCAGCAACATAAACGTTGGAGTCAATCAATCCATTCTTGCCGGCAACCTTGACGGGCAGGGGGTCGATGGAAATGGGCATTCCGATAGATAGACCATGGCTGGTGAACGTGTATTGGCCATCAGTACCCGCCGTTTCTAGTGGCAATGCTCGAGAGGAGAGGGGGGCATAATCGGCGGAGGACGCGAAGTCAGAGGGGGATGTTGCTAAAGGTAGACTGTAGGTACCGGTCCACCGAAGGTGACCAGATACGAATAGCATAGGAGCGTCATCGTCGCTGGCAATGCTCGCCGGCATGTGGTTTGGTTCAATGCAGAGTCGGCCACGGTCAAAGAATGCAAGGTCCGAATGTATCGGACCCCACGCGAAGACGCTATCGTCGTATACAGTTCTGAGTATCTCGGCTTGAAGTCGTGCAAAGGCTCGCACCCCTTCCCCATAAATGATAGGCATGGTAATACCGAAGAGACCCATGAGGCAATAGGCCCGGTCTTCGACGCGAGTGGTCTCCCGCGCGGATGCCCATGACATGCGCCGTGCGACGCTGAAGGAGCCATATGAGACCCCCGGACGGCACGCGAGCAAAGCGCGATCTATGCCGGAGACGTCTGCGAGGACGCCCACGAGGGCGACTTTCGAACCGATGGTTAGCCATCCTCTCGAGAGGAAGATGACCTTCTGTGGTGCGATAAGCTCCTGCAAAGTCCAACCCCTGGTATGCCATCTGGAGCGTCGGAATCCGGACTCGGGACTGCGTGGATCGTCGTCGTCGTCCACGTCGCAGAGGTAGGCGTAGCAAACCCCGGCCTGCTTGTACCACGCAAACATGCTGTTTATAGCCTCCGAAAGCTCTGCGCTGCTGCTCTTGTCGATGCAGGATGTATCGAGCCAGACCCAGTCGTACCCTGCACGCTCGGCGTAGAGGCAGAAGCGCCGCACCTTCTCCGTCACGAGGGAGCCGGGATCCTCTCCTGAGAGCACGCATCGCGCGTGAATCGCGCGGATGTCGTGGAAGGTTTGGGTGCGATCGCTGTCTTCCCAGACGTGGGAAAGGATAGCATATTCGTTGTCTTCGGGCTTAGTCACCTCCTTGAGCTCCAGGGTTTTCGTGTGTAGCAGCCACATGAGGAGACAATCTAGCTTGGTGACGAGTCAGTCAAGAGAGTCGCGCGACGGAGATTATACACAACATCGTACAGACTCGGAGTAGACGCGATCGGATGCGACAACACTCGGCGAGAGGTCTCAGGTCGCTTTGGAAGCAATTGGAAGCCTGAGGTATTAGAAACTATGCAGTGAGCGAAAGTTGGCGACTCCGAACAGACATCGAGAGTGCATACCGTCAAGGTGGTGGTGCTCAGAGAAGGGCCGCCTCGGCAGTGCAGCTTCCGCCGGACCCTGGGATGTTCCCTATGTCGTGAGAACGCGGTCACGACTACCGCCGCCCGACGCCCGTCATCAGCATGCACCCGCGCTGGACGCTGGAAGTGTGGTCAGTGTCTTCTCATGGGTCGATAAGAATCAGGAAGCGTACCTGGGATGTAAAGCGGTTGTTCTTCTTGACATCCAGCCCTCTTCATCTCTCTTCAGCTTGAGCCTCTTGAATGGGACACAATTACGCTCGACTAGCCTCCGGCTGATCTTGACATTGAACAATCCGTGACCTCACATAACGCAGCGAACTCGGTTGAGGTATTATGGGCCAGACGGCCACCGTTAGATACCGTCCTTGAACACGACACGAACTCCTCGGCAAAGTCATGATCCACTGCACTCTGGCCCCGGGTCACCGCGATCCCAAGGCTACCATCTGGTGCCCCGATCACACGAAGCAGTGGTTGTATATGTCGTCGAGACCCGCTCCCGTGAGGCGGCGAAGGAAGATTGGGACGACCGTCGTGGCGTACTTGTAGCTGTGGAGCCCGGGTAAGGCGCGTAAGGACCAGGAAGACGAGTATGTGCAGAGTGGAGGTGAGTGTGGCGGAGGGCGAGCTGGAAGATGTGAGCAGTCTCGCCTGGGGTAAGTAAACTGGACGATGCGCACGGATGCGGGGAGCTCGAATGAAGCAGGACCCGGGTTGCCGCCAGTCCCGCTTCAAATAAAATGGTCACAGCATGGAGGGGAGCTCGCCGAGCATCTTGAATACTTATGCGCATGGGCACCTTGGTGTACTCTTCAGGCTGAGGGGAAGGGTGGCTGCCTGCGCGAGATCCGTGATCTTGCCGTCGTCTGGAACTTGTCTGGAGCGACGAGCTCTCCTTCAAGTTGGGTGTTCAAAGCGTGCAGGAGCATCTTGTGGATGGCGATGCCGCTCTTGCCATACGTGGTCGAATGCGATGAGCACCATTTCATCACGATGATTGGCGAGTCTCCAGAGGGGCACGTCCGCTTCGACATCACTTCCTGACTCATCGTTGACGAACTCAACCACGTCAGGATTTGAGGCAAACCCATGCCAGTGACGGCAGCCGCCGTGCATCGGATGCTGACGCGAATCGGGCATACAGAGCAGCACTCTGACGGACGACAAGCCGAAGAGCTTGGCACAGTGTCTGCTTGTGTAGTGGGCTTCCTGAGATATGTAATCTCGTACCTTGCTGCCACGACGACGCAGGAGTTGGCACCGACTTTGCCCGCCGTGTGTGCAAGAGCCGTTCCAAATTCCCTAAGATGTCTATGATAAGATCGGCAACCACATGAAACATAGTGATATACTTACCTGCTTAGGATGAGAGGGCCCGGCCCATGCAGCGACTCGGGAGTCGGAACCGGGAGAATATTGGGAGAATCCGGCATGCCAACGAAAAGCTTCTGGTGCTTTGATATGTATGAGCAAATCGGAGACAGGACGTCTGAGGTTACTTACCGACGGCTAGCCTTGGTGGGACGCGACTTACTCGCTGCGCTGTTGAAGGTAGCTTAGGGACGTGGCGAGCAGAACCGCACGATCACTGGACGGCGGACGCGCCAGTCCCACGGTAAAGCTGTGCCACTAGGCGCGCACTAAGTAAGTACGTTCGTACGCGTGCAGGGGTGTCAAGAGTTCGAACCTCCCTTACAAAGAAGTCGCTTGAAGTCTCGCTCATGAATCGGGAAGATGTGCCAATGCAGCCAAGGCACTCACAGTGATGACGGTGTCTGCGATTGCAAAAGACGTGCGAACACTGGCACGGCGGCGTGACTCTTCCGCATAATTGTTGAAGTACCGACTCTACGGGTTGGGTACGGGACCACACCCGTAGATTGTATGTACCATATAAATAACAGACTTGCAGAATTTAGGCTCTACACGCAGTTCTCGTAACAGCTTACAGGCTGCGATTGCGACGGAGGGGCATTGTTCAGTCGAGGCTGCCAATGGGAGTCGAAGTAAGTACTATACGTATGTGGAAAAGTGGCCGCCTCCCTACGCTGGCCTGGAAGCAGATTTGCAAGGCTCTCCGGTCCCCTGCTCGCAAGCGCTTCTCAGTACCGCAGCTCCTCGCATCCGCTGTGGCTCGTGGCATCAGCGCGACTATTTCGACAAGCATGCGGTTGAAAGCTCACTACTTGATCTCGACGGTGAGTATCTCCTTTGAGGCCGCTACGGATAGACCTTGTCGTGTGATCTGCATGGTCCGGTCATCCGCGGGCGTCGCCTGAGGGGTGAGGCACATATAGAGCACGCTTACGCGCCGCAACGCTGATAAGCCTCGTATAGATGCATTGAGATGAGGCCAGTCTATCGCATTTTCGCTGAGGTTAGTGGGCTCGTCGTTCGGCATTTGGATGGTTAGCGTGATCATGGCGAGGGTGCGCGACCGGGCAGCGGACAATAGCATGTCCCCGCATACCCGGGAGAATGCCCACCCCTGGCCCATCGTCTCCTTGGGGTCTTGGAGAAAGAGGACGAAGTGGACATCTTCCAGGCACGGGAGACCAGCAAAGGACAACCCGGTCGTAACTTGTGCTGTAGCTGAACCGGCAAAGTCAGTGATAGCAGATCGCAAGGAGGAAGGGAGAGAGTGCTGATGCGACTCACAAAGGGGTTCTTTCAGATATAAGACGGAGAAGTCAAGGGCGAGGCTGCGGAGATGCATGCCTGCGAGGCGCAGGATGGCACCGGTGTTGCATACGTCCGGCCAATAGCGGCCGCAACGGAAGGCCAGAGCTCGCGGACCAGGTGAGCGTCCTAGCAGCTGTCCGATCATACCCGATGCTTTTCTCCACCATAGCTCGTTGACGTTCGCGGCCATGTGGCCAATCTCAACGGCGCCGGGCGGGTACCAGCCCGTAAGAGGTGCACGGGCGGGCTTAACCCAAAACGACATGTCGAAGAGGAGTGTGCCGATATGTTCGAAGAGACTTATGAAATCCATGATGTCGAGAAGGCTGTCCTCGATGTGGGAAGCACGGGAGCACTGGATAAGTTGCAGCTGGTGAAGCGAAAACCGTTTCGGATATGTGGCTAGAGCATTATCCCGTCCCTTTAGAAAGAGAAGACGCATATGAAGGGTGTGGAGGTTGCTGAGATGAGAAAGAATTGCGGATAAGGTGCCGATGTCTAGCTCAGGCGCGGGTGATGGAGCCGAGGGACCGCGCCGATGCAAGAGATGTAGCGTCTTCACGTACGGTCGCACGTCGGTATGAGTGTCGAGGAACACAACGAAACGGGTGAACGTCGTCGCCATGACCCGAATGGTGTCAAAGAGGTATGTACGGGCAGGATGAAGCCATACGTGGCAGACAAGAGCGCAGCTGGAAAGCGTAGATTTGTCGTCCGACAGATGGTCAATGATGCAGTGGTATATATCCAGAGGAAAAACGGGTATCATTCTGCGCGCACCAATGTTGTGATTGTGGCGAGTAAGTACGAGCGAAAGAGCATTGCATTCGTCGCAGGCGCCGAGTGGCGGGCTTCGGCAAATGGCACGTGGGAGAACATTACAGTAAGTAATGATTGATGATCACTGGTCATTCACGAACACCTTCCTCCAGGCTCCAGCCTTTCCAAAGCCTTTCTCTCCAACACCCACCACTTCTCAACGTCCCGTGTCTGGGGAGGTCCTGCTTTGCCTGGACAGATGGATTTCCTACCGAGTACATAGAATCCTCTCCTCGGTGTCTAAGTATACGCTCATCTACTCTAATCAAGATGCGGCACTTGAGGCGTCCTGGCCAGACCACAAACCGCAAAGTATTTGTGTTATCGGCGCAGGTCCTTCCGGGCTTTCCGCTCTGAAGATTATCAGAGACTCCGCCCAATATCAGGAGGGTCTCTGGACGGCCACTGCGTTCGAAACACGCGAGAACGTCGGCGGTATATGGTGAGCCGAACGACCTTGTCAAGTCAGTACAAGGTGTACTAATCGATTCATTGTAGGCTTCCCGCACCAGCGGTCGGGGACCCTCCCCTTACACCGCTGTATGACTCGCTCACGACTAACCTCCCGCACCCGGTGATGGCGTATACCTCCTTCCCGTTCCCGCCAGAGACCGCGCTATACCCGCCCGCAGCAACGGTACTGAAGTACATGGAAGACTACGCAGCTCACTTCGACCTTTATCCTCTCATCCGATTTAAGACACCCGTGCTCTCCGTCAGCCGGGACGCCAACGTTGGCAAGTGGTCCGTGACGGTTCGCCCGCCCGACGCACATTCAGACGATACCCATACTTTCGACTACGTCATTGTAGCAAACGGACACTATCGTATTCCGCGGCTTTCTTCTACGTCCGGTCTTGCGCAGTGGGTAGAGGCGAAGAAGGCCATGCATTCCGTCTACTACAGAAACCCCTCCGACTTCGGCGACGCCCGCACAGTCGTTGTTGTGGGCGCAGGTCCAAGCGGACAGGACCTCTGCACCGACCTCCTAGATTCCGGCCGCTCCGTTATCCATTCAGTCACGGGCGCAGTCCGCGAGGACCTGCACGACGGCCGACTGAAGGTCCGCGGGCGCATCGCGCGATACGGTGATATCTCGGAGGGCCGGGTCGTCTTCGAGGATGGCAGCGAGGAGTCGGGCGTCGACCGCTGCGTGCTCGCCACGGGGTATAAGATGGACTTCCCTTTCTTCACCGGCTCGATACTCCGACAGACTCTGCCGCCGCCGGTCCCTCCGCTCCCTGGCGCGTTGTACAACTCGACCTACAACGTCTTCCCGCTGGCGAAGCACGTCTTCCCTCTGGTGAACGCCGAGGAGTTACCTTCGTCAACTATCGCATTCCTGGGACTTCCCATCCGCGTTGCGCCGCTGCCGCTTCTGGAGGCGCAGATGCGTGCCGTGGTACACGTCTTCGCGCACCCCGAGAGCCTGGACCCAACGCAGGAAGCGGTCGACATCATCGCACGGTATGAGTCTCTCCGAAGCCGTGTGACCGAACGCTCCCCCGTAGCCTCCACCAGCGATTCAACAACAAGCGAAGCTGAACAGGTCGCTAGGGACGCCCCTGCCAGCTCTGTCGACCCCGTCGAGCTAGCGATTGCGAGCGCATGGCATCGGTTCGACGGATACGAGCAGTTCGAGTACCGCGACGCCTTGCATGCCTTTGCGGGAGCGTCCATCCGTGTCCCGGCATGGGAGATCGAGATGTACGACGCGAAGGGTATCTTGCGCGAGGAATGGCGGGACCTAGAACGCCTCGGCCAAGCGGAGGAATGGGTACGCGGCGTCGGGTCGTCAGGCGGGGAAAAGGGGACGGAGGAGTGGGTTGCGCTGATGCGCAAGCTGCTGAAGCGTGCGGAGGAGAGGCATCCGGAGAGGAGCCGGCTGTGAAGTTCGCAATGGAGCATAGACACAGATATAACGTTGTACATCATGATGCAAGTTAGATGGCTACATGTGTCGCGAGAGTGTCGACAATGCCTATGGGTGATGGATACATCATGATTGCCATGCGGAGTCATCGAGATCGTGGGCCACATGCAGTTTCACTACTCGGCGGCCAGTACGATCTGGGCGATGATTCTCAAGAGTCGTGAGCCCCGGGCCTCCCGTTGGAGGAGCCGACGTGGGGAACCGCCGTGGTTCGCAGCAGTGGACGAACGCACGACCCACCAGAAGATATCAGCACGCCTGAAGTCGTCGGTCAGAGCAGTCTGAAGTGCTTCGGGACGACGGCATGTTGTGCTCCGAAAAAGAGGGTGAATGTCTACGATGCGAGACTAGGAGAGCGTAGCATAAAAAAACCAGATGTAGTATACTGAGTCGAAGCAAGTGCGATGAAGTCTACGAGAGCATGTACCATGGATAGCGATAACATCAGCGACAGCATGACGACAGCGAAATATCGCGGAGCTGAACGACGTCCGGTCGAGCACCGCAATGAGCGAGCAGATCAAGAACCGGATGCATGGATTGCGCGAGTTCGACATGTTCAAGGAACTTGAAGATGCAGGCGCGATTCTGCGTCGCTCTCTTGCTTCCTGACCATATGCCGGCCGCCGTACCTCGAAGCATTGAACGCCTGCGAATATCGTGAGAACACATACATGACGAAGCGGACCGACATGACCGCACCTGTCCTAAAGATCTGCTCGCACGGAATATGCACTTGAGCTGACATGCGCGGCTTCGGGCGGCGGTCATTTGGACGGCGTGGGCGTCGAGGATACCACGCTCAACCCTAGAGGTGCGTATGCTCCTTGCGAGATGCCCTGGAGGATTGCGGTAGAGGTCGTGTGTTGTTGGCTGAGCCAGCCTGCCAGCTCAGCGAAGGTTTTCGGAGGTGCGGAGCGCGTAGCTTCCGGGGCCAGTCTCGACAGTGAATCTTGCAGTGTTCCAGCAAGGTCATGGAGGCGACTGTCGAGCAACACTTCGGATGGTTGTTCCGAGTCCTCCGTTCGGAGAGCTGACAGCACGCGCACAGGAACGGTCACCACCATGCGTGCGGGACGGAGAGAGGGGAGCACTCACCCGCTTCTTCGTCGTCCGAATAGAGCTCATCCTTGATGTCCTCGTCCTCGTCGTCCTCTACCGCGGCCTGTCCCCATGAACTCTCGACCACCGGAGACGTCGGCTGCGAGCGCGGCTCGGGCGACGTTGACGACGCTGGCGTTGGCAGCTGCGAGAGTGGTGCGGAGCGCCGGAATGGAGGCAGCTCGAAAGGAATCTGTACCCCTGGCGGACGTTGATGTGCGACGTTAGGAGCGGGCGGATGCTGATCACATCCGAGTGACCCTGCGCTCGGATTGGATGTGCTCGGAGGAGGAGGGGAGGTTGCGCTCTGCGCTCGCCGACACTTCGCATAGTTGATGATGTCAATGAGCTTCACGCCGTGGCCGACGCGCTGAGCAATTATCTCTGCTACCTCAGGGGTAGGATCGGGAAAGTCTCTGACACAAGCTTCTACAGCGGGCATGATGCTTGGATGCTTCAGTAATCTAGGATACACTGCGTGACAGACCAACGTCAGCGCGGATTGAGTGAGTGATACAAAGAAAGAACGGACAGATTGCTGCGCTTGAGATGGTTCCATCCCCCCTTGTTGCAAGCTCCGCGTTTTTTCGGGCCTTGTTGCGGTCGGAGTGGCGCTGGTTAGCGAAGTAAGAGTTCACATTGGCTTCCGTGTAGTCCGAAAATCCTGAGATGCGGGCGACATGCTGGGCCAACTCGATGCGTTGTGCTTTTCTCGGGTTAGTCGTGACCGTCCTGTAGAAGTCTGTGAACATTGCCCGAGACGGGCATGCGTGATGAGCAACGCATTCAAGTGGGCGAGACAGGTGTTGTCCGTGCGCGACGTGGAGAGGGAATCCTTGTACGCACCTTTCAGGAACTTGTGAGCTTCAGGGGGAAGGCGTCTTTGGGGTTTCCGGGGCTGCTGAGCGCTGGCGGTGGCACCGCTCGAGGCCGACGGTGCCGCCGCACTAGCACTGGAACTGGGTCCGGCACTGTCACTCCCGCTGGCAGCGGGCAGCACGGTCCAGCTCGAGCCAGGGGCGGGGTGGTTCATGTGCGGATGGTTGGTGGTACTGAGGAGAGTTGTGGGTGCCGGGCGAAGGGGGAGTGGGCCTCATATTTTCCTGCAGCTTTTTTAAGTACTTTTTTGCACTCCAACTCGAGGAATCGGACCCAACAGCACATGGTGCAAAAAGAGCTTGGGAGACCCGGCAAAAAAGCTCAACCGCTCGCGAAGGAAGGAAGGGTCTAAGCTCTTTTGGGCTGCCCCACGCCATCGGCTCGTCAAGCCGTCTCATAAAGCCGGGCAAAAATGCAGACTCTTCTCCAGCCCCTATCTCGCTCCGCCCCCCTCTGCCACACATGTCCACTCACCTCTGCAACGCTGCCTATGATTTGACAGCGATCTGACGACCGCAGCTCGTCTATCTTCCCTGGTCCCGCCGTCACTGATGTTATTTAGGCCACACAAAATTGATTCGCCCGGACTGTATCCAAGAAATCGACGAGATGTCAGCCAGGAGAGAAGCCATCGATATCAAGAAATTGCATGCCACGCACACGGCCTCGTTGCTCCCAAGACAAGTTACATGGCGGAAGGAAGCAAACTGGGAAGGCGAGCCACCGACCTATCGATGGCGGACTTCGAAGTACATAGGAACATTTCAGGGCAAGAATGGCTCAGAGCGGACGCCCTTTGTGGTTTCGGCGGTCGGAAATGAATGGGCGACATAGGTTCTCGAGGCAAGTCGCGCTGGAGTTCGAAGATGTCAACATTCTGGACCCTGAACGTGTATGCAGCAACCCTGTCGTGTGAAGAGGGCATGGTCAGGAGGCTCGCCGCCCAAGTGCAAACCACAGAATTCTTGCGCCCATGCTCACAGCCCCGCTCTTTCGGACCATCCCACGCCCTCTCCATATGCGCCTTACTCTCATGTACTACTACGTGCAGATGACAGGGTGGTGTCTTGTCTTGTGGAAACCATCACTCTCGGCTGATCCGGAACAATAGGGATCAAGGGAACAACAAGGGCATGGACAAGGTGGGAGGTATGCGTGGTACGTACATAGCACAATGACATGCGTCCGGCATGACAAACCTATTGTCTGCGGAACCTATAAACACGCCCCTTCCGCATGCTCCGACCGAACCCTCGCTGACAGCAATCCCATCGTCCGCTTCCCTTCCACCCACCTTGCACCTTGTCCTGTTTCCACCACCACCCTCCCTCCTGCTGCCGCCCCGGTTGCGGTCTTCCTACGCCGTCTCCCGCGAAGAACGACACTTCAGGCCTGAAGTCTCAAGAACATCGGATCGCCGTTTCCGGGCAAAGACGCCACCCGCTTGGCTCGGTGACCGTTATCGCGTACCATCTGCGAATCCCGGAGGAACGAGGACGAGGGCAGCCCGAGAAAGCAAGAGGAACATTTGAAGCGGCTCCGTCGGGCCAGGGCCTAAAAGCATACCCCGTCGTGACCGGTCCCGATCGCGCCTCATCGCGGTCATTACCGCGCATGCAGGCGGGTCAAAATTGACCGGAAGTAACACCAGGCTATGTTCAACGTGGCAGAGACGGAACGGGCGATGGTCTTCCTCGTGCTGGCCAGTCCTGCGCGGTAGCCCTTCGACTGAATTCGTGATACCGCTTCCGACTCAGAGACTGCGACGGAGCACGTCGACGAGTAAATGCACTTGCCGACGTGTTCTGTCACTGTGCACTGTCATCATTGAGTCTTCGACAGCGTTTCGAGTTGAACAAATGGTCAACGTACTTATGCGCCGCGCTCGGCAACAGAAAAGAGTGTGTACCATTCCATTTTTGCTCGGAAATGGTGCGTCATGGCTGACGCCGCACCAGCGACTTGCAGATTTTGCGTTCAAAATGACAGTAACATGCGACTGGAATTGCGGAAAGGAGGCGGGAAATGGAAGTCGCGCGCAGGGACTAATATCCTTCTGCTTGCATCAGGAGGCATAAGTCACTTAACGGAGGAGTTGAAGCCTCCCAGTGAGCTCGCCATAATACCGGGAGGTTTCAGCTCACGTCGTCAAGCGCACCACGCAGGCTGGGAGCGCAAGTGCAGGCAGGTCCGGAAGAAATAAGAAAAAAGGGCAGACCTTGCAGCGCTTGCGCTCTCTGCTTGATAGGACTGGTCACGATTCCCCTACACTGACCCGCATAATGCAGATACAAGATTACGACAAATGCGCAGTGTGGCCGCCGCAAAACTTGAAGATTGTACAAAGATAGGAGCTGGAGCTTTTGTATCTTTGAGCACGGTGGCGTGCAAGTCCAACACGAGGTCAAAACGCAGTCGAAACATTTTCAATACCCCGCTCAAAGGCAAATCATGGTACATCGGAAGGAGGGTACAAGAATAACGACGTACCATCCAGTGCAGCCGCGTCGCGATTAATTCACAACGCCACGAGTAGGCGGAAATGTGTCGTATAGATCTCGAAAAATGGGTACCTGGGCAACCTGTGGGCGACGAATATTGGAGACAGTACTGTCGTACAGGTCCTCGATGCCGTGCCAGCGACATCTTCAGGGCGTCAGAACCGGCGTTAGGCAGTCGATGTTCCTTGTTATGAGGGAGTAATCGTGGCCTGAATAATGCTCAGTCATCGTCAGTGTTTCACATACCTCGCGCTGAGATTTAGGTCATGTCGAGATGAGAGTGAAATTGAGAGTGCTAGTGAACCCTCGCTATATGCGCATCGCTGAATCAGGGCGGGAAGGATTACTTCGACTAATGTGACATTAGCGCCGGTGATCGCTCTTGACAATGACCGCCACGGCGTCATCGCTACTCCTTTTGACCTCGACGCTCTTGACGACGAGCTCGCCGACCGCGACGCCGACCTCACCGACGTCCACGCTCTCGAGCGACTCGGGCTAGGCGAGCGGTCATCGCAGACGACGCCATCGGAGCTAGACGGCATAACGTAGCCGTGTGAAACCAATCTCCACCCGAACATCAGACGGTTTCGTGCACGGACGGTGGAGTCCTTCGTCTCTCGACCACCGACCACGACGACGATGCCCAAGTTCCCCCACGTCCTCCCCGTCCTCGCGGCGGTCCCGTACCTCTCCATCGCCGCCGCGTACTCCTTCAACTTCGCCAACACTCCGAAGCAGTGCCAGAACCTCACTGTTGATATCACCGGACAGGGCAAGCCTCCTTATACGCTCCTCCTCGTTCCCATCGGCCCTACGCCCCTCCCGAACGCGGTCGAAGCGCGCCATATCACGAATGTGCCCTTCAACAGTTCAACTTCGGTCACTTTCCAGCTCGCGTTCCCCGAGAACGGGCAGTTTGTAGCAGTGGTGAGTTTGCATCGCTTATCGCACACGAGAGGCGCACGGGACGATTACAATGCCGGGAAGAGGGAGAGCGGGGATATGGGGTGAGCGACCATGCGAGAGAGTTCGGGGAAGAGCTTTCATGCGGGCTATATGCGCCCCATTCTCACTTCGGAGACGTTTTGGAACTGTCGGGGTGATGAAGCGGTGGAGCAGCAAGGAGGCCTCGCAAAATTGGCGGATGGGATCCGTAATCATTTGCATGCGGCTATATGCGCCCCATTCCGAGCGACGGAGTGCATTGTAGCAGCTCCTTGCCCAAGACTTCGTGTTGGCGCACTAGCTGTGATGCTCACAGAGGCTCCATCCCGGGTCCTGGGGTACCTCTTTCGCAAACCTGACGGTTTGCGCCTTATAGATGGCTGGGCCATTGGTTCGCAAGATGCCTATATGCGTTGGTTCGTGAGCAGCTACTGCCCCCACGCCCTGAGCGACGGCGTGCGTCTCAGCCGCTCCTACTCCTACGCAAGGCTACGGAGTGGCGTACTAGCCGCGATTTGCACAGAGGACCCACGCCGTGTCGCGGGGCATAGCTTCCGCAATTTTACGGTTTGCTCATGTGCTATAGCATATGCGGGTTTCTGCGTCCCATTCTCACTCCGCCACGGAGTGCATTGCATCCCCGAAACAAGGCTCTGAAGTGGCGTACTGGCCGCGATGCTCACAGTGGGCCCACCCCGTGTCCTGGGGAAACACACGCAAACAGTAGACATATGCATCACATCCCATGCGCGAGGATTGCCTTCTCGTCTCCCTCTTCCAAGGTCGCCATATCCGAAACGTCCCGACGTACTAACCTCCACTGCGAACAGGTCAGCGATGCCGATGGGTTCGGTACTGGAGGCACGAGTTCAGCCGTGACTGTTCTCGGTGGCCAGGATGGCTGCTTCGATCCAACGAAAGTGTCGCAAGCTCCATGGAATTTCCATATCGACCCCGACGGTATCCTTACAACGTGCTCCCCAACCCGCATATGGTGGAACGATGGCGATCCTCAAGGGTAAGTCACTCGTGCCCATGGTGTACACACAGCCTCAGAACGCTTTCCAGCACTCCTCAATTCCAGGGCATCATTCCCGGTGGCCAATCCTTCGACATTCCCGTTGGCTCCACTACCTCGGAGACGGGTAAGGGTATTGGCTTTAACTGGACGCCTTCCGTTCGGATAAGTACCACACTACTTCTCATTGGCGGAGACTCCCGTGGTCCTGGAGTCGCTGGTAGCAACGTCTACACGCTACAACAAGGCAACAGCCAGTCGTGTCTGAACGGCAATTCACCGTCATCCACTCCTGGATCTCCAGCTGGTGGCAGCTATCCAACTAGTACAGACGGCAGTGGCGTGAACTCAGGTGGCGGCGGCGGAGGGTAAGTGCAGGAGGCCCGATTCAGATCAATTGCATAACCTCATTGTGTCTTCTGCAGCAGTGGTACCAACATTGGCGCGATTGTCGGCGGTGTCATCGGCGGCGTCGTCGGTGCCATCGCGATCGCGCTCATCCTGCTCTTCGTCATGCGGCGTAGGCGGTTCCATCAATCCGTCAAGGAGCGGCCGGTCGACCTTCTGCAAGACGGCGATGGCGATGGCGATGGCCGCGTGGGTGACGGTCGTTTGCCCGAATACTACCAGCCTGAGCCCTTCGTCCTGCCCGACCCTACTACTGCGTCGTCGACCCACGATGGTTCCTCCCCGCCCGGCACGCGTCCTTCAGGTTCCGCCCGTCAGAGTACCGATAGGCGCGAATCCTTCCTATCGACGACCACATCCGACAACGCTGGTGGCGGGTACCTACGTGCAGGATCGTCTGTGCCATCGACCAGTGCGCGCAAGTCGCCTGCACCGCCATCCTTCCGTGCTGTGAACATCATCCAGCATGATGATGCCGGCCTCGCAGACCAGCCGCCTCCGCCGGAGCAGGAGCCCGAGACGATCGAGCTGCCACCCGCGTACACAAATATTAGACGTGATGCCGGCGGTCCTGTTGCTGGTGAATCCCAGGCGTAACCAATTGCAACGTATGGTGAGCACTCGGTCCCTCACGTTCGTGTCTGGGAGACAGAGCCCTTTGCTCAGCCTCAAACTTCAGTTTCGCATCCGTCATGAGACGTTCGAATCGGCCCGCCACCTTTCCTGCGCCCCCCAACTTGCCTCCTACAAGATACGAACGTTCGTCACACGCCTACTCTTACGTAAATGCGTCTCCTCCATTTGCTCCATCTGCTACGTATAGCCGTTGATTGGCACCCCACCTTCAGCATTCTTCTTCTCCTTCCGTCGTGTTCCTTCCATCTCGCATTTGCATTCGGATCGCAATCGCTTTCTAACCACCATGCACGTTCCCGCAGTCCGTATATGCTGTCTTATTTACCTCGCGAGCACCTGGACATTTGCCTCCCTCACTCACATATCCCCCGGCACCGCCGCATCGATTCCCTTCCTTTTGCATTCCCACTGGGCGGACTTCCTTATTCTACTTTACTTCACTTCTGTTTCTGATACCGAAGTAAGTACCGTATGTATACACATAATACCCCAGTCGAGCCTGGACATGTACAGTCTCGAGCACTAACGTTCACGTTGTGACTCGTATGTCAAGAGTATGAGTCCGCGATGTGCAGGTGCGCGCCCGTAGCGAATTCTCGCGGCGCGTATGTATGGCGAACTCCTAGTGGGGCATGCTAAAGGAGATCATGTAGTAAGTCCTATCGTTTGTCCGTGTCTATCCTCCGTGCATCCAGTGTTCCCGAAAGATGGATCTCGTACGTTAGGGTATCGTGGGTAGTGCGTCCCGTGTCGTAGGCTCATGCGGTCCGGAGTCTCAGGACTTCATCGACGCTTGAAGACGAGCGGCGCCCTCGTCGGACTGCGCACCACCAACGAGTCAGCTCAAAGTCCAGCAGCGAAGGAAGAAAGAGCAAGGAAACACGCACTACAACGTGACGCTGAGCTTGCTCCGGAGCAGCCGCGCCTTGCGCTGCTCGAACGTCTCCGCGGCGAACTGGGGCTCGTGCGCGAGCTCGACGCGATAGCGCGCGATGAGCAGGGTGAGGACGGCGATGGACTCGGTCTCGGAGAAGCCGCGGCCGATGCAGCCGCGCGGGCCGCCGCTGAAGGGGAGGAAGGCGTCGCGCGGGTAGTCGCGCAGGAAGCGGTCGGGCTTGAAGGTGTCGGGGTCCTCCCAGTATTTCGCTGTGCGGGCGGCCGTGAGATGTGAGCAGAGGATTGGGAGAGATCAGGGAGATGGAAGCATGCGAGATGAGCGTGGCAGGGAGAAGGGAGAAAGGAGAATGGGACAGGGCGGAAGGACGTACGGTTATTGTGCAGCCCGGGCGTGTGCACGGTGACGAAGGTGCCTTTCGGCACGGGGATGGTGCGCTTCTCGCCGGCGGCGTTCGTGGTCGTGAACGACGTGTCCTCCGCGCTCTGTTTGGGGATGGTGATCGCTGGGGGAAAGAGACGCAGGGTCTCGTTGAATACTCTGCCATCCCGTCAGTGTATTTTCCATGACAGCCGATAGGTCACGGTGGAGGTAGACTCTTGGACGTACGCCATGCTGTATGAAAGAGTGGAAAACTCGTCGTATGTCTGGTGCGTGCGTCAGAGATGGTCCGCAAGAGGTGGCGGAGGGCTTACTGGTGTCCGTCCGTCAGCCAGCACCTTCTTGATACTCTCATAGAACTTCTCCTGCTCCGCAGGGTAGAGCGCGAGGAGGATGAGTGCGTACGCAAGTGTGTGCGCACTTGACTGCAATCGTCGAGTCAGCGAGGTTGAGCGGACACTTAGATCCCAGGTCCCATAGGATCAACCATACCTCATAGCCTGTGGCAGCATCAGTACAACTCGACGAAACCTACAGGGCAAGTATGGGGAGAGAGAGCGCACCTGCAACCATAAATATGAATACATTACCCATTAGCCCGGTGTCGGACAGCTTCTCTCCTGACTCAGCGAGACCTTCGTTGGCGTCGAGCAGGCTGCTGAAAAGATCGTGCCGTTCCTCCTTGATGTCCGCATCCCGCCGCGCCGTGATCATCTCTTGCATGTAACGCTGCGCATCACCATCGATGATATCAGCAAGTGGCAAAGTAGGCCACGGCTCACTTGCGCACCTGGAGATCATCTTGTGCAACAGCGAACCGTCTCATCAAAGGTGTCCCCAGCGCAACATCCACTTCGGGAACAGGAGCTGGAGGAACAAATTGTGGGAAACCAGATCCAGAGCATTCTGTGCATGCGATTCAGTCTGAGTGTTGCGATCCTTTGGCGAGTACCGACGTGGCGGCTGGGACTAACCTTGAATGTCATCTGGTGCCCCGCGGGAGCAATCGCGTCTTCGTTCCACGAGATCCGGCGCCCGAAGCCTGCCACGCTTATGACCATAAGGGTAATCTGCGTACGGTGCGCACCCGATTGTTAGCCGTCTTCGCTTGCGATCATTGTGCTAACCCTCGCGGGACGTACCGGGACTGTGAGCTCGGTAGCGTTGCTGACCTCGACTAAGTCCTTGTTGCCCCAAACATTGTCGAACAAGTCGTGCATGATGTGCACCGTCTCATCCCACACGAGCCTGTTGTTCCTCTGATGACGCGCGGTTTGAGTGGTGGGTATGTGCGCGGGATGCAGGGAAGGACGGACTTGCCTCCGAGAATGCCGGAGCCACGAGCTTGCGCTGGCGCTTCCACTCGTCTCCTTCGGATGCGACGAGGTTCGGGCCAAATGCCAGCAGGATCTTGTATGGGCCCATCGGCTTGGGGAAGCGCGATCGCGCCCCGACGACTTCCTGTAGTGTAGGCTTACGCGCGTGATGTGCGTGGCAGACGTTGCGCTACGCACCTTGACGACGACTGGGTCTGCGAGGTACAATGTGACCTCGCTCGAGGGGAAGACGTTGACCTGTGATGCGCTCTCTCAGAATGGAACGAAAAGTCAGAAGGTGCATAACACTCACTCCTGACATGATGTCCCATCCTGCTTCCTCGAAGTCCTTGTGTTTCCTGTACAGATTTACCTCGGACTGTAGTCCCGGGGAGATACCCTTGACACGATATGGAAACCAGACGAAGCGGTCGCTAAACAGCGTGCGGAAGCCTGGAAGGTTGCTGTTGCAACGTAACCGCTGTCAGTACATCTGGTACTTGCACTACCCAGAATGGACACGACTCTACTCACTTCACAGATTGTGCGGCCCGCCTGAAGTCGATGAACTTGCGCAGCAGGAACACCACAAGCAAGAGGAGCGCCAGCGTGAGCACCTGTCCTTGGGAGCCTTCGCGCATCTTGCTGTCCTGGACGTCTGGGAGTTACAGCGCGGATGGAGAGGAATCAGGAAGCGTAATCCTCACGGCGCAAGTGGCCTGAGAGCTGCTGGGAAAGAGAACGCGTGCGAGAGAACACGTCCGTGGGCTTTAATATACGGCGCAGCTGCCCTCGCATCCCCGCGCCCGGCGGCGTACTCGGAGTGGGCTGTGGACCCAGCTTTCTGGCAGACTCTTGCCCTGATGTGCGCGACGGACGACGTGGGTGAAAGGAGCTGCCATCGGGGCCCCGAAATGCGCCATCAGCTTCTGCGAACCTTGTCAAGCGCGCGCGGGAAGAAATGGCATGTGCCTGGATTTTTGCTCGCTTACAGGGCTCCGGCAGTTGTCAATTGTTATCCCGGCTTGTCTTCGCCACACGCGACGTGTGAGAAACGACCAACGGATAGGCACGTAACCGTGCGATCAAGAGCGGGGAGGGGTGGTTATTGTCGAGTGGAGGTAGTACATGTTGCCTTGAGAGACTAGTATCGTCGATGATAGATCTGCCACGAGTCGTAGCAGTGCTTCGCCACCATGCGTGCTGCCTCCATGCCGCCCTATCCCCGGGGCCTGGCAGGGGCCAGAAGCAGGGCGTCGGCGAACCTAAGTAATCACCGGCGTTTGAACACCAGCGGTGCGCGCTCGGGGCTATCCATCACGAAGAACTTGGTCAGAGACCCGGACATGTGAGAGGAATGACGTAGGGCACGTACTACACCGTGAAGCTCACGTTGCTCTTGAGGACGCGGGCCTTCTTCTGCTCAAACGTCTCGCTCGCGAACTGCGGCTCGTCCTTGATGTCGATCTTGTATTGCGAAACGAGTAGCGTCAGCACCGCGACAGCCTCGGTCTCTGCAAAGCTGTTAAGGACGTGAGACATACTGCGAGCACGAAAGCGGGAGACATGGGTTACCCTCGTCCAATGCATGCTCGGGGTCCCCCACTGAATGCAAAGAATGCCTCACGAGGCCAGTTACCCAGGAAACGCGAAGGTTTGAACGACGTCGGGTCATCCCAGTATCGCGCTGTTGAGACCAGGTCAAGCATGAGCGAAGCATCGCAATTCCTACTAAGAAACGGACATACGATTATAGTGCAGTGCAGGAGTACAAATGACAATGTGACTGTCCTTTGGGACGGGGACAGTCGTCTTCTGCCCAGATGCGTTCGAGAATGTGAAGGATGTGTCTTCCGCGGCTACCTTAGGAAGCCCGATCACCTGGGAGGCAGCATGTCAGTGCGATTTCGCCAACCGCCAAAGCGTGAATGATCTAACAGGAGGGAACAGTCGGAGTGTCTCGTGAAAGACACTGTTTGCTGTATCAGCATCATCATCGGAGGGCAAGTAAGTGTGCTACTTACGCCATGGTGTATTTCAGAGAGCTCAGGTCGTCATACGTCTGCAGTTCAACGTGTTATCATGGTGATAGATCGAATCAAGTGAGGCCAGAGACGCATACCGGGGTCCTATCGTCCCCGAGGACATGCTTAATATTCTGGTACAGCAGCTCCTGCTCATCCTGGTAGAGTGCGAGGAGGATCAAGGCATAAGCGAGTGTGTGTGCCGTCGTCTGCAGATGCGACAGCGCTCAGCGAATCCTATATCTTAGCCTCGAAACAGCACAGCAGCGTACCTCATAGCCAGCCACCAAAAAGATGAAGATATTGCCTGCGAACAGACACCATCAGATTCCAGCAGAGCTTGGCCGACAAGGTACATACCGATGAGAGCGCTGTCCGACAACTTCGCGGTCTGATCCACTTCGGCGTCGTTCGCATCCAAAAGGCTGTTGAATAGGTCGTTCCGCTCTTGCTTAAAGTCATCACTACGCCGGACCTGCACCATCTCGGCCATGTATTTCTGTTCCCAGAGTTAACGCGCATCCGGGAGAGTCCAAGGAGACCTGGCAAGGCTGACCTCGATGTCCGCGTACGCCTGGTAGAAGCGTCTCATCCCCGGGGTTCCCCAGCGCAGCGCCCAATTCGGGAAGAGAAGCCTATAGAACAGCTTGTGCCCGATGACATCGAGCGCATCCTTGAACGTCATGACGTGCCCAGAAGGGGGGACTGCGCTCTCCTGCCAGGAGACACTCCGGCCAAAGCCCGCCGAGCCGATCACAAAGAGCGTCAGCTAGTAGTTGAGACGTCAGCACCACCGCTCAACCGTCTGACTCTGCAAAGTTCAACGCTCACAGGCACAGTGACGTCCATGACATGGTCGACCTCGACGACGTCCCTGCGCTGCCACACGTTCTCCACGAGATCGCGTACGATGCGCGCGGTCTCGTCCCACACGAGGCGGTTGTTCTTCTCCGAAAACGCGGGCGCGACGATTCGGCGCTGGTGCTTCCACTCGTCGCCCTCGGAGATGAGGATGTTGGGCCCGAAGATGGAGAGGATGCTGTAGAAGTCGACCGGCTTGGGGAAGCGCGAGCGCGCGCTCGTCACTTCCTTCGCGACTGCGGCGTCGGCGACGTAGTATGTCACAGAGCTCGACGCGTTGACCTGCGGTTGGCGCTGTCAGCATGGCACTGGGCAGAGACGTTAGCCATGTCAACACTGACTGCTGCAAGGACATCCCAGCCGGCCTTTTCAAAGTACGCGTGCTTGCTGAGGAAGGCGAAATTGAAACCGGGGGTGATCCCGCGGATATGGCGGGAGAAGAGGGCGAAGCGATCGCTGAACAGTGTTCGGAAGCCAGGGTGGTTACTGAGATGCAGCGTCAGGGCGAGAACGGCAGAGATCCCTCGATCGACGTACTTGATTGTCTTGGTCAAGCGCCAGAAGTTCTGTATCTTCTGGGCGGCAACCGTGAGCGCGATGATTGTGAGGGCGGCGACAAGGTAGCCCATGTCGGAGTGTCGATCTCAGCTGTGGATGTTGAAGAGGTGATCGTAGGCATTGCGAATTTATAACGCGAGCTTTCACCGAGCAACAAGTCTAGCACCGGGAGGGCGCGGAACCAGCTCGCGCAACTGCCATCGTGATCGAATGGGCGCCCCGCGGGTGACAACGCCCGTTTGACTAGGGGAATTCCCCCGGTCTCACAGCACGGGGAGAAGAGGGCGACGATGCATGTTGGATGCATGTCTCGCCTTGACACATCTCACGCCTGGCGCCGAAAGTCAGAGACAGCAGCCCGAAAGGCAGGGCACACTTACGTACAGCATATATCGACCTCGTCCACGCAACACATTGCCTTCGTCTTGATGAATCTGGCTCCGACGATGATCCACGCATTATGAGTGCTTCACCCGGGCCTTGATTGCAGACTCGGAGCCACGAAACTCAAGTTCTTGGAGCGCAGGAGGTTCGTAGATGTCGAAGCGTAGATTCATGGGCTTCCGCAGGGATGCGCATCTATACGACGCGGACATTCACTCCGCTTTGGAAGCTACGGGGAGTCGGAGATCTCTCATCAGTGATTCTGAAGACGAGCAAGAATCGACATCAGGACGAGCAAAGTTCAATGACTCACGGGCATCGTCGCGGTGAGCACAGTACTGATCGCTTGGCAGCGCCGCCTTCAAAGGTGATGGATCATGGCGAGCTCGGCGATGGACTCGCCGAAGTCGTGCAGGAAGTGGCCGACCTCGACGAACTGGGTCCAGATACAGGACTTGGACAAGGTGCGATGATTCTTGCACACAGTCAGGGACGCACTGCTGATAGATCTGCCAACTGACTTGCGCTCAGTGTCAGTCAAGAAAATGGTGTATTTACACGGCCCAGGCACTTACCAGCATTCATGCATATCAGGCTGGACCACTCGGATCTCCTTTCCCGCCTCCAATAAGGTAGGGAACGCAGCCGCGCCGATGGCCCGAGCGACATCGATGTCGCAAGTATATTTGGAGCGCAAAGTCACCCTGCTCAGATTGTCGAAACGAAGCAAGGCCACTTCGATCTCCGGCTGCAGAACGACGTAACTCGTGGACGATCGCGACCTGCCGGAGAAGGTGCAGCCAAACCCTTCAAACTGTACGTCGATCTCGATTCCGTCGTGGAGAGGGAGGTCGCGCGAGAAGCATGCGAGGAGCCGCGGGACGCCGGCGACGGCCGTCCACTCTGGTTCCTTTTTTGGGGAAGTGAGCGCGGTGAGGGACTCTGGAAGTTCGAATCGGAGCTTGTTGAGGTTGCGCAGCGCGGAGAAGTTGTACGAGGCCCACTCCTCGTCGGACGCTGCTCCACCGAGAGAGGCGCACGATGCATGAACCAGGGAAAGACAGCATGCTACATGAGCATTACACAATAGTCGGACGAAGGAGAGAAGTCACTCACGCATACCATCATACAAGTAGTGCATGGACAGTGCATCAGTGCAGGTGATCGCGAACTCGGTGATGGTGTCACCAAAGTGCTGGAACACGCGACCCATCTCGTCCAGGTGTGACCAATCGTTGAACTCGAGGTGCAATCGGCGCAAACAGCCAGGGACGAGGGAATCGACGAGGGCTGGTAGAGGAGTCCGCCGCACGCGAGTAATCCCCTTCAGGCAAACACGTTCGTGACGGATAGGCCAGTGTGGGAACAACGGGCGAGCGTCGTCCTTATCCTCTGGACGGGGCTCCATAAAATCGAGACAGCTGCACAGGTCGACCCGTATATTCTCCGTCTGAAACAGGCGGAACAAGTCCAAGTACGCCGTAGAGGGATGACGAGTCCCGTGCGAACGCTCCAGCAGACGGAACGTTGTCAACCGAACCGGGCCGCGCAGTGCTGCAAGGTGCGGTCTGCTCTCCTCGGGGGTGTTGACCAGCTGAATCGCCTGCAGTTCGATATAGGAGACGTTCGGCGTGCGCAGGGCGATGTCGACCAGCGTGCCCGGATCGACGCGAGGGCACTCCGCCTCGGGCTTGCCTGACCCAAGCGGTCCATAAAGGCAAATCTTGCGGATATGGATGCCGATGTGCGGATGCGCCCTCAGGAAGCACAGGAAGGCGTCGAACGTTGCGTCCGCGCGGACGACGATGACCTTGAAAAGATGTCTGCGACTGAGGTCCAGCCAAGCGCGACACGCGAGGCTGCAAGCGTTGCGCGTCTCTAGTGCCGTCTCCTCGAGGATCATATCGAGGAGCTCTGTCGGAAGTTTGTGCGTCTGCAGACCGCCGGCCGGCCGCATGGTGACTCTGCCAGTGAGTAGTCGATGGGACATGGCACGGCACGTCAATCTAACAGTCAGTTCATGATAACACGGAGAAATCAATGAGAAGCCATTGACTCACATCTTCTCAATACGTAGCAGTATGATATACCTTTTCACTCCAGTGTCTGAACGGTCGAATGATCTCAGGACCCCTCGCGGTCGGAAGCAAGCTCGTAGGCGCCTAGCAGCAACCACGAACGCTGTTTGATGCTCATTAACAAATTCGACCGACGGTCAATCATAGGTCCCTCAGGAGTATATGGGTATGTTCAAGACATGGAGGTTACTGGATGTTCTGCTCCTGGAGCAAGGGAGATCACAGAATTCCATCAACCAAAAAGGAGGGAAAGTCACCGCGATTAGCAACTCCTGGTTTCGATCCAGGGACTTCAGGGTTTCAAAGCATGCGATACCTTGTGAATATGAGCCCTGCACGCTTCCACTGCGTCAAGTTGCTGTGTAGTCAGACGTTTGTTTGCGGTACATATCGCCGTCTCTGACCAATCTCAGCCAAGTCTCGACATAACTTGAAGTACTTGATGTCCGCGTCACGTCTTCTGTACATACGACTTGTTCGGATCGTGGGCTGCCTAGGGGAGACAACGTCTTCTGTGTCACTCTGTTTGAATCTCCTCCACTGCCCCGATCGCGAGTATGTCAACATGAAGTAGTGCTGAGGAACTCCTTACAACCTCGCTCGACGCTACATAAGCACGGCTGCCGCTGACCGGCGAGCCATACTATCATCTGTCTGACACTGCGCGGACGGGGAAGGCAAGTCCACGAATCAGTATAAGTACCCATTTGTAAAACCCAGACTTACACGTTCTGCAGCCTTCTGCATACTTATAGGCAGACGGCAAGATCGTGCGGAATCGCTACGTTTTTCAGGTTCGTTCGGGGTGTCGGCACACGTGCAAGTGGTAAGCTATTTGGATCAGCATCGCGTTCGACCAGTGGGAAAATGATAGTCTGACGCGACTCGATTGCTCAGCTCTCCAGTACTATAAGTATATGTGGCTGCCAGCGTAAGCGGTCTGCCCAGGGTGTCCTTGATGCGGCACAGCTACCGCACGGCACATACGACTCGTCGGACCGGGGGGTGACAACGTTGCTGCCGACGTCGACGGGACCTTCTGACACAACTGACACTACACCAGAATCCAGGTCAGCCTCCTCCTGCGGCAGTCGTCGTCCTCAGCTCAGTCTCCCAACGGGGTCTGCTCAGTGCTACGAGAGAAGTCCTGGCACCCTATCCGCCGTGAGCGCGTGAGCGCATTACCATCCCCTACTACTTATCGCCCTGTTCCCTTGGGACAGCTTTCAATTCTGGGCTGGTACCAGTCACGCCCTAACATCGCGCAAGGTGTTCCGTACATCCGTTCTCCCACCGGCGCGTCGAGTTCAACGTCGCCGATCGTGAGACTTGAGTGCTGCAGGAAGACCTCCGTGATGCCACGAGCGACCATCCGAAATACTTGGAGCAAGCATGCGTCCCCCGTCTTTCGGCGTGGACGTACCAGCCAAAGAGGCTGAAGAACTGAAGAACTGAATAACTACAGGTGCGCCGGGGACATGCATGGGCGAGATGTTGCTCCGCGTGCGCCCTACACCCTACACTCAGGTTAGTTCCATATAGTTGACTTGGTGCGACGCTCGTATGTACTCGTACTCACACCTCATTCTGCTATGCAGTTCGCGCAGACGCAGACACGATGGAGGTTGGCCTGTGAGTCGTGACGCCTCTGGCGACACTCCCCGAGGTGCCCGGATGCTTAGCCTGCGCTCAGAGTCCGGCGACGCCACTTCTGTGTCACTACTGGTCAGGATTGCAACGAGCGACACGAAGACGAGCTTCGACAGCGCGGCAGACATTCCCAAATCAGTGCGTCCGCGTTGCCCGCCGCCTTGTTGACGCGTTCATCACGCTTGCAACTGTGCGGATGGACCTGGATGGACTGGGATGGATTTCGGGACAAGGTGTGCTCTTGACCAGGTCAACAATAGTTCGGTCCGGGAGTCTTGAATCCGATTGACGTATTCATAAGTACTTGGATTCGGTTGCCTTCCGGTATGTACGTATGTTCTCTGTACCCAATCAGGAATAAACCATTCCTCACATGCGCAACAAGAGGATTCTGTGGCGTCGAACCTCGAGGCGCGTGTCTTCGAGCGACGCACAATAGCGCGCAGTTGACTCTACGTACGGTCTGTATCGCCACCAGGACGGAATGACAGTCAGTAGTAGATGAGGTATGCGTGCGATTTACCGTCGTCATCATGGATGATGGGCGCGGAGAGTTGTGGTTGAGTTCGGATCGGGCGGTCGCCTGCTAATTCGGGACATCGTAGAGTACGGTGCGTTCGGGTGACGTAGTGTGGAGCGAGCGTGTCAAAGTGCCTTTCTTGTTCCCTGGCGCCGGTGTCAGTCTGTCTCTGCAGTGGCTCGCGTGCCCGTCGTCCTCGTCGTATACCCCGACATATACCAGCGCGATTCCTGGACGGGCGACACAGCGTGCAGATCAGTGCACACGAGAGATAGCCGGCGCACAGCTGTTCATCACCGCAAAGTACACGCATTTACGGAAGCGAGGAGGAGGCGTATAAAGTGCGAGTGACGGAAGAGGGAACACCCCTCGTGCAGGCACACTCGTCGGCCTCGATCGATCGCGTGGAACGCGGCTGGCAGCGCCCCATCCCGACGTCAACCTCTTTCTTCCCGTTCATATCTTTGCGCTCACCCAAGTCCTTCCTTCCCTGTCTTCATACCCCCTCCCGCCCCCGCCACTCCCCAGGGCCCCCTTCCACTGCCAGTCGCGCTCGCTGCGCAACGACCCGTCATGTGCGTGCACCGTGTCCTCCTCGTCGTCTTATCGCTCACGCCCGTGTCCTCCGCAGGTCTTCCAACCTCTCGAGTGCGACCTCGGCGTCGACCGCGACGTTCGTCACCGCACTCGTCTTCAACTTGGCCGTGTTCGGTATCGAGCTCGGCGTATTCACCCTCGTCCGTCCTTTCTTCCCAGCTATATATCAACCCCGAACGTACATACCCCCGAAGAGGTGAGTTCTCATCTGTTGCGCGTTCATCGACGTCGGTCAAGTCGGCACCCGGTTGCAAGAGAGGGGTGGGGCGATGAGGGGGTTGGGACGTGTCGTGCTATGGTCGCTCGAGCTCCGACCGGCAGCTGTGGGGCAGGGAAATTGCCGCATATGTGCGCATACATGCATATATGCGCGTAATAAAATCCCCATGCCCTCCGTCGCGCCGCATACTGCAAGTCACACCATGAAGGGACTGTCTCAGTGTCTGCAGTCAGAAATCCTCCCTGCTGTTCTCAGCCCGTCTTTCACGTCGGGCATATGCATGATTCTCACACGGCAGACGTTCCGGTGGTTGAGACGGGACGGAAGTCATGCCAGTGGGCCTAAGTTCGCGTGTGAGTATACCCCTCGGCCAGGTTCTGGCTGAAAGGAAACCTTTTTGCTGGTCGCGCTTTCAAAGCAGACCAAAGATAGTTTCGCGCGCCCAATCACTCGCTTTTTCGCTGCCTGCCGCTTCACGCAGGCGGGCGGTCGCCAGTGAAGTGCGCCAGTTCGGCGGAGTTGCATCTCCGTGCTTCTAGTGGACTTGCATGCATGCGATCAGCAGCCCTCCGGCGCGGGAAATGTGTCTGATAGCAGGGTAGTTCGCCTGGAATATCCCTCTTCTTCCCGTTGTTGAGCTCGAGTCAAGAGGGTTGCGAGGGTCTGTTGCTTGCCTCTAAATGCGGCATTGCGGCAATAGCTGGACATACTCGTAGCCTCGCCTATGGGGCGTGCCTTCGGGCAGTGGCTCGACGATACCTATGCACTCGCTCCGAGTGGAAGTTTCGCTCGCGCGTATATGCGTCTCATGCCCGGCGACGTACGTTTCTCGCAATCCGCCAGTACTGACAACGTTCTTTCGCAGCCGCCGCGCCGCCGAGCTCGCGAGGAACATCCTTCTATGGCCGTACTCGGTCTTCATGGCAGACTACCACGAAATCCAGGAGAAGAACGGCATGGACGCGTACTTCTTCGTCCGCTTCCTCCGCATGCTCGTCCGGGTTTTGCTGCCCATCTGGCTCATCTCATGGGCCATCCTCCTCCCTATCACCTCCGCTGGTACGTCTGTCGACAGCCACACCGGTCTTGACCGCTTCACTTTCGGCAACGTCTCGCCCGACAAGCAGACCCGGTACGCGGCGCATATCATCCTCGCGTGGGTCTTCACGATCTGGATTTGGTGGAACATCCGCCACGAGATGAAGCACTTTGTGACCGCTCGTCAGCGGTGGCTCATGGACCCCAAGAACGCGTCTTCCCCGCAGGCGAGCACGGTGCTTTTCACCGGTGTTCCCCGTCGCTACCTCACCGAATCCGCACTCTCGAACGTGTTCTCCCACCTCCCCGGCGGCGTGGCGAAGGTCTGGCTGAACCGCGACCTCAAGGAGATGCCGGACCTCTACGAGCGCCGCCTGAAGGCCGCGCAGAAGCTCGAATCTGCTGAGACGAGCCTCATTAACACCGCCGTGAAGCTCCACAACAAGAGCCTTAAAGCTGAGGCGAAAGCGGCGAAGAAGAACAAGCGCGGATCCGTCGATACCGCGAATGACGGTCGCCCGCTCACGGATCCCAGCATCGTCGATGTCGAACGTGGTGACATATCGCTCGCTGAGAAGCTCGTTCCCAGGGCAAAGCGCCCCACGCATCGTCTCCCACCGGTCGGCTTCCTGCCGTTTGGCATTCCGTTCACGGGCAAGAAGGTCGACACCATTGAGTGGGCGCGGCAGGAGATCAAGGAGACCAACGACGCGCTGCGGAACGCTCGCCGCACGCTCGCTCGCGACGTTGCCACCTCGTCGAATCTCCCCGAGCCGCAGACGAATCACCCGGATGCGCTTAAAGCGGACCCCGCGACGTCGCAGACATACCCCCCGCTGAACTCGGCGTTTGTGCTCTTCAACCAGCAGATCGCGGCGCACATGGCCGCTCAGGTCCTCACGCACCACATGCCCTATCGGATGCAGTCCAAGGGTGTTGGCGTAGTCCCGGACGATGTGATCTGGAGCAACCTGAACATGAACCCCTACGAGGCTCGTGTCAGGACTGCCATCTCGTGGTGCATTACAATTGGTCTTATCATCGTCTGGGCCATACCTGGTACGTAACTCTCGCATGTGTGCATGCTCGCCGTCATAACTGACATCACTTGCTCGCAGTCGCGTTTATCGGTGTCGTGTCGAACGTGCACGCGCTTTGCACGACGTACAGTTGGCTCGCATGGCTGTGCAAGCTGCCCCCCGTCATCGTTGGCATCATATCCGGTATTCTTCCCCCGGCGTTGCTCGCGATTCTCATGCTGCTGCTCCCGATCATCTTGCGCCTCCTTGCGCGCTTCGAGGGCATGCCACAGCGTAAGACTATTGAGCTGAGCTTGATGACTCGGTTCTTCCTGTTCCAAGTCATCGTAAGTACCACACATATGCTGTGCCTGGCGTAAACAGAGCTAACGAATGTCTCACAGAACTCGTTCCTGGTCGTGACGCTCTCGTCCGGTCTCATCGCAGCCCTTCCCGACCTCATTCACAACCCCGGCTCCATTCCCTCCCTCCTTGCGCAGAAGCTGCCGCAGGCGTCGACGTTCTTCCTCACCTATGTCATACTTCAAGGTCTCTCGGGTACGGCAGCGGGTTTCCTCCAGCTTGTTCCCCTGGTCCTGTACTATGTGAAGCTTTTCATTCTCGGTTCCACCCCTCGCTCGATCTACAAAATCAAGTATACCATGCGCTCGGTGTCGTGGGGCACGCTCTTCCCCGGTATCACCCTCATCGTCGTCATCAGTGAGTGCCTTCGTCGGTTGTATGTGTGTGACTCTCGCTCATAGTCTTCGCAGCGCTCGCATACAGCATCATCTCACCTATCATCAACGGTCTCTCGGTCGCCATGTTCTTCCTCATGTACCAGCTCTGGAAGTACCAGTTCCTGTGGGTACTCGACAGCAATCCGGCGAGCGAGACGGGCGGCCTCTACTTCCCGAAGGCGATCCAGCACATCTTCGTCGGCATGTACATCCAGCAGATCTGTCTCGCTGCGTTGTTCTTCCTCGCGCGCGACCAGAACAACAAGGCGAGCGCGATTCCGGAGGGCGCGCTCATGATCGTCCTCATTGCGTTCACGGCGTTCTACCACCTCATCATCAACAACTCGTACGGTCCGCTGATCGAGTTCCTGCCATTGACCCTCGCAGACCAGGCGCACGGGAAGAAGGACGAGAACGTCAACGTGGCTGCGCAGGAGCTTGACGATAATCTGTCCTGCAAGGACGTCAAGGTCCAGGACCAGGAGCAGGCGAACGCCACGAGCACGTCGCGCGTATCTGAGGAGAAGGCACGGAAGCGGGCAAGCCTGGCGGGATCTCTCGATGTCGACAAGGCGAAGGCGACGCAGGTGGAGGAGGGAGGGCCGAGCACTCCTACCTCGCTGCGCGGCGTCGACGAGGAAGAGGGTCCGAAGGACTTCTACCACCCGGCGAGCGTGGACCCGCAGCCGGTTGTGTGGATCCCGCGCGACCCGCTCGGGCTGGGCGAGGCTGAGGAGAAGGCGTGTCGGGACGCGGGCGTGGATGTGAGCACGCACGATGCGGTGATGGACGGGAAGGGCCATGTGGATATCTCGGGCCCGCCGCCGGATGAGGAGCGCCGCGAGTGATGATGAAGTTGGTTGTGGGATTTAGTTGAGTACTTGAGTTGTGATCTGCTTCCCGCATACACGTCGCACGCGCGCAGATATCTGATTCTTCGTGAGAGTTGATGGACTTGCGTCGTTTTTTTGTTGTCCAGTGCTTGCCGTATACTTACACCATCACCGTGTACTTGTAGGTTGATTTATTGTCCATATACTATCTGATTGCACGTTACGCTCGCAGAATTCGTGCTGCATTTGCTGGGCGACTAGCGCAGCCTGCTGGGGCTCACGCGCACCTGGCCGTGGGCTAGCGCAGGAGGGGCAATCACTTCCCGCTTGTGATCGGCGGGGAGGAGGTCACGGTGGCCGCGTGGAACAGCGTCGAACGGATAAATTTCGAGCGTGGGGACTAACATACTCTCATCAATGACTCAATACATGCAGAGCACTGGTAGGGACTGCGTAGGCACCCCAAGAATCACGAACAAGCAGAAGGTACTTAGCTAGCAAAAGAGGAAGTAGAGACCCTCGCGGGATCGGAGCGCGACGTCGAACCGCTCGGACGTGGCGTGCTACACTTGGTACGAACCGTTGCATGAGCGACGTGGCGCCATCCAGTATGCTCATCGACCATGCTGTCCCAGGCGTGACATGTACAGTAACTTGAACGACCGCTCAGCAGGTTTCCAAGACCAGCAAGGTACATAGCCATTACTTACAGTACCACGAAGCACCGTGTCAGCCCTCCGCATCTCCCTCTGAATCGCTGTGTTCGGAATCGTCCTCACTCGACTCGGAGCCGTCGTCATCTGATCGAGGTCCCGCGTCATCCGCCTCGAACCCAAAGAGTCGGTTGCATGCGTCCGGGCATCCCGCTCGTGCATGGACGGATGGTCGAGGAGGGTAGTGCAGCGTCACTAGCGCAGCGATCATGGAAGGAGAGGCCTCCATGAAGCGGTTAGCCACAGCGTAGACGTCCATGGTGTGACCGTAGGTGTCCCAAGGATCGCCCGGGCGGTAGAAACAACGCGAGATATCCAGATGGAACGCAGTAAGAGTTGAGAGGGACGCGACGATGCCGTACATGACGTCCTGTCAGCAGTGCATCAGCCTGCGTGTCTCATAAAGGCCAGAGGAACCCGCTGCTGCAGGCTGATAGTACTCACTATCGCTCTCTCCATCTCCTCATCCACATCGCCGAGTATGATATCTATCTTGATGGTGAGATGTTTGATTTGCGGAGTACGCGCTTCGATCAACGCAGCGACCCAATCCTCCTTCATGAAGGTCGCCACGGTGAACGAACATACCAGGTCCAGACGCGTCGGACGAGCGTCGGACAACATGGCGCGAAGAATTGTCGCGTCGACCTCTTCGTCAGAGGTGTCCGAGTCGTAGAGGATAAGGTGCTCAATGCGACACGTGAGGCCAAGCGGGTAGAGGTGCTGTGCCTGTCCAGCGAAAAGATCAAGTAACCGCCAGGAGCCGTACTCTTGCTGGTACGACCGGTTGCTAGCCCTGAGGGCTGCGCACTGAGGGCTGCCAACGGCGGGACGGCCGTCCATGGAAACATCGCTATCTTCGATACGTAGAAACCTCAAATTTGGGAAGGTTTGCATGTAGTGCGAAGCGACAGGCATCCATAAGGTCTCGAGGTTGAGATCTAGCTCTGCCATGCGGGGATACGCAGGCCCGGTGGTTGTGGTTATAACGTTGGAGTGACTACCGTGGACCGTCAGGCTCTCCAGAGTCGTCCGAGAACCTTCGAGGAGATGCACGAGGTCAACGTGGTCCGAGGGCGGGACGCTGTCGTCGAACTCTTCGTCTGCAAACTCGAACTGAGCCGCGGTGAGGCGAGAGCGCATATGCTGAAGAATAGCCCAGGTTGGGCGGTCCATCCGCGAGACCGAGAGGACGGTTAACGTGGTCATAGACGCGATGTGAGTCGCCAGCCGCCCATCCATAGCAGGATTCTTGTGGACACAGTGATAACTGAGTTTCTGAAGGCCCGATGCACAGGCGACCAGTTCGGCGAACAACTCGACGAGCCACTCGATCGCCTGACTAGACTTGTGTCCCTTGGAGCCCACTGTCAGAGCACGGATGTATGGCATCCGGGATAGTCCGTCGGCTCGCATGAACAACAGGAATGACGCGAGTTGTGCTTCGGTGCGGAGTGAGACTACATTCCGTCTCACCAGCTGCTTTCCTCCTTCGCGGTAGAGGACACGACAGGTCTTCATGATCTGCGACTGCGTCGGCATATCCGTGCGGCAGAAGACCTCCAGCAAAGCGTCCAAGTTCAGGTGTGCCTCCATCACTACATAGGCGTAATCCGCGTTAGCACTGGAGAAACCTGCAAGAAGGTACTACGACGCACGAGATAATGTCACGTCATGCACTGCTCCAAACGGATATGTGTAGCAGACTTGCTTGCGAGTTTTCACTCGGTAGCCACCTACGTCCAGTCAGAGTACATAAGCCAAACCTCAGGCCTCATGGCCTATGAGTTGGAGTACGTACTGACCAGATCACTTTCCGAATCAATAGAACTATAGTGGAGGCCTGACTGATGCCACCAGCCTTAGCACGAGGTTGGATAGTATCGCTTGCGGCCTTGAGGTGTCGAGTACTGTCTTCGAAGAGTAAACGGCGTAATGGCCTGAATATGCAGATCGATAGATCACTCAAGAGGTCAAGGGGAGACGTGACAGTGGAGAGAGAAACATGTTCGAGAGCGCTTGACCAGGTAGCTCAGCTAGGGCCACGGAGTACCGGCTCGGTTCGACGCAGATAGACCGGTTCGACTCGCAGTACGGCATTCTGCGATGAATACTTGACTAAATCACCCTGAGTGCAGATTAGTTTCCAGCCCGCAGGAGTCAGAACACACACATCCATTGACGGCGCCGTAGAGGGACCGTCCGGACATTACAGGTGATGTACTAAATTCAAACCTTACACGCGGGGATGCGGGCGACACCTGGAGACTCGAGAGTGCGTGCGTGGAGTTGATGGTTGGGCGGGCTCTGCATGGAATGGTCTATGCTGAAGAGTAACGCGGGGGAGGGTTGGAAGTGGGAAACTGGATGGGTTGCCGTTGGAGAGAGTGGTATGTGACATGAGTTTACCGCTCGGGTCGAAATGTTTGGACCGATGTTCTCTTGCATAATGGTGACCTCTTGTAAGATGGCTTGTCATATGGCTTGTCGCAACTCGGACTGTGTGTGTCAACTCTTGCCTGCTGTGAAGATTGCCAGGCATGACGGGAGGAGTACACAGAATAGGCTGGGGCCGCGAACCGTAGGCTGACTGATTGATAGTGGATCGACCATCCACGCGGGCAGCTCGTCGGTCTCTGTCTTGACAACCTTTGCATGAGTGGTGTGCGCATCGTGATCTCGGAAGGGAAGGCCCGAAAGAAGGTCCTGCGTGTCCCCTCGTCAGCGCAACTGACGCGCTGGCGGTCGGGTTAGAATGGGCACATGCAGCATGTCATGTAGACTCGCCAGCCAGTCCCGACGAGGGCAGACAGGGGACGGGCCTACGCGACACGCAACCTAGAGCCATACGGTGCGGCCGAAGTACATGGATAGGAAGAATTTCGTGCGAGCCGTCACGACTACATGCAGCAAATTGGCATCAGCCGCAATAGCAACATGATGGCTGGAAGGCTTGACGGCAGCTAACTGTCGGGTGGGCGCGGGTTGCGTCATCGCGTCCCGATATCGCCTTCGAGTTCAGGCGGGCACGAGCTGCAAATACGAGGGCACGTTAGCGCGCATGCATATCAGGTAGCCACTTACCGATAGCTCACCAGGGCCTCTGGTATGTGAAAGCCTAGGCATCGGTAGCCTGTGAAGGGTGTCACCCGTTTCAAGATGTCGGCACTGGGTTGATGGCCTGACACGATGAGGAAGAATGAGTCTGGCAGATCGTATAGCATTCAGCACGACGGATCATACGTGTCCAGAACAAGCAGCTTCTTCTTGAGCTTGGCAGAAAGTACCGCTCTAGCAGAAGCCACTTGACGGCGTATTTTGAACGACGACAAGATATACCAGTCTTACGACTGAGCCAGGCTTGGTGAGATGAGCTTGATGTGGTTAACCACCCGAAGCCGGCGGTGAATCGAGGCTTGTGCACGTCTGGCATCCGTGTCACTGCGGGGAAGTAGAATTGGTATTATAGTGGGCTGTTGATCCGAAGACGTGAGATTGAAGATGATGCATGTCGAAGATGTGAACGCACCGTAGTAATCATGTATTATGAACAGCATACCATAAATCGTGCAACCGTACCGTCTAGTCCCAGCAGCAAGCTCACGTCAAAGTCAACTCGTCCTCCTCCCGCTCGACCCGCCGCTGGTCCTGCTCATACTGCCTGTTCTCCTCCGCCCTCTTACCCGCCTTCCACGCCGTCCGCGCCTCCTTCTCCCTCGCCGCCATCCGCGCCTTCTGCTCCCTCGTCGGCTCCCACTTGCTCTTCAAGATCCGCCGCACCGCCTCCTTGCTGATGCGGAACTTCTCCGCCAAGATGGGCGTCGAGAACGCCGCGGGGTCCACCTGGTGCAGGTGCCGCACCGCGACCATCGCCTCGCGCGACAGCTTCCGTGGGGGCGCCCACCCCTCCGGGAACTTCTTCTTCATCGTCTCGCGGTGCGCGCGGTACTCCTGCGGGGTCGGCGTCTTTTCCGCCGTCTTCGAGAACGGGCGGTGCGGGAGCGGTCTTGACGAGGACTCGTCTGCTTCTGCTTCTGCGTCCGCGAGCTCAGCCTCGAGCGACGGGTGCATCTCTTTCTGCGGCGCCGGCCAGTCTTCGTCGTCGTCCTCCTTCTCTACCAGGGACTTTGGCGCAGGGTGTGCGCCGGTCTTCCAGTGCGTGCGTGTGAGATCGGCGACGGTAGAATAGAGGTTTATGAGCGTGTGTCGCGCCGGGGATTTTTGCGGGAAGATCGAGCGGAGTGTCGTCGAGAGCATGGTTATTAAGGGTATAGTGCTGCGTTGTATGACGTGTTGATCTTGGAGCAGTGGTTAAGGTGACGATGAGAAGGAGGAGGTGAGGGTGAAAGCTGAGTTTGCAGCTCGGCGTCTGTCGAGGGACAGCAGTGGCGCGTCGCCGCGCGCTGCCTGCCCCCTGCCTCCAACCACGACGTCCACAAGCATGCCGCCTCTGCCCTCCGCCGTCGACCAAGAAACAGCAAACATCATCGCCTCACTGGAGCGGAGACAGAAGGACCTCACCGACTTCCAGATTCCCCGGCTGCGCTCATGCACGGGCCCGCTCGCTCTCCAGCAACAGTACGCGGCGGAGGTGCGGGATGACCTAGACGTGTTCGCGCGGCAGCTCGAGGTACGCACCTCCTTCGCACACAGACGTCAAAGGAGGAGCGCGAGACCGATCTGAGTAGAGCCTTGACGTTGCAGTGGAGGACCAGCGCACGGAGCGCGCGCGGAGGGAGCTGAGGCAGGTCGTGGAAGACTTCCAGGCGACGTTGACCAGGTACGTCTCTTGCATGCCCTTGTTACCCTCGGAGCGACGCTGAGATTGATACGACAGGCTCCGCAAGGACATGCGTGCTGCTGTTCTGGCGTCGAAGCGCGCGATCGACGCACAGCAGACGTCTCGCCGGGAGGAGCTCCTGCGCTCATCCGTGGTACGAGAGAAGCAGACGCTAAACGAGAAAGCGACGTACGTGCATTCACACTGTTTTCAGCCAAGCCTCATCCGGCCCCAGGGAGGACGCTGTGATGAAGACGACCAACGACGTCACGGAGGCTCTACAGCGGACATTAGGTCTCATGCAGGGCGAGCTCGAACGCTCCGTGCTATCCACACAACTTCTCGGTACGACCTCCCATACTCGTACACACACCCGCCATTCACCAGAACACAGAGTCGTCCACCGCGAATCTCAAGTCCACATCAACCACGCACGACGTACTCGACTCCCTCATGACCACCTCGAAGCACCTCATCACCGCGCTCGAGAAGTCCGACTGGCTCGACCGCATGCTAATCTTCGCCGGCCTCGCCTTCTTCGTCCTCGTCGTGCTCTTTATCTTGAAGCAGCGGCTCGTCGACCGCGGGCTGCGGATCGCGCTGTGGTGGACGCGGTTCGTGCCGGACTTCAGTGGGGACGACGCGTTGCTCGCGATGGAGAAGGGCCAGGAATCGCTGTCCGCGAGCAGTATTGCGTCTACGGTTGCCGCGACGGTGGCGACTGCTGCTGTCTCCGTCGCGAGTTCTGTCGTCGTGACCTGCGGCTCAGATACCCCTGCCTGCTCCGACCCCGTACCAACGTCGACGATCTTGGAAACCTTGTCCAACGTTGTGACCGATTCCTCGCGCGACAGCAGTACAATCAGCGCCGGAAACAACGCCGCCGCCGAGACCACCGAATCGTCGCACGACCAAGATTCAAGCAGTACAACCAGTGCCGGGGATGCTGCCGAGGAGACCACCGGCGCGCATGATGAGCTGTAGGCTGGACCGATATACGCACCTCATAAGTTATCAAATCTGGATCCTTCTCCTCCGCAACGACATGTATCCTAGAGAGACTGTCATACAACGATATCTGACTGCAACGACAAGACGTGGTATAGCGTGGTATCTTATACGCCATCGTAGCTAGCGCCTCCCGCCTGGAATTGACTGTCAGGTTAACGCGCGGGTGCAATCGGTGCTTGGAAGCTCACCTTGCGCAGCTTGATGATTATAGGCTCTTCCTTGAGATCGTCCTTTTCCCGGGCAGGCACCTCCATCGAGAACACGCGCAGCACGTTCTTCACATCCGCGGAGTGTACGGAGATCTGCATGACGACCCAGCGCTCAGTATTTCCGCCACGGTGAACCGAAATGTGGCGCGAAGGGTGTTGAGCAGATGCGGGGAAGGGGGAAGGGCGAATGGGTGGGAAGAGAGCAGAGGAAGGTGAGTAGGGACGTACCTTGGCTTTCCGCATGACCTTGCAGTTGGTGCCGATCCAGACGACGAGGATGAACTTCTCGCGCTTGGACTCCTTATCGTTCGCGTACTGCACGCGCACGTATGCGTACGAGGCCTTGCTGTCGTCGAGCTGCTCGCGCAGCTCGGTGAGCCCTCCCGATCCGGTTGCCGTGAGCTTCAGCTTGTCCGAGCGGTCGCTCTGCGTGTCGCGTGTCGCGTGCGGCGTGTGTCCGTCGATGAGCGTGTGTACCTTGGCAGCAAGAGAACGGGGCGCACCTCGTAGTCGACGAGAAGCCAGTTCGTGTCCGTCTTGTCCGAGCGGACGTCCTGGTACGCTGCACGATCGGAGGTCGGTCACGGGCCCGGTGAGCCTGCCTGCAGAGCGCATATGGCCTTACCTTCGTCGATTTTCGGATCGGAGAGGTCGGCCATGTCGTGCGCGGGGAGAGAAACGGAGACGGATTACTCGGAGAAAAGGAGAGCGATTAAAGCAAGAACGGAGAGTCGGGCGAGGTGGTCGTGAATCAGAACAGGATGCGGGTGGGCGGTGTCCGTGCCCAGCATCGACGCCCTCCCGCCTGCTTCGGCATCTTCCGGGCGCTGTGGTCGAGCACGGAAATGGCCTCGCTTTTTGCATGTTAACCTACATCTCTTAACCATCTACATGGATGAGTTGCCCAAGGTAGCGTGAAACATGCAATCTGTGCGATCTATGTGACGGTACAGCGATCCTCATCCGCTCAGGAACTTCCCTCCAATCAACTTGAACGGTCTCGCGTCTGAGTCCACTCAGGTCTTACCGGACGCCAACTCATCTTTGAACACCCGACGGATCTCATCTCCGAAGCTATGATATGGTCTCCCATAGTAGGAACCAGACTGGGAGCCAGCGCTCGCGCGGTCACGGCTCTCCCGAACCTCTGCCATCTTGACCGCCGTAGCGATACCCAGCAGCTCGGCCTCATGGAGCCGCAGCGGCTCTCTGCGCTGTGCGAGTTTGTCCAGGGCCGGGAACATCCACTCGTGCACGTCGTACGTGCGCGCGAGGCCGATCCAGCGCACCGCGTCCCCATCCTGGCCTCCCAGCAACGGCACCAGGTTGTCGATCGCAACCTTACGGAGGACGGGGAATTGCCACATCGTGGTGAGTTTGAGGACAGAGATCCACTCGTCTGCGGATAGCTCCTTGTCCACTCGTTCCCATCTCGGGGGCCGTGCTGACTGCCCGCCGACCCCGACAGTGAGTCGTTTGCTCCGGGCAGCGAGAGCGGGAGTAAGACTCACGGCCTAAACATCACCCTCAGGAGGTTCCGAAATTCGCTCTCTTCGATTCCCTCTAGGACTAGCGGATGGTCGTCGCTGTCGCCTTCCGCGGTGGGGCTCTTGCTGCTCGAAGGAGCAGGGAGCGCGAACATGTCTCTGAAGACCTCGGACTCCTCTTCGAATTTGCGACGGGGTACTTTGAAGAGTCGCCGACCGACCTGATAGCGGTGAACCATCGCATAAGCAACGGTCGACGCATACGGATCAGTCGTCCGTTAGCGTACCTGGAAGACGACATGGTCGGAGTAGAACATTGTGTCTCGTGTCGCGCTGTCCGACTCCTTCGCATTTGATCTTTCAGATTGTTTCTTCGCAGAGTTCGCCTCAACGTTTGGGGCCGTGTTGACATTTCGACGGCTAGATGACCGAAGAAGATAACTTGGAGGCGAAGAGGCCGACATCTCGAAAGTTTCACGCAGGGCCTCTGGAAGAGATGCCGATGGTGAAACGGTGAGTATCTGTGCATATAGGAGGAGAATGCTTAGAACCCTATGTAGTGCATCGCCACTGACTCTTTAAACCACCATCCGAAGACTGGCCCCTATGAAATTGGAGGAGCAGACTGTGAGTCTTTGTACATCTCCCAGATACTATGCACTGGCATGCCGTGCGTGTACATGCAGATTAAATCTCATCTTCCTCCTCCTCCTAGCGAAGCGCATTGTTGACATGACGTGATGCTATCCAGGCTGCCGCAAGTGAGCCGCGGCTTCTAGTTACCACGCACTATGACTCCTGGAGCTACCTACTCTTCAACAGCTCCGCTGCCATCGCCCTTTGTGCAGGGTAAGTATGTCGCGAGACACCGGCCCATGAATGCACAACTTGACGTTCCCCGAACGGCTGCATGTGCCGACAGCTTCTCGTGGACGTGCAAAAGCTTTCCAAAGCAGCTCTCCGCCGTTATAAACGCTTCTGTATCCCTTGACCTCTAGATCAACGGATCATCCAAGTGGCATCAGTACGACCTAGAGCAAAGCTGGTCAAATTGTGTATCGTACATGCTAAAGGAGATATCATCAGCCTAGGAACGACTTTCAAGCAGAAGCTCGGGAGACTCTATTCTTCATGAACTTGCCGCGTCCGAGCCGCGGCGGCGTGAAGGTACCCAACTCGTCTTTGAACAACCGCCTGATTTCGGGTTCGAAGTTCATCGTTTCCCTCCCCTGCCGATAGGTCGCGAAGCCTCCAATATGACTCGGAGTGCCACCGAAGCTGCCACCGAAGCTTCCATGAGTAGGATAGTCCCCGACGTGAGCCGCTTCGCGGCCTTCTCGCACCTCCGCCATCTTGACCACCGTCGCGATACCTAGCGGCTCGACTTCGTGCAGCTGCAGCGGCTGTTTCCGCCGCGCAAGCGCATGCAGAGCGGGAAGGAGCCACTCACGCACGTCGTACTTGCGCGCGAGGCTGATCCACTGGACAGGCTCATACTGCTGCAGCATGGGGGTCAGGCGCTCTATCGCGAGGGCTCGGAGGGTGGTGTAGTGCCACATCGTCGTCAACTTCAGGACATCTATCCACTCTGTGAGGGATAGCGGCCTCGATTCCTCCTCCGATGCGCCGTAATGACTGCACGGAATGTCAGGGGTGTTTGGGGTGGTCGCAACGGGGCCGGGCAATGCGGACTCACGGCCTGAACATCACCCGCAGGAGGGTCCGAAATTCGTCCTCCGCTATCCCCTCTAGTAGGAGCGGATGCTCGTCGGAGGAGCCTTCGACATTGCCATCGGAGGTAGGGAGTGCGAACATGTCCCTGAATATCTCCGACTCCTGCTCGAACCTGCGTCGGGGAACCTTGAAGAGCCGTTTCCCGAGGAGACTCAGTAGTGGTATTCGAAGTCCCCCGTCTATTAGAGGGCAGGACTTCGAATACCCCCAAGGGAGATGGAATAGGCCGGCTGGCGCAGCTTGAACTGGCGCAGGGAGATAGAAGACGGGGGGGGAGGTCGAATAGAGTGCGTGGCGCCGGCCCAGGACCTGGCAGGGGAGATAGAAGAGGACGGGAAGTCGAATAGAGTCGGGGAGATCGAAGAGAGCTGTGTAATGGTCGAAAATAATTATTATTGCCATTAACTAAGTTATCCATAGGGTGCGCGAAGAGGACCCGCCATTCCTGCTCCCTCCCCTCCCTCGCTGCGCTCGGGGGTCCCCCAAGCCGGGAGCACTCAGGCGGGCACACTAAAGCATCGTTCGCGCGATAAATCTATACCGGCGCCCTTCGGGTGGCAGGTACTGTTGAGGGCGCCTAACCCTAACAACCTAACCAACTAACCTAACCTAACAACCTAACCAAAGCCCTAACCCAAAACCCTCACTCTAACTCCGCTTATACGGGGAGATAGATCTTCGAAGTCCCGCCCTCTAATAGAGGGGGGAATTCGAATACCACTACTGAGAGTACTGGTTTCCCAACCTGTGATTCAGAACTGTCCTCAGTAATCTTGGTGAGGCCCTGCGCGAATAGATGGAATGACACCTGGAAGACGACATGATCAGAATGAAAGATTGAGTCACGGCTGACAATGTTTGGGGCAGTTTCCAGTAGGTCTTCTGGGTGGGTGTGGGCGGGCCCGGGACCATCATGTCTCAGTGAGAAATGAAAGGTAGATGTTACTACTGCACGGAGAATAAACCAACGATCTTATAGCATGCATGGAGACAGCTCGCCTGGTGCTGCGGCAATCGTACGTGCCGGTTCTTCACCCCGAATATATGTACAAACAAGTCCGGAAAATGGGAGTCATCGGAGACAGGTGTCATGGTGCTGCAGCGGAGCTGCAGCACATTGCATACGGGCATCCATACTTTCTTCGCTGCACGCGTCCTGGTGTACTCGGCCGTCTCAAAGTTCAATTGAGCACGATGACTTCCTGGGACAGGGAGCTGTAGCTCGACAGGTCATTGCCGCAGCACACAGATCATCGGCCGCCGAACCACTCGTTGTCCAACAACTCCGCTGCGGTCGCCCTCTCCGCAGGATCAATCGCGAGGCACCGGCGCATGAACGCGCATGTAGCCTTCACGTCCGCATCTGACATGTTCTCCCTGATGTGCAAGAAGTTTTCAAACCAGCTCTCCAGCGGCCCAGTCCCGAGCGGCTCTGGGACACGTAACAGAGTACCTGCAAAAAGATTACGTTGTCACCTTCTCCGGCATAGAGTGGTCAAAAGGAAGACAAAAACGTGCCTGTCTCGTCAAAGTAGTCTGCGCGTTTGCTGCATTTGTCGAGGAACGTCGCTGGGAAAGTGCCGAGGTGCTCGACCATGCGGCCCAGGTGGACGGCGGTCTCGTCGAGCTTGGGAGTTCGCTCGACTTGGAACAGAGATGCACCCGTGAGGCACTCAAAGACCTGCATCTGCGTGTCAGATACGCATGTCCGGCAGCAGCAGAAATAGAGGTGGTCACCATGCAGCCGACAGCCCAGATGTCGATCGGGGTCGACCACGGATGCCCGAGGAGCAGTTCGGGAGGACGCAAAAGCGGAGGGGTGACAATCTTGACTTCCTCGGAGATCTTGTCCAGAGGAACCGCTGCATTGAATAGTCCCTTGAGTACTCCGCATACGGGGCTCACTGCTTCGGGCACATACCGCCTCCGAAATCACCGAGTGCGACGTTGATGTTCTCGAGAGAAGGCTTGAGGCCCATGTTGGGCAGCGGCTGAGACTTGACCGTGATGATAGGGCCAGACCACAGCTCGGGCGCGGATCGCGGCGGGTATCTTTCGGGAGGGTGATCACGGAGGTATCGTTCGATGTCTTCCGTTCCGGCATCCATCTGTATGAATACATTCCCGGCCTTGACGTCTACTGATTGTCAGCCTGCGACGTCCACCGTTCCTGGGGTAGGGACTGCGCGCACCAGCATGCACAAGCTTGAGCTCCGTATGCACGAAATCGAGCGCGAGGAGAATCTGCTTTATCGCACGCTTTACGACGGGAAGTGGGAATGTGAACCCCGGCTGGCCGACTTGCAGCTCGTCGAGTGTCGACCCGGACAGCTCCTCGACGAAGCACAGATGCGTCCCGTGGGGGCTTTCCGCGGTAAATACCGCCTGCGGCTCGACGCAGTGCTTGAAGCCGGGATGTGCTGGCGTCTCCCACTTGGACTTGTAGCGCACCTCGCGGAAGCGTCGCCACACCTCGAGCTCGAAGAACTCCCCGGATTCGATGCCGCGAGTGTAGTTGACCGTGAGGATCTTGACTGCAACGTATCGTTCGTCCAGGCCGCTAGCAGGGCTCAGAGGTGAGGAGGCTTTGTGGACTTGGAAGAGGGAGAGGGCACGTACCGTTTCTTCTTGGCGAGCCAGACGCTGGAGTTGGTCGCCCAGCCCAGCTTGCGGACGATCTCGTACTGGCCGCCTTCCAGGTCCTCAAAGACCTGGCCAAGATGGAGGGGTATATATCCTATTGGGCCGCCGCGCTGCATGCCCAGCATGTGCGGCTCTTCGTCGCAGGTAAACTCGAATGGATGCGATGTGTCATCCTGTACACGGATTGTGGGTCCTTGTCTGTCGCTCTTTGCGTCGTTGGTAGACATAGCTCGTTTAAAGCAATTGTAACCACTATAGGAGTGGGGTAGCCCAAATCCATAGCTGGGCAGCAATGTTCGGCGAAGGTGAGATTGCATCTGAGAAAGTAACCGGGAGCTCCGAGTCGCTGCGCTGGCGTTTGGAGCAAATCGAGCGGCGGAGAGCAGTCTTCCTAGCAGCATAATGAGGTCCTGAGAGATTGTGACTGGACGTAAAGTTGCGAGGAGTGCACAGGGACGGCCCCAAAGAGTTGCTGAGGTTAAGTACTCTACAACCGCGCAGCTGCTGCCCCACAGTGACGTCTGCCGATAACTATTTATATTCTTCAGCGCCGATGCCGTAACATATCTACTCTTAGCACTCACCTGGAAGCTGCTTATCTGTGTGCTGTGATTCAGTGACGGGTGGCGAGCAGAATTGTGTTGATGTGGTCAGAGCAAGTAAGGATCATGAAGTTCTAACCAAAACCGTGGCGGTGCGGGCTAATCCGATATAGTCGGGGCGCTCATCAGGCCATCACCCTGACTCAGCCGATTCTCCAGAGTCCAGTGATCGATGCGACTTGAACTTGAACTTGGAAGCTTCAACTCCCTAAGTATGTACTATACAACTTATACTTGTACTCATCCGAGCTTCGAGTTCGCCACGGAACGCTACTGCTGTCGACTCGACCCCATATGTCCGCCCTTTCAAGTCGCGGCGGCTCTGTTCCCCGTGGACGTCTCGCCTCGACTAGTGTCTCTTTACCGAACGTGTCCCCGCTCTGAACGGTGAGTACAGCCTAGCCATGATCCTCGACTTGTTGGATGGAAGAGTTGAGGGCTGCATGTTTGGAACCACCGCTTAATCTACAAACGGATGGTCGATGATGTCTTCAAGACATCGATTTGCTTTCAACAACTATTCAATCGGTGCGAGTCTATAAAGGCGACCAGAACGGAGAAGATACGTCAGTATATTTTCAAGAGGCAAGAGGCCCCTGTTCATGTTACACCTTCTGGTCTTGGTGCACGATGTGAGGAGGAATCCCGGCAAATGCCGGTCTAGAGTTCTGTCTGCCTGAACCTCTTCAGTACTCAATCGGTACTGGCACTCAAGCACTCGGCGATACTCGAAGCTAGTCTCGTAACCAGACGTTTATTAACTGACCCTTTCGGACATGGAAATCGGAGAGCGAAAAAAGAATGCAGGGGTCCGTTACTAAACGTCTGGTGAAATTCGTATAGAGGGGTGGGGGGCAGCCCGAAGCGCCCATCCATCCTTGACGCGACGCGTCCAGGACGCGTCGTGAGGCTCGCGCTCTCTGGCTGCTGGGCCAGGATGTAACACTGCGAATATACTTGTTTTTCTTTCCACTACCGCGATGAGCTTCGACGTCGCCTCTCTCCTCGCGAACTTGAGCCTTGGCTGCGGCGGTGACGACGACAAGCTCGATGATCCGGACCAGTACGAGCCTTCTGGCGACGACAATCAGCAAGACTACGAGGACGAGGACGCCGAAGAAGAGGAGCAGGGCGAGCACGAACAGGGCGAGGATGCGAGTCGCGTCCCCGCGAGTGTATGCAATGCCGCGAGTTCAGGTGGAACGGTAGGACCAGCGCGCGAACCGTCCACTGGTGCGTCGATGCTGCGCGAGCCTTCCTTGCCACTGCGCGATGTCAGGAACACGTCGCGCAGGCCCATGCGATCCCCTGAAGAGGGCGCGCATGAGCGTACTCTGTCTCCTGCGCTCCCTCAACCCGGTGAGCCCTTGCAAGACACCATACAACCCGCAAGCACAACTCCTGCGCACATTGAACTGGACACCCCGCGCATGTCCTCTTACCGGCTGCGCACGAAGAGTTATCGTCGTCACCACCAAGAACACGATTCTCTACCGGAGGCTACGCGCTCGGTGCTGAACTACATGCGCGAACTCAAGCTGGATCTGCCTCTGCTACTCTGGGCCGTCAGCTACAATGAGGCTGAGCTTGTGACTGACAAGCTTGTGAAGTACGAGCGTACGGCTCTGCTCTCTAGCGAGGAACTCCCTGGGCTGCTCAAGGCTTGGTACTGCCCACCCAGAGTGCACGGCCGTGGTACCCGGAGCAAGGGCGCATCAGCATCGCTTGAGGCATTCTCTGTCGACCTGGTCAGCGACATCGTCAACCGCGAGATCACCGCTGTGGGCGACTTCTTCAGGACTATACCGGACACGCTCTCTGAGGAGGCTCTGCTGGCGATCGACATAGGGGAACTCGTGACCCAAGTCAAGGCCCTAGCCCCCACACTCTGGGGCATTATGCGACGCTGCTCGTGGACATCTCGGCAGGAGAAGGAGAACACCTCGAAGAACCCAGATGTCGTGAGTTTGGATTCATTGATATACGCATGGCGCAGACACTAACTTTTCATTATAGCCCATCCTGTTTATGATAGCGATGGCCTCGTTCACGCGCTCGAACCGCAATAATGCCCTGCAGCGCCTCATTGCGATCTACTTGAAGAGCTGCGGTACAGCTGCAAAAGCCTTCGACACTCTCAGCGCGCTTGGTCTCTCTATGTCGCAGAAGTGGGTGTATAACGCCCTCGAGCTCCTCTCTGAGACGGCGAATGCCACACGCAACAAGGAGATCCGAACCTTTCCCTGGTTTGGATCCCATGACAACGTGAACATCCGCCAACGTGTCTTCGAGCAGCGCTCCGACCACCACAGCCGATTTGAAAGTGGCACCGCGGGCACGATCTTCGTCATCAAGGATCCCGCAGCAACTCAGCCTGACAGCGAGGCCTATCGCACGAAGCGCGTCGCAGGTTCTAACAATCTGCTCACTCCTTCTGAGATTGCCGAGTTTGAGATCGACGCTAGCCCTCGCCTTGCTATCTGTGGTATCGACACCATCTTGCAGATACTGTTGGCAACTCCTGGCTTCGACCTTGCTACGTACGAGCACAAGGACGACGAGCTTCTCCAGCCTGCCCCCCGTCCTGGTCAACTCAAGGTGGAGGTGGAGGGCAACGTCACTCAGTATCTCCTCGACACGGTCCACATGGAGGAGGCGAGCTACGACGGCAACGATCGCCTGGTCGAGGAGTGGAACCGGCAGCTGAAGATTCTCACACGCGCGATGCAGGAGAAGTTCGGGCGGGATTCCGTCATCCCCTGGATCGGGGATCAGCTCACTGTTGCTCGTCTCCGCGGCATTCTGGGTTTCCGCTCGGATGACTACAATGCCTACGAGAGGCTCGACTGGCTCGTCCCAAATGCCGGCTTCTTCCACACGATGTTCGCATTTGAACAGTCACTCCATGAGCAGTTCTTAGGCAGCACTCGAGCGAGCCTTGGCCTCCGTCATGCTTTCGATGTCCTGGACCGCCGCGGCCTACAGACCACGTCGACTCAAGGGACCTTCCACCACACGTTCGAAGAGGCTGTCGACCATACATTTGAAGCACACATTCGCAATCTCTGGTGCACTGTTGGCGGCGTTGACAACCTCGAAGATCTTCGGTCTCGTACTCCCACTGAGCTCAGCGACCTAGCGACCAAGATCTACGATGAATATGCCTCACACCTAGCTGTTGCCGATGCTCAGGATGCGGATATCTCCGTTGATGACCCTGCAGAGTCCGATACCGGCGCTGAGCCTTCATCCGACCCTCTTCTCAAGCAGGTCATCATGTTCGTGCGCGATGTGTTGGACTACCGCGTCCTCCGTGACGCGATCAAGTGCGGCGATGTCCAGACAATGGAGGACATGCTGCCTCGCCTGCTCTTCCGGTTCCAGGGTGGCTCAAACAAGAACTACGCAATTGAGATCTGCGAGCTACTTCAAGCATTGAAGAAGGAGTGGCCCGACGACCTCAAGTGAGGTCATGCACTAGTGCGAGCACCTGCAGTACTTACCCTGTCATTCAGGACCTTCATCAAGAAGTACTGCTGGCTCACGAACACGAGCGGTCATCAAAACTCCTGGATACCGATCGATCGCGCGCAAGAGCACAATGTGCGCGACATCAAATACACGTTTGCCGCCATGGGCCCCTTTGCCTCGTGGGAGTACGTCCGCAAGATCTCCGCATCCATCCCTTGCCAACGCAAGGTGAAGGACCACGTCGAGCAAACAATCAACAACCTCTATCGCGGCAAGTCTCACACAAGTCCATCGAAGGAGGCTGACATCGCAAAGCTGCAGGCTGCCTACCGGGATGCACACGCGCACATCCCGGAGGAGGGGCGTAAGCCTCTCTCAGGCAAGGATGTCTTTGTGGATTTCATGAAGGCCGGCTCTGACTCAGTTCTCGCCGGAACATCAAAATCATTCAAGAGATGGGCAAGCAAGCGGCTGCGTCGCTACCCGGGAGCCGAGGAGTGGGACTCGGACTCGGAGACAGAGGCATAGAACATGTTGTACTAGTAGCATGTACAAATCATCATGGATTCATTGACATCGCACTACTACTTCCAGGCGTCTGAGCTGCGTACATAGTAGGGTATGGGTGATGCAGAGCTGCATATTGACCAGGGTAGTGACCATAGTACGCGGCGTACTGTGCAGCCCGAGCCGCATACACAGTGCACGCTTGTTTGTATGCTGCCTCTGCCTGCGCGGCCGCCTCAGCCTGGCGACGCCGCTCCCCCTCGATGCACCGTTGAACACGGCGTTCTTCATCTCGCGTCTCCTTGTTCTCCGCTGTACGCTTCGCACGATTCTCCTTCGCCGCCTGCTGCTCCGCCTCGCGCTCGGCCCGGAAGTGCGCGTCGACCTCTGCGAGGACAGCCGCAACTTCAGCAGCGTGCTTGGATGCAAACGTCCAGTTTGGTAGGGCGGTTTGGACATCCTCCGCAGTCTTGAGGCGTGCGTGAGTAGCGAGCTGTGTGAGGACAGAGTCAGGAAGGATAGCGGCTGGGCTGAGGGCACAGTAGCGGTAGTCTCGCCGACGGCACTCATTCCGCCAGACGCGGAGCCGTGTGCGGCATGCCTCGAGGTGCTTGTCTCGTCGAGGCCCAAGTCCGCGAGGCTGGCGAGCCTTGGTTGATGGCGGGGGCTCGGAGTTGACAGCTGCAGGCAGGTCTTGTGGACTGACGACACCGTCAGCTTCGTCCTCCTCATCGAGCTCTGTGCTTCCGACATCGCAACCACCAGCGATGCTGTCCACCAGGTGCAAAAGCCGCTGGTCAGCCTCAGAAAGCACCTCACCGCGAAGCTGCTTCGCTTTGACGCAGTTGTCGCAGCATGCATAGTGGTTGATGCTGTCGCCTATCGCGTGATAGTTAACAAGATTATCATGATACCAGTCGGTGAGCCTACCTGAGAGATGTGGTGGGTTGTCGAAGTATGCATCGGCAACCGCGCGGCGACAGTGAATTGCTCCAGCCCAACTGCGCATGCCATCCTCGGCCTTCTTCTTGTACTCGACAATAACAGGTGCATCTTCAGAGCAACCCGTGCTCTCCAAGGCCACAGCATCATCGCACTCCGTTGACGGTGTCGGCACTGGATGAGCGGAAGGTGCGGGCACAGAAGTCGTGCGATCAGACGGCACAGTCAAAGAAGATCCCTCATCCACCACCCCGACCTCGACTCGTGCCCTCTTTGCCGCAGAGGGCTGGTTCTCTTGCGAGACGTCTGTGATCGTGCGCTTCTTGCCCTTGGCCTTCCCAGCAGTTGCGGACGAGTCCGACGGAGGCTTTGTTGTGCGTGAGCCTGTCCCGGTCTTCTTCTTCCCACCCTCTTGCTTGACCGTTGATACGCCAAGGGGCGAAATGAGCGGATAACACCACACAAATCTCCAGCCAAGGACTGTATGCACGTATTTTATATGCGAGAAGGGAAGAGGCTCCTAACCAACCCTAACTGAACGGAGACCTATGTCCAGGAGGGCTACGTACGACTCCCGAATGACAGGAGCGTCCGGAAAGGGGCGCGGAAACCACGGAGACAAATGGAGGGAACGGCACGGAGACGGGACGATAGGGAGGACTCAACGGTGCCTGCCCGGACGGCGAGGAGACTTCCGACGCACGGACGCGACGGGTGCGAACCACGTAGGACACGGAGCGGAGACCACGGAGACAGTAGCGGATGAAACGGGTTCGAACTTATCGACTCGACGGCGGTAGGACTTCTTGACGGTGACGGCGATACTTTCGACGGTGAGCACGGAGCGGCGGCGGTAGACTTAGAGCTGAACGGTGGGGAGAACGGAATCTGAATTGCACACCGTGCTACCGAAGGTACAAAAGCAAAGCTACCCTAACGACAGCACGCAAGCCTCGGAAAGCCCTCGCAAACGGTCCTGAGCCAATAGGGGCGGGCGGAGCTCCTTGCGCACGGACCTGCTGTCAGCCTTTAACCACAGCTAACCAACCAGCGCGCGCGCCGAGCCCCAACCGGTTCGAGGCGCTGGCGACCGACGTTTACCCAAGATGGTGGCGCGGAGCTCCAACTCCGGCGATAACCACACCGGCCAATCAACTGGCGTGAAGGACGCTCCAGAACCCCTCCGACCATGCGTCCGTGACCGAGGCTGCGTACGAGACCCCGGAATTGCGGCTAGATGTCTCATCGGGGACGTGAACCGTCTGACAGGCCGCCGCTCGGTGCGGACGGGCTGCAGACCGCGTTGTCCGACCTGTGCGAGGGTTCGGACGGTAGGAGGGGTGACGGAGCGATAGGGAAGGAGTATGGGGCTGTGGCGAGCATACTGGCCGACGTAGGACGGTCGGGAGTACTGGGCTCGCTCCTGTGGAACCTCCGGAAGGGCGCAAATTCCGTGCATAGACGTGTCCGATACCTATCATCCCCTCCCCACTGAAATCTGGACCGTCCTCGGTCCATCCGATTGGCGGGCGGGATGAGGGGGGAACGACACCATCGATAGGCTGGCCCCTGCGAGTATTTAAAGCCGCCGTACCATCCAGCACTGTCCTGTAGTACCGAACGCCATGCCGAACGGACCTGCGACTTGGCCCGAGCTCCGGATCACCGTGAGGGAGGACGCTCTTCGGTACGCCGATGGTGCGGTGTCTCTCCTCGAAGCGGACCTTGAGTCTGGAAATTTCGGCGACGACGAGGTTGAGCTGCGACGCGACATGTCGACGATAGCTGATCTCCTGGTACGTCCCTATCCTCTCCGGAGTGCCTTCGGTGCTGATTTCCGCCCAGGACGGGCTGATGATCCTCGGATGCACCCCCGGACAGGTACTCGAGCTATGCGAGCGTACTCGGACGACCTTATCGGAGTGGCCTATCGAGGCTGCCCTCCGGAACGCTGCCGTGCGAGACTTCCTGGGCCGGATAGACAGCTCCCGCCGGGCGTTGCGCTTGGCCGCGGTGTCTGCCGAGGAACTGGACGTCTCTCGCGAGCTTCAGGTCGCCCGAGAGTGCCTCCTAGTGCTGAATCGTTCCCGACGGCCGGACCTGGCCCTGGCCTTCCGTGTTACTGCGGAGATCCGTCGACTCGCGGAGCGACAGGAAGAGCTCCGCCGCGAGCGCATCGCACTCGAGGACGGCCGGCTCCGAAGCGAAACTCGCGCAGTTGCTCGTAAGCGCTCCCTTCCTACGCGTGCCGCACGGTCTGACCTTGTTCTGCTAGGAGCGGACTCGCCGGTGCGAGTGGTGTACGACGTCGACGCGGGGGAAGACATCATCGAGGGCTCGGACGCCTAGGAAGGATCGGAGACGGGGAACTCCTCAGGAGGGCGTGCGGATAGCGCGGAGGGCGCGCTGCGTCGACGGAGCGCCCGTAGAATAGTCCTAAAGCGGAAATAAAGTTACTCGTTTCGGCATGACAGCGGATGAACTCCGTTGACGGCGAAAGGCGCGGTGACGTCGCGAAGCCCGGTGCTTCCTGATTGTTTGACCTTCGTTCGTGATTGAGGACGCGAAATTTTTTGCCTCCGAGGCTCCCTTAAAGACCTGCCGTCGGGCGCGTTCGGTCGCTCGTGCTCCTTGACCGCTTCCTCCCTCCTCGACGCTTCAACATGGCAGCCCCTCTCTCTCCTAACGTCGACCTCAGCGACCCCGAGGACTTCACCAACGCCTCGAACTTCGCCTCCTTCGTCGAGGGCTTCGTCCTGGACGAGCTGCACCCCTACTCGGGCCGATACTACGGGGAGGCCGCGGAGCACTTCCTCCGCTACCTGGTGAGTTTCGCCCTGTTTGTCGGAGCCATCGGGGGCCAACCGGGCGGTCGACTGAATCCTCTAGGAGGCCGCGCCTTCCGAACCCAGCGGGGAATACCGGTCCCGCTTTCCCGCGTTTTGGGGGACGTTCAGCGAGCACGCCCCCCGGAGCTCCAGCGGGAGTTCTTCCGCAAGTGCAGCCAGGCGGTCCTGGCCCGGGACGCGGACTTCCTCCGCGCGCAAGTCCAACTCCACCAGGAAGGCATCAAGAACGCCGAGGCCCGCTTCCAGGAAGTGTCGCGCCGCGTCAAACCCGGTCGGCGGAACACTCCCGCGGACGTCGCGGAGGCTCGGGACTTGGAGCACGAGCTGAAGCTGGCGCGGAGCCGGCTTGAGGTCTACCAGAAGGCGGAGACCGCCGTCTCGGACTACGGTACGTTCCTACGCCTCCGAGGCGTCCCTTTTTGCGCTAACCTCCGGCGTGTAGTGAACTTGCTCGCGAACGCGGACCCCTCCGAGCCTCGCGCTCTCGAATTTACGGACAAGGACAAGTACCTCCCGTTCGCCCCGGACGTCGTAGCGAAACTCTTCAGGATCTCGCCGCTTCCTAGCCCGCCGCCCGCACGCACGACTTCTCAAGGCCCCAAGACCCCGCAAGGGCGCAAGGCTCCGCAAGGGCCGAAGACTCCGCAGGGTTCGAAGGCTCCGCCGGGTCCGAAGACTCCGCCGGGTCCGAAGACTCCGCAGGGACAGAAACCTCCGCAGGACGACGGCGGCGATGAGGACGCTGAAGGTTCCAGCGAGGACGACGAGCTCGCCAGCACGACGCAGGAACCCCAGCCCAGTGGCAGCAAGAAGCGCAAGCCCGCCAGTGGCTCTGGCCGGCGCGGCGGCAGGAAGAAGCCCAAGACCGACCCCACGAGCGGCTCGGAGGAGGGAGTGCTGCTCTCCTTCGAGGGACCAGTAAGTCTCCGCTCGTTCCTGCCGCGGCGATCGTTTGCTAACTTGTAGGACCTTAGTGCGACCACTGTCGCTCGAAGGGGGGCCGCTGCCTCCCGTCGGGGAAGGTCGGCCTCTGCCAGAAGTGCAAGAAGGACGCGCAAGGGTGCCGGTGGACCGGCTCCAGCGTCTTCGGCGAGATGTCCTGTAAGTCCGTCCTCTTCTCTGCCTTCCGCGGTGGCTGACCCTTAGCATTCGATAGGGAACCGCAAGACCATCGCCCTCTTCAACGGCGAGGGCTGGGTTCCTATCCCCGGAACCCCCGACATCCGATACATGGCCGTCCGCTTCATCGCCATCTTCGAGCGGGACCGACCGCGTTTCCGAGTCGTCGACCAGGACGGACTCGCGGAGCGGCTGCGAGCTGTCGGACTGCCCGACGCCATCGCGCCCACTGCGATCCCAGCGGACTTCGCTCCGACCGTCGAGCCCGCGGAGGTCGCGGCCTTCCGCGACAAGCACAAGGGCTGGGCGGTCTTCAAGGTCCTTCCCTGGAACGCGCCCGCTCCTACTGCGCCTCCGACGACTCCTGCCGGGACTGCGGGGACCTCCTTGCCTGCGGGGGTCTCGTTCTCCGCTCCCTTCTCGGTCCCCTACCAGGGGGACTTGTCCGGACTCTCGCCGTTCGACCGGCTGGTCGCGGAGAACCGGCTGGAGGCCAACCGGCTGGTGTACGACATCTGGGGGAAGGCCCACGAGCTCGTCGCTCGGATGACGCGGGAGAAGGAGCTCACCGGAGAGACCTTCGGGAAGTATCGGTCGGAGGAGGAGGGGGTGGAGCTGCCTCCCAAGATCAGCTTTTCGCGGCTCGCGGCGACGGACCCCGGACAGGACCTCGTCGCGAAGCTCCTCCGGTTCCGTGCTCCTGGGGGTGGGGACTCCTGATTGCTGCTTCGGACGCCTCGGACGGTCCTCCTGTGTCAGTAGCAGGAGCGTTAGTGGGCTTCGGTCGCGCTTTGTACAGTATAATTTTCTTGGTCTGTCCTTGTAGTCTCGAATGCTTTGTATATGCAAAGAAAATGAATGCTGTCTTGTTTTGAATTGGACTGAGTGGTAAGGATAGTGTGGTGCGCCGTAGGGCAGAATTGTAAGTACTAGTGTCTAGATGTAAAGGAATGTTGTAACGCATCGGACGGGGCTCGGACGCCTCGGAGGCGCGATGTGCCCGGTAGTTGGCCACGTAGGAAACCTGATAGGAAGGTCCGGAGAGGTAAAGGAATGTGAGACGACCCTTAGAGACTCGGAGAAAATTCGGACGGTAGTGCGGAAGGAGAATAGATTGTCATAGGGAAGGGAACGGGGGACGTAAGTAAAGGGCAACAGTAGGTATAGTTTCTCGTAATGTAGTGCTTGGCGCGGGATATCCCTCCCCTCCCCACTGAAATGTCGACTGTCCTCAGTCGACGCTTCCGTGGGCGCTAAACCCGGGGTGGTTAATCCACGTCCTCGAAGTCCTCCTGCTCATCTACCTCCGTTGCTTCGATGATGCGGAGCTTGTCGTCGGAGACGTCGAGCGCACCGTCGGGCACGTAGATAGCTTCTCGGGCGAGGTACGGGATGAGTCGGAAGGCGGCGACGGGGCGGTCGAAGACGGCGCCGTTGAGTTCGGCGATGACATATGCTCCGCCGCGGTTCCGCTTGATGACCACGTAGGGGCCGAGGTAACGGGGGCGCATCTTGCGGTTGAGGGACTTTTCGATGGCGTATTGCGCATGAGGACGAGGCGTCCGCGCTCGAAGTTGAAGGACTTGATTGTCCGAGCGTGGTCCTGCTCGAACTTCTGCGCTGCCTCGACCCGCTGCTTGAAGACCGTAGAGCGAGGAGGCTGAGCTGCTCCGGACGCTTCTGGAGTGCGATGGCGCGTCGGACGATGAGCTCGGCGGTCGATAGCATCTTGGTGGGTACCGGCATCAGGTAGGTCGCCTCAGCGATGTCGAATGGCATGATTGGGTTCGTCCCGGTGACCGCGAAGTACGGAGAGCAGCCTAGGCGTCGTCGGACGGTGACTCTGTCCGCCCAGAGGGTGGTGTATACTCGGGAGACCCATAGGGAGGCATCCCCGTCGCAGGCCTTGAAGAGGCCGTCCCGGACGTGGAAGTGCGGTCTTTCGACTATTCCGTTTGCCTGCGAATTGTAGCCGGAGATACGGATATGAAAGACGTGGTACTTCTTCGAGAGGTACTCGAGGGCGGCTATCCAGGGGGACCCGTTGTCGGACACGATCTCGGAGACCGCGCCCCACCGGCACAGGAGATCTTGGTAGAGCCAGTCGCCGATGACTTGCGCGGTCTGCGACTTGGACGCTCGGCCTTCGACCCAGGACGTAGTAGCGCACCGCGCGTGGAAGAAGTGCTTGTAGGTCCCTGGCATATCCATAGAGTCGACGTGAACGCGGACCATCGGCGGAGCAGGGTACGGAATGGTCGGAGGGATGTGGATACGAGTAGTCTGGCGGATCTGGCACAGGTGACAGCTACGGACGTACCAGGCAACGTCGGACTTCATTTCCGGCCACCAGAAACGTTCCGCGACGAAGGCTCGGGTCGCGTAGATTCCGCGGTGTCCGATGTAATCGTGCATTTCGACTAGGACCTGCGAGCGGATGTCCGGTGCGAGTACCCTCTTGTGGGCCCCGTCTTCTGAGGTGCGCCAAAGACGGCCCTCCTTGTCGACGAAGAAATCCTTGGCCCACTTCGAGAGTCGGGTGAACTCCCGGTCGTCGAGCTCTGACGGGCGCTCGCGAGACCTTAACCACTCGCGCGCTAGCTCGAGGCGTCGGTCCATCTTCGCTGCAGCGGATGTCCGCGGAAACCGATCGTACGGTATCGGCGGGACCTCCGGTAGCTTCGCGGACGTTCCGCTGGTTTGCTGCATGAGGATGGTGAAGGAGGGCGCGTCCGGTGCGGCCGGTGCGCGTAGCGGGGCGTCGGACAAACGGAGCGTCGGAGGAGGGTTGACCAAGTGCATCATGCTATAGAGCCGGTCGATCCAGTCGTCGAAGTCATCGTCCGGCTCGGGCGTGTCCCCGGCTGAGGTGGACGCCTCGACAGGCCGTCGGGGCCGTGGTGTACTCCGGGTACGTGGACTAGGGTGAAGTGGAAGGTTGTGATGGAGACTATCCAGCGGTTCATCGAAGCGGACGGGGCGTAGTCGGGGTGCCGGAGCATACCCTCGATGTAGCGGGCGTCGACTTCGACGACAAGGTTGCGGACCCCGATCAGGTGGAACCGGAGTGCGCGAAGTGTCCGGTAGAGTCCGTAAAGCTCGAGCTTGGCCTGCGAGAAACGGGCTTCGCGCTCGTTGAGGGTTATAGAGCCGAAGCGATTGTAGTAGCGGATTTTCGGGTCGTTGATGTCTTGTTGGGCGAGGTGGTAGCCCACGGCGATGTAGGAGGTGTCGACGGCCAGGATGACAGGAGCGTCGGACTCGTAGTCGAGCGGACGGAGGGCGGGGGAGTCCAGGAGAGCCTGCTTGAGGTCCGCCATCGCCTGTAGCTGCTCCGCCCCGAACTCGAAAGGAACATCCTTCCGAGTTAGCTTGACCAGGGGGTTAGCTCGCTTGGCGAAGTCCTTGATGAAGATGCGGGCCACCCCGACCGTTCCGAGGAAGGCCCGGACCTCCGAGAGGTCCTTGCACGGTCCCCAGTTGGCGATGGCTTCGGTGCGCTTGACGTCGGGCTTACGCCCTTCCGGAGTACAGAAGTGCCCGATGGCTACGAACTCCGGTGGTCCTATGTTCGCCTTAGTCCCGGAGAACGTCCCGCCGGCATGCTTGACCCGCTGAACGCAACGGTTGACGTCCGGTAGATGTTCCCAGAAGTACCTTCGGACTCCCGGATTCGCCGGGATCATCTCCCACCCTCCTACGGCAACCTTGTACTGGTCCGCGGGGCCCTTGACCGTAACATCGTCGATATAGGGAAGGGTTACGTGCGGGATCTCCGGCTGCAGGATGAACGTGACGTCGTCGTGGAAGATCGGAACTGAGTTCGACCAACCCATCGGAAGCGTCGTAAGGCGCATAGCTCCGAACGGCGTCTGGAAGGTGGTTAAGTCGCGCGAGCGCTCGTCGATTTCCCGTTCGTCGTACCCCACGTAGAGGTCCAACGTCGTGCCACACGCGCGACCGGCGAACTGTTCCGCGAGGTGATCCGGGACCGGCGGGACTCCGGAGTGCTGGATGGTGACCTTGTTGAGAGGCTCGAGGCTGTGGACGATCCGAATGTTGCCGTCCTTCTTGAGTACGCAGAACCACCGGGACCGGTAGGACGCGTTGGAAGGCTCGTAGACTCCGGCGGCGATCTTCCGTTGGATGAGGGCCGCGGCTTGAGCGTAAATACCGGGCGGGATAGGGAAGTTCTTCTCTACCCACGGAACATGCGGAATGACCGGGAAGCGCACTGGGGGGAACATGTCACGCCGGAAGCTGCCCCGCTCGGAGTCGTCCCACGCGAATGCTCCCTGTTGTTTGCACATGAAGTCGTCTAGGACGTCCAGCTCGGCGGGCAGTAACCATTGCGCGTGATGCGCTCGAAAACGCTCCCTGCGCTCCGCGGTGTAGCGTCCCGTCGGAACATACGGCGGAGGGTTCGGGTCTAGGAGCGGGAGGTCGGCTAGAGGGTCGCCGATCCGGTTGCGGACGATGCGGTATTCTGCGGGCAGCTCGCCGATCACAGGACGGACCTTGAGAGCGACCGGCTTGTATTTCTTTTTGCTTTTTAGTAGAACCGTGAACGGAGGCTTGGAACCAGTAGCGGAGAGACGAGGGGTATCGCGGTTCGGGGGACCGGTCGCTGCGGTTGGCTTTTCGTCTTGGAGACTGGGTATGTAGCCACCGGACGGCCCGGACCCACCGGAACCGACGTAGGAGATAGAGAGCCGGAAGCAGAGGAACGCATCGGAGAGACAGAGGACGAGAGAGCTGACGGAACAGTGGAAAAGAAGAGGGATTGGAGCGACGGTTTAGACGTGACCTCCTCGCAAGCGGACAGATAGGAAAGGAGAATAGATATAGGGGCACCGTCGGGCATGGGGGCGTAGGCGGTAGCCCGGGCGTGCTGGGTGGTATGCTGGTATTCTACCAGAAGGGCGACCTCTCCCCGACCGGCGGTCAGATCCTCGAAGGCCGAAAACCCATGGGCGGTTCCGACGTCTTCGGCGAGTCTCCGCGGGCGTAAGTGCGGAGGGTCAGGCAGCGGTCCGTGTTCGGACAGGTAACCACCAGCTCGTGCTTCTCGTCGGGGAGGTTCCGGCTGCTGACCCCCATCAGAGTCTCGAAGGGACGACCGAGCAGGATGTCGTAGGCGGCGTTCTCCACGACGTGCATCTGTAGGTAGATGGCGATCCCGCCCTGCAGCTCCAGTAGGACGTTGTTGGCTAGGCCTTTGGTGGTGTCCTTGGTTCCGTTCGCGGAGGTCATCGGATTCTTCTGCCTCTCGTCGCACGGGATGCCGAGCTCGTAGCATTTGTCCGCCGAGATCGCTACGACCTCGGAGCCGGGGTCGTAGACGCACTCTACCAGTTCCGCCTCGTTGACCCAGGCGAAGAGCGCCCGGAGTTTCTCGCTGGGCTTGCCGACTATGAGGCTGTTGGAGCGGCTGCGTTGGCGGGGAACCGGCTCGTCCTCTTCGTCGTCGGCGTCGCCTCCCCGCAGCTGGAGGGACAGCAGCTGTTGTAGTTATTTTATAAAACGAACCGGTAATTGGCCCGCACACGTATTACAAAACGAACCGGTAGTTCGACAATGTATTACGAAGCCCTCCGGGGCCTCCGGGAGGCTGCTAGATATGGCTGCTGACCTAATAGACAGCCCGGAGGGGGCGCTTTTTTGCTGTTCCGGACATTCCGGCATCAGCAGCACAGCCCTGGGCCTCCACAACACCTCCTCCCATCAATCCTCGGCTATTTCGACCCTCCCAGCGCTTTTTCGGTAATTCAGATACCCAATATGGTAAGTGGTCACTTGTGGCTGCCTCTGGGCTGACCGTTTCGCCTCTAGCGCCGCCAATACTGCGACGATTCATACGCGAGTGGGTGCGTCGGATGCGCGCCATTAATGCGCATCCAGCGGTACCTTGAACGTAGTAATACGGTAAGTAACCGCATTAGCATTGTCAAAACCGCTAATTTTGCGGGCCCCAGCATAGAATACGCCGTAGCGCGGGCTCCAGCCAACGTACAAACACGCCCATAGTAGCGTTGGAATGCGGCGGGCCGTGCGGTTTTAACGGTACCCTACGCAAATCCGATCATGGAGGTCGACCAACGTCCTCCTCCTGCCTCTCCCAGCTGATGCAAGACCTGGAGACCTCCCTGCACCTGATGCAGGGCTCTCATAGTTTGTGCACAGGTACTCCCACTTATTAGCTACTAATGGGTGCTTTTCAGGGCTTACATAGGTAGCTCTACAGGTCAGAACATTGTATTTCTCTCTGGAGCAGGCTCACATTGGTGCTCGGTGAATATCGAGACACCCAGATAAGATATTTGGAAACGGATTTTTGCGCCGTGTGCCAGACACATGTACGCAGCAGGATGCCAAGTTTTATCCTTATCGGGCAATGTATGCGCCCTTCAATGTCTTATCTATGTTGCGGAAAATCGCTTCATTGTACCCTCTAAGACAACAGCAAATAGCTCAGTAATCTATAGACCAAGCAGATGACATATCATTATGATTCTGACGCAATATTGAGGGGGAGATGATTGGAGAAGAATGAGGCAGGCCAGCAAGTGGTCCCAGACAGTAGTGTGGCCTAAGACCTGTATCAGACTGTGCCGGTATTGTGCTGCACAGCATGCAGATCTCAGTGTGAAATGTAAGACGCGTCTTACTTTTTAAGACATGTCTTAATGCTGAATGAAACCACGCATATCTCGTTCGTCTCTCGGCCGTTCGCCTTCATTTTAAATGCTACAGACTCGTATAATTAAGGGCTTTCCAGCGGTACGCTACTCGTAGTATATTGAGGTTATGGCACTGCAGTATACTGCTCAGTAAGTCGAGCTTGATTATGTATTCAAGCAGGCATAGCAGGTGCGATATGCAAGCAAAAGGCTGTCCAATATGGCGCATGTGAGCCACTAAATGATGCAAAAACTCGCAAGACAAACAATGCAGCAGTTATACCGCTATAGTCAAGATACTGTACAGTCATAATCACCAATGTACATCAAGTAGCCTTGTTTACAGTCTATATTATACCTAAAAAAGCTACCCAACACTGACTTACTACGCGCTGATTGTGCCTGGGAAATTGCAAACCTGTAGGATCAGGTTGAGGGGCAGCAGAGAGGATGCATGGCTGAGAGAGGCAGGAGGAGGACGTTGGTCGACCTCCATGATCGGGCTTGCGTAGGGTACCGTTAGAACCGCGCGGCCTGTCGCATTCCGGCGGTACCATGGGCGTGCTGGGACGGTGGCTGGACGTTGAGATATGGCACATTCTATGCTAGAGGATTGCAAAATCAATCGTTTTTACGCTCCTAATGCGGCTACGTACCGTACCGTTACATGTAGGGTACCGTTGGATGCGCATGCGCAGCGCGCATCCAACGCACCTACTCGTGTATGAATCGTCGCAGTATTGGCGGCGCTAGAGGCGAAACGGTCAGCCCAGAGGCAGCCACAGGTGACCACTTACCATATTGGGTATCTGGATTACCGGAAAAGCGCTGGGAGGGTCGAAATAGCCGAGGATTCATGGGAGGAGGTGTTGTGGAGGCCCAGGTGTGTGCTGCTGATGCCGGAATGTCCGGAACAGCAAAAAAGCGCCCCCTCCGGGCTGTCTATTAGGTCAGCAGCCATATCTAGCAGCCTCCCGGAGGCCCCGGAGGGCTTCGTAATACATTGTCGAACTACCGGTTCGTTTTGTAAAAGACCGCTGGTTAATTACCGGTTCGTTTTACAATACGAGTGCAACAGATGGTGGGAGGGACACGATGCCTCCGGTGCTTCCTGCCTCCTCGGACGGACCGGACAGGTCCTCCAGGCACTGCACCGACTCCAGGACGTCTTCGGAGGCCTCGGGGTCGTCCATCATTACGGACAGGACCGACAGCGGGATGGCCGGTACGTCGAATGCGACGCGCTTGCTGCCCGTCATCTTGTGCGCCTTCTTGCAGATTCCCGGAGCGAGACTGAAGAGCTCGGACACGGAGAGGTGGACCGACTGCTCGTTGACGAAGTTGCGCTGCCACACACGCTCCTCGGCATCCTTGTCCGCTACCGGCGGGAGGTTCCGGTACGCCGTAACCCTACCGGCGGGCTGCGCGGGGGCTTGTCCAGTTGGTCCGACGACGTGCTCGGATGCCGGTTGAGGTCGGCTAGCTGCCTCGGACGCGGAGGTCGCCTCGGGTGACTTAGCGCGGGGCGCGTTAGGGCCATACGCGAAATCTTTAGCCTTCGGCGCGCCAGCGGCAGAGGCGTCGCGGACTTGCGCATAAGGGTGTACCGGTACGACGTAGGAAGGGTTGTTAACCACCTCCGGCGTCTCGGCTCTCAGCGCGGGCGCTCCCTCGGGGACGGACTGGTCCTCCGGTATCTCCTCGATGTGTGCGGAACGCAGCGGCTCCTCGTCCGGTACCTCCTCGACTCGGGTCGCCCTGGTCGAAGGTCCGGAAGTACGGGCAGGCTTGCGGGCGGTCGCCTTCTTCGGAGGGCGCGCCGGAAGCTCGACCCCGTCGAACACTGCGCGCTTGCGCTTCTCGCGGTCCTCGAGGAAGTTGATCTTGTGACGGAGCATCTCGTTCTCCTCTTCGGCCGTACGTACGGACCGTTGGCCGGAGGCTGTGAGGACGGAGAACATGAGCTGCGCGACCGCCGGAGGCTCGGGCGGCTGGGGCTGGTTCCGATCGTAGTAGAAGCGGACTTGCTCTCGAATCGGACCCCTGCCACGCGGAATGGGCTGGCCGTTAGCTAGGACAAGCTGGCCCGTCTGCGCAGAGCGTTGGATCAGGCCGTCACGGATGTCGGTCTCGACGTCGGGGCAGCGGCCTATGCTACAGTCCGTGTGACCGCAGTAATAGCAGTTTCGGTCGCGTTCGCGGGGCTCGTTCCGAGGGGGATTGTAGAGCCTCCCGCCGTCCGGAGCGGGCTGCTGCCCTTGCGGATACCTCGGAACGTCGCGGGGGAAGCGCGGCTGCTGCTCCTGGTGCGGCGGCGGTTCGCGGACTTGGGGCGGGCCCCGCTGGAGTTCCAATCGGCGGTCGCGGTCGCGAGGCTCGTTCCTACCGCGCATAGCGGTTTGAACGGCCGTCTGCACGAGAGTCTGAAGGTCCTCCGTCTTGATTGTGATGGTCTTGTCGTCGGCCAAGGGTTCCTGCCTCGGGGCGGGATTCCTTCCGCGGAACGGCTCAGGCGCTCTCGGAGCGGCGTAGTGCCCCCCTGTCAGCGGCGGACGCAGGCTTCCGTACCGCTCGAACGCCGGATTCGCGTCGAAGTCAACGGAGTCCCCGATCGTATAGGAGATGGCCTCGTGCACCTGCGCCAGGGTGTAGGACACCGCTCGGGGCTTGTCCGGGACCTTCTGAGCGAGGCGTCCGTCGACCGCGCTCCGCTGCGAGGTGTTCAGGAGGCGTAGGAGGTTGTAGGCGGCGTCGCGCTGGGTCAGCTCGGGAGGCTGCTGGTTGATGAGGTACGACGCTATCGGGTGGTATTCGACGTAGAACTGCGAGTAGTCCGCTAGATTCTGGAAGCCCTTGGGATACTGACGGGCCATGAGCTCGTGGTAGTCGGCCATAGTGTACTGATGGTTCTCGTCGGCTCCGACGTAGTAGTCTACTACGGTGTCGCGCCACTGCTCGTACGTCGTATGCTCGTCGCGGAACTCGGGCATCGAGGACCAGCGGCGGGAGACCGGAAGCGGAACGTAGATCGTCGCACCGCGCTTCTTGTCCCGATCGTCGACGACGTTGTTCCTGCGCAGGAGGAGCTCGTACTGGTCGAAGAACCGCTGGACGGTCTCGCGGCCGGCTTCGTCCCAGATCGGGGCGCCGCGCTCGTTCGGGAGAGGCATGGTGTGTGGTCCGAGGTCGCGAGCACCGCCCTGAAACTGCTGAGGCGGCGCTGGCTGCGGGTTAGCCGGTTCGGGGTTGTTGATCGGGTTCGGGTTCGGGAGAGGGTCGTCCATCTCGGTAGTCGGAAGGGCGGAGAGATAGGACGGGTAGTAGGGGCGGCCTGTGAGGTTGCTTCCTGAATTGTTGGTGGTACGGGGTTCCTGCGTCGGCGGGGTGGGAGCTCGAGAGGAGGTGCGAGAGGGATGTTCTGTTCGAGGTGGGCTCGGCGAGTCCGAGACCTTGACGTCGAGGTGTCCGAACGGGCTCGAGAGGTAGTGCTCCCTGTAGGGGAGGGAGGACGGGAAGCGGAGGAGGACGGCAACGGGGTAAGGGAAGACGGCTCCGAAGGGGAAGACAGGGCGGTAGCGAAGCTTGCGGATCCGGAAGGCGAGGGGAGAGGTGTGAGTTCCTCGTCTAGTTCCTCGCGGAATGCGCGGAGACGTTGACGGAGTTCCTCGAGGGCGGTAGCGGTGTAGGAAAGGCTGTCCGAAGGTCGGACGGAGGTACGAGAAGCGGTTTCGGAAGGGGACGGTGATCTCGACAGTTTGATTGAAATCAGAGATGGCCACTAGTACCCCTCGCGGTGGGCTCCAATATGATACGCCAAGGGGCGAAATGAGCGGATAACACCACACAAATCTCCAGCCAAGGACTGTATGCACGTATTTTATATGCGAGAAGGGAAGAGGCTCCTAACCAACCCTAACTGAACGGAGACCTATGTCCAGGAGGGCTACGTACGACTCCCGAATGACAGGAGCGTCCGGAAAGGGGCGCGGAAACCACGGAGACAAATGGAGGGAACGGCACGGAGACGGGACGATAGGGAGGACTCAACGGTGCCTGCCCGGACGGCGAGGAGACTTCCGACGCACGGACGCGACGGGTGCGAACCACGTAGGACACGGAGCGGAGACCACGGAGACAGTAGCGGATGAAACGGGTTCGAACTTATCGACTCGACGGCGGTAGGACTTCTTGACGGTGACGGCGATACTTTCGACGGTGAGCACGGAGCGGCGGCGGTAGACTTAGAGCTGAACGGTGGGGAGAACGGAATCTGAATTGCACACCGTGCTACCGAAGGTACAAAAGCAAAGCTACCCTAACGACAGCACGCAAGCCTCGGAAAGCCCTCGCAAACGGTCCTGAGCCAATAGGGGCGGGCGGAGCTCCTTGCGCACGGACCTGCTGTCAGCCTTTAACCACAGCTAACCAACCAGCGCGCGCGCCGAGCCCCAACCGGTTCGAGGCGCTGGCGACCGACGTTTACCCAAGATGGTGGCGCGGAGCTCCAACTCCGGCGATAACCACACCGGCCAATCAACTGGCGTGAAGGACGCTCCAGAACCCCTCCGACCATGCGTCCGTGACCGAGGCTGCGTACGAGACCCCGGAATTGCGGCTAGATGTCTCATCGGGGACGTGAACCGTCTGACAGGCCGCCGCTCGGTGCGGACGGGCTGCAGACCGCGTTGTCCGACCTGTGCGAGGGTTCGGACGGTAGGAGGGGTGACGGAGCGATAGGGAAGGAGTATGGGGCTGTGGCGAGCATACTGGCCGACGTAGGACGGTCGGGAGTACTGGGCTCGCTCCTGTGGAACCTCCGGAAGGGCGCAAATTCCGTGCATAGACGTGTCCGATACCTATCACCGTCGACTTGGCTCTCTTCTCTTCCAGGATGCCCTGCTCGATCAGAAGGATCGCGAAGGACTGCTGTCCTGACCGACCAGCACGGCCAGCGCGCTGCGTCCAGACTGAGAGCGAGCTTGCAGCAAGGAACTGCACGCCAAGCTCGATGTCCTGGATATCCATACCCTACATTATTAACGTGAGTACGATGGCATCCCTATCGCAATTTGAGAACTGACCATGCCTGCAGCCTCAGTTGCGCAGAGGATGTTGACAGTACCATCCCGAAACTCGCGCATCGTGCGGCGACGCGCGCGCTGACCTCGACCAGCATGGAGGAAGTTGATCTGGTTAGCCATTGCTTCCGGGACCTTCTGCTTGAGATGCCGTGATGCGCTTTGGGCCTGGTCGCGCTTGTTGAAGAAGACGATGGCACGAGGGAACTTGCCGCCCTCAGGTGTGCTGCGCACGAGGAAATCGATTATCGGTAGCGAGGATGCGGCGGCCTTGAGCCGGTGTACGATAGGCGCAATATTCGCGCGGTTGTTGCCCAGGTTGATGAAGTACGTGGTGGCCTCAACGAATTCGAGCTTCAGGAAGACTTCCTTCAGCATGAACGGCGGTAAAGTGGCGGAGGTGAGGAGAAAAGGCTTGCGAAGCCCGAGGAGGCTTCGCATCTTGCAGAGCTCTGCGTACATCTTGCGGAACTTGTCGCCCCATTGTGAGACGCAATGCGCCTCGTCAACGACCAGGTACAGGACATCCTGCATGAAGTCCGGGGAGCGTACCAGGACGGAGAACTGGACATGTTCGAGGACCATCTCGGGCGACGTGAGAAGCACGCGATACTCCTTTGCGGCTAGCTCCTGCTTCGATGTGAGCTCTGGGATGTGTGCGCCCTGCGTTAGACTCACCTTGTGCAGCTGCTTATTGTACACTTCACCATTCACTGCTGTAGCCCTTAGCCCCATCGCCTCAAACCGACGTGCCTGCAGCAAGCACAAATGCGCTCGCTAACATGATTACGACGTCATGATTGTACTTTATGCTTACCTGGTCCTTCTCGAGCTCGTTCAATGGCGAGATTATAATCACCATCTTCTTGTTCGTCGTGTCCAGGAAGAGCGGCATGACGAATGGCATGGTCTTGCCCGCACCGGTTCCTGCTATCACCGCTGTGTCCAGTCCCAACCACAGTGCCTCTGCTACATCCACCTGCCAGTCGTACGGCACCTTCCCTCCAAACGCTGCTGTAGAGAGACGTTTGATGTCCTCGCGCGTGCGGTTCGAGTCATATGCGCGCTCCTTGGTCGCGAGCTTACGCGCGCGGTCGAGCAAGTTAGCGGAATGGGCGGCGCGCTGCGCGTGTAAGTCGGGAGGAGCAGGCGCGTCCATGGAGGAGGAGACAAAGAGGAAAGATCATTATATTGCACTATGGCGGGCGAGTACAGTAGAGCAAGTCCTTGTGCGAGCCAGTAAGTAGCAGTAGTGGCGAACAGAGTGGACGGAAGGAGCGAACGATGGGCGCTTCGGGCTGCCCCCACCCCTCTATACGAAAGTCACCAGACGTTATACGGCGAGGTCCTGCATTTCTTTTTGTCTCTCCGCTTTTGACTCCGACCGGCACGGTGCGGGAGCTCGCCGTATAACGTCTGGTTACGAGATTAACTCGAAGCCATGATTACCGCTATCTCCTTCTCCGTAGTTCATGGTGTGGCGATCCCAGGTGATCATCGGTACCAAGTACATTGACATTGACAGTCAAGCTCACTTGCCTCTCAATTGACAGGCAGTCAGTCATGAAGCTTGAAGTCGGGTTCACAGCAAAGGACACACAGTGATACTTGTGCAAGGACATGGAAACGCTAGACTAGGAGCTATGGTTATCTGCACGGAAGGCCTTTCCGAAGACTCTCACACTCTCGTGCGATGGCGTCCGGATGGCGTCAAAGCTCCGGCTACTGACGCACGCCATCTAGACAATTTGGATAATTTCTGCGACGCGCTATAAGAGTGCTTCCCCATGCAACGTTGACTTTCATAGCACACTTGTTGCTCTCGTATAAGACAGTACATCCCCGCGCAATGGGACTGTCGTCGTCCAGTGAGTCTTCCTTCTGACACAGTTGGCGTAGGAAGCGCAGATCGTGATCGATCGTTTTGCATCGTGCTACCAGACTACTGATCAAACTTTTCAGACCAACCACAGGGATCTAACCCTCCCAACAGCGCCGGACCGATGAAGCGTATCTGCGTCATCGGTGTAGGTCCTGTGGGACTCGGCGCCCTCAAGGTGATCAAGGATTCGCCGCAGTTCAAGGAAGGACTGTGGGAAGTTACTGCGTTCGAGTCTCGCGAAAGGATCGGAGGCATATGGTAGGCAATCTGTATACGTTGCTCTGCTTTTTTTCGCTTGCTGAAGCTATCTGCCAGGGTACCCGCTCCTCCTGAGGGCGACCCGCCTTTGACTGCGCTGTACGACTCGCTCACGGCGAACACGCCCCACCCGCTCATGTGCTACATGTCGTACCCATTCCCAACTGCCACGCCGCTCTACCCCCCGGCCACCACCATCCTCAAGTACATCGAGGACTATGCGGCGCACTTCGATCTCAACCCGCACATCCGCTTGAGTACTCCTGTGACGGCCGTTCACTGGGACGCACCGTCGTCGAAGTGGAACGTATCTGTCCACAGTCCTTCGGGCGACGAAACTTCTGCCTTCGACCTGGTGATCGTTGCGAACGGACACTTCCGTGTACCGCGATTCCCGGATACGAAGGGCCTTGCAGCGTGGCGGGCGAAGGGCAAGATCACGCACACCGCGTGGTACCGCCGGCCTCAGGACTACAGCGGGAAGATCGTTGTTGTTGGCGGCGGGTACAGCGGGCAGGACGTCGTCGCTGACACGCGTCCCTTCGCGTCCGAAGTCATCCACTCGATTACAGGTGCCGATCCGCAGGATCTCGACGGCGGGAAGTTCAAGAGGCGCGGCCGCGTCGCCGAGTACCTAGACCCCACCGAAGGGAAGCTCGTGTACGAGGACGGGACCACCGAGTCCGGCGTGGACCATGTCGTTCTTGCGACTGGGTACCAGTTCAACTTCCCCTTTCTCTCGGAGCCAGAGGTTGTCCCTGGGCTACCACCTCGAGTACCGCCCATCCCGTCCGTCTTGTACAACTCGACGTATCACATCTTCCCACTGGCGAAACACCTCTTCCCGCTCGTGACCTCATATCCTCCGACCAGCATCGCGTTCCTCGGGCTTCCGCTGCGCGTTGCGCCGTTCCCGCTTGCAGAAGTGCAAGCGCAAGCGGCGCTGAAGGCCTTCACGAACCCCGAAGTTCTGGACCTCGAGCGGGAAGTAGAGGCAGTTCGGAGGCGCTATGACCAATTCCGCGGAGACAAGGGCGACAACGAGGTGGCGATTGCGGATGCATGGTTCCGCTTCGACTTTGACGAGATGTTCGATTACCGGGACGAGCTGCACGAGTTCCTCGGAGACGGCTATCGGATCCCGCAGTGGGAACGCGACTTGTTCAGGCAGAAGGACTTCCTGCGAGAACAGTGGCGAGAGCTGGAACGTACTGGCGTGGCTGACGCGTGGTCGCGGGGTGTCGGCGCCGGTAGTGAACCTTTCGAGGAGTGGGCGGCGTTCATGTGGAAGGTTATACGCCACAATGGGACGGATGAGAACACCTCACCATAGATCGCTCGTTTACCATCTACCTGTACATATCGCATGCGATCATCGGGGTATATCACGGTCGCGAGCGCGACGATTCAATGCAATTTGTGAAGCGACTTCGCAAGATTGCCGCAGTGCATTGGGAGGCACGTGATCGCGAGAGGCCATAGGGCGCGCTGTCCGGCTCGCGTCGCCGCACCTGACTCCCACCGCCATCTCCTCGTTCCGGCTTTCGCTAAGTGGCCTGCAACGCGTCTACTGAACTACAGGATACGACAAAGAGGCTTCGGAAGAGCCAAAAGCACCGAGCATCTTAGAAACTGTTTGGGACAAGGGCTCGTCGGTGCGTCGTGCTTGTCATCTCTTGCAAGTTCCAACGAGCCCTCATTATGCATTGACTCCGTTGTGATTCCCGCAGATGAACCCTTGGAGCTCCCTGCATTACCACGGTCAGCAGTGGCAGCAGCCCCCTATTGCGCCACCACAGCGGCCACCGCCTGCCGTCCCCCCACAACGACACCCGCCTCCCGCCCTGCCTCAGCGACCGCAGCCGACGCAACAAGTTCCCCCTGTCGCTCATCAGCAGCGCATTGTGTATCCTGCTCCTGCTCCTGCTCCGATAATTCCATCGTCGCATCATCTGCCGTCCCACATGGCAGCCGAGCCCCCACGTATCGATCTCACTCCCTTCCGAGAGTTCGCGTCGGCAGTGGGAATCGCCATGCAAGACCAAGAAGCACGGCTCACTGCGAAAATCAATGGTATTGAGACTACCATGAAAGAGCAACAAGCACGCACTTCCGCGACATTGAACGGTATCGAGATTGTGATGGGCGCTTTGAGCAAGAACACCAACGAGGTGCTCGAGATGGCGAAGGCCGCCCTTCATGAAGCAAAGAACAGCACCGGCCACACCACAGGGCCGACCCGTCAAGAGATGAAGGACGCATTCACCGCGTTGCATAACTTCATCACCCAGACCACGAGGGCCGTGCTAGGCAAGACGGAGCGGCTGGAGGGCATGCTCGGCGATCCCAGCGCTCCGGACTATGACGACTCCAAGAGGACGGTGTTTGGCCGCATCGACCGAATGGAACAAGCTCTCTTGGAGTTGTCAGAAACTGTCAGTGATCCCGAGGCTGCGCGCCCTGTCATCGTCAGGCACGAGGCTGCTGTCAACACTAGCCCTCCACCTCGTATGACTACCGATGTCGGAGTTGACGCGCTGGCCCCGCCATCCCCATTACAGCTTCCACAGTCACTACTACAGGTTTCCGAGATCGGCGTACAGGCGGAGGGTCCCCTTCTCGTCGATGCCGAAGTTGAGACGACGACGGAGGTCCCGCGCAGGTTCTCGACTGAATCGGGTACCGCGTTCGCTCCTTCACCGACAGCCGCACGAGGTTAGTCTGGCGTGAACTTCTATGACTTGCTGGCGTCGGCTAAAATCCTACTCGTGTAGCGGCCCCGTTCTTCCCGAAGACGTTCGACGTCCAAACTCTTGCCCCAGCTCAGTGGACTCCAAGAGAGGAGGATAGTGGTAGGTCTCTTGAAGGCTTCGACTACCAGTGCTCATCATCTGTTTCGCTTTGCAGAGAGCTCTGACTCTGAACCATCGTGCAGATCTCCACAGGACCATCCGCGCCACTCTCAAAAAGCCGACTTCTACGACCAAATATCGGCCGCACCGCGCTTTGCCAGCTCCATCTTCGACGAGCAGGAGATCGACCACACCCTAGGGGACGGGACAGACGACGCTACCCGGTGTGGGCTTTCGACTCCTGCGTCTCCTCATCGTGCCTTACCAAAGTCACCGGTTGCTGCGATCCTCATTCCCCTTCCATTCCGTAACTCCAAGTCTCCCCCGCTTGCGCCACCTGTTCCGACAATCGCGCCTCCAGCTCTCCCTGCTAACTCGTCTCCTCTGCAAGCACCTACGATTCCCTCAACGCCTCTGTCCCTCAAGCCTGTCAATCCCGCGCCAAGCGCATCCCACGCGAGTTCTGTGCTGGTTGGTCGTGCGCTCAGCCCCGGTGCGGCGTCTTCCTCTTCTTTGTCGAGCGTGCCCACGTCCTCGCCGCCTCTCCCTCCACAAGGAACCGAGCAGCCACAGCAAGCGCCTCCACTTGAACGCACGATATCGTACTCGTCCATGTCGTCTTTGTCCACTATCAGTTCAAATGATTCTCAGCCTGTTCCAAACCCCGCCGCGAGTGCCAGCGCTTCTGCACCGGTGAAGGTGAAGACGGAGCGAGCTGAGAACGGCACCGTGGGACGGCCGGCAAAGAGACGGAAGACGGCCGCATCGGCGTTGGGACTACAGTGCAAGGCTGAGAAGGTGCGCGGAGGGGCTTCTTCTTCTGCTAGGAACGGGCGGGGTGGCAGCTCAGCGAGAGGCGGAAGAGGTCGGGGTCGAGGTGGCGGACAGGGCGGGAGACGCAAGTCGCAGCAATTGAGGATCATGCCCATCAAGGAACCTGCTGCGGCTGCAGTTCCTCAGGAGCCGAGACAAAGGTACGAGGCCCCTAGGATTGGGACGGATTGTCCGTGGCCAGGGAAGATCAGTGGGCACGATCATCGCGAGGTATGTGTCCCACTCGAGGTGCCGTGCAAGATGGTAGCTGATACCGGTCTCGACGTAGTTTGTAGCGTGCGACTTGTAAGTTGTATATGCCCTACCAGCGACGACAACGGAGTACTTACATCGTTTTAGTTGCCAAGGATGGTATCACTTTGGCTGCGTCGGCCTGACGAAAGGCGACCCGCGACTCGATCCCGATGCCGAGTTCATCTGTCCGCCGTGCGAATCCTCGAGGTGCGTCTCCCGATCAAGTTCCCGACCGCTGTGCGCTTATAGCCCGTGTTCGTCTCCAGCGAGATCCGTAAGCGTCCCCGGCGGTGTTCTAATAGGCTCAGTACTGATCAATTCCATCGCATAGGCGAACAACGTCGAAGCGTTCGTTTTCAAGAAGCTGCATGCCTGCGGCCAGATTGCGACCATCCTGGCGCAGCAGAAGACACGAACGAGTACTTCGTCGAGCGGATCATCGGCCGCCGTCCGTATCGCGCTACGGTTGATCTTGATGTCACCCAGCCGACCAAATTTATGTGGCTGGTCAAGTGGGACGGGTACGTCTCCCGCATCTGCTGTGTCTCCCATTCCCCTTACCTATACTGACGCATTATTCGTCACAGCTGGAAGGCGGACCAGGCGACGTGGGCCGCGAACGAGCACCTCGGCGAGTGCAGCCGTATAATCGAAGAATTCGAGTTGGCTGCGGAGATCGAAGGCCGCAACCTAGTCGATCCCGACGCGACCGTACTGCTTAACGAGGCTGCGGCCGCCGGGTGGGGTGCGGTTCGTTTCTGAATACTCCTTGTCCGTTTGTCCGCTCCAGTGCTCAGTGCTCAGCTCTCGTTGCTCATCTCTCCTATTCCATCTTGCTCATCACCGCTATGTTACACCTATGCGTATGGAACCCGTCACGTAGTTCGTCGTCTTTAATTGCTCGTCGGCTTGGTATCATTCTTTCGTCTCGAGCTTTGCACTCTCCCGTATTGCCGCCTCGTCTATGCTATCGCTCTCGTATCGCTTTTGCCTTATTTACTGCCTGTCGGATTTGTAGCATAGGATTCGTTCTGCCTCGTAAGCAAACACAACAATTCGCATCTTGTTTTCTTGCTCATGCACACTTCGGGTCGTATGTCATTGGTCTCGAGTGGCGTCAGCACAACGGATACTGCCGCTTTGTAGGTGATTGAGGTGTGGCGGACTCTTGGTTCACATCACTATGTAAGTACCCACAGGTTGGACTAAAGCCGAAACGGTGTTGCGACTCAGCCAGTCAGATATGAAAGGTGTCCAAAGTCACTCGCGATGGAGGAGATATTGAGGAGGAGGAAGAGGAGGGACCATGTTTGACAAACACAGCGAGAGCGGATCGCACTATCGCGCCGAAGAAGGGAAACCAAGTGGATACTCCCTGCATAACATGTCCGCCTCTCCTCCTTCTGCGAGCTGAATTGAGTCCTGCAGGTATTGTAAGTGACGAACATTCGCGTGACGGTCAGATTGGGCCAAACCTACCATGTAGTGCGTACACGCTACGAAGCATTGGAGCAGAACCTTCCGGTTATCCAGGGGACACATTCCCCATTCCTCGAAGAGATGCGGGGACGGCAAAGGGACTACCAGGCGTTCAACAGTGACGTTAGAAGCATATTGTCCATCCGCGAGGGCTCGAACCAGCTCAGGCGTGACGATGACCTTGTGAATGGTAGGTGCCGAGCGCATGAAGGAAACCAGGAGGACAGGGGCCGCAACCAACTCTTCTACGCCAGCGGCCCTGCGCCTTGAGTTCTCCTTTGCTATTCCCGCTATCGCGCTTGCGAGCAAGCGAGGTACCGCGTCTCGGTGTCGGTCTTGTTCCTAGAAACGATCAGGTCGAACCAGGAGAGCTGTGGAACTTGAAGCTGACAACGCACCGTATCAACCTCGATGAACATCAGGGGACGAAACAAGGAACCCCGGGAACATACGTACTGCTCCGCAGAATGCAAAAACATGACGACACTACTTTCTCTTTCATGTTCACTACGAGCGGATACTCCCTGCCTGAGCGTACGTCGCGTCGCGGTAGCGGTCCTGCATATCGCACCAGCTCCATAGCCCCGCCCGGGACCTGGTCGAGGAAGACCTCTACGAATGCGCGCGCGAAATTGATGTCGTATGGCCCGTTGCTGTGAATAGTATCCTCGAGATGGCGATGAAAGCGATGAGCCCGATCAAAGGGAAACTCCTGGTCGTGTCCCGTGACAGGCAGAGTGAGCACTTCGCTAGGGATAGCGTCTGGGAGACTAGGAAGCGACCTGATGCAGAAGAATTCTTCAACTTTGCGGTCAACGACGTCGATGCTGAGCGTCTCAAAATCTGCAAGACTCCAATTCCGCTGGGACCTGCTAAAATTGTTGGAGGAGGCGAACATGATGAGGGCGGCGATGCGGTGGAAGTTGTAGACTGTTGCCCACCAGCGAGGTGTTATATACTGGTCCCTCAGGGGCTGACCTGGGCGAATTCAAAACTTGTCCAAGACCGCCGGGGCTGCTCTTCATCCGTAATCGTATGGTTGTGCAAGCAAGGCGGAAGACCCGTGCGCAGGATACATGTCTCCAAGAAGAGCGTTTCAGGGTTGACCTGAGAGACACGAGTTCAGCTATTGCCTGGAGCACACTTACACCGGTGCATGATGGAGCTTGAAGGCTAGGAGAATAGACGCCCACCACGAGCTTAACCACTAATAACACCCATATTCAGTGACTCCGCTCGGAACGGCAATGTCTACCCGCGCTTGCAAGCAGAGGCACGTCGATAGCAACGCACGGACGGGCGCGCTCAACAGTTACGTGCTTCTGCATAGCCTGACGCGCCGTGAGCGTGGTGAACGCGACGAAGAGGCACGATCTGGACAAGAGCCTCAACACGGTTCGCTTCTCGCATATCCAGGATTGTGAGCTGCATGTCTGGGCTGACTGGACGCTGCAAGCGGAATTTTACTAGTGACCGAAGGTGTGTAGTCGGGCCGGCACGTCATCAAGAGTCTTGACGGTCGCCGTCTGCTGAGTCGGCACTCGGGTGCACGAATGCCTATGGCAGTATGTCGATGATCGTTTACGTTGTGATTCGCTTTGAGACTGATCCTGGGGAACGGTGTCAAGAGGACGAATCGTATACAGTGTCAAGCGTACAGCAACCAGGTCACAGGTCCGTCACCAGCCAAGAAGTGTCGAGTGTCAGTCATAAGTGCAAATTGTCCAGTTGTCCAGTGAGATCACCCCTCTCACCGCCGCTTGAACACCAGCGGTGCGCGCTCCGGACTATCGCATGTCCGACGTCAGCACCCCACCCCCGCACACACCCGTCCAAAAAGAGGCACTCACTAGATCGTCAAGCTATGCTGGCTCTTCAACAGCCTCGCCTTGCGCTGCTCGAACGACTCGCCGCGGAACTGCGGCTCGTCCTGCACCTCGACCCTGTACTTCGACACGACGAGCGCGAGCACCGCGACGCTCTCCGTCTCCGCGAACCCGCGCCCCACGCACCCGCGCGGGCCGCCGCTGAAGGGCAGGAACGCGTCGCGCGGGTAGTTGCCGAGGAAGCGGGCGGGCTTGAAGGCCTCGGGCTCGTCCCAGTATCGCGCTGCACGGCGCACGCGTGTCAGCGTACGTGACTCGAGGAAGTAGGGGGAGGGGGCGCAAATGAGCGAACTGACAGTTGTGGTGGAGGGACGGCACACAGATGGTGATCGTCGAGTCGCGCGGGACGGCGATCGTCGCCTTCTCGCCGGAGGGGTTCGTCACGTCGAAGACGGTGTCTTCGGCGCTCTTCTTGGGATGTGGACGACGGGCGGGAACCAGCGGAGGGTTTCGTTCAGCACGCTGGAGGGACGCGTCAGCAGAGGAAAGCGGCGAGGGGCAGTGCACGCACGCCAGGGCATAGGAGAGGGAGCTGAAGTCCTCGTATGTCTGCGGCAGTCGTAGATCAGCGACGAGCGGCGCAGGGGCACGGCGATGAGACGCACTGGATTCCGATCTGACGGCAAGACGGAGTTGATGTTTTGGTAGAACGCCTCTTGCTCATCAGGGTAGAGCGCGAGGAGGATGAATGCGTATGCAAGCGTGTGTGCGGTCGTCTGCGAAGCGGTCAGCGGCTGTCGCGCGACCAAGAACCTGGGCACACACCTCGTAACCCGCCACAAGGAAGAGAAACACGTTACCTAGGACATGAAAGTCAGTTCGAAAAATCAGCATGCGGCTGGTCTCAGAACTTACCGACCAGCTCCTCGTCGCTCAACCTCGCGTCGCTGTCATCCTCCCCTTCATTCGCATCGAGCAAGTTACTGAAGAGGTCATGACGCTCCTCCTTCACCTCCGCCGTCCGTCTCGCGTGCACCATCTCCGCGAGGTATTTCTGTACCGTAGCAAGCAGCACATTGAGAGTACGTACTGACAAGAATACAGGATCGGCGCACCTCAAGCTCTTCGTATGCCTGCGCGAAGTACCGGAACTTCGACGGACCCCAGCGCAGCATCCAGCCGGGGAAGATGACCTTGAGGAAGAGCCTGTGAGACACTTCGTATAGTGCTTCCTACAGTTCCGAATATCAGTATTCTGGCCTAATAAGTGATGCAGGAAAAGAAGACAGCGCACCTTGAAGGTCATCGTATGTCCGGGCGGGGCGATCTTGTCCTCATTCCATAACATCCGGCGGCCAAATCCAGCGACGCCGATGACCAGAAGCGTGATCTGTGAGTCAAGAATGGTCAGCGTCCACCCCAGGAAGATGAATCGCGCTGTGACGTACCGGGACAGTGAGATCCATGATATGAGGCACCTCTATTTCGGCCTTGTCGCCCCAAACGTTCTGGAAGACGTCTTCAAGGATGTGAACGGTCTCATCCCACACGAGCCGGTTGTTCCTCTGCGCCCGTGTCACGTTGTCAACCAGACTCAAAGGGAGTACGTAATTGGACCAGGCGCACCTCGGAGAACGCTGGGGCCGCGATCTTGCGCTGACGCTTCCAGATATCGCCCTCAGTGACGAGGATGTTTGAGCCGAACGTTTTGAGAATCTCATACGCCTCTAGTGGTTTGGGAAAGCGCGCACGGGCACCCACAACTTCCTGAAGTGCGAGTTCTCAGCGACCCACCACCAACGACCATACAGAGCATAATGATCCTTGCCTTAGTAACCACAGGATCCGCGACGTAGAAGGTTATCCTGACCCTCGGAAAGGCGTTCACCTGCAAGGAGGCGTGTGTCAGACAATGCGATCAATGAACCATAGGTGAGTTTGAAGTTCTGAGATATGGCCTCGATAGGTAAGAATTGTCGGGGTTGTGCGATACGTTTACAACGCGGTGCAAGCTTGATATGCGTGGATGTGCTGGGGCAGTAAAGTAGACGACATACCGCAGCCAGAACATCCCGCCCCGCATCTGCAAAGTCGCGGTACTTGGTATCGAAGCTCCATTGCGGGCCTGGGTTGATGCCACGCACTCTGAGCGGAAAGAGGAGGAACCTGTCGTCGAAGAGAGTCCGGAAGCCTGGCCAGTCACTGTTACCGGTGCGGGCCTTGAGGAAATAGCAACAACGCAGTCACGTCAAGACGCACTTTACTGCATGAACCGCCTTCCGGAAGTCAACGAATTTCTGTACCACATAGAAGACGGAGAAGAGAGACAGCAGGACGAGGATTTGGCTGTTCTCAAGCATGATCGTGGCGACGGAGCGGAGGAGTCCTGGATTGCGGACCGGGAGAGGGCCGACATCATGTCTCCGAGTCCGTGTGCGTGGCCTGGCTGTGGGAAAGATGTCGAGAAGATGCAGGCGTCACGTATCTGTCTCTGACGCTGGGACTTCGTGCTCCTACCTCGCCTCGCAGTCTCGGCAACTCTCGTTCAGTGTAAAAAGCTGGAGATACGCTGCCGCGAGGGCCGCGAGATCGAGAAATGCCCTGCATATATCCGCAGCACCCAACAAACTGCTCCGTCTCAGGACGAGAGAGGACGAGAGGGTCAAGTCATCGGCTCAAATCACACGTCTGGACCACTCCGTTCATCCTAGTCCTGCTGCCGCATGAGTCATTATGGACGAGCTAGGCAAGGATGCCCTCGCTGAAAGTTTCCAAAGACAAGATCAGTGAAGTCCACGCCCGAAGGGTGTCAACTCTCCCTCGGGCGCTCAGCGATCCACAGCACCAACAATGCACGCGAGCTGGCTGCGCATGGTCGTCTGCGTCAGACTTCAGTACGTGCTTTTGATTTGATTGCTCGAGCCTTGTACAATCCCACCCTGACCGTCGCCGCAGGATAGTAGTCTTGAGTTCAGACCTGTTCGACCATGACGGCGTAGACCCCATGGACGCCTCAACATCAGCGAGACGACTGCCTGGCGCCATCTTCATATGCGCAAATGCGCAGCATGTCGAGTAAAAGGTATGTAAGGTTCACGGACCTTCGGGACACGGGTACGTACCGCCATCTTAGGACGCGTGCGCTTCTCACCGCCATACATCATGATACATGCGTTCGATCCCCTTCTCCTCCTGCACATTTCTGCGCTGCTCCGTCCTCTGCCTTTACGACATGAACTGACGCCTTTCCGTCTCCGGTCAAAGCCTAGCCACGACTCCCAATCGAGGTCTGCGAGCGCGTCATCGAAGCCGTGTACTCTACAACGACTTCTACGCGTTCGTCTCAACGTCGTTGGCTACCCTCTCTAGATGTGCACTCGTCTGTCGTGCATGGCGTGCACGCGCCCATAGGGTTCTCTTCAAATACGTTCTCCTTCAAGACAAGGACGCGCTCTATCGCTTCGCAGAGCTCCTCCACGCATCGCCCGTGCTCGGAAGTCTCGTGCGCACACTCAGAATGCGAGGATACCTCCATGTGCCATACAGTCCTGCTGTATTGTTCCCCACGGCCCTGCGAGGGCGGCTCACAAACCTGGCGGCACTACACATCGACGGCTTTGACGAGGCCGAGAAGGCTGCAAACCCACTACCTGAGGGCGAGAAGGAGCTCCCGTTCATACCATTCCACCGATAAGTACTTCCCGTCCCTGTTAGGGTCCATCTCGCATACCCACAGACTAAGCCTTGTGAACGTGAGGTTCTCGTCATTCGGGGACTTCGCCCGCTGTCTCAGCACCCTTCACAACCTGAGAGAACTGGACTGTCTACAGGTTTCCTGGGCTGTCCTCGGCCTGGATCCAGTCTGTATGGTGAAGTCCAGCTCCTCCGCCTCGCGGATGACGTTCCTGCCGCACCTCGCGGTACTCCAGGTATGTCTCCGGATCGCTCAAAGCACAGGCTGGTATTGACTCGCATCAAAGTACTATGACATGGATGAGTGAGGAAGGCAGAGATTGCTGTCCGCGCTCCGCCTCTCGCTCCGCACGTTGGGGACCAGTCACAGTTCCCTAACGACCCCCCTGCTGTGCGAATCGAGCATCCTCGCGAGTCTTCCTTATTGACCGGGAAGGCGCTGTCCATCTCACCATCTGTTCCCATGATCGTCGGTCAGGTGTCGAGCAGGAAGCCCTCTCACTTGCTCTGGATTTCCGGTCCTTCCCCTGCTTAAATTATCTCCTCTGTGCCCTTGCGCCGTTTCCGCAGCCACATGACCAAACGCTCGAGTCTCTCCGGGACACGATCGTCTCATAGTTGTCCTCAAGCGATGATGTAGTCGGCGATCCATCACCATCACAACGACACCTTTACCTTAGACCATGCGACCGACGATGCTTCACACGGGAGAAATACGTTGAGCTCCTCCGTGCCATTGGCCTCGTGGTAGAAGAAGCACTATGTAGGAAAGGAACTGCCGCAGAGCCGGGCGATCCTGAGGACGGGGCCGGTGAGGACACCGAAGATGACCAAACTGAAATCAATCCTTGCAGGGAAATCCTTGTTGTTCAGGATCTCGGAGACCGGCAAGTTGAGCGGGAGGAGTGGTGGAAGGCTGCTATTGCAGAATGTTTTCCGACACTCTCGAGGTGGAAGAGGCTTTACGTCGTTCCAACTGATACTGGTAAGTGTGGCATTTATATGTGACAGTGCTTGGTTTGGCAATGCTTGGTTGTCCACGAAGCTGACTATTCGCAATATCCACAGTATACACAGAACATCATTGGGAAGATCACGACCTAACTCCGCAGGACTATGCTGACCGCAGGATCTAGTGGAGGCTCGCCGCCGCCGCAACTTAAGGCGAAGTGCGAGGGGTACTGCTGCGCATAAGACAGAAGCGGAAGCCTTAGTATTAAGTAGTTACAACTTAGGGATCATATACATCGCTCGTGACGAGCGACATCGAATAAACTCGTCTGACCGGCTTGCTACAGACCTACTTGAAGCAGGAGTTCTTCATCACTCTGGGGACGCACACAGAACGTTTTCAAGACCCGCATCCGATCCGTCTCGACGGTCATCCTCCTTGAACCATGTCTCTTCTCTCTGGTCGTCCCATCGTCACCATTTCTTGTTTTGTTTCGTCTTCTGTTGTCGATTCGCCCCGAGGTTATATGAAACGTCATCCGCTCATTTCTCGCCACATCGTCACTCCCGTCCCAAGCAAAAGCAATAAAAACCTATCCCATCAAAATAGCAACTCCTGGTTTCGATCCAGGGACTTCAGGGTGACATCAGATATGAGCCCTGCACGCTTCCACTGCGTCAAGTTGCTATATCAAACTATCTTCGTTGGCATATACATCCAGCACAAGTACATTCAGTAAGTACTCCCAAGCACTAATAGTCTCCCGGGTGCCCTAGGCAGACGATTGACAGGTCTGTTGAGTGGGGGCAGGGACGACTTGACAAATCAAACCATCTATGCCGTGTAACTCTATCCTCTCGATGCGCTCCACACTTCGACTACTTACTTACTAGCACTGCTTGAGTCGGGTGAACGGTGTGAAGCTCGCGGTAGCGATCTTCGCATCACCGACATCGGCCGCGATGTTAACAGTCCGCGGCAAGGACGTCGCGAGGGCCGAACCCGAGAACTGGACCGTCCAGATGTTGTACCCCGACGCCGCCACCTTGCGACCAGTGGCCGGCTGAGCGTCGGTCGTGTTGACGCTGTTGAACGAGCCACCGCTGGAATCGGTGTTGAAGAGGTCGTATTCGAGGTACACTCGAGAAGGGCTGACGTCCGCACGGACCTAGAGAAACGCAGGCGGGGAACATCAGATGGTCTGAGGGCTGGGAAGGCATGTGGGGAAACATCGGCTTACCGCAATGTCGATAGTGGCGATCGACGAGAGTGTACCTGAAGTGGTCTGGCATGAAGAATCCGCGAGCATCAGCGCATCCTGCAGCACAAAGCCAACACCGTCCTGGTCCTCCGTCCGCACGGCAGACCCATCGCCCTCGTCGACTTCGAACCAAAACTTCGATATCCCCGCAGATTCGTCGAGGACGGAGAAGTTCGTCGCAGCCGGACCGATATTATACCATACAGAAGTGAAGTTCCCGTCGTTGAGCGCGGAAGCGACCATGTTGGCGTTGGTGGAGAGGACGTCAGCGTACGAGGACTTTGTCTGTCCGGCGCGGTCAGCCCAGACGATCTTCACTGATCGAGAGCTGCTCTCGGCCGTATCCCAGAACTTCGCGATGTCTCAGCTAGGGTGGTGATGGGACGAAGCGAGGCGAGGCTTACCCGGACTTGGCCAGAGAGATGAAGGGTGCCGTCGCCCATGTAGGTGAGCAGCACAGACTGGGGCTTGACTGGTAAGGGCTCGATGACTTCTGTCAGCTGCACCTCTTTGGGAACAGTATCAAGCATCCGCGCAAAGAGCGCCCCGCATGTCGATTTGAACAGGTCAGGAGACGCCGCGAAGCTAAGTATTAGACGGTCATCAGCGGCTGCTCGGTGAAGCACATGGAGTGCCGGACTTACGAAGACATGGTTGCATTTCCGTCGCTGCCAAATATCCGTTTATCTGAGTTAGTCGTATCGTTGTGGCCGACTACCAGAGGGTTGTTCGTTGTTCCATGCACGTACTCGAAAGCGCTGTCTGGCAGTCAGGACGATGGCTTCTGAGGACAAGAGTACACTCACATCGCGTTATCGAAGTTGAAGGGAGTACTGTCAAATGTCTGCGATACATCGTCAACGCCGTCTGGAAGCGGGACAGTGTCCGGGAATGCACTATGCTGGACACCACCGAAGGAGTGTCCGCATGCGATGAGTGAGATCATCTCTGTTTGCGTGAATCCTTGCCGTGCGAATGCGGTGATGTGGCTCTCGAGGTCCTGCTGAGGTTCAGGTACACCAGGGCTGTTCGGCACCTTGGCATCGACGCGACCTCCTCGGAAGGGGACTTTGGGACCGCCGCTACAGGATTTCGTGTCAGAGCTAGTACAAGGATCAAAACCAGCGAGCTCTTACCATTGCTCGATCGCGGTCTTAGCTCCGAGAGCGATGAAGTCGGCCACTGCGGTTGAGGTCAGCATAGTTCTGACGCGATGGACCGCATCAGTGGCCTACCTCCGGCATAGCGAGTGATGCCAAGGGTCAAGTGTCTGAGACTATTGAAGAAGCCGTTCCCTGCGTTCTGCATGAGGGGTCAGGCCTCAGGACATCTGGTCGTCGTGAGTGACACAGATGATCCTCACCTCCGCTCTGTCCTGCTCATATTGAATCGAGGCGTCGAGGCCACCGGTGCCGTCCGCCACGTTGTGGGTGGCCATATCATGGTAAGCCTGCAAAGTGACTGACTGGTAAGCAACATATGCGTACAGAGCGCATGAGACACATACCGTTCGAATCCAGTCAGCTACATTCGAGCGATTGACCGTGTCGCCAAAGTTGAATCTGCTGCATGGGTCGAGCGCACCAGCTAGGATCCCGCGAGAGTTGAAACCGTGCTGATCGTACACCAAAGACTCAAGCTCGTCGAGCTGAGGGTTGGGCCAGGTGTACGCGGTAGCAGAGGCCGCTATGAACAGGAGGCTAGACAGCTTCTTGAGGCCTGATGACATGCTTGCGATTGGTGAGGGTGGGTTCGCTTTACTTGGGCGAGCTTTTGTAGGATTCGTCCTCGGATTTGCGCGGTCAGGCACAGCCGTATGCGAAGCATACAAGAGCATACATATCTCCGCAACACCGTGCGGGTCCGGATTGTATTCTCAAATGATCCATGACTGCCCGGTTCGCGAGTCATCTGGTGAATATTGTCGATGTCCTGAGCGCCGAGATGCTGTGCGTAGCATCATTCGCAGTCATGGGCCGCATGCATTCTGAAGACTGAGAGGCTCGACCGCGGGGCTCTTCGGAAACAGTGAATGATGCCGCATAGTCCGCCGTCCGGATGTTTCAGAGCTGCTGAAAACCGCAGTCAGGCCATGGCGTTCATGCTATTATCTCCAGGGAGACAAGGAATCGATGTCAAATCCCTCGACGCGTATCTTGCATGTCCCTCGCACAATACATATGGCGTCCACCCACCCGCCCTCGCCGGATGGCCAGAGCGCAGTCGCAGGCCGATAGCGATCGACGATGACCGCCAGATGGAGTGTGGGACCCCTAATCGTCCGAAGCCGTCGCGTTGACTGATATCTTCTCGGGATTCTTAGAGTGAAACAGGACCGCGCACGGACGAAGACGAGGGGCCCAAGCGCGCCCTCCCCGAAGGTGCCGTGCGTGAAAGCTTTGCGCGAGGTCACGTATCATTTCCCTACCGCGGAAGACGACAGTGGACTTCCAAGGTAGCATGATCGGGCACTCACCACGTCCGGCTTGCGAGCTCTGTCCGCAAATACAGCAGTCGTCCATATTGCGCGTGTATGTAGTGGCTCTGCGTACGGTCAAAGACTCCTCTTCCCTCGAGGCACCCCACCGCCTGTTCAGAACGATATGCGATAACTCGAGCATTGCGTAGAGAGGTTGAGAGCACTGAACCATCAGAGAACTGAGACTCAGAGCTGCGAGTAGGTCAAACTGAACCGGTTCAATAGAGTTCAATTCGGATTGATGGGACCCATTACACGACACTCATGTTCCCAGGTCCGAGAAAGTCGGAATTGAGAACTTGCTGGAAACCAGTGCTGACTACAACCTGACTGTATGCCGATACACTTTTCTTGTACTTGAACCACGACCTTGCACATCGAACACTATGTCGGACGGGCGAGGAATGCCTCTCCTGAGCGGGCCGCCCCCAGAGTACTCGGCGAACGAGGCAGCATGTCGCAAGTGCAACAAGGAGTTTAACATCCTCTTCGCAAGATCGAGGAGATGTAATCACTGTGGTGCGTCGCGTTGTCCTCGTGGTCGTAATCGCGAGCTCACTGCGAGACAGGATACTCGTACTGTCACTCGTGTACCGACTACCAGGCACTCATGCCGCGCGGCGGTGCGAACGAGGGAAACACGAGCGGATACGATCCCCTGCCCGTATGCGCGTTCTGCATAGAGATGCTGCAAAGTACGTTGACGCGTGCTCTCTCCGATGTAGCGGCGGCGAGTTTAAGTGGCGCATAGTCACAGCAAGCGGGAAGGGCCAGTTGAAGCAGCTCCCCATGGCGAAGCTCAAGAAGTACGCCAAGGCGTACAATATCGACGTCGCGGGCATCATCGAGAAGGACGAGTTCATCAACAAGCTGATTGCGGCAAGGGTGAGTGCTCATCCCCATAGTCCTCGTCTCTGAGTCTCCCTCCGCCATCGTCTCTGTTCGCAAGATCCCCAGTCCTCCTCAGAGCTTTACACGCCACTACCGCAGTTATGCTGGCTAAGTTCGGCAGCTGCTGAATGTTAGCGTACTGTGTGATCCATGGGGTGTTCGCCCGGTCGTTCCCACAGACGCTCCTGGACACTTCCTAGTGCCGCAGCATTGGCTGTATTCGGCTGCTGGGAAGTGTCTCCGCACAAGGCAGTTTGGGGAAGCGAAACATCGCTCCTCGTTCAATGGAGTCTGTCTTGCCTAGGAGGAAGAGCACTTTTCCGAACGGGGACGGACTCGTGAGGTCACGGAGAGATGTTCGGCGCCCTAATCCGGTGAAGTGACCGCCCTGCCACCCATACTGACAGGATAATGTCTAGTATCAGGCTTTGCTGGTGGTTGACAATTCATGGCTCCCCGTTAGATGCTCTTGCGATAGCGAGGCGACAAGGCAGGAGGTGGCGGACAGTCTTCTGTACAGCTTCCTTATGGCTATGACTTTTTGCCCGCAGCCGCTGACGCTTTAAATCGAAGGGCCCCGATGGATGTCTGCCGCGGGAGAAGGAGAACTACTACCGCAAGCACTCGGTCCCAAATCGCACTGGCGACCGCCCTCGTGGCCTCTTCTCGCGGGCCATGGACGCAATGTCAGGCGACCGCTCAACACCGTCACAAGCTCCGCCACCGCAACGACCGCCGCCCCAATACCACCAGTCTCAGCACTACCCGGGCTCACAATCACAACCACGCCAGCGCACGACGTCTGGTCCGAGTCGGTACGCACCCAATGGATACCCTGGCGCTCAGCAACAGTACTGGCAGCAGCCGCCCACACATGGCCATCCGCAGGCCCAGTACCACTATGCGCCGCCGCCACCCCAGTCACATCCACGATATCCGCCGCCGCCCGGACATCCGCCTGGATACAATCCGTCGACGCGGCCGACGGGTAGCAGTGCGAACAGCCAACCGCAGATGAGGCCCCGCGCCGCGTCCGCATCGTCAACCCCGCGCGCAACGTCGCCCGCACGCCCCGTGGTCGTACCGAGCATGGACCAGCTGCTGGAGATGACGGAAGAGCAGATCGCGGCGCTGTCGATCGGGTCGCTGAAGGAGATCCTGTTTAAGAACCACGTCACCGCGCGGCTCATCGTCGAGAAGGGCGAACTCGTCTCGCGCGTCAAGGCCCTCGTTGACGAGGAGCGTGCTGAGCGCGAGCGTAAAGCGATGGAGGAAGAGGCCGAACGGGAGTTCGAGGAGCAGATGCGTCGTGCAAGAGAAGAGGAGGCCAGGGGAGGTCCTGCGCAGTCGACCGGTGAGGCCGAGGACACCACTGCGACGCCTGAGCCCTCGAGGGATGGGGCGACAACTCCTCCCGCGTCTACGGCGTCTCCTCCCCCGGCGAGCACCCTCACCCCGAAGGCGCAGGCGATGGCTTCTCGGCTGGAGCGGACTGGTCTCTGCGTCATCTGCCAGGACGAAGAGGCGAATATCGCCATCGTCGATTGCGGGTATGTTCTGCTTCCCCATTCCTCAGCTTGGCCTTGCTCACGTATTTCGTCTAGACACCTCGCGATGTGCCGTGCTTGTTCTGACCTGATCATGAACAGCACACGCGAATGCCCGCTCTGTCGCACACGAATCGTCACGGAGAGCCGACTGCTCAGGATCTTCAAGAGCTGACCGGCTTGACGCCGTGGCGATGTGGTCGCGTGTGTACTTGTAGTCCTGTTGTGTCGCGTTTCGCGGGCGGATTATGTACGAGATGTGTTTGTAATGTAAGGTATATCATGGCCGTCCATATCGTGGTTTATACATGTCTCTCTGCTCATCCTGCAGCTTCGAAGTCCACTCCTTCTGCCGTACTAGCGCCACGTACGGCAGAAGGGCAACGACGAGGCGAGTGCTTCATCCGCCCGCTCCCTCCTGTTCGACGTGCTGAGAATTTGGCCTTTTTAAGGGGTTGTGTTGTGTGGTATTCCTCGGTTGGGAAGCGTGGTCTTCGGGCGACCGTCGATTCAAGGCCATCTCTAGACCTCGGTGGGTCGTCGAGCACCGAGAGTCTTCAGTACGGGTGGGTCCAACACATCGTGGCCCGGGAGACGTGGCCGCACTGCCCCACTGAGGATGTCCAGCCTGGTGACGCGGCGAATCCGAGCCGTCCTGTTTTCTAAGCTGCGGTGGTATCCGGGTGAGGCGAGAGGCAACAGGTGAGAGACTGTAGCTGCGGCTGGCGCAGGGCGAAGAAGGTGCATAAAAATAGGTGTTGTCAGTCTAGTATCGGCACGACAGTGAGACGACTGTATTGGATATGATGTCACAACTTTTTTCGAGGTTGGAGATCGCCAACTACATCGTCGCTTGAGGCCATCCATGAGACGAGAGCGTCCCGCAGAGACTCGAGCTTTTGATCTGGCTGCACAAACGGTGCGAAGAGACAGAGGAGATGTTTCAAGCAGGGGAACGAGCGGAGATTCAGAGCAATTGAGGTGGCTTCAGGCTGTTCGACACCTGATCACGAGAACGAATGGTGAGATGTATGCTGGGTTGAACAACCTGAAATGACTCACGAAGATGCTCTATTCGCACAGCAGGGGGATCGTTAGGGAACGCTTTGGAGCGAGGGGCCAAGCGCGGATAGCAATTTCTGCCTGCCCCGCTCGTCCATGTCAAGGCACTTTTGTATGAGTCAATACCAGCCTGTGCCGTGTCTGATCGGAAGACATACCATGAGCTCCTTGAGGTTCGGCAGGAACATCTTCCGAGAGTCGTGGGAGCCAGTGCGCTTCGCCATACAGACTGGCTCCAGGCCGAGGACATCCCAGGAAATACGGTGACAGGCCAGTACTTTCAGGTTGGGGAGCGCACTGAGGAAGCGGGCGAAGTCCCCGAACGACGGGAATCTCACGTCTGCAAAGTCTAGTCTGCAGATAAGCGAGATGGATGTCAACAGCAACGGGAAGCTTCGGTGGATGGGTAGGAACGGGCGCTCCTTCTGGCCATCAGGAAGCGGATTTGTAGCCTTCTCGGCATCGTCGAAGCCGTCGATGTGTAGTTCCGCCAGGTTGGTGAGCCTCCCTCGCAGAGCCGCGAGGAACAATACAGCAAGGACTGTACGGAACATGAAGGTATCCTTGCATCTGGAGGACGCGCACGTAAGAGCCCAGCTCAGGGGATGCGTCGATGAGCTCTGCGAAGGGATAGAGTGCATCCTTGTCTCGAAGGAGGACGAATTCAAAGAGGATCCTCTGTGCGCGCGGACGCCATGCGCGACAGACGAGTGCGCATCTGGAGAGCGTGGCCAGAGCAGTGGGGAGCTCGAAATAACGACTGTCGTACACGGCTTCGATGACGCCCTCGCAGACCTCGATTGGGAGTCGGGGCTGGCCTTTCACCGGCGACGGAAAGGGCGTCCGCCATGTTGTGAGGGAAGAGGCGTGGACCTGAGCAGACTCCAGAGGACAGAGCAGCGCAAAACGTGCAGGAGGGAAAGGGGATCGAGGACTCGGAGAACCTGCGCGCATGTATAGCGGTGAGAGGTGCACACGTCCTAGGATGGCGTACGTACCTGTGTATGACACGAGTTTCGATGACAACGATAAGAAGACTCGAGTGCTCGGCGATGTAGGCTCACACCTTGAGCAGACACCGCAGCAAGGGCTGGACCGATATGATTTTGTGCCAGGAGAGGCGGCGGAAGTTGAGATGCTCTAGCGCCACTTCCCGTAGAAGACGGCAGGTGAATGAGCAGCACTGGACGGGTTGCTTGTGTGGTGCGAGGCTCGGAGATAATGATGTGCAGGAGCTCTGCAGGAAGATCTGTGAGAGTGCGAAAGGCCATCGTCAGAGACAGCTCGGAAGATGGTGGCGGTTGCAGAAGAGCACCGGGCGTCTAGTGGCCTCGCCTGCTTGTTGGACAGGCCTGAGCACTCATGTGTGCACCGGCAAACGATAGAATCGTTGCAGCAAATTCCGACACGAGTACATTGTCTCCTTCGGGTGCGAGATCAAACGTCTCACCGCGCCACCATATGGTTCTGTCGATTGATTGGGCTAAGACAAACGCGAGCTCGGATACACTGTCCAAGGAACGACATACATAGGAGGTCCTTGAGTGCGCTACAGCAGTACTAAGATGTACCTACGGATGAGACAGTAAGCGCAGGGATCAATAAACGAGGTAAGCGAGCATCGACGTACCCCTCTGCAACTTCTTCACTCTCAGTAGACCACGCTCATGAAGCCCCTTGAGGGCGCGCTGGGCCGAGGCAAAACACGTCGCCCAGTAACCATTCCTGTAACGCAGCCGGCCATGCGGGCCAATCACGAGTTCGAATACTTGCAGATGCGGGAAGCGTTCCGGGCTGAGAAGCTTGTCGAAGTCGTGTATCTTGAACACTTTCCTGTTTCCTATCGTAGTCGCCCTGAGCATGCCGTACACACGGATCGTGATCTTGCGGAGCGACGGAGGGGCTTTCCCCAGAATTTTGACAAGTGTCTCGCTCAGAGGCCGCTTCGGGCTCTGGCGGTAGACCATGGGGAGCGTGATATATCGAAGCTTCTTGCAAGCGGACAGGTTCAGCTTCTTCCAATCACCTGCAATACCGTGATTGGAAGTGTTCAGAGACGCGTTGTTCGAGATGGAGAGGATCAGATGTCGCACCTTTGAGGGAATTAACATAACCATCATCGTCTTCGATTGTCAACGTGGTAAGGCGACGGCCTGCGCTCCGCAGCAGCTGCCCCAGTGCAATGACAGTCTGCTTTGAGTCGACTTGGACGTGGAGCTCTCGGAGCGAGTTGCTCTTCACGCTCACGGATAGCGCTTGCAGAGCCAAGGCAGTGTGCTTGAGGGAATCCGACTCCTGGAGAAAGAGCCGTCGGAACTCAAGAGGTCTGTGAAGGTGCTGGGGTTGGAATAATTCCTCGATGTCGAACCGTTCAAGCTCGAGTGTATCTGTGTCTCTGGGAGTGAACAACGACAACACGCGAAAGATACCTGTCAGGGAGCTCTTGTCGTGAAACTGGTCCCCGATGACGAAGCTGGATAGTGGAATAGGTTCGCGACAGCGCGCTGCACTCAAGTCTGTGGGCGTGACGTAGCGAAACGAATGCAAGGCCAGAGAATCGAGTTTGGGTAAGAGTTCGACGATGCTAACCACGAGCGTGACGTCGATGGTCGTGAAGGGTGAATCATCATTCTCTTCGATCTCGCCATCCAAACAGACAGAGATCACGGTTCTTGCAACTCGGGGGTACTTGCGTAAGAACTGCAAGAACGGGTCGAATGTTGTCACGCCCGTGAGGGAAACGCGGCGGAAGTCGAGGTGTTCGAGTGCGACTGCGCGCAAAAGACGGCAAGTGCGGGAACAACAGGATACGTAGTGCTTGTCGCGTCTCATAAACCGGAGAATGAGGTGCAAAATCTCAGGAGGGAGATCCGTGAGGGTGCGGGTTGTGTAGAAGGCCATATTTCGGGACCGCTGTCGACGACGACGAGGATGAAGATAATGTTGACGAGGTGGTTGTGGTGGTCGCAGGAAGAGCATCGGGCGTCTATGTAGTTGAGTCAACTGATACAGTCAGGGCAGCGTCAACACCTGCTTCGGCGGCCAACTGAAGCAGGCCGCTCAGGTGGATGGTGACCGATACCTGTGGACGAAACATGCTGCGACACTGTTGTGCGGAATCGCTCACGAGCCGCTTGTGTCGCCGAGACGTCTAGCATCTGCCAGGTGTCTTGCAAGGGAATGCATAGATCTATCAGTATGTGATCAGCTGCTTAGAAAGGTAACGAACTCACACCTTGCATAAGATCAACCCAGTGCGGTACCGCGGAGTCGATGAAATGCCCAGCCGTGCATCGATGTCGAGAGTGGCGATATTGGGGCCTGCACGAGCTGATAGCTTGCCCAAGACCAACCCACGTAGTTACGCTTGAGTCGAGCTCGACTGAAAAGTCTTGAATAGAAGCGAGTTGCATTTCAAGAGGCTAGCAGCAAGTGCGTGCTTGATCCGGGAGGCGGATTTATTCCGGACTGTCGAACGACCGGTAAGGCCGACCGGCACTCGTGTGCACAGAACGCGGCCACAGCGAGCGACTCGAACGGGTGTTTAACGGTGCAGAATGACGCAGAGGACGCATGTCAGCGAGGTCTGTTCATGACAATAGGCCCCAAGAGGGTGGCACAGGTGGAGTTCTCCCCCGGACGTCGTGAAGATTGAAATAAGGATGCCGTCCCCACATACTAATAGGACCTGATGGCGAACGGGAAGGGCCGGGGAGTGACTATGCTTCTACTAGATTCGACAACGGCAGAGATGGCGTTCCCAACGCATTCAATAAGAGAGATTCTGGCGTGGGCAACTTGCAGGGTCAGGAGGGTTGTGTCATTGATGATGGTGGTAGTTCGGACACTATGACTCTTGACCTCGTCATACCGTACAGCACGATCTACACGGACGAGCATCGAGTAGTTTCGCAACGTGAGGGTACGAAGGAATTGCACCCACCGGCTGGGACGACGTGATTTTGTCGGCGGAGATGCGGCGGAAGTCGGGTCGTTCGTCGTGACTTCGCGTATATGATGTGAAATGAATGCATGAACAAAGTTGAGGTCGGTCCTTTCGAGTAGCTTGGTCTGTCAACCGTTTCAGTCGAGCACCACAACCGGAAGGGCATAGGACGCAGCTGCAGAGCAGTGCTGCCGGACGTCAGCTATCCGTGTCGGGAGCAAAGCGTTGGGCGTCTGATGCATATGACCCGCCGGGAGAGCCACATCCATGTAAATGTGAGCAGTACTTTGACGACTGGAGTACACACGAAGGACGCACCAATTGGAAGTTGGCACGAAAGGCAAAAGCGAAACGCACTGCAGCGACACAGTGACTGATAATTCGTCGGGATTACAACCAAACCTAGCAGCGGCGGAAAAGAGCAACACAGACATGTACAACATCGTAGCAAACGCGAGCAAAAGTCCGATCACATATAGCAGTCCACTCTTCAGGACATCTCCACGTCGGCTGCAGCCGAGGTAAGGCCCGAATCCGCCGTGATCTCGTCCTGCATGAAGGCCTCCAGCTCCTTGTCGAGCTCCTCCGCTGTCTTCGGCTTCGGCGGCTGTAGCCTCTTGGTAGACCGCGCGTTGCCCGGTTGAGGGCGCTGCTTGGTCCGCACGGGGCCAACACCTGCTTGTCTGCGAAGAAGCATCAGCCCCGCGGCGGACCTGGAGGGACACAATGACTCACGAAGGTGCAGAATTCTGCCGGGCCTTTGGCTCGGTCTTGCTGAGACGTTCGAGGAGAGGCGGCTTCTCGATGCGGTTCAGGAGCGAGGGCGTGCTCGCGCTTCGGCGGGGAGGGGGCGCGGTGTCGTACGCGATCGACATCGGCTGGTCTGCAAGACAACGACAGCCGTCAGAACGACGCTGGGGGATGACAAGGACGACGAGCTGGTTCAATTTTACTTTTGCAGAGGATCCCATCAAACTGCTTCTTCGCCCTCGTTGCCTCCGCCGGGGTCTCGAACGTGACAATGGCGACACCGGAGGAGCGGCCACTGCGGTCGTACTGTTGACAGTCATATCCACGGTGGTGTGCGCCAGGAGGATATGAGAGTGGTGCGAAATAAGTCGGGTTGGTGTCTCGTTTTTCATGTGGACTCGGTGCATGCGGAGCTTCGTACCCTGATTTGTGGATCACGGACTAGCGTGCCAATCTGTCCAAAGATTTGCTAAAATCCACGTTGTCAGCTCAGGTGGCCAGAGATTGTGGTGGGAGGGGGGAGGGAACCGGATAAAGAGAGTGCGGGCAGTGGTAGTACACTTGCTTGCCAGAAAAGTATCCCCTATACTCCCCTGCAGACCAGTGGGTGGCGCAAGCCGGCGTACGAGGTCATCTAGGAAAGGGCGACTAGCACGTCGGGCCAAAGCAGCGACCGCAACATCGGGCTCGCAACTCGGTAGGCGGTCGCGTGCAAGGCTGCGATGGGGCGCAACCGTTCACACTGATTGTGCACGGTTGTCCGGCAAACGAGCCATCGGACATTCCTGGTCGCTGGGATCTTTATTGTCGCGCGACCGCCCGCCAGCTGCTCTGGGAAAGATGGGGGAGTCGCTGCACATCTCATGGGTAAGTCACGCACGCTGTAGCAGCGCTGTCAACCGCGCCGCCGAAGACACATCTCTGCGTCCTCGTCTATTTGCCCCATCAAGAGACGACTCGCAAGCATAACAAAATCCTTGCGATTGCAGTAAGGGACTCGCCGTCCATCCTTCACTGGACAAACTTTCCCGACAAGGTTGCAGGCCCAAAGGGCTGAAGAGCGTATAGGAGGGGGGCTCCACTTGCAAGGTTCTCGTGGCGACATATGCTCGAAAGCACAGGGCACTCTCATGAAGGAGGAAACAAGAGTAGAAGACGTACACTCAGGTCTTTGGGAGTCACTTCGTAGTGCAGATTGGAGACGACAATCCTCGTGTTTGTGACGCCGTTTGTGGGCCTTGCAACGGTATTCTGAACCGCTCGAGGAACTCCTGGCGCTCTATCATGAAGCCACTGTCCCTCAGAGCCTTGCGGCCGAGCTGCAGCTGCCGGTCGCTGTTCGTCGAGTCAACAACAAACTCGCGCTCGGCCGTCGCAGATAGGGGCTCACGCTGTAGGGCTTCTTCGTACGATTCGCAGCAGGAGCCATCTCAGTTCAAGTTCGCAGAACAAAAAACAAGCAAAGATGATGCGGCGAGGACGGGCGGGACGAGGAGAGATGGTGGAGGTGGCGGAGAAAGCTGGCAGCAACAGGGCGCGAGGCCCACTTACACCCAGACGCCCGAATTTAGGCGGCGACAACACTCGCGGCTCGCCTAAGATGGAGGTGGCGGATACTGATACTGATTGCGTACGTAAGCACGTACTACTATATATGGTAAGTCATGCAGTCTTCACTCACGAGTCTGGCTGCCTGCTTGCTCTATGCTTGCTCTTGCTCACAAGGTAACTTCCTGCAGCTAAAAAGGACCTCATGCTGATTGTTATGACAACGTTTTTACCCCATCTGTAGTCCTCTGTAGTCACAAGCACGCGTGGGCGCTTAGCTTGTTCTGTGCGCGAACTTCGAGCTTCGAGCCTCAAGGGAAGAATTCGACATTGAAATGCACCTGATAATATCTAGCTTGGGCCTCAGAGGTCCCCGCAAAAAATTGGAGTGCATACAAGTCAGGACAGTTGAGAACTGGGCAAGGACTGCGAGCGCGAGCGCTGCGAGCATCATGGCGACCCGAAACAACGGAATCAGTATCCGCGCGCCTCTGGCGCGCCCGCCCGAGCGGATTTTTTGGCATTATTGGCCACAAAACCCCGTATTTTCGAGCTCCCTACATCTGTAGGAACGCACATGATGCTCCACTAGTGAGAACTGGAGATGGGGTGGCAGGGGAGGGATCTACTGAGACCCTCTCCTCGTACCTCTTTCCTTTTTGATTTTCTTTAATTATTATTTGAATATTTGTTTGGCCACCCACCTCTATCAGTATCGAGCCACACTCGCCGCCCAGAAAGGAAGGTCTTCAAGATCGTCGCCCTAGTGGTTTGGGGAGCGAATCCTTCGACCTTTGCCTGCATCAGTACCATACTGCGCACGCAGCACATATATACCTTAACACTGCTAGCTGCGATAAACGGAGCTTGACGCTTAACTCGCCGAGAGAGCAGGCTGTAGGCTTCACCTGCTGTCAGTGCTGCCATCGTTCAATGAAAACGATTTGTGATCTACAACGAGAGAGACGTACAGCAGACAAGAACTATTGGTTTTTTTGGTCAATTTGTGAAGCTCATGGTACTCTGTATGACCTACCGCACTGCAGTCAAGTTTGCCCTACACAACCCTACATGTTGAATGACTTTCAAACGGCACATTGACAATCATATGTGCACAAGGATAAGTAAACGCCTTGTAAGCATAAAGAGCTAAACTACGGAAGTGTTCACAGGCTCACAGACCAACACATGATGACCTCAAACCGTTGTCCCACCAACGGAACGGCGCCCTCAGACCGGAAGTGGAATTCTTGTCAAGCTGTCTGAATTCACGAGGTTCTACAGAGTCACCTTTACTTCAATCAACCGTTCCCAAGGCCCATACGTGAATAATACAAGTCGGAAAGGAACTTATGCCAAGTTTGAAGTGGGAGCACAAAGACTCGGAGCGCCAGACACCGCCCAAGATGAACCAGGCGCTTAGTGACGCGTGATTACATAATTTCGTGGGCGCGTCGGCGGAGTTCCAAATGCGGATTAAAACCCGGGCAATGTTGAATTCCAAGTCCTCTCTCAGCGTCGACGTCGACCATCGCGAGACTCCTCCTCGTCGCCTTCGGCGTCGTGCTCGTTGTCTGCCGCGGCTGCTCAGCACTTCTCTTCACTCTCCCAGCTAATCCCCGCAGTCTCTGTCGGTCTTCGCCACGCCGCAACCACGCCCCCTCATTGCCTCACCTCCCCCAACTATCCACCTGCAACCCACACTAGCTAGCATCTATGGCTGCCACCGCACGTGCTTTTACTATCTTCAGAGATCACTTCGAGGCCCCGGTGGCCGAAGAAGGCCCAACCACCACCATCGCCGTCACCCCCTCCGGCCCCCTCCTGGTTTACGTCGCTGACAAGGAGAACCACGACCCCCTCACGGGATGTCGTGCGCTCTCCGAGCAAGTGCTCGGCAAGAAGCGTAAGAACACCCTCGCTGTGAAGACTCAGCCGGTCTCCCCAAGCAAGAAGCCCCGCCCGCTGGGCGAGAAGACGAAGAAGCTGTCCTCGTCTTCGAGCAAGCCCGTCTCGGACAAGAAGACGAAGCGGTCGGGCTCATCGAAGCGTTCAACCTCGAAGCGCACCCGCCGCGAGCCGTCGCTCCCGCGTCTTGCCGAGGAGGGCGAGGAGGTCGAGGCGCTCGACCAGATCGCGATCGACGCCAAGTGCAAGGAGCTCACCGTCCTCCCTCTCGCGGACATCTCCGAGGCCTACGAGCAGGCGGTGATGTCGGAGGACTTGCTGGCGCGTGTCCAGAAGATTGCTGAGGAGAAGGTACGTGTGGTACCGCGGCGAACGCCACCGTTAGCTGATGCTGTCTTGCTTCGAAGGTTCAGCTCTCGGAAGACAAGCTCGAGCAGCCGACCACTCCTGACCATTCCCCTCGAAGGTCGACGTCGCGTCTTCGCCTGCCCCCGCCGCCACCGGGACCGTTTTCTCGACCCCCGAGCGCAAGCGGATCTACTCCGCGTTCACGTTCTCGACGCCCTCGCCGGCAAGCCAGCGCTACGCCTCCGCTCGCGGATCGAGCGTCGAGCGCTTCTCCGATGTCGTCTTCTAGGTTGCCTTCGTGCCTACGTCCCCCACATCCTATCGCGCCTGCGAGTACAACGTTTCCCTGCTCTCTACATGCTTTCCTACAATCCACGTGCGCCAAACATCCTCATACCTCCCACCTCCGATATCCTCCCTACCTCCGCCGCCATGAAGATTACGTGCGCCATGTCTCATACGACTCGTCCGCGGATTCTGCTCGCCCAAGAGGACTTGGTCTCAGGACCTACAAGTACCCACGTACCCCACGCGACAGCGCGTTGTACTATTATATATAATTCGCATCTCATCCATCTTGCAACCCACGCACGCATCTATCCCAAGTCCCCCACTCTCCTAAGATCCTCGAGCCCACGTGCTTCTTCTTGATTGCACATGGCTCGATTTGTGCGATCCCCTTCCCACCGTCCACCCACATACCCTCTGCATTCCGTTGCTTTGTTCTTTCTTCCTTGCCTTTGTCTCCGTTATTTGGTTATCCCCGACAATCGCCTGTTCGTATCTCCGCATCGTGTCTGTCTGCTTCTGTCTGCGTCTCGGTCCCGCCTCCCACTCCCATCGCCATCCATCACGTCTCCTATTGCCCATCATTGTTGTCATGTAATTCTTTGCTTTGTCGCCCGCTCGCTAGCATACGCCACTCTATAGCTTCCTAAGTAGCCTCTTTGGACTGCGGGTAGATTGTAGACCGTGTATCGCACTAGTCGAACTGCTCTCGAATGACACATGTGAAGTGTCTTTTGTTTCTCGTCAAAGTTGGACCTGGGAGCTCTCCGTGATATGTCGACATGCAGTCCTCCTGCTGGGGTGTGGGGCTCAGGATGTGTGCGTCTATCTTCCCCAAAACCCAGCAGCGCATGTCTTGGCGACAGAATTGCTGTTGCGCGATCATCCAAGCGTTTCTGCACGCAGGCTCAAAGCTGAAGTATAGTATGCGTGCTCGTCGTCCGTCTCGGCGAGCAGGCTCACCAGAGTCGGGAACCGAGGAGGTACCCGTGACGTCAGATTAACCCCAACCCCAGCATGTGGGTCCGAGAAAGGCCATGTGATAAGACCGAGGAACCGGGCGCCCGGCGGCTTCTCCGCCTCTGCCGCCGCCTTCGACAGGTTTTGGGGCCTGGGATCCCTCTTGACCTTCAACCACCACCATCTCCCGCGAAATATGCGCGATACATCCCTTCGTGCGCGCAAATCGGTATGTTCCCGCGTAAATCGCGCTTTGCGGCTCCGAACCGGCAGGCAGCATCTCACCGATGCCCCGATTCGCGCGTCGCGTCGCGTCGTATGTGCGGTTCCTTGGAATGCTGTCCTGACGATCATCTCTCCCCGCGCAGGCAAGCGACGTCAAGGGCCCGAACGGGCAGCCCACACACACAGTTGCCGTCAATGAGGTCGACAGCGGCACCCGTAGCAAGACATCGAGCAAGACGCTGACTTGGTTGGAGATCCCCGAGTGGCAGAGAGACAACGAGTTTTCTTCCAAGGTGCAACCATCTACCGCGGCTATGCGTCTTCTGCGTGCCTGGCGAGCGCTCGTGCTGGCGACGCAAGTGCCAGAGAAGAGATCGTGGACTCAAGGACGTCTGGGGGATGGGATAGTGGGGATGGGACAGCGGGATTGGCACAGCGGGTGGAAGGGACGCTGGGGTTGGGATAGGGACAGGACTGCGCTGGAGTGCAGGGACTCGGTGGGGCGGGAAGACATGCATTCAGAGTGCGTGCTACTACAGGACTGTCTCTGCTACGACGCCGCGCTGACCCCTGCTTCGTCCTCCAGGCAGCTACTTCCCATCTCCTCCTAGCGCACCACCAGCTCGCGATGCCAGGCACGCTTTGAGCACCCGGAGACGCCCTGCAACTCGTCACCGACGTCTCCTGGTCCGCGTGGGTGAGTGAGTGTCGGCTTTCGGAACGGAGCAGGAGCTTCAAGTACTCACCGTTATCCCAGTGATGCCGCTCGAGGACTCGGACGTCTCGTATAAGGTGCACCGCGCCGTGCCAGAAAACGGAGCCAAATCGCTCGGGATGGACCCGCACAAACCCGGCGTCGACCGCCGCTCGCCCACAACGGCTTCTGTACCCGAGCGTGAGCGCCATCTTTCCCTCAGAAGCGAGAACGCAAAGTACTCACCCTTTTCTCCAGGAGCGTTGCACCCAGCAGCCGACGTCGTGCCAGGAAATGCACTCGAGCCGGGTCCATACCTGGCGTAGCGGATCGTCGAGAACGCCGCGAGCCGCAAACCTCAGTGAGAAACGCGCCCGGCACCTGGACGAGCGCAGTGCCAAGCCTCGAGCTCGAAGACTCCGCGGGTGCCAGTGAACTAGACAGGGATATGGGGTGAGTTCCGTGCTCGAGGTACTGCTGCAGATGATAGACTGACCTCTCCATCCAGTGCCAGTCCCGATTGTTTGACAGACTTGTGCCGCGCCGCACAGCAACTCGCGGCTTGCCATGCGCGATATCGCGCCCTGGAAGCGGTCTTCGGTCAGTAGTGTGCGCACCCGGGACCCGGAGAGACGGCGAGAGGACAGCGCGGAGAACGCGTACTGAACCGGCCGGACATGCCGACGGCGCAGCAGCGTGCTGGCATACGGATCTCGAGCACGATGCCCCGGACGCAACATGTGTCGAGCCGCTGACCGTCGAGAGGCATGGCGTCGCCCCGGATATGCGACGACGAAGCACAGACTTACCTGTACTGTACCGAGCTCCGAGATTGCAGGGCACTGCGCTGCCGGCTTGTCTTACTCGTATGTTCAAGGCTCGACCGACGGTCTATTCTGTGTGGTGAACTGCTCGTAAGTCTTGTGCCGGTCACAGTGGTCGAAGTGAGAGAGCACTAACCTCTGTCACGAAGTTCCATAGCACAGACAACGGCTGAAGGCCCTGCACACGGTCCGCGGCCGCGACGGAGATAGGATGGGCGATAGAATCGTGGTGCAGACGATCCGCAATCGCTAGCCCGGGCCTCGAAGGGGCCGATCAGTAAAGCACACAACGGGCAGCAATGCGATGCCAGGACAGTGCGGAGATCTTGTCTCCCAACAGCCCGCCGCTGACCTGCCAAGGGCTCGGAGCGGCAGCGAGCAGTCCGCCACCAAGCCCGAACACAGTTCCTCGAACTCGAGAGGTCATGTCGGCTCGCAGACCGACACGACGCACGGCCTAGTCCTGGAAGCACGAAGGCAATATGCGGGCTCACCTTCACGTTGCCACGCGGCTCTTGCATCTGCCACGGTGAGGTTGCAGCACTGCGCCGCAGTCGGCCAGTCTTACGCCTCTAAGCTCAAGCTCAACCGACCGCGACATACGAACCTGGGCAGTTGGACGGTCGGTGAGTCTCGGGCTTCATAGTGTTGCTCAAGTGCGCGACATCTGACCTGTCTCTTCTTGTGCGGCAGACTTGACACATACCAGACCACGAACAGCCAGTCAGCGACGTACTGGACGCCGTCATAGGATCATGGTGCAGAAGGTCCGCAATTTCCGCGTGCACGAGCCCTGCCGTCGTGTCATGCCCGAGACGAAGCGCACCGACGATGTACTTGCATGGCACAGCACATGGAGCGCACAACGGCCTTCTGCTGAGGGCGCGCGTTCAGCACACCAGACGAAGGTTCAAGATGAGTGCGACTTACGAAAGCACGACCAAGACACCGGCGGCCAGCCCCGAGCACGCCCGGCACTCCACTGGTCTTACTTGTATGCTCGACGACAAGCTCGACCCACGGCAACGTTCGACTCTAGAAGATAGACAGCTCGTGAGTACTTGCACTAGGTAGGAGGCAGAGAGAACTGACCCTTTGTCTCGTGAGCTGGCACGACAGACATACCAGACCCAGACGAGCTCGGCGACCGCGAGCGCATCGTCTAGAGTGCCGAGCGATGCCACGGTCACCGAGGTGGGCTGGTTCCGGGATAGGATGGGTGATGGGATCATGGTGCAGAAGGATCGCGACCTCCGGATGCACGAGTCATACCGTCGCGTTCAAGTCGCGCCACTCCGGACGAAGCAGGAGGATGTACTCGGATGTACTCCTGCACTGAACATCCATCTTCTGCCGAGGACGGACATTCAGAACCACGATGACGGAACGCTACGTGGAGAAGACGACTTACAGAAGCACGAAGCCGGCGTCACGACGTCCTTATCGCGGCAGCGTGCACGGCATCCCGTGCAACCACCGCTGTGCAACGTCGCCGACGATTCGTAGCATTTCTGCGCCGTCATCCCTGACGACCTCCTACCACACGAGCAGCACGTTAGTCTCATCCTACTGGTCCGGGAATACGACTGATGAACTAACCGGTTACTTCCAGAGCTGACAGAGCAGCCATGCCTCGAGCGCGAAAACGCCTCGGACCATACTTGACCTATATAGCACAGGATCGTCAGCATCTCATCGTGCTCGTCACAAGAGGAACTACCACGTACCGAGTCGATGAGTCGAGGTCATCTTGGCGGACTTGCGTCGGGCCAAGTGGCCAGCAGCCGCGGATAGCTGATCAGTCGTGACATCCTTCGTTGCGCAGCTGAGCAGAAGGTGAGCGTCGTCGTCAAAGCGATGTGCATCGACCATGCATACTCACATCATGCTCGAGGACAGGCTAGAGCTTCGAGCGGTGACAAGTCATAGCGGGAGCGACGAGGTCGGAGGAGGACGGAGGACGGAGGGGAACGTCGCAATGGGGGAGGAAGAAGTGGGGGAGTGGAAGGTAAGAAGAAGAGATGCGTCGACGTGGCGTGTTGACCTTCGTGGGTCGCCCTCGCTTAACACCATTTGGTACGTCAGCTCTTCGCCCGCTGCCTGGGCCTGCGGCATCTTCAGATCTAACGTCGTATCGTCTCTATTCCAGGCTTCAAGTCCAGCATTTCTCACGCGAAGTCCCGCTGCCTTGGCTTCGGACGTCTCCGCATTGCTCGATGCGCATCGGGTGTCGTGCAGCGGCGAATCGACTGATTGCTGATTACAGTATAGGCTACACTACGGATGCAAGAGACAAGAAGATAACCTCGATACCGAGCTTCCCGACGTGCACAGCGAGCGGTGCGAGCACCAAAATAATCAAGAGACTGAAATGTACATTTCTGCCCGCTACTCGACGTCGCTCTCGGCCTCGACAGCGTCCGACTCCTCGGCGAGCAGCCCGCTCTCACTTGCCGACTCGATCTCATCCTCCTCCTCAGCCTCTGCCTCCGTGAACTCCTCGATGTCGTCCTCAACCTCAGTCTCCATGTCGACGGCGGATTCAGCAGGGAACTCCTCGATGAAGTCGTCCGAGAGAGCCTCGCGGAAGCGCTTCGGGCTCGGCTCCCACTCGCCGCCGCTCTCCTCGTCGTATACATATTCCCTGCTCTTCACACCGCGGCCGTACCGAAGGTTCCGCGTCCGGGACAGCTTCGTATCGCAGCGCTGCTTGCGCTTGCGCTTCGGGGGCCGCGCCGTGGTGGTCAACACAAGAGGCATAGACGTGGACGTGCTCGCCGCGGACGGCTGCGAGAGCTCGTGGAAGTCGACAGGGTGGAAGACGAGTGGGACGACGCGCATCTCCGGGGTCTGCGGGCGTGGCGGCGGCGGCGGCTGGAGAGTTGTGTTGGGAAGGACGCTCTCGGGGTTCTCCGCCGCCCGAGCGCACTCGTCGTCAGTGAGCTTGACGATGCGAAGCGTGCCTTTCTCCCACAGCTCAAGGAGCTTCTCGAGTGGTTCGGCCTTCCCGAAGTAGCCAAGGTTCTGGAAGGGGATGTCTGGCGGCCAGCCCCTCATGCCGCACCGATATTTACGCACGATGACGCTCAGAAACAGGCTGTTCGTCCAGCGCATCCCGAACGGGTCGAACACGCCAGTGAGTTGATCTGCTCAAGTCAGCGGCGGACGCGAGATGAGCCTGCGGACGGCTGTACTCACAGAGTCTGTACCACATTCGCACCCGGAGCTCGGTGCGGAGACGGTTGCGCTTCTTCTTTTGACACAGCCATTGCTTCTGGTGCTCAAGTGGCACGTCGGGCACCTCATAGGGCTCGTCGGCGGCGGGTTCAGCGACGGATGGAGGCGAGCTCATGGCTGAGTGGGCGGTGGTGATTTGTAGTGAACAGCGAGGCGGACGGAGCACGAAACATACGGGTAAAGCCTTTGTACTAAGCTTGATTGAGCGAATATATTTTTGCACTTCCCTCCCCATGTGCAGACCGCCGTCATGATGTGCAGCGGCGGCTTCAGCGGACGGAATTGCCTGCAGCTTGTCGGGAATCCATTGCAGGGTCCGGCGCACGCTTGCGCACACCGCCCGTGTCCATATTTGTCCAAGAAGCGGGGGAACTCAGTGTGTTCGCAGCATGGACTTTCGGGAACCATGATGCCGCATGGGCGTGGGACTCGGACTTCAGTGTCATGCTGACTTCCAATGATTCACGGGTACCTGTGCCGGTGAATAGTATTCTGGGCCACGGTTCTACCACAGCTGCACTGTTCAAGAGCTGTCTGCAATATTATATCATGCACGCTGGCTTGTCCAGCACTGGTATGGCGAGTCTCACTTGTGACTTGACTGACTTGTGGTTAAGTAAGGATGTACACTCCTTGCACACTTGCACAATTCTTAGGCTGAGCTTAGGGTCTTACCATGTCATCTGCCATTCCAAGAGAATGTCGTAACACCGGAATGATACTCAGCCTTCGATCCAGACCATTATTAGGTACACACTGCGTAAAAGCGGCTTTGATCTCGGCTTGCGCAGAGCTGCTGCGGCAAAGGCACCTACTACAATCTAAGATGTCAATTCTGTCTGCTTCTCAGGAGACCCTGAATGCAGCTTCTTTAATTCTTGAGCCTCCGCTTTCCCACATTAGGGATCATATCTGCATGGCAATGTGATGAGGAGGGCTTGCATCCCCTGGACTTACTGCTCAGTAATTCAGATCACGTCTGCATGCTATTGAGTAAGTTTCTGCATATTGAGCTGGCTCGTCCTCGATACAGAGGAGCCTGTAAGTGCAGAAACCCACCAGTGAGGATACCCACGGAGATATCATCCTGAGGAGCCCGTTGCAGAGAAGCACCACTTGTACCTGACAGATAACCCCGTCCGGAAGCAATGCACAGCCGTTCAAACATTCTTCCCGCATCCGAGGACCCTGCACGGAGACAATGGGTGGGAGATCAACCATGTTGCAATATCCCAAGAGCAGACTGTATCCCACTTCACACAGATGTTTGAGCAACAAAGACTGTATTGCGCGCAAAACAAATGCTGACTATAGTCTACAAGCAGGTCCGCAAGACAAACAGATATCGTTCTGGGAAGGCCGGGGACCGACGAGCATCGCACCCACGAGAAGCACACCCACCGCACCCACCTGCCACATCTCGATCCTCAAAGCCATGGAGACAAGGTCTCCGCTCTTCCGGCGGTCCAGACAAGAAATTAGAATGTGGGCGTCCGTGCGACCGATCGACCGATGACCGGTGCTGCGTCATGGATGTAGATACTGCCTCCCGACTCCCGAGGACCCTGTGCGGAGAGGTTCAGCGTGAATGGAAGCTCAATCGGCGGCTTGGGCGCAAGGCACGCATATTCTCCGTGCGTCGTATCGCATTCTGCACTCGAGTCTTGCGCACTGACTGGATACTTGGTTCACAGATTCTGTTGCATTCGACACGACCATCTACGACAAGAGGACCTACCGGGCAATGAGCGCAAAGGATGACACGCGAACCTCGAAGTCCGAGTCGAGGGCGCCGTTACACCGTACCGAACAGAGCCCTCCTGAAACATACTCGCCGCATGCAACTGCCCCTGCCTAACGTCTCAGAAGCTGGCCGGCACTCGCCAGAAGATACGGAGTCTGTGCGAGAACATGGGCACGCATGCTCCGAGTCTCGCCCAGACTCTGTCGTAATCATTCAGGGTCCACAAAGACACTCGAGACCTGCGAGTCGGCGTTGGCACGCTGCCATTGGCCACGCACTCGAGGTTCTCGCGCGGGACCCTGAAATGCGACGAGTCGACAATACTGCCCGCCGTCTGCTCCGTCGACCGTGAGAGCATGCCCGAGTGAGCGGACGAGGTTATGCGGAAACGGCGGGGTTTCTCCATAACCCCGTCTGCAGAATACATCATGCCACAGTCTGGGTCGAGACTCGGCATGCCGCGCGAAGCGGCGAGGGTACTGGCCGGCGGGGCAACAGTCACATATCAGCCTGGCACCCGCCGTCACGTCGTGCATGGCTCCGCCACTCTCCCTCTTTCCCCTGAGCCCTCTCGTCCTTACCAGCGTGACGATACACGCTGCCTCCGACCCGACCTCATCCACGCCGACCGCCCTTCGGTTGCCGTCGTGACCGTGACCTGGGCTCCTCGCTGGTACGTGCTCCTCAGATGCGGCATGCCGGGTTCGAGCTTACCGTTCGCTTGTGTGCAGGGCACCGCGCTGCTCTTGCGAGCGAGACGAGCCCCACGTCGTCGTCCTGTATGTGAGCCCTCGCATCATCGCCGCTGGTGCGCACTCACCTCTCCGCAGACTGAGCTCGATGTTCTCCACGACAGGTCGTCGCCATCGCAATTCACTGGCGACGAGTCTTCGCAGCCACTTACCGGTACGTCCGACGTACCTGCCTCACCGCTGTCTCGTGCTCACCACCATATACACGGACAGCCTCAGCCCGGAGCGAGCGAGGCACTGCTGCTAGTGAGTCATCACTCGAGCCCAGCGCACTGACGTACCTTCGTGCTCACCATCCAGAGTCGAAGACCGAAGCGCATAGCGCGCCGTCGACATGCACGCAGCTCTCTGCCGCGCCGCACTTGGAGTCTGTTGCGACGCTCTTCTCGGTGAGCGGTCGGTCTTCGTCGAGCATCCACGCACCGTCTGACGCACCTTCCCACTGACAGTGACAGACCCCCTTCACCCCGGAGTGCCCGTCGAGCGGTGAGTCGTCCCGCTGTCTCTATGCAGCGCTATTGACATGCACATCGCACGCGCAGGTAGGTGGCCAGGATAGGGCTTCAAAAAACGAGCTAGTCAGCATCAAAGTCGTGCAGTCATGCACGAAGACTTACCGGTACGTGCGCCGTACCTCTCCTCGTCGCCCGCTCGTGCTCATTCCGTGGGACAGGGACAGGGACCTCCCGGAGCGAGCGCGGCACTGCCAAACGCAAAGTAAGTCAGCGGTTTTTGTCGATGCTCGCGCACTGTCTGACGCACCTTGGTCCTCGACAGAACTCGTCGCCGTCGGCCTCTTACCATTGGTGAGTGGCCCCGACGTCTGCGCATAGCGATTCTGACATGCACGGTAGCCGCGGTCGAAGTCCGGACGGCCGCGAAGTCGTGCGCCTGCGATCTGTACGAATACTGACCGGTTCCTCTCCTCGTCGCCCGCTCGTGCTCATTCCGTGGGACAGGGACATCCCGGAGCGAGCGCGGCACTGCCAAACGCAAAGTAAGTTAGCGATTTGCGTCGACGCACCGTTGACGTACCTTGTTCCTGGACAGAACGCCTCGACGCTCGCCGTCGGTCTCGTGCCATCGGTGAGTCGTCCCGACGTTTGCACAGAGCGATCCTGACGTGAACGCTGCACGCACGCAGGTAGCCGCGGTCGAAGTCCCGACGGCCTTGAAGTCGTACGCGTGCGACGGTGCACGAAGACTTGCTGGTGCGTGAGACGTACCTCTCGTCGTCGTGTGCTCGTGCTCATCCTGTGACTGTGCGATAGGGACGGCCGAGAGCGAGCGCGGCACTGCACGATGCACAGTAAGTTTTCGACATTCCTCGAAGCTCGCGCATTGTATGACGCACCTTTGCACTTGACAGAACTAGAGGACGCCGGGCTGGCACGCCGTGAGTCGTCCCGTCGTCTCGCTGACACGCTGCTGACGGTGAAATGTACACCGGGTAGCCGCCATGTCGTGCTCAAGATCGTGATTGAAGCTCGGGACACGCGGCGTGCCCAACGGCAGCGGGTCCGGCGTTGTGTGCATCAAGTCTGTGTGAGAGTCGGCGGCTGCAAAGATGTTCGTGTCGTGCGAGGCGCAGGTTCGCAGCGGCGTGCCGGCGGGTCGGCGGTCGGAAGGGCGAGGGTTGAGTGCTGAGTGCGGCGTGATGGGTGCTGGGTGTCGCAGCGTCCGGGGTTCCGATTGTGCTCGCCATCGAGCGAGGATCGCGGGTGCACCGATAGTCGGGGCGCGAGGTGCTGTGCGAGATGGCTAGTGGAGGGCGGGTGCAGGCCATCTCGGACGGTACGACGCGTCACGCGTGTACTTCTGGCACGCGGTCAGGCTCACGCAGGTCGGGCTTCGTCGGGGAGATGCGGACTGCGCGATTTGGGTCAGTGGGTGCCTTGTTTAAGTGGCCAGACTGCACTGAGTGAGAGGGTGCTTACCGTGGCGCGAAGGCGTGCGGCGCGACCCGAGTCGACATGTTGAGAGAACGGACGCGAGCGCGAGGCGGGCAAATGGCGGGATGAGGGGCGACGTCCAGTACGGCGCCGGGAGCACGCGACTGGAGAGGAGACTGAGCATGCGCGCGGAGTGCTGGGTCAAGCAGGGCAGCGACCAGAGGGCTAGCACAGATGTGATGTCGAGTAGTGTAGTGCATACATCGAGCTCGATGGATTGCACGCATATATGCTACTGCAGTCGAAGCCCGGGCGAGAAGGAGTGGACGAGCGAGAGACGGACCGTGTGTGCGCATGCAGAGAGAGGGCAGGCAGCGGCGAGAGGGAAAGCGAGGGCGAGCGAACACAGAGATCGGGGCAGCGACCGAGTGCGAGCGCGGGTGTGGCGTCGGCGCACGTCGTTGATTGGCTGCTGAGTTCCAAATGTGGAACCCGGGCAATGTTGAATCCAAGTCCTCTCTCAGCGTCGACGTCGACCACCGCGAGACTCCTCCTCGTCGCCGTCGCCGTCGTCCTCATGTCTGCCGCGGCTGCTCAGCACTTCCCTTCACTCTCCCAGCTAATCCCCGCAGTCTCTGTCGGTCTTCGCCACGCCGCAACCACGCCCCCTCATTGCCTCACCTCCCCCAACGATCCACCTGCAACCCACACTAGCTAGCATCTATGGCTGCCACCGCACGTGCTTTTACTATCTTCAGAGGTCACTTCGAGGCCCCGGTGGCCGAAGAAGGCCCAACCACCACCATCGCCGTCACCCCCTCCGGCCCCCTCCTGGTTTACGTCGCGGACAAGGAGAACCACGACCCCCTCTCGGGATGTCGTGCGCTCTCCGAGCAAGTGCTCGGCAAGAAGCGTAAGAACACCCTCGCTGTGAAGGCTCAGCCGGTCTCCCCAAGCAAGAAGCCCCGTCCGCTGGGCGAGAAGACGAAGAAGCTGTCCTCGTCTTCGAGCAAGCCCGTCTCGGACAAGAAGACGAAGCGGTCGGGCTCATCGAAGCGTTCAACCTCGAAGCGCACCCGCCGTGAGCCGTCGCTCCCGCGTCTTGCCGAGGAGGGCGAGGAGCTTGAGGTGCTCGACCAGATCGCGATCGACGCCAAGTGCAAGGAGCTCACCGTCCTCCCTCTCGCGGACATCTCCGAGGCCTACGAGCAGGCGGTGATGTCGGAGGACTTGCTGGCGCGTGTCCAGAAGATTGCTGAGGAGAAGGTACGTGTGGTACCGCGGCGAACGCCACCGTTAGCTGATGCTGTCTTGCTTCGAAGGTTCAGCTCTCGGAAGACAAGGTCGAGCAGCCGACCACTCCTGACCATTCCCCCGTCGCGTCTTCGCCTGCCCCCGCGGCCATCGGGACCGTTTTCTCGACCCCCGAGCGCAAGCGGATCTACTCCGCGTTCACGTTCTCGACGCCCTCGCCGGCAAGCCAGCGCTACGCCTCCGCTCGCGGATCGAGCGTCGAGCGCTTCTCCGACGTCGTCTTCTAGGTTGCCTTCGTGCCTACGTCCCCCACATCCTATCGCGCCTGCGAGTACAACATATCCCTGCTCTCTACATGCTTTCCTACAATCCACGTGCGCCAAACATCCTCATACCTCCCACCTCCGATATCCTCCCTACCTCCGCCGCCATGAAGTTTACGTGCGCCATGTCTCATACGACTCGTCCGCGGATTCTGCTCGCCCAAGAGGACTTGGTCTCAGGACCTACAAGTACCCACGTATCCCCACGCGACAGCGCGTTGTACTACTATATATAATTCGCATCTCATCCATCTTGCAACCCACGCACGCATCTATCCCAAGTCCCTCACTCTCCTAAGATCCTCGAGCCCACGTGCTTCTTCTTGATTGCACATGGCTTGACTTGTGCGATCCCCTTCCCACCGCCCACCCACATACCCTCTGCATTCCGTTGCTTTGTTCTTTCTTCCTTGCCTTTGTCTCCGTTATTTGGTTATCCCCGACAATCGCCTGTTCATATCTCCGCATCGTGTCTGTCTGCTTCTGTCTGCGTCTCGGTCCCGCCTCCCACTCCCATCGCCATCCATCACGTCTCCTATCGCCTATCATTGTTGTCATGTAATTCTTTGCTTTGTCGCCCGCTCGCTAGCATACGCCACTCTATAGCTTCCTAAGTAGCCTCTTTGGACTGCGGGTAGATTGTAGACCGTGTATCGCACTAGTCGAACTGCTCTCGAATGACACATGTGAAGTGTCTTTTGTTTCTCGTCAAAGTTGGACCTGGGAGCTCTCCGTGATATGTCGACATGCAGTCCTCCTGCTGGGGTGTGGGGCTCAGGATGTGTGCGTCTATCTTCCCCAAAACCCAGCAGCGCATGTCTTGGCGACAGAATTGCTGTTGCGCGATCATCCAAGCGTTTCTGCACGCAGGCTCAAAGCTGAAGTATAGTATGCGTGCTCGTCGTCCGTCTCGGCGAGCAGGCTCACCAGAGTCGGGAACCGAGGAGGTACCCGTGACGTCAGATTAACCCCAACCCCAGCATGTGGGTCCGAGAAAGGCCATGTGATAAGACCGAGGAACCGGGCGCCCGGCGGCTTCTCCGCCTCTGCCGCCGCCTTCGACAGGTTTTGGGGCCTGGGATCCCTCTTGACCTTCAACCACCACCATCTCCCGCGAAATATGCGCGATACATCCCTTCGTGCGCGCAAATCGGTATGTGCCCGCGTAAATCGCGCTTTGCGGCTCCGAACCGGCAGGCAGCATCTCACCGATGCCCCGATTCGCGCGTCGCGTCGCGTCGTATGTGCGGTTCCTTGGAATGCTGTCCTGACGATCATCTCTCCCGCGCAGGCAAGCGACGTCAAGGGCCCGAACGGGCAGCCCACACACACAGTTGCCGTCAATGAGGTCGACAGCGGCACCCGTAGCAAGACATCGAGCAAGACGCTGACTTGGTTGGAGATCCCCGAGTGGCAGAGAGACAACGAGTTTTCTTCCAAGGTGCAACCATCTACCGCGGCTATGCGTCTTCTGCGTGCCTGGCGAGCGCTCGTGCTGGCGACGCAAGTGCCAGAGAAGAGATCGTGGACTCAAGGACGTCTGGGGGATGGGATAGTGGGGATGGGACAGCGGGATTGGCACAGCGGGTGGAAGGGACGCTGGGGTTGGGATAGGGACAGGACTGCGCTGGAGTGCAGGGACTCGGTGGGGCGGGAAGACATGCATTCAGAGTGCGTGCTACTACAGGACTGTCTCTGCTACGACGCCGCGCTGACCCCTGCTTCGTCCTCCAGGCAGCTACTTCCCATCTCCTCCTAGCGCACCACCAGCTCGCGATGCCAGGCACGCTTTGAGCACCCGGAGACGCCCTGCAACTCGTCACCGACGTCTCCTGGTCCGCGTGGGTGAGTGAGTGTCGGCTTTCGGAACGGAGCAGGAGCTTCAAGTACTCACCGTTATCCCAGTGATGCCGCTCGAGGACTCGGACGTCTCGTATAAGGTGCACCGCGCCGTGCCAGAAAACGGAGCCAAATCGCTCGGGATGGACCCGCACAAACCCGGCGTCGACCGCCGCTCGCCCACAACGGCTTCTGTACCCGAGCGTGAGCGCCATCTTTCCCTCAGAAGCGAGAACGCAAAGTACTCACCCTTTTCTCCAGGAGCGTTGCACCCAGCAGCCGACGTCGTGCCAGGAAATGCACTCGAGCCGGGTCCATACCTGGCGTAGCGGATCGTCGAGAACGCCGCGAGCCGCAAACCTCAGTGAGAAACGCGCCCGGCACCTGGACGAGCGCAGTGCCAAGCCTCGAGCTCGAAGACTCCGCGGGTGCCAGTGAACTAGACAGGGATATGGGGTGAGTTCCGTGCTCGAGGTACTGCTGCAGATGATAGACTGACCTCTCCATCCAGTGCCAGTCCCGATTGTTTGACAGACTTGTGCCGCGCCGCACAGCAACTCGCGGCTTGCCATGCGCGATATCGCGCCCTGGAAGCGGTCTTCGGTCAGTAGTGTGCGCACCCGGGACCCGGAGAGACGGCGAGAGGACAGCGCGGAGAACGCGTACTGAACCGGCCGGACATGCCGACGGCGCAGCAGCGTGCTGGCATACGGATCTCGAGCACGATGCCCCGGACGCAACATGTGTCGAGCCGCTGACCGTCGAGAGGCATGGCGTCGCCCCGGATATGCGACGACGAAGCACAGACTTACCTGTACTGTACCGAGCTCCGAGATTGCAGGGCACTGCGCTGCCGGCTTGTCTTACTCGTATGTTCAAGGCTCGACCGACGGTCTATTCTGTGTGGTGAACTGCTCGTAAGTCTTGTGCCGGTCACAGTGGTCGAAGTGAGAGAGCACTAACCTCTGTCACGAAGTTCCATAGCACAGACAACGGCTGAAGGCCCTGCACACGGTCCGCGGCCGCGACGGAGATAGGATGGGCGATAGAATCGTGGTGCAGACGATCCGCAATCGCTAGCCCGGGCCTCGAAGGGGCCGATCAGTAAAGCACACAACGGGCAGCAATGCGATGCCAGGACAGTGCGGAGATCTTGTCTCCCAACAGCCCGCCGCTGACCTGCCAAGGGCTCGGAGCGGCAGCGAGCAGTCCGCCACCAAGCCCGAACACAGTTCCTCGAACTCGAGAGGTCATGTCGGCTCGCAGACCGACACGACGCACGGCCTAGTCCTGGAAGCACGAAGGCAATATGCGGGCTCACCTTCACGTTGCCACGCGGCTCTTGCATCTGCCACGGTGAGGTTGCAGCACTGCGCCGCAGTCGGCCAGTCTTACGCCTCTAAGCTCAAGCTCAACCGACCGCGACATACGAACCTGGGCAGTTGGACGGTCGGTGAGTCTCGGGCTTCATAGTGTTGCTCAAGTGCGCGACATCTGACCTGTCTCTTCTTGTGCGGCAGACTTGACACATACCAGACCACGAACAGCCAGTCAGCGACGTACTGGACGCCGTCATAGGATCATGGTGCAGAAGGTCCGCAATTTCCGCGTGCACGAGCCCTGCCGTCGTGTCATGCCCGAGACGAAGCGCACCGACGATGTACTTGCATGGCACAGCACATGGAGCGCACAACGGCCTTCTGCTGAGGGCGCGCGTTCAGCACACCAGACGAAGGTTCAAGATGAGTGCGACTTACGAAAGCACGACCAAGACACCGGCGGCCAGCCCCGAGCACGCCCGGCACTCCACTGGTCTTACTTGTATGCTCGACGACAAGCTCGACCCACGGCAACGTTCGACTCTAGAAGATAGACAGCTCGTGAGTACTTGCACTAGGTAGGAGGCAGAGAGAACTGACCCTTTGTCTCGTGAGCTGGCACGACAGACATACCAGACCCAGACGAGCTCGGCGACCGCGAGCGCATCGTCTAGAGTGCCGAGCGATGCCACGGTCACCGAGGTGGGCTGGTTCCGGGATAGGATGGGTGATGGGATCATGGTGCAGAAGGATCGCGACCTCCGGATGCACGAGTCATACCGTCGCGTTCAAGTCGCGCCACTCCGGACGAAGCAGGAGGATGTACTCGGATGTACTCCTGCACTGAACATCCATCTTCTGCCGAGGACGGACATTCAGAACCACGATGACGGAACGCTACGTGGAGAAGACGACTTACAGAAGCACGAAGCCGGCGTCACGACGTCCTTATCGCGGCAGCGTGCACGGCATCCCGTGCAACCACCGCTGTGCAACGTCGCCGACGATTCGTAGCATTTCTGCGCCGTCATCCCTGACGACCTCCTACCACACGAGCAGCACGTTAGTCTCATCCTACTGGTCCGGGAATACGACTGATGAACTAACCGGTTACTTCCAGAGCTGACAGAGCAGCCATGCCTCGAGCGCGAAAACGCCTCGGACCATACTTGACCTATATAGCACAGGATCGTCAGCATCTCATCGTGCTCGTCACAAGAGGAACTACCACGTACCGAGTCGATGAGTCGAGGTCATCTTGGCGGACTTGCGTCGGGCCAAGTGGCCAGCAGCCGCGGATAGCTGATCAGTCGTGACATCCTTCGTTGCGCAGCTGAGCAGAAGGTGAGCGTCGTCGTCAAAGCGATGTGCATCGACCATGCATACTCACATCATGCTCGAGGACAGGCTAGAGCTTCGAGCGGTGACAAGTCATAGCGGGAGCGACGAGGTCGGAGGAGGACGGAGGACGGAGGGGAACGTCGCAATGGGGGAGGAAGAAGTGGGGGAGTGGAAGGTAAGAAGAAGAGATGCGTCGACGTGGCGTGTTGACCTTCGTGGGTCGCCCTCGCTTAACACCATTTGGTACGTCAGCTCTTCGCCCGCTGCCTGGGCCTGCGGCATCTTCAGATCTAACGTCGTATCGTCTCTATTCCAGGCTTCAAGTCCAGCATTTCTCACGCGAAGTCCCGCTGCCTTGGCTTCGGACGTCTCCGCATTGCTCGATGCGCATCGGGTGTCGTGCAGCGGCGAATCGACTGATTGCTGATTACAGTATAGGCTACACTACGGATGCAAGAGACAAGAAGATAACCTCGATACCGAGCTTCCCGACGTGCACAGCGAGCGGTGCGAGCACCAAAATAATCAAGAGACTGAAATGTACATTTCTGCCCGCTACTCGACGTCGCTCTCGGCCTCGACAGCGTCCGACTCCTCGGCGAGCAGCCCGCTCTCACTTGCCGACTCGATCTCATCCTCCTCCTCAGCCTCTGCCTCCGTGAACTCCTCGATGTCGTCCTCAACCTCAGTCTCCATGTCGACGGCGGATTCAGCAGGGAACTCCTCGATGAAGTCGTCCGAGAGAGCCTCGCGGAAGCGCTTCGGGCTCGGCTCCCACTCGCCGCCGCTCTCCTCGTCGTATACATATTCCCTGCTCTTCACACCGCGGCCGTACCGAAGGTTCCGCGTCCGGGACAGCTTCGTATCGCAGCGCTGCTTGCGCTTGCGCTTCGGGGGCCGCGCCGTGGTGGTCAACACAAGAGGCATAGACGTGGACGTGCTCGCCGCGGACGGCTGCGAGAGCTCGTGGAAGTCGACAGGGTGGAAGACGAGTGGGACGACGCGCATCTCCGGGGTCTGCGGGCGTGGCGGCGGCGGCGGCTGGAGAGTTGTGTTGGGAAGGACGCTCTCGGGGTTCTCCGCCGCCCGAGCGCACTCGTCGTCAGTGAGCTTGACGATGCGAAGCGTGCCTTTCTCCCACAGCTCAAGGAGCTTCTCGAGTGGTTCGGCCTTCCCGAAGTAGCCAAGGTTCTGGAAGGGGATGTCTGGCGGCCAGCCCCTCATGCCGCACCGATATTTACGCACGATGACGCTCAGAAACAGGCTGTTCGTCCAGCGCATCCCGAACGGGTCGAACACGCCAGTGAGTTGATCTGCTCAAGTCAGCGGCGGACGCGAGATGAGCCTGCGGACGGCTGTACTCACAGAGTCTGTACCACATTCGCACCCGGAGCTCGGTGCGGAGACGGTTGCGCTTCTTCTTTTGACACAGCCATTGCTTCTGGTGCTCAAGTGGCACGTCGGGCACCTCATAGGGCTCGTCGGCGGCGGGTTCAGCGACGGATGGAGGCGAGCTCATGGCTGAGTGGGCGGTGGTGATTTGTAGTGAACAGCGAGGCGGACGGAGCACGAAACATACGGGTAAAGCCTTTGTACTAAGCTTGATTGAGCGAATATATTTTTGCACTTCCCTCCCCATGTGCAGACCGCCGTCATGATGTGCAGCGGCGGCTTCAGCGGACGGAATTGCCTGCAGCTTGTCGGGAATCCATTGCAGGGTCCGGCGCACGCTTGCGCACACCGCCCGTGTCCATATTTGTCCAAGAAGCGGGGGAACTCAGTGTGTTCGCAGCATGGACTTTCGGGAACCATGATGCCGCATGGGCGTGGGACTCGGACTTCAGTGTCATGCTGACTTCCAATGATTCACGGGTACCTGTGCCGGTGAATAGTATTCTGGGCCACGGTTCTACCACAGCTGCACTGTTCAAGAGCTGTCTGCAATATTATATCATGCACGCTGGCTTGTCCAGCACTGGTATGGCGAGTCTCACTTGTGACTTGACTGACTTGTGGTTAAGTAAGGATGTACACTCCTTGCACACTTGCACAATTCTTAGGCTGAGCTTAGGGTCTTACCATGTCATCTGCCATTCCAAGAGAATGTCGTAACACCGGAATGATACTCAGCCTTCGATCCAGACCATTATTAGGTACACACTGCGTAAAAGCGGCTTTGATCTCGGCTTGCGCAGAGCTGCTGCGGCAAAGGCACCTACTACAATCTAAGATGTCAATTCTGTCTGCTTCTCAGGAGACCCTGAATGCAGCTTCTTTAATTCTTGAGCCTCCGCTTTCCCACATTAGGGATCATATCTGCATGGCAATGTGATGAGGAGGGCTTGCATCCCCTGGACTTACTGCTCAGTAATTCAGATCACGTCTGCATGCTATTGAGTAAGTTTCTGCATATTGAGCTGGCTCGTCCTCGATACAGAGGAGCCTGTAAGTGCAGAAACCCACCAGTGAGGATACCCACGGAGATATCATCCTGAGGAGCCCGTTGCAGAGAAGCACCACTTGTACCTGACAGATAACCCCGTCCGGAAGCAATGCACAGCCGTTCAAACATTCTTCCCGCATCCGAGGACCCTGCACGGAGACAATGGGTGGGAGATCAACCATGTTGCAATATCCCAAGAGCAGACTGTATCCCACTTCACACAGATGTTTGAGCAACAAAGACTGTATTGCGCGCAAAACAAATGCTGACTATAGTCTACAAGCAGGTCCGCAAGACAAACAGATATCGTTCTGGGAAGGCCGGGGACCGACGAGCATCGCACCCACGAGAAGCACACCCACCGCACCCACCTGCCACATCTCGATCCTCAAAGCCATGGAGACAAGGTCTCCGCTCTTCCGGCGGTCCAGACAAGAAATTAGAATGTGGGCGTCCGTGCGACCGATCGACCGATGACCGGTGCTGCGTCATGGATGTAGATACTGCCTCCCGACTCCCGAGGACCCTGTGCGGAGAGGTTCAGCGTGAATGGAAGCTCAATCGGCGGCTTGGGCGCAAGGCACGCATATTCTCCGTGCGTCGTATCGCATTCTGCACTCGAGTCTTGCGCACTGACTGGATACTTGGTTCACAGATTCTGTTGCATTCGACACGACCATCTACGACAAGAGGACCTACCGGGCAATGAGCGCAAAGGATGACACGCGAACCTCGAAGTCCGAGTCGAGGGCGCCGTTACACCGTACCGAACAGAGCCCTCCTGAAACATACTCGCCGCATGCAACTGCCCCTGCCTAACGTCTCAGAAGCTGGCCGGCACTCGCCAGAAGATACGGAGTCTGTGCGAGAACATGGGCACGCATGCTCCGAGTCTCGCCCAGACTCTGTCGTAATCATTCAGGGTCCACAAAGACACTCGAGACCTGCGAGTCGGCGTTGGCACGCTGCCATTGGCCACGCACTCGAGGTTCTCGCGCGGGACCCTGAAATGCGACGAGTCGACAATACTGCCCGCCGTCTGCTCCGTCGACCGTGAGAGCATGCCCGAGTGAGCGGACGAGGTTATGCGGAAACGGCGGGGTTTCTCCATAACCCCGTCTGCAGAATACATCATGCCACAGTCTGGGTCGAGACTCGGCATGCCGCGCGAAGCGGCGAGGGTACTGGCCGGCGGGGCAACAGTCACATATCAGCCTGGCACCCGCCGTCACGTCGTGCATGGCTCCGCCACTCTCCCTCTTTCCCCTGAGCCCTCTCGTCCTTACCAGCGTGACGATACACGCTGCCTCCGACCCGACCTCATCCACGCCGACCGCCCTTCGGTTGCCGTCGTGACCGTGACCTGGGCTCCTCGCTGGTACGTGCTCCTCAGATGCGGCATGCCGGGTTCGAGCTTACCGTTCGCTTGTGTGCAGGGCACCGCGCTGCTCTTGCGAGCGAGACGAGCCCCACGTCGTCGTCCTGTATGTGAGCCCTCGCATCATCGCCGCTGGTGCGCACTCACCTCTCCGCAGACTGAGCTCGATGTTCTCCACGACAGGTCGTCGCCATCGCAATTCACTGGCGACGAGTCTTCGCAGCCACTTACCGGTACGTCCGACGTACCTGCCTCACCGCTGTCTCGTGCTCACCACCATATACACGGACAGCCTCAGCCCGGAGCGAGCGAGGCACTGCTGCTAGTGAGTCATCACTCGAGCCCAGCGCACTGACGTACCTTCGTGCTCACCATCCAGAGTCGAAGACCGAAGCGCATAGCGCGCCGTCGACATGCACGCAGCTCTCTGCCGCGCCGCACTTGGAGTCTGTTGCGACGCTCTTCTCGGTGAGCGGTCGGTCTTCGTCGAGCATCCACGCACCGTCTGACGCACCTTCCCACTGACAGTGACAGACCCCCTTCACCCCGGAGTGCCCGTCGAGCGGTGAGTCGTCCCGCTGTCTCTATGCAGCGCTATTGACATGCACATCGCACGCGCAGGTAGGTGGCCAGGATAGGGCTTCAAAAAACGAGCTAGTCAGCATCAAAGTCGTGCAGTCATGCACGAAGACTTACCGGTACGTGCGCCGTACCTCTCCTCGTCGCCCGCTCGTGCTCATTCCGTGGGACAGGGACAGGGACCTCCCGGAGCGAGCGCGGCACTGCCAAACGCAAAGTAAGTCAGCGGTTTTTGTCGATGCTCGCGCACTGTCTGACGCACCTTGGTCCTCGACAGAACTCGTCGCCGTCGGCCTCTTACCATTGGTGAGTGGCCCCGACGTCTGCGCATAGCGATTCTGACATGCACGGTAGCCGCGGTCGAAGTCCGGACGGCCGCGAAGTCGTGCGCCTGCGATCTGTACGAATACTGACCGGTTCCTCTCCTCGTCGCCCGCTCGTGCTCATTCCGTGGGACAGGGACATCCCGGAGCGAGCGCGGCACTGCCAAACGCAAAGTAAGTTAGCGATTTGCGTCGACGCACCGTTGACGTACCTTGTTCCTGGACAGAACGCCTCGACGCTCGCCGTCGGTCTCGTGCCATCGGTGAGTCGTCCCGACGTTTGCACAGAGCGATCCTGACGTGAACGCTGCACGCACGCAGGTAGCCGCGGTCGAAGTCCCGACGGCCTTGAAGTCGTACGCGTGCGACGGTGCACGAAGACTTGCTGGTGCGTGAGACGTACCTCTCGTCGTCGTGTGCTCGTGCTCATCCTGTGACTGTGCGATAGGGACGGCCGAGAGCGAGCGCGGCACTGCACGATGCACAGTAAGTTTTCGACATTCCTCGAAGCTCGCGCATTGTATGACGCACCTTTGCACTTGACAGAACTAGAGGACGCCGGGCTGGCACGCCGTGAGTCGTCCCGTCGTCTCGCTGACACGCTGCTGACGGTGAAATGTACACCGGGTAGCCGCCATGTCGTGCTCAAGATCGTGATTGAAGCTCGGGACACGCGGCGTGCCCAACGGCAGCGGGTCCGGCGTTGTGTGCATCAAGTCTGTGTGAGAGTCGGCGGCTGCAAAGATGTTCGTGTCGTGCGAGGCGCAGGTTCGCAGCGGCGTGCCGGCGGGGTCGGCGGTCGGAAGGGCGAGGGTTGAGTGCTGAGTGCGGCGTGATGGGTGCTGGGTGTCGCAGCGTCCGGGGTTCCGATTGTGCTCGCCATCGAGCGAGGATCGCGGGTGCACCGATAGTCGGGGCGCGAGGTGCTGTGCGAGATGGCTAGTGGAGGGCGGGTGCAGGCCATCTCGGACGGTACGACGCGTCACGCGTGTACTTCTGGCACGCGGTCAGGCTCACGCAGGTCGGGCTTCGTCGGGGAGATGCGGACTGCGCGATTTGGGTCAGTGGGTGCCTTGTTTAAGTGGCCAGACTGCACTGAGTGAGAGGGTGCTTACCGTGGCGCGAAGGCGTGCGGCGCGACCCGAGTCGACATGTTGAGAGAACGGACGCGAGCGCGAGGCGGGCAAATGGCGGGATGAGGGGCGACGTCCAGTACGGCGCCGGGAGCACGCGACTGGAGAGGAGACTGAGCATGCGCGCGGAGTGCTGGGTCAAGCAGGGCAGCGACCAGAGGGCTAGCACAGATGTGATGTCGAGTAGTGTAGTGCATACATCGAGCTCGATGGATTGCACGCATATATGCTACTGCAGTCGAAGCCCGGGCGAGAAGGAGTGGACGAGCGAGAGACGGACCGTGTGTGCGCATGCAGAGAGAGGGCAGGCAGCGGCGAGAGGGAAAGCGAGGGCGAGCGAACACAGAGATCGGGGCAGCGACCGAGTGCGAGCGCGGGTGTGGCGTCGGCGCACGTCGTTGATTGGCTGCTGAGTTCCAAATGTGGAACCCGGGCAATGTTGAATCCAAGTCCTCTCTCAGCGTCGACGTCGACCACCGCGAGACTCCTCCTCGTCGCCGTCGCCGTCGTCCTCATGTCTGCCGCGGCTGCTCAGCACTTCCCTTCACTCTCCCAGCTAATCCCCGCAGTCTCTGTCGGTCTTCGCCACGCCGCAACCACGCCCCCTCATTGCCTCACCTCCCCCAACGATCCACCTGCAACCCACACTAGCTAGCATCTATGGCTGCCACCGCACGTGCTTTTACTATCTTCAGAGGTCACTTCGAGGCCCCGGTGGCCGAAGAAGGCCCAACCACCACCATCGCCGTCACCCCCTCCGGCCCCCTCCTGGTTTACGTCGCGGACAAGGAGAACCACGACCCCCTCTCGGGATGTCGTGCGCTCTCCGAGCAAGTGCTCGGCAAGAAGCGTAAGAACACCCTCGCTGTGAAGGCTCAGCCGGTCTCCCCAAGCAAGAAGCCCCGTCCGCTGGGCGAGAAGACGAAGAAGCTGTCCTCGTCTTCGAGCAAGCCCGTCTCGGACAAGAAGACGAAGCGGTCGGGCTCATCGAAGCGTTCAACCTCGAAGCGCACCCGCCGTGAGCCGTCGCTCCCGCGTCTTGCCGAGGAGGGCGAGGAGCTTGAGGTGCTCGACCAGATCGCGATCGACGCCAAGTGCAAGGAGCTCACCGTCCTCCCTCTCGCGGACATCTCCGAGGCCTACGAGCAGGCGGTGATGTCGGAGGACTTGCTGGCGCGTGTCCAGAAGATTGCTGAGGAGAAGGTACGTGTGGTACCGCGGCGAACGCCACCGTTAGCTGATGCTGTCTTGCTTCGAAGGTTCAGCTCTCGGAAGACAAGGTCGAGCAGCCGACCACTCCTGACCATTCCCCCGTCGCGTCTTCGCCTGCCCCCGCGGCCATCGGGACCGTTTTCTCGACCCCCGAGCGCAAGCGGATCTACTCCGCGTTCACGTTCTCGACGCCCTCGCCGGCAAGCCAGCGCTACGCCTCCGCTCGCGGATCGAGCGTCGAGCGCTTCTCCGACGTCGTCTTCTAGGTTGCCTTCGTGCCTACGTCCCCCACATCCTATCGCGCCTGCGAGTACAACATATCCCTGCTCTCTACATGCTTTCCTACAATCCACGTGCGCCAAACATCCTCATACCTCCCACCTCCGATATCCTCCCTACCTCCGCCGCCATGAAGTTTACGTGCGCCATGTCTCATACGACTCGTCCGCGGATTCTGCTCGCCCAAGAGGACTTGGTCTCAGGACCTACAAGTACCCACGTATCCCCACGCGACAGCGCGTTGTACTACTATATATAATTCGCATCTCATCCATCTTGCAACCCACGCACGCATCTATCCCAAGTCCCTCACTCTCCTAAGATCCTCGAGCCCACGTGCTTCTTCTTGATTGCACATGGCTTGACTTGTGCGATCCCCTTCCCACCGCCCACCCACATACCCTCTGCATTCCGTTGCTTTGTTCTTTCTTCCTTGCCTTTGTCTCCGTTATTTGGTTATCCCCGACAATCGCCTGTTCATATCTCCGCATCGTGTCTGTCTGCTTCTGTCTGCGTCTCGGTCCCGCCTCCCACTCCCATCGCCATCCATCACGTCTCCTATCGCCTATCATTGTTGTCATGTAATTCTTTGCTTTGTCGCCCGCTCGCTAGCATACGCCACTCTATAGCTTCCTAAGTAGCCTCTTTGGACTGCGGGTAGATTGTAGACCGTGTATCGCACTAGTCGAACTGCTCTCGAATGACACATGTGAAGTGTCTTTTGTTTCTCGTCAAAGTTGGACCTGGGAGCTCTCCGTGATATGTCGACATGCAGTCCTCCTGCTGGGGTGTGGGGCTCAGGATGTGTGCGTCTATCTTCCCCAAAACCCAGCAGCGCATGTCTTGGCGACAGAATTGCTGTTGCGCGATCATCCAAGCGTTTCTGCACGCAGGCTCAAAGCTGAAGTATAGTATGCGTGCTCGTCGTCCGTCTCGGCGAGCAGGCTCACCAGAGTCGGGAACCGAGGAGGTACCCGTGACGTCAGATTAACCCCAACCCCAGCATGTGGGTCCGAGAAAGGCCATGTGATAAGACCGAGGAACCGGGCGCCCGGCGGCTTCTCCGCCTCTGCCGCCGCCTTCGACAGGTTTTGGGGCCTGGGATCCCTCTTGACCTTCAACCACCACCATCTCCCGCGAAATATGCGCGATACATCCCTTCGTGCGCGCAAATCGGTATGTGCCCGCGTAAATCGCGCTTTGCGGCTCCGAACCGGCAGGCAGCATCTCACCGATGCCCCGATTCGCGCGTCGCGTCGCGTCGTATGTGCGGTTCCTTGGAATGCTGTCCTGACGATCATCTCTCCCCGCGCAGGCAAGCGACGTCAAGGGCCCGAACGGGCAGCCCACACACACAGTTGCCGTCAATGAGGTCGACAGCGGCACCCGTAGCAAGACATCGAGCAAGACGCTGACTTGGTTGGAGATCCCCGAGTGGCAGAGAGACAACGAGTTTTCTTCCAAGGTGCAACCATCTACCGCGGCTATGCGTCTTCTGCGTGCCTGGCGAGCGCTCGTGCTGGCGACGCAAGTGCCAGAGAAGAGATCGTGGACTCAAGGACGTCTGGGGGATGGGATAGTGGGGATGGGACAGCGGGATTGGCACAGCGGGTGGAAGGGACGCTGGGGTTGGGATAGGGACAGGACTGCGCTGGAGTGCAGGGACTCGGTGGGCGGGAAGACATGCATTCAGAGTGCGTGCTACTACAGGACTGTCTCTGCTACGACGCCGCGCTGACCCCTGCTTCGTCCTCCAGGCAGCTACTTCCCATCTCCTCCTAGCGCACCACCAGCTCGCGATGCCAGGCACGCTTTGAGCACCCGGAGACGCCCTGCAACTCGTCACCGACGTCTCCTGGTCCGCGTGGGTGAGTGAGTGTCGGCTTTCGGAACGGAGCAGGAGCTTCAAGTACTCACCGTTATCCCAGTGATGCCGCTCGAGGACTCGGACGTCTCGTATAAGGTGCACCGCGCCGTGCCAGAAAACGGAGCCAAATCGCTCGGGATGGACCCGCACAAACCCGGCGTCGACCGCCGCTCGCCCACAACGGCTTCTGTACCCGAGCGTGAGCGCCATCTTTCCCTCAGAAGCGAGAACGCAAAGTACTCACCCTTTTCTCCAGGAGCGTTGCACCCAGCAGCCGACGTCGTGCCAGGAAATGCACTCGAGCCGGGTCCATACCTGGCGTAGCGGATCGTCGAGAACGCCGCGAGCCGCAAACCTCAGTGAGAAACGCGCCCGGCACCTGGACGAGCGCAGTGCCAAGCCTCGAGCTCGAAGACTCCGCGGGTGCCAGTGAACTAGACAGGGATATGGGGTGAGTTCCGTGCTCGAGGTACTGCTGCAGATGATAGACTGACCTCTCCATCCAGTGCCAGTCCCGATTGTTTGACAGACTTGTGCCGCGCCGCACAGCAACTCGCGGCTTGCCATGCGCGATATCGCGCCCTGGAAGCGGTCTTCGGTCAGTAGTGTGCGCACCCGGGACCCGGAGAGACGGCGAGAGGACAGCGCGGAGAACGCGTACTGAACCGGCCGGACATGCCGACGGCGCAGCAGCGTGCTGGCATACGGATCTCGAGCACGATGCCCCGGACGCAACATGTGTCGAGCCGCTGACCGTCGAGAGGCATGGCGTCGCCCCGGATATGCGACGACGAAGCACAGACTTACCTGTACTGTACCGAGCTCCGAGATTGCAGGGCACTGCGCTGCCGGCTTGTCTTACTCGTATGTTCAAGGCTCGACCGACGGTCTATTCTGTGTGGTGAACTGCTCGTAAGTCTTGTGCCGGTCACAGTGGTCGAAGTGAGAGAGCACTAACCTCTGTCACGAAGTTCCATAGCACAGACAACGGCTGAAGGCCCTGCACACGGTCCGCGGCCGCGACGGAGATAGGATGGGCGATAGAATCGTGGTGCAGACGATCCGCAATCGCTAGCCCGGGCCTCGAAGGGGCCGATCAGTAAAGCACACAACGGGCAGCAATGCGATGCCAGGACAGTGCGGAGATCTTGTCTCCCAACAGCCCGCCGCTGACCTGCCAAGGGCTCGGAGCGGCAGCGAGCAGTCCGCCACCAAGCCCGAACACAGTTCCTCGAACTCGAGAGGTCATGTCGGCTCGCAGACCGACACGACGCACGGCCTAGTCCTGGAAGCACGAAGGCAATATGCGGGCTCACCTTCACGTTGCCACGCGGCTCTTGCATCTGCCACGGTGAGGTTGCAGCACTGCGCCGCAGTCGGCCAGTCTTACGCCTCTAAGCTCAAGCTCAACCGACCGCGACATACGAACCTGGGCAGTTGGACGGTCGGTGAGTCTCGGGCTTCATAGTGTTGCTCAAGTGCGCGACATCTGACCTGTCTCTTCTTGTGCGGCAGACTTGACACATACCAGACCACGAACAGCCAGTCAGCGACGTACTGGACGCCGTCATAGGATCATGGTGCAGAAGGTCCGCAATTTCCGCGTGCACGAGCCCTGCCGTCGTGTCATGCCCGAGACGAAGCGCACCGACGATGTACTTGCATGGCACAGCACATGGAGCGCACAACGGCCTTCTGCTGAGGGCGCGCGTTCAGCACACCAGACGAAGGTTCAAGATGAGTGCGACTTACGAAAGCACGACCAAGACACCGGCGGCCAGCCCCGAGCACGCCCGGCACTCCACTGGTCTTACTTGTATGCTCGACGACAAGCTCGACCCACGGCAACGTTCGACTCTAGAAGATAGACAGCTCGTGAGTACTTGCACTAGGTAGGAGGCAGAGAGAACTGACCCTTTGTCTCGTGAGCTGGCACGACAGACATACCAGACCCAGACGAGCTCGGCGACCGCGAGCGCATCGTCTAGAGTGCCGAGCGATGCCACGGTCACCGAGGTGGGCTGGTTCCGGGATAGGATGGGTGATGGGATCATGGTGCAGAAGGATCGCGACCTCCGGATGCACGAGTCATACCGTCGCGTTCAAGTCGCGCCACTCCGGACGAAGCAGGAGGATGTACTCGGATGTACTCCTGCACTGAACATCCATCTTCTGCCGAGGACGGACATTCAGAACCACGATGACGGAACGCTACGTGGAGAAGACGACTTACAGAAGCACGAAGCCGGCGTCACGACGTCCTTATCGCGGCAGCGTGCACGGCATCCCGTGCAACCACCGCTGTGCAACGTCGCCGACGATTCGTAGCATTTCTGCGCCGTCATCCCTGACGACCTCCTACCACACGAGCAGCACGTTAGTCTCATCCTACTGGTCCGGGAATACGACTGATGAACTAACCGGTTACTTCCAGAGCTGACAGAGCAGCCATGCCTCGAGCGCGAAAACGCCTCGGACCATACTTGACCTATATAGCACAGGATCGTCAGCATCTCATCGTGCTCGTCACAAGAGGAACTACCACGTACCGAGTCGATGAGTCGAGGTCATCTTGGCGGACTTGCGTCGGGCCAAGTGGCCAGCAGCCGCGGATAGCTGATCAGTCGTGACATCCTTCGTTGCGCAGCTGAGCAGAAGGTGAGCGTCGTCGTCAAAGCGATGTGCATCGACCATGCATACTCACATCATGCTCGAGGACAGGCTAGAGCTTCGAGCGGTGACAAGTCATAGCGGGAGCGACGAGGTCGGAGGAGGACGGAGGACGGAGGGGAACGTCGCAATGGGGGGAGGAAGAAGTGGGGGAGTGGAAGGTAAGAAGAAGAGATGCGTCGACGTGGCGTGTTGACCTTCGTGGGTCGCCCTCGCTTAACACCATTTGGTACGTCAGCTCTTCGCCCGCTGCCTGGGCCTGCGGCATCTTCAGATCTAACGTCGTATCGTCTCTATTCCAGGCTTCAAGTCCAGCATTTCTCACGCGAAGTCCCGCTGCCTTGGCTTCGGACGTCTCCGCATTGCTCGATGCGCATCGGGTGTCGTGCAGCGGCGAATCGACTGATTGCTGATTACAGTATAGGCTACACTACGGATGCAAGAGACAAGAAGATAACCTCGATACCGAGCTTCCCGACGTGCACAGCGAGCGGTGCGAGCACCAAAATAATCAAGAGACTGAAATGTACATTTCTGCCCGCTACTCGACGTCGCTCTCGGCCTCGACAGCGTCCGACTCCTCGGCGAGCAGCCCGCTCTCACTTGCCGACTCGATCTCATCCTCCTCCTCAGCCTCTGCCTCCGTGAACTCCTCGATGTCGTCCTCAACCTCAGTCTCCATGTCGACGGCGGATTCAGCAGGGAACTCCTCGATGAAGTCGTCCGAGAGAGCCTCGCGGAAGCGCTTCGGGCTCGGCTCCCACTCGCCGCCGCTCTCCTCGTCGTATACATATTCCCTGCTCTTCACACCGCGGCCGTACCGAAGGTTCCGCGTCCGGGACAGCTTCGTATCGCAGCGCTGCTTGCGCTTGCGCTTCGGGGGCCGCGCCGTGGTGGTCAACACAAGAGGCATAGACGTGGACGTGCTCGCCGCGGACGGCTGCGAGAGCTCGTGGAAGTCGACAGGGTGGAAGACGAGTGGGACGACGCGCATCTCCGGGGTCTGCGGGCGTGGCGGCGGCGGCGGCTGGAGAGTTGTGTTGGGAAGGACGCTCTCGGGGTTCTCCGCCGCCCGAGCGCACTCGTCGTCAGTGAGCTTGACGATGCGAAGCGTGCCTTTCTCCCACAGCTCAAGGAGCTTCTCGAGTGGTTCGGCCTTCCCGAAGTAGCCAAGGTTCTGGAAGGGGATGTCTGGCGGCCAGCCCCTCATGCCGCACCGATATTTACGCACGATGACGCTCAGAAACAGGCTGTTCGTCCAGCGCATCCCGAACGGGTCGAACACGCCAGTGAGTTGATCTGCTCAAGTCAGCGGCGGACGCGAGATGAGCCTGCGGACGGCTGTACTCACAGAGTCTGTACCACATTCGCACCCGGAGCTCGGTGCGGAGACGGTTGCGCTTCTTCTTTTGACACAGCCATTGCTTCTGGTGCTCAAGTGGCACGTCGGGCACCTCATAGGGCTCGTCGGCGGCGGGTTCAGCGACGGATGGAGGCGAGCTCATGGCTGAGTGGGCGGTGGTGATTTGTAGTGAACAGCGAGGCGGACGGAGCACGAAACATACGGGTAAAGCCTTTGTACTAAGCTTGATTGAGCGAATATATTTTTGCACTTCCCTCCCCATGTGCAGACCGCCGTCATGATGTGCAGCGGCGGCTTCAGCGGACGGAATTGCCTGCAGCTTGTCGGGAATCCATTGCAGGGTCCGGCGCACGCTTGCGCACACCGCCCGTGTCCATATTTGTCCAAGAAGCGGGGGAACTCAGTGTGTTCGCAGCATGGACTTTCGGGAACCATGATGCCGCATGGGCGTGGGACTCGGACTTCAGTGTCATGCTGACTTCCAATGATTCACGGGTACCTGTGCCGGTGAATAGTATTCTGGGCCACGGTTCTACCACAGCTGCACTGTTCAAGAGCTGTCTGCAATATTATATCATGCACGCTGGCTTGTCCAGCACTGGTATGGCGAGTCTCACTTGTGACTTGACTGACTTGTGGTTAAGTAAGGATGTACACTCCTTGCACACTTGCACAATTCTTAGGCTGAGCTTAGGGTCTTACCATGTCATCTGCCATTCCAAGAGAATGTCGTAACACCGGAATGATACTCAGCCTTCGATCCAGACCATTATTAGGTACACACTGCGTAAAAGCGGCTTTGATCTCGGCTTGCGCAGAGCTGCTGCGGCAAAGGCACCTACTACAATCTAAGATGTCAATTCTGTCTGCTTCTCAGGAGACCCTGAATGCAGCTTCTTTAATTCTTGAGCCTCCGCTTTCCCACATTAGGGATCATATCTGCATGGCAATGTGATGAGGAGGGCTTGCATCCCCTGGACTTACTGCTCAGTAATTCAGATCACGTCTGCATGCTATTGAGTAAGTTTCTGCATATTGAGCTGGCTCGTCCTCGATACAGAGGAGCCTGTAAGTGCAGAAACCCACCAGTGAGGATACCCACGGAGATATCATCCTGAGGAGCCCGTTGCAGAGAAGCACCACTTGTACCTGACAGATAACCCCGTCCGGAAGCAATGCACAGCCGTTCAAACATTCTTCCCGCATCCGAGGACCCTGCACGGAGACAATGGGTGGGAGATCAACCATGTTGCAATATCCCAAGAGCAGACTGTATCCCACTTCACACAGATGTTTGAGCAACAAAGACTGTATTGCGCGCAAAACAAATGCTGACTATAGTCTACAAGCAGGTCCGCAAGACAAACAGATATCGTTCTGGGAAGGCCGGGGACCGACGAGCATCGCACCCACGAGAAGCACACCCACCGCACCCACCTGCCACATCTCGATCCTCAAAGCCATGGAGACAAGGTCTCCGCTCTTCCGGCGGTCCAGACAAGAAATTAGAATGTGGGCGTCCGTGCGACCGATCGACCGATGACCGGTGCTGCGTCATGGATGTAGATACTGCCTCCCGACTCCCGAGGACCCTGTGCGGAGAGGTTCAGCGTGAATGGAAGCTCAATCGGCGGCTTGGGCGCAAGGCACGCATATTCTCCGTGCGTCGTATCGCATTCTGCACTCGAGTCTTGCGCACTGACTGGATACTTGGTTCACAGATTCTGTTGCATTCGACACGACCATCTACGACAAGAGGACCTACCGGGCAATGAGCGCAAAGGATGACACGCGAACCTCGAAGTCCGAGTCGAGGGCGCCGTTACACCGTACCGAACAGAGCCCTCCTGAAACATACTCGCCGCATGCAACTGCCCCTGCCTAACGTCTCAGAAGCTGGCCGGCACTCGCCAGAAGATACGGAGTCTGTGCGAGAACATGGGCACGCATGCTCCGAGTCTCGCCCAGACTCTGTCGTAATCATTCAGGGTCCACAAAGACACTCGAGACCTGCGAGTCGGCGTTGGCACGCTGCCATTGGCCACGCACTCGAGGTTCTCGCGCGGGACCCTGAAATGCGACGAGTCGACAATACTGCCCGCCGTCTGCTCCGTCGACCGTGAGAGCATGCCCGAGTGAGCGGACGAGGTTATGCGGAAACGGCGGGGTTTCTCCATAACCCCGTCTGCAGAATACATCATGCCACAGTCTGGGTCGAGACTCGGCATGCCGCGCGAAGCGGCGAGGGTACTGGCCGGCGGGGCAACAGTCACATATCAGCCTGGCACCCGCCGTCACGTCGTGCATGGCTCCGCCACTCTCCCTCTTTCCCCTGAGCCCTCTCGTCCTTACCAGCGTGACGATACACGCTGCCTCCGACCCGACCTCATCCACGCCGACCGCCCTTCGGTTGCCGTCGTGACCGTGACCTGGGCTCCTCGCTGGTACGTGCTCCTCAGATGCGGCATGCCGGGTTCGAGCTTACCGTTCGCTTGTGTGCAGGGCACCGCGCTGCTCTTGCGAGCGAGACGAGCCCCACGTCGTCGTCCTGTATGTGAGCCCTCGCATCATCGCCGCTGGTGCGCACTCACCTCTCCGCAGACTGAGCTCGATGTTCTCCACGACAGGTCGTCGCCATCGCAATTCACTGGCGACGAGTCTTCGCAGCCACTTACCGGTACGTCCGACGTACCTGCCTCACCGCTGTCTCGTGCTCACCACCATATACACGGACAGCCTCAGCCCGGAGCGAGCGAGGCACTGCTGCTAGTGAGTCATCACTCGAGCCCAGCGCACTGACGTACCTTCGTGCTCACCATCCAGAGTCGAAGACCGAAGCGCATAGCGCGCCGTCGACATGCACGCAGCTCTCTGCCGCGCCGCACTTGGAGTCTGTTGCGACGCTCTTCTCGGTGAGCGGTCGGTCTTCGTCGAGCATCCACGCACCGTCTGACGCACCTTCCCACTGACAGTGACAGACCCCCTTCACCCCGGAGTGCCCGTCGAGCGGTGAGTCGTCCCGCTGTCTCTATGCAGCGCTATTGACATGCACATCGCACGCGCAGGTAGGTGGCCAGGATAGGGCTTCAAAAAACGAGCTAGTCAGCATCAAAGTCGTGCAGTCATGCACGAAGACTTACCGGTACGTGCGCCGTACCTCTCCTCGTCGCCCGCTCGTGCTCATTCCGTGGGACAGGGACAGGGACCTCCCGGAGCGAGCGCGGCACTGCCAAACGCAAAGTAAGTCAGCGGTTTTTGTCGATGCTCGCGCACTGTCTGACGCACCTTGGTCCTCGACAGAACTCGTCGCCGTCGGCCTCTTACCATTGGTGAGTGGCCCCGACGTCTGCGCATAGCGATTCTGACATGCACGGTAGCCGCGGTCGAAGTCCGGACGGCCGCGAAGTCGTGCGCCTGCGATCTGTACGAATACTGACCGGTTCCTCTCCTCGTCGCCCGCTCGTGCTCATTCCGTGGGACAGGGACATCCCGGAGCGAGCGCGGCACTGCCAAACGCAAAGTAAGTTAGCGATTTGCGTCGACGCACCGTTGACGTACCTTGTTCCTGGACAGAACGCCTCGACGCTCGCCGTCGGTCTCGTGCCATCGGTGAGTCGTCCCGACGTTTGCACAGAGCGATCCTGACGTGAACGCTGCACGCACGCAGGTAGCCGCGGTCGAAGTCCCGACGGCCTTGAAGTCGTACGCGTGCGACGGTGCACGAAGACTTGCTGGTGCGTGAGACGTACCTCTCGTCGTCGTGTGCTCGTGCTCATCCTGTGACTGTGCGATAGGGACGGCCGAGAGCGAGCGCGGCACTGCACGATGCACAGTAAGTTTTCGACATTCCTCGAAGCTCGCGCATTGTATGACGCACCTTTGCACTTGACAGAACTAGAGGACGCCGGGCTGGCACGCCGTGAGTCGTCCCGTCGTCTCGCTGACACGCTGCTGACGGTGAAATGTACACCGGGTAGCCGCCATGTCGTGCTCAAGATCGTGATTGAAGCTCGGGACACGCGGCGTGCCCAACGGCAGCGGGTCCGGCGTTGTGTGCATCAAGTCTGTGTGAGAGTCGGCGGCTGCAAAGATGTTCGTGTCGTGCGAGGCGCAGGTTCGCAGCGGCGTGCCGGCGGGGTCGGCGGTCGGAAGGGCGAGGGTTGAGTGCTGAGTGCGGCGTGATGGGTGCTGGGTGTCGCAGCGTCCGGGGTTCCGATTGTGCTCGCCATCGAGCGAGGATCGCGGGTGCACCGATAGTCGGGGCGCGAGGTGCTGTGCGAGATGGCTAGTGGAGGGCGGGTGCAGGCCATCTCGGACGGTACGACGCGTCACGCGTGTACTTCTGGCACGCGGTCAGGCTCACGCAGGTCGGGCTTCGTCGGGGAGATGCGGACTGCGCGATTTGGGTCAGTGGGTGCCTTGTTTAAGTGGCCAGACTGCACTGAGTGAGAGGGTGCTTACCGTGGCGCGAAGGCGTGCGGCGCGACCCGAGTCGACATGTTGAGAGAACGGACGCGAGCGCGAGGCGGGCAAATGGCGGGATGAGGGGCGACGTCCAGTACGGCGCCGGGAGCACGCGACTGGAGAGGAGACTGAGCATGCGCGCGGAGTGCTGGGTCAAGCAGGGCAGCGACCAGAGGGCTAGCACAGATGTGATGTCGAGTAGTGTAGTGCATACATCGAGCTCGATGGATTGCACGCATATATGCTACTGCAGTCGAAGCCCGGGCGAGAAGGAGTGGACGAGCGAGAGACGGACCGTGTGTGCGCATGCAGAGAGAGGGCAGGCAGCGGCGAGAGGGAAAGCGAGGGCGAGCGAACACAGAGATCGGGGCAGCGACCGAGTGCGAGCGCGGGTGTGGCGTCGGCGCACGTCGTTGATTGGCTGCTGAGTTCCAAATGTGGAACCCGGGCAATGTTGAATCCAAGTCCTCTCTCAGCGTCGACGTCGACCACCGCGAGACTCCTCCTCGTCGCCGTCGCCGTCGTCCTCATGTCTGCCGCGGCTGCTCAGCACTTCCCTTCACTCTCCCAGCTAATCCCCGCAGTCTCTGTCGGTCTTCGCCACGCCGCAACCACGCCCCCTCATTGCCTCACCTCCCCCAACGATCCACCTGCAACCCACACTAGCTAGCATCTATGGCTGCCACCGCACGTGCTTTTACTATCTTCAGAGGTCACTTCGAGGCCCCGGTGGCCGAAGAAGGCCCAACCACCACCATCGCCGTCACCCCCTCCGGCCCCCTCCTGGTTTACGTCGCGGACAAGGAGAACCACGACCCCCTCTCGGGATGTCGTGCGCTCTCCGAGCAAGTGCTCGGCAAGAAGCGTAAGAACACCCTCGCTGTGAAGGCTCAGCCGGTCTCCCCAAGCAAGAAGCCCCGTCCGCTGGGCGAGAAGACGAAGAAGCTGTCCTCGTCTTCGAGCAAGCCCGTCTCGGACAAGAAGACGAAGCGGTCGGGCTCATCGAAGCGTTCAACCTCGAAGCGCACCCGCCGTGAGCCGTCGCTCCCGCGTCTTGCCGAGGAGGGCGAGGAGCTTGAGGTGCTCGACCAGATCGCGATCGACGCCAAGTGCAAGGAGCTCACCGTCCTCCCTCTCGCGGACATCTCCGAGGCCTACGAGCAGGCGGTGATGTCGGAGGACTTGCTGGCGCGTGTCCAGAAGATTGCTGAGGAGAAGGTACGTGTGGTACCGCGGCGAACGCCACCGTTAGCTGATGCTGTCTTGCTTCGAAGGTTCAGCTCTCGGAAGACAAGGTCGAGCAGCCGACCACTCCTGACCATTCCCCCGTCGCGTCTTCGCCTGCCCCCGCGGCCATCGGGACCGTTTTCTCGACCCCCGAGCGCAAGCGGATCTACTCCGCGTTCACGTTCTCGACGCCCTCGCCGGCAAGCCAGCGCTACGCCTCCGCTCGCGGATCGAGCGTCGAGCGCTTCTCCGACGTCGTCTTCTAGGTTGCCTTCGTGCCTACGTCCCCCACATCCTATCGCGCCTGCGAGTACAACATATCCCTGCTCTCTACATGCTTTCCTACAATCCACGTGCGCCAAACATCCTCATACCTCCCACCTCCGATATCCTCCCTACCTCCGCCGCCATGAAGTTTACGTGCGCCATGTCTCATACGACTCGTCCGCGGATTCTGCTCGCCCAAGAGGACTTGGTCTCAGGACCTACAAGTACCCACGTATCCCCACGCGACAGCGCGTTGTACTACTATATATAATTCGCATCTCATCCATCTTGCAACCCACGCACGCATCTATCCCAAGTCCCTCACTCTCCTAAGATCCTCGAGCCCACGTGCTTCTTCTTGATTGCACATGGCTTGACTTGTGCGATCCCCTTCCCACCGCCCACCCACATACCCTCTGCATTCCGTTGCTTTGTTCTTTCTTCCTTGCCTTTGTCTCCGTTATTTGGTTATCCCCGACAATCGCCTGTTCATATCTCCGCATCGTGTCTGTCTGCTTCTGTCTGCGTCTCGGTCCCGCCTCCCACTCCCATCGCCATCCATCACGTCTCCTATCGCCTATCATTGTTGTCATGTAATTCTTTGCTTTGTCGCCCGCTCGCTAGCATACGCCACTCTATAGCTTCCTAAGTAGCCTCTTTGGACTGCGGGTAGATTGTAGACCGTGTATCGCACTAGTCGAACTGCTCTCGAATGACACATGTGAAGTGTCTTTTGTTTCTCGTCAAAGTTGGACCTGGGAGCTCTCCGTGATATGTCGACATGCAGTCCTCCTGCTGGGGTGTGGGGCTCAGGATGTGTGCGTCTATCTTCCCCAAAACCCAGCAGCGCATGTCTTGGCGACAGAATTGCTGTTGCGCGATCATCCAAGCGTTTCTGCACGCAGGCTCAAAGCTGAAGTATAGTATGCGTGCTCGTCGTCCGTCTCGGCGAGCAGGCTCACCAGAGTCGGGAACCGAGGAGGTACCCGTGACGTCAGATTAACCCCAACCCCAGCATGTGGGTCCGAGAAAGGCCATGTGATAAGACCGAGGAACCGGGCGCCCGGCGGCTTCTCCGCCTCTGCCGCCGCCTTCGACAGGTTTTGGGGCCTGGGATCCCTCTTGACCTTCAACCACCACCATCTCCCGCGAAATATGCGCGATACATCCCTTCGTGCGCGCAAATCGGTATGTGCCCGCGTAAATCGCGCTTTGCGGCTCCGAACCGGCAGGCAGCATCTCACCGATGCCCCGATTCGCGCGTCGCGTCGCGTCGTATGTGCGGTTCCTTGGAATGCTGTCCTGACGATCATCTCTCCCCGCGCAGGCAAGCGACGTCAAGGACCCGAACGGGCAGCCCACACACACAGTTGCCGTCAATGAGGTCGACAGCGGCACCCGTGGCAAGACATCGAGCAAGACGCTGACTTGGTTGGAGATCCCCGAGTGGCAGAGAGACAACGAGTTTATCCTCAGTGGGTACCGAAGGTGCGTGTTTTGACGTTTGCTTTGCTATTGCGTCGCAGTTCGGGAGATTCTGGTCGAGCGGCCCCGCGGGATGTGCCTTGTCACGCCCTCGTCCGAGTCGCTCGATCCCGCTATGACACGTGCTCGCTTCTGCTCACAATCTGTGGCACTTCGGGAAGCGTAACCGCGCCGGGCCCGCCAAAAGTACGAAGGGATCGGCCCCCTCGGGCAGTTCGGGACACTGTTGTGCGTGGTGTGCTTGCAGCTTGACCCAGGTGAATGCTCTTCATGCTTCGTGCAACTGCATGATGTGTGCGCGTTTCGAGCGTTTTCCTGGCACGCGTGGTTTGTAGGCTCGGACCCAGACGGTTAGTAGGCGATCCTGCCACAGCAGGGATCCCGGCGCTTTGGACGGGAGAATTTCCTCGAGGACACCTTTTGTCTCATTCGAGAGCACGACCGGCTGAAAAGTTACCTTTCGGCCTGAAACCTGGCTGCAAGGTAATCTCGCGCGGTGACTTTTCGCCCTTTGACATCTCGTTTGTCCCGTCAAAATCGCTCGCCTGCTGCCTGTGTTGTGGACAAAGCAGCGAATATATGGACTTCCTCTGAGGCTCGCCCCGCAGTTGAGGTTGGCCTCACCGTGCGTACTTGTCGTGATCGCAGCGGCGAGCAGTGTTCGTTTCTGGCCATGGCGGCGAAGACGTCGTTCAGAAGAACGTCGTGATGCCGCGGGAGTAGGCTCCACATGCTGAGCATGACGCCACCCCACCATCGACGAGCCACGACTGTCGGCATCGCACGACACTTGCGCCCGAGTCTCATCGTGACTTGTCACCATCCCCGAGATTCGCTCCCAAAGCAATCCTCGAGTTGCAGACGACAAGACAAACTTGTGACGCATGCTCGCTTCTGCTCACGATCCTTCTTTTAGACATGTAGTCGCACCGGTCCCGCGACAAGTCCGAAGGGATCGCCTCTTTCGGGCTGTTCGGGGAATCGCTGTGCGAGAATGGCGAGGGCTCCTTGAGCGTACTTGACGTAGGCCAGCACTCTCGCGTGCACATGTCATATTCCGATTGGTGAAGTACATGTACTGCTCCACACGCCGCTCCGATTCGTCAGATCCGTCGGCCATCTGTTCGGGGAGTAACTGGGAGCACGCCCCTCTGTGACAGCTACCCGAAAGGCAACTTGCGCACTGCGACAGACTGACGGGACTAAACATATGCATAAATCATATCGTTCACACTGTGACGATCCCGGACTGTGAATGTTGAAGCAGTAGCATGTGAGGTGGCACGACTCTGACACGTCAGATGCTACTGTAGCAGGAACGTCGTTTGTGAACACGCGGCATGCACTGCCTGAACCTGGTACAATGGGCCGCGGATATGTTTCTTGTGGCTTACCTATGCTTCGCACCGTCCCCCTGTATAGGCAAGTCTCATGATCTCACCATGCATGTGACGCGTGTCATCACCGCTGGTTATGCAGGTCCAGGGCCATTTCGCCCACCTTTGATTGTCACAGAAGGCACCGGGACGATATCATACTTATCAGCTGCCCGACATGTTGAATGCACGCTGACTTCCTTTATCATCTCCGCATGTTCTAGGGCAACTGCAAGCTGGCGGGCATGTGCTGCCTCCGTGTTTGGATGTACGTGTATTATTTCGCCGCTTGGTCGCGTCATAATGATACTCACCGATGTACCTTCACTCGGCTCCGACAGACTTGCACAATGAAACAGGTGGGATCCCGTCTCCGGCCTGTTGCGGCAGCACGTCTCCCGGCTGACGTTCGCCAGTGAACATTCACAGTCACCTCGGCGGCGCGTTGCTGTTTGCCGTGTTTCTCTTCACATTCCCATCGGTCTATTTCGTGCACTACGAGTCAACGACGTGGGCGGACATGGCGGTGTTTGTGATATTCTTATCCTCCGCTATCTTCTGTCTCTTCTCGAGTGCCTTCTACCACACGTTCAGCGCGCATTCGAAACCCGTGCGTGCGGTCATAGCGAGGAGCATGAGAACATTCACTGATTTATTGCGAAGGTGGCTGAGCGTTGCAACGGGCTGGACTACGCGGGCATCGTCGGTCAGTATCCACGTGCACTGTGTTCCTCCCAGCTGTGATGCGCTGACGGATCACTTGCCTCGTCTAGTCCTCACCGTGGGCTCGTTCTTCCCAACCATCTACTACGGCTTCTTCTGCGACCCGCACTACCAGGCCTTCTATCTCACATGCATTTGCTTGGCAGGACTCGGTGAGTCTTCTTGCTCTACCCGAGTACCGCACCTCTACTTCCCGGCAGCCTCTTCCGCCGTAACGTTCGCGGGCGGACCGCCCACGCAAACTCAAAATTATCACTGTCTGCGCATGCTCGATCGACTCAATGCTCCTTTTACAATAATTGCTCATTGGTGCACGCCACACAGGGGCATCATACATCGTTCTAAACCCGGAGTACCGCAAGCCAACACATCGCGGTGCGCGCACGAAGGTATTCATCCTTCTCGGGCTATGTGGCGTCGTCCCGACCCTGCATGGACTCGTAAGCCATGGCTTCTATACGCTGTGCTACGATATGGGGTTCGGGTGGCTCCTGCTCTCGGCGTTGTGCTACATCACAGGGGCGCTGCTGTAGTACGTCCACCCCACCTTTGTGAGAGGCGTCCGTATGTGCTGACCGAGCTTCCCGTCGGCTTCTCCAACCGAATTCGCTCTGGGACCCTCTCAACTGGGCACGCATCTGCGCCGCCTGCCGTCGCCACGATCCCGATCGCACCTTCGGCCCACGGTTCCTGCGAGCAGCGCCAACCGCATCCCGGAGCGGTTCTCGCCGGGCACGTTCGACTACTTCTTCGCCTCGCACCAGATCTTCCATTTCTTCGTCGTCGCGGCCGCGCTCGCGCACTACGCTTCGATCCTGACTGCGTTTGGGCACTGGCACCGCCGCCTGGCCGAGTGCCCCGCCCCGTGATGGGGGGCTGTCAAAGTGAGTGGCGGCTCAGCTCTATCTGCTCCTTTCTGTCCTGTGTGTTTACGTGGCGGGAGCGATGCAGAAGTGTCGGGTGCTCCGGGTAGAACCTGCGAAGTGTAGAGATGACGCCAACGACCAGTGGTGTCGTTGCTTCTCGTTCCAATGGACAGGCTAGTCCGCATCACAGTACAGTGCTCGTCATCTCTCGCGGCGTTGTGGCAAGAGCATGCCTAATGCAGGCCTGTGGCTCCGGAAGCCGAGGCCACCGTGGCTACCCATGTCAAGGTGCCGACACGAGTGTGGGGCAGCTTCGATGCATCGCAGTTCGCCTTACAGGTCGTGGTTCGAGATCGTGCTCGGCGGAAGCCTGGTCGATAACGGGCACTCTGTTAGCCCGCTGATAGTGTCTTCGTGTTGTCAACCTTGGGTCCCTGGCCGCATTATGAGGTGTGCCTGCGTGGTCGAGCCTCAATGGAGACAGTGCGGTCCCGCGCCCCGTGGTAGACCGTCCGACGCGTCACCCCGTTCACATGCCGTGAAGAGCGACGGAGGCTTCGAGAAAGATGCGAAAGAGCTGCGCGCAGTGCGCTGATTCCGTTGCGTTCGGGCGCAGTGGCACATCGGCACACGTATGGTGCACCCGGACGCATCGCGACGTCGGCGCTGTGGCTTGGCTAGCCAGAGCCATTCGGTGACATACGGGGCTTGTGGCTTGTGGCTACTGTACATGTCGTGCATGCCGACGGCACTCCGACACTAGCATACGTGAAGAAGTCGGCCGAGGCTGATGTGCGGCTTTCCCTGCAGCATCTTTTCCAGGAGGGGAGACACTATGTTTGCTAGTCTGGGTCATTCCACGGGTATGTCTTAATTTCTCACTTCACCGCGCCGCGCCGCAGCCCTGCATGCCTCTCCGAGTCTCCGCTGCGGCCATGCCAATCTAAGGCCTGTGACAGATATCAGGAATGTGGCGGTGGATCCTGCACGCAGAGTTCACTCGCTGTTGCCAGAGCCCGTTTCATCACAAAAGCCTCCGCGGCTCCGGTGGCGAGAGAGCGGGGACGATCAGCGTATGCAGACACATCGGGTGCAAATGCGCGTGGTTCCCGATCATGGCGATCGGACAGCATGCATAGGCCGTGCCAGGAGTGGTTTGTCTCGTGCCAGAAACAGACGTGTCGCCTCGGCGGGAGGAGAGACCGCGAGTTTCGGGCTGGCTATCTCGACCGAACGGACGTGTCGGCGACAGGCAGCAGGCGGATTGTCGCATTCTGACGTGCACGAATGTGATGCTCGCTCTCCGGAAGAGTGTGAGCGCGATGCATGCACGGCGCCTGACTGCGGGCCCGGGTTATGTCGCAGCGTCATGCGCAGACTGCGTGCAGCCCGGATGCCAGGATGGAAATAGCAAGGTTTGCAGTGCGACCTGCTCTCACCGCGCTCTGCCGTCTGGCCACACACGTCGCAAGGGTGGTTCTTGCCTGGATGGTGCGATTCTCACTAATCCACCATCTGGCTTCTCATGTTTTGCCAGGTCGGGTGCGCGCGCGGCAGCGAGCTGCTGTATGCCCAGGCACGCGAGGTGCCTCGTTCTTGAGAACGTACCTACATGTGCTTCCACGGGGTCCAGACGCCTCGCACATCGCAACGGGAACGCGCCCAAAGGCGCAACAAGTCTCGCCTGATTTGCCTCCGCCCATAACCTCCGGCCCCAACTTGCAACCGCGTTGCCACCCGGCGTGGACCCACTGGGCAACGGGTGATGGTTCAATGTTGTCCACTGGGCATTGGCTGTCTGGATCTCGATACGTCGGTTTGACGTGGTAATCCGGTGATCTGGAAGGCTGCTTGCCGATCGGCAGAGGCCGAACATGAGGGAGCCCCGGGGCGTGATGAGGTATTATCGTGTGTTGTCATTTCGGTGGTGGGATGAACCGTGTCCTCCGCCCGCGGGGCCATGCCACAGGCCAGCGGGTGGCTTCCGAACCATGCCAATCAAATGTCGCCACTTTATCTCGCGATACTCGCGATATGGAGAAACACACGGCGTTTTCTCCGTCCCTCTCCTCGGCGACTGTCCCTCGCTCCCCTCTCGCTCCCAATCCGTCTCCCGGCGGCTCGCTTGTTGCCTGCAGTCGAGCTAAGATCCCGATCGCTGAGAGCCTCCGTCTCGTTTCCTTCTCTCTTCATAAAGCCGGCCCATTCCTTTATATCCCGCCGTCCCATGGGCAGTCATCCAGACCAACAGAACCATGTATCCCCTCGGATTTCTCCCCTTCTTCCTGGCACTCTTGCCCGAGTCGCTCGCCGTGACCGCCGCCGTCATCGTTCCCATCCTCGTCCTTGCGTTCTGGCTCTACGCCGTCGTTTCCCGCTCATCAGCGATTGCGGACGACGCTCCCGTCCACCTACCCGGATCCTCACTCTCCCACATCCTTCCATTCTTTCACCGACGCTTCGATTTCATCAACTCAGGCTTCCAGCTCGCTGGCCAAGCCATCTACCAGTTCAGTCTGCTCCGCGTACGTCCTCTTTCTCACCTCCAGCGCGTGGGGTCGTCCCCGATCCCGTTCGGCTCCGCTTCTGAATAAGCTCGGCTGATCTCGTGCGTTGTCTGCCAGACCCCCGTCATCGTGCTGTCAGGAGAGGCTGCCCGCCGAGACTTTTTCCAGGCCAAAGACCTCGATCTCAACGCTGGCTTCAAGTTCCTGTCCGGAGCCGTGCGTTCCCGAGACCTCGTTCCCCCTCGCTGCCGAATGCGCTGACGTACTGCTGCTTCTCTTTGGATCCAGATTCCGATGGTGCCGGGCGTGACCTCCAATCTCGAAACGCGCCGCATCGCGCTCATTCACAAGCGCCTCGTTGCATCGCAGACGAGCGAACGCCTCCAAAGATGTGAGTCCACCTCGTACGTTGTGTTGGTCCTTGCACGTCGGATGTCGGGATGGTTGTGGATGGACGGAGGCAATGTCTCTTCCTTCGTCTAGTCACATGTGGGTGATTCGATACAGGCTCCGAGACATCTCGGCATCCGGGCCTTACTTGGGGTTTGGACAATCTCGCCAATCACTGCGGGCTCGCAGCAGCGTATAGCAAGCTTGACTTTGTTCAGACAGCCTCACATGAGTAAGACGTGTGTGAGTCCATCAGCCAGTTCGACAGGTGTAGCACCACTGCTCCGTCGGCTGCGCTAGGCTTGCATGTCTGCATACGTTATTAACTTTCGGGGCCGGTCCACACTTCGGAGCCACAGTGGCCTTACAGAAACTGACACTACGGATCGTTAGTAATACCTCTGATTCTGGAGGATGCCCGGCGCGTTATCAACACATGGGGTTACTCCGGTTCGCTGGACCCATTTCAACAGCTTCCCGAAGTACGTACTTCAGTCTAATTATAAGACACGCGTTTCCCTGAACTTACACGCTTACCTAATATTGCAGCTTATCTTCCAGACAACCGTACGGTGCCTCGCATTTACGGAGCTCGCGGACGACGCCGTCAAGGTTCAGCGCTTGAAGGAGCTGTACGATACACTCGACACCGCCACCACACCGGCCACGGTCCTTCTACCATGGCTCCCCGGCCCAAGTGCCGTACGACGACTCATCGCCACGAAGCGCATATATGATATCATCAGCAAGACGCTAGACGAGCGGGTCAAGAACGGTATTACTCGCGACGATACCCCGCAGATGTTGATCGATGCCGGAGACGAAAGACTGGTCATTATCGGTGTCAGTAAGCTTTCATCGTGATTCTGATCGTCCATGTCCGCGCACATTCGCGTGCTAGCGGCGTACTGATCAGAGTTCGCGGCATGACAGTTCATTATAGGCCTACTCGTGGCCGGGGCGCGGTCGACGGGTACCACTGGTATGTTTCATCCGCTCTCATCTCCTGACCTATAGGCTGATACCCTATCAGCTTCGTGGTTAATTACCTTCTTAAGCGGGCACCCGCAGTGGAGAGAGAAAGCTGCCGAAGAAGTGCGACGACTTGTCGCCGAGCACGCCACACCCCCTCACCGTCCGTCCGAGCCGCGCGATACTAGCACCGACCCGACAACTCCACAAGAACCTCCGCTGTCCGACCATCGGCCTCCACCTCTGTCCGAGTTGCATACGAGCCTTGGAAGCGTTCCGCTGTCCGCATGGGAGGCCGACACTCCAGTACTTGATGCCATGATCCGCGAGACTCTCCGAGTCGCCGAGCCTCATGTGGCCATGCGCCAGTATCTGCCGCCATCGCATCTCGATGAGAAGGCGCAACTACACCTCGGCGGCAAGGCTGTACCACCAGGCGCGTTCGTCATGTATCCCTTCAGCGACGTGCACCTCAGCTCGGAAGTCTACAAGAATCCCTGGCGCTGGGATCCCGCACGCCCAGAGCTGAACCTGAAGGCGCCGTACGCATACGTGGGGATGGGCGCAGGTGCGTATATACGGCGCGGTTGCACGGGCCCGGTGACAAAGCGTTGCTGACATTCCCGCTGCAGGAAGCACGACGTGTCTCGGGAAACGCCTTGCGACCCTTGAACTCAAACTGATCACTGCGCTGTTCGTCCTCGGGTTTGGCGACTTCCGGGCGGTGGACAAGCTGGGCGCGCCGCTGGACGAGCTGCCGCGGCCGAATTGGAACGACATCCTGACGTGCAAGCCGCCTGCCGGTTCGTGCTTCGTACGATTCGAGAGGACAGTTGAGCGCGATGCGTAGCTTACTGCCGTGAGCTTCTTGTTTACGTCCCATGGGTATCGCATTCATCGACTGTACTGGTACGTTCGCACTGTTGTACACCGGGCTCTGTATACTACATTCCTACCTAGGCTCTAGAATAGCTACGCATAACACGTTACCTCCGTGCATGGCAACCGGCGCGCGGCCATCCTACTTGAATGATCAGAGCACTGCACCCCCGGCCCCTCTCTGTTGGCGACGCTCGCCATCTGGGGGTTCGACCACGAACAGACGTCGCTGACGGGTGTCCTCCGCGTCCTGTCCCTCTTCACCGTCGTATGCCTGGAGAGGCTTGACGTGCACAAATTCATCATCGACGAAGCTTTCGACACGCGTCACCCCCACCGACAAATCGACATTTGACGGGTGTCGGTCTTCCGCACATCGTCGCACGGCCCTCAATACACCCTCGCCTCCTTCGGGGGCTTTCCGCGAGGTGCGACTCGCTGCAGGAGCTTTCGGTCCGCCTTGACTCGGGCGAGGCTACTGTGGCGTTGGGCGAGCTGCTCGCTCGTGCAGGCAGCAATATCACCACCTTGGCCATCGACACTCCGCTCGGCGTAACAGTCAATGAGCGTGTACGTTGGGTGGATCCTCTGCAGGGTGAGAGGTTCTGCTCTTCGCGAGACGGCACCGCTGAATTGGCCTTCCCATTGCAGACAACTAGCGGATGCTCAACCTAATGGCGTGCAAGAAGCTCGAGTCCATCTCGCTCCCGATCCGCATCAGCGAGCGGGCGAAGCGGCCAGTGACGGAGTCCGTTATCGGAATGTCGCAGGTTTCCCCGACGCTCCGCGAGGCTACGCTCTGCGCGACGGGCCAGGGCCTGTACAGGTTCACGATCTCGAAGGACCGCACGGTGTTCAAGCTGCACGAACTGGATGAAGCCCTCAGTCCGACGCGTTTCCCGCATCTGCAGCAATGCGTGTATGAAGAGGAATCGGACTGGATGCTGATTCCGACGGATAGATACTTATCGAGGTGCCTAGACCTACTTCAGCGTGAGCTCAGAGGTCTTCATGATCGTGGTTTGCTGGAGTTTGTGGGGGATGATGAGTAGTGTTCCCCGGTACGTTGATCGTCGCTGGACTGTCATAATCTGCACCCTGAACCGACTTATCATCGCGGTGGACACAACGTCATACAGTGCAACCGTATGCGAATGCGTCGAGTTTCCTGATCTCAGCTCAGCTCAGCGGAGTTATAACAACCACGCGTAGACGCGTCACAGTTGACTGCTGGCGTGGAAGGTTTGTGATGTTTGATCAGACGGCGACACTTTGGGGTTTGTTTTGTAAGTGCTCCTCCCAGCGGCAATAACTTCGCATTGTTCGTATGTAGACGCCCGATGCACTCTCTCTGCAACCGTCACCAACCACCCGCTGGATGGCCGATTTTTACCCTTCCTCCTCCTCTCCAGCTGCAGCAGTGCGCCACAGGCCTCCGAAATTGGCCATCCGCACTCTCACAGACCTTCCTGTAGAGCTTTTGCACCTCATTATTGCGCATATGGAGGGTAACAAGTACCACGTGAGCTGTTGTTCCCGCCTCTTACGGGCCGTCGCACTCGAACACCTCAACTTCCGCCGCCTTTCCCTTCAGGATGTCACGTCCTTCGACCCTTTCCTGCAGTTTTTGCGCAGATACCCTCGGGTTGCAAAGACTGTTGTCTCGGTTCGTTTGCGTGGCAGGGCACAGCGCAAAGTCACAGAGACTTCGCCCACCACAAGCATTGACGACACGGTCGTGGGTAGCATCGTGGAACTCTTGCCCAGGCTCGAGTCTCTGGCCTTGTACTCATTCCACTATACCATGTCGCCAGTGGCAAGCGCAACGAATCGTCCCTCGGGACCCTTCCCGTTGATCAAGGTCACCATTGGAGGTCATTGTCACAAGGAGAGCTCGTTGACCTGTACACTGCGCGTACTGTCTTTGTTCACTCCTCGATGTATGGACTTGCATACGATGGACAGGTTCGACCTCGATACACCTTTTGAACCCCGTTTCCTTCATAGACGGCTCGCCCTCCGACAACTCTCCCTCTCGGCGCCGATATTCGGTGTTCGCGAGCACACCGCCTTGGCGCTGCAGGCGCTGTCCGTGAGCCTGAAGAGCGACTCGCTCCAAGAGCTGTGCGTTCAAGTCGATTCCAAGGAGGCTGTCGCTGCGCTAGGGAAACTCCTCAGCTACGCAGGCTGTAATATCACCACATTGGCGATCGCCACTACTTTCTGCAATTGGAAGTATGACCGGTGGGTCGACCCGTTCGAAGGTATGTAAGCTTCTGTTCTACCACCCCTGTAAAATCGACGACGCTGATATTTATGCCACGTTGCACTCCCATAGGGAAATCGCACTGTTTGGACGTATCGATGTGCAAGAAGCTCGAATCAATCACGCTGCCCATGGTCTATCGCGCGAATCCGTCCCGGCCTCTGAGCGCGGCGCCTGTCGCGATCCTCGAGCAAACTCCACGGACGCTCCGCAGCATCATCGTGAAGGTTCAGGGCTTATTGAAGTCGACGATGATAGGAAACAAGAGCGTATTCGAGATGCACGCCTTTGACAAGCTTCTCACCCCGGCGCGCTTCCCGCATCTGCAGGCGTTCGAACTACACATCTATGCTGATCGGATGCTGTGGACGGAGAAAAACTACTGGCCGAGGTGTGTGAAGTCGGCCCGCAGCGCCCTCAACAGTCTTAACAATCGCGGTCTGCTGAAGGTCAAACAACGTTGGTGACATGACGTACGTCGACTCTCACTTACTTATTTTTGCTATCCACTTCATGTACTCACTTCTGGTCATTCAGTGTAGGTATCACTGCCACCGCCATGGACGGCGCGGTCGAGGTCCTTGGCGTCTATCGTCGCTCATTTTAAAGATGCTATCGTGTCTATGTTGTAAGTAGTCTGCGCAAGAAAAGTAAACGAGTGCTTTTTGTCAGGTGAACCTCGATGGAGTTCGGAATCACGACGGCCGGCCACGGAGAGCTGTACAAACATGGTCCTCAGTATGTTCCTGCTATTGAGAAGGTCCTCATCCCTGTGCAAAGGACTCGCTGCGACGGTCCAACCGCATCTCTGAGTGGATCGCAGGACGAAGGCCGCGCAACACAACGGGTGTAACGAGGATGCGCAAAGAAGGGTTACCCTGCCAGTCATGAACGCGTGAGCTGTCGATTCGGTGAGTTGGTTCCCGCATCTCACATATTTGGACGAACAAGGGCAATGACACAAAGGCTTACGCGTAGAGGTGGCGTCATTGGGCGCCAGGAGCTGAAACTTGTCCTTTTAACACCACCACCATGCCGGATGCGAGCGAACTGCCCAATGAAGCCTCCCTGGTCACTCGAATCACCATTATGGACCTCCCTCCGGACTTGTACACGCCATCATCTCAAATCTAGCGCACGACAAGCGAAGTATACGGTCATGCTCGGCGACGTGTTGGTGGTGGCGTGGCATCGCCCTCGAATATCTCAACTTCCGGCGGACTTCCGCGCGCAACATAACGTCCATCGAAACTTTTGCCTCGTTCCTGCAGAAACACGCCAATCTAGCACGCACCATCAGCAATCTCACCTTGCACGGTGCCACTGAGGGTGACACCTACCCAGACATCTCTGCCTACCGCCCGCTCGTGCCATTGAATGCTGAAGCCGTCGCCGGGATTCTCAAATATCTCCCCAGGCTGACGACCTTGAGTCTGAGCCAGTGGCGATACGGGACGTCAACAGAGCAGGCTGAACACGCAACAGTCACTCTCATTCGACGGCCACAGCCTCTTACCGACCTTCACATTGGGTCCTTCTGGGATGAAGGGCCCTCCGTGACCGAACTTCTCCGCATCATCGCCTTGTTCAAAGTTGGTCACCTCAGCATCCGTCCTCCTTCCATGCTAACCGCCGATGTTCCGTTGAGTCAACCGTCCCCTCGCCATCAAGCTCCTTGACTTCAAGTGCTCGGAGCACGGAAATCCGGGCAATGTGCTGGTGCTCGATGCTCTGGCCCAAAGCATCGCTGCAGGTTCTCTGAACATCGTCGTTGTAGAATGCGACTCGGCCGAGACCGCCCGCATGCTCGGCAAGCTGCTCGGACGCGTCGGTAGCAACGTCACTCAGCTCTTCCTCTCCGCCTCTCGACCCCGGGACGAGTGGCTCACGGTTCAGATGGGCCTGCCTCTGAGCAGCGAGCCGCCCGACTTATCGATATGCCGGTATGTGGTTGCCAGCTTTGCGTTGAGGTTGTCTCTCTGACCACTGTCTTGACTGTAGACTGGAGATCTTTCAACATCTCCGCGTGTACTCGCCTCGAGGTGATACAGATCCCCATCTACTCCCGACCAACCGAGCGCGGGGAGACCCTTAGCACATTTGCCGCTATCATGCTCTCCCCAGGCACCCCCTACCTTGCGGACGATCAGGATATCCGTGTACCAGTACGATCTCACCGATCCGTCCCAGCTGCAAGACACCACACTGTGGCTTCCCGTCTTCGACTCGGTGGTCACGAAGGCCCGATTCCCGCTCCTCAAGGAAATCGAAGTGGAGAGCCATTGCGAGTGCCCTGACTGGAAGGAGCCGTCAGATGTCTACGAAGATTGCAGGGAAGCGGCGCGTGAAGTGCTGCCAGAGCTCGATGGTAGTGGGCTGCTACTAGTACATTGAATTTGCGTCTGCGCGAGCTCGCTCCAGAGCACCCTCCCCTCTGGAGGTTTCATTGATTGTACATCAATGCTTGTCTAAACCACCGAGTCTACGAGATGGACTTGTGACAGGTTTGAGTAGTTTGGAAGCTCGTCGACTAGACGCCCGACGCTTTTTCAGCAACCACCATCATCCCCTTTCGACGGTCCTCCGGGTTCTCTTCCGCGCTCTCGCAATCTTTTCGCAGAGTTCCCGCACGTATTACTCTCAAAGCTCGCGCATGAAACTATGGATGTACAGGGCTGTTCACTCACCTGACGTCTCTTATGGGAGGTTGCGGTGTGAGCACATCGCTGGATCAAGACTGTGCAGCACAAGGAGGATGCAAAGAAGTGAAAGAACGCCGTCAGCCGGGTGCAGCACGGAAGGCCGGGATAACCGTCATGTGGTTTACAAAAACTCCGAGGTTGTACCTGCTGACAACGTCCCTCTTCTCTCTTCGCCCACAAACTGCGCACGGATTCTGAGAGTCCCCTCTGACAGCGTTCTCGTGCTCGTCATGCTCTCGGATGTCCGGTAACACCGTCGCAATGGCTGAACTCGCCTCGGAGTTATATAGGATCGCTTCTGCTTGCCCCACAGAGAGCGTACGCGCCGTCAGCAACCTGGACATGCAGCTACTCAACTCCTTCGCCAGCCTCTTCGCTGCCAGTATCCTAGTAGTACCGCTGGTATGTGGCCTGGCCGTCCCGTCGCCGGCATCTATCAGTAGCGATCTCACGCTGCTTTACAACAACGACCTCAATGGTAAACGTCCCAATCACTCACGAATATCTACTCAGGCTGACCTTCAAAATAGTGCACACCGCTTCGTCACATCGCAGTGCTCTCCTCCTTTCCTCTTCACGCTCGCACTCGGATGCCGCGGCTGCATGTGCAGCTCTCGGAGAGACCCTGCTGCCCGCGAACAAAACGTTCTTCGCGAACGACCTGGTGCCGCTCCTCCGCTACCAGACCTTCCAACATAACTTTCCGTCCACTCAGCAGTTCTGGATAGCCAACGAGGGGCGCACATGCCAAGTGGTGAACGCCAAGGGTGTCGTCAGCTCATCCCTGACGTGCTTCCGGAGCCTGCCCGCCTTGTGCTCGCAAAGCGCGGCCTTCCAGGCTTCCGCTCAGCCAGAGACGTCGCTGACTGTGCGTTCGCACGGTCTGACGATCACAGGGTGAGCCTCGTTGCACGCTCTCTTCAGCGGACGTTGCGCGGAAGATGTACTCATTGACTGACATATTCATAGGTTCCGCGATCAGACCTCGTTCAAGTTCTTCGGGATCCCGTACGCAGACCCTCCCGTCCGGTTCGAGTACCCGACGGCGTACTCGGGGAACAAGACCATCGATGCCCGCAGCTTCCGCTCGCAGTGCGTGCAGGCAGGAAGCACCACTGGGAGTGAGGACTGTCTATTCTTGAACATCTGGACGCCGTTCATTCCGTCATCGAGCCCTCGGACCCAGTTGAAGCCCGTCATGTTCTGGATCCACGGAGGGGCATTCACTGGCGGTACGGGAAGCGACTCGACTTTCGAAGGCAGCGCCCTTGCCTCGCGCGGAGATGTCGTCCTCGTCACCATCAACTACCGTTTGTCGACTCTTGGCTTCCTCGCGCTCAACGATGGCAAGACGAACGGGAATTTCGGCATCGCGGACCAGATCGCCGCTCTTGACTGGGTACGCGACAACATTGCTGCGTTCGGCGGCGACAAGGACCGCATCACGATTTTCGGGCAGTCAGCTGGTGCGGCCTCGGTCCGTGCACTCATGGGCTCTCCGAAAGCGATCGGGAAGTACGCAGCTGCGGTACCAATGAGCAACCTCGCGGGGGCGAACTACGCGACGACGTACTCTCTCTATTACACGATCCCTCAGGAGGTTTCCCTGGTTGCGGACCCCATCATCGCGGCCGTGGGATGCAACTCGACGGGAGCGGACGTCCTTGCCTGTCTGAGGGCGACCGACCCGCACACTCTCGTCAACCTAGGCACCGTTGCGAGGTATTGCGTCACGTATGCGTCCTTACTCTGGCTCACCTTTGTACAGGTTCCTCGTCGTCGATGGAACATTCATCACGTCTCAACAGCTTCCTGTGGACGGCTCAGGCCCCGTAGCGAACGTCCATACCATGATGGGTTTCATGCGAGATGACGGCGGACCCTTCATTGGCTACCCCGTAAGCTGTGGCGTGACAACAATTCGACCGAACGGGAAGCTAATGCTGTACTTCACACAGAGAGACGGCAACCTGACTGAAGGGCTCCTCGGAGCCTCCTTGAACACCACGGTCGTCAACAACCCGCTCTTCCCAGAACCATCCGGCCCGAATGTGACGACGAACGTCTTCAACGTCACCTCGCGCGTCACGACCGACGTCGAGTTTCGCTGCCTGGACCAGGCGACGGCGTTCTCGGGCATCGCGCACAACCTCTTCAAGAGCGTGTGGTTCTACGAGTTCAACAGGAGCTACCAGACACCTGGGTTCTCTCCCAACGTACGCATGCGCTGGCACTCACGTTTGTCCTTCTATACTCATTAGTCATCTTGAAGTTCCCCACTTGCGAAGCTCCAGTCACGGATGAGCACCCTAATGGAGATACCTCTCAGGAGTACTTCAAGTAAGCTCGTCGTGATCGTACTCAGCAGCGCGACCGCGTCCCTAACAGGTTGCAGGTGCCATTCTGGAGAGCTCTTCTACGTCTTCGGCACCCTGCCTGCGAGCCTGCCGTACCGCGATGACCAGGACCTGCCCTTCATGCAGCGCATGGTCGACATCTGGTCGTCGTTCGCTCGCACGTTCAACCCAAACCCGGATCCTGCCTTCCTCGCGGCACGTGGCTTCACCCGTACGGCCCAGCAACTCTCGAGGGAGAGCAAGTGGCAGCCGATGACGAAGAAGAATGTCGGCGGGAATCCGGTGAGGGAGCTGCAGTGGGAGAGCTTCATGACGCCGTTCGGCCAGCAGGCACAGTGCGAGTTCCTCGGTTTTCCGTTAACGTTTTATGGTTGAAGTTGAGTAACCTGTCTCTCCTTCAGTCTTGGCGGTTTTGTTCGTGATTGCAATGTAATGCACCTTACTGAGCCTCGGAAATGCTCGCATTTAGTCATGTCAGGGTGAGCCGATAATGCACTGTAAAGTCACAGGTTGCGGCGAGTGGTCTCATCGCGGTGACGACTCGACCGTATGTCGATCACCCGCCGTCTTTTGACCGGTTCCCAACACCCCCTTCCCCTTTTGTCTCTCCTGGAACCATCGCATATCCTGACGCTGCCAATGTATCTTCTGATAGCTTGCGCATGTCTCTGGCCCCGACCACTCCCGAACTCCGTATTCCTACCCTCATAACTGCTCTCATCGACGTAGCAGTCCGGATAGATTTCCGACTTGTCCGGTATCGGCGATGAATTTTCCCCACCTCGACGCCGACTATCATAGTAGTACTGTACAGGTTCGCTATTCCTACAGCAGGGCATTCCTGACGACGCTAAGTTAATGCATGTACGTTGTTGAGCTCTGATGAAGTTATATCGCGGCTAGTATAGTACTACTGAGTTGTAAAGCACTGGTACTGGTAGCAGAGACAATTCCGCACATATTCGCTTCAGACTTCAGTATGCTGTGGGATTGCGCGATGACAAAGGAGCTGCAGATTTCCCAGAATGTCGAACAATTGAGTTACCCGCCGGGGGTGTTCCGTTGATCATGTTCGTCTCGCGCAGGCGCTTAAGCGCAACCTGCAACCACCACCACCACCAATCACCTCGCCATGGTTCGTCGTACCTCGAAAGCTCCCCGGATTGAGGCTCCACACTCCGCGGAAGAGAACAGAACTATGATCCGCGGAACATCGATACTCGACCTTCCACCAGAGCTGCTACACATGATTTTCGCATACCGGCGGAAGGACTGGGTGCGGAGCAAGCGAGAATACGCCAATGTCTGTCGAAAACTGCGAGACATCGCGGTGGAATACCTCGATTTTAAGAACCCTCGAGTGAACGACCTGGACCACTTCATGGGCTTTATGCGAAGACACGGCCCGCTCACGAAGACCGTCCAGTCTCTCCACCTGCTCGACGTGCACTTGGATGCGACCCTCGTGCTCGAAATCAGGCAGCTCTTCCCCAACCTGACATCACTCACGCTGTCCGACATCGTTTGTAACCCTCCTTCGCCGTATAACCACCCGCAGTCTGACCCGCCGGAGACTCCGCTGCCAGAGTCCTTGAAGGAGCTGGAGGACTTGAAAATAGACTGCAGACGCGCACGTGCAGACTCGGGATGGTCCCTAACCGGATTGATGCATATCCTCTCCCTCCTTTCCGCAAAGAAACTACTCATATGGATGCACGACGGCATGTGCTTCCGGGACAAATTCGACCCCTCCTGCCTCGCCGGAACCTCCGCCGTCCAGAACCTCCGCGTGCTCATCTCGCAAATTCCCAAGAAATCCATGGCGAATGTGATGAACGCGCTGTCCGTGACGCTAACTCCGGACGTCCTGCAGCGCGTCGAGGTGGAGTACGACTCGAAGCCGACGCTGCGGGCACTTGGCTCTTTGCTGGACCGCATCGGTGGAAACGTCACGAATCTGAGTATCTATCCGCGCGTTCGGTGGACGTTGGAGGACAGGCAGAAATGGACGGACCCTTTCGACGGTGGGTTTCCAGTTGATGCTGGCTGCGCTCTATCGAATTGACGTTTGTATATGTCCAGATTGGACGCTTCTAGACATCCGGGCGTGCAAGAAGCTCGAGAGCCTCCACCTTCCCATTTACGTCCGGCCCAAGGAGAATCTCAAGCCACAGAGGCCGCTGAGCCACATCGCCGTGGGACTCCTCGCAAACTACGCCGCACCGACCCTCCGGGAGATTATCATCGACGTACACGATCTCGAGCGGCCGACGACGCTCGGGAATAGAACCGTGCTGAGGCTGCAAGAGTTCGACAAGGTCGTAACTCAGGCGCGCTTCCCAAACTTGCAGCGGTTCGCGGTCTGCGTCACGCCGACTCGAACCCTGTGGAACAAGGCAAATTGCAATGAAAATTGTCTCGCTGCCCTCCACCGCGCGCTGCCGGGCCTCCGCGCCCGTGGGATCCTCATTATTAGCTTCAAACGGTGGCATTGGTAGGCTGGTCGGGTGCCCAACCCCCGTCGTCCTTTGTTCGTCCTTTGTTCGTCCTTTGTTCGTCCTTGTCTTGATGGCACAGTTCCAGCACGTCGTTCTCACTGGCACCGTTGCCGTCTACTTATGCAACACTGCCAATAACTTCGACTGTAGAGTACCTCGAGGGGTTGCTGCACATCCGGATTCCGCCGCATCATCTGGCTTACTGTACTTTCCGCTCCATCCCTGCTGATTCCCTGCCTTCTCACTATTCCGTCGTACCGGTAGACCCCATACTTCTAGTTCATTTCAAGGCTCGTTCTGATGTACCATTGACATACTACTTAACCCTGACCAGACGACACACGCGCTGACTGAGTTGTTCCTCGCTTCTTTTCCAGTGAGTTACTCATACAGTACTAACCAGTACGCCGGTAAGCAGCCGGAACAATGATCAAGCTGCCCACGGGCCGCCGTGCGGCAGACTATGCACGCCGATTATGTCGAACAATAGAAGGTGGCCGAGGCTGATAAGTAGTGCTGAGAAGGCGCACAGGGTCTTCTGCATCCACCACCATTCTATCCTTCGCCATGGCACGCCGCGCCAAGAAAGCACCCAAACTCAAGGCTTCGCCCTCGACAGAGGTCGCAATAACCACACCCCGAACCATAAGTGATCTCCCTCCAGAGCTCTTACACATGGTATTCGCGCACTTGCGGAAGTCCAGGTGCATCAAGTCCATCAAGTCATGCATGTGGGTCCGGCCACTGCGGGACGTCGCAGTACGATACCTCGAATTCAAGAGCCCTCATGTCCACGACTCCCTGAACCACTTCCTATCCCTCATGCGAACGCACTCCAAGTCCTCGCTCCCGGAGACGGTCCAGACGCTCACCCTGTCTAACATGTCCCTGGATGCGAGCCTCGTGCGCGAGCTCTTGCAGCTTCTCCCCAAGCTGGACTCCCTCTATCTCCATGACATTTCTTGCAAACCGCCATCACCGTACCCCCGCCCGCAGTCTTTGCCAGTTCCAGACGCGGAGACCATACACTCGCCGAGGAAGTTGCAAATTAACTGCAGCCTCGCGCACGGCTGGTCGCTGTCAGGCATGATGCACATACTGTCCCTGATCGCGCCAATGGAGGTGTATATCTTTATCCATGACGGCCTGCGCTTCAGAGACAAGTTCGATCCCACTTGTCTTGCAGCATTCCCCGCTGTCCGGGTCCTCCGTGTCAGCGTTTGGGATCGTGAGATTCCCAACAGCAAGAAGTCCATCGCGAATGTGCTGGTCGCGTTATCGCGGACCCTCGCTCCAGATGTCTTGCAGACCGTCTGGGTTGACTATGACTTCAAGGCGACGCTGCGTGCTCTCGGCACCTTGCTGAAACGCATCGGCGGCAACGTCAAGGAGCTGAAGTTATGCGGGTATGCGCCTGCCAAGGCATGGAGGAAAAAGCGAGGATGGGTAGAAGCTTTTGATGGTATGTCTGTCTTCGCATCATTGACGCGCTGCACCGGCTTGACTTCTGATACCTCCAGATTGGAAGCTGCTCGACCTGCAGGCGTGCAAGAAGCTCGAGAGCATCTCCTTCCCCACCCTCTACGTCCGGCCGTGCGAGGACTTCAAGGCGCAAAGGGCGCTGAGTTATGTCGCCGCTGGACTCCTGGCCAACTACGTCTCCCCCACCCTTCGCAGGTTCTCCATCGATCTGTGCTACTTCATGGATCCGTTTGCGTACGAGGATAGGGTGGAGTTCGATCTGCAAGAGTTTGACAAGGTCTTAACTCAGGCGCGGTTCCCGAATCTGTCGACATTCTACTTTAATGTGTATGTCAAGTGGCACTTGCTGGAGGAGGGGGATTACTTCACACTGGCTCACGCCCGGAACGCTGTGTACCGCGCGCTGCCTGACCTCTACTCTCGTGACGTCCTGACAGTTGTCATAGAGGAGCCGTGGTGACGTTTTATCATATGTAACTATGATGGTCTCAATAGCAAGTACTATCCCCGTCAACGTTACATTTCGGCGTTACTGCCCCTCGACGACTACGTACGTGAACGCGCGACGATCCCAACTACTTGCTCATACGAGCGTTGCATGTTATCAAGTAAGTTAGTAAGCACTACTTGGTTATCTGATCAGACGCTCAGGGGCTTCTTGCAACCACCACCATTGAACGTCGTCCCACGACAGCCGGTAATAGAAGAACAGCTCAAGCTGAGCCCTCGCCACTGTTCAACTGACACCAGAGATGTCTCCGACTCTCACAGATCTTCCTGCAGAGCTCCTACACATGATCTTCTCTGAATTGCAATACCTGATACGCGACTTTCGCTGTGCATGTTACTCGATCCGCCCCTCTACGTTGACCTGCATCAAGTTGCGCAAAGTCGCTGTGGATTACCTCCAATTCCCCCACGTCGAATGTGACTTGGCCCACTTCCTGCGGTTCATACGAGACCATCCCCGAGCCGCTCAAACCGTTCGTAACCTTGACCTGTACGTCGAGCACCCGTCAGGATCCACGATACCGAACGCCATGGCAGACGGTTCCATCCTGAACGCGGATTTCGTAGAGGATATCCAGGAGTTCTGTCCCAATGTAGTTTCTCTCGCTCTCAAGGACATCACGTACACCCCACCAGTCACACAGGAGAACCATGCGGGACCGAGGACGGAGTCGCTCCGACTGCAGCGACTGGCCCTTACATGCGCACGTGGAGCCTTGGGGTGGTCTCTCTCGTCTTTAATGCATGTCGTTTCCTTGACGGCGCCGAGGAAGTTGGTCGTGCAGATTGAAGGCGATGGCTACTCCGAGGAAGTGTTCGACCCTCGAGTCGTCGTCGGGCTCTCTGCTGTTGCAAACCTTGCGGTTCGCATCTCAGATAGTAACAAGAAGCCCGTAGCAAGTCTCCTTCACGCCTTGTCGCAGACGCTTGCTCCGGACTCCCTGAAGACCATCGAGGTTCAGTACGACTCGAAAGAGTCTCTGCGTGCCCTCGGGGAGTTGTTGCAGCACATTGGCGCGAACGTCACCAAGCTCACTGTAATTGCGTCCCTGCCGTCAGACTTGGAGCAGAGGCAAGATTGGATTGATCCCTTTGACGGTCAGTCTCGTTCGCTACCTGACGAGGTTGTCGTGAACTTGACAACACCCCAACGTTATACTCAGACTGGACGCTGCTCGATATTCGGCCATGCAAGAAACTCGAATACCTCGCATTCCCGATCCATGTCCGCCGACGAAACACCGTCGACAGGCCCCTAAGCCACGTCGGTGTCGGTCTCCTTGCCAACTATGCCCCGCAGGAGACGCTGCGGAGGGTTGTGGTCAACCTGCACGGCGTCTCTCGTGTGGGGACCCTCCGGAAGAGCTCGAGATCTGTGCTCCAGCTGCAACAGTTCGACAATGTGCTCACGCACGCCCGCTTCCCCCATCTGCTGGAGTTCGCACTCCACGTAAGATTCACACCACGCTTGCGTGCCGAGGAGAATGCGTTCGCGCGAGAGTGCAAAGATTCCGCTCGCTGGACACTGCATGGCCTCAGCCTCCGCGGTGTTCTGAAGACCCAGTTTCATTCCGAACTGGAGTGATCAGGCGGCACACTCCCGTTCACCCTAGTCGCTGGTGCGGCTCAAGCCGTCTTACGACGACACGATCGTCCCACTATGGGGTTGAGGTCATGTACTATCATGCATGAATTCCTCCTTCCTCCCGCTGCGTACACAGGCATCAATTGCCAGCCCCACAGCATGCACGGACTTCCGCACTCTACTCACCCCTGTGATCTTTGCTCTATCTCCTTTCCTCACCTTTCCTCCACGCCTCGGCCTGATGCTCACTGACAACTGTAACCTTCCTCACGTTTTCCATTCCACCCACGCCGGAACGTTCAGACAGTCGCGCATTTGCACGGTCCGTGTTCACGCTGCCGTTCGCGACTACCACGAGTACGCACCCTCGGGCGAAAGCCAGCGTATCATTACCTTGTAACAGTACAATACCAAAGCTACTCTAGCAAGTAAGTATGCCAACAACAACGAAAACAACAATAACGACATGCGGATGGATCTCACAGCGTCCAATGAAGAGATGAGTGAGCACGGAGCAGAGTCAGCACTGAGCAGACATGGTATACAAAACGCTCTACTGCAAGTAAGTATAATTAATATGTGAGCAGATCCGGATCAGACGGGGATGAGACACGCCGGATGTACAAGGGCATCTGGTTGCCCCGGTGTGGTTCCGACTTCACGCACGGACGGGTGACGACGCTAGTGGGAGGAGACAGACAAGGGCGTGAGCAGCGAGCAACAACGCACTATCAAGAGCGAGACGTACTTGACTTTCTTCTCGATCTCGAGAGTGGGGTCGATCGCGAACTCGAGGTCGCGCACGAGCACGAACAGGAAGACCTTAATCCTATCCGCGTCCGCATTCAATCAGCCTCACCCCGCACCACGACGAAACCCGAAAAGAAAGACGCACTCGCTCAACGCAAACCGGTACCCGATACACGACCGGTTCCCGTTCACAGGCGTCCCCCGCCAAACGTCAGCATGTTCCCCACAGCCCCTGCACCCGCCTCCTCCCCTCTCCCTCTCCCTTTCCCTCCTTCTCCCCGTCCTCTCCTACCTCCCCGTCTAACCACCTCTCCGGCCGGAACACCTCCGCGTCCGCGCCCCAGTCCGCCGCGTTCTTATTCAGCGCCTGTATCGGCACGCTGATGATGTCCCCCTTGCGCACGCGGATCTCCGTGCACGTCCGCCCGCGTCGGTCCACAAACGGCGCGGCGACGGGGATGACGTCGTCTGCGGTCGCCATACGCATCGTCGTCGTGACTGGCGCGAACAGCCGGAGCGACTCGCGCACGACCGCGTCGAGGTACGGCAGGTGCGGTATGCGGTCGAGGAGCGCGTCGTCGTCCATCGCGGGTGAGTGTCGGGTGGCGTGCATGGGGGTGTATATGGGGGTGTGGGAATGGGGACGGGGACGGGGAGTGAACGGAGCTCCTCGCGCAGCTTTGCTTGCACGGACGGAGCGCGTGCGAGCGCGTACAGCGTCCAGGTGAGCGCGGACGAGCTTGTTTCGTGCCCGGCGGCGAGGAATGTCGAGATCTGGCACAGGATCTCGTTGATAGACATGCGTTGCGTCGGCACCTCGGAGATGTTAGAGCGGACTATGACGACAGTAGGTCAGTCAGATACAAAGACAAAGGAGACAAACACTCACTGAGAACACTGAGCAGGTCGCGATCGAGCACGGTCTTGTCGCCCTCTATCGCTCCCCCCTTCTCAGACATGGCCGACACCCCATGCCTCTGCTTCTCGATGAGATCCATGCCTATCCTGCGCATCGTCGCATTAGCCTCCTTCATCGCGGCGTTTTCGCTCCGCTAAGCCCACAACACGTCAGTCGCCATCACCGCGCTCCAGCACGAGAGATAGACACTCACGAACGCCCGCAGAACAGGGAACCACACCTGCAAGATCGTCATGACCCGAAACTTGCGCGCCGTCCCAAATATCACGCCAAACGCGCGAGCCAGCTCGCTCTCGCTCTCCCGCCGCTCCGCCGCCGCCTCGAGCGAATTGAACGTGTACCCGAACCCGGCCTCCCCGATCACGTCGAGCGTCGCGCGCGCAAGCCACGGCAGGACGTCCAGCCTGCACGGCGCACTCGACCTCTCAGCCACCGCAGCCGCCGGTGCCGTCCGCGACTTGATGATGCTCGGGAGCGTCGGAGACGCTTTCGACGGCAGGAAGGATGAGAACGGGTTCGGGAGGAACGACGTCGTTGCCGCGGATGGGCTCAGCGGCCGAGGCTCCGCGGGTTCTGGGTCCACGTCTCCCGGTTGCAGACCAGCTTCTGGGGCCGCGAGGGGGTCCCCTGGGGTGAAGAAGGACTTTGGGGAGGCGGTGATGTCGAGCCATATGTCTCGTAGCTTGTGGGTCGCGTGAACATCGGCAACTAGGAAGATAGGATATCAACGCACTCGGACGGCCTTCTCCCAGAATATTGGCGTCAGGGATCGGATTTGCGCCGCAGAGAACGCGGGGTTCTGGTGATCGTCCTGGTCAGCATGGGAGTACAGTCGAAAATGGGCAAGTAGAAGTGATGGCCAAGCAGTGATTGCGACCTCGGTGTCCGTAACCACCAGTGTTCGTGCGATGCGGCCACTGGCAGCTCGGTCAGTGCCGTAAACTTCGACCGCTCGATCGCAGTGGTAACCACACCCCGAAGACGTATGAAATCGCGCCGGACTCGGGAGTATATTCATACTCTCACAGCTCCGACAGAGCAGAGCCTACGGCATGGGTAGTGGAGCACGGCAGTGCGACAATGCCATGGGGACAGACGGCTGCCACTGGCCCACTGCCCGCTAGCTGCCCGCTGCCCACCTGGACGTGCTGTGCCTCGGCCCTCGGCCGTGCCACCGGTACGACTGGATCGATATCTTCAGGGGAATGCTGCATCCCAGCGTATGTCGTGCGCTGTGATCTGCCAATCCCTGCCACCGTCGACCTTCAACCGTCAGATGAGACGTGCGATGGAGGCAGAGCGCAAGTCCAGCAATGAAGTCGTAAAGACGTGCCGGGCCTCCAAACGAACCGACCCCATGGAGATGCGGTTGTGCGCGGCCATCGAGAGCCCAACTGCATCTGACGAGACGCGTTGAAGAGTCTGCCAGTAGGGCTGTTCAATTCTCCTGAACGCTGGACGCTGGACGCTCTCAAAGTCCTTTGATGATGTACACGAGACGAGCCGACGACTCGGCAAGGCGGCGAGAATGCCCCCTTTCTGTGCTTTGGCCTCGACGAACAGCTGCATCAGACGTTGAAAAGAGCGTCGAAAATGCAGAAGAAAGGCTGTCTTGGTGAATGTCCCCTCGCTATCCCTGCATCATACGCCTTTGCGTATGAACGACGGCAGCAATGTGTTCAGCGAGGCCATCATCAACGAGCTTGCAGAACGTCCAGCGTCCAGCGTCCATGAGCAGCCCTAGTGCCCGCAGCCCGCCTGGATGCGCTGTGCTTCGGGCGCCCATGTTACCGGTATAGCATTGCCAGTCCCTGCCACCGTCAACCGTCAACCGTTAACAGTGACGTGCGAAGGAGACAGAGCGCAAGTCCAGCAACGAAGCGGTGAAGACATGCCAAGGCCTCCCCATCCCAGAAGACGTGGGCAGCCAATGAGAACCGAACTTGCTGCACCGGCGCATGCATCTCATGAGGCGCGTTCCGGTGATCGTGCTCTCGATGAGAACCGACGGAGTGTCTTCTCCCAGCCAATGACACTTGTGCAACAAGACGAACGCACCGCCCGAGGCTGTCTTCGGTCGCCATCGCGAGACACGAGCAGACGCGACCGGCGAGACCGATACAGGCGTGGGGTCGGTCGCGACCTTGGCCTGATCGACGCGACAGAGCGCGCGACAGGAGATGCTGCGCGGTCACATGTGCGCGTCTCGTACCGGGCCGGGACTCCGGAAGCCTGGTGGCGCAGGAGGTGCGCCTCCCCCAACGGTTACACCTCCTCCTTCTCCAACGTTCTCGCGGGCAACGACGCTCGACCGAGCACTACGTCAGGAGACTTGAGGCGCAATATTTGAACGCAGAAAATCTCGACAATTTGGGATGCACGGCCGTGTGGGGAAGAGAAGAGCGGGGACAATGTGGAACGAAGCACGAAAGAACGGACTCACCAATATCTTCCGCTGTGAACATCGCGGACACGTCGGGGCGCGGACTCAGTAGCGTGCATAAGGCGCACATAGCGGGCTCGATAACACACCTGCTTGCGATGCATTTCGCCCTCGGCAGTCAGAAGGCCCTCGTAGCCTGCGACCATGCTCGCGAGCGAGTCGCGGACAAAGTCGGGCTTGGGGTAGTCGTACCCGCGGCTCATGATGTAGTTCACGGCGCGGGGGTCGGTCGTCATGAGTCTGCAGCCGCCGATGAAGCCGCGGTAGACAAAGGTGGAGCCGTGCTCGGCCGTCCAGCGCGCGACGAGCCCGTTGTTTTCCTGGTCGTGCATCTCGCGCAGGTTGCCCATGAAGAACGAGGGCGAGGGCGGGCCTGGGAGGTGTCGGAGTGGGGACCGCGCCTGCCGGAGGACGAGCATGAGGAACGTCCAGGCGAAGTACAAGGAAGCCAGCATGGGGAGGACGAGGAGGACGAGGACCGTCGAGGAGAGCATGCTGGCGGTCGTCGTGGGCGTCGCCGCCGTGTCCGAGTCACTGGGAGACGGGGGGCGGGGGGCGGGAGGCGGGGCTGCAGAGCAAGCAGCAGGAAGACAGAAGGAGGAGGCGAGCCTGCGGTGGGCATGGAAAGATGATAAAGGACCATGGCGGGAGACACGCGAGGCAACCATCCATCCCCGGCGCTCGTCCTCGACGCCCGTGCGAATTCCAAGTCTATCCCCGGCCTCCCCGGGCCCACACCAGCCAATCGCGTCCTCCGCCTGTCCCCGGGCCAATCGCAGCCCGCCCGAGGAGCCCGCCCATGGCCAGCGTCCGCGTCCCCGGGTCGTGGTGGCTGTGCTCGTGGTGGTTTGGTAGCTGGTCGCCTTCCTCTCTTGGACAGCTTGCCTCTCTCAACCACACCCTCGGGTTCGCTGCCCGGACGCACACAAGTCCCGCTTGCACGAACTCCGTGCATGCAGACACAGCGCACTCAGGCCCTGCTGGGCCGCAGCCGCACCATCGATATCCGAGTCCTCCAGCCACGAGATCGCCCGTTTGCGCCGAGACGGTGATGCCGACCTTGCCAGAGCGCGTTCCGCGCGACCGATGATCGTCGACCCAAAAGCCTCCGCAACTGACTATAGGCGATCACGTCCGCGCCGAACGTCATGCACTCATGGCATCGTGCCTCGACCCGGGTATCCGGATATAAAGATGGCATGCTGCCGCTCTGTCTATTTGAGTCACTCGCAGACATGAACATCTGACCACGTCGTCTATTTTCTGCAGACTCCCGACGTTCCCGCCCGCAGGAGCTGCACCTTGCAGCAGCCACACCAACCTGAACCTTCACCGCGCTGGACGCCCACGGCTCCGGGTCCGCCAAGGAGTGCACACCTGCGCACTCCTCTGCAAGGTTCAAGGTACGAACACGAACAAGGTACGAACGCCCTTCTCGAACGCGGACGCGCAGATGGGACCTGGGTGAACGAACTTCCCATAACGGCAATGCCGGGCAAGGGGGCCTGTCAAGAAGCCGCACAGTGCGGCGATCTCGGGCACGCGCGGCGTCGAATTCGCATCCTCGATCTCATCTGACCCCATCAGCACTTCAGTTTGGCGTAATCTCCTTCTGATTAGGCAGCCGAGCTCACACAACTCAATACGTCTGGCGGGCCCGGCGGCCTCTTTCCCTGCGTCTACGCGCAACAGTAGGCTAATGGGAGGCTGGGCGATTCAGTACTCGTTACGCGCGAGCATGCGGCTGTCCGTCAAGACCCTTCCTAATCTATGTAGGTAACACGCAATTAATTCCAGGCCCCTTGTCGGCCGCCGTGATTTCCGTGGTAGATACAGCAGCTACTTGATAGCAAATACCACCAGTGGTGGCTTGCTGCGAAACATACGTACGTCGTCCTGGACGAACTGGTGCATTTCATGATAACTGAAGCAGCGTATGAAAGGTAACATCACTCGTATGGCAATCAGTCAGGATTATTACTATGTAACATCGACAGAGCTGAGTACCCCTACGGAGGAAACGATAAGAGATATCGGTGGAATCATAATGTGAGGCGACAATGGGTGAACAGAAGGGATCACCGCAATTGCCACTGGCAAATGGGTAGGTGTCATTGGCACCCCAAAGTGCCCCAAGCATGAAGCAAGAACAGCTGACGTTAGGCTTACTGTCACCACTTTTTGACGCGGACTCTGAGGACCCCACGGGCGCGGAGGCCCGGCAGCGTGCGGAGGGTGGCAGCGAGACACCTCCGAGCCTCCACGCACTTCGCCTCGCGCCCCCGTGCTTCATTCGGCGAGACGGAAAGCTCGAACCGCTGCAAGTTGGGGAAGCGCGCCTGGGTTACCACCTTGTCGAACTCTTGCAGCCTCAGCACGGTTCCGTTCTCGGGCATCTTCGGCCGCTCGAGATCGTTTACGTCGATACTGATCTCCCGGAGGGTCGTTGCGGCATAGTTTGCGAGGAGTCCGGCAGCGATATGGCTCACTGGCAGTGGTCGCTGGGGCTTGAGATCCTCCTCAGGGCGGACGTAGATGGAAAGGTGAAGACTCTCGAGCTTCTTGCACGCCCGGATGTCCAGAAGCGTCCAATCTGGACATACCCAAAAGTCAGTTCGATAGAGCGCAGCGAGCATCAACTGGAAACCCACCGTCGAAAGGGTCCGTCCATTTCTGCCTGTGATCCAACGTCCACCGAAAGCGCGGATAGATACTCAGATTCGTGACGTTTCCACCGATGCGGTCCAGCAAAGAGCCAAGTGCACGCAGCGTCGGCTTCGAGTCGTACTCCACCTTGACGCCCTGCAGGACGTCCGGAGCTAGCGTCACGGACAGCGCGTCCAGCACCTTCGCCAAGGACTCCTCGTGAATCTGCGAGATGGTCACGTGGAGGTTCTCGATGGCGGAGGTCCCAGCGAGGCACGAGGGGTCGAATGTGTCCCGAAAGCACATGCCGTCGTACGTCAATATGAGCAGTTCCTTTGCGGAAAGGAGGGAGAGGATATGCATCAATCCGGTGAGGGACCATCCTGCGTGTGCGCGTCTGCACTGTATTCTTATGTCCTCCAGCTCCTTCAAGGGCTCTGGCAGCGGAGTCTCCGGCGGTTCAGACTGCGGGTGGTTATATGGCGACGGAGGGTTGCAGACGATGTCTGAGAGCGTGAGTGATGTCAGGTTGGGGAAGAGCTGCCTGATTTCGCGCACGATGGTCGCATCCAAGTGCACGTTGAACAGGTAGAGAGACTGGACGGTCTTCGGGGGCCCGCCGTGTCTTCGCATAAAGCCCATGAAGTGATCCAGGTCGTTCACTAAAGGTCCTTCATATTCGAGGTACTCCACTGCGACGTCTCGCAGTTTCCGACAGACATTGGCGTACGATTTCTTGCTCTTCCCCCAGTCCTTCCGCCGGTACGCGAAAATCATGTGTAGGAGCTCTGGTGGAAGGTCGAGTATCGATGGTCCACGTGCCATAGTTCTGTTATCTTCCGTTGAGTGCGGAGCCTCGATTCGGGGAGCTTTCTTGGTATGGCGGTCGATGGGGAGGGGGCGATGGTGGTGGTCGCAGGTTGCGCTTGAGCGTCTGCGGAGACGAACATGATCAGTATTGGCACTCGGAAAACGCCCGGTGGGTACTCAATTGTTCGACATTCGGGGAAATCTGCGGCTCCTCTGTCGGCGGCCCGGGTGCGCAACAATACGGAAGCCAGGATTCAGAGAATTCGTTCCGGTAGTAAGTACTAGACGTGTTAAGTCATAGTTGACGCCAAGTTCGCGTCAACATGCTGGAGGAATAATGATTTGCGGCTGAAATACAATTCTTTTATACAAGTACAGTAAATAATCGGCACCTGGACATCACTGACACCGTGACACTGTGCGTCGTCGGGACATGGCATGGTGGGTAGGACCAAACGACATGCGCGAGGTACACGGAAATAATTGGTTGTGGAAGGAGATGCGATGATTCCAACAAAGACAATGGGAAGGGGTAATCAGGCGGGAAGAAGAAAGAAGACAGACCACGCGAGGCGCTTGGGAGGTGAAAGAGTGTCGCACTGTCGAAAAGCATGCGAAGCCAAGTTTGGCAGATGGCAAGCTCAACGAACCGACCACGAAACGAGAGTTCGGTTGCGAGCGGCGCGTCACAATCGATCGCATGCGTCAACAGGAAAGCGTCGAAATAGCCACCCAGCGTGCGATCACGACGGAAGACCATCACCCTGAGCGCATGCCGAAGTAGGGTCTCTCGTCTTTGACCTTCAGAAGACGGCGTGCATGGAGGTTGGGTAGCGCACGACGGGCAGCGTCCACGCACTGCTCCCAGTAGCGATCCTTCCGCATCAACTCGTCAGTAGCGTTGATGCCAAGCAGGAACTCTTCCAGATGGGGGAAACGTGCTTGCGTGATGATCTTGTCGAGCTCTTGCAGCTTGAAAGCGATCCTGCTTCCAAGCGTGGTTGGGCGATGTACGTCGTGCAACATGATGGAGATATGGCGAAGGGTCGGAGGGGCGTGGTGGAGAAGAACACCGACCACGACGTGGCTGACGGCTTGACTCGGCTGCCCATGTGGCATATAAATGGGTACAGTGAGACTCTCGAGCTTCTTGCACGCTTGTATGTTGAGAAGGTTGAAATCTGAAGTGTACAGTGATCCCGTTAGATCCTCACGAACGGTGATAGTACGCTGGAGGATCTCACCGTCAAGAGGATCCGCCCATTTTTTCCTCTCCTCGTAATGAAATGGCGCATCGGCGACGACTGTCAGAGTGGTGATGTTACCACCAACATATTCGAACAGCGTCTGATATGCTCGGAGGGTGTCTTTGGAGTCATACTCAATGCACATGTGCTGCAAGGAGTCCGCTGAAAGGGTCTTCGACAAGGCACCAATTGTTCGCGCCATTTGATTCATGTGCTTGCCAGGCCATCGAGACAGTTGTATGCTCTTGACGGCAGAGCGTCCCGCTAGGCATTGTGCGTCGAACGAGTCCTCGCCGTAGTATCCGTCCGATATGTACAAGTGCAGTTGGCTTGTCTCGACCAAAGAGAGAAGATACATGAGTCCAGGGATGAACGATGGTGCGCTTGAATGTGGTCCGATTGTTAAGCGCGAGAGGCGCAAGGGCGAAGTGTCGAAGTCCGATGCATCCCCACGAGATGACGGCGGAGTGAAAAGGACCTGATGGATGTAGAGGGAGGAAAGGTTTGGGAGGAGTAGTTTCACGTCACTCACAACCTTTGCGTCGGCGAGCGAGTCGCGCACGTGGAGATTTGTGACGGTCTTGCCAACTCGAGGATTCTGTCGTATGAAGGTGAGGAAGTGACTCACATCCTCCAAGTGAACTGATTTGAATTGGAGATATACAACCGCGACATCGCGTAGCGTCCGGCAGGTCAAGGAGCAGGGCTTCACGGCGTAGCGCCTCCGGCGCACCTCCGACAGGATCATGTGTAAAATTTCCGTCGGAAGATCCGTGATGGTTCGTCGAAGAACCTTGCACGCTACGTTGAGCTCATCATGGGCTGCCACTGCTTGCGCGGTGTAAAGTGTCATGGAGGAGAATGTGGTTGGTCGTGGGTGTGGTTGCGGGAAGAGGTTCGAGCGGCTATGTATGGCCAGCCGTCGGCAAACTCCGTACCGCATCTCGCGCTTCCAACCTTGTGGAAAGCGGGAGATACAGTAGACCGGTAGTTTAACTACGGGTATATGGTGAGAGTAAGTATGTAGAAGTCGCATATGGCGCGCGAGCGTCATCCTCACTCAGATGGGTAAGGCGGTCTGATCCCTCGCCGGCCTTCGCGAGAAGGATTGCCTCCATCTAGGTCTCCCAGACAAATCAGCGAGCGGGGAACGTGTTTGCGCAGAGGCCCTGCTTTCACCCGACTGGGCAGGCCTGAGCTCAGACAACGTACTCTTCGTCTTGAAGATACTCGTCACCGGAGTTGTCGCGCGCCTTGAACGCGCCCGGACTGGCGCGGCGGAGAGGACGGTCACGGCGAGGTTGAGCGGGACTGCACGTGGGTCTGGGGACAAGAACGCGTTGACGGACTTGCTAGGACTGTCGCCCGGCGTCGACGTGGCAAGTGGAGCTCGGCGTCCTCAGTGAGGGACTTTATCACTGGTTTCGGTAGGTTAGTACTTATACGTACAGAAAACAGGGAGGTTGAGCACAATTGCATTGGACTTACCATTGAGCGTGGTCCTGAATAGCTTCTATGATAGCCACGTCAACATTGATATCCAAAAAGCAACCGGCGGCGGCAGAAGTGCGATTGATTGTCAGTGCAGATCTGGCACAGCGAGCCATCCTATGAGTATGAGTGCGATCATGGTAGTGGCAGATGGCGGCCTCGTCGATTTGTTCGTCAAGAAGCAACAGGAACGACCTTCATTACCACCCCTCTGAGGTGATCTTCGCAAGCCGACGAGAATGGAGGCCCGGCAGCGAGTCATAGGCCGCTTCGCGGCATATCCACCCCGTACCCGCGAAGTTCCAGCCTCTGCAAGACACGTCGACCGAGCACTGCTGCAGATTCGGGAAGCGCGCCTGTGTCATAAACTTGTCGAACTCCCGAAACGCCAACTCAATCACGCTATCGATGGTCCGAGTCGCCCAGCTCGTGAAGTCGTGCAGGTAGATGGTGACCTTGCGGACGGTCGGTAAGGCGTAGTTGGCGAGGAGGGCGGCGCCGACGTAGCTCGGCACCCTTCGTGGCTGGGACTTCGTGAAAGCCGGGCCGTTGATGGGCGGTAAGGATATACTCTCGAGCTTCTTGCACACCCGGAGGTCGAGCAGCTTTCAGTTTGGTATTCTCCAGTCAGACAGGAGTCGAACATCGAAAATGCGAGTCGGCACTCACCATTGAAAGAGTCCACCGAAACTTGCTGTGTCTCGCGTCGGGCCCGCGGCGCAGGCCCCTTGATCCGCAAATCGATGATGTCGCAGCCGATGCGTCTGAGCAAGGTGCCAGGAGCACGCACCGTCGCCTTTGAGTCATACATGACCGTGACGATACGTAGGCAGGATGATAGCATGAGGTCATAAAGCTGTAGTGTCCGACCATGCATTCATGCAATCGCCTATGTCTGCGAACGGCCCTTGATACAGTCACTCCGCCTTAGTGACGCTTGCGTTTGATCCTGCAGCAACGATCCTTCGCGAACTTCCTTGAACGTTATACGAAGGTCAGATGCGGGTCACAATGAAAGGACAGACCAAAGCTAGCCACATACGTAAGGCGTGTCTCGTCAGACTACGCATCGACTGATCGAGATAGCGGTGGAGCACAGAAAAGCCTTTGAGGCGAGTGAGAGTCGACAGAATCCTGCGGGCGAGCGAAGTCCAAGAAGCAAGCAGTGCGAGTGTTCAGGGAGGAGCCAGTCCAGTCAGCGCAACAAGAGCGAGCTTGATCTGTGTGATGAATTTGTTCAGACGCTGCCGCGTCTTCTCTGGAAGACGTAGGAGGTCAGGAAAGGTGACTATATGCGGGCGCATATAGCGAGCGCGTGGCCTCCCTACCGACGAGCGATGGGGACCGAGAGATAGACATGGACGAGGATGACATGCCTTGTTCTTTCTCGGTGTCGACAAGTGACTTGACCTCCTTCTCCAGCACGTCGGCCGTCTTGTCGCTCTCGAACACGGGGCGCGCGGCGGACCATGCGTGGAAGTCGATCATGAGCTCGAGCAGCATCGCGTTCAGCTCTACACCACGCCGGTCATCATCAGCGTCGACAGATCACAATGGACTACAGCATATACTCACTCTTGATGAACTCCGCGTCCCTTGTCAACTCCTGTTCAAACGGGCTCACGACCTGTGCCCGATGGTCAAAAGACGGGAACTTCTCCGCGAAAACCTCCGAGTTGGGACGCGTCGTCGAGTTCTGCTCCGTCAACGTCGATGTCATTGCGCAAGAGGAGTGTGAGAGGAGCCTCAGGTAGATCTACGTGAGAGGAGAGAAGACCATGAGGTATACATATACTAGTGGGCAGAGAGAGGCTGATTGAAACTCCGAAACGCGTACACAACGCGTAAACAAATGGGCGCTTCGAATATATACGCCTGCGCTCGGAGCTCGTCGTCTGCGTCGTCCATGGACCACGACGCCGGCGACGATGGCAGTAACATTCTCGTCCGATTCTTTACTACCAGCTACGGATCGCATTGTTCTTTTTTTACACTCTTACTGCGTGGTAGGGGCCTCCACGAAGATCTTTAGACGTGTCACGTCGTCGCGGCCGCTGATGCCCTCGGTCATTCCAGCATGGACTACGAGGACTTACTTGACCCGACAGGGGAGAGTGGGCCGCCATCCTGATAACCGGCCAACGATACATAGCATCCTAGATTGTACATTGTACATTGGCAACAGGTGATGCATTGATAGCTGACAGTACTATTTACGCTAAGGAAAGTGATTAAGTAGCATCATAACACCGGGTGGCGATTTGTCTGTTGACTGGGTATAGAGCAGCAATGGGGATCATCATGACCCTACGATAGTCACCTCCAAAGTATTGAGATGCCCAGAACTCCGCGAGAGTGGAGCCTATGCAGCACATGGCGGGCAGCGTCGCGGCACTGCCCTACGTAGTACGACCTATCCTCTAAGTCCCTGCTGACAGCCACCGTGAGGCCGAACTTCTGCAGATTCGGGAAGCGTGTCTGCGTCATGACTTTGTCAAACTCCCGCAAATTCAGCACCTCCCTGTCTTCGAGCGTCTCCGGGCACGTGAAGTCGCGCACGTCAATCTTGAACTCGCGGAGGGTGGGTGAGATGTAGTTGGCGAGGAGACCGCACGCAACATAGCTCAGCGGCCTCTGCTCCTCGCGCGGCCGGACATAAAGAGGGGGTAACTCAAGGCTCTCGAGCTTCTTGCAAGCCCGGAGGTCGAGTAGCCTCCAATCTGGAGAATACATAAGTCAAACAGATGTTCTGAATCCATTGGAAATATTCGAAGCGAGGACGCACCATCAAAAGGGTCCATCCATATCTGCCTATCCTCCCAAGCCCAAGGCGAGGGCCCATGGATATCCAAAGCCGTGACGTTGCCACCGATGCGTTTGAGCAAGGTGCTGAGAGCACGGAGTGTCGCCTTGAAGTCATAGTCAACCGTGACCGTCTGCACAATACCTGGAGCGAGGGTCCTCGATAGCGCGTCCAGCACATTCGCGATGGACTTCCTGTTCTTGGGAGTCTCCCGCGGTGCAAGGCAAACACGGAGGTCCCGGACAGCAGGGGACGCGGTAAGACAGGTGGGGTCGAACTTGTCTCCGAAGCGCACACCGCCCGACAACGAGACAATCAGCCCCTCCGGTGCGAGCAAGGATACAATGTGCATTATGCCACACAGAGACCAGCCGGAGCCTGAGTCCGTGCGCGCACGTCCGCATTTGATCCACAACTTCTCCAACTGTCTCGGAATTGCGACTGGCAAGGTCTCCGGGTCAGATTTCGGGTGGTGATGTGACAATGGCGGAGTGCAGCAGATATCCTCGAGAGTGAGGGATCCCATGTTAGGAAAGAGCTGCGTGAGCTGGCGCACGAGGCTCGTGTCCAGGGACATGTCAGACAAGCTGAGCCGCTGGACCGTACCCTCGAGCGGGGAGTGCCTTCGCATGAAGGATAGGAAGTGGTTCAAGTCGTGAACACGAGGGCTCGTAAATTCGAGGTAGCTCACTGCGACGTCTCGAAGTAGTCGGGAGAGCATCAGGCATGCCTTGATGCCTTTGGTGCCAGTGGACCCGGAATTCCGCAGATGCGTGAATACCATGTGTAGGAGCTCTGGAGGGAGATCAGTTATGGTATGACATTTGATCCTCGCAACCTTCGTCGAGTTCGAAGCCTTGGGTTTGGGTGCTTTCTTCGTGCGACGAGCCATGACGCAGAGTGCTTGCGATGGTGGTGGTTGCAGGAAGAGTTCGAGCGTCTACGCAGGCGAGCTTTGCCGCAGACTATCAATTGTTCGAATACTTATCTGGGTATTGGTACGTTTCCTGTCCGATGTGTCCATGCTGGACTCTGGAGAAACTTTGAGATCCATGGATTCTTCATGTGCAGCGAGTGCCGCTGCCGCGGTACTAGTACTTGAGCAGCATCATGAGGCTTACTACACACTGAGTCCTGACTACCTAAGTACCACAGAGGTCACGGATACTATTGATTTATTTCGATAGAGTAGGATGTGATGGGCTGCTACGAGATGCCGGCCACAGGGATGTAGCAATGCAGAATGTGTGTTGCGTTTCAATATTGACGACGGGCAGCTCGGGAAGCCCACCGGGTATGACGCGAGAGACGACGGCCTGAGCGACCATAGCGCACCCCGCAAGTCATACGTCAAGCGGGAGCGCAAAGATTTGAAATATTGGTAAAGAGATGGAGGGTGGTACGACGAAGTGTAGATGGAGACGGGAGGACATGTGGAGACGGGGATTATAAAGGACGGTCACGGGAGGTTGCTGATGCCGGGAGATCAATGATTTCGGCGTACACAATCCTGAGGACGTCTGCGTAAGATGCGAACGCAAGCGTTCCAATATAAAGGGAACCTCGTGAGTGGAGAGCGAGACCAGCATGCCGCCGCGGTCCTCGTGTCCATCGCTGAACGCGGTGTGACAAGGTCAATATGTCCAACTTTGGCTTGTGAGCTTCAGAACACCGCGGGCATGCAGGCCAGGTAGCGCACGACGGGCAGCGGCCACGCACTTATCCCAGTAATCTCTCTTGTGGAATAAATCGCGCGTAACGCCTATGGCAAGCTCGAACTCTTGAAGATGAGGGAAGCGGGCTTGCGTAACGACCTTGTCAAACTCTTGCAGTTTGAGCGTACTCCTGTTCCCGAGCGTAGTGGGACGGGGAAGGTCGTGCAGCCTGATAACAACCTTGCGAAGGCTCGGAGGGGCGTGATGGGCAAGAATCCCGGCACCGACGTAGCTGGCGGCTCTGTCCGGTTTCGCCTGCGGAACGTGAATAGGGATCTCCAGGCTCTGGAGTTCCTTGCACGCATGGACGTTGAGTAATTCCCACTCTGCGTCATGAGACCACTTCATAAGTACCACACTGGTGTTGAAAACGCGGAGTACTCACCGTCGAAGGGGTCAACCCATCCTACCCTCTCCTTGAAAGGGTAGGGCGCATCCGTATAGAGTGTCAACGAAGTGATCTTGCTGCCGCAGCGTTTGATGATACTTCCATACGCTCGCAAGGTATCTTTGGAGTCATATGTGACCCGCATGAGCTGCAGAGTATCGGGTGCGAGGGTCTTCGACAGAACGTCTACGACTCGCGCTATAGACACATTCTGCCTAGTCCCAGTCCGTGTGTGCACATTGAGACTCTCGACAGCAGGAAGCTTCGTGAGGCTGCGAGCGTCGAACGAGCCCACCTTCGAATTCGGAGGGTGGACGGTGAGATGAAGGTGCTGCGGGTTGAACGATGAGAGCATGTGCATTAAGCCGGGAATGTATGACCCGGACGATTCGACGTCCATACGCAACAGGCGTAAGGATGCCGCGTTCGAGTCTCCCGCGTCTCCACGAGTTGGCGGCAAAGTGCGTGCATCGTCGAGAGAGAGGCGCGAGAGGTTGGGGAGGAGGGATATTATGTCACCCACAACCTTCGCCTGGATAGTCGAGTGGCTCAAGGAAAGTGAGGTGACGGCCTTGCCGATTCGAGGGTGATTTCGTATGAAGGTGAGAAAATGAGGTACCTCGTCCACAATTACGTGACCATTGAAGGAAAGGTAATTGAGAGCGACCTCGCGCAAGATACGGCAAGTCAACGAGCAGGGCTTCACGCGCGAGCTCCGGCGCACCTGCAACATGATCATGTGCAAGAGCTCCGCCGGAAGGTCCGTGATTGTTAGGTCGGAACTCCGAGTGTGCATCTTTTCCACCATTGAATGTTGCGATTGACGGCTGTCGCTTCACGGAAAAAAATGCGAGGTGGTGGTTGCGGAAAGAGGTTTGAGCGCCTAGCCAATCAAACCGCAAGAGGGTATGATGTCCGCGAGGAACGCGCATCTGTCAAATGATATTGCTATTGTGTCTGTCCTAGAATGTGTATCAGTCCGGTGCCGGCCACGTATATGCCCGGAGGACTTAGCTATTGGGTCCGGCGCCCGGCGGCTTTCCGTCCGCCGACTTTGAGGTTCCTGTCCGCCGTTTGAAGAAAGTGGGTCACCAGCCTACTAACCCCATCTCAAAATTGGTGTACATACTCAGAGAGAGTACTAGATTTAGGGAAAAATACCGTTGGGGTGCAGTAACAGGCTGCTTTTGCTTGGCAATGCTTGTCATGTTGGCGGGCAAGAGGCAGGAGCGCCTATGCGGACCAGCTCAAGTATAGGCGCACGCGCCCCGAGAATGATACCTATGATACATAACATACCGTCCAACCCGAGCTACAGGTTACTTGTGCACTACAAGATATTTCTCCTGGGATGAGAGGTACTCAAGGTATGTGTCTGCGCAGTTTGGGGACCAGGGGCAACTGACTTTCTTCAAAGCGGCGGACGTGGGACCGAGAAGCGCGCATGAAAGACGGCGTAGTAAGCGCCTGTGGATGCTGCGTGCAGAACATAAGAAAGCAGAGGAGAGCCAAGTGCGGAAATATTTTTCCTGTGATGAGAATGGGTATTATATGCAACTTCTGAAGTTTGGGGAGGAACGGAGCAGCGGTTGTTCACTTTCTTCAAACGGCGGGCAGGAGGCTCATAACACGAGCTGGAGCCGCTGAGGCGATGACAAGTGTCAGAAACCGCCGGACAGTATACCGTTTTGCAATCAAACCACTGGCACTGCTTCGAATCCAGCGCCTCCGCAACTTCAAGTTGACTCCCATCCCTCTCGTAGTAAGTACTGCTGCTTGACTTCGCCTGGTAGGTATGAGTACAAACTTTCAATATCGCCGCTACGATAGCCGACGCGGAATCGCTCTCTTCACAGCTCTACCTCCTTGTCCTCCCATGGCGAAGAAGAAGGCTAAAGCGTCGAAGGACGCAGCCCCAGCCAAGGGTCAGTCGGACTCGGCCGCGGTGTGCATCCTCGAGGACTTCCTCTTCCTTGGACCAGCCGCTGCTGCCTCGAACGCGGCCTTCCTCACCTCGAACGCCATCTCCCATGTCATCTCAATCGGCCACGATCCCCCAACACGTCTCGAACTGCGTGTTCCGGACCCTCACAATCTCACTGGCAAGACGGACGAGCTGCAGTACCATCGTCTCCGCCTAGTTGACTCCGCATCCGCCGCGCCTGAAGAGTGCATCAAGCAAGCTGCCGAAATCCTCGAGCAGTGTCGCGCACAGAAGAAACGCGTTCTCGTTCATTGTTCGGCTGGGATATCGCGCTCGCCCACCGTCATCGTCGCGTACCTTATGCGATACCACGGCATGACCCTGAAGGAGGCACTATACGCCGTCATCAGCGCACGGTCTGCAGTCTCGCCTAACCCGCACTTCATCGAGTGGTTGAAGGAGGAGGAGATCCGTTTACATGGCGGAGAAGGCACGCTGGACGTGGACAGACTGCCGGCAAAGACAGCAGACCGCCTCGCGCTGGTGGAGCCGGCCAAGAGTGCGCCGGGCTGACGACATGATGGAGTACGACAGGACGTAGGTACATTGACATGGCGAAGTTGGCCCACTCTCACGCAATCGTACTGTTTCAGACGGACAGATATTGCACATAATCCGTACAGACACCCTCCCATGCCCCTTCAATCAGACCTCCCCGCGCTCACCGACACATGTGGCTCCCGGGTTCATCACAGACTAGAGAACGCCCCACGGGGGGCAGTTATCGTCATGTACACGCCGTCGGCGGCTATGTACGTCGGATGCATGACGACCAGAGTCTTTCCTGCAAGCTTATCGGCGAGGGCGTGGCTGCGTGCAATCACTCAGCCTTCACCCAGATGGCGACAGTGGGTAGGCTACTCACGCACGATCGAGGTCAAGCGGTCCTTCGCGCTCGCCGACCTTGACACGGACGCAGTCCATGTTCTGGAGGAGGTCAGAAAATATTTTGCAACCCACAGATCGGAGCTGCTGACTCACTTCGCTCCCAGTGCCTTTGAACTCGACGATCTCCGCGGACTCGCCGTAGGACTCAGCGCACCGTCGGACGGTGGTGAAGTTCTCTTCCTTCAGCTCTTCCTTCGGGATGTGCAAATCGTCGGAGGGAGGAGCTGCCATGATGGTGGTCAGATGGTGGGAGAGGAGTCGAAAGTATTCGCGGTTGGCTCCTATTTAGGTTCAAGCCTTGCGGAAGCGCGCTTAATCTCGGCCTGAGTGGCTTCAAGCGAGGCTCTGAGCCAACTCTGAGCATTCCCAACTGGTGCTACAGAAAGCTGATGTGTCCATCTGATCGCGCTGGTGAGTGCTTCGCTGGCACATGTAATGGATCTCGTGTGCTCATGACCTCCTCTCAACTCACGCTGTCTACAGTTCTGGTGAAGAGGCTCCCTTCGCAGTGACGGGTTCGTTGTTTCGATGCATGAACGTGCACAGTCTTACGTTGAATGTGTGGTTCTCCTCTGCTCTTTTACGACAGCAGGCGACTCATGATAGTCCTAGGCGACAGCATCGACCACGAGGCCTGGAAGAACCTCCGAGCAGAAGTAACAGATCGCCCAGGACGCATACCGCTATCCCTCAGTGTCTTATCGCTGGCGTCACAATAGCTTCTCTGCCAGTGCTTCTTCGGTACGCCACAACCACCGTGATCGCATTGGCATTCGACGATTAGAACTCTTTGAGGCGAGGTGTGGGTTCATGGTATGGATGTTCGTGCATAGCTCAACGCTTCCATTCATGCTGCTTGTCAAACCTGCAGCTCGAAGACGTCTTGGCGCTTGGCTTGTCGACTTTTTAGCCTCAACCTGCCGAAAGTGAACTCAAGTATTACGTGCCCGTTAGTCCTCGTGCGTGTAGAAGTTGAGACTCCATTGTTTGAATTGACAGGCTCGTACACGGATCGGGGAAAGCTTAGCAGGTAGCCACTGTTCAGGCAGAGCCCACGCCGCAGTCTCTGAGAAGATCCCAGTATATACCTTCCGTAATGCCGTCTGATTCACTGCCAGTGAGTGCAGACTCCACGTATGGGGCGATCAAAGCGCGTCTGTCGGCCTTTCTCCCGTCGCATCCCTGCGATCCTTGACGTCCGCATGCCACAGGCGACCATCGAACACACGGAGGGAAGACCCTGCACCACTCGGAACTCTACTTCGTAGCTTACGGACGGTCCGCATGCCCAATACAGCACGGTACAAAGTACCTGTTCTCGTACCCTGACCCCAACGCCCTACAGCCCTCCCGACCTCCCCTCCCACACCCTCTCCACCGTGATGGCGGCCAACAACCAGCTCCGTGATCCATCCGGCAAAGTCATCGTCATCGGTCCTCCCAAGTACGCCAGCCGCGAATCGCAAGGTGTCTGGCAGAAGCCGGGCAGCACGACGTCGCTCTGGAAGATCTATACCAACCAGGGGCCGTTCAACACGGCTTTCAATATGATCACTGACGCTGATCGCCAAGGCCTCCCCGTTCCCGCATTCGCCGCCATCCGGGGATATAGGTTTCAAGCGGCCGGATCCGCCCAGTGGAACGACGCCTACATCCTGCAGACCACTATCTTGACCGGCACGTTCTTTGCGATGAGCCAGCAGGGAAGGCAGAACGTGTTCAGGCAGTGGCTTGCCACCCTGAATCCCGTCACCGACCGAGCGGTGTTAAATCTGTGAGTACATCGTCTGCAGCCTTTAACATGTTGTCGCTTATGCGCGTGCTACTGGCAGGTGTCTTACTGCTGCGCAAGCCGCCGCGAAGGTCGGTCTCCGCGACCCGCAAGGCTTCTGCGAGAAAACCCGTCGCGAGCCTGTGGTGTTCATCGATATCCACACGGCCAATCCACCGTCGGCGGCCGCAGACCAGATGGTAGAGCAAGTTCAGGCGCGGATAGGCGCCTAGGACGTTACTGGTGAGCTTCGCAGCGGTGGTTGCGTAGACCTAGCACGTCGACTGACTACTTGTCTGGGTCACCAGGCTTGCTAGGGTTCTCATTGGGCACAAGGACACCCGTGGTGGCGTGATGTACCAGAGACCATGTACAATGTATTGGAGTGCAGCTTCCACAAGATGTTGTTGGCTGGATCGGCCGTATATATCTCGCGCGCATCTCTGGTCTATGTGTCGCTAGTCGCTTCAAGTACTATCCGGTAAGCGTGTCTTAGAGAAAGAGTTCGCGCGTGAACAAGTGCAGCGATACAATTGGAAGTCTTTGTAGGATCCACAGTGCGTGTTGCTGTCGGCGACAATGGTTACGAGATACATATACAACGATGGACAGCACAGTGACAATGTAGTAGCGTTAACTGTAGCAGAGGAGGAAGTGACGAAGACGAGAGCAAGAAGAAGAGCGGCGTTTCTCTGTGTGGCACGAGGCGCAGGACTCTCCTCGCCTACATGGGTAGGAGGGTCCGGGAAAAGGATCGCGGAGCCCATCGAGGCCTCAACACATCACTGAGCGAAGGTCGCGTCGTCGCCAATGGTCGGACTCCAAAAGACTCGCCAGGCCTGGGTCCGGAAAGTGACCTCGTCTTGCGCTTGAGGACAGTCGCCGCGTCCGTTGATAACCTCCTAAGCTTCTTGCTTAGCTTCCGCGGCACCCTCTTCGCGGTCATGACCAACTCCTTCGTCCTATCCACCCTCTCCCTGAACGCTTCCACAGGAGTCTGAATTTGCCAGTTGCCGTTCTGTATGATCCCGCCGAGCATGAGGGCAGAGAGGACGACCGTGAACCCGACCATGCACCGAGTGATAGCGCTGGTGTTATCAAAGCAAACCCAGCCGATTGCCAGGAAAAAAGTGAGGAGGCTGCAGCACTGCATGAGAGTTGGAATCAAGGAGTAGGGCGACGAGACTTACGCCCAGAGGAAGAACGCCGTCGGTATCGCATAGATGATAGCGAGTTTCTCCATACCCCGATGCCCAGGGGCGCGTACTGCGAAGTAGTCGGCCTGGAACGCATCGGAAGGTGGTATGAGTAACGAGCGGAAAGTGTACTGGATCAGATAGACGAGTGAAGACGCACCGCCTGTGTGGCATATGAATGAGCATTTGGCCGGTGCTGCCGCGCCAGAATCGTGCATGCGACGATGTTCCCGATACTCAACACCGTCGACATGTAAGCGAGAATCTGTGCGACACTTCTGTCGGGGATGGGCGAATTGGGTGACCCGTTCAGGTCAACACTTTGAATGGCAAGGAAGCCGACATTGGTAGTCAAGATGACGGTGGCCTAACATACAAAGAGCAAGGAGATGATTCAGGAGTCACATCGCGGCAGAATGGTGAACACAAAACGCACTGGAGTGATAGAGGCCGTCCAGTCTTCTTGCAATTCGGAGACGAGCCGGCGCCAGTGTTGGTGATTCACGACTTGATCGACCCACGCTCGCCGCACACAGTCGAGGTATGTCCGTGGTGTGGAGAAGAACAGCCACGCAACTATCTTGAATAGCGTAGGTGGCTCTGGGTAGTCCCCGTACTGACTCAGGTAAGAATCTAATTGTGCACAGTACTCGCCGTGGTATCGCCTGAAGCTGGCCATCGCTGTGCGGAGTGAGTTAGGGAGGTCTCAACATATTACGCTCGTTTCAGATTCGACGTACAGAGCACGGCCTTCAGACGAGCTGACACATATGAGACGTTAGCTCAGCGTCGCAAGAGATTTGGAACAAAATATGGCTCACCAAAGGCTGCCATGTGTTGCGGTAGCATATCTTGCTGACCTAATGACGCGAAGGATGAACAAATGCGACAGTTGGGAGAGGTGAAAAGACCACAGACCATCAGTCACCAGATCTTTCACAATTGCTTGGAAGCGGTACAACTCATCCACCGTGTACGGAGACGTAGAAGCGACCGACGTCTCTCTGTCTACGCACATAAGGCTAGGCGTGATAGGTAAGTACGTGACGTTACTCACCGAAGAGATACCACACCAGATCTGCCTGGGGCAAACAGAATTTGACGCGACCTGACGCGACCTGCCGCGACGTGACGCGCCGCGTCGGTTCGCGTCACGTCGCGTCAATGTCGCGTCCGGGGATTTGTTCTTGTGCTTCACTCGTCTCCGCACAGGTACAGCATGAGCTTATAAGAAAGATACACACTAACTAGCTTTGAATCTACGAATGCAACGCTCCTTTACCTTCAGCAATCGCAGTTGCCTGCGGACTCACTAAGCGCTCGTCAGAGGCGTAGAACAAGACAGTGCCCTCCGACTCGCCCCCCAGGTTATGCACAGCAAGCTGAACAATTCTGGGAGTTTTTGCAAGCTGCTAGGACTCGTTTATGCTTACACGTTCAGCTTCTAGGGGCTGCAGGACATTGGGTAGGCTCCTTGACTTCAACCAGCCGCGTCAGGGTCGCGTCACACTCGCGGCACAGCGCGCGTCACGTCGCGTCAAGGTCGCGGTACGGCGCGTCAAGGTCGCGGCACGATCGCGTCACGGTGCGTCAAGGTCGCGGCACGTCGCGCTCATGTCGCTGCACGGTGCGTCAATGTCGCGGCACGGTGCGTCAAGGTGCGGTCGGTCAATGCTCTCACGACCGACATACTCACCTCGTAGACCACCATCGACTTCCTAGTACTCGTGTCATACACACATCGGGACGCTTGGAACGTGACAGGTCCAAACGGCGGAGAATAAACACGGTTGAACATCTTGCTCTCAATCACATCTGCCGCTAACTCCTACCCTGGCTGCCTTGTACCCCCTGATAACAACCCAGGGAACCCGTCAAGTATATCGCCGTAGAATCACGGCTGACCGAGCCGTTATGAATGCGGAAGTACTCGAGAAAGTACTTATCATTGATTGAGGTGAAGGCACTTACCTTCTTCTGTCTCTCGGGCTCCGTTGCTCATCCTCCAGTAGATAACACACTGCACTAGAAAACAGCCAGCTCTTCCAAAATATCTCCTCAAATTTCCCTCTTCATGTCGAGTTCGCGCTCAAGTCGCGTCGAGGTCGCGTCACACAGCGCGGCACGCGTGGGCGTCTGTCGCGTCAAGTCGCGTCAGGGCGCGTCACGTCGCGTCAAGTCGCGTCAATTTACTTGTGCCCATCTGCCTGCAACCCCTGGTATTCTTCCACAGGAAGTTTGCGACGATGCGGGAACATAAACACGTGTTCCCTAAGCAAAGTATTAGTTGAAGCTCTCGAACCTCGCAGATAAGTATTCACCAGTACAGAGACTCGGCGGCTCGTTCTATACGAATTTTGTAAGTAAAGATTCAACAGGAACACAAATCTATACTTGCTGAGGTGATCGCGACTGAGTATCTTCATTCCATATTGGGGGTAGAAGAAACCTTCATCGACATCATCGAGGTAGAAAACCTCTTGCGTTCTCGTGTTGGCAAAGTAGTGACAGCCGAGCTCATCGCCACCTTCGTCGGTCATCAGCTTGATTGCAATCTCGACGTCTTCCAGAGAGATAGTCGGGTACTGGCTGAGCTCGTCCATGATCCGTTTCATGGTGTGCTCGACATAGTACAGCTTGCCGTAATTCTCGCTACTGTCGTATAGGTCCTCGTTTGTGAGAAAGTTCTGAGGACGGTATCAGAAACGACTCTATTGCGCGGAGGAGACCACGTACCTTGTACCGGAAATACCTATTTCCTTCGGGATGTACGAAGGACTCCCATTTCCCTCCCGGTTTGTCCCTATGTAGACCAATTGAAGACAGGTCCAGTTCGTTGAGTCTCCACAGTGACAACGCACATCGGCCTTACCTGAGTGGCAACTCGCTCAGCCTGGGGATCATCGTGAATCCATCTTCGTCTCGACTGGGTCACGGTCACAACGCTGAGTTAGCAGCGACTCCCAACCTGGATATGTATATGATGAGGACGTACACCGGTTGACGCCGGTACCTGCTCCTTTCTCCCTCCGTGAAATGAGTTACGGGGGAAGGTGCCATGTAAATTCTCCGCCGGGGAGTTGGGACAGCACTTGCAGCATGCTCTGTTGGGCGGTCCGGTCCCGCGAGTATACACTCGGGATCGGCAGTCAGAGGGCCGCCGAGCACGGTGTCATCTTCTGTGGTGGGGCTTCGCAGACTCTCCCGGCCACCGAGAGTCTGAGACGATGCGAATGATACAGATGAAGGGGGGCGCGCGTCGGCGGGTGATGGAATTGACAGCGTCACAGAAGGCGCGATGGGTGATGGCGAGGTAGGGGCCGACCTAGGCGGGAAGTAGGACGGGGCAGGAGATGGCAACTCTGGTGAAACGAAATCGTCCATAGGGTGCTCGTCAGGCACAGCGCTCGTCACGCCGTGTGCGGTACGAGCAGCTACAGACATCCGGATATCCGGGGAAGTCATGGTGGCGAGGTGTATAGGATGTGGATGTGGTGTCCCCACAGGATGACAGGAGACGAAGGGGGGCGGTAATTGGGACGAGGGCTTGACTCTATGTAGGATCCTAGGACAGCCTCTACGACACGAGGAGCGAGGATGAGCGCCCTTTGCCTTTCTCGAAGGACGTCTTGGCCTCGGACCAGGACCGGACACGCGTAAGCCTCGTGGTCGTACAGAAGCCTAGCTTCTGAGTAACTCCTCCCAAGGCTGTGCGGAAGTATATCTGGATATAGCGTCAGTCAGTGCGAACTAACGCTGTCCATGCTCACCGATCTTGGCGATGCCGGCCGCGCTGCTGAGACGCGCTTCTATGACATTGTAACGGTCGTCCTAGAAGGCCTTCAGCAGGTCATCGATCACCTCAACGAACACACGAACAGCAGCAAAAAGAGCCTTTGCTTATCTGGGTCGGGGAAACGTTTTCTGTGAGCGAACATCGATGAAGCTGGCGTTAAGCGCAAGCTTCCCACACGCACAGCCCGAGAGCGTCGGAGCTTCTCACGTCCCAGCACGCAGCGGATTCAGAGGGTATAAGTAACATCGGTCGAGGAGAGAGGGCAAAGAGAATCAGATTTTCAGCGATACACGCGCGAGTAGTGCAACAACGTCCGAGAGGAGTTCCCCATCCAGCCCAAGTCCAGAGAATGCAGCTATGACCGAGGCGCCGGAAGTCCAGCAGATGACGCCCCAATCTCCGTGAGCTCCGTAAGCGGGTCGAGTTGGCCCTTGTACTGGGGAAGGTATGCTGCGTCCGTGTAGGGGCAGCGAACAGCCGGAGAGCCCTTGTAGATCGGTGTGAAGCTGGCAGCACAGATCTCAAACTCGGTGAACTCGTCGTAGTCGATCTCGACAGCGTTCCTCGGGTTGCGGTCGCCAGCAGCGATGCGTTGCCGCGCCTGGACAGACGAGTGGTCAGATCAAGACTCGCGTTCGGCGTATGGTGGACATACCTGCGCCACGATCTTCGGATCAGGGTTGAGGTCCAGCAGGCGTCTTGCGAACTTCGCGGCCGTAGCGTGGTTGTTGGCCTTTGCGAAGACACCGATCGCGCTCCGCAGCGCGATCTGCAGGTGAGCGGGCTGCATCTTGCAGTGCGTGAAGTACGCAGCCAACTCCAAGCTGCGACGAACGTTGTCCGGGTCCTCCTGGGCAACTCGTCGACGCTCAATCTCGAGAGTCACGCCCAGAAGGTATTCCCGCGCCATGGTCACCAAGTCGCGCCACTAACATGAGGTGGTCAGTGGAGCGCTGGCGAATAGGCTAGTCGATACGTACCTCCTTGGCATCGTTGTCGGAAGAGATGGGCACCAACAGGAGCGACCGCAGCGTTGTACGGAAGATAACCTGGGCTTCGGGCAGCTTGTTGCCAGACACGGCACGGAAGCCTTCCGAGAGCTCTGTCCGGATAGACGCAATGGTGCGGACAGCGACAGGAAGAACACGGCTCGAGGACGACTCTTCGGGGTCGCGCCGTAAGTGCAACTGGAGTGGTGGCAGGGAGGCCAAAGGGGAGAGGTATACATGAGAGGAGCGATAGACAGATAGGAAGATGGGCTTGAGATGCGTGAAGTTGACGACACCGAACTGACGACTGAGTAACTGCAACAGAGGGTGAGTTCCATAGACAACCGCGTTCAACAATCACATCGGCACTGACCTGCATCGCCGTGTCGAATGAACCGGCAGCGACATGGTCTGCCGCGAAGGGGGAGTTGCGTGTCCACAGTTCTGTTTCGCTCACTCCAGGAGTTGCGCCAGCACCCAGATCGACCTCTTCCTCGACCGCCTCTTCCTCCTGCACGGGCTCGACAGCCTCCTCCGCATCAAGATCCCAAGCGCCTTCCTCAGCTGCGATATCCTCGCCCGCCTCCTCATCCTTCGCCCAATCGTCGAGCGCCGCGGAGGCCGCAGCGCCACCGTCGATGCCGTTCAGGTGGGGAATGTCGGCACCACCCTCGAGGTTGCCGTTTGCGAGGGCCTTATCGAAGAAGCTCTCGCCAGTCGACAAGGTAGGCCAGTTGAGGTTGACCGTAGGTGTGACGACAGCAGGGGGCTTGAGAGTTGACTGCCCGAATGACGGGACGTCATCGACATCGGCCTCGGTCAGACCAGCGGTCTCCAAGATCTCGAGAGCAACTTCATCCAGGCCGTTGGTCTTCGCCGTCAGGTAGGCCAAAGAGTCTGCGCGATGAAATTTCGTAAGTGAACCGCTCCCGATTCAGTTGAGTGAACGTCACGTACACATCCCAACATCCCTCAGCACCGCGATGCGACCTTGCACATCGCCCGCATACAAGGCATTGTGGAAGCGAGACATAGGGTCCCCACGCGCGTCCGCAATCTTCTGCATCTTCGTCAGCTTGTCCGTGCTGCCGGTGGCCAAGTACAGGAATGAGAGCCGGTCGAAGTTCTTCGTGCGCTGGTATGCCTTCTCGACGATCTGCGATGACACGAAGCCACGTCGTTCAGTACGTGGCAAACCCTTCCCTACCACGTCAAACTTAAACCCACCTTGTGGTTTCCCTGCTTGAGCGCCTGCTGCGCAAGCCGCTCCCAACAGTCCGGCCGGTCGATCGCCTGAGCGGTCTCCAGAGCCACATCCAGGTTGCCGCACTCAATCGCGAGGTCGAAGCGCGTGTTTTTGTCTTGGACGAAGTGCAGCGCGATCTGAGCACATAGACATCAGTCTTCCGATCACGATGTGCGCAACGAGCTCATTTTACCTCAGGGAAGCCCTTCTGCTGCAAGTAGGCAATGATACTCTGTCCAAGGAGATTAGACGTGCGGATAATGTACAGCATTTCCTCGTGGTTGTTTCGTAGGAGCGCGAGCTTGAAGCGGTACTCGGTCGGGTCGATCGTGATGGTGCGGGGTCGTGCGGAGCGGTCGAGGCAGTGGACGGTCTTGCCCTTGACGCGGGTGAGGTAGACAGGATTATCGAGCGTGCAGATCACACCATGGTCGCTGTCGAGAAGTCGTGTCAACCGCTGTTGCTTTACTGCAACTAGGAATCCAGCTCACCCTTGCGCGAGGCAATACTTGATGTGGTTGAGGGTGGAGTAGATGAAGACGCCCGAATCGTCCCAAGCACCAGACTTGATCCGGATAGTCTCGTGGATGAGGGTATGTTGCGCGAAGTTCTTGTTCGCGATAGTGATTGCTGCAGGTCTCGTCAGGGAGGTTGTGAAAGAAAGGAAGTGATCCATACGCACTGTGCTTGCTGAGGAGAGCGACGAGGGAGCCATCGGCACTCCAGACCACGTACTTCACGGGCGGCGTCGTGATCTCCGCGAGTGTCTTCTGTTGCTGGATGTCGTACAGGACGACAGAGGTCGCAGAGCTGAGGATGAGGCTGGCAGTACCACCGTAGAAAATCTCGTTGGTCTGCACGGGAGGCTTGATGCTCTTGACGACAGAGTTTGACAGGTCGCGGACCTCGATGAGCTATGTAAGGGGAATGGTCTCAGACCACAGCATGGACGAAGGGCAAAACTCATCAGCCCACCTGCGTGGTCTTGTTCAACACCGCGAACCTGTTCCTCGCAACGAAAATCGCCGCTTGCCCGCTCCCGCGCTTCCCATCCGTAGACGAGTCTTTCACCTCGCCGACAGCATCCTTCGGCAGGGTCGCGAGCTCGTACAAACCGTTGTCCGAAGAGATAGTCAGCACGACGGCACGCTCAGCGGGGTTGTAACTGAGAGTCCGAGGGGGGACGTAGGGACTGCCGAACTTGCGGACGCTGAGCAGGCCGATATCCGAGCCCGTGTTGATGTCATATGCGCGCACGTACTTGTCACGGACGTAGTAGAGCATATCGCCGTGCATGGCGAACGCAGGACGTTCCCGCTCCAACTTGAAGACAATCAATCCATTGTCGTGGCCTGTGAACATGGTAGATTTGCATCATGCGCGCGCCGTGACATGAGTTGGACAACGTACCAGCAGCGAACAGATTCAGCTCGGGGTGCGCAGCAAGGACCCAGAACCGATCGTGCTCTCGTCTGAACGTCTGCACCGCGGAGCGCTTCGTGAGGTCCCACACACGCACGGTCTTGTCCTCGCCACAGGAAACGATGAGCTCGTGCTTGGGATGGAAGAGAGCCGTGGAGACGTTGTTGAAGTGACCTCTGCATGCGTCTACCTCCCACGCCTTCGTCTCGCTCATCCGCCATATCTTGATCTGCCGGTCGTCCGCCGCGGAGACGATGAGGGGGAGTGTGGGGTGGAACGAAGCCCAGTTGACACCGCGGTCATGGCCTTCGAGTACGTACTTCACCGTCGAGAAGTTGTCGAAGGAGTCGAACGTGCCGGGCGCGGTGTTGGGAGTGTTCTTGCGCAGGCCAGAGATGTCCCATACGCGCACGGTCTGGTCTTGCGAAGCAGAGACGATCAAATCCTCCTTCGGATGGAACTGTGCTGACATGACATAATGGGAGTGACCGGTGAGGATGGCAATGCAGTTTCGCGAGGTGCTGTTCCAGATGCGAATCGTTTGGTCGTCGGATGCCGAAAGCTACGACGGAAAATGGTAAGCAACAGCAATATCATGTGTATGAACGCCGCTTCAACGGGGGGGATCCAGCGCGACCTGCATCGTGCTGCAGGCGCCATTCTTCCAGCTTGGCCCGACTCTCCAGCGCGTGGTCCATGTACTAGCAAGCTCGAGCAAGGGCGGAATCATCGCGAGCCGGGCGCGCTGCGTTTATGGGGCATAGCAGCGCTGGTTGCGACAACGACACGGACCGGCCTGAGCGACGGCAACGGAACAGGGGAGGAGCTTGACAGGACGAATTTACTCGTTGAGTGACCTGCACCTCTCCTTTGCCCGCCGTCCTGTACCTCGGACAAATCCCCGTCGTTCTATCATTCGCGGAATAGACGGTGAACTCACTATCCATGGCATCTCATGATGGAACTGCACAGTCCGGATGTAATCAAGGTGTCCATGAAGCGTGAAGAGGCAACGGCGGTTCGTGGGCCGGATGTCTGCAAGGAATGAGAGGACGAAAGACCGCGGCACTATGTCCACTCACCCCAGACCTTTATCTTATAGTCATCCCCTCCAGTCACCAGCAAAGCGCGACTTGGGTGGAACGCGACGGCGCGCACGGGGCCTTGAAAGTTGTTGGGCATGCAATCATCGGAACCGACCCACAACGGCGATGCGTACCTTCATGCTCCTCGAATCTATCCACCAACACGCCCATCCGGTAGTTCCAAAGCTGAACGCTCCCATTGTGCAACGACGCCGCCAGCAACGGTTGTGTGGGATGAAATGACAGTCCTGAATGCAGCAATGAGACCTCCGTCTGCTGTCTCGTCCGTCTATACGTACCTTTCACGCGATTGCTCTTGGACTCGAACTTCGTGAGCATTACCGACATCTTGGCGGCGTTTTCTGCGGTCGATAGTGCGTCGAACTACCGGCAGCACGTCCAGAAAGTGTGAGGAGAAGGGAGAGTGCTCGGCTACGTGGAGGTACAGGTGTGAAACGTGACGACGCACGGAACAGGGTAAGTAGGGGTAAGTACTGCAGTTTGTAATGCATCAATAACATTTACTTACGGTTGCTTATGTATCGCTGTTCTCAATAGTCTTACCCGTGTAAGTAATAACTAGTGACTTTGTGCCTCAGCTCGTTGTCCTACGCCTTGCCCACCGACGTCGACGACGACCACATCGTCGACAACTTATGGCCCCATCACGAACGTGCGCTCAAGAAGGAGATTGCTGCCGCTAGTTGGACAGGTTGCACGTTGGGTACATGGGTGTCCTCGGCCTGACACCCTTCCTCCAGAAAACTTGGTGAGTCCATGTATGCTGCGGTTTGCTCAAAGGTGCTCAAGCATGCAGCCCTGAGGTCGTGAAACAGCTCCCCGAGAGGCTAAATGCTCTCTCAGGTAAACGAATTGTCATGTATGTGTCAGTATACTGGCAACATAGGGCAAAGCTAACGTGGCACTACCTCGTTAGAGATGGCACCCTCATCACACAGAGATTCCATTTCGCGCCCATGCCGCAGCCATATCGCCACGTTCTCGCCTGGTATCGGTTAGCCTCACATCTCCGGAGTCACAACATTCAGACTATATGTGTCTTCGATGGCAAGGAACGTAGCTTGGCGAAGGAGCGAGAAGTACGTAAATCTGCCCCCCACACTTCGTATATAGGCTCACCGCCCCCAGATTGAAAGACGCCGCAGGGATCGCAAGCTCACAACAGCTCGCGGCGAGTTCGAAGCGGAACGGTTAGACAGATTGCACCGTTTGACCGGTCTTCTTCGCAAATGGCGCTCCGTAGAGGCAGAGGAGGGCAAGACAGAGCTTGCACTGCTGCGACAGTCAGTTGAAAAGTGGAAGCTGCCTTCCCCCTCGCTGCGGGCCTCTCAGCTGCCGCGGACGCCGCTGCTGGAGGTGTCTCGGCTGTTGTCGGTGTTCCCGCTGGCCTTGCCTACATGGCCCTGCGCGGCGTCGGTAATGCCTCAGATTCATCACCTTCCACTGCGCAAAGCATCACGTACGACTCCACCGGCGAGCTTGAGGTGGTGACTCACGAAGGTTTGCTATCATCATTTATAAGCCTATCTTTGTCCTCGGACTTGCTCACTAGCTACACCTGTAGAAACGGACCTTCCCAGCAGTCCGCCCCTTGCTACCCCCTCCGATAGCGAACAGACCGAACGCATGGCTGAATCCGTCTCGCAGCTTTACGAAGAATACTGCCGGAGCATTCCACAGCTGGAATCTCTGTCCGTTACCACCTCAACGGACGCCTCCCTTCCTGTCGCCAGCGCCGGCACAATCCCTGAGAATGAGCTCGACGTAGCGAAAGCGGATTATGACTTATCAAAGAGCCAGCACGGCCTCGTGCGCGAGGAAGCTGCATTGTGGATCGAGCTCGCCGAGTCCGTCAAGGCAGACAACATGGCAGAGTCACTCGACCACCTTGCACAAGCGCTGGAGGCCAAAAGCAACGTGCTCTCAGAATCTTACATACGGCGTACTCATCCCCCCACGACGGAAACGTACGAAGAAAGTAAAAGCATCCTGCGGGCGATGGGCATCCCATGCATTGAACCGGCGGGTCCCTTCGAAGCTGAAGCCCTGGCGGCCTCGCTGGTGTTGCATGGCCACGCAGACTACGTGGCTAGCGAAGACACGGTATGATGTTTCGTTCGTTACTCATAGCTCGTGCTGACGTGTCATCGTCTAGGATGTCCTCATATACGGGGCACCACTGCTCCGGAACTTAGCCAGCAAAGACGGCCCTCTCGTCCTCATCTCGGGTGCGGAGGTGCGCTCGGTCCTGCAGCTGGACCCTGCGCGCTTCATCGACTTCGCGCTCCTCCTTGGGACGGACTTCTCTAAGCGTATCAAGAACGTCGGCCCTGCCCGCGCATTAAAGTTCATTCGCCAGCACGGCTCGATAGAGCAGGTCCTCGAGCGCGAGAAGTACGCGCCGCACGTCCCCGCGGAGCTGTACCTGGAGCAGGTTGAGCTCGCGCGCGCCGTGTTCCAGGAGTTACCCCAGTTCCAGACCCCTCCCTTCTTGAACAAGGAGACGTGGATGAAGCGGCCGTCTCGGAGATCTTGGATAGGTACGGGCTCCGTCGGTTTGGTGCAGACGCGTGGGACTACAGCGAGGCGCTGTCTGGGAACTACTTTGCAGACAATCCTGCTGCTTCGTAGGCTAATTGCAGTGCATATTTGTCTTGTTCACCCAGTATATAGCGGAATGCGAGCATGACGGGATTCATCTAGCGCCTTACTTCTGTGCGGACTCAACTTGAATCTGTTTTACAAGACTGACGAGATGAATTCTTGGGCGAAGTCTCCTTTGAAGATGTCTACTCTCATCAACCATGGCTAAGTAGCATTGTTGCTCGAACATACTTCATATTGACATCTTCAGATTGACATCGAGCGCGAGGGCAATATCTAGGCCTCGACGACCCGCTCCTTGATATCCCAGATAACCGCTGCATCGTGCCTACTACATGGTAAGACATACCGGCTCCTGTTATGCCGGCCTGTGCTGACTATCACGTCTCAGGAGTGCCATCGTCATCGTCGCTCCCCAGGGAGCAATCCATCAAAGAGTACGTCGGAATGGCATTGGCTTCCTGCCATCCCACGAACCCGCTTCGGTGCACGATGCTCGTGTACGCTGCATGAATCATCAAGTTGTCTCTGCACGGCAGCTCGATTCCCTTGTGCCCCGACTCCCGAGTCGGAGTCCGTGTGCGCGCACCCAGGGCCAAGGTGTATAGACCGGTGTAGTCTACCACTTTGTACCGATTCGGCTTCTGTTCAGCGGGCTGAGTCAGTCAAAGGCGTTACGTCCAGGTTTTCCACCCGTTGAAGAGATAGCGGCATGAAGTTTCAAACGCAGCGCGTACCTGCGTTGGTTTGAGAGTCCATCTGTAGGTTTTGAACGACGGCGCAGCCAAGGGAGAGAGCAGTACATTGTTGCGCGGACTATCGAAAACGGCGCAGATGTCCTTGACTTCCAAGTATCGTTCAAAAAACTCTACAGTATCTTTGTCGATACGTTCGTTGCAGCCCTGCCGTTCGGCCAACGTCTCCATGAGTGCTTGAATCAATAATGTACCGATTGATACGCACCGTTCGATAGGGCAAATTGCCCTGGCATATAGGTACCGGTACGAGACGTTCCTGTGCAACGCGGGTTCGTGGCAAGGATAGTGGCGTGTCGATGTCAACATCTGCTGTTTTGAAGCACTTCTGAGCGTCGCGCTTCAACAGCTGTGTGGAATTGTGTTGATAGATGTCAGATATACACACCAACAAATCATCGTATCTGCTGCCTGAGAGCCTCGGACGGCTGCACATTGTGATTCAGTAGCCCTTCTGTTGTTCTGGTCAGCTGCAGTACATGTACATCATGTCGTGACCACCTACGGAGCTTGGTAACATGCTTGTACCACACGTCGTAGGACAACGTCGCAAGTTCCTTAGCCAATAGCTGCGAACGGGTTAGACCATAAAATGTTGACAAGGCCCCGTCGGTGATAGAATCAACAAGGCGGCCGCATGCACAGATGCTAGCGAGGATGAACCGACTTCCATTGGCTAAGTGCAAGTCCCGGGCGGTATGGTAGAAGGCTTCGATCAGGTGCTTGACAGAGAACTTGGACCCCTGAAGATATTCTGCGGGTACCCAGTACGGCACATCATAGCTGCGACATTCCGGGTTGTCGAACACCCCGAGATAGGCTGTTGCACGCTCGTAGAGTTGATCGTGCGTGACATCGGGGTCGTGGAGGATGTTATCTACTGCTTGTTGGAAGAGTGTATAGTTGAGCAGGATGTGTGATGGCCGAGTAGTGCTCATCATGATGAAGTGTGAGCGTGTGCGTGATTCTAGAGGAGCCGTCGGCGGGATGGTCCTGCCTCTTTATACGATGTCAATAATGTCACATATCTTAGGGGCAAACTGTACCTCCCTCGGGAGCGGCCGGCAGCTTGAGGAAGTCCGACTTAGGAAGATACCGAACAGCGATCCGCTTTCTGTGTGTTCCGGCCGCGAAGTCCTGCGACGTTCCAAAGTTTTGCTTAAATAATAGGGTGGGCTGAGCCAAGGGTTGAACATACTTAAGCGATAACAGATGCGTGGTTCCCTTGCCAGGCAGTGGCAAATGCATGTTACGGCGTGTGCGCCTAACACAGAATCTCATGACATTGCTTAGACACTTAACCACATTTGTATGTTCACGCGCTCGCTCTGGACTCAGTCTGCTCCACGATCGTTCTTACTTAGCAGGTTGACGCTGTATTTAGTTCAGGCTGCACGCACTCTGTATCCCCGCTGAATCAACGCCGGTCCTGGCGCCCTTCCTTTGCTCTCTCACGTTCTCGCTTCTTTGCTTCTCGTCGCCACGCCTACGTCCAGCGCCATCACAGTTTGATTCAGCCCCAACGAATCGTCTTCGTTCGGCCATCCCCGCAACCATGAACCCTTATCAGGTACCCTCTCAAGGCGAATGGGACCTCGAGCATCAGGCCCCTGTCTGGAACATCGACCAGCCCCAGGCGCAGAACACCTGGGACGGAGCTCAGCCTCAACCACAGGCCCCTCAACAGCCCGTTCAAGAGGTCGATGTTATTCGTGAGTTAGTCAATGCAATTTCTCTCCTCGGGCGCGACGCGGACGAGTCGCGGAGCGTCCTCATCCAGCAGTCTGGCATGCTCAGCCAGCTGCAGTCTCAGTTCCAGCAGTCGACTCAAGACTCTGCTGAGCTGACGCGTCGTGTCGCGGACCATGCGGCGAAAGCGTTTCAGACGCTCGCCAGTAATTCGGGCGGTGGTTCGTCCGCGGCCGGGACTTTCCGTCCTGTGTCGATCAAGGTCCGCGAACCACGCATGTTCTCGGGCAAGGCAGACGATGTCGAGCCCTTCATCCGCGAAGTGAAGACGTACATTCAGCTTCAGCGTGGTGCCTTTGTTACTGACAACGACAAGACCCTTTTCTTTTCGCTCTACCTTAAGAGCGGCGTAGCAGAGTCCTGGTACAACGCCGTCTGCATCAATGAGAAGGCGTTGTTGCAAGACTTTGACGCGTTCATCCGCGCGTTCATCGCGCGTTTCCAGTCTACAGATCTAGCTAGCAAGTACCTCGACAAGATCGAGGCCCTCGAACAGACAAGTTCGGCGTCCACATACGCCAACCAGTTCTTCGAGTACCTCGCGTACCTCGACTGGACCGAAGAGACCAAGCTCACGCAATTCAACCGTGGTCTCAAGCCCGAGCTGCGTCGCGCGCTCGCGATCACGAAGCGAGAGACTACTCTCGAGAAGTGGGCTCAGGTCGTCGTCGAGGCTGACAAGAACCTTTATCAGGTAGACCGCGAGATTCGTCGCCGCGGTGGCAACAAGTCCTCGACGAACAACAAGTCGAGCGGCAACCAGTCCTCGAACACCACGGGCAAGGGCCGCGACCAGCGCGACTCTCGCTCGACGACCTCCAACCGTCCTCTTCGACCACCAACCCCGCACCCTCAAGCTCCACTCTGGCGTTGTCCCGATGGACGTCGACGCTATGCGTCAGTCGCGTCCTCGCGGACCTCTTACCGACGCCGAGAAAGAACACCGCCGCAAGAACAATCTCTGCTTCTATTGCGGCGAGGGCAGTCACAGCTTCAAGAACTGCCCGAAGAAAAACCCCGCCGCCCCGGCCTCCCGCTCTGCGGGAAAAGCCTAGGCGGTTGCTCCCAGACAGTCCAGGAGCTCCCGTCGTCGCAAGGGACTGCAGCCCAAGTGACCGGGTCTCCGGAGTCGCGTTCGCACATACGCATGAACGACGGCTCGTACGTTCTCCGTCCCTTTCTATCTGCCCCGTCTTTCCGTCTCTCGTCTCATGTTCACCAGTCTCAGTCCTCTTCGTCTCATCTTTTTCTCTCCGTCTCTCTGTCTTTTGCTAACCGAAAACCCATCCACACGTATGCGCTCGTCGATTGCGGCGCTACGGGCTCTTGTATTTCTCTAGCTTTCGCCGACCGTCACGGGTTGCCTCGTCGTCTGAAGGACGAACCGAGCCCCGTACGTGCTGTTGATGACCGTCCTATCGCTGGCGGTCTCATCACTCATGAAGTAATAACAAAACTAACCGTTCGCGAACATGCGGAGCACGTCGCTTTGGCGATCGTCTCCGTCCCCTACCCCATCATCCTAGGTCTTGACTGGCTCGAGCGTCACAACCCGTCTATCGACTGGGTTCGGCGTGAGCTCGAGTTCTCTTGTTGTGGAAGCACCGGCGTCGTGCACACTGAGCGGGGAGATGACCTCCCTCGCTTCCATCTTGCTTCGGTCGTTTCGGTCGCACCAACCTGCACGACGACTGCTATGGGCTTGGGACTTGGCCTGAAGGGTCAGTTCCAGTTGCCTTCCTCTGTCCCTGTTCGACGTCGACGCCCTGATCAAGCGTCACCCCCCGTGTCTCGTTCTTGTCTGCGGGCGTATTGCCTTGGCATGCGCCTCGTCTTGTGTCCCAAATCGGCTCCGGTCGAACTGGGGCAAACTCCGTGTCTACTGAAAGTGTTCTTCTTCCTAGGTTTCCGTCTTCTGACGGTGCTCGCATCGGCCGCGGTCGAACAGAGCATGCGTCGCCCTCGTCTCCGCCTGGTGAGGCTCAAACCGGCTCCGGTCGGACCGAGTCAGAACCGCCGCCTCAACCTCTCGACATCAAGTTCATCAACTCAATGCGTTTTCGGAAGGTCGCGCGCAACAGCGAGACCGCGGTTCTGCGTTATCACATCGCCGGCTCGCGGAGCTACATCATAGCTTCCGCTGAGCTGGACGCGCCGCCGTCTTCTGCTCCGAGCGACTCCCCCTCCCGAACCTCCTCCGGACGACCATATGGCCCATATTCCGGAGAAGTATCACGCGTTTGCTCATGTCTTTTCTCCCACAGAAGTCGAGCAACTTCCGCCTCATCGTCCTGGCTTCGACGCCGCGATTGAGACGGAGGACGGCAAATCTCCGCCGTTCGGGCCGCTCTACCACCTCTCCGAACAAGAGCGCGCTCTGGTGCTCGACTACGTCGAAACGAACCTTCGGAAGGGGTTCATTCGACGCTCGACTTCTTCAGCTGGCGCCCCGATACTGTTCGCGCGCAAGAAGACGGGCGAACTCCGCCTCTGCGTCGACTATCGCGGGCTCAACGCCATCACGAAGAAGAACCGCTACCCGCTTCCCCTCGTCAACGATCTCCTCGACCGGGTGCAAGGCTGCAAGGTCTTCACGACCCTCGACCTCAAGAACGCGTTCAACCTCATTCGCATCCGCGAAGGGGACGAATGGAAGACCGCGTTCCGCACTCACCTCGGACTCTTCGAGTATCTAGTCATGCCCTTTGGTCTCACTAATGCTCCCGGAACTTTTCAGGCCTACATCCAGGACGCACTACGCGACTTACTCGACGTCGTGTGCGTTGTCTACATCGACGATATACTAATCTTTTCCAAATCCCAGGCCGAGCACGACCTCCACGTCGCAATGGTCCTCGAACGTCTTCAGAAAGCCGGCCTCTTCGCCAACGCGAAGAAGTGCTCATTCGACCAACCAGAAGTCGAGTACGTCGGCTACATCCTCTCCAGCGAGGGCGTTCGGATGGACCCGAAGAAGCTCAACACGGTCGTCGACTGGCCGACGCCTAAGTCCGTCAAGGAAGTCCAATCCTTCCTCGGATTTACCAATTTCTACCGCCGGTTCATCGACCACTACGCGTGCATTGCGCTCCCGCTCAACCGGCTCACCAAGAAGGCCGCTCAAGGAGCTCCGTTCGCCTGGACTTCGGACGCAGACACCGCGTTCGAAGATCTTCGTCGGGCTATTCTTTCCGCCCCCGTTCTTCGTCATTTCGATCCTCTCGCCCTACTACCTTGTCTACTGACGCTTCAGACTTTGCTATCGCAGGTGTACTCCATCAACCGGACGAGCAACAGCTCTTGCACCCCGTCGCGTTCTTCTCGCGCAAGCTCACACCAGCCGAGATTAACTACGAGGTGTACGACAAAGAGCTGCTTCGCAATCGTCGAGTCTTTCCGCACCTTCCGTGCGTGGCTCATTGGCACAGACGTACCTGTCGCGGTCGTCTCTGACCATAAAAATCTTGAGTATTTCATGTCTTCTCGTGTCCTCAATCGCCGCCAAGCTCGGTGGTCGATGTTCCTTTCTGAATTCAATTTTTGTCTCGATTATGCTCCAGGTATCAAGAACCCCGCGGACGCGCCGTCGAGACGCGCTGACTTCGCGCCTCAAGAGGGGGATGAGGTCCTCAGCGAGAACCGTAAGGCGTTGCTCACGCCGGTTCAGACTGAGCGCATCTTCTCCAAGGCCCGTCGCGACGCTTCGTCAGCCGCGTCTCTTCAAATTTCGGCACTCACCACAGTCTCCGTCGATCGTTCGGACTTCCAAGAACGGCTCAAAGCCGCAGTTCGTTCAGATCAGGAGTGGCGCGACGCAGTCGCAAGCGGTAGCCCAGACTTCACAGTCGACGGCCCGCTGGTCTATCATCATGGTTAGTGATGTGACGAGCCCGGCCTCGAGCCGTCAGGCTCCCCAAGCCGGCCGTCTTGAGGCCGAGCCGAGCCGAGCTTTCGAGGCGGCCTGGAGAGCCTGACGGCTCGGCTCACGACCACTGTGAGCTCGAGCCGGGCTCTCAAGCTCGGGCTTGAAGGCGCTGGTGTAGGGTGAGCGATGACTGAGATCTGCGACTGATTTCGAGTGAGTAAACAGTCGTCCTCCTCAAGGATACTCACATCTTCTTCTACAGGAACACCCTTTGGGGCCCGCTCTATCAATCTCCCGGGACTGAGCGCATGTCCAGGCCTGGGACAGAGGACGATGGCGATGAGACGCGTCATTCGACGCGTCTGGTCGCAGTTCTTCACGCTCTTGCAGCGCTGGAGGGCGGGGCAGAAACGGAGGTCAACGAGACGCGCCGTTGGACGCGTCTCTTCGCAGAGCCTCATTGAATCTGTGAGTTTCGAGCGACGGGAGACACGTCCGAGGACGCGTCTCCTCGCTCTTCCTCATGTTGAGCACCCCGGGAGGGCAGCGCAGAGGTGGAGAGTGACGAAACGCGTCCACCTACGCGTCTCGTTGCGGGTTTTTGCGCTCTGGCAGCGCACGAGGGTGGCCGGGAAAGAGCGCCCGCTGCCACCTGTGGGCTCCGGCTCAGGCCGAGCCGAGCTCGAGCTGAGCCCGAGCCGTCTTGGAGAGCTCGGCCTGAGGTATCGTCAGGCCGTAGCTCTCGAAGCCGAGCCGTAGCCGCGGCTTTTGAGCCGAGCCGGGCTCTGCACATCACTAATCATGGTCTACTTTATGTTCCTCGCTCTCTTCGTGCTGATGTTCTATTTTCTCGACATGATTCGGTTGCTTCAGGTCATCCAGGGCGCGAACGCACCAAGGAGCTTGTCCAGCGCGACTTCTCCTGGCCAGGTGTCACGACGTATATTCGCAAGTACGTCGAAGCCTGTGACACGTGCGGTCGCATCAAGATCCCTCGCCACAAGCCGTTCGGGCTCCTCCAACCACTGGAGATTCCGTCCCGACCTTGGCAAGGCATCACCATGGACCACATCGTTAAGCTTCCGACCTCACACGGCTACGATTCGATCTGGGTCGTGTGCGATCGCCTCACGCGATACGCGCACTTCATCCCCTGCAAGGAGGCGACTGACGCGCCAGGCTTCGCCTGGATGTTTCTCGACCGCGTCTTTCGCTATCACGGGATGCCCGAGACGATCATCTCAGACCGCGGTTCGGTTTTTGTCTCTCAGTTTTGGAACGCACTTACTACTCTTCTCCACACCAAGCTCAAATTCTCTACTGCTTACCACCCACAGACTGACGGCCTGACGGAGCGGACGAACCAGTCGCTCGAGACGTACCTCCGTGCGTACGTTTCGATGCAGCAAGACGACTGGGTCGACTACCTCCCTCTGGCCGAGTTCGCGTTCAACAACCATGTGAACGCGTCCACCAAGACCTCTCCCTTCTATGCGAACTTGGGCTACCACCCGACGTTCGATCCTCTTGTCACTCCTCCCTCTATCACCGTTCCCGCTGCTGGCGACCTCGCGCAGCGTCTCGCGCGCATCCACGCCGAGCTCCGTGCCCAACTCCATGCTGCGCAGGACCACCAGTCACGCTACTACAACGAGCACGTACAGAACGCTCCTCAGTTCAACGAGGGCGATCTTGTATGGCTCCTCCGTCGTCACATCAAAACTACACGGCCGTCCGACAAGCTCGATCACCGCCGACTCGGTCCGTTCCCTATCGAGTCAAAGCTGTCCGACGTCGTCTATCGTCTCCGTCTCCCTGCCTATCTCTCCCGCCTTCATCCCGTCTTCCACGTCTCTCTCCTCGAACCCTACCGTCCTCACCCCGAACTCCATCCTGTCCCCGACCCGGTTCCCTTCGACATCTCCGACGATCTCCCTCCTTCTGAACCTCACTCCATCCTCGACTGCCGTCGTACCGGCCGCCGCTTCGAGTATCTCGTCCACTGGAAAGGACTATCAGCCGAAGAAGACTCCTGGACCCCCATCACCGACTTACCGTCTACCGCCAATGAGCTCTTGGAGCGATGGCATCGTCGTCACCCTCGAGCTCCTCGACCCCCACACTCCCTCTTATGGCATACTAATAATTCTTCTATTCCGTCCTCGTCTCCACAGGTCCCCGTGGCTCCTCAGCCGTCCTCTGCTCCAGGCCCTGCCGAAGAAGACCTCCCTCGTCCCGTGCCCTCCTCTGCCGATGAAGACCCTGCCGTGCCCTCCTCTGCCGAAGAAGACCCCGCGCTGCCTCGTCCCGTCGCTCCCGCTGCCTCCCCACGCATCATCCTTCGCATTCCGCCTGTCTCCCGAGCCCGTCCTCGCACTCCCACACCAGAACCTCCTCGCGAAAACCTTCGCGCGGAGTACACGCCGCCCACCCAGACTACGACCCGTACCGGTCGCGTCGCCCGTCCACCCGAGAGGTACGATCCGTGAGAGCCGTCCGGCTGGAATCACCGTCGTATTTCCCGTGCTCGTCTTGAGGAGGAGATAGTGTTACGGCGTGTGCGCCTAACACAGAATCTCATGACATTGCTTAGACACTTAACCACATTTGTATGTTCACGCGCTCGCTCTGGACTCAGTCTGCTCCACGATCGTTCTTACTTAGCAGGTTGACGCTGTATTTAGTTCAGGCTGCACGCACTCTGTATCCCCGCTGAATCAACGCCGGTCCTGGCGCCCTTCCTTTGCTCTCTCACGTTCTCGCTTCTTTGCTTCTCGTCGCCACGCCTACGTCCAGCGCCATCACAATGCAGTATAGTTTGTTCCGGAAACAGCTTCCGAAGAGGCCGTATTCGTAACTCTACATTGAGTCTACATGTCGCTCCGTCAATCAGTTGATTTCGAGAGGTCGTCGGTCAACGTGCATGATCACGATGGCGAGGCCATAGTGGAGCAAAGCGGTCAGTTCTGCAGCAGCGAATTTTTGCAACTTATACAGTCAGCTGGGAGTCCCAATAGACGGGCGAGTGGGAGCTAGCGACATACCTGTGTATCTGTAAGAAGCGGCTGTGTTCCGACGGTCAATACTACTTACTCTGCGGCTACGTGAGAGCCGGACAACAGTCGAATCGAGCACTTGCCGCTTGGGATAGCGAGCACAAAGACGTTTTGTTGCTGACCTGTCTTCAGTCGACGACGACGAGGAGGAGGAGGAGGTAATGAAGTGGAACATTTAGCTGCTGACGTCCGAACAGAGATCAAGGAGGGAACGTACGCCTATGATAAGTCTGGACGAGAGAGATAGTGTGTGGGACAAGTGTGAACAGTATTTACTCTCTCCAGCACGACTCCCCCGTATGTACATGCTACGATCCAGCCAGTCTATTGTCACGTACTCAGCTCGGCTCGAGCCCCAGGGGGTGACGGTACTTCGTCGTCGCCAGTACGAAAATGTCGATGTCGATGTGCTTGCGGTTTGACACACGTCGGGCTGTGTCCTGGCGATAATATCGAGAAAGACGTCAGAAAGATGTCACATCGGGTTTGACCAGCCGATGTTGAGGTGGTTCAAGAGATGAAGCTAATAGCTATGCAGGGCCACAGCTCCCGCGGAAATCGGGTCCGGGATCCGGTGTAAGTCTCTGTAAGTACGGTAGTAAGTAGAGCCAAGTAAGTACCGGTTCTTGACCGGTTCCTGCGAGCACTCCCAACGAAGAAGTATCAAGTAAGAAACGTCTGGGGATACACGACGCAACCGTCTCGAAGTGTACTGAATCATTGTCCACCTCTGTCAACGAGCTCAAGTATGAGACGAGCTCTGAGTTACATACTTAGCTTAATTTGAATATACTTTCCACCATGTATGATGTCCTGAAACTCCTCGCGCTTAGTGTATCTCGTCCTCCAATTCTCCTCCTCATCGTCAAATCCTCGTACTGCACTCTTGGTCTGCTATTTTGATACCGTGATATCAGGACATTTCGACTGACTGCGACCGACTGACTGCGAGCGCTATTCTCATCTCACCGAGGCTGTACGAGTACGATTGATCAACAACCACTTCCCCGGTACACCACTAAGCCTTACTGCGAGCGACTCTTCTTTACAATTGACTTCATCTCCGACGACGCAGGCCAGTCGAGACAGAAACAGTGCATTGAAGGAAGAGCATCCCTTGTGCCGAGGGTGTGGCGACGGACAGGAGAGTGAACCACTTCGCGGAGTGTTGTCGCGTTAGAACGGACAATAGGTGCGTGTTGGAAACCGTTGGAGGAATGATGAGATGCTCAGAGCTTCTCAGCAGTCTGCAATGGCTCAGAGTGGCTACTCGACCTACTATCCCCAAGCAGCTTATGCATACCCCCCTTCCCAACCCCAGACACAGGCGTACGATCCGAGACTGCAGCAGCAGTATGCCGCGCAATATCAGCATGGTTCATATACCCAGCCCCCGCCTCAGCAGCCATATCCCTATACGCACAGTCCCCAGCGACCGCCTTCAAGAATTGACCCGGTTCAGTACTCGTCGGGTCAGCCAAATGGCCCTTTGAGCTCTCCTCTTCCTCAGCAGCCGCAGTATGGGCAATACTACCCACCTCGGTCACCCCAACCTTACAATCACCCGCCCGCAACCAACCCGTATCCCTCCCCGGTGTCTCCTCAGACGCCTCATTCCGGCACGCCACAGCCAGGTCGACGTCCGCTCCCTGATCCCCGCGGTCTTCCCTCTGCTGCCGCCAATGGGCACGGTTACGCTCCTCAACATACACCCTCTCCTGGACCCTACCCCGGATCTCATCGACCGACGCAATCTGTCCCCACCTTCCCCGTGGATCCTCCACCGAATGCGCTCAGTCGAATACCATCAGGCCAGGGTGCATCGCCAACTTCCAGTGCATTCTCGACGACTTCCGCCAGCCCGCCGCGACCGCTCCCATTGCCACGCTCTGTGGGATCCTTCGATCTGGCGTCGTCCCGGAGCCAGCCAGACGTACAACCGCAGAGCCCACCGAAGCGCGCATTACCGGAACCTCACCCATCTCCGACGCGTGAACAGCCCGTACGAAGTCCTGAGCCTCTACCTGCACAGGGACAGAAGTTTGTGCCGTTGTGGAGACGTGCGTTGCCCCAGCCCGGTGGTTCCACTACATCGTCGCAAGCGCAGGCACCCATGGAGCGAAGAAGCACAGTGTCTGGTACCGGACGACCTCTCCCGTCGCCTGGGCAGAATAGTACGGCTGTTGTCACTCCAAAAGACCCTCTGGTCCGGACGGGTACTCTTCCTCCCCATCTGCAGCTGCAGCATGTTCCATCAACTCCGCAACTTTCTCAGCCTTCTCAGACTCCTATCCAGCCGCCGAACCCGCCCGCTCGCGCTCCCCGCCCTGTGGCCATTCCTAGTTCAGCGACTAATCCTCCCGTCTCGCGATTCTCAGCGCGCGAGCGCTCTCGCACACTACCCATGCCTACTGCTGCTCCGAGCTATCCACTGCCCCCTCAGCCGGCGAACGCGCAGGCACAACCGCTAAGTGGGCAGCCAATATCGGAGTCCCCAATCAGCTCGGATGACGAAGAGCTCACGAACGCCTTGTTGGAGCGTCACCAGCGCTCTCCGAGCCCTCAGTTCGGTATCCGTGACCTACCATCAAGGAAAAGCCCGTCCAACCATGCTAGCGTTGAGGTCAATACAACCCCTCGCGCGCGCCGTGAGCTTCCATCACCCGACCCACCCTCGCCAGTCCAAGGTGATTCCAGTCTGGCGATGCGTATGGCGGCCGTCTCTTTGCGGTCAACTTCACCCTCATCAACGTTCCGACCGACACATGGACATTCCCATTCGCTATCAAGCGCGAACGGTTCTCGCCCCATGCCCCAGCCTCCTGCTGCACAACCCAAACAACAACAGGGTGGTTGGCCGGCCGCATTACCTCCTCTGCCCAGAGCCCCAATTAGTCCGACCCCGCTCTCCGCTCCCCCCACGCAGTCCACTTTCGCTCAGATGCAGGCCCGGTCGTTACCACAACCAACACGTTCGAATACCTCTGCTGTTTCTAGTATGCCATTCTCCCGACCGAGATCCCCCAGGAAGGGCGATCTTGACCTCAGCTTGGATGATGCTCCCCCACCTTCTCTGCGCCGCTCGCCGGCCCCGCCGTCCTCATTTCCACAGTCACCGTCTCGCACTCCGGCTCCCTCCAATGGTCACTTGCCACACCCACCGCCCCTCAGCTCACGTTCGCAGACGGCGCCGTCGAGCACCGCACTCCAGCGGACTCCGTCGGATGCGACATCTGTGTTCTCTCTTTCGAAATTCCCCACACCTCCGAAACACGAACCGGCGTCGCCGTCTAAGACCGCCTTCAGACCGCCGTCGCCTGCCAAGTCGAGTCCGAGACCTCCCTCTCCAGCGAAGCCACAATTCCCTGCGAGGGCGCACTCCCCAGTCAAGTTCCAGCCACCTGCGTCGGCCAGGGAGCAGTCCCAGAGCACGCCGCGAATACCCAAGATATCCTTCCCGGCGAGCGCCGATGGCGACAGTGATGAGGACGACATGGATGGCGGGCCGGTCATCAACATCTGTGGACCGGGAGAGTCGAGGGGCGGCGCGTCTCCAAGTGTCCCTCGCATCTCCTTTGGTGACGACGACGGACTTCCTTCGATCAAAGTCGGCGGTGCCGACGACGGTCCTGCCATTCCGCAAATCTCCTTGCCTGGCGAGCCATCGTCAGCGTCTCCTAAGAAGAACCAGTCGCAGACGCGCAAGATGCAGGAAACGCTCTCCAATCCCCGCTTGGAGGCAGCGAAGCGCAGCGGGCTCGTATGCGGAGGGTGTGGCGGCCCGATCATAGGACGCATCGTGAGCGCGATGGACATGCGCTGGCATCCGGGTTGCTTCAGGTGCTGCGTGTGCGACGAGCTGCTCGAGAACCTGAGCTCTTACGCACACGACGGTCGGCCGTACTGCCATCTCGATTACCATGAGGTACGTTGGACCCGATGCATGATCGTATGTGCCCTCTGACCACGACTTGCAGCAATTTGCCCCGAGGTGCTACCACTGCGAGACCGCGATCGTCGACGAGCGATTCATCACGCTGGACGACCCAGAGCTCGGTAAGCGGACGTACCATGAACAGCACTTCTTCTGCGCTGAGTGCGGCGACCCGTTCCTGCCGCCGTCTATCCCTGGGGCGCCGTCGCGCACTTTCGCGGGCGATGGCGCGTTCACCGCGAGCGCGGACGACGACGTTGGGTTCACGGTGTACAAGGGACATCCGTACTGCGAGGCGTGCCATGTGCGGCTGCGGATGCCCAAGTGCAAGAAGTGCAAGAAGAGCATCCGGGACGGTATGCAGGCCGTCGAGGCGCTGGGTGGGAAGTGGTGCTGGGAGTGCTTCACGTGTGCGGTGAGTGCTCGTCTCCGTCTTCGAAAGTGCCCTGTAGTTTGTGGACGTTACTGATGGTGAGTCCGTGTACAACAGAGCTGTGACCAGCCGTTTGAAAACCCGGCGTTCTTCCAGCGGGACGGCAAGCCCTTTTGCGAACGGTGTTTCAGTATCATGATCCGGAACGAAATCTAACGACGTCTCTGTCTTGTGTTCGTCTGACCTCCATCGGCATCAGCTATTCCCGTCGCGCTTCACCCGCGTATGTTGTCTGTTGTGCGCTGTCCGTTTGTGCTCTGCTTTCGCGCCCACTATGTATGGAAATGTTGTTCATTGAATGCTCCCTGTACTATCGAGGACTCCATGATTATAGCCATAATATATTCACGCCAATTTCGTCGCGTTAGCACCAAGTGCAGTAGCGAAGAACGGAGGTTTGACACATGCGTCCTTGGAGACAACACACACCCTCCAAGATCAGAGATACGTGAGGTTAAACGCATAAGTACTTGATGTTCAGCGAGCCCGAGGTACGAGTAGCTATGTAGAAGCCAAGTAGCGAGCAAGTCGAGCGCCACCACCCTCCCTTTGCCCGCCACCCTCATCTCCTCCCTCATCGACATCCCGACCAGCCCGTTTCTCGCGTCGCAGAGTCTCGTCGGCGCCGCCAATGCCATGGCGCACGATGGCCAGCACTGTTCATTTGTCCTGGTGGCCGACTTCGATATCGACAAGGGCGCACAGTTGACATACCAGTTCCCCCAGCCTCTCGGGATGGATGAAGGGTATGCATACGACATCGATATCCAGACACTACGCTCACCGTATCCTGCTCTTCAGGCTCCTTGCTAATCTCATGCTGCCGGATGGAGCGGAGAGGCAGCCGGCGGATTGGACTGTGTTCTTCCTCAACCAGACCCCGTTCAATACCATCAAGCCCGTGCTCTCGTGGGACAACGAGGATGGAGGAGAAGCGGTCGAGGAGGACGCGCGGATGCTCTACGTGATAAACCTGGTGCGGACGAAGTTGGACAAGACAGCGAGAAGGTGAGCACGCATGTTGTCTCTCGACGGCCGGGCCTGAACGGTGGCAGAGGTGCTATCGTGAAGGCGATGGCCATATGCACGCGGTACCCCTTCGTGCAGATCTTCAAGCCCGTGCTGCTCCTGGCGTTGGACGACTACTTCATGAACCCGTCCCAGGACTGTCTGGCCCGCCTATTCGACGCCGTGAACGCCATGGACCTAAGCAGCATGCCCACACTCTCCCGTTATGAGAAGCTCATCATGAGGAGCACGGAGCGGCAAGACGTCTTCATTGGCAGGTACGACGACTTCTCTGCCCTGAATGACCCTGGCACCGCGACGCAACAGACAGCCCCGCTCCCCCCTGCCGTGCGTCCCGGACACAAGTCCTCAAACTCAGGAGATTCCCGCGTGAGCTATGAAGACAGTTTGCACCGTGCGCGCAAGGACCCTGGGCGAAATGGCCCGGAGAGCTACAAGTCCGCGAGCCAGATGCGGAGTCCGACGACGCCTTCCGAGGCGTCGTTCTCGCTCGACGGCAGCGCAGTTTGGGTCGGAGACGAGAGCGGTCTGGATCAGATGGGGTTTGTTGCGACGGCGGCGAGCGCGAGCAGCACCAGCATCGCGAGCGCGGCTCAGACTCGCGGACGGAGGTCGACCGATGCGTCCTCATCCTCATCACATGGCGCGTACGGACGTCTAGGAGAGAACGCGCCGTCCTTGACTGGTGCTGCCACTGCCGCGCTGAAGGACTCTCACTTCTTCCACACTGCCATCAACTACAACGAGCACCTGCTCCCCGTGAAAGTCCCGCTGTCAACGTTCCCCGAAGAAGTCGGTGAGGTACGTACGCCGCATGCACACCCTTACATGTCGCCTCACCATATCGCAGGGCTCTTTGACCATGCTCTGCACGACGTTTTCGCCTACCATCACGACCATGGCGGGACCGATGCATCCACACCTGCATACAAACGGCTCCTTGACACCGCCGGTAATCGTACTGTTCAACGCGCTGGTCACAGGAAAGCGCATCATCTTCCTGGGACATCACAAGTTGGCGGAGAACGTTTCCAACCACGTTCTCGCGGCATGTGCTCTCGGCTCCGGGTGCGGCGTCGTGCTGAGGGGCTTCATCAAGCGGGCTTTCCCCTACGCCACCCTGATCAACCGGGAGGAGTGGGAGAATATGTGAGCTTCCCGTCCTCATCCCATGAACGTTTTCTGACTGCAATCTAGCCCAGGGTACATCGCGGGTGTCACGAACCCGATCTTTGAGGCTGCGGGCTCCTGGGATCTTCTCTGCGACATCGGCACGAACCGTCTAGTCGTACACAAGGACATCTACAGCAGTCACCCAGCGTCATGGACTCCGAGTTCGAACCAACTCATCATGCGCACCGGTACGCTCAAGGCCGAGAGCTCCGTGGGCAGCGAAGAGGAGGCTGTGCGGGTGCAGACAAAGGAAGGTGGGCCCGCACAGAAGCCTGAGTCCGCTGGACGGCCTGACAGCGCAGACAATGTCTTCATTGACGATGTAAGTACCTTATCATTCTTCACTCGTATGAGCATGTCCCTCAGTCGTGCTGCACAGATCCTCGCCGCCATTGCATCGCATTACTCCGAGGCGCATGTTCGGGCCAAGTTCGCAGAGTATGCATTAAGGTTTGTGCGCGTGGCGTCGCGGTACGAGGAGGATCTCTTGGGATCTACGACTATCGGCTATCCGTCTACGACATACACAGAAAGACCCGGCGAGAAGCCACGACTTGGCAGTGGCGCGTTCTTCACAGATGACGCAGCGTGCACCAAGGAGCTCGCCATCAATGCAGGTCGTATCGAGGCGTGGCGTAGGACTGAGTGCTACAGGCTCTATCAGGCTGTGAGAGCCTTTTCGGATCACGATGAAGATCCTCATTGAAGATGTTTTACAGGACTGGAAACGATCCCTAGCGAGGAACCCTATCCAGGGCTTTGACTTGGCGCACCAACTGTCCCGCTTGCGATATGCGAAGTCCATCTCTGATGGGGAAGCCGAGTTGATCTTCCGTACTCTCGCAGAGTGCTTGCACTCGTACGATCAAGTCACCGAGGTGCGTCCATCCACCGAGCGCGTACGCAAGACGTTGACGAGCCTCCGCCAATGCAGCTTCTGTCGTGGCTCCCTCCGCACCTGCACGGTCTCCAACCTCTCAGCTTCGGGCTCTTCCACCAACAAGAGGTCGTGCGTGACCTCGCGGTGGATCTCTTCAATGAGCTTCGTGCTTATCCCGTATGTCCATCGTCCTGCTCGTCCCGCGCGCTGGTTGCTTACGTGAATAATAGATCGGTGTCCAGTTCCTCCAAGCGCTGAACCACTTCCAGCGGTACGCCTATGTCAGGCAGGCCCATGCGCGTGAGCTTCGCCTGAAGGACCCCAATACCCTCGCGATACCCCAGTCCGCTTATATGTCGAGAACACCGTCGAATCGCAGCGAGTCTAGTCTTGGCGGCGGATAAGCTCCTGCGACGAGCTCGGTCTGTGCGATTGTCTATACCTGTTGTATCCGTCTCAGCGGTGTATATGTACCTGGACCATACCCACTGTTGCTCGCAGATGTGGATGTCAAACCTTGAACGTAACTTATCGTTTTTGCTGTATGTGTATTCGTGGGCTGCTTGTTGACTTGTCATTCGTTCATCGCTCGGCGGCCGATCGAGTCGCTCGTTAACCACCCATCGGTCGCTGTGTAGGCTGTGGAGGTTGACATACTGGTGCCTGAACTGAATTGGCTTCAACCCGTCGTATCCACGGTTCGCACCACACCGAGGTCCATGAGAATGTCAAAGCCGAGAGGCGGTGCCCACAGATTCATATGTGCGGGACGTTGCGTCTGTGATTGTTCTTCCGACGGAGTTACCCACCTGAAGAGCATGCCCGCAAGCTCACGTGTATGATGGCACCGATTGTGAGAGACTCCGATGGGAAATGGGTGTCGGTAAGAAAAAGACCTGCATGCGGCGAGAGTTCCTCCGCGTTCGATATCTTGGGATCGCGTTGGAAACTCAACCACTCACCATTCCTAGGGCACAAGCGAGGACTCCAGAAGGAATTCATCTCCATGGCTTCAAATTGATGGACAGGACCTCGTCGAGCAAATTGACTTTTATACAATGATCGAACCTGACAGATCTAGCACCAGGCAAAGGAACGCCATAGTCTAGCAGTCGCGCAGGTACCCGTAAATGTCCCAATCCCGACTGTTGCACAAAAGTGTGATCAGCAAAGACCCTCTCGCCTAGACGATGAGAAGGTACTGACCATTCCAGCGCCCACGACCTCAAGCTGACATCCAAGATACCCTTCGCATGCGCCTTCGGGAAGCACGCCGCAGTCGCAGCGACCGCCCGCTCCAGCGTCACGCAGCTCGGGACATCCGGGAAGCAGATTGTGAGCTTCTTCAGCCGACGGAAGCGCGCCAGGGCCGCGTCGAGGCCCCACAGCGGCACTGTGTCAGCTCCAGGGGTGAGATCGGCGGCGCTGTCGGTGTCGACATACTTGATGTACAGGACGAGCTCCTCGAGGTCGGAGGGGAGGTGCGGGATCCAGGAGTCGCGGAAGGGGACGACCTGGGCTTGCTGGCTGGGGAGGTCGGTCGGAGGAGCGAGCAGCGGGACCCAAGGGTGGTACCGGAACACCTGCAGGGACGGCAGCCCGGGGAGGATGAGGTGGTCGTCTTTTGCGGCTGCAGACGGTGTCCGTCAGTCCGTGGGATTCTGGAGGGGGCTGTCTCGGACGACAACAAGGGGCACTTACTGGGACAGAGGTCGATGTCGATGATGTTCTGCCCGACGTCCGTGAGGAACTTGGCCACGGGCGGCTTATTGGGGAGATCATCGGCGAGGGGAAGCGGAACGACTTGAGCGTATTGGGCGGAACGACCTGCTGCAGCGCCTTGAACGCGAGCAGCGGGTACATCATGAATGGATTGACACACAGCGAGACGACGTCGAGAGTCTTGTCCCCCAAGGAGACCTCGGTCTCCGCGCACTCTTCGTCCTCAAAGAGCGGGTCGAAGTCGAGGTGCTCCATACGGAATGCAGACAGCAGCGCGAACGTCGTGGCGATGCTGGAAAATGACTTCTCATACTCCAAGTGCTCAAGCATAATCTTGTGCGTTGTGTCCAGCTCGACGGGGGATGGAGCGATATTGAGCTGGCGGAGGCGAAGCCCGTGAATATGAGGCACGGCGCGGACGAGGCGGCAGATAAGGCCGACGTCTATCAAGGGCATGAGCCCGCAGTTCGGCGGGATGCTGAAAAGCAGCGATTCGAGGCTCAGTGTCCGGACATATCCCGCAAGGATCGGGTGTGTTTCGAGGAAGTTGGCGAGATCGTCGAAGGACTCGTCTAAGCCCCTGGGTACGTGGAGCTCGGAGAAGAGGTGTTCTCGACTGATCTCAAGCCAGTCGCGACAGACGAGGGCGCAGACGGATATAGCATCCCGGTCATGGCATCCTAGCTCGTTCAGGATATTGTGGAAAATCTCCGGAGGGAGGTCTCGGATCGTCAGTTTCCCCGTGGGGTCCGCCATAGCAAATCCAGACGTGCCTGTGTTTTGACCGGTGAACGTACGTCGAGGGACAGGGTAGAGTCTCATACCTTGTGGGTGCCGTGCTCAGGTGCTGGGTATGGTCTCCCAATGATGGTCCTCCGCCCAACCTCAAGCTCTGTCACGTCACTGCTTCAGGGTTGTAGGATGGTGCAGATTGCAGGGTACCCCTGGGACGACCTCTGAGTACATATAAGATTTCCTAGGGAGCCCGCGTAGTACATACCCCAGCGCTGAGAACCAGATGGTTGTAGTACGATGTCAAGGGGTTGCCGTCATGAGATGGCCGTGCGTTGACCGCAAGACGCACAGCAATGCTGGCGATCACCACGTGAAATCAGCGCCTTCCGCACAGCCGCACTCTCGCTTCAAGTTGGGAGGGTTGGTCATCAACTTTTCTTCGCCTCGTCCAACCTCGTAGGTCCCCGGAAGCTGTCGGGTTTCACCAAGTTTCACCCAGCCACTAACTGCCAGTAAGGACCTCACTACTAAGTGTGAGCACTGCTTAACGGCCTGACGCGTCTATGCACTTACGGCATTCTCCGGATCCCCAGCGATAACCAACGCCCATCCTACGTATCTGCAAGTAATTCGGATCATGGTCCCTCCCCTTCGTCCGAGCTGCGCCAACTAATTCGGCGCAAGATGGCGGTAAGTAACTGGCAGCTCGGAGATCCTTCATACAATCGAACATGATCATGGGATGTGACAGACTCGCTTTTAGGTTAGCACCCAAACCGTACGCAGGCGCACAGCGCTCCTTGCGGGCTGTCCGTTTGGCGTCGGAGAAAGGGCCTCGCGTACGGCAATACCCGCTTCCATCGGCGAGTCCAGGGGATAAGTCGTCGCCAAGATTAGCGCAATCATATCAGCTGGATCGCAGACAGGCGTCTTCTAGGTCATAATCAGGTCCACCTCGTGTACCGCGACCACACCGGCCTCTTCTTCATTGCAGCAGATTGCAGCTCTCGTTCTTGCGGGGAAGATGGGTTGCAAGCGCTCCAAACCACACCGCCGTCGTCGGGCCTAGAGATGAACGATTCACACCATCGTGAGATAATCGCACGCCGATGGGAGGCCACAATGATGTGATGTAAGTACTTATCCAGACTCCAGACGAGCCGGAGGTCCGGAGTTGGCACTATGTAGCCTGGACGCCCGGTCTGGCGAAGCCATGCAGTGTAACGTACGGTGCCACCTCCGCATTTCCGACCGTTCCATGCACACTTCAACCTTCCGCTGTCTTGGAAGAGTATAAGTGAGCCTACACGCCCATCGAGGGGCTCAATTGCAGGCCGGTCCACGCATTTGACCTACCTCGTCGTCCACTTTACCTCAAGAGCCCCCCTCGAGCGATCTACCCAACATGCCCGGAATATCAGGTATGGGCTGCTTCGCGAAGAAAGCCCTCCTGATCGGAATCGAATACGCGTCCAGCCTTCGGGAACACGACCAAACCCTTCCAGGAGCACACAAGGATCCATTTCTACTTCGTGATGTGCTGATCGGTACGCTTGATGTAGTCGCTGAATGATGGATATGTATACATGAGTACTGATGAATCAACTACCACAGAACGGTATGGTTACAGCAGCGAGGACATCGTCATTCTCATTGACGATGAGAGTGGGCGATATGTGTGGCCCACTCGCGAGAACATCGTGAGTGTCTGCGATGAGTTATTGGTTTGTTCTCCATTGTACGTGCTCATATGTTCGTTCTAGATATCCGCCATGAGCGACCTCGTAAAGGACGCTCGACCTGGGGACCATTTTGTCTTCTCTTGTGAGGAATCACTGAGGTTCCCCCTCGCATCACTGTAGGAAGTTTCTGATCCTCCCGTGCAGTTTCTGGTCATGGAGCGCAGACGCCAAACGAGGACGGCGCCGAAGACGATGGCTATGACGAGAGTGCGTCTTGAGAGACTCAACCCAGCACAACCCTTCACTAACTTCCTTCTCAGCGCTAGTCACAGTAGACACCTCGTACGATCCCAGAAATGAAACATACTCGAGATATATCAAGGACGACGTGAGTCATACGCTCTCCGAGCTCTCGATCCGCATCCACTCATTTCCTTGACAGCTTGTGCGACAATTACTTGTCGATGCTCTTCCACCTGGCGCTCGCTTGGTCGTACGTACAAATGCCCTGTTGTGAGGCTCAAAGCTGACTACTGGACGCAGATGATCTTCGATTGCTGTCACTCTGGGACTGCGTCAGGTCAGTGTCATTCTTCTTTCCCATTACACATGAGAATTCGACCTTGAGCGTCTGAAACCCGTAGACCTCCCAGTCGTGTTCGCAGACAACCTGACATCGCCCTGTTCCCCAATTGCCACCAGCCGTGAGTGTTTTCGAGACATATCAGCGCCCACGTGTTGCTCACTCTGCGCAGCGAGACTCTACGGGTCGAGAGGATTCGGTGAGCAGCTAGTCACTGGCAGTGTGGAATCCAGCGCAACTGATATCGACATATGATCATGCTATGCAGCTCTCATGCAGTACAATCCGGAGGATTGGAACGCGCCGTGGGCCTGGGTCAATACGAGAATGGGGAGGATGCGAGGAAATAGCCTTCCCCTCCAATCACCGCTCCCCGACGTCGTACGTGGACTACTTCCCTGCCTGGAGAATGAGATGGAATAGACTGAAGAGATCGACATAGACATCTTGGTCGGCGTGCATGGACAGCCAAGTCACATATGGCGGGCGGCGAGGCGGGATGTTCATCAAGGTCTGCCCATCATAACTAGACGTCGCGAGCGAGTCGATCGTGCTGACTCTGGTATCTCGGCCCAACGACAGGCCTTCACGGATGCCATACGTACGTGGCCCTAGGCTTTCTCTACAGCGCTGAATGTTCATGGCTTACTGGCGCTTGTGCAGGCAACGACCCCCACCAGACCCATGCTGAGCTCCTCCAGTCCATCAGGTACGCCCTCTGCGCTCTCGTATCGCCCGCGCCGAATCATTCCCTAGCTGACGAATGACTTCCTTTGGCTGGCAGACGCGAGCTCGCGAAGAGGATGGGCAAGCGAACGCTCGACCAGATGAAGAAGGGCATCGACCAGCCGCTGACCTCGCCCAGAGCGCAGGTTCGTCCATTCTGCTGATTTCTGCAGCTAGAGCAATCAGGAGCTGATCCACTCGCGCAATCATAGCTGACGAGCCTGAAGAACATATCTCTGTTCCATACGCGCTTCGACATGTAGCCGTGTGTCCGTCTTGGTGACGCCCCAGGTCCTGCTCCTCGGCCTCTCGAGTCTCGGCAGTCGCATTGGCACGCAAACAGTGCGTGCAGTGACCTCGCGCGGATCGCGACTCACTCACGTTGGATGCCTCTGCGGATACGACGCCGGGGTTCAATGACCACGTAAAATCCCAATCGATCTGAACTGACGACATCTGCTTGCGTCTCAGCTCTCCGACCGGATGTATGAACATCGATAGATAATTTCTTGCGAAGCATTGCCAAGGACACATCGTTACGAACACATGGGAAACATCATTATCACCGCATAACGCGTAGCGTACAGATTATGATACACTATATACAAGAGAGGGAATACTCCGACCCTTCCCAACAAACCAAAGGAGTGTGCTATATGCAAGTTAGTGTTGTGTTAATCTAGATTCCTGGATACTAAGTTACGTTATGGAAGACGCGGCGGCGAGGTGCAATTGGCCGGATAAACTAGAGTGTGAACTGGTCGTGTAGGATGAGGTGAGGACTGAGGCTTCCGAGCTGAACGGACAGCGTGATGAGCGGCGCACCGCTGCCAAAAGGATACAAACACACCTGCGGCCGTGGCGCAACATACGGCGGGTGACCCTCTTGAGAGCGCGTCTGCATCTTCGCGTTTTGCTTCTTCGTGACAGCGTCCAGCTCCTTCCTATGATTAGACATGTCAGTCAGACCGCGCTTCCGTGAGATTCGCCGTTCTCAGGGACGTACCTGAGTGCCTGGAGGAGCTGCCGGTGGGTGGGGTTGGGGTTCGCCTCTGCGCAAAGGTCAGAAGCTGTACTCTACCCTTCATGTCCGCAGCACGTACCCAACGCCTTCGTGAACGCCTAACGCCATCGCGATCAGACCAGAGTCCGCTGACCTAGAGATGCTAGACTCACTTTAATGAAGATCCCACCACTCGTCTGCCCGAATGTGACCTGGTCATCCAAGCACGCTGACCACGACGTCTGCCCACAAGGTTAGAAACCAACCTTGGGCACGATAGCAGAACTTGGCACTCACGACATTCCTTTCCTTCTCTACGAGCACGCTGGTGCGTCTGCTCGGAGGATAGACGTTCGTCGCGCGGGTGCTCGGCCACAGGTAGGGAGGCGGCGCCGTCGCGTCGTTCAGCGTGACCGTCTGCATCTGGACTAGAGATCCATAGTGTGATCAACGGCAATGGTCAGCTCCTGCAGCTCTCGTTGCTTACCGAATGCGCCGGATTGCGGACCAGCTGTGGAAGATGTAAGCGGAACGGGCCTCATCTCATTGATTCGTGAACACCACGTACGACTGATGAGAGGCGAAGTCGGCGTGGTTGGTGACAAGCACTCCTGGACGCTGGGGAGGTCTGGTAGGGCATGAGTACATAAGAAGCTAAGCGATCCAGCCATACGGTGTGACTCACCCGACGCAGTGCCCGAGTGACAACAGTCGAAGATCATCTGTCGCGGACCACGCTCAGCTCCATCGGCATACGGTGTGAGAGGTCTGGACACTCACCACGCAGCGCACTCCCTCGGGTAGCTTCTTGACTAGTATCCGACGGATCTCCTTCACGGAAGTCATGAGCGAAGAGGGCTATATTGCGATGACGTTTGTCACTTACGTCGTCTCGGATGAAGCTGGAGAAGTTGTCAGGAGTGCTGGGGTCGTAGGTGCAGTCGATCGGGAGGAGGACTACTCGAAGCAAGCGCGGTCAGTCTGTGTGCGGATATGGAAGGGTCGGGATTGGTACGTACTCTCGTCTTGACCATCTTCCTCGTCCTCGTCCTCCCGAGCCACGACTTGCCCGCCATGTCCCGAGACTGCATGATGGTAGATGTAAGGACCAATGGTGTGGAGCCTGCGGGGACATGAAATGGCTTACATGAGAAGAAGATATGGTCCCCAGGCTTGGTGCCGGCGACTAGGTCCTCCATAGCTCGTATCTGCGCTGCAGTCAGCGCAAAATTGGTGCGCGAAAGCAACTATGACACTCACGATGTTCTCGTATGTGGGCCATGTGTCCCTGGGCAGCGCGTCGTCGTCTTCCAGAACGGTGATGTTCTCGTTCTTGTATCCGTACTGGCCTGTGGGTTGATCAGTTATGCGAGGTCACAAAGGACAACGAGACCGTACCCGTCAAAAGCTTGCGTAGCCTCCTGACGTCCCTGTGTGCTCCAGGCTGCTCGTCGAAGCCGTTCTGCTTGAGGTTCTCGTTCGTCGCATAGCTGATGCCCACGAGAACCGCCTTCTTCATGGTGGAGTGTGAGCGTGCAATGACGTCCCAGCGGTCGTTGTCGTAGGAGAGGGCTCCGGATCCGAGTTCGTCAGAGACGAAGACGACAAACTGGTAGAACGACGGGGAATAAGTAGTCAGCAGCTGAAGGCGCGTCCAACGACGCTGACAAAGCCGAGAGCGAGGAAGAAAGAGGCGAGGTCGCCGAAGCCATCCACGATTTCAAAGATGTCTTAAGTATGCTGCATTGCTCTCCAGCATCGTGCTAATTTGGAGTGATCAAACGCGAAGCTGCACTTGTGGCACTGCGCGGGCACCGGGACGCCCGTAAATCCGCACTATTCCAGAACAGCTCGGTGTCAAATTCCCCATCGGGCTGTGCGTTCTCGCGCTGTGGTAAGGTCTCCCCTGAGCTTGTCTGGACCACATCACACTTTGTGGTCTGTTCCTGTGCATCTCGCACGCGAACATTCCAAGAGTGGAGTATCGCCTCCAGGGTTTGACCCTGGGAGTGCGCTCACCGAACGCGCATAAGTCACCAATGGTCAGCATCTGTTGGTGGAAGCTACCATGGAGCGACAGCTTCCCTGCAAAGATGCACACGAAATCAATGCGTGTGGGTAGGGGAGAAGACGGATTGGTTGGTGAAGGGGACTTAGAACCATCTGACGCGCCTGGCTCCCGCGGCCACGTCGGCGCGAACAGATGTTGTCGTAACTTAGTTCTTCAGACCGGCCGCGAGCGTACTGTAGCGGGGAGCAGAATCTGCGCTGTGTCCTGATAGTTTGAGATCGCGTAGGATCACGTTCACCTCCAACGATGACTTCCACGAGCTGGCTTTCAGCAGAGATTACCAGTAGAGCTCGATTGGGTTCCACTCACAACATGCGGCTCGACCCTACGCGCAATGAGAATGTATATGCCTCATAAGTCAACGTCTGCCTAGCTGGGTCCAGAACTGAACGATAGAAGAACGGACACACCGCATGGACATGAACGACGCCTCTCCGCGTCTCCTTGAAACGGCTCCGGTTTCGCGCAGCTTACATTGTCCCGTCAGTGGATACAGACATCACTGGAACGACGCCAGAAGCAGCAGAGTAGAGGCTCGTACACCCAAGATACCATCCTGTACATAGGCGAGGAGCGTGTCAGCATGTGGCTTCAGCACGACAAAATTTGATCGGAGTGCTAGCGTACCTTCCTTACGCGCGCCCGGTTGTCATCTTGTAGCAGAATCGAGGATGGTGTCCATCGCGAAGCAAGATAGAGAGTAGATGAGCTGCGCCCGATGTCAGTACGTCCGCCCACTGTGTGTCAGACTGGCGCGTTGTGTGGCATGTGGTTGTGGTTGGACTGCGGGATAATGCAAAAATATGGACGAATGAACGCGGGCTTGCATAGGGGTGATCCTCGGGCGGGCGGTGATGGTCGTACTCTGCGTGGGTGACCATGAGCTCAGGCAGGTAGTGAGGATATGGCGTATAGCAGTGTCATCGCCCTCCCTTGCGAGACCACAATGCCTTCAAAAGATAGTTTGACTGCTGATATGAACGTCAGTAAGTAACAGGGAGAAAGTTGAATAGCACGCACCATATTCTGCGCTACATAGGTGAGTGTAGTCGACCCTCCTGATAGTATGTTCACGTCCACTCTACTCAAAACGGCATCCTACCAGTGCTAGTGATCACTAACCGTAGTCCATTGGCCCATATAAGTATCATCAGGTACAGAGCCAGGACTAGTGCATTATGCGCCACGACTGCCAGCCTTGGTCCATGGCGGGGCCGCGATCCAACGACCGGGAGGGCTGCCATACAGCGAGGGTAGAAGAGGAAAAGTGCAATTGCAAAGTTGTGGAGATTCGGACGAGAACGTCGCCGCCATCGTCGCCATCGCCGCGGTCGTCGACGTCGTGGACGACGACGAGCACAGCGCACCCAAAGCGCCCATTTGTTGACGCGTTGTTGACGCGTTTCGGAGTTTCAAACAGCAACTCTCCGCCCACCTCAAGCTCCTCACGTATTTACCTCTCACTCGTCGCTCGCAGGCCCTTCTTGCGCAATGGCGACGACTTCGACGGAGCAGAACTCGACGACGCGTCCCGACGATCTCGCGGAGGAATTCCCGTCCTTCGACCATCGGGCACAGGTCGTCAGCCCGTTCGAACAAGAGCTGAAGAGGGACGCGCAGTACATCGAGAGTGAGTATATGCTGTCCTACGTTGTGATATATTGAGACTGATGATGACCGACGTGGTGTAGAGCTGAACGCGATGCTGCTCGAGCTCGTCATCGACTTCCACGCATGGTCCGCCGCGCGCCCCGTGTTCGAGAGCGACAAGACGGCCGACGTGCTGGAGAAGGAGGTCAAGTCGCTCGTCGATACCGAGAAAGAACAAGGCATGTCCTTCTTGTCCATGCACACCTCCTCTGAGTCCCCATCGCTCGTCGGTAGGGAGGCAACTTCGCTCGCTATATGCGTCCGCATATAGTCACCTTTCGCGTGGTGCTGACTTTCGACCCATCCAGAGAAGACGCGGCTGCTCCTGAACGAATTCATTGCCCGGATCAAGCTCGCTATTGCTACACTGACTGGACTGGCGCCTCCCTGAACACGGGCACCCCTTCTTGGACTTCTCGCTCGATTGCAAGACTCTGTCGACCTTCCAACGCTTTTGCTGTGCTTTTCTCGTGCTGGCCGAACGCTATCGGAAAAGTCTATCTTGGTCGACCCCCACACGCACTGGCGTATGTGGCTAGTTTCCTTTTGTCGACCCTCTTAATTCCCTACCTAACCTCCACCTAAGAACCAAACGGCTTCGTGAAGGCTCGTTGCCGCGGGACCGACTGCCTTGTCTGCCAAGGCGTGTATGATGGCGGCGGTGACTGGCAGTGGCGTCTGCATGAATGGGCGATTCCTCGGATTGCTCATATCGGCTTTGTGTTGCCTCGCTATCGGACGCTGCTAGTAAAGACGCAATACTATGATATCGACCCGATTGCTGCCTATGCGTTGTGAAGAACGGTGACTGAATCTTCGTCTGTAACCGCCTCGTTCTGGTCAACAACCTCGGGCTGCGACCAGCTCGACACGCGGCTCGAGCTTTGCGCCGCATGAGATCAAGTTATCATCATGTTATGACCTTGGGCCGGACATATCTCTCCAGCAAAAGTTTGGCATAGTTACATGGTTCGTCGGCCACCTGCATAGACGCACAAATTTGTTTATCCTCAGACAGCCTGCAGATATGTAACGATATCCGATTCCGTTCCAGAGCAGGTTTGCGCCCGCACAGGTTTTTGGTCGAGACTAGCCCGTCGTCCCAGTGCCGACTGGCGTTGACGATGTTTTCCTGATTGGGACTTGCCGACTACTTTCCGCCCCCTGCGTTGCCTCCGCGGTACATACGGGCAGTGGTGGCCAATACATAAGCGAGGGCCTCCGACGCTCTCCTATGTACTACACCAGTACTCTACCACCATGAGCACTCCTCACATCCTGCGCGACCATCGACTTCTTCTGCAAGTGACGGACTCTATCTTCAATGATCCCGACTTGGAGGGCTCCGAGCTCTACAGACGTGCGACGGCATGTCTCGAAGTGCTCGACCGCCGGGAGTTTCAGCGATACAACAAACCATCCTGGATTCCTGCAAGCGTCCGGCGGAATTCAGACTTTTCCATCAAGCGGCTGATCGAAGCCTTCTACCATACCGCTCAAGATTTGCACTTGTCGAGCGGGAGTCGGTTTATCCTCGCCAGTGTCTGTGCGTGCGACCGCCTCGTCGACACAGCTGTCGATGGCAACTCGTCGACGTCCACCGGACTATCACGGTCTGAACTGTTGGCAAGAGAGCTGTCCATAATGGCCTCGGACATGTGGTATGCGCAGATGTCGAGCATCCGTAAGCCCATGAGCAAGCATGTTTTGCTCTCTACTGATGGTTGAGCAGTGTGGTCGCCCGTTGATGACGACAAATGTTGCGAGAATGTCAGACAGCAGGTGTGTCGGGCTGCGTCTATGCATGCAGAGGCCCATGGCGCTAATTGAACGCGAACGCAGTTGTTGGTGCGCGACGCGTTCGCTTGCTTTAAAACGGGATCTATGGACGTCAAGGCTCCGAGGTCACCCTCCAACACCGAATCTCGTCAGCAACGTCTTGAGCCCACTCCTATCTTACAGGGAGCGTGGCTGGAGCAGTCGAAGGTGCGTGCAAGTTGTAACGTGCTTCTCCTCGATCCGAAAGTTAAGCGGATGCACATGTCAGCTCCTGGGCACCTCTCTGTCGGACGGGTGGGCGGTAGACTTTCTTGATCGCTTTCTGGAGATCAAAATTCCCTGCGTGCCCGCCAACAGCCCGCGCAATAATCTGTTGCTGGCTCCTATGGCTGCCGCGTCGTTCCACAGTTACATGTGGACTCTGAAACCTACGCAGGTATGCGACCCCTACCCCAATGTCCCGCACGAGGACGTACACTGACATCCTCCGGACGAGCAGACCCCAGACCGGTACAAGGTCGTAGATCACTCCGGCTCCCGTATGATCGGGGGCGGCGTCCGCAATGGCGACTACATAACATTCGCCGCAAAGCGCCGCGTTATAGAGCCTCCAGACCGGGATTATCTCCTGGTGCACGCAGCGTACACGAGCATCCTGCACCGGAGTGGGTTCTCGTGGTGGATGCAGGTCACCACAGATATTCCTCTCATGGAGCATTACCTAGGATCAGACGAGGACGACATTGGCGGACACGGCGAGGGCGACGACACGCTAGAGGTGCGGGGTTACGGGAGAGGCGCTTCTTGGGCTCGCGTTGATTCAACTCCTGATGTTCTGTTGCCTCCTCTGGTCCGCGCTTTTCTTGCTTGTGCCGCCATATCGTTAGCATCTATAGTTTGGATGTGTACGTAGTTCCTAGGCCTCGGGCTAACCCGCTCGTCCATTCATTCGCGTTGCGCCATCTGTGCGTTTCTCAAAGCTAATCAAACTTGGAGGATATTTTCTGCCCGTCGCGCGCGACTTATGAATGAGCGAGAAACATATCAACGAGCAGGAAAATCATGCGTGCTACTCACTCAGCAAGTAAAAGTGCTGTGCTCTGAAAGTACTCCACAGGGGCGTCTGCAGGCGAAGCGCCAATTTTGTTTACGCGTTGTTTACGCGTTTCGGAGTTCGAAACGGCCACTACTTACTCCCGGGCCGTCTCCCCCTCCCCCTCCTCTGTGCTTGCCTTCGAGTCTCACCCTTGAGGTGGTCTGAGCAACGATGACGTGCCACAGAGGAACGTTGGTACGCATGCGTTGTACAATTTCTTACAGGAACGTCTAAAACCTCGATCAACGACGAACCAACGACGACTGACTGGCTTTGAAACTGCCATGATGCGCCTGTTCGTGCGACGTCTCTCAACAGGACAGAGCAGCTCTAGAGCATCCGCTATGTCTTCTGTATCCGCACTCAGTGGTGTATCTATAATTAATATTGATTTTGAACTGTCCCACAGATCGTTCTCCTCGAGCGCAGGTCGCTGCTCACCCACTTCCTAGTCGGGACTTCTGTACGGCGAACAGCCAACGAACGTCCGCGTGGCGCAAACAGGACATTTCAATGCGCGATTCAGGGAGGACACTCTGCATCGCACTGAGAGGCTCGATGGAGGAGGCCTCGACAGCCTAACCGAGGTATCCGCTTGATCACATCCGTACTTGCCTCCGTTTCGATAAGGACAGTCTACAACTCCAGAACCGCGGGCATCTGCCGCTTTCCCAACCGGTTGTCAGCCTTTCAGGGGAGATTTACCCATATTTGTGAGTCGTGATTTTGAACAAGACCAGACGTTGTTTTCCACAGCCCCAAGAAGCGGATGGCTAAACCCCTTCCTATCCGGGACTTCCGATGGTGGACGGGTGGTGTAAATATCAAAAGAAGGACCTAAGCCACCCAGATACCTATCCGACTCACTCCTCCGCTTGAACTACTACTGCACGCACAGACACGCGCAACCATGAGCCTACCTCACGTCCTGCGCAACTATACGCACTTCCAACGGATGGTAGATCTGATCCTTGACGAGCCCGGATCCACGGACACCCACCTCCATGAGCGCGCAACTGCGTCTCTCCAGGTATTCGACGAACCGGGCTGTCTTATATTCAACGAGTCAGTTCGGGTCACCCCGGACTGTCTCGGGGAGTCGAAGTTTTCCTCAAAGCACCTCATCGAAGCCTTCTACCATACCGCTCAAGACTTGAACTTGGCGAACGGAAGCCGGTACATCCTAGCGAGTGTGTGTGCGTGTGCGCGTGTCGCCGATGCTGCAGCTCAAGAGGTCGGGACTGGATCACCTACGAGCGGGCTTTTGCACTCTGAAGTACTGGCCCGAGAACTGCAGGCGTTGGCGCAGGATGTCTGGCTGATGCATTTCGGCACGCTGCGTGAGTTCCTGCGACATGAGCCTCTTCAGGCGCGATCTGAACCATGACGTACAGAGCAATTCCTCGATAGTAGTGTTTCTCCATCTGAGGCACTCAGAGAGCAGGTACGTAGCCCTCCTATATGGTCCGTGCAGTCGACTGATGGACTGGCACGACACATCAGTTGTTGAAGCGCGATACTTACACGTGCTTCAAGACGGGGGCTGTAGACGTCGAGACTCAGCTAACAGACACCCTCGACGCTCCAAGATCCTACAAGGATAGACCAACGTTCCGCAAACGTCACGTACCTGCACCGATTTGCCAGGGCGATTTGGTCAAAGGCAGAACGGTGGGTACAGATGCTGCTATCATGTCTAACCAACCACTCACATGGAGGTTATCTGAACCGCAGAACCCAGACCAGACCATTGTGGACCAGCAGACATTGGACTTTTTGGAACGTTATTTGGAGATCACGGACATCTGCACAGTCCTTGACAGCCCATGCAATAATCTGCTGCTGCATCCCTTCGCCGCGCGGCAATTCACCAGCTATCGCTGGACTCTGAAACCTACCCCGGTACGCACTTGCAGACTCTGTGCCATATTTCCATGGGGGTTTGTTGTAAAACTACGGTGCCATTGAACTGACATGGGTTCGATGAACAGATCCCAAACCAGTACCAAGTCATAGATCACACGGAATCCCGCCTGTTGGCGATGGGTGCCCGCAACGGCGAATATGTGACACTCTCCGACCACAGCCAGCGAGACAACGATCAACCCACATGGACTCGCTAGACGGACATGACGGGATACAGCTGCCACGCCGGGATAACCTGATGCTTCATGCAGCGTACACGAGCATCCTGCATCGGAGCGGCATCAGCGGGTGGTACACTCGCGAAGGTGACTCGAAGTACGCCTTGATGGATAAGTATCTGGACGTCGATGATATTGCAGGGTAAATATGAACATACACATGTACAAGTAGTGTGATGAATGCTTTGCGATCCATCCGTGTCCGGCATCACTTACTCCCTGGACATTCTCCAATGCAGCCAGCGTTGTTCATCATATCAACATACTCGCACAGTTTACGTGGCAGGCCGAGAGGAGGTCGAGCATGCCCCATCCCTGCACTCGATCTGACCGTCGGGAAGTAGAGCATTGGATCCAAAGACACCTTGGAACAACTGAACGACATGAACGAGTAGATGCGAAGCGGCGGCAGCAAAGTCACCCCATATCAAGTTGACGCCAAGAGATCATACACTTGACACGCGAGTGCTCCCCTCCCTCGTTGGCGGGTCGTTCACATGCGGGAGCGCACGTAACGACAACGGCTGCATCTGGACATATGACTGGATCTTCGTCCCCAGCGAATGCGCCTGCACCGACAGCTTCCGGACAGCCTGCTTGTTCTTGCCGTGCATCTTCGCAAGGCCCGTCCGCAAACGCTCTGGGACAGCGCGCTCGTACGTGCGCAGCAACAGCTGTCTGTGGCGCTCCCAGACGGACGTCTCGCCGCCCTCCCACCCGGTGTATATCGTCCACACGACGAGGAACGCGATGGCAATCCAGGTTGCGGCCGTCGTGAAGACGGCGACTCTGTCGGTGGTGCCGAAGCACTCGAAGGAAAAGGCGACAAGAAACGTCACCATGCTAGAATACTGTTCAGAAACGTGCTCGGCCATAGAGGAAAGCGGACGTACGCCCACATGAGCAGCGCATAGGGCAGGCTGTATATGATCGCCAACGTCTCGAGCCCCATCATGGTGTGTCTCCGCGATCTCAAGAAAGCGTTCTGCCAGACGACGTCAGCGAATCGCAGCGACGAACACCACAGCGGACCGGACTCACAGCGTCATCCGCAGTCTCTTTCGCCTTGACACGGTGCTGCCTTATCAGCAAGAGCCCGAGCAAGATGCTCCCGATGCTCGTGACGATGGACAGATAGCTGCTGATCTGCGCGGCAGTCACGTCGTTCGGACCGTTGTCGACGCTCGGGATCGCGAGGAACGCCACGTTCGCGTTCAGCAAAACCGTCGCCTGACGAGACCTGCACGTCAGCGATCCTCCGCCGTGGACATTGGACAGACTGCCACGTACGTAGAGGACGAACTCCTGCCACTCATTCTGGAGCTTGCCTATAAACGTGCCCCATGGCACGACAGCGATGACCCCGTCGATGAATATCTTCTCGAGCCCGCGCAAGTGCACATCCGGAGCGTTCCAGAATAGCGGGGCGAGGACCCTGATCAAAGGTGTGCGGCGAGGTTTTGGATTGTTGTAAACGCTCTGATCGCGTCCGAGACGCGCATGAGTCTGTCCGTAGCAATTCAGCCAACGCTGGCGAGCTGTAGCGGTGGTAGGTCAGAACGAGGGGCCAGACATGACATGATGCTTGATGCTTACTGAAGATCGCCATCAGGCGTGCTGAGGGTGGTTAGTCAGCACTCGAGGCGAATGTTCAGGCAATTGGCTCAACTCACCAACAACGACGGTGGCATAAACCGTCTTTTCAACCGCTGACGAAGCATAGGTCTATCATGCGGACCGTTGGCAAAACGACAGACGACGCACCTTTGGCCGACTTGGCGATGGCCAGCATGCGGTGAATCTCTTCTGCGCGATATGTCACGGTTGTTGTCATCGAAGTGGTGACGTCTGAGCCCATGCATCAGACACGGTGCCTGAGCTGCCTATGGCCATGACCGATACTGACCTAGATCTGCAAAGAGCAATATTCCGCTCAATTCTGTCCACACGTCCTGGGGGATTTCACGACCATGAGGATACAATTCCAGATGGCCCCTACGATAAGCTGAGACAACTCAATTCGTCCAGTGGACGTGGAGTGGGCTTACCAGTATCTTGCATGCAATTCATATTCTGCAGCCGTGATGAGCCACGACCTTGTGAGATCACAAGAAACATACTGATGTCATACGGGCTATTCAAGGCGAGAACCTCGTCCATGTCCAGGGTCGTGACGGGGTCGTAGTCTTCGATCCAGAACAAGGTCTGCTTCGAGTGATCGACGAAGTAGTAAATCCAGTTGTATCCAGATTGCGATATTCGCCGCCACTCGAGCCACAGCACGAGGTCATGGTCGGGAGGCAATTCGAGCCCTTGTTCGTGCACCATCTCGTCGATCTGGGCCGAGAACCTCCCCAGCAGATCCAGCAGCTTGGGGTCACGTACGTCGATGTCCGTGTATATCCGCTAGCATATCATGTCAGCCAGCTGGTCGAAGCCGGATCACCTGCGCGCACCTTTAACGGGTTGTGAAAGTAGAGCCGGCCTTCAGGATGTGTGTGTCCCACCCAGTCGGGAGGTATATTCTCTCTGGACGAGAAGGCCAACGTGAGGAGCTAGCGCCAGACGTTACCCAAGTACTCACAATGGGAAGTCGGTCGTGACGGCCGGGAGCTTCCACTCCGTTCTCCGAGGAGACACAGTGGCATAATTATCGTAACGGGGTATCTCGAGAATCGGCCAGATATCTTCACGGGGCGCATGGTGCAGGGATATAGAAGGTATCGTTTCCGGGGTATGCTGGGCGACATCCCCGTTGGGAAGTGCTACAGAACGGTGGCTGTCGGTCGATGGCGCGGTCACAGGGCATGGCAAGTCGACCACGCTGCACCGCGGTGTCTGGGACTGTGCTCTCGAGCGCGAGCGGGATGTGGTGCGCGACGGCGGCCGCGAGGCAATGCGCGATATCCCTCGCGCTGCGGCGCGCGGTGTGGGCCCTCCCTCCGGCCTGCCGTGCGCCATGAGGAGGTGCCTCCCGCGCGAGGGTCCAGGCTCGCTCGTCGACTGGACGCTGATGGATATGTTGGATGCCTTCGAGCCGTTGGAATGGGTGTAGGAGTATGGGTGAAGCATATCGGAAGTGCTATGTACGGGAGACTGACCGGGAAGAAGCATGGATGCGGGGCGAGTTGGGATGTCGCCCGGCTGCAAAAACTGGCCGTGCGGGTGGTCGAGGTGCAGGTCGAGTGCGGAGAGAGGTCTTCGACTCGAACAAAATGTCACGACCTCTACCTCCCCGCTGGTGTCCGGCCCCATCCTGCGACGCTGCCCCGACGGGTCCTCACCGGGGGAACCCCTGCTTGCCGTACTCCCTTCTCCGTCCTTCGTATGCCTGCCTCCTCCCACAAGTCTTGACCACAGTATCCGCCTGAGGTATCGCCAGAACAACAGAAGCCGCTTGATAGGACTCTTCCAGTGCTTGAGATACGCGAGAAGAGCGAAGAGAGAACGCAGACTGAGAGGCATCGCCGCAAAGAAGTCGTTTCAGATCATGCGAAGAGCACTAATCAGCCCAGAACATCTTGAGCACAGAAGAGAGGGGGGAGACAAAGTATGTGCCATGAGGCAATTCATGGTACAAGAGCATCAGCGCTCGCTCCGGTCGGCGCGGAAGGCGACTTCAAAAGATCAATGATCGAAATCTCGCAACTTGAAGATGGAACTTTATGCATAGGGTTCAAAGAGACGAAGCGTGTATATCATTCGACGGGACTACGACAACATATGCACAGCAGAGAAAGTAAGACCTCGCGCAAGGCATTCAACCACCCCGACGAACAACGGCACGGGGCTGCCAGCTTTGAGGCTCGTCCCGCGGAGGTTGCTTCCAAGGCGAAGAAGGGTCAGACCTCTGGTCAGGAACGATTCTAGTCTGTGGCAAACGTTGCGCGTCCTTCCCGGCGGCGAGTGGGCCTTGCTCAGCTTGAGGAAGAGGTGCACTTGCCGGAGCGGCCTCAACAGCCTCGGGCATTGACGGTTGTTGGGAGGCAGGCTCTACATGACGCACGACTGTCTGTTGCGCCGCCGCGATCTGCGCTGCCTGTTCTCTGTCGCGTGCCTCAATCAGAGCCGCGTTCAGTCGTACGCGTCGCTGACGCTCCAAATCAGCTTGCAACTCCTGTGGTATACCGTCAGCCCGGTCGGGTTTTCAAGCAGATCCGAGAGCGCATACCTCTAGTGTTGGGGGGTGCGAGCGAGTGTGCGTCAACCAGGACGTCCACTGTACTGGACGGGGCTTGAAGATGACTTCGGGCGGGCGAGACATAGACAAGGCTTACCAGCTAACCGTCGCTCTCCAGATACATAGTGGAGCATGTCACGACCCGGTGCATACTTCACTACGCGTTTCGTACGACGTGAATCTGCAGATACTACTCGTCAGAGCCATCGTTTTGCTTCGTTGGCTTGACGCGTACCGTCTGACACGCTGGGGTACTCAAAGAACTTGTTCCCTGCATTCGCGACTCGTTTAGAGCGGGTGAGGAGCATATATTGTCACGACGTACCTTCCAGATCCCGACCCACAAACCCCGTCTACCCAGACTCGTGAGTTCTCTCGCCGACTCCGCCTCACTTCTCACGTACTGGGCTCCTGAACCTCCGGAATAAGCGAGCGAGAAACGACATGAGTGGTGAGTCGACGCCAAGTGGAAAATCGTCGCTGTCTAGCAATAAAGCTTGTGCACGTCCGTCGGGGAAGAGGCTGAAATGTGGATGCAACAAGCGCAGTGACGGCAGGATGCAAGTTAATGTTAGCGGGTGACGTCGCGAAACTTAATCCGACTTACTTGCTATCACTAGGGAGATGATTGACCAGAAGCATCCATCTTACTGCAGTAAGCAACTCTAGAGTACGATAAGTACTGACTAATAATTACTGCATTGTGGCGGGTACTTAATTCACTTGTAACGCTCCTTCGAGACCTCCCCATTGTCATCATTCTCCCATTCTCCACCCATGCCATTCACTGAGACAGGCAGTATTGTCCGCGGACGTCGAACTGGTCCAACGTCAAGCATTTACAACCTGAACCTATCGCCGAAGTGTACATCTAAGTACCATCACTTCCTCTTCACCAGCTCGAAGCTCAGTCTTTCCCGCATGTCATACCGAACTCCGAAGCAAAGTTCAGGAGCTGCACTCAGCGTTCAACCGCCGCCGGAGCATGGTACTCGGCCGGTCAACGCTGCGGATGGGGTGCACAGTTGCAGTCTCCCGGACTTACGAACTCGGCAGCCTCAGGGAACTCGCCGACACAGACTCGGACTTATGCATACAATTCTCCTCGTCATCTACATACCGCCGCGAGTCATCCGACAAACTCTTTTTGATGCACAGCGTACGGCGACAGCGCTCCGACATGTCGACGCTCTGGACACTGGACAACACCCTCCGGACCTTCCGCTCATGCACTGGCATCCGACACGCCCGGCTTCAACGCGAGCTGCCCCCGGCTCGGAGCTGCCAGGCTGACAGTGACCGCGTCAAGCTGGCGGTTTGACAATCAAGCTACACGGCGGCGGCACATCCAACTTGCAGCAAACTTCCATCGGGCATGTCGGGCCAAAACGGCAGACGGCGCTGGGGCTCTCATAGCGGGCTGTGCTCAAACTGTCCATGGTCTTGAAGCTCCCCGAGAGGGCAGCATAGTACAGGCGTTCCATTCTCTCCACGATCGTCCTGGGTCATTCCTTTCGCAACGTGACTCGTGCTCGCTGACGGCATTACTATCGCAGCGATATGCACGGGATTTGATCCTCTAGTAATGCAAGCCCAGAAGATCCTCTCGCGCTGCACTACAAGCAAGCTGCATACGATTATGGACTGATTGCGCGTGAACTCCTGCAGCGTCAATCGTCTTGCTCCTTCAGAGATGCCTCGTGCTCAGCTGCATCTGAAAGGTCCCAAAGTCAGCGATTTATGGGCGCGTATCGACTGCCGTCCCGGTTGCACACCACACGCTGTTAGAAGGTGCGTTGTCACTTTGACACTCGTCCCTGCATCGAGTGCTGTCTCTGCCATCCATTCTTCCCCTTGACCCCAAGACTTCGGCAGCGTCTACGGTTCCGGCATATGCGGTTGTCCGTACCCGTGGTGTCTACTCACCGACTGTGTGCAGATTTCGTGAACCATGTTACCTGTGCGGCTTTTGGCTGAAGAACCCTGCCCAGGGCAATGTCTTGGTGCGCCTGAACGATGCGGTTCTGCTGCGCGGTCAGATGAGGAGCGCCCTTGCAAGGCCCTCTGTGGCAGGTGCCACTCTGTAGGGCACCCGTGGCTACATTGACAGGACTCCACCTGACGTTTCGGCGGGTACGTCTGTGTCGGTCACAAGAACAGTTCACTTACCTGTGTGCAGACGATCACCTTCTGAGGAACACGTTGGGGTCCTCAACGGCGTTCCGCTCGCATTGGGGTCCTCTGCTTCCATTCACCATTTCTTACCACCTCTCCAAGGCCGCGCTGCCAACATGTGAGGGCCGAGACGACCTGGTGCAGTGTAGGCTATACATGCCGAGTGTGCTATGAGGCGGCTCGCCTTCGCCAAGGGTGGGAGAAGGGCGAGAAGGTGCTGGCCAGCGCCGCGCTATGCCAGAGACCGCACCCTGAGATGCTTTTGAGCCTCGCAAACGACGAACTGCGTGCTTGATACGATCACCGGTACAATGTGGTCTGGAGAGGCTGTGGCTAAGATGTGGTGCTTCGCGCTCCTCTGAACTCACGTACACTGACAGTGGAAGAGAAGCTGGCGTGCCTCGATTCTGGCACCGGGTAATCTACACGGGTGCGTGGGACATCCAGAGCAGTACGATTCCGAACGGGTGTCTCGTAGAGATGGAACGATTGAACTTTGATACGCCTCGAAGCGTCCATGGAACTTACTTCCCGAACAGATCTTCAGCCTCGTGCGCACGCTAGGCTATGTCCCCGAAATATGTAGCGATGCTCATGAGAATGCTGCACGGAGATACTTCGTGCAGGCGATGCAAGACTTCATGTACTGACATTGTATAGAGCAGTACTCACGCATCGTTGCCAACACATCCCGCGGGTACCATGGCGCGACCAACCCCCAGTCACTGGTCACATCAACCGATCGGAGCTTCGCATGCGCGTACGTCCCGTCGAGACTTCTCGTCTTGCGCTCATAGTACCGGAGGCGTGACGGCATCTATTCGACCATGCATCGGATGTCCGCAGACTTCGGCCTGGAAGATTGTGCAAGACTGTACCTGCGCCCGAAAAATTTGTTTCGTTTCAAGAGCGAACAAGGAAGACAGTCGGTGACACAATGACAGACGAGTATCCTAGCGGCCTCTGTAGGAACAGATTCAAGATGCTTATTACTCCCGGGCCGACGCGTACTATACATGGCGCTCGACACTCGAGGGAGCGCGTGAGTCAGGACGCGCTGTGCACTGTGCACTGGATCAGAACTCAGAAGTTTGCCAATCTCCGAGGTTGAAAAGGAATATGTACAGGGTCTCTTCGGACATCTGCCGAGAATGGTGGAATCCCGTCCAGCCCCGGATACTTCTGCTGTATTAGCATCGATCTGGTCGGGAGCCTCGAGGCATCTCCCGATAGCACCCACATATCGAACGTCATCGCTCTTGGGGACGTCTGACAAGTACCCGGGCGCACTTGAGTTCCAGCGGCGCCTCCCCAAGTCCAATCCCCAGTCCCTTCGTGGTTTGGCAGTACTGCTGAGCGTGACACCGAGGTCAGTAGTGGAAGTGGATGGTACGGCAGATGTACCATCGCCCCGAACATCGCGGAAGACTTTCATTTGATGTGGTCCTTGTCCCTACTGCTCGACAGTTCATTCGCGTGGTAGATATCAGATATCAGACTACTGGGATTGGGGAAATCAGGACGAGTACCGGGTCCCTCAGGCCTCAGTTGTGGCGAGCCCACAGTAGTCCACACTGGGAACCGCGGATGGATGAAGACCAGCCAATCCTGACCAGGCAGGACGATCGTACCTTACAAGCCAGGCGGGTCGTTGTCTTGCCATATCGGAGACATCGCAGCGCACGGGAGGTCTGAAGGCAGGGCCACAGCACTGAAAGCACTCGCCTCGGAAATGGACAGGTGGGAACGAGACTCATAGAAGGGCGGCGACCACAGAAGATGAGACAACGGAGATCAGACCGCGATCGAGCGCATTGCACTTGCCACTTGCCAGGTCAGAGATACTGTGAGTCGTCGAAGATCGAGACATGCCTCAGCGAGAACAAGAACGATCGATTGTCGCCTATCCGATGCGTAGTAGTACTGCGCTCCAGCCTCCGAGTCCGGACTAAGACTTGTTGTAGATTCGAGTATCTGGTATCCAGCTCCTGCACCTAGCATACAACCGTGGCGGGTCCGTTTCTTCTTCATCAGGATTCACCGTGGACGACCGGTGCCCTTCTGGCCTCCCCCGACGTAAGTCTGAGTTACCTTTCCGCGCGGGGCGAAGTCGTCGTCGTCGTCGTCGTCATCGCCGTCGCTGTAGATGGGCGGCGGGTGTTTGTGAGTAACTGTGCGCAAGTACGGGATCGTACGATTGCGGAGGCCTCGAGGAGGACTCGTGGTGCATGCTCACCTCGTAGGCGAGACGGGCGGTGTCCTACGAGTGACAAGGGCAAGGAATCGTATACGTCAGCTGACATGCTACGTGCATTCTCCGCCGACAACGTAAAGTGTGGGCAGGGATGGGAGAAGGGAGGAAAGAGTTTTAGGGCGATGCCGTGTCACGGGCAAAACCCAAGGCAGATGCCGACTGGAATAGGTAGATCGAGGCAGGATCGGAGGCTTGGGCGATACTAGGATTCCTGGGATAGTGTACTCACCCGGCAATGGGTTTTGCGGGAAGATCGACTTGGGGAGCCTGAGGGCTTGTCGGCTCGGCTGCCGGCGCACCAGCACTGTCCTCCGCAACGGGCTTGTCCGCAATATGCTGTTCCGTCGGGGCATGCGAGGCGTCACTGGTGATGGCAGTAACGGTCAGCTAGCTGTGTCGTCGGACCGTGTCATGGTCGTGACAGTTCCCATACCTCCGACTGAGGTCTGACCCTGCGGAATGATCCTTCGTGGGATCATTGTGATCTTGCTGCGTCGACATCGTACTTGGAAGGGGATCGCGGGGGAGATGCTGACGGTCCTGGTCGTGATGGTGTGGTGGTATAAGCCGCTATCAAAAAGCAAAGAGGCGGGCGATGATAAGGTTGGCAGCGAGCATGGTTATCTCAGCATTGTGGACATAGTGCTACTTACTTCGGTGTCCTAAGAGGACGGAGGACCGGAGCGACGGGGCGAAAGTACATGTCCAGCGTCTGTGGGAGGCTACAGGCGCTTGTGAAGGTTAGTCTCTTACCGTGACTCTGTTCTTTCACTCTACTTATGTGACCACTACAGCGGGTCCAGCTGATCTACGTGATCCAATTCACAGTCATTGAGGACAGGAAGCCAGGCAGAATGTCGACCTTCGCTTGTCATAACGCGGCGTCGCTCTGGCTGTGCACCATGGTGCCTGCACAGCCAGCTGCGAGCGTACCGCCGGGGGGCGCAAGAGCCCGTGTCCCCGGGCCTGTGCCATTGCTTCATGTCAGTGCCTCCCGCTTCTGGAAACCTGGCTTTTCTAAATCTCCGCCTCGGACACACCAGGGGGCGCAGTAACGTTGTCAATCGTGTCACGCCCGTTGCAAACCCACGCCTTTGCCCATTCAACACCGTCTCCAGCCCGCCGATAAAAGGCCCGTGAGTCCCACTCTGCGCTACATCCTCTTCCCCCGCCATCAACTCCCCGGTCTGGAAAATGCAACCTGAAGCCGAAACCACCGTGCCACCCGTCCCCAAGTCCCTCATCGCGACTATTCCCTCATGGTCCTCTCGCTATGATCAAACAGGCTCGTACGTTGATGCCGACCTGTTTATAAGTATACACCGCTCATTGGGTCACAGTCGATGCAAACCCGCTCAATGGGTCGTTCGTCCCGGTATATCGCAGTCGCAGTGAGCACGACGTGCCTGTGGTGGTGGCGTGTACTCACCACTCCTCCTTCAGGCCCCGGTACCTGCCTCCAACCTGGAACTCCTACATCCAGCCCGAGGGCCAGCTCTACTTTGCCTCCGATGCGACTCCACGTACTGTCACCGACGTGAATTTCCACGATGACGTGAAACAGGAGAAGGTTGTACGTTTCGCCGAGTTGGTGTGCAAGGTCGCCGAAGCGAGGAACATCGTGCTCCCAGAGACATCAGAGCTCTATCTTGAGCCTGCGAAGACGGAAGACTCCACCTACTACTACTTCGTCGATCACGCCACTCAGACCGTGTTCTGGCTCGACGAGCACAACAGCGAATCATTTGGGCTCGACGATGTGGTTTCGGAAACGCAATCTGGTGAGTTTGACATCGGACAGAACCACCCTCCGCATGGCTAACGCGGATCCCGTGCTGCCCAGCATTCTTGCTTGAGTATCAATACTGGTACCACATCCAGTGTTTCCCGTCTCACCGAGCCCACCACCTGTCCTTGAGGCTCGATGAGCTCATCCCCGTCTTCCTGCACGGCGAATGCGATCAGAGAACTTCTCCGACCTCCACATTCCCCTATGCAGCGAAGCAGTGCAAAGAGTTCCTGCGCCTCCTCCAGTACGCAAAGGAGAATCCTTACTCGCCATTCAACGTGTGCTTTGTGGCGCGCCTGTGGAGCATACTCGGTCAGTGTTCTTCCTTTCCGCGCACGGCCGATCTGAAGCATAGGCTGACCTCGTTGTTGCAGCCAACCATCGTCACTTCACCTTCTATGGCCAGCCGTTGGCGCGCCTCGACCGCACGCAGATCGTCGTCGACCACCCGGAGAGGAAGAGAGGTCTTGTCTTCGCCGCAGCCTCGCACTTGCTTCTTGGCGTGCCGGAGTCGTACGGCGGCCGACTTGAAGAATGCTGGATCGACAATGTCGCCATTGATTATGTCTGGACTGACTTCCTTGCGAGAACACGGGGCGAATGGAGGGAATCTCTCATCATGGTCAGTTCACCTGACACATTCACAGTCCCAGTTCCTGACCCTTGACCTCTTTCATTCGCCATCCCATAGTCGTTCGGGCTGTCACTGTAAGTGCCGCCAGCTCAGGTTCTATGGCACATGTTCTGATCCAGTTCCTTGACGACCAGCTTCAACGCTCTTCTCCTCCTTATTCCAGGAACGTCCGAGCTCCTCGCGATCGCCTCTCTTCTGTGCTGCGCCGTCGCCACCCTCTCTTCTCTTGCGCTCGGGTCCCGCCCCTACCCAGTCATCGTCGAAGCAGCCGTACGTTCGCACCCTCCTCTGCTCCCACTCCTGCCTTGCTGACTTCCGCGCTGTCACAGGCTAGCTTCCTCGCCGAATCCATGGCAGACTGCCACGCCACCAACGCCCTGGCGTTCGCGCTCCCCCGCGCGTTCTTCCTCTGGGCCACGGGGCTCACCGTCGCCCAGGCGTTGGTGTGGCTCGAGCGCATGATCAGCGAGCGCGTCCCACTTGAGCGCGAGATCAGCTTGTGCATCTTCGTCGCGCTCGCGCTCACCGTGGTCCTCGCCGCATGCATCCCCTGGCGCCGATGCCGCGCTGCTGTGTCCGGTGCAGTCCGCCGGGCGCTGTGGCGGCGGGCGCGCTCCGACTCGCAGTCCGCACCCGAGATTTGCGAGAAGGTTTAGGACCTTGAGCCCCGACTCCCGACCATCCGCTCGACGAAGAAACCAAACAACACGAATAACTTACGTCGCGTCGCCGCACTATCCCCGTTGTATGTGTATCACGATACTTTATCATGTCTCAGTCTGCAGGACCCAGGTTACGATCAGGAAGGCAATGACACTCATGACCATCAGACATTGCAGATTCCGGACGCATCAGTTCCCAGTTACCCTCCACTGCAGCTTCCTTCGGGCTCATCGGGATACCCCAGCGTGTGCACACTGTATATCGATAGCATCTCCCGTCGTCATCCGATTCCGTGTACCGTATTTGCTACTAGTACGTACATAGAGACTCGCGCCGTTCCTACATACCTGCTTGCGTAGTGGTTAGATTATACCCTAAAGAATATACACGCTCGTTACGCCGTTCCTATATCACCGCATGGTGTTGACGACTTGCTGGACACTGTGATTCGTGGAGAGCAGGGTACCTGCCAGGTCTATTGACATGAAGGGCGATGCAGCTGTGTCGTACCTGCCCGACAAAGCTCCGTCCAATTCTGGATATTTGGTTGGAAAAGAAGAAGACGTGTCAGCTGCGGCAAATTTTACTGTCCAGACATGACTAGTGGGGGTCGAGCTTCCCCAAAACTAGCCGACACGCTCACCTACCTGTCACGGCGTCTCGTCCAGTCCGTCGCAGTCCGGGCCAACGATACCGCGACGCGCATGTCCTGCAAGGTCCGGAGAAGACCAAGGCTGGTTAGAGTTATGCGATTTATGTACCGAGGAAGACCTCGGCCGCCATGAGAAGGTGGTGCCATACCGCACACTGCGCAGGGAAACTGCCGGCATGGCAGTGCGGCGCGAATGGTTCGGACCTCACCCAATGGATTAGCCGTAAGTATTAACTAAACAGTGCCCGACCTTCACTGACGGCTGAGCATGCGTACGCTCGTCGGCTGCTTGTGCCACGTATGCCTACTAGGGTGCCAATGGCGGAGCACCCAGGCCGCGTGATGCAGTCGCGTGCATGTGCATGGTACATAGCTTGGACGGACCGCGCCAACCACCGCAGCGGCAGGCAAGGCTCCGCATCGCAATCGACTGCCCGCGGCCTGGCCTAGGCGTGCTTCATGTCCACTATGACCGCATGGGAGATCAATGCGGCGACAGGGGCCCTGTCAGTGGAACGAAGTGAGAACAACCACATGGTCGGCGTGAGCGTCGAATTGGTACTGCAGCTGGCGGTCCTGGATGCCTCGGTCCGGATCATCGGTACCGCACTGGTACCGGGGCCCTGAAAGTATATCAGTGGGGGCGAAGAAGGAAGAAGAGGGCCCGAATACTGTACCGCAATGGAGCGATCGTCGTACCTGTGCGTCAGGCTGTTGTTTATGCTTCCAACTTCGACTTGAGGGAGGCGCCACGAGTACTGGTGCCCTCATTCGTTGAGTGATTGTATGAGGGCACCAGGAACGAGGTCAGGGTGCATCGTTTTGAGGTGCGAATCATCTGGGTAGGATACCACTATCAGTCCGAGCGCAATCCAAGCGTAGTAAAAGTGACCTTTCACTTGAGAGTAATGTGATGTACGATTAAGTACGATTACACTTCGTCATCTAAGAGGACATATCGCCGGCGTACGAGCAATCGACATTTACTCGTGGCCATGATTTTCTGAGTCTGCTTCAGTTGGCCCAAGGTAGCAGTCCATCGTAGCATGTTCCAACCGCGATGCCATTCCACCCATCATGCCACTCCGATGCATGACGCTCGTGTATGCTGCGCGCACCATGGTCAGCTCCCGGCTGGGCAACGGCGTGGCGGCGGCGCAGTGGCCGCATTCGACGCAATCAAGACGGCTATAGTCGACGAATGAGATGTAGTCGCCGTGTCGCACCGGCGCGTCGTGTGGCGCCAGAAGGGTACCCGGTCGGATCGACGAGCTTGAACCGGGTGGCTTCTGTGCGGTGTGGAGGAGCGCTGGTCGTTATAAAGTGCATGCGAGGCCTCCAGGTCGCCGCGGCCGGTCTTAAAGCACGTGTGACAGTCGCGGTTGAGGACCTGCGGGACTGCAAGTTTTAGAACCGGACCATACTAGGGAAGTGCCGCGACGCGCGGCTCTGACCTTGTGTGCAGGGAAATCGGTCCCGTGACGCGAACGGAAGGAATCGCGTAGAACATGGGTCGTACTGCGTGGGTGGCGGGCTTTTCTCCATACGTGATAAATAACTTGAAGCCCCTCCCCCCTGCGTTCACAAGTTATGAGACAAGTACATGAGCTACCGGAGGTTACAACGATAGTGGAAAGCGCGTCGTAGGGACGTAAAGTGGGTTGGACACTGCAGACCCCTTGGCATCATTGTGGGGGCGACGGGCAAGGCAAAATACCCTGTCTGTACGGTATGTCACCTGCGAGCGTTCCGCTACCTGCGTGCGCACCACAATGGACTCGATTAGTACCACATCTCCACCCCGCAACTGCAAAGGGTCGATTGTGGACATCTCCTCCCGCGCACGGAAAGACAATGCGGCCTCGAAGATGTGGGTGAACGCCTGAAGCGAGGTCAGTTCCGCACAGCATGAGCAGTCGACTAGTAGCGCACCTGGTCATCATCGTGAATCCCGATTGCCGTGAACCGCCCTTGGGTTTGCGACGCCTGCTCCGATGCCCCTGCTCGGTGAAGAATGGCTCTGACGGCTGCGCGGTCACGCGCTCTCATGAGCTGGATGGTGATGCGTGACCGCTCTGCGTCTTCTGCTTGCGCTATGCAAAGACACGTCGAAGTTACTGGGCCAACCGTGAACACCCTCACTGGCACACCGCCGATGGAGAGGACAGACTGGGTGGGAGTGCGCACGTCCCACGCGCACGCTGTCATCGGCAGCCTCGCGATAGCATACCACGGGTCCGGATGTGCTGACTTGAAGTCCTGCAGAACACGGAAGAGGCTACAACGCCGAACGTCAGTGTACGTCGGATGTGCAGGCCGAGCTGCAAACTCACGCTAACGCGCTCGGTGGCACCCAAACGTCCAACCTCTCGTCCCGGCTGCCCAGGTCGTCTGAGATGGCCTGAGCCCTGTACTCTTCTTGGCTGTCCTCTATGTCGTCCCCTATGTCCTGGCCAGCGGTAGCGACCTTCTTATTTACATGATCGTCAGTGTTGCAGTCGGCGTGTTGTGAGGCGCAATTCAAGGAGGCGGTTGTGCCTTCGTCCTCGAGTTCTCGTTTGATGCTGAGAGGCCAGTGGAAGAGGGTTGGAAGCGCGGGTTCAAAAGCATAGACGCCGCGGTTGGATAGTAATGCGTACCGTGGGAACCTCTCCGTCACCGTGCGCGCCGAGCCGTTCGGCCCCATTGACCGGGACCGCTCCCTCTTGCGGACCCTTGTGTTCATGCCCACGACAGTGACTCAGGAGGGCAGATCAGGATGGAGAGAGCAGCCATACACCAAGTGTATGAAGACATTAAGTAGCCTTTGTACGATCAGGCACAAACGGATAGACGGAAGACGAGTTATATTGCGTCCCCCGCTGTGGCGGCGGCACATGTGCCCACCACCACAGCACAGTTGCGCTCACATGGAAGAGGTGAACACGACATTCGGCATCGCCGGTACCACTCGCTGGCCTGTCGCTGCAGGCACCGGCTTCCGAACGAGTAGGGAGACAGCATATGCATGCAACAATACCGACCAACCCGATGACTTCGCGGTGCGCACGGTGAAACTCTCGACCAACACCACGTCTCCGACCTTCAACCTGGACGGATGCAGCATAGACATCAGCGCCCTGTCTTGATATAGTGTCGTTGCGTCGTAGACGTTCTCGAGAATCTGAATACACGTTGTGAGATGCAGCCGAGACACGTATTGCGCAAGGAGCCTTACACCAAAGTCGTCGTTTGGCACAATGATGTGCACCTTCTCCGTGCAGATCTTGTCGACTACAGCCGCAGTCGAGTGGCGCGCGCTGTCGTGAAGCTGTTGCAGGGCATCTCGATCTTCCTGCCGGAGGAGCTCAATGCTGAGCTGCGTCCGGGTGGACGTGTCGGCCACGCCCGTGTAGATTGCGATGCGCGTAATGTGTTACGACTGATCGTCGAGGGGGATCAGGAAAGACTCACGAGACGAGCAGGGACGTCGACGAGCACTTGTGCAGCGAGAGCGGAGCAATGCTCGACGATCAGGGCTGGGGACAAGATGTATTGAGAGAGGTATCTACAGAGCGAAGTACAGCTTGGCTTACCTGGGGACAAGAGGTCGAAACTGAGGGTCCCCAGGTAGCGCTGGTGGTCTTATATACATGAGGGAACAATAGTGTCAGAAGACAATAGCGTGAGAGACATCATGGATGAAGACAATAGCATGAGAGGGACCATGGGAATCATGGTGATCGAACAATAGGATGACTGGGAAAGGAAATGAATAGTACCGGGGAGGCTGTTCGTAACAGTACCCCCCTCCCAAGGGTCGTGTCCGCACGACCTAACGGTGGGATGTTGGGTGTTGCGCGTAGAATTCCATAACCCGCTGTGGAGCATGGGTCAGGTTTTCTGCAGGCTCCCAGCTGTCGTGTTCGGGACCCCATCCCTTCCACCGTACGAGGTACTGGAGCTTCCTTCCTCGTCCGTAGCGGCGAGACTCCAGCACCCGTTCAACTTCGTACTCCTCTTCTCCTTCCACTTCAATCGGTGCAGGCTCTGGTGGGTGCCGGCCCGGCAGGGAGCTGTGCTTGTGCGGCAGCAGCAGCGACACATGGAAGACTGGATGGATGGGTAGGTCTTTTGGTAGACGGAGTTCATAGGCAAGGTTGCCAACTCGGCGTACCACTGGATAGGGACCTGCATACCTGTCCACCAACTTCCGAGGCATTCCTGTGACTCGCAGGTTGCGAGTGTCCAGCCACACCTTCTGACCTGGCTCAAAGACCGGAGCGTCTCGAGCATGCTGGTCAAAGTGTGCCTTCATGCGTTCCGCAGTGAGCGTCAAGGCTGCAGTCGCATCCTCCCGGGCCCGTCGGAGTTCCTCGCGACGACTGTCCGCTGCAGGAACCTCAGTGGGTAGCATTGGGATGTGGAACTGTGGCTCGAACCCATAGAGCAGGTAGAAGGGTGAATACCCCGTAGAGGAGTGGACATGAGAGTTGAACGCAAACTCTGCAATGGGCAACCACTGCACCCAGTCGTCTCGGCGGCGTGAGCAGAACATCCGCAAGTAGGCTTCCACCTCCTGGTTCCACCTCTCTGACTGTCCGTCGGTCTGGGGGTGGTACGCAGTGGACAGTGCACTCTCAATGCCGAGACCCTTAAGAATGGCACGGAAGAGCTTGCTGGCGAACTGGGGGCCACGGTCGGAGATGATCTTTCGTGGTAGTCCATGGAGGCGGAAATACTCCCGTATGAAGTTGTTCGCCGCACCCTCGGCATCGATCTCGTCTCGACATGGAATGAGATGCACTAGCTTCGCATGCCGGTCCGCAATGAGCTGCAGCGCGTTGTACCCATCAACCTCTGGTAGGCCGGTGATGAAGTCACAGGTCACAACCTGACCGGGCCGTCTGGGATCTCGTTTGGCTGCAGCTGACCGTGCCGTTTGCCATGGATTGGCTTGCCTCGTCGACAGGTGTCACAGGTCTCAACATAGTTTTTGATGAACTGTGTCATACCCGGCCACCAGTAGTTGCGGCTTACTAGCTCAATGGTCTTCCACTGGCCTGGGTGCCCAGCGGGTGGTAGGTCGTGGTGCAGGCGAACAATATCTGCCCGTAGTGCGCGATCGTTGGGGACGTAGACCTTGCCTCGATAGAGGAGAAGACCTTGCTCGACGTTCCAGTCCACCAGATCATTCTGCAGCCGTGCTGGCCCGAGTTGTTCCACCTTGCGCAGTGCCTCTGCCACCTCTTTCTCGCGGTCTCCACACTCTCGGATCCGACGCAGAAGTGACTTCTCCGGTACAAGGGCCAGATGTCCACGTCTAGCAGCCAGAGAGCGGAAGTGACTAGGCTGTAGCACCGTGCGACCTTGGTTGTCATCTGCGTCATCTCGCTGGTGGTCAGGGCGACGGGATAGTGCATCTGCTCGACCGTTAGATGTGCCCGGTTTGTGTGTGATGACGAAGTCAAAACGAGAGAGGTAGAGAGCCCATCGAGCCTGCCGTCTGGTGAGGTTCTGCGCCGTACGCCAGTATTCAAGATTCTTGTGATCTGACTGAATCTCGAATGTACTGGGCAGTCCTTCGAGGTAGTGGCGCCACGCCTGGAGGGCACGAATGATTGCGAGCATCTCTTTGTCATAGATCTCGTAGTTGCGCTCAGCATCATTCATGGATTCGGAGTGGAAGGCGATCGGGTGCCACTTTCCATCCTCCCCCTCCTGCGACAGCACCGCTCCTGTGGCAAACCCAGAGGCGTCGACTTCCACTCGTGTGGGACGGTCCGGGTCGTAGATGCGGAGTACGGGACTTGTCAGGAAGCACTGCTTCAGCTCCTCAAATGCCCGCTGCTCCTCCTCTCCCCATTGCCAAGGGACATTGCCGGTCAGCCTGTCTAGAGGCTTGCAGATGGCGCTGAAGTTCCGGATGAAGCGACGATAGAAGTTCGCAAAGCCGCGAAACTTCCTGATGTCTGACACATTGCGGGGAACTGGCCAGTCTGCGATGCCCTTGACCTTCACCGGGTCCATCTCGACCTGGTTCTCGGACACGAACATCCCGAGGTACTCCACTTTGGTCTGCTCGAATTCGCACTTCTCTGGTTTACAGAACAGGTCATGCTCCTTCAGACGCTTCAGGACCTCTCGGACAAGGGTGCGATGTTCAGCAAGGTCATTCGTAAAGATGAGGATGTCGTCGAGATAGACGGTGACCTTGCCAAGAACGATGAGGTCCTTGAAGATGTCGTTCATGAATGCAGAGAAGGTGCTGGGGGAGTTGGCCAGACCAAAGAACATGACTGTGGGCTCATAGAGTCCCCGGTTGGTCACGAAGGCCGCTTTCCACTCGTCGCCTGTCTTTATGCGAACATTGTTGTACCCCCAGCGAATGTCGAGCTTCGTGAAGTACTTGGCCTTCTTGAGTCGATCCATCAGTTCCGAAACCAGCGGCAGCGGGTAACGGTTCTTAATGGTGATGTCGTTCAGCCTCCGATAGTCCTGCACAGGGCGAAGACTGCCATCCTTCTTTTTGACGAAGAAGAAGGGGAGGACATCGGTGACTTCGACTCACGAATGTAACCCTTGGCCAGGTTCTCTTCAAGAAACTTATCAAGCTCGACTTGCTCGTTCGGGGATAGAGGGTACACCTTGGAGTGGAACATCTTGGCATCGGGAACCAGCTCGATAGCATGATCATAGGGGCGATGGTTGGGCAACCGTTCTGACGCCTCCTTTGAAAACACACTAAGGTACTCATGGTAGTGTTCCGGCACCAGTTGTTCGATAGGACGAGCTGGCCCCCGTTTCTGGTACTCCTGTTCCGCGAGCTCCTGGGAATAGGTATGGCTCGCAGAGACAAAGAGTTGAGGAGCGCCTTGTAGGCTGCGCCCCTCCATCCAGGCATCCAGAAGGGTTTGCTCAGATCCATCCCACTCCTCCTCATTCGGCAATGGTGGCTCATTAATGTCCTCCACCTCTTCGACCATCACCGCTGCACACACCCTGCCAATCTTCTTGGCCTTCCGGACCCGATCTGAACGTGAACGCGCCGTGAGCCTGACCTCCGTATCACGCGTCACAGTTGCAGCAGGTTCCGGTGCCTTCTTACTAGCATGGCATGTTGAAGGGCAGCGGGATAGGCGCAGCGAGCCACGTTCCCAGTCAATCTCCGGATTGTGCTCGCGCAGCCAGTCAAGGCCGATGATCACATCCTCGTCACCTACGTCTGTCACCATAAACACCACCTGCTCCTGGTGGTCCCCGATCGTCATCCCTAGCACGGCTACCTCTGCAATCGTGCCATCGCGGTTCTCTGTACCGTCGATGTTGTATAAACGGATGGGGGATGCTAGCTTCCGCGTAGCAACACGGTTCTCCTCCACAAACCGTCGATGCAAAAACTTTGTAGTGGCCCCACTGTCAACCATGGCCACCACATCCTTCTCTCGCCGCTTGCCGCTCAGTCGTACTGGGATGTGGAAGTGTTGTCCATCATGATTGAGTTCATAAATAAACGACGATCCCAGTACAGCATACGACTATTGGTACATGAGCGTGCGCGCGCGGCATCTAGCGCAGCTCGAATCAAAAACCCTCCTTCTCCTTCATCGTCGTCAGCGTGGCAATGCGCTCCTCCAGTGCCTTGAGCTGCAACTGAAGGGCGACCACCTCATCCGACGTCGTGGAGGATGATGAGGAGGCTGCGGCGCGTTGACCGCCTTTCCTCTCCGGGCATTGGGCAGCCCTGTGACCGTTTCGTCCGCAGACGAAGCAACCGGTGGGACCGGAGGTAGGAGGACGTTCCTTATTCGCAGCTACCTTCTCGCCGCGTTTTGGGAACTTCCCGGTGCGAGGTCGCTCCTCTGACCGTCGTGCCAGGTGCTGGTCCATCTGCAAGGCAACCGTCTGCATCTTGACAAGGGTAGAGATGTCGTGAGCAGTGGTGGCGAACTCGTCCTTGATGCGATAGGGGAGTCCTTCACGGTAGCGCTCGCGCTTGTCGTCATCGGAGAACCCAGTCCGAGCAGCCACCGCATTGAACTCAGCAGTGTACTCCTTGACCGTGCCAAGCCTGTGCGAAGCCTTGCAAAGCTTGACCAGCTCAGCAGTGGCTGCCTCCTTGTCATCTACGGCGCAGAAGTGGGCCTTGAACGCATCTTCGAATGCAGCGACATCCGCCCAAGGAGTAGTTGTGGCTGCCGTGATGATATGCGGCCCGGCCCAGCTTGCAGCATCGCCTGTGAGGCGGTTCAAGACGACCATCCAGATCAGGTTCGCGCCTACTCCTGCCCTGGTGGCAACTCCGTGATAGGCTTGGCGCTGCTGATGAAGGTGAGGCCTTCCTGAGCATTCTTGCCATCGTACTCTCGAGGCAGTAGAACCGGCAGGAGCTTGGTGACGTCAAAAGGAGCCGTCATGGTGGGGAGAGTGGGGGTGATGGGTGGTGGTGTGGTGGGGTGCGAGGAGCCTTGCGACGGAGCACTAGGGGTAGTCGTCCGTGAAGGATTCCGTGGAGGAAGAGGTGGTGGGGAAGTCCGAGGCGGGGAGTTGAGGACGATGTCAGGTTGTCGTCCCTCCGGCTGGGACTGAGGGGGCAGTACCGAGGTGGTGGCAACTGGACTGAAGGATCCTGATGCTCGACGTTGCAGACGCTCGCTGGCAAGGACGAGCGCAGTGGGGAGAGGGATCCGGGATCCACCAAGTGGGGACTCAGTGGGAGGGGTGTTGGTGCGGCTAGGGAGACGGCTCGGCGGGCGGGTACCTGGTCTGCTGGACGAAAGGCGGACTGCCTCACGTAGGGGGCGTCCACTAGCAGTAGTAGTAGCAACCGGTTGTGTCAGTCGCTGGCGGATCTGCTCCTCCTGTTCAGGTGTGGGATAGACGTAGATATGGAGATCGGTCCAGACTTGCGCGTCTGACGCCCAGGTAGGTAGTCGCTCTGGACAAGGTTGCTGATCACAGATGTACCACCGCTGATCAGTGCCGCGCCAGTGATGATCTTCTACCGCACTTGAATGAAAGGCGTGGTTGTAGGGGGCACAAGAGGGACGGGGCTGATCCAGTGTGTAGAGGTCGACGTCAGGTAGAACACGAGTTCACCTGACCTTCGCCTGTCAGTGGACCTCAGAGTCTTACTGGACAGCGGTGGGGGTCCAGGAGGGTAGTACCGCGCACGTAGGTTGTAGAACCAACAGCGACAGATACAGCTCAACACCGAGCGCGTGGTTATAGAACCAGCAATCAACCGGTGGAGGGTGGGGGGGGGAGTACGCCAGTGCTCGTGTTGAAGTTTCGACCTAATGTTACGACTGATCGTCGAGGGGGATCAGGAAAGACTCACGAGACGAGCAGGGGCGTCGACGAGCACTTGTGCAGCGAGAGCGGAGCAATGCTCGACGATCAGGGCTGGGGACAAGATGTATTGAGAGAGGTATCTACAGAGCGAAGTACAGCTTGGCTTACCTGGGGACAAGAGGTCGAAACTGAGGGTCCCCAGGTAGCGCTGGTGGTCTTATATACATGAGGGAACAATAGTGTCAGAAGACAATAGCGTGAGAGACATCATGGATGAAGACAATAGCGTGAGAGGGACCATGGGAATCATGGTGATCGAACAATAGGATGACTGGGAAAGGAAATGAATAGTACCGGGGAGGCTGTTCGTAACATAATGGGCCCTGTCGTCCACACACGCGAGACTACGTCTTCCACGGTGAGTATGTTGTGGATACGGGTGGTTGGCTTCCAGAACGTCCCGCGTGGCACCTGTGTCAGAGCGTACCAAGGCATCGGATGTTGCGACTTGTAATCGAGAAAGTCGTCGATGCGGCTGTTTCGAAATTCGGCGCGCCGCATGAGCAGCAGTCACCATCAGCTCGAAACGGACGCACCGAACGCATGCGGCGCTCAACCAAGGAGCACCGGGCCAACGCACAATCCCGACTTGCACCTCCCAGTCGTCGAGCGCGCAGTGACGCAGGTCCCCTCGCCCGTTGACCGGAACTCCGTCCTTGGTTTCCGGCGACGTGCAATCGCCTCCGACACCGGAATGCGGAACACTGTCCGGAGAGGCCGGTCTGCATGCAAAGGTTGAGAGGGTGTAGGTCTCGCATGCTAGGAGGGTCGGCATCACTGACCTGCGCGACTTAGCAGTGTGTTGGGCCTCTTCAGGATCACAGCTGGCAGGTCGCTTCGTGCTCATGGTGGGGAGAGGAAGTATGGTCTATGATGCATTAAAAGAGGAGATATATACAATTGCCCCGTAACCTATGTCATGCTGCGCAGGAGGCTGGACGGGTTCTGAGAGGTTCTGGGGGCATGTGTACATGGAGAGACATACGGACATCGGAAGTGGAAGAGACCAGAACGCCCGCAACGCATTTACCGCCACAGGACGGAAGTGCGGGCGGCTACCCAACCAGCGCGAACTTTGCGTGCCTTGACCATCTGTATGCGGTCAGTTCCATCCTTGCAGAGGCGGTGCACAACCGGCTTACCCTAAACGGCATTCACCACGGGTAAAGTGTCCACTACTCTGCGCGCTGCTTCTTTGCCGCGTTGGACATGGGATCGTTTAGGTGCACGTTGTTGCGCTTGTTCGGCGTGTAGTGAGTGGGAGGAATGAGGACCCGGATGTACTGCACGTCCAGACAGATTGTGCACTTCGTCGCGAATGAATTGTTCGTGCGCCTCTTGGTAATGTCGTAGTGAGTCATCGTGAACCCCAGCAGCACGGTTGCCCTGCGGAGCTCCTCCGGGTAGCGGGAGGGAGGGATGAGGTTGCCGCGCACGTCGTAAGCGGGCAGCGGCCTCGCGACGTGGGTGTCGACGATGGCGTTCCGAGCCGCCTCTGCCTCGATCGAGTATGTCGGCCATTGCGCGATGGTGAACTCGGCAGGAACTGAATTGAAGCACGTTAGAAGGCCCAATCCGCAGGTACACATGATCGAAAGCTCTCACCGGCAGGTGTTGCCGTGAATGTCGCCGTGTCATCGTCCGCCCGCGGCTGCACATGAGGATCAGATGCGGATACATGCATGCTATGGAACGCCACGTACCGCGAACACCACATGCCGAAGACGAATGTGCTTGGTCGGTAGCTTCTCGAATACGTGCCCAGACTGTACGGTGGTGTTCGGTGGCAGCAGCGACACCAGTGTTCCAACGGAACTGTCGTAATCGCCTGTCAGGGCCGGAAATTGTGTAGGCGGAGGACCGAGCGCGAACGCCAGCGTGGTTTGCGCAAAGGACTTGCTGAACGGCAGCATCTTGTTGTCCCCGCGATAGTTACCATCGCAGCGCACGAAGAACTGGTCGTCGAGAATCGTCCCAATGGTGTAGTACATCAAAGAGATGGGAGGACCTGGGATAGGCATCATGTCTGGATCCGCCGCATGGGCGGCCTGTGCCTCTTCCGCAGCAGCCGCGGCATCAGTGGCGACTCGTATGTTGCCACGGCCGTAGCGGTACCACGTTGTGAGCTCGGAAAGGCTCGCCCTTGAGCCAGCCACCACTTGCGCGCCGCAGCGGCCACTCGGGTGAACTCGAGCTTCACGCCGAGGCGTCCCTTGGCATCCAGCAGGGCTGCTTGACTTCTGTCATCGAAGTGCACCATCTGGTCCCGCATCGGAAGCTCATTGACAGATTCAGGCGCAGGCACATGTGTAGCGGCTACCGCTGCGGGATCTCGGTGCTCGTTCCGTGCCATGTGGGACGGAAGCAACATTGTCCCTGAGGCGACAGCGGGGCCGCTGTCCGAGGAAGACAATCAGAAGCTGCTGTGTGAACGACAGAAGGTGAACGTACCTGTGGTCTATGGAAGCAGCAGAGGCGGGAGTTGCCGCGGTCGCCCAGCTATGCAACAATAAGTCAGCTTCCTTCAACGCGTTGAGAGGTCGAGAACCGGTACGAACTGGGCAACGGGAAGGGCAGCCTGTTGCATTGCGATGGTCGCAGATGACAGAGCATGGACAGCAGAAGCCGCCGTGCTGCAGGCCGCGGCCTGCCGGACACCCTCCGCCCCGCCATTCGCCAGGGCAGCGCTGTAGACGATCGATGTCAGTTCGAATAGTTCATGTATGATCGGCCGCCACGACGTACCCAGGCTGGTCCAATGCCACGCCCTGCGCAGCCTCAGTGGCTTGCATCGGCGGCGTCCCGGTGTTGACCATGTCCGTAGTGCCCACAGGCGCACCTCCGGAAAGCGCGGGCACCGCACCTTGCTGGTCCTTATAAACTTGGTGAGCCGTCACAAAGCCGGTGTTGGCAAGGGAGGTGAACCGTCCCTTCACCGTCGAAGTGCCCAAACCGATGCAAGGAGAAGGGGAGCTGTCCGGCGTGGAAGGCATGGAGGAAATGGATGATAAGGGAGTCGAAGTCGTCGATGCGCTGTCAGAACTTTGCGAGGACGTCGAGGACGTAGAGAGACGGCCTCTGATCAGAGGAGGAGGGGTCGAAGGTTGTGCATTGGTTTTCACCGGAGTGTGAGGAATGGTGGAGGACATTGTCGCTGCAGGTGTCTGGAAGAGATGTTGCTGCTGAAGTGTGCTGCTATGCGGTTGGACTGTCCATTGTTCAGCTGTCGGTCGGCCTATTTGTACCTGCGAACACCTGACCACGGGACCGTTAAAGTGACGACATCTGGCGAGGAACCTATGGCGTGCCCGTTGCCTGTGGCAGGATAGGCAGAACCAACGAAGTCAGCAAATGAAAGGTACGCGGCAGACCCACCCGCTCAGCGCGATCTCCAACCCAAAGCGGCCTGCAACTGCGGGGTACACCGTTTGCAGGTAAATGGATGGCCTCGACGTTCATGGATGCGGATGCTGCGGGGCCCGGTGGGCAGAGTGTTCGTCAGCGATGTCGTGTACACGCTTCTGCACAAGGAAGTGAATGAGCGGTTTGACCTTCGCAAACCCCTCCTCCCGTTCCGACATTCAACATGGACGAGTTCCTGTCACTGACAAAGCAGGAGTTGACGGAGTTGGCCAGAGGTCACTTGACTCTTAGTCGGGACGCGCGCGGGACCAAAGCAGCCATGATCGCCTTCATGATAGAAGGAGGTTCGGACGAGCTCCTGGCGTCGATGCGAGCAGCGGTTGCGCAGAAGGAAGACGCGCGCAAACGACGCCGTGGGGACGCTCAGCAGCAGCGCCGGGTGGCCCAACGCACAGAGCCGCCGTCCACAGTTCCTGACCCTCTGCGGTACTTGGAACTGCCGTCAGAGGAGCAGCGACGGGACTGCTCTCGCCAGTTTCTTGCAGCCACATCCAACGCAGCAATGGCGATGGCGGTTTGCGCTATCTGCGCGCGCGAGGTCAGCGTGCAGGCGGATCATGTAGAAGAACATAACCTCGCCTCCTTCCAGCACCGCGTACGGCTGAAACCCGCTCGTTCACATCCCCTTCACACTTTGTACGACGGGTGCTTGCTGGACCCTGCTGGCGTCCGCTTGGCTGGTTCCTCCATCTTCATCCAGACCTGCAAGAGTTGTCGCGAGGAACTTCGCAAGAACCGCGCACAGCCTAGTGTTGCAGGGTCCGGTCAAGTCCGGTTTTTTGACCCCCCAAGGGTCGAACCGAGGACCGCAACTGAACCGGACCACTTACCGGTCCGGTTACAAGCACCTTGAACCAAACAAATCATAACTGGACCATAACCGCGGTCCGGTTATCGGTTCTAACCGGTCCTTAACTGCAAATCTAATATGATTACAACACTGCTTACTATGACTATAATTGAGTGATTATATACATTTGGCACTAAGAAAAATTGAACTCGGGGCCTCCAGGACCACAGCACAGCCGAGGGCATCTTACCAGCTGAGCCAACGAACCATATACACTGGCCGAGGTTATGGCGCTAAGTATAGACGCTTGTAGTAGATAAGATAAGGCGAAGATAAGACCAGATAAGACCAGATTAGATTGCACATAGTCACAATAACCAGTCAATAACATTGCTATATGGTAAGCTGTCATGGCCCAGTTGGTTTAAGGTCCGATAATCATTGTCATTTTGAAGTGGATGTCGGTTCAAGCCTCTGTGGTGGCAACCCGGTTAATGACCGGTCAGGACCGGTTCCACCGGTTATTATTTACTGGCTGATAAGTGAGGACCGGTAACTGAACTGCAACTGGACCGGTAAGTTTCCGGTTGAGGTCCGGTTTTTTTGCTTGCGGTTCCGGTTCAGTTGCAGTTATTGACCGGTCCTGCAACCGGACCCTGCATCACTAGCACAGCCACCTCGCTTCTCCCTCGCGAACGATCTGTGGTTGGGCCCAATCGCTCCCGAACTGCAAGTACTCACCATACCAGAACAGCTCTTGATCGCTCAGCTGTTCCCCCGAGTTTACGTCTTCAAACTGTATCCTAAAACCCCTGGGTATCGTCCGGCGTCGGAGACTCTTCAGCGTGGCATGCGAGGCACAGTGAGCACGTATGAGCTTGACGCACAAGGTGTTGCCGACATGCTCGATGGCGGGCTGCTGCCTCGCCTACCATCTGTCCTCGCGTCAGTCATCTCCGTGACGTTCATGGGCATTGGGCCCCTGCCGAAGCAATGGCTACGAACCACCTTTCGCGTTCGCCGCCCGTAGTCGCCGCCGCCTTACGGGTCCTTCAGCGGCAACACAGGCACTACGAGAACGTTACGATCAGCGAAGAGCGACTCCGCGCTCTACCGGAGGACGACGTACCAGAGGAGTTGCTCCAAGTCATCCGGCAAAGTCCCGACGGCGACATTGCGTTGCAGGAGCATGGCGGTTATGTGCCCGAGGACGATGAAGACAACATAATGCTGGATGAGTCCGAAGGCCCGTCTCCTGTCCGTAGGTCAGACGATCTGAACGCGGGTGAGTGATAAACGACGTCAGGAAGCATGAAACTCACCCTTATATGGTCAGGCGTGCAAGCTCATGGGGAGGGCGCTCCCAGCGGGTCGTCTAACGCAACGCATCGTACCGCTGACGGTGGTGAGTGGAGCAACTGGCGCACGCCAGCCATTGGCGTACTCACATCTGCTTGTACAGAACCCGATGTTATCCCATTGCATATATCGGGCAGTGTGGATACTGACCTGTCGAAGATGACTGCGAACGACATGATGTTGTGGGGCCTGCAAAACATGTGGAAAACAAGCGGTGAGGGCGGGTACTCAGTCCGTCACGGTCGTGAGCCTGTGAGCGACTTTGGTCGCCCGCCTGGGTCCGGACCGCGAGGCAGTAACAACGCGGCACCAGTCGCTCTCAGACCGAACTACTTCGAACGGGCCTTCCCCTGCCTGTTCCCTTGCGGCGTCGGAGGCCTGGAAGGTCTTCAATCTGCTCAACTGTCGCTGGCCGAGCACACCCAGTGGACTCTGCAATACCACGATTGACGGTTTCGCACTCACGAGACATACGCGTTCGTCGTGTTCGGCATACTGCAAAGACGTCAAGCTCTTGGTGCTGCCAGGATACAGATGAAGCGACGCACCTTCGATCAAGAAGTCGCTATACTTTCTTCTATCACCGCCGCCTCCCTTCGTCAAGCTTCCGAGTTAGAGGCTAACAATCAGCCTATCACCGATCCTTCCATTCTCCTGCTCAAGCGTCTCGTCCACGGAGCAGCAGGCCGTGTACAGGGGACGGACTCCGGCCGCTTCAAGATACGCGGCCAAATATGGTCCACGTGCCTCGCGTTCGGTGCCCCGTCCATGTGGATAACGATCAACCCCTCAGACATCCACGACCCAATCGCGCAGGTGTTTGCCGGAGCTGACATCGACCTCGACAGGTTCTTGTCCGCTGCAGGTCCCGATGCTGATGCGCGCGCGAAAGCCATCGCCGATGATCCGTATGCCGCGGCCCGGTTCTTTCACTTCACTACCACCACTATTTGCGAGACCCTGTTCCAGATTCGAGTGACGTCCTACAACGTGAAGACGTCCATGGGCGTCTTGGGCCGCCCGGCGGCTTACGTCGGCGCTGTGGAATCACAGGGGAGGGGATCCCTGCACCTCCACATGTTGCTGTGGCTCCAAGATACGCCCCGGACGGATGAACTGCAGCAGATGCTTAATACAGAAGAGTTTCGTCAGCGCATCGTCTCATACATTGGCCAGAACCTCCGAGCCTACCTACCGGGTTTGGAGTCAGCGCAGTCAGTCAGAGGCATTCCGAAGGACAAAGACATCCCGTACAGCAGACCGCCGCATCCAGATACTCCCGACTACGAAGAGCAGACCGCCCGATACGAGCTGCGCCTGGCCCGTGCTCAGCAAGTGCACACGTGCAAGATCGGCCGCTGTTTGCGCTACGACAAGAAGGGCAGCTTGACCTGCAAACGCGTTACGCCGTGCGCCTTTCGAGACAAGCCCAGAGGACTATGTCACTCCTGAGGGTCGCTGGGGACAGAAGCGGCTCTACAGCTACATGAACGGATGGATTCCAGCGGTCCTTGTTCACGGTCGCTGCAACAACGATGGTAAGCTTCTAACCAACGGGTCCGATACGAAGAACATTACGTTCTACGTGTCTTCGTACGCGGGCAAGAAGCAGGCCAAAAATCACAACTTGTCCGCTGTCATTGCCGACGGGTTCGCGTACCACGAGGCGCACCCCAAGCCGGAGTACATCGCGAACCTGCGCGAGCAACACCGCCTGCTGTTGTTTCGCCTCGTCAACTCCATCAACAGGGAACAGGAGCTCGCTGGTCCTATGGTAGTGTCGTACTTGATGGGATGGCATGACGTCAAGACGTCACATACGTACACCCCATTGTTCTGGTCGTCCTTCGTGTCCGCGCTGTTTCGGGGTTATCCAAGCATATCCAGGCCTCGGCAGTGAGTACCAGTTGCTTTCAAGGGAGTCATGCGCTCATTGCACTGTAGAAACGCCGCAGACGTCTTGGGTGAGGATGAGTGTCGCGAGGCAGATGAAGAACGGCCGGCGGAGGAGGTTGCCGAAGAGCTTGACGCGGATGAAGCAGAGGTGAGCGGTTATCGTGGGTGGAGACGCAGCCGCTGACCTATGCGTAGGTTGGCAACGACAACGTGACCTTGGAGCTTGGGGCTCACGGCCGCATCTATGCCAAATCCCAGGTGACGGACTACATGCTACGCGGTGACGAGCTTCAGTCGCACAGTCTCTACGAGTTCATGCGAGACACTTACGAGACGGATCTCTCTCCTGCGGAGCGTCAGGGGGAACCTGCGGACGTCGACGACGACACTGCGCGGCGCCCGGGTAGACCGCGACATGCGCGCTCACGCTATCTTGCGTCACATCCGTGCTACCAGTCCAAGCAGCGCGTATTCCGTGCCAATGGCACCGCAACATTGTTAACATTGTCGGTCGTTGGTTTCCGCGGGACGACGACCCAGATGTTCATGACTTCTACTGCGCGAGCATGCTTATGCTTCTCAAGCCTTGGCGTGTCATCACTCGTGATCTGAAGTCGACAGAGCAGTCCTGGGACACGGCGTTCGCATCTTTCATGGAAGGCGCGTTGCCGGCAGTGCTATCTGCGGTGGACGGTGTTGGATACTTCCATCAATGCGCATTGGCCGCGGATGCAGATAGGAGAGACGAAGACGCACCTGATCAGGCAGCCCGCCGGCGTAGGGACGAGCAGCTGGAAGACGACGACGACGATCCCATGGGCCGGGGCATGGTGCTTGGGCAGGAGATATTCACAGAGAAAGGCCTCGCCATCCTGAAGGCCACGCAGACCAGTTACGCGGAACAGGCGCACGCAGTCCACGCAGTCGTGTTGGCCAAGAATGCCGGATATTTTGCGGATCTCGCCGACTCCCCCTGGGATCCCGCGTCGCCGACACCTGTTGCGGTCGCGACGGGGGATGACTTGCTGAAACTGGAGAAGTGGAGAGCGCACCTAGCGGGTGATGTCGCTGCGCAGCAGCAAGGACTGGTCGTTGCTGAAGGGCCGTCTTCCGCCGGAGGACCTGAGGTCACCCAAGGGCTGCGGGATCGCGTTGATGGTGCCAGCGTGTCACACGTTCAGGAGGAGCAAGCCGAGGCTGCACTGCCTCCAGTGGATGTTGCCTGTCTCCGTGCTGATCAGTTCCGAGCGTACGACATCATAACGTGGCATCTTGACCAGACGCTCGCAGGAGCCTCGGTCCCGCCTCTCCGCATGATCCTCTACGGGGAAGGTGGTACGGGAAAGTCCCGGGTCATCCAGTCGGTCACTCAACAGTTCGCCTCTCGGGGATGCCCATTCCTGCTGGTCAAAGCGGCGTACACCGGCATTGCAGCCTCCCTGATCGACGGCAAAACGACTCACGTCATAGGCCATATCCGCGTAGGCTCCGACGATGCACTGAGCGACGACGCGAAGAAACACCTGCAGGCCTTCTGGAAAGGCAAAAAGTACCTCGTGCTAGACGAGTACTCCATGCTCGCAAAGAGTTTCCTCGCACTCCTGTCCCGTAACGTCGCGGCCGGTATGGCAGGCAGCGGCATGGACAGCATGCAGTCCTTCGGAGGCTTGAATGTCGTCCTGTGTGGGGATCTCCACCAGTTTCCTCCCGTTGCGTCGGCCAAAGCGGAAGCTTTGTACGTGAAGACAGACAGCCAACGGGACACGCAACAGCCCGACCGCGTGCTAGGACGCGCCCTGTACGAAGAGTTCACGACCGTGGTGATTCTGAAGGAGCAGATGCGCGTCAGTGACCCGGTCTGGCGGGACTTTCTGGTCCACCTCCGCTATGGAAAGGTGAAGCAGGAACACCTCACCATGCTGCGCACACTCATCATGCGCCCAAACTCCGATAACACCCCCGGCGACATGACGTCCCCATATGGAACTCGGCCTCACTGGTGACTCCAAGGCACGCCGTTCGTGTGCAGTGGAATGCGGAGGGAGTAAGGAAGTGGTGTCGCTCCGCGGGAGAGCGACTCTACATCGTCACTGCGGAGGATACGGTGAAGAAGCGCAAACTCACCTTGGCGGAGCAGTGCGCTCTCGCTGGACGTAAGGGCCGCAAGAGAAAGACCCTTCCGGAGACTATCGAGCTGGCCATCGGGATGCAAGTCATGGTGACGAGCAACATCCAGACGGACCTGGATCTTGCCAACGGCGCCCGAGGGGTGATTGTGGGTATCGTCCTGCATCCTGACGAGCCTCCGCAGGGCGATGATTGCATCGTTCGATTGCAGCGGGTACCGTCGTACGTACTCGTCAAGATGCAAAGAACACAGGCTTCGAAGCTGGACGACCTGGACGACGCGGTGGTGCCGGTGGAGCCAATTGAGGCGAGAATGCAGATCAAAGTCGATATTCCCGGAGCGCCACCTGTCCAACGTTCAGTATGCCGCCGACAGTTCCCAATCACAGCTGCTTACGCGTTCACGGACTATCGTTCTCAAGGCCAAACCATACCGGCTGTCATCGTCGATATTATGTCTCCCCCGGGTCCTTCCAAGCTGTCCCTTTTCAACCTCTATGTCGCCTTGTCTCGGAGCAGTGGGCGGGACACGATTCGCCTGCAAAGGGATTTTGAAGACAAGATGTTCCTGGAGAGCCATGAACCCAGTTTGCTGAGCGAAGACGAGAGACTGGAGAAGCTCGATAGGCAGACGAAGGAGTGGTGGTTGAAGATGAGGGAAGAGATGACATAGAAGCGCCCCTGTGACCCGACGCGTTTGTGACCGCGCGCGTTTGTGACTTGGCCGGGGAGCCCGTGTGCGCCGTTACTCTGATAGCCTACTAAAGCACTCCGGCACGGTTGTTAACGTTCATCTGTATCACATACAAGCCACGCGACTGTGCGCCATTGTACATCATCGCGAATCGTACTATGTATCAGTTCACGTCGTGCTCGTCAGCAGTGTCTTCCCCCACCTGCTCCTCGGTCTCACCTTCGCCGCTCTCGGCGTCCTCCTCCCAGTCTGAGATCTCCGGATCGAAGGCGTGCACTTGCATCCGCACGTATTCCTCGCTGCGAACGTACCGAGCAGCGGGTAGCGGTTCTGTGGTTACGGTGACGCCAACTTTGCGCCTGTTCGACAGTCCAGTGACGACATGGAACTGGACCGATACCAATAAGCGTGGCTGTCTGAACATCGGCAACGCGTTTTGTTTGTCAATCAAAACGAACACTCACAGAGAGCAGCACGTCGCCTACGCGATGAAAGACACAGAAGATAGGCTCCAACAACAGGTTCGCCGGGAGATGTATGCGCGCACCATCGCGCTGCAGGGTCTCCTTGCAGGGTGCAGGAGGCGGACGACCTGGTCTCACAGGCACAGTGACAATGTTCCAGGACACGCGAGCTGTGCAACCGAGGTCGACGACGTTGAGCAGGGAAAGTTCTGCCAACACGTATCGCTAAAGAATGTCAGCCCTTTCTGAGCACGGTTGGGCAAAACGCAGTACTCACCGATGTCATCACGTCTACGGCACTGAGAGGGAAGGAGAATGTCTCGTGGAAGAGCGTGCACGTCTATGTATGCAATGTGTCAGCGATTGCGGGTACGCTCGGCGGGCATGGGACACTCACCGACGTGTAGTCCTCCGTGCCGCTTATCTCCCAAGTGCCCGTGTGAGGGCCGTCGGTCAACACGGTTGCGAGGAATGCCATGGCTGTGCGGGCAGACAGTGGAGGGGAATCTGCGGCACACCGAGTGGGTGCTCGCGCCATTACTTATGCAGCACTTGTCTCCCAGGCACATCGGCCACCTCGGAGGCCGGATCAGAGCAACTCCGCACGTGGCCCACTTATGGGGTAGAGGCGACGAGCGCAACGCAATCAACGGTGGTCACCGTGCAGGTTCTCTTGCGCGAAATCGCACAGCAGCCGGCAGGAAGGGCTTTGCACGAACGTGGTACAATAAACGCGTACGGAGGTTACAGTGCGTCAAACCGCTGGAACGCGTCTAGGATACCGTAACTCGCCTCCCGCGACAAGCATCGCCCCCCACACGGTCTGTAATCCAATCTCCACATGACCGTTGTATGGATAGTGTCCGTCTCCAAAGGCCTCATGCGGCAGGACATCGCACCTGCGTCCGTGAAGCACCGCGGCTGTGCTGCACAGACATAATCCCCGCCGGGCAGGGCAGTTTGCCCGCGAACTCAGGCCATGCACAAGCCGACATGCGCATGTCAAATCCGCGGTCCAAGCACCGCTGCGTGCGAGCACAGACCTCGCTTTCCTCTCCTACTCCATCGGCGACAAGGCCGCGTTGTGCCAAAGTCAAGGCGGGGTAACCATGCCCGAAGTAGCGGCTGTTCGCGAAGCAGACGTGCAACGACGACCATGCGCAGGCGATGGGGGCCAGGGGATCCACAAAACGACCGGTGATGACCTTGACGACGCCGATGGGCGTGCGGTACTGGGTGATGGCCCGGGACGCACGGGGCGGGAGGTAGTTGTCGAAGTCATCATCTGAGCCGAAGTCATCCTCCTCCCGCGCGTGCTGTTCCCGCTCGAGGTGGTTACATAGGTCACGAACGTGCAGGAAGGGAACGAAGACCTCCAGGGCATTGGCGGTGTAGTGTACGTCGCGGACGAAGAATGGGATGAGGGCTGACCCTCCGATGTACGCGTCCATGGATGGGAGGAAGTCGAGCAGTGCTCGCGGGCGGGGCACGTACGGGGCGGCTGCAGCCTCCATCTCTTCGCGAAGCTCATCCACCACCATGTCCATGTACTGCGACGAGCTGGCACGAAGCTGCAGGATTGTCTTCATGTCCAACAGACGAAGCACTCGTTTGCGGAGGGCAGGGGGAAGGGTAGGCAAGGAGACCATTGGCTCGATGTGCTCGGCGATGTCAAGGAGGAGGATGCGACGTCAGGGCAGCGGTCGGGCAACGTCTGGCGACGGGGTGACACAGACAGCCACGGTGAAGCAACCTGCCGGAGTTCCAGCCGTCGTATGTTCCGCTGCTGCCAGTCCCTGCCAATCAGTACCTGCCAAGGACGTTGCCCATTGCAGAACAAATGTTGCGACCGAGGTGCTGCTCCGCAAAGTAGAGCCACATACGCTGTAGTCTGCACAGCAAAGGCACGTATGGCGTAGCCGGTATACGGACGGTCCGCAGCGACCGCATGTGTCGCGGAGCGTGCATGGCAGGATGATCACCCAGCATGGACCAATTATATGGATAACTTGGGACCTACCTGAATGTGCCCGTTCCTGTGGTGGCAATACTATATGTCACAACCAGGGCAGGACTGGACTTCCCTGGAAGCTGCAAGAACGGATGGCGATTTGATCAGACAGAGTAGGACCAGCAAAGAGCGATCGACTGTACCTTACGCCACATTGCCTTCACGATCAACATTCTAGGCCTTCTGAAAGCTGGAGGTAGTCTGGGTTGTCGGACGGGTCCCGTTACAGACGCGGCCTAGACAAGGCTAATGTTAACTTGGTCCGTGCGAGGCGATGGATGACGCGATTTCGCGGAGGCCCCAGTGAGCAACAGCGCAAAAGAGTTCACATTCAGACATGCAAGGTGCATGCAATTGGAGTGGTAGTGCGATATCGACCGTGGCGGGATGAGACAACTACAGTATGGCACGCAGACATAATCGCGCACCGGGAAGCAGTTCGTGGGCTCCGCTGTGGCAGGTCCTTGCACAGGTGACTCCCCCTCTCCACCACACCACCGTGATTCTCTCCTCGCTAACCGCCGCCCGTACGACGTCCGAGTTGCGCAATCTGATAGGCGCGATCCGTCCATGCGTGGAATGGCGGTTGCCGAAATGGCGGCATGCGGCGGCGCATGTCGGCGAGCGCGATCCGGGACACCGCGTAGTCCCGGGGAAGTGGATAGGCAGGCGTGCGAGTGACCAGCCATTACGTGCCCACGCAGCGCACGCGGGACGGAGAGCCTTGGGCGGGACATGATAGTCCTCCATGCGGGAAGGGGTGAGAAGCGCACGGGACAACCGGTTCAGCGCGGTGTACGACGAGCAGAAGCTGAACGGGGACACGTAGTTGAAGAGGGCAGTGTGGATTTCGGACGTGATGGGTAACAAAGGCGAACACGTCGTGCTGCGTACCAGGTTGATGCAGAATGCACCGTCCGTTATGTCGCCACGAGTGAGGCGATGCATGACGGACACCCCGTCAGGGTAGCGGGCGGGTACGACGAGACGGGCGCCGGGAGGAATGAACTCCATCAGGTCCTCGTCTGACTCCTGGCCGCTGTCGCTGTCCTGGCTATCGTCCTCGTCCCCTTCCGTCCGGTCGGACCCGGGCACCACGCGCCGATAACCGAAACCCTCCTCGAATAGCAGGTACTCAAGGAGCCTGTCGTACGTGTCGTCGGGGGCGAAGATGTCGACAAAGGGAGGGGCGCCGTGGTAAGGGAAGAGGATGTAGAGGGCTGCGATACCTCCGACTACCGCGCGAGTCTCAGCCAACACGTGAATGAAGCCGGCATAGTTGCGTATATCGCGGTCGAGCAGTGCGCGGGACCGCATGTGGATGGTGGCAGCGACGTACTCTTCCGCCAAGGTGCACGTCGATTTCAGCCGAACGAGCTGGTCGACGTCCATTCGGGAGACGATGTCTACAGATATGTCGTTGGGCAGACCACGGAATAGCGGGCGAGTGGGCGTGGGGACATCGAACATGATGTAGAGTGCGTGTAGAGGAGCGGAAGACAAGGCACGGTTGCTTATACGGGAGGAGGAGCGCTAACACTGCCACAAAACCTAAAATCGAGATCTACATCTCCCCGCGGAATCCGCTATCATGTTCAGGGACGGGTCGCCGAGCGGCGCCGGACAGAAGGGAAAGAGAGCATAAGTCGAACTTGACCGTCCACGACCCATCCTGCGGCGAGATGTTCCTGACAAGCATGCACTCCACCAGCACGTAGTCTCCGGGACACAGGTCGGTAACGCAAAGCCTCTTCATCAAGGAAGCGGCTTCATAAGATACCGTGGCATCGTACACGCTGCGGAACACCTGCGAGCGGACATTAATCCCAACTGACCGGTAAGCCACGATGATCTCACCTACCATCGCTTTGCCCGGGTACTCTACTGATGCCTTGAGGGACGTTGTCGATTCCAGATCTTGTAGCTCTGACAAGGATGGTCGGCAAGTCATCGCGGAAGGCGAGGGTGGAGTGGACTCACTAGACTTCGGAGAAGTGCGTCGCAAGAGGTTTGTCATGCGACTGCGGTCGCACTCCCGCTGATGTGCTCTGCTACTCTCTGCGCCCTGAAAACGCCTATCTTCCGAAGGGCTTCGAGGTCGACACAGTTCGGTCTACTAGGTTCGGGCCCACAACGCTCTGCCACTTCTCGACTCGCCCACTTCGAACGTCGACTTTGGACGGTTAGCTCACTCCGACTTCGGGCTATGACGCGTCGACGGATAGTCAGCGGGGCCCGGCTTCGCTCGACGATGGCGCGACTTCGGTCGATGATCGCACCACTTCGGCCGCCGATTATGCCAGAGGTCCGTGCGCAGTCGCTTGGCAGGTGCGCCGCATGGACTTCGGCACGACCTCCGAGGCAGTTCGTCGATTCGAGTCAGGTTAGCCTATTTAGGTTATTCACGTAGTTCGATGTACTTCGGTCGAGGTCTTAGCGTCTAATTAGAGAACCTTTCCCCCTCTCCGTCACGAGCTCTCGTCTCGAGGTCGTTTCGACGCTCTTCGACGTTTTCGCCAAGTTTCGAGCCGGAGTCGCTCCAAGCCCAAGGTCTAGTTGAGTCGCCGAGTCTTCTCATAGTTTCGCCGTATCGTCGGCCGGTGTCGTATCGTCGACCTAGCAAGTAGCCCAGGAAGGGTAGCCCAGGAAGGGCCGGTTTCGCTCAAGACGAGCCTCCGCGTTCGGCCTATCGTGGCCCTAGTCGGTCTATCGTGACCCAGTCGACCTATCGTGGTCTCCTCTCAGCCTATCGTGGCCCCAAGTTGTCCAGGACGGACTTCGTCGTCTCGCGCACCCAGGACGGGACCGATTCGTCGCACTATCGCGTCGCAGAGTCTTCGCATCGAGGTCGGAGTGCCTCGAGGTTTCGTCTTGCCGACGGCTATTCGTCGTTAGGCTATATATCGCCGACACCCCGCCGATCCCCCTTTTCCCTCGCACTACTTTCGCCTTCTTCCCTCCCCTTTTCGAGCTCTTCGACCTCGCGAACCTCCGACGCTCGACTTCGTCGCCGCTCGACCGAGAATCGACTAGCCCACTCGCACCCTTACAGGTTGGTTGTTGTCATTTGTTGGGTGTTCCGCCCTCAGAGACGCAGCTGCCGTATCATTTTTGGAGCCCACCGCGGGGGTTTAGTTGACACCGTCGGCTCAAGCTGTCGCCTTCGTCGTCGTCTTTCGCACCCACGTCGAACCTCGACTCTTCCATCGCCGAAGTGACCGAGCTCCTTCGCGATTTATCCATCGAACTAGACGACGAGTACCACCGCGCCGAACAGTTCGACGAGTCTTTCGGCTTCGCCACGGCACCCTCATCCCCTTCGGAGAAATTGTTCGCTTCGTCGCTTACACCGCTGTCGCCCTCACCCCAAGCATCGCGGCCATCGTCCCCTCATCTTTCGCCTCGTTCTCGTTCGTCGTCGCTGTCCAACATAGCGTCGGGTTCGCACATCACTCGCCGAAAACAACGCGAGCAAGGCATCCCCCTTCTTCCACCTCTCGAAAAGAATCTCCCGCCGCCGAAACGGCCTTCGCGCGCTAAAGCCTCTTCTTCGTCGACACCTCAATCGACGATCGCCCCTCCAGTACCACCCCTAGGCCTTCCCCAGTCCATTCCCTCTTCCCCTTCGTCGTCTACAATGGCTCAGCGCAAGGTCGACAGTATGCCCCTCTCGAACGAACGCGGCACCCCGCAATGGGTCGCGACGAGCCGCGAAGGAGTGCAGCGCTACTTCCGCGACCTCGAACGCGTGATGGCGAAGTACCAGGTCACCGACGACGCCGAACGAAAGGAGGCCGCGCTCATCTACGTGCCGATCGACGTCGCGAAGCGCTGGGAGTCGCTTCCTACCTACTCCGACGCCGCGAAGACGTACGCCGATTTCCGCGATCAGGTTCTCAGCTTCTATCTCGGCTCCGACAAGGACCACAAGTTCACCCTTCGCGAGTTCGACGACGTCGTGTCGTCACGGGTTCGCACCGGCATCAATTCGCTCTCCGAGTACATGGCCTTCTACGGCGAATTCTACCCGATAGCACGGTACCTCATGGAGAAGACCCCTCCCGAACTCACCCAGCGCCAGGTCGTCGACACGATGCTTCGCCTACTCCACGATAATCGTCGCCCTGCGGTCGAAGCTCGGCTCAATTACGATTGATGAGGAACGAAAAAATCGTCCTTTATGGTCGAGATACGCCAATAGACGCTGGAACGGGAAACGATCCCCGTGGGAATAATATTTGGACTCAGCTTACAAGCCCTAATGTTGTGGCTTACTATTACATCATCACATATAACAACAAATACTTACTGCTTAGACGCTGACATAGGGTTAGGGCTACCCAATTGAGTGCTGTCTTAATGCCCCATAAGCTCCAGTTACTTATGCAAGGATTACTCGCACTGTTACGCAAATTAAGCGCCCAAAATCCGATAAACCCGAAAGCTTGCGCAACTGAGCTGGCTGCACAGGAGGGTGCGACCAGGCCAGCAGCGCAGCCAGCTTATGTAAGCGCAAATAAGCGCTCAATATCTCCGAAAACTCCGCAAATGACCACCACTTATACTTCTAGTAACATAGCTCTGTAGATTAATGACAAACTTAGCTACAAATAAGATCAACAGTACTTACTGGTATTCTGTAATTGGTAAAGCATTTTTGTATGACATTTTAAACATAGTAACAGGATGGATTGCAGGTCAGACTTGTGGATGACGCACACTATCTCACCTATGTGGCTGTGCTAACACCACTTAGTGGCAATCTTTACTGGTAGAACATCGGGAAACTGTCAATGATATCCCCAGTATACGACAGATGTCATAGAGATCTATAGGGCTGGTAAGTGTTTGTCACTGCATGATTGAAGCTATAGAATCGAGTAACTCTGTAGAGTCATGGGGAAGGGACTGGGGTTCACGGTAACATACTGTAGAGTTGGCACCCAGGTTCTGTAGAGCTCTGTAGAACTAGTGACTTGCAAGTCCCGGCTCAGCCTGAAGCCCGGGGCTTTGGCCTGGCTTCAGACCTTCAGACGGCTGGGGCTTGGTCAAACCTCAGGCTGGGTCCTCAGGACGGCTGAGGCCAAGCCCGGGGCTTGGCCCGGCCTGAGCCGCAGCTTTGGTTGACTGAGAACTCACGTCGGAAACTGCGAGCAGAGGACCTTCAAAGGAATCTACTGTCGTTGATTCAGGTTGTATGAGCTTGAATACGAATTACTCACCGTTTACAGAGACCTTATGAGCATTTCAGCGATTAGCCATGTGAGTCTGAGTCAGTGAGTGTGCTCTGGTACTCCCTCAGAGCTGTAGCGAGTGGCGAAACTGCAAGACATGGTTGGTAAGTCATTAAACACTGCATGTTCTTGCATGTTCGACACACCTTGACAGAAACAGCAAGACCTGTATGGCATCGATGTGCAGAGCATCAAAGCCCCGGCCTGACGGCTTGGCTCGGGCTTGACATATCCTCGAGCCGAGCTGTCAGGCCGTCAGAAGCCCTCCTCAAAGCCCGGCTCGTCCCAGCCTGCGTGAGGGCTCGGCCTCACGGCTTGACGGCCTGAGGCCGGGACTTGCAAGTCACTATGTAGAACCCATGCCCCAGCTCTACAGAGCCCTGCAGAAGCTCGCAGCAGCATCTACTGTACCATTTAAATCTATTCAACCAGTCACAGGTCACAGGGGCCCAAAATGGTCGAATTTTGGGCGCTCACCGCCTTCGGCGGGGGCGCGCTGCCGCGCACCCTAGTTTGGTCGAAATTTGACCGGATGTCACGCTCGTCCGGCCAGTTGGTCGAATGGTCAAACCCAAACCCACAGGTCACAGGTCACACCCCTGGTTGAATAGATTTAAATGGTACAGTATCATGGATGGCGTGCTAACAGCGAGCTTGATGACACTTGAGCTCGATGGCCTCAGCGCATGATATCCAGGCGCAGGCTGTTCACAGACAAATCTGTATAGCGATAGTAGCAAGATAGATATATTTTGGATCTACGACAACGTGAGCAGTACAGATTGAAGATGGCTATCGCTACGTATATGTAGTGGCGGCGTGGAGTAATGCACATCGATGATACTACACGCATAGCTGAGAGTTATAAGTGTCTTTGCCTGCCGCCCGCATGCAGGGAAAGGACACACCGTGTTGAATAGGAGCTACCTCGTGCTCGTCTAGTCACCACAAGATATATCCTCCTTGAAGAGGAGGCTGCCAGGCTGGCTGGTCAACATTTGTGAGCGCAAAGCGACTCAGAAAATTCGCAAATTGCGGACCCACCTACTAGGACATATACAGATGCGGAAAAATGAGGATGCCATACCTTTGAAGAGACCCAGATAACATCCTGAGCAGCTGCTGATGCAAGCCAGGACCCTCAGGTGGCACAAGATACACGGATGTACCTGCGCAGACAGAAACCGTGATATATGTGCTCCCTGGCCAGGTCGCGCACCTTCTCTCACATGTAGATGCCAGCAGCGCGGAGCCGGGATAGAGGAGGAGTGGTGGGAAAGGGGGAGACACGTACCTGATGAGTCTTGCAGCTATGACCGAGTAAGCACGCACCAACGAGTCAGGAAAGCAACAGGCTCTCTGAGGACAGAGGTGTGCGCCGTCTGGACATAGCAGTTGAGCAACCGGTGGTGTCGAAGAAGCTGTCAACAACCGTAGGATGCTACAAAGGCTCTATGACGTGAGGTACCCCACCGAACTTGCCCCACAGAATTCACTCGGACTTAGCCTCCGAGTCTCCCTATCAGTGTCAGTGTCCACCGATGGCTGCCCTCGCCACCGGCACCGGGGACGAAGGACAAGAACAAGGACACCCATAGGCTGGCTTGCTTACTGCGCGAAGTACGCGACCGCAGATGAGGGTAATGATGAGAACTTGAACATGTGAGTCGATAGGCACGACGAGACAGATGTGCGAGCCCTTGAGGAAGATGACGAGGGGAATATTAAACAGCTTGAGGGTATCGGCAACGATGGTTTATACTGCTGAGCGCTGAGACTTCATACTCTCTCCAGATTCTGACAGACAGTCTTCAACCTGGATTGGTCTTTGAAGTTTGCAGTGAACTATCAATCATTGGGCGCCATTCTACAGACTTCTACAGAAGGCATGCACCCTCAATGACCCTCTACAGCCAACGCCAGCAGCAGGTAGTTCTGACCAACAACTACCATGTGCCATATGGCTTCATGTTGCACGGGCATCAACTCCCGCAACTTGCGTGTTTTCCTGACGAAGGAGTGTATATCACAAGTTAAAAGCCAGCAGAACACTCTACTTATACAGAAACCCATCAATCGTCATTTGCCAGTAGTGGCCCACTCCCACCCAAGTCAGAAGGTGCCCGACAAGCATCGCGAAGACTCCTACACGGTCGAGCAGGTCCACGAGGCTATTTCGCACGTCATCGACAACCAGGCCGCGTTCGCCGGCGCCGCCTATCGAGAGGTACCTCGGGCCGAATCGCCTTCGCCTCAGCGACGTGATCCGCCTCCTCATATACCGTTGGCGATCGCCCCTGCGCCAGCCGCTCCCGGCGACGTCACGTTGAAGGCCGAAGTCCTGCAGCAGGTTATCGCCGCGGCGATTCGCACTGCCCGCGAAGACGACGCTAGAGCGAACGCGCATCGCGCGCCCCCTCCGCAGCCGCGAACTACAACCGCTTCCCCGACGGTCCGCCGCGCTATCCTCCCGGTGCCCCTCGAGGTGGTGTGCTGTTCGGCGGTGGCAACATTCGAGGCCCAGGCCGACCCGCCTGCTTCTACTGCGGTCAGGAGACCTGTAGCATCGCGACTTGCCCGATCGTCGAGGCCGACGTCCGCGAAGGCCTGGTAGTCCGCGATCGCCCGGGTGGTCACGTCCTCTTGGCAAACGGTCGAGAAATCCCTGGAAGGCGCGGCGCCGGAGTCACCGTTCGCGAGGCGATGCTCGCCTACTACGACCAGAACCCCGATCGTCGCCCCCAGCGCGGCGGCGCCGCGGTCAACATGGTGACGGTCCATTCGAACCTCATCGGTCGGCGTTCGGAGCGTACCATCGAGGAGCAGATCGAGGCGCAGGAGCAGCAAGCCGCGCTCCTCCAGGAGGTCAAGGCGCGCCGCGATCGGCAGGGGGGTAACCGTAACCAACGCTTCGACGCCGTCGAAATCACCACTCGGCCCCCTCGAGGTCGCGTTCCAGGGCCGAAGCCGGCGGAGAAGGCCTTACCGCAGCCCCCGGCCGCCCGCACGGACGAACAGCGCGCGATTACCCCTCCGCCCCAGGAGCAGCCTCGCGAAGTCGCCGGACGGCCGACGACCTGCCGATTCACCCCTACTCACACGCGGCCGACGCGACGAAAGCCGGTGCGCCTCCTTCGCGCGGTTTCGCCTATCCAGCTTCGCAGCACAGGGCGCTCCCCAGTCGGACCAAGTGCCTAACGCGACGAAGTCAGCGCCGAGCGCGATGAAGGGTCGCGAACCGGCCTATCGCACGCAGCCAGTAGGCCTCGATCCAGATGCGAAGATCGCGTCTTCCAGCGAAACTTCGTGGAGTCGAAGTCTATCGTCCTCTCTCCCATCGAGCTCCTCAGTCTTTCGCCAGCACTGTGCAAGCGGGTTCATCGCGCGACAGGCAACAAGCGCGTCACGTTCGAGGGCACGCCGACCGCTCCGGTTTCGGTGAATTCGGTCTCGATCGAGGACGTCGACGATGAAGACGACTACGCAGTCGATGGATCGCGCTACGTTCAGCCTACCGTCGAGTCCTACCAGCTTCATGAGGTGGAGGGACCTGAGCGACCCCCGACCACGAATATCGTCGTCGGCGCCGTCACCACAAGCTTCGGGCGATCGCGGCGTGGGTCAACGATACTGCCCTAGTCGAATGCGTTCTCGATGGAGGCTCGCAGATCGTCGCTATCAGCGCTGAGAAGGCCTATGAACTCGGCATCTCCTACGATCCAACGGCGAAGGTCCCAATGCAGTCGGCGAACGGCGCGGTCAACGAAACGAAGGGACTCGCGCGAAACGTCTCTCTTCAGCTCAAGGGGGCATCGTCGTCTACCTCCAGATGCATGTCGTCGAGAACGCCTCGTACGACATCCTCTTGGGCCGTCCGTTCGAGGTCCTCGTCGGCAGTCGCGCGAACAGCGAGAACGACGGTCGACAGGAGATCGTCGTCACCTGCCCTAACACCGGGGAGACGCTCACCATCCCGACGTACGCTCGAGGCGAGGCCCCCAGTACCCAGGTCGACCGTTCGGCGGGTTTTTAGGCTTCGAGGATCTGATCGCGCATCAGGGAGATATCGCCTTCGTCTTCGACTATGACCACGATACCCAGGAGATCGAAGGCACCGCCTACACCCCCCTACAAGATATAGAACCGGCTACAATAGCCCAGCAGTATTTATTCGCCTGCGATGACGAAACGATCGCCCGCAAGTTCGCTCGAGCTTCTTCGCGGTTCCGCCGTCGTCGAAGGCCGACGATTCGGCCCCTAGTGTCTCTCATCTCCTTTCCCTGTCTCCTCTCCACTCAGTCTCTCTTCTCGTCTATTAGCCAGAAAATCGCGAAGGCTTTCCCGTCTTTTGCCACCAAAAACATGTCTCGACAGTCCAGCTCTTCGTCTCGTCCCTATTCCCCCAGTTATCGACCCCCTACGCGCAACGGCCGATCGCGATCTTCCTCAAGTCGAAGAAGAAGTACAAGCCGGTCGCGCAAAAAGTTCGGGCGATCGTCGGCGAACTCCCGCAGGAGTACCGCATCGTTCGCAATCGCATCGGCGACCCTCTCGCCGACATGCCTTCGCTCGACCCAAATCCGCCGGCATTCGTGCCGACCGGTCGCTACACACTCGAACGTCGCGACGCGCTTCGCGCGGCCCATAAGTGGCTCCAACCGGCCGAACTCGACCTTCTCGACGATCTCATGTGCAAGCAGAATCGCGCGTTCGCCTGGGACGATTCGGAGCGCGGTAGTTTTCGCCGCGACATGTTCCCTCCGTGCGCTTTCCTGTCGTACCGCATGTCCCTGGGTCGAAAAGAACTTCCCGATCCCCCTGGATCTACGATCAGGCGACTGCGCTCATCCAGAAGAAGATCGACGCCGGCGTCTACGAGCCGTCGAACGCTTCGTACGATCGCGGTGGTTCTGTGTCCTCAAGAAGGATGGGAACATTCGAATCGTCCATAGTCTCGAGCCGCTCAACGCCGTCACGATTCAGCACTCAGGTGTACCGCCGATTCCGGACCATATCGCCGAACAGTTCGCCGGTCGGGCCTGCGGATCGACGCTCGACCTCTACGTCGGCTACGACGAACGCGAAATCGACGAGGCTTCGCGCGACCTGACGACGTTCCAGACCCCTTTCGGCGCGATGCGACTCACTACCTTGCCGATGGGCTGGTCTAATTCGGTCCCTATCTTCCACGACGACGTGACTTTCATCTTGCAGCCCGAAATCCCACATGTCACGATCCCCTACATCGACGACGTCACGATCAAAGGCCCGGCGTCGGAGTACCTCGACGACGACGGTGTCGCCGAAGCGATCCCCGAAAACCCCGGCATCCGCCGATTCGTGTGGGAGCACTTCCAGGACGTCAATCGGTGTGTCCAGCGAGTCAAGTTCGCGGCGGAACGTTCTCTGGCCGAAAGTCGTTCATCGCCGCACCGGAGTTATGTCTATCGGCCATTTCTGCACGCGCGAAGGCCGCCGACCCGATGCGAAGCGACTCGAGGCCGTCACGAACTGGGGCCCTTGCAAGGATCTCTCAGAAGTCCGCGCTTTCCTCGGACGATCGGCGTCGCGCGAATCTTCATCAAGGACTTCGCGAAGAAGGCCCATCACCTCGTCAAGCTCACGCGAAAGGACGTTCCGTTCGAATTCGGCCCCGAACAGCTCCAGGCTATGGCCGATCTCAAGCAGGCACTGCTCGATTCGCCAGCGCTGCGCGCGATCGACTACACTTCGGACTCGCCGGTCATCCTCGCGGTCGACACCTCGTACATCGCAGTCGGCTATCAGCTCTGTCAGCGCGACCCAACGAACCCCAAACTTCGCTACTACAATCGGTTCGGGTCGATTACCCTCAACGATCGCGAAGCGCGGTTCTCGCAGCCGAAGCTCGAGTTGTATGGTCTCTACCGCGCGCTGCGGCCCTGCGGTTCTATCTAATCGGCGTTCGCAACTTAATCGTCGAAGTGGACGCTCGCTACATCAAGGGGATGCTTCAGAACCCCGATATCGCGCCTTCGGCGTCGATGAATCGGTGGATCGTCTCGATCAACCTCTTCCACTTCGAGCTCGTGCATGTGCCCGGCGTACTACACGGCCCTGACGGACTATCGAGGCGACCAGCGCAGCCAGGGGACACCCCCGAACCAGAGGACGACTTCGACGATTGGGTCGACGAGCTCTATGGATTCCTACACATCGTCAACCCGCCGCCAGTTGCTCGACTCGGCAGCGCTCCCCTCCGGGAACCCTGGATCGGCCACTCGCCCCAGTCGCGGTCTTCGCCCAGCAGACGAGCGGTACCGCCGCGAAGCTACCAACCATCGAAGCTCCTTCCTACGCGCAGTTCCCTCGATCAGCGAAGGCCCTGGCGCTCGAAGCTCGCGTAGCGCAAGTTCGCGACTTCCTCGTCGACAAGAAACGCCCCGAAGGCCTCAGCGAGAAGGAGCTCAAGTCGTTCGTCAAGTACGCGTCGGGCTTCTTCGCCGATAAACAGTCGCGGCTCTGGCGGATCGAGCGAACGGGGGCCCATCGTCGCGTTTTAGGAGCCGATCTGAGACCGCAGGTACTCGTCGACATGCACGATTACGTCGGCCATCGCGGCATCTACGCAACACGGTCGTTCGTCGCCGATCGGTTCTGGTGGCCGGACATCAACGCCGATATCGCGTGGTATGTGAAGTCTTGCCATCAGTGTCAGGTTCGACAGACGACGAAGGTCCATATTCCCCCTACCGTCGCCTTCCCGGCGCCGCCGATGGTTCGAGTGCATGTCGACTCGATGGACATGCCAGGCCGATACAAGCATTTCTTCCACGCGCGGTGCGCGACGACGTCGTACTCTGAAGGTCGAGCGTCGACGGTCCAGTCGGCGAAAGCGATCGGCGATTGGCTCTATCAGGACCTTCTATGTCGGTGGGGCGCAGTCAGCGAAATTATCTCGGACAACGGGTCGCCCTGGGTAGCGGCGCTGCAATACCTCGAATCGAACTACCACATCTCGCACATCCGGATCTCGGGCTACAATTCGCAAGCGAACGGCGTCGTCGAGCGACCCCACTTCAACATTCGCGACAGCCTCGTCAAGGCATGTTCGGGCGAACAGGAACAGTGGGTTTCGCGCGTGTACTCGGTGCTCTGGGCCGACAGAATCACGGTTCGGCGACGACTCGGTTGCTCGCCCTACTTCGCAGTGACCGGCACGAGCCCCATCATGCCTTTCGATATCGCCGAAGCCACGTACCTCATGCCTATCCCGACAACTATGCTCTCCACCGCCGAACTGGTCGCTCGTCGGGCGATTGCGCTACAGAAGCGGCCCGAACAACTCGAGAAGCTCCGCAGTTCGGTCTTCCGTCAACGAGTAGAGGCCGCGAAGAAGTTCGAACGCGAAAATCGCTTCACTATTCGCAACTACGACTTCAAGCCCGGCCGACTCGTCCTCATGCGCAACACAGCCATTGAGAAGTCACTCAATCGCAAGATGCGGCCGCGGTACCTCGGCCCCTATGCGGTCGTTTCGCGCAACAAGGGCGGCGCGTACATTATCGCCGAACTCAATGGGGCGGTCTTCGATCGGCCGGTCGCCGCGTTTCGTCTCATTCCCTACCTCGCCCGCGATAAGTCGATCTCCCTACCTCGCGACGCTCTCGACATCGGGGACGAACGCCTACGCACGCTCGAGGAGTCAGATGGTCCGGCCGAAGGCGACGAGGACTACGCTCTGATCGACGAGGATGACGATCGTGAATAGAGACACCCAGCTGCCCACCCACCCACCCGTCGCGTCGACTGAGGACAGTCGAGGTTTCAGTGGGGAGGGGAGGTAGAACGACTACCATGTACGATAGGCTTTACGATAGACGATAGTTCGATTTCTCAGTTTACGATACACGATGGTTCCAGTCTTTTCCTTGCAAGTTCAATTTCGGTGTTTTTTTTGTTCGATTAATCGGCGGTTTCGCCGCGATTCTACGACTACGGTGTTTCTATACTTTTAGTCTTCAATCACAACTTCTGATTCCAAGAAAAACGATATGCATTGCGATACGACTTTCATACGAGACGATTCGGCCAGCCACCCAGACAGCGAAGCTCGACGCAGCCTATTCGACGCTACTTAAGCTGGCTAACGATAGTCCGAAGCTTAGAGTACCTTTTCTACCTATTTTCGATATGAGATGCGGGCGACGATGACGAACTAATCAGTATAGTACAGGTAGGCCGACGCGACGACGGGCGCGGCAGGGAGACGAAGACGACGACGACGACCTCGACGACGGCGACGAAAGCGACTCCTAGGCGGCGCTCAGGTTCAAGATGCGGTCGACGGGGTTAGCGGGCGGCGCAACCTCCAGAAGATCCTGGAAGGTCGTAGCCACAGTGTCGACGGGGTACTCGCCGAAGGACAAGCCGGTGAGCGACTCCTCACGCAGACGAAGGTCGGCGAGCTCGCTCGCGGCCGACCAAAGCTGGGCGACGAGGACGTTCGCCCGCGTCCGGCAACTCTCGACGAGCGAGTCGAGGACGTTCGAGGGCAGCTTCATGGAGTCGTCTACAGTCGACCGAGCTGTCGAAGCCGGCCGACGAGAGCGTGAAGGGGCTCGGGCGACGGAAACAGAAGGGGTGGCCGCGGTCGCCGTGGGGACAGTGGGGACGACGCCCTCCGTCCCTCGAGCTGCCGGCGCAATCATCTCGTCGACCGAGTACTTGGTGGCGACGGCTCCGAGGGGAGGCCGAGGGCCTTCAGGCGGTCGTTGAGGCGAGCCTGGTCGAACGCGACGATGACGCGGCCGCTCGACTTGAAGGCCGTTATCTTGTTGATGGCCAGGCTCCGGTCCTCGGGTTTCAGACCATGGCAGATCTGGAAGGCTCGGCCGTTGAACTGCGCGATCGGCGTCATACCGGCTACTCCGACGGACGACAGAGGGGTTAGTCCGAGCGACCGCACGAGCAAGACCGACTCACTTCGAAGCTCCCCATAGACGTTCACGCCGCCGTACCGGCAGGATTGGTTCCCCTCAGTGCACTCCTGGCAGCGCAATTTGAACGCGCGCTGGCATGGCTTCGAGTCGGCCCTGTAGCAACCATCGCACTAGAAAATCGTAGCCAGGAGTCAGTCAATCAATCGAAGCCGGAAACGCATGGCGACAAACGCAGGACACACCTTGCCGGCGAAAAGGACACATTCAGCAACCCGGGGATCATGCTGCGAGGCCAGGCGCAAGTAGGAGAGGGCGGCCTGGACGACCGAAGCGCGGACAGGGGTGCTGCCGGTCTTGGAGCGCTTGACCGAAGTATCCGGCTGAGGGTCGGAGGCGCGGCTTCGTTTCTTCTTGACCGGCGCGGCGGCGAGAGGCTTCGCTACGACGGACTCGTCATCGGACGAGTCATCAATGACGATGGGGATGTCGGTCGAGGACTCGACCTCGACAACCGAACCGACGTCGTCGTTGGCGCCAGCGGTAGGAGAGTCGGCGCGAGTTTTAGCACCGAGGGGCTTCGCGTCGAGGGAGGTCGGACCGAGGGCTCGCGGAGGGTCGGTGGTCGGCAGTTCGCGACCCTCAGAATCGACCGAAACAATCCCAGTGTCGACCGGGGGCTGGAAGCGCTCGAGGACAGAGATTCGAGCCGAGCGCAGGCTGGCGACCTCGGACTTCACCGTCGAATCTACGAACCAGCGCGAGAACGGTTTAGCAGGCGCGAAGTCAGCACCAGCGGTCGGAACGACGTACGAAGGTCCGACAGCAAACGCATACGCTGCTTCGAGACGGCGAGCGTCGCCACTAGCCCTTGCTTCTCCTGGGTCAGAGCCCTCATCTGGCCAGCGAACTGCTTGTCGGTCAGCTTCGACGCCGTGGGGGACTTCCGGTCGCGATGCAAGGCCGCGATGGCTTCGGCGTTCTTCTCCAGGTCGATCTCAGCGCACTGCAAGTCGCTCTGGGCGTGCTCGACCCACGACCAGCGAGAAGCCAACAGGTAGTCGCGGAGGCAGGAAAGGCGAGTTTGGCCGCTCGCGTGTTCGGCGAACGCCGCCCAGAACCGCGTGAACATCTGGTCGAGGTTAGTACCGTCGCCCGCGAGGCCGCGCTACCGAAGAAGGACAGTCAGCAAGACAGTCGCGAGACAGGGCCGGGGACGAGGGACTTACGACGAACTGCAAGAACCGCTTCGATGCCGCACGGTAATCAGCGTCCTGGAGCGGGTGCGCGTCGAACTCCCAGGCGGCGACGAAGGCGTCCAGGGCGTCGGCGTCGCCGAACGCCGCCTCGTCGTCCGTAGCATCGTCCAGGGCCTCGCCGGGGTAAGAAGACGGGACCAGGAGAGCGTCGCCGGTCGCGGCACTAGCGGTCGTGTCGGCACCAACTGGAGGCGCGACGGTAGGCGAACGCGACTTGGGCCTGGTGTCGGTCGGGGCGGTCGAATCGCGAGGGACGATGGGCAGCGGAGTAGACATGGTAGGCAGAGGAGGACGAAGAGAGGGAGTCGGTGATGGGGCGACAGCAAAAGGGGACAGCCAGCAATTTATGAAGGTTTAGGGGCACTTTCCGGAAGAGGCCCGGGTCCTTGCCCATCGACTTCTCAGCGGCGATCACCAGTCGGCCCTGCAACAATGGCTTCCATTCTCCCACAGAACAAACACTGTCAACGGCATTGTTGATTGTATTACTCGTTTAGGACAGGCCAGCGCTCCGTCGCCTCTCATTCGCCGTGCCTCCACTTCGAAGACCCCGTCCCGTCACCATAACCAGCCTCGAACCTCCGCTCCCCCCCCCCGGGTCGACCTTCAGTTTGCGGCATACGTCCGCCCGCGCTCCGGAAGCCGAAGGGCCGCTTGTTCCGCGTCGTTGGAAGCGAGGGCCCGCTCGACGTTATAGAACTGCTCTTCGATCCGAGTCAGGAGGTCGACGCGTGCGACCGTCGAAGCATTCGCGACGCGGCGCGCCCGCAACAGCCCCTCTCGGTCGATTCGTAGCAAGCCACGAGTAAAGGCGAGTTCGCGGCGGTGGACTTCGCGCCGGCCGATATCGTACAGCTCGAAGAACTGCAGAGCGAGGCGAACACCATCGTGCGGCCAATCCCGAAGTACGTTCACTGTACGATGCTGCTCCCGGATCATCGTGGGGAACAGGTCGGCACCCTCGACCATGTGGCGCCAGGCGAAGAGCGTCACCTACGAACAAGGACAGAAGTCGAGGGTCAGCGACCGAAACCCGTCGCACCGAAGGGCCAGCGCACTCACTAGGAGCTCGGCTATATGCTCGAAGGCCTCTGCGATGTGCCCGTTGTCGGTATCGGGTATCTCGCACAGTCGCTCGAGGCGATCGACGGCGGCAGTCAACTGGTGGAGGGCTTCGGGGCACATCTCGAGGATGAGCTGGCGGTTCAGGGCAGCTTCGGACATATCGAAGACTGGAGGGCGACGCGACACCGCAGACGAAATGATCCTCGACGGTCTTTTATATCGTGCAGGGACCACGATCGACGATCGATGTCCTGTCGGCCGACCCCGAGGTCGCCTCGCGGACTGGGGACAGTCCATATCTCAGTGGGGAGGGGATGATGTGCTCTGCTACTCTCTGCGCCCTGAAAACGCCTATCTTCCGAAGGGCTTCGAGGTCGACACAGTTCGGTCTACTAGGTTCGGGCCCACAACGCTCTGCCACTTCTCGACTCGCCCACTTCGAACGTCGACTTCGGACGGTTAGCTCACTCCGACTTCGGGCTATGACGCGTCGACGGATAGTCAGCGGGGCCCGGCTTCGCTCGACGATGGCGCGACTTCGGTCGATGATCGCACCACTTCGGCCGCCGATTATGCCAGAGGTCCGTGCGCAGTCGCTTGGCAGGTGCGCCGCATGGACTTCGGCACGACCTCCGAGGCAGTTCGTCGATTCGAGTCAGGTTAGCCTATTTAGGTTATTCACGTAGTTCGATGTACTTCGGTCGAGGTCTTAGCGTCTAATTAGAGAACCTTTCCCCCTCTCCGTCACGAGCTCTCGTCTCGAGGTCGTTTCGACGCTCTTCGACGTTTTCGCCAAGTTTCGAGCCGGAGTCGCTCCAAGCCCAAGGTCTAGTTGAGTCGCCGAGTCTTCTCATAGTTTCGCCGTATCGTCGGCCGGTGTCGTATCGTCGACCTAGCAAGTAGCCCAGGAAGGGTAGCCCAGGAAGGGCCGGTTTCGCTCAAGACGAGCCTCCGCGTTCGGCCTATCGTGGCCCTAGTCGGTCTATCGTGACCCAGTCGACCTATCGTGGTCTCCTCTCAGCCTATCGTGGCCCCAAGTTGTCCAGGACGGACTTCGTCGTCTCGCGCACCCAGGACGGGACCGATTCGTCGCACTATCGCGTCGCAGAGTCTTCGCATCGAGGTCGGAGTGCCTCGAGGTTTCGTCTTGCCGACGGCTATTCGTCGTTAGGCTATATATCGCCGACACCCCGCCGATCCCCCTTTTCCCTCGCACTACTTTCGCCTTCTTCCCTCCCCTTTTCGAGCTCTTCGACCTCGCGAACCTCCGACGCTCGACTTCGTCGCCGCTCGACCGAGAATCGACTAGCCCACTCGCACCCTTACAGGTTGGTTGTTGTCATTTGTTGGGTGTTCCGCCCTCAGAGACGCAGCTGCCGTATCACCGCAATAGTGATATCGTCACCGATATGCTGGTGGCAGCGGAGATGTCCGTGGTGTAAGCGAAGCGCTCCAGGTAACCCATGGCCCAGATGTTCAGTCGACCGACTGAATCGCAGAGCACTTCCGCATGCCGTCCTGTCCCCATGTCGCGTCCACAGGGACGTAGCCCAGGGAATATATTGCTTTGCGGGGAAGCATGAAGCGGGCGAACGCGTCCAGGCGGCTACCAGACGGGAACTCAGCACAGATCGAGAATGCGCGCGATGTGACATACAAGAAAGCATCCACACCCAATGGGTGATGGATAACGAGGAGCTCGCGCTGAATGCAATCGGGGACTGCCTCTTCCAACGCCTCGTCAGCGTCCATCACCAGCGGCCCCGACCGGGGGCGGTAGCACAGCGCGCCCTCAGATCTGCCATGGTCTCAGCGGTGGCGAGCGGGAGTGAAGCGTCGCGAGGGGAAGAACATACCTCGCTCGGGTGTACAACATGTCGTAGTGTGGGGCTGGGGAAACGCAGGGGCACGGTCTTATCTGACTTAAGGAGGCGGGGGAAAGTCTCGATGTACATACTCTACTAACGTTCATCCGAACTCCTCAGGCACCACCAACGCCCTGCACGCCTCAACTGCCCGATCGACGTGCGGTTGCGACGTCGGGGATGGCGTGCTCTTGGAGGGCCGGTACAAAGAGGCGACAAGGGGAGTACATTCGCCACGTTCAAACCGCCCGAGAGCCATGACGCCGAAGACAGGCGGGTAAGTGTCTTCTACCATCTCGCATGCCCATTCAAGTTCCGACATATGCTTAGGGATACCGTCGTGCATACGTATCGTACAGAAGCTGCCCGATTGAACAATCGCCGGCGAATCATGGTCAGTCCCCCAACATCCATTGTGGCATGCGTCCTCATTCACACGTGCGGCAATGCGTCGCCACACACTCCATGACAGGTTACCGCGCCCAAGGGTGCTCGCAGCATCGGGGAGTGGTTGTTGAGTTACAAAGCAGAGGCACGGCGCACGTATGGACGCTCGCAACGCCTCCGTATCGCGCAAAGTTGTAGAAGGTCTCAACCGCTTTACTACAGGCTTGTATACATGAGTATGCTCTCGGGCACGCGCTCTACCACGTCACACCCGATTCCGTACAGTAACATGGAGTGCAGAACATCGGAAGCGGCTGATGAGATGGGCGGAGTGTAGACGTCCTCGGCCAGCGGTCTGGACTGTGCGCTGACAGACAGAGGGAGCCACGACAGTGTTAATTTGCACAGCGGATCGGTGGAGTTCCCGAATTTGTCCAATGTCAGAAGCAGCCGACGCTGCGAAGCGATGTTATTAGCAACCATGGAGAGCGTGGAATGCGCGAGGTACCGCAGACTCACCGGAATGATGCATCCGGAAATGCGCTCAAGGACGACCATTACGGGGCTCGTGGCCGCGTTTGATGGCAGGTACATCGTGTGATTGCGCGCCATGATGCACCGACTGGTCGGTGGGAGCGGGCCGACGTACGGACCAAAATCGCAGTCGGCGCGAGCTACGAGAGTACGATCCGGGCAGCACATTATGGACAGGCACAACAGTGCAGCAACCTGCCATCTGTGAGAACATGGCATGAGAAAGCACGGGGCTGCTCACCGCAGGGCGGCCGTCAGGGTAACCGACGTACACAGACACGCTAGTGTGCCAGACAACGCCGTTAGCAGGTATGGCAGACATTTGTTGAGGGCGTTGGAGGTGGGGAGCACGAGCAGGAAAGTCTGGGGTGTCGGGAAGTGCAGTCCATTAAGTAGCTACACTTAACGTCGCAGTGCACAACCCAGATCCGAAGCTGCGGCGATCGGCGAAGAGATCGACGCGGTCAAACTCGGAGCGAGAGAGCAGCGACGTGACTACATTATATGCCATCGTGGAGCGTGGCGGGCCAGCACTTCACTGCGTACCCTTGATCGCCCTCCTTGCACCCACACGGGTGAGTGTATTGACATCGCTCCCACGAGCAAGAGCTGACGAGGATAGACAGCCCAATGGCGCCCCCGGTTAACCTGGACAGCATCATCGCGCGGATTGCCCCCACATATCCCGAAGTGCGCCTCCTCTCAGAGCGCGGCATTATGCGGCGTCACAGCCTGATGTTGCAACAGTATGTCTCCATCCGAACTCCGTCTGCTTGCGGTGCTGAATGAGAGACACAGAATGGCATGCGACGTGGAGTCCTTCCAGAACCTCATGCGACTGCACGGCGCGGTCATCGGCGGCTCCGCGGTGGTGCAGTTGGTATGGCCCGGGTTCGGGCAGGTCACAAACTACGACTTGTTCGTCCCGACCAGCTCTGCCAGTGCCGTCATCGCGCACCTCACCACCGTGGAGGACTACACCCTGGACGCCATCGACGTACACGACGGCCGCAACGGCTGCATGGTCGGCGACACAGCGTACTGGTCCGGCGTGTCTTCGCACGTCACGCTGAGGAGAGGGACATCCACCACCATTGATGTACTGGGAGTGGGCATGGCGGACGAATGGGACCGGGTAATGTTGCCCATCGCGAGGTCGTGGGCCACCATCCTCATCAACTTCGCGACCGCCGACAAGGTGACTATCACGTATCCCACGCTTACCCTCCAAGGCAAGGCGTTGTTCCGCTTGTCTCACGCGCTTGACGCGTCATTCCCGGGAGGGACGAGCATGCCGGAGATGGAGAAGTACCAGGCGAGAGGCGTCCAGTTTCGCACGAACGCGGACGATTGGGACGACTACGAAGACGGGATGCCACGACCGTGCCAGGAGTCGTGGGTGTGTCCGGTGCGGCCGCGGGCGTTCGGAGACGAGGGGTGTCTAGTATTGGGAGGGGGAGAGAGCTCCTCGGAGTTGGGAGGTGTGTCGTGGACGCTGGGCGGCCCAGAGTGCCCGTTCACCTGCGGAGACAGCTCCCGCGCGTCAGTGAGGTCCATATCGACTGGTGCGCGTGTGGTGTAGATGGGTAGGCGCAGTGAAGAAGGCGTAGGGGATGTAGCGACGTGTGTTACGAAACGTACCTTACGAGCAGTTTCGAACGTTCAGCCAGTGGATACGCCTTGGGTGGCGGGCTCTATGAAAACCGAGATTCACACAGACGGGGATCTTCAGGAGCGGTGGTAGTGGCAGAAAAATGCAGACGAACGCGACAAAAAATTACATGTCATCTCCATTGGCTACACCGTCATCAGCTTGCGAACCATCCTCCTCATCCGATGATTCCCCTGCCGAATCCATCGTATAATCACCAGTTCCATGCGGAATATCGTCCGCGGTCGCATTGAACATCACAGCCATTGGGGTACCATCTCCATACGCAAAGTTTGAGTAGCCGAGTGACGACGTAGTTATTGAAATGCGAACGCGAGGGCGACCACGTTGGACAACCTCGTAAAACGATAGAGACACCAGCAAGCGGGCCTGCGGAACAATGAGTGAGAAGACACATGGGTAAAGACGAGACACACCGAAAGGTTGACTCCACGTAGACGGTCTACGACGATGACGAGAGGCTCGTGGAGAGCATTTGGTGGTACGTGAAGGCAGAAAGACGGTCGACGAATGAGTCGATGAGCGGCGCTGACGAGAGGGTGTTGCCGCGCTGAAGGCACGGTGATGTCGAGCCAGCGCACGTAGGGCCGAATGATGTCGTAGACGGCCCGTAGTTCGATGTCGACCAGGAGCATGCGCTAGAGGGGGGAGGGGGGGGGGGGGCGTGAACGTGGGACTAGGATGCACGAAAGACGTTGAAATGCACTCACATGAACACCCTGCTGTACGGCGGGCAGTGGGAGGCGGACAGTCTCGCGAAGCAGAACAACGGGGGCGCCATCGTCCATGTCCATAGCGTTTGCAGATTGAGACCGGTCGGCATCGATTTATAAGTTGCAAACACGGCATGGGCCGGAGGAGCACGCACGAAAAGAGGACAAGCCGCGGCAGGCACGCCGCGAAGAGCTACTGGACACAAGTCCGACGAACGGGAAGGGGAAGAAATCAAATAGAAGCAGGAAGTGAGCGTTGCAAGAGGCGAAGGGACACATGTCAAAGGGACCACGGACGGAGAAGACCAAAGACAACGAGCGAAGGGAAATAGACAACATGGGCGACGAGGGACAAAAGGGAGCGCTCGACAGAGGACAGGCGCGCGCACCGGGACCTGATGACAAAGGCAGTCGGGAAGATCAGGCAGAGGAAGGGAGGAGCCGGGTTGTTCGACACGGGCTTCAATATTCGGGGTTGGGGTGACCTTGCACACAAGGTAACTCCAGACAGCATGCCTCTTGTCTGGTGGCTTCAGAAAGCACGTTGACAGTCTCCCTCGTGGTTTCTATAACTTTGTCAGTCGTGCCCCGCCATAGTCAGAAGAGGATGACTCACGTGGCATCGAACGATGCCTCGACCACATGTCGCACACTAGAACGAACAACTCCATAGCCAGTTGTTCCGACCGTACTGAGTCGGAATAGGTATCGGAGTCGGCGCGCGCACCAACAAGACGAGCGCAGGCGCAGATACCGGCATGTAATAATTAGTGTAGGGCCCGGCCGAGCCCGCGAGGCAGGCACCCAGCGTCCAGCGGAGCAGACGAGTGCGCAAAGTTTTGCTTGTTCGTCCTCCATCTTGGTCGCATACGAGCCTCGAAGACCCCTCTCCCTCCTGCTTAGCGTAATAGCTACTAGTCTACACTACTTACTCCTGCTTTTGCTTTCGACCTATTCTACGGCTACTCACTCCTCTAAAATGTCGACCGTCAAGTTGCCCACCGACCTCGCCATCGCGAACGGCGAGCCTCAGCCTGCTACCGCCGGCAGCACGACGAAAGCCAAAACACGCGCAGCCAGCAAGGCAGCTGCCGCCACCACCGGGGCAACCGCAGCCGAGACCGTTCCCAAGGACGGGGCACGCGGGGAGCCTGGTGCGTCGCCTAGCGATCAATCAGCGACGCGTCGGGGAGGCGGACCGGCTCCACCCACCCCTCCATCCACGCAGCCGGCAGCGCAATCAGGTACTGCGGCAACGCAACAGAACCCCGGCCCCACCGCGAACACAACCACGAGCACCGCGCGCGCGGCTGCCCCCGCCGCCGCCAAGCCTCCCGCACAGGCCGCGCAGAAGCAGACGGTGACCCAGCAGCAGCTCGTGAGCATGCCTGCGGCGCACATTGCGGCGCTGTACAAGCGCATCGCGGAGCTCGAGGACGCGCGCCCCGCGCCATCCGCAACGGACACGCCAGTGCCGCCGCCTCAGACAATCGCAGCCCCCACGGCGAGTCAGACGCAACCTGCTGCGCCAACCAACGCGCTCGTGGCTGACCCCTCGAAGTCGACCGCGCGAGACTCCTGGCGCTTTTGGGCCGAGACTCGTCGCACGGGCAGGCAGCCGCACTGCCCGACATCGTGCCGGGCTATCATCCCAGCATCCTCGAGCTACGTAAGTCCTCTCTGTATCTGTTCTCCGCCCTTCCCTGGCACATCCAGCCTGCACTTTCTGGTGGCAGTCCGCCGCCAGCAAGTGCATGCGCGGCATCGTTTCCCACGACCACGACCACGTTCATGACCACGAGCACAAGCACACACACGAGCACGCACACGCACACGAACGCGATCACGAACACGACCACGACCACGACCACGACGACGTACACGAACACGACCACGTACACGAACACGAACATAAATACGAACATGAACATGACCATACCTATAACCACGATGAGCATAACCTCAACCACGTCAACGCTCACGAGCAAGACTCCGCGCATCATAGCGCGCACGTTTCCCCCAACCTTCTGCCATTTTCCCTACCACGATCAGCACACGAGCCTTGCAACTGACGCTAGTTCTGCTTATATAGCTGTGCCTCGCAAAATCGAAACTGCTGTGAAGAACGGCGACTATATTCCATACTCGCAGCTTGTGCCATCCACGCGTGCCAACGCCGCCCCCGAAAACGACAGCATTCTCAGTGTGCTAGCCGCGCCGCAGGCCCTCGACCGCTCTGGCGAATACACGATCGCGACACACGACTGGATTTCGGCGGCCAGCACAGTGGAGGCGTTGGTGGAGAAGTATCACGGGCAGAAGCGTGCGCAGGCGCTGCGCGCGCACCATGCGCTGGTACCGCAACTTGCCTCGCGCCTAGACTGGACAGCGGCACTGATCTACGACATCGGTGTGCGCGAGATGGCGCGGTCGGTGCCTCAGATGGACCTCAGCACTGCGGACCAGAACCGCATCGCCTTCGTGACCGCGGACTACTTCCGCCGCCTCGCCACACCACACAATGCAACTCCCCGCAGCTCAGGCCCCACGTCGTCTCGGCAGCCGTTCAGCACGCACAACCCGCAGCGTAACGCGTATGCCACGCGGAAGTACACCCCGCCAGCGGATGAAGGTCCCCGAAAGCGAGCCAAGCCGGATGGCCACCCAACGCGCGCGGGCAGCGGCGATGGTATTCTCTGCTTTCGGTGCGGTTTCACCGGACACTACCCATCGACCTGCGCCGCCAGCGTCACAGCCGCCGGTCGTCCCGTCGTTCCGCTGTTGAAGTCCTCCAGCAGCCCCAACGCACTCGCGACCGCAGACGGGCGTCCATACTGCTTCAACTTTCTCTTCACCTCCGACTGCCAGTCTGGCCCCGCCTGCACGAACGCCCATGGCTGCACCATCTGTGGTGCCACAAGCCACGGCCCCACGGGCTGCCCACGCCGCCGCTGATCCGCGGCGCGTGGTGACCCCACTGGATCCCGACCGCATCGAGTCGATGCTGCACGAGGTCGGGATCCTTCAACAGTGGGCCCACATCGTGCACGGTCTGAGAAACGGGTTCGACGTCGGCATAAGCGGTCCCGTTTCAAAGACATACACCTTCGAAAACCATGCCTCCACGAACCTGGTATGACTTCGGTCACCGCGGAGCCTTACACGTACTGACAGACACGATTATGACAGGACGAGTCTTTCATCGACACGTACATCGCGGAGGAACAGGCGGCTGGCCGCTACTCGGAAGCCTTTGATCCGTCGGACCTCGAGGGCATCATAGGCTGTTTCCGTACCGCACCACTTGGGCTGGTCCCAAAACCACACTCCGACAAGTTCCGTTTGATACAGGACCTGTCCTATCCCCGTAACGATGTACGACCACCTGTTGTGCCAGTGAGGTGAACCTTACTCAATGATTATGGATTGACAGCCCAACATCCCATCTGTAAACTCCGACGTGAACGCGGACGACTTCCCGACGGAGTGGGGGACCTTCGACGATGTGTCAGAGATGCTGCTCAGCCTTCCTCCCGGCTGCGAGGCTGCGACTTTCGACGTCTCGGCAGCGTACCGCATCACCCCCGTTCGTCCCGACCAGCAGAATGCCTTGTGCGTTTTCTGGAAGGGCAAGGTGTACGTGGACCGGGCGCTGTGCTTCGGCCTCGCGTCAAGCGCAGGGGTGTTCGGCGCCGTGGCTGACATGTTGGTTGCGATCTATAAGGCGTACGGTTTCGGGCCCATCACGAAGTGGGTTGATGACTTTTTCGTTGTACGCCTCCCGCACCAACATTACTCAGAGCAGGAATTCATGGCCCTCACCAGACCGGCTGGAGTTCCATGGAGCATTCCCAAGCTGCGACTCTTCGCCTCGAGGCAACGCTTTACGGGTTTCGACTGGGACCTATGGGCACTCGTGGTCTGCTTTCCACCAGACAAGTTCGAAGCGACGCTTACACTCCTCGGCGAGTGGATGTCATTTGGCCGCCGCTTCTCCATGAAGGATGCGGCGTCGCTGCACGGCAAGCTGGTACATGCATCCATGATTTTCCCGCTGATTCGCCCCCTTATCCGCTCAGCCAGCGAGTTTGCTCGCAGCTTCCAGTCACCTCGCGCATCCTTGCATGTTCCCGACACTCTCCACACCAACCTTCGCTGGATCGTCGAGCTACTAAATACCCTCCCAAACGAGCTTCCTCTCGCATGGAAGGAACCCTGCGACCTTGGCTGGTGGGGCGACGCCAGCAGCTCATTCGGGATTGGTGTCGTGGTCGGACCATACTGGGGCGTATGGCAGTATGCTCCCGGAGTCTCAGTTGGCCCCCACCAGGAGTTCGACATCGGATGGGCCGAAGCTTTGGCAGTGGAGATCGGCCTTCTCATGGCCGGCTTCCACGGTCTCCTGGAAGCACTGCCGCGACACCACCCAAAGCTACTTGTCCGTTCCGACAACATGGGCGTTGTGCAAGTGCTGAACAGCGGCAGGTCACGCTCCGGGCGCACCAACGCCGTACTACGCCGCATCTACCTCACCCTGGCCCAGCGGCGCCTCCATATTGCTGCAATACATGTTCCCAGCCGGCTCAACGTAGCCGACGCTCTCTCTCGCGGCGACATCACTGGTTTCCTTGCGGGCTTCCCTGCTGCGACTACACGCAGCAGCTACTCGCTGCCACAGCACCTCAGCAACCTCTTAACCTTGTAGTGCGGCCCGCGGCAGCATATCTACTCCACCCCCCGTCTGAGAGCTCCGATGGCCGTGCCACGCGCGAGGACATTGGAACCCTGCAGCTGTTGCCGTCGCCGCTCCGTCCTGCGGTCCCCGCGGATCAGAGGGTGTTCCAGTGGCATGGCACCCGCACGGCCCCTCTCCACACCATTGATCACCCACTCATCCTCCTCCTTGCACTGAACGCATCCCACGCATCCTTGCGGGACTCAACCTTATCTAGTTACGGCTCCGGGCTACGCAAATATCACCTGTTTTGCGATATCTTCGCTATCTCCGAAGACGACCGCCTGCCCGCATCATTTGAACTCCTCCACTCCTTCTGTCTCTGGGCCGTCGCTGAACCTTCCGAGTGCGACACCGTGTTCGCCGGTGATGTCCCTTTCGAGCCCGTGTCCGTGCGATCGGCGACAAAGTACCTGGACGCTGTGCGGGCATGGCACCTCGCACAGGGCTGGCCTCCGCTTCTCACCGACGATAACCGGGAGCGAATCAACTGGTCGCTCCGGGGCCTCGAGAACATGCAAGCCCAGCGGCACACTCGGCCTCCGCGCCCACCGGTGACACTGCACATGTTAGGAGCTCTCAAGTTGTCTCTCGATTTGAGTGATCCATTCGATGCCTGCATCTGGGCCATCGCCTCCTCGGCGTTCTGGGGGCTACTGCGCTTCGGAGAAGCGACTGTTCGGTCGCGCGCAGCTTTCTCGCCCTCACTCCACCTGTGCCGTCAGCATGCCTTCATTGGCAGGGACCTCGATGGCCAGGAGTATGCGAGGTTGGACCTGCCGTCAGCAAAGACTGCGCGCCCGGGCGAGATCCAGCATGTTTTCCTCGTCGCACAGGACTCGCTGTGTCCCATAGACGCACTGCGACATCTGGCATCGGTCGTGCCGGCGGGGGCTCGCGACCCCCTGTTCTCCTGGAGGGACTCGAATGGCGACGTGCGTTCAATGGTGCGCGACACAGCCCTGCAGTTCATCAACTCCAAGTTCGCAGCGCTGCAGCTTGGGAGCACGTTCGGCCACTCGTTCCGCATTGGTGGCGCGTCCTTCTACCTATCACAGAAGGTCGACCCGGAGGTAGTTCGTATTATGGGACGATGGAAGTCGCTAGCTTACCAAGTGTACATCCGAGCCTTCGAGCAGGTGGCGTCCCGACATGTAGCACACCTCGCGTCGAATTACAACTTTTAACTCGTACCTTTGCCGCATCGGCCATAGGGGTTGGGCATGGCGGTGCTGCGAGCCGCGGTTCAGCCTTGCGGCGTCAGGTTGGGGAGAGCAGCTCGACCTGCGCCACGTCCGCGTCCGGCTTCGCCGGTCCTAGCCCAACCCCACGTACGCTGAGTTTCCTCCTTCGTACATGCAGCAGCGAGCAGACGACGCTGGAATTAGTGTAGGGCCCGGCCGAGCCCGCGAGGCAGGCGCCCAGCGTCCAGCGGAGCAGACGAGCGCGCAAAGTTTTGCTTGTTCGTCCTCCATCTTGGTCGCATACGAGCCTCGAAGACCCCTCTCCCTCCTGCTTAGCGTAATAGCTACTAGTCTACACTACTTACTCCTGCTTTTGCCCCGCCCACCACGCCCTTCTCGCTTGCGCATCAGCAATACACTGCGTCCTTCTCGTCCAAACGCTCCTGCATTGCCCACACGACGAAACCGGGTGCACCGAAGGAACAAACTCAGCAGCCAAATCGCGGCGCAAGCGAGCCCGCCCACCCAGCGGCTCGACCTGCGCCACGTCCGCGTCCGGCTTCGCCGGTCCTAGCCCAACCCCACGTACGCTGAGTTTCCTCCTTCGTACATGCAGCAGCGAGCAGACGACGCTGGACCGACCGCCACGCTTCAAGCCGAGGTCCTGTGCTGTTTCGTAGAAGGCGTCGAACAGGCGCTTCGCGGTGAGCTTGGAGCGCGGATGCAGCACGCTATCGACCCATCCTGGCCTGTTCCACTTCTGCAGTGTCGGACTGTCCAGGACCTGGAGATGAGCTCGTGCTTGCTCCTGCAAGGCGGCGTCGGAGATGCTGTCATCGTAGAGTATCGAGTCTATCGCGTGTTGAAAGGCTGGGTAGTCGCGCATAGGGTGGGTCTTTAGCGACCAGGTCGCGCTCTCGGCCATGGTAGTTGGTATGGATGGCATTTGTACCTATGGGTGACCGGGATGGAGTCGATTCTGCCACGGCCGTGCAGGTATTAAATGTCTTGCAATCCTCAAAACGGAAATACGGTCCGCCATGGTCAGCCGCGTGCAGCCCAATCCAAATAGCTCATCAGGCGAATACACCTGTCCGTCCAGTCGCCGCTCCCTGCTTGGTGATGGCATGTACCGCCAGACCTTCTGACTAGTGTTGTGCCAGGCTCGGCCTCAGGCCAGAGGCCAGGCCGGCCAGGCCGGTTGGCTCACCGGGCCAGGCCAGGCCAATAGGCAGGGCTTCAGACGGCCCATGGCCTGGCTTGTCCTCTTCAGGCCGTGAGCCGAGCCGCCGGGCCAAGGCTTAAAGGCAATCACTTTATTAGATATGATCGGGATATGGGACGTACCACGCGAGCAGCCTCGCCTGCTCTTCTATGCTCTTTGCCATTGGATACAACGCGCGGGTCCATGGTATAGCAGGCTCTAATTGCCTGCGGATCATGGAGAGCACCAGGGGCTCCCTGGTCTGACAATTCCGCAGGAAATCCGCCCAAAAATCGGCGTTATATTACTACCTGAGCTCGTACTTTGCTTCCTCCTCCCCCTTTGCTCAGCTTTCGCTCTCATCTCTCGAAATCCGAATCTCTACTATGGAACCGACGTCCTCTGCACGCCCCAAGCGCATCCAGACGCTTGCATCTAGGCTACGCAACACAGACAACGTCGCAGAGCCGGAGATTTCCACGCACAGGCATCCTGGAGGCGCTGCACAGGCCGAAGAAGCACACGCCACTGCTTCTCCCGCCCCAGCTTTCACAGAACGAGACGCCCTCAACGCTGGCAACTCTTCTCGTCTTCCTCCTCCTCGTCTCTCCCCTCACTCTGAGCTCTCTGGTGCCCTTGGTCCCGGCACAGAAACAACTTCGACGGCTGACACATCTCAAGACCCCTCCAAGTCACCAAGCAGTCTGCACAGGCGGGTTCCCTCTCCGACCGTCGAGGAGATTGAAGACGAAGATGCACCGCGGCATCATAGAGGGCACGGAGGTATGTCGTTCCTGCTTTGTCTAGGCTGTTTGAGAGGCTGATGGGCGCTGCAGGCAAGCGAGCGGCCTCAAACGTGGTTGAGTCTGATGAGTCCGACATCGAAGTCATCGGGGAGAGCGTGTCCAACGCTGCCATGGCACAACCGCCAAAGAAGCGTGCGTATATACGCACTCTGTCCCTTATTCATGCTTGACGATTATTCTGTAGGTCGCAAACGTGCGCGCAGGGATGCGAGAGCTGCAGAAGCAGTCGACGAGGCCGGGTTCCTTGTTGACATCGACGTACAACCGATCGCGCAGCCCGCGAGTGCGCTGAAGAAGGCAGCAACTGCCGATATCGAGGCATTCTTCGGCGAGTCATACATGAAGATTGGTGCCTCTGGGACGCCAAAGCAACATCGTGACTGCAAGAAGTGCCCGTGAGTGTCGCCTTTGCGGTCTGAAGTCTTCAGCAGTACTTACAATTTGCTTACAGGATCAAAGCAACAATCATCAATGACACCTCGACACTGCGTCGTCACCTCGAGTCGACACACAAGGTGAGTATCGTTGAACAATAACTGTTTTCATGCTTAGTAACATGTTGATGTCTATCACAGGCTGCGTACCGTACGTGGGCGCTGAAGAACAACTTCGAATCGAAGCTTCCGGGCGACGTCAAGGAGCGCAAGGCCGCTGAAAAGGCAGAGCAGCAGCGCCAGAGCACGCTCGAGCCGCACCTGAAGGACTTGCCGCCTCAGGAGCGGAAGACTGTCTACACCGAGGCGGTGTTCCGTCGCGCCGTTGTTGAGTGGCTAATTGCCACCGATCAGGTCAGTTTGAGTGTTCCTCTTCATCATTGCGCTCTCTCTGACTTTCGTACGCAGCCCATCTCAGCCGTCGAACATCCGACCTTCAAACATATGATCGAGATAGCAGCTGCAGCAACCAAGGGCGCCAGCATTCCATCTAGGAAGGCCGCCCGCACCGAGATCATAGCGATGTTCAATGCGCAGATGGATGGGCTACGCAAGCGGCTCAACAACGTAAGTCGTCCATGTCTTGAGAGTCCTCGGGATCTGCCTGTACTGACACATCTGATATTCTTCAGAAGGACAAGGTATCCGGCGAGGTCAGCCTCACGTGCGATGCATGGCAGGCGTGCTCGGTCGATGGGTACTTTGCTGTCACTGCGCACTGGATTGAAGAGGTTCAACCTTCTCAATGGGAGCTCAAGAACGCGATCATCGGCTTCACACGCTTGAACAATGCGCATCACGGGCGGCGCCTTGGACAGGCACTGTTCAAGATTGTCCAGCGAGTCGGCATCGAGCACAAGGTATAGTTGCGTTCGTCGTGATATTTGTAGTGCAATATGCTGACCTTGTACCGCAGATTGGCCACATCACCTGCGATAATGCGAAGAATAATGGTACGATGCTCCGGGAGTTTGCCGTCCATATCAAGGCATCGACGGGCAAGAAGTTTGACCCCAAGAAACGTCGTGTGAAGTACGTCATGGTCCTTTAGTGATGCGTTTACCCTCGTCTGACTCCTCTCGCGCAGCTGCCTTGCTCATGTCATCAATCTCGCGACTCAAGCACTCATCAAGACTTATAGTAAGACCCCGCATTTCGATCCTGCAACCCCAGACGAGCACCTCAAGATTGATTCGGGCGACCAAGGCCGGGACGAAGTCGGCTTAATACGTGCTATCTCTGTGAAGGTACGGCCTGTGTCTTCCGTCTGTATACGACTCAGAGCATCGCTGATCTGTTTATGCGTAGGAGCGTTCTTCGGCCAAGCGCAAGGAGATTATGCACGACATTCAGATTGAAGCCAAGGTCACCAAGCCGCTCCAGCTCCTCATCGACAGCAAGACCCGGTGGTCGTCGACATTTCTAATGCTCCACCGCGCTGAACAGAACCGCGAGGTCAGTACTTGTCAAATTGTGCGTCATCCTACCGCCTGACGTCTCTCTGCAGCACATCAAGAAGTTCATCTTCAAGATCGCAGACGAAGAGACGAACATAGACAAAGCTATGAAGCTTATGCAGCTGGCTCTCACAGAGGCAGAGTGGGAACGTGTCGGACTGTTTTTGAACCTCCTGGCGGTACGTCGGATCCCCAACCTTTGGAAATGTATAGATGATTGACTTCATTCGACCCCAGCGTGCTGATGTCGCCCAGCACGCCTTCTCTTCTGACAAGACTCCGACTCTCGACAAGGCGATTCCCGCGCTGGAGGTCCTTCGTGATGCCTGGCGTGCGAAGCTCAAGTCGCCGAAATACAGCGCGTTCCGACCCGCCCTAGAGGTCGCAATTGCCAAGTTGATTGAATACTATGAGAAGACCGATGACTCCGATGCCTACATCGTCACCATGTGTATGTCGTCTGCTCGATTGGCTCGGTGACCCTGGTGTGCTTATAAGTATACTGACTGACAATCTCCTACTAGATCTCATGCCCGACTCGAAGGGCGAGCACATGAAGACCCACTGGAGCACCACTCGTCAACGCAAGGCAGAGAAGCGCATGGAGAAAATTGTAAGGATCCTAACCTGATGATCTTCTTGTTCAAATGCTTATATCAGAGTCTCAGTTCGCCGAGCGATGGAGGAACCTGCACGCTGATGGCGCGTCACCTGCCCCTGCGAAGCCGTCAAAGTCACAGCTGTCAAAGCTGCTCCGACCGGTATCTGATGACGAAGACAATGTACCGACTCACCGAAACGCAGCAGCAGCGACGCCGCGGACTCAAGCACCCACAAACTCCAGCAAGCCCTATCTCGCAGACTTCAGGAAGTTCCTCGACGCTGTGGAGCTCGTCCCGGAGGGGATGTCTCCTGTCCAGTGGTGGGGTGTGCGTACTTACTCTTTGCAATGTGTGCTTATCTCTGTCGTGATGCTGATACTGTTGTCCGCAGATCAATGCCTCCCGCTATCCGGTGTGGGCTTCACTAGCTCGTGACTATCTTGCCATCATGGCAACGTCCGTCTCGAGCGAGCGAGCCTTCTCTCAGGGCGGGATTACGATCCGGGACCGCCGTACACGTCTCAAGGCCGACATCGTCGAGGCATTGCAGTTTTTGAAGTGCGCCATTCGGGAGGACTTGCTTGTACAAGCCACCGTCCCCGAGTCTGAGCTCGAGCTTGAGCTTGAGATCTCTGATGAAGTTGGTGACGATGACGGCGGTGTAGGACCTGCAGGAAGCTCGCAGTCTGGGGTTGCAGCCTCGGAGGGGTCCATCATGGCCTGGGACGACATCCTTGATGACGACGACGACGAGTTGTATGAGTTTGAAGGCGTGGAACTCGGAGCGGAGAGCGGTTCTGATGTAGAGTGAAATAGACCGCACTTTGTATACCGTCTATAAGCTTGTAGACTACTACGGCGACCTATATAATAGGCCAGGGCTTGAGCCAAAGCCAGGCCGGACCAAGCCGCCCTTTGTGGCCCACGGCTTGGCCTGCAAATATCACAGGCCGGAGCCGCTGTAAGCCAGGCCAAAGCCGGGGCTTACGGGCCAAGCCAGGCCAAGCACAACACTACTTCTGACTCAACGACGAGCACGTACTTGATGGCGGCAGCCAAATGCTTGGGGTAGCAGTTCCAATAATCAATTTGCACGCAGGGTACCACAAGGAAGATGAGGTTGTTGGCCGAGACCAGAAGACGCACTGTAGGCAGCCAGCTCAGTAGATGGCAGGGAACAAGGAAGAGAAGCGCCCGACAGTACTGGGAGGCGCTCGTGCTGCTCCGTGTCCATCATCTCCTCCGGAAACTGTTAGAGACTTTCTTCGTGTCCTCTTCTAGCATTCATCCAGCTCTATGGATCTCGATGTATCCCACATGCAGAGCTATGTCACATCCAGCGTCGAGCTCTCCACACGTCCCCGCACCAACTAAGTACTAAGGACCACATCCTCGAGCTCGCTCGCGATGGTGTCGACGTGATGCATACATGAATACTTTAACGATATATAGGTACAAGAGTACAATCCCACCGCTTCCCTCAGGTGGGGGCAGTTTCGGGGCGAAACTGACCGCAGGAAGCGGGCCGGACGTCGTCTTGAACGTGCCCGTAGAACCGTGCAGCCTGCCGCTGCCGTACGAGGACTTCTCAGGCGGGGCGACGAATGGATGCGCCTCCGTGTTGAACACATCTGCGAGTCGAACAGCATCAGCAATCAGCAAGCCCCTGCAATCCGTCCAGCTCCACAGCGGACACTCACAGTTGTCCAGGCTGATGTGGTTCGGGTCGTCGAAGGTGAGGTAGAGGTACTTGAGCACCTCCGCGAACCAGAAGCTCTCCATGTCGTCGATGAAGCCCGAGTCGGTCGAGTCGACGTCGTTGATCGGCGCGTACGCGACGGTGGGCGTCTTCAGGTACGTCTTGATGCTCTGCACGGCGGCGGCGGCGCGGTTGAAGTACTTGACGTCGCCCGTGAGGCGGTACGCGTAGAAGTTGGACTCGAGCACCTCGGGGCGCATGTAGTAGTACGAGGTCGTGATGTAGAACCCATGCCGGTCGTAGAACGCGATATCGCCTGCGCTGGGCGTCGAGCCCGAGTACGAGCCGTCGCTCGAAATGTAGGCGAATGATTCGGGGCCGATGCCGGTACTACGCGAGGTGGGTAAATGAGCGAGTTAGTATCATCATGGGAACAAAAGGGGAAGGGAGGGACATACGCAGTGCTGGCATAGGTGTTCCAGCAGCCTTCGTTCAGGTCGAGCCCGAGCTGGACGATAGTGTTGTTGTTCAAGAGCTTCCCACCCATGATCCAGTTCCCGGCCATGAAGCAGGCGAGATGGGAGCCGACGTGGCGGATAGTGCCGCTGTCGTCGAGGTCCGCGAGGTACGTCCAGTTGCCCACCGTCGATTTCTGCGGCCGCCGCGAGTAGTGAGCACAAAGGACATCGGCTGGCAGGGGTAGGAAGACATGGCCTTACCCTGAGAAGAGTGTGGATGGACGAGTCGACGGCAGTCGCCCAGGTGTCCGCGAAGATGTTGTCGTTGGTGTTAGTGAGGCGGGCGTACTTGATCAGGTATTCGAGGTAGCTGTCTGATCCGCCACCCCACGTCTGTCGTTCCCAGTCAGCGCCTCGCGCTTCCATCTTCCCTTCGCCGAAGGGCGGCACCACAGCAACCAACAACACTTACCACGTATGCTCCGACAGGCTTACCAGTCGAAGGGTCAATACCCTGAGGCGGGAAGCCCGGAATGGGGGCCGGCTGGGATCGGACGATGAACAGATGACCTCTCGAAGTTGATACGCGAACTTACGTTGTTTGCGAGAAGCCTCACAGAATCCTCAGCGAGTTTCCGGTATGTGTCGTTCTTGGTGTACAGGCTATCACACGGACGTCAGTGATTGTATCCCCCGCGTGGCGCGATACGAGACTCACGCAAGGCGAGACCATTCCAAGGTGAGCTGAAAAGGGAACATCAGAGCTCAAGTCAATGTAGAAGTACATTGGGCAGAATGTACTCACGGTGCCAGCTTCCGCGATGTTGGACTGTACAAGGCCTGAGAGTCAGACGAGGATCAGAATGAGAAGCAATGTGTACGTACAGTCTGGATGGTCGGAGTGCTGGTGTTGATGTTCACTTGACCGAATGGAATGACGTTTCCCTAACGTAGCTCGTCAGCCAACGCGCACATGCACTACCATGGGTATCCTTATACCTCAGACCAGGCCCCACTGAGCTTGTTCGCCAGGGTCTCAGCCTGTTTCACCAGCTGAGGGTATTTCTTACCACTGAGCTCGTACGCGCTCAGCATACCCGCCAGGTAACGAATAGTCGTCTCGAACACGCTGGGAAGCGGGTTAGTGATGCGCCCCGAGTGAATCAGAACTCTGATTCACCTCGCGGTGTCAGAGGTGTGCGACCTCGTGAAGTCGACGTGAGTGGTGAAATTCACCGCCTCCGCGAAGATATCCTAGCGATACTTCGTAAGCCAGGACTCCGATGTGCACCTCGTGAATGAGGTTACCTGCTCGCCCATGATGAACTGCAGGAGACACTGTAAGTCACAAGACCAGGTAGGAAGCCAGGAGGGCACTCACAATGGTGGACAACGCATCGACAACAGATGCACCCCAGCCGTTTCGCCCGTCTGTCCAGCTCTCCGTAACGGGGGTGAGGTCGTCATGCGGGAATGCGAACTCCCTGTTCAACAGCGAGCCCGATCAGACACAGCACATGCCTGGCATCACTGGATACCCACTTGTACGCGTTCCAGCTGTCCAGGAAGATGTTCTTCACATCCTGCCTGTGCTTCGCTGCACTCGGGGGCAGTACGATGAACGGGTTCTGGATACGCGCGCCAAACGCGCTGGAGACGCACGCGAGCGCGACGACGCAAATGCGGAGCGACACCATCACGGCCCTCGACGAGATGGATGGTGGATGAGCACGTACGGGGGAGAGGAGGGAGGCGCGACGAGCCGGCCTCGCGTGGAGGGCGGCCTTATATCCGGCGGGGAACCCTTACCAATAGCATGCTTCACTTCCAGGTGGCAGGCTCTTAGCCCCAGACGCATGCGGCCCGCTGGCCACTGTCGGCGCGACCTGACAGCCTCCGACAGCGTCGCTTCGCTTCGGGACGCCGTCGCCCTGGCTGGGGACGGGAGGGAGTGCCTGACCAGTGACCTCACCCACCAGTTATTTTGGCCTTGGAATGGGTCAGAACGCTGCCGAGGAAGGATGGGGACCATACGCTCGCTCACCTGATAGCACGCGAGCGCAGATGACAACTTCTGATGAATACGGAGAGCATCAATCTGAGCCATGCCAGCAGTCGACGCCGGGCGGGCGGACGTTGTTCTGCGAGTCACGGTGGCCGACGGGATCCTGGCTCCGCGCTACGTCCGAGCGTAACGTATTTGAGGGCCTCGTACGACCTGGTGCCTCCGGTGAATCGCCGGAGCTGTGAGGAGTTGTGCAGCTTCGAGCACTCACCTGAGGAAACCCGACGAATTCTTTGCAGCGAGAAGTCCGAGTCGTCCACGCGCGAACACGCGAGCGGCATCCAAATTCTGATGCGGCCGCGTCGTCCGCTGGCCCCATGATACCGGGAGCGCATGATGGAAGCTGAAGAAGCAGCGTTGCGAGCATGTGAGTGACTTCGGATAGTGTATTGATAATGTAGCATCGAGACTCGATCGAAGACATATGGTAAGAGCTATCTGGAAGCAGCACAACGACATTACGACAACTAGCGCTTGGGGTGAGAACGGACCTAGATAGCCAGATAGCACTCTGTCCGAGCAGCACGCACAGCAGAGCAGCATTGAGCATTTGAGGTACATTTGGATAGATATGAGCACGGGAGAGATGAAGGAGATGGGGGAGGCATTTGTGACCATGAAGCACGGTGTTAACGGGAAAGTGATGTCACGCAGGATCGTCGATCGCGCCAGCGGCCTTCTGGCGGTAGAAGTCCTCGTCCGCTAGCAACAAGATTAGATGCCTAAAGAGCCGGCGGTAGGTGTCAGGCAACGTCATAGAGACTGCTAAGAGAGGCGTACTTCTCTTTCATATGGGAGATGAGCCCGTTGAAGGTCATGAGCCGGGGTGGATGCGGCTCAGAGGTAGAGGAGTGCGGCTTCGTGCAGTGTCGACAGACGAAGACCTTCTGATCCCTCTCGGGCGTGGTGTTCCGGGATACCTTGAGGAGTTTCTTCGCCAAACCGTGCTCAATGGGCGGTTCAACAGGGCCGTTTGCCAGCGTGAAGCTGCAGTCGACATGGCGTTTGCAGTGTCGATCCTGGGCCCCCAGATGAATGATCTGACCAAAGGGAAGCAAGGCGAGCAACCTACCACACTCCGGACGTCCATGATGCACGGGCACGACTGGCACTGCACGCGGTCTCCGAGCCCGTCCGCAATCCGAATGGAATCCACATCTTCTGGCGTCGTGCCACAAAGCGATAGCACCTGCGCGATCGCATCTACGGCCTTCAAGCAGGAACCGAAGAACACTCGGTCAGTCGATGTACGGTGCGCGGCGAAGATGCGTCAAATCAAGAGACTCGTACCCGCTGATCTGGAACGAAGCGATCTGCAGACCACTTCTCCTTGTTCCTCCTCTTCTTGGGGAGGTGGGCGCACACATGCTCGCACGCGCGCGCAAAGTCCATCCCGCCGTCTTCCGGGACCTTCTTGCTCCCCGGACTCGCAGCGGCGTCGCACCGCGTGCAGCGGAAGCGGGCGGTGAGTCGGTCGACGGGATGCAGTCTCCTCCTACTCAGATTCTTCCATCCGGGGAAGCCCAGGACCGCAGCGAGCCCTGCCCGTGCTGCCTCGCGCCACTGCTCGAGATTCTCCGCGAGGACCGAGGAAACGAACGGGTCGCGGAGCGTGTGCTGCTCCGACCCGGAGGGCCCGGCCTCGTAGATCTTGACCACAGACAGCTTGCGGAACTCCTGCAGGTTGGGGAGGACGTGGGCGGGGAGCTCTCGGGTGTGCATGTGGTCCCACTCGCTCCGGACTTGCTTGAGGCGGATTTGTTGAGCCTTTTCCTGCTCGCGATGCACCTTGCGCTCCCTGTGTGCCGCAATCTCCGCATCCAGAAGGCCCCGAATCGCATCTATGTCTGTTGGAAGAGTCAGACGTTGAAAAGGCCGAAGATACGGGCGACGCACCCTCGTCGGTGACTGGCTCGAGGGAACGGTTCCGACTATGGTGTAGGAGGCGGTACGAAGGCGCTTGGAGAAGGTCGCGAGGATGCCAGCCCTGCGATTGGGCGAGTGAAGTAGCTCTGATGTCGCATGTGAGGTCGACAGGCAGAGGATCGTGGTACTCAACGAGGTACTCACTTGGCGTGGTTTAGTCGCAGTACTTCCTTTCGCCGTGCCTCGTAGGAACGGCCCCAACGGATGAGCTGGTTGCAAAGCTGCGAACGTGCGCAGTCAGTAGATGCATCTCACTTCCTAACCACAGACAAGACGTACGTCTCTCTTCGCTGGCATGAGATCCGCCAGAGCCTGTTTCTCCTTGACATAGGCGGCGACAGCTTCTTCCCCGAGGTGGTGAACCTTCTTGTACTCGTCGACGGCCTGCAGCCAGTCATCGCCCCGGACTTTTACGCCCATGTCATACACTAGGGCCAGAGGTGAGGGGCAGTCGTCCCAGATTGGGAGGCTTAAACTCACCGTTTCTGCGTTCGAGCTGTGGAAGCCAGTGCACGAACTCGGGATACTCGACTTCTTCTTGTGGGGTAACGCGGTGGAGTGCTGTTGCACTGCGAAGGTCCTGTAAGCTCATGATGTTCCACATCTCGGACGGAAAAAGAAGAAGGTCTTTCTCATGATGATGCACCTCCCGTGTGCGCCGCTGTCGTGAATGTATAGCTCAAGCACTTGGGCATTTTCGTGCCAACGCACGACCAGACGCTAGTTAAGAGAGTGTCTGAGAGAACTTACTGCCAGCTCGCCAAGCACTTCGGCTACGGACGAGGAAGCTCAGTCAGTGTGGCCCACCACACCTAGTTGAGTGGCTCACCCTATCGCAGATACAAGCGCGCAGGGCGAAGGAGTGGTACATCTCCTTCGTCCTCTTCTGGCAGACCTATCGAGAGCGTCAATGCTGCGCTTGATACCTAGCATGGGGGCTCGCATACTTACCTCGCAAGTCTTGCTGTCAAACAGGAACGCAGCATACGACGCCTCCGTGAAGTCAGGAGTAGGATCTGGTATCGGCTGCGGCTGACACCTCGCCCGCGCCTGGCGCCAGATGAAGTCGGTGGCCTTGTTGTTCGACAAAACGGCGCAGAAGTGCTTGCTCGTCCGTGCAACTGCGAGGATATCCCGCGGGGATGGTAAGTAAGACAGTACCTCCGCCAGAAGTTCCAGCGGTAGCAGCGTCATGTAGCACTTGTGTAGCGGTGCTGCTGCATCTTCGGGAGCTTCCGGTGCATCATCCACAGGAGGCGGGGAAGGAGACTGTTTGCGCCGTTTGTGTTCGTGTTCCATGTTGTCGAGCAGAAGACTAGGTGAAAAATGTGAGCTACCGCAGCACGGCGGTACACGGGCTTGGCTAAAGATTAGCTTGATTCAAAACAAGTGAGATTAAGTAAGGCATACCTTGTACTCGAGATCCGTGTACTCGATATACGACTGCAAGCAGCAAGCAGTGGTTAAAAAAGGAGAGCAAAAGCGGATGACCGTGACGGGAGTCGGAAATGATCTGATAGACCAAGATAGACGCCATGGTTCTTATCTGCTTAAAGTTACAGTACTATCACTCCGCCAGTTCTGCAAGTATGGACCTCTCTCATCCCATATCTCCTACAAATCTTCGGCGAACTGGGCGCTGTTTGATTCATGCTATAGCTCCTGTATGTCGGTGTATCTGGTGAGCTTTAGAGAATTGAATGTGGAGATGTGCGTGCTGGCGAGGATTTATTTCGTTTCTCCCACGATGTTGCATACACCTCGGGCGGTTCTGCAAAGCGGTTTTGCACCCTACTGCACCTCGCTCACCGCTTCATCCTTTTGCACCACACAACATCGGGGTTGCGCAAATGCCTTTTATACCATGTATCTGGCGTTCTGCCTGGAAAATTAGAGAGCAATGTACTTTGTATGGTGAGATCTTGCTAAGCCCCGGAAAGCGCCGTGTAGCCGAGGAGTGTTTTTTCGTCTTTCACTTCTCGACTCCTCGACATGCCTGCGCAAACACTACATACGTTCCTGAAGTGAATTGTAATGACCTATGATTTAATTGGGATGAATGATGCAGCGGGGGACGACCAACAGGGGTATTGAAAAATTCGAATACTTGCAGAACTGGCGGAGTGATAGTACTAATCACCTTCATACTCGGGCGCTTAGCTTGCTCCTTGAACAACCAATGACACCATCACCATCTTCACCGCTGCTTCCAAGTCTCGACAATTTGTGGACACCACATTCTCCCCTAAATGCTATGAGGCGGCTCGCAGAAGGCATTGATGGAGGCATCAGCGCTCGCAGAGTGATGATAATCGCCGAGTTCAGTGCCCGTCAAAGACCACAGTCACTCTCGACAGCCTCTACGAGCGTAAACGTGCGCCGGGGCACTCCTTCGTATACCATATGCTTTACATTCAAACAGCATTGCGCCGCCGCCTCCCAGCCCCAGTACGGTCCGTCCAGTGTATGGCTGTAATTGCACAGTGATTAACGTGGTCATCACCGCCCGCATGTCAGTCGACTGATCCAATGGCCCGTATGAGATAGTCCGCCACCAACTTTGGCCGAGGAGTTGTGCAGAGCGCGGCGGTCGCCATGGTCATTCAGCTTCTGCATCTTGGCTTCTCACCATACAGAACCGCCCCATTGGCCTTCACCATCGTCAAAGCAAACGTTTGAAAGATGGGACGGAATGCTAAAGTCTAACATCTAGGGCGCAGAGTTACGCCCGTGCCAATAATAGCCCACGTATGGTCAGCCCGGTGAGCTTTCGGTTGATGAGCGCGCTGTAGTACCATAGCCGAACTCCACATAGGTTTCTGCGGCTATTCTAGGGACGAGGGTCCTAACGACGCTGCACTGCAGTTGCATGCTTCGAAAGCCTGTGATCAGCCCACGGAGCCGCCCTCGAGGAGCGATAAATATCGCCGCCGGGCGGTCTGGCACCTCACCTTCCCCCCTCGAGGTCACCGTTGTTCCTTTCGTTCTCCCGGTTCTTTTCTCAACACTCGCTCAACATGGTCGCAGCAGGACTGCTCATTCTTTCTTCCCTTCTTTCGCTCGCGCTGGGCCGGCCCAGCGCGGTGCACTCCGAATTCGTCGTCCGTGACCAGCGCAGCGAGGTGCCGCTCGGGTTCAAGCCTGGCAATATCCGCAACTTCATCCCCCTGGCATGCTCCGTTTGACCATTGCTCTGCCTCAAAACAACGCAACGGGTCTACAAGCTTCACTCCTGGATGTCAGCGACCCCACCAGCGAGAACTACGGCCACCACCTCTCGAAGTCCGAGGTATGTCCGCTTATTGTCGCTACTCCAGCTTGCAGGTTCATTGACGGCTTTTCCAGGTCGAGCAGCTTGTTGCTCCCAAGGCCGAGAGTTCCAAGGCGGTGAGCGACTGGCTGAGCAAGAACGGCATCTCGCCCGACAGCACGTCTGCGTCCGGCGACATGGTCACGATCAAGGTTCCCGCTGAGAAGGCGAACGCATTGCTTAACGCGAACTTCACGACCTACACGCACGAGGCGTCCAACACGACCATGGTCCGCACGCTTGCCTACTCGCTGCCCTCTGACCTGCAGGAGCACGTCGCGTTCATCTACCCCACCACCCAGTGCGTCCAGGCGTTCTCATAAACTTTGCCGCGATAGCTGACATGCTGCATTTTAGGTTCATCCCACCTGCCAGTCGCAAGGCTGCTGTCAAAGTCATCCAGCCTTTCCGCAAGACCAAGCGCTCCCAGTCGAAGCGTGCCGACATCCCTTCGCAGTGCGCTCAGGTCATCACGCCCCAGTGCTTGCAGGCGATCTACAACATCCCGCCTACGCCTGCGACAGCAGCGGGCAACAGCCTCGGTGTCAGCGGTTTCGGTGGCGAGGTTGCCAACCAGGACGATCTGAAGGTAAACGACGGATTTCGGCGATAACGTGTCTGAGACATCCGCTGACCGCCCATGCGATCACAGGATTTCCTCGCACAGGCCCGTCCTGATATCACCAACAGCACGTTCGCTGTTCAATCAGTCGATGGTGGCTCCGATGATGGTCAGGGGACGACTGAGGCGGTATGTCCATTCAGCTGCACTGCTTCTCATGTCAACGGTTGTTGATCATGTCTGCTTCGACAGAGTCTCGACATCCAGTACACCGTTGGCCTGGCGACGAACGTGCCTACGACATTCGTCTCGGTTGGCGACCAGAACCAGGATGGCGACCTCGGGGGTTTCCTGGACATCATCAACTTCCTCCTGGCCCAGGACGACCCGCCCCGCGTTCTCACGACCAGCTTCGGCTTCGACGAGGCGCCATTCGCATCGCAGGCGCCAGACCTCGCAACGTAAGCAATTCCCCGCCTTTCTGCCATGTTTGAAGGCTGACAGATTCCACCAGTACCCTTTGCAACGCCTACGCACAGCTCGGGGCTCGTGGAACTTCCGTCCTTTTCGCATCTGGTGATGGCGGTGTCTCTGGCCCACAGGCCAACGACGCATGCGATGGACAGGCCTTCTCCCCGACCTTCCCGTCTGGCTGCCCCTTGTAAGTGCACCCGCATCTTCGCCATCTGTTCATCCGCCCACGTATCCACCTTCTACGCAGCTTGACGTCTGTCGGAAGCACGCAAGGTATCAACCCTGAGACCGCCGCAGCGTTCACCTCCGGCGGGTTCTCCAACATCTTCGCGCAGCCCGACTACCAGGCCGACGCCGTCGCGGGCTACCTCAAGACCCTCGGCAACACGAACGCGGGCCTGTTCAACCCCAAGGGCCGCGCGTTCCCTGACGTCTCCACCCAGGGCGTGCAGTTTGCCATCGAGGTCGCGGGCCAGCTCCAGGGCGTCGACGGCACAAGCGCGTCGAGCCCGACGTTCGCCAGCGTCGTCGCGCTCCTCAACGATGCCCTCCTGAACGCCGGCAAGAGCCCGCTCGGGTTCCTGAACCCCATGCTGTACTCGCAGGGCGCGGCGGCGCTGAACGACATCACGTCTGGTAGCAACCCGGGCTGCGGCACCGACGGCTTCCCCGCTGTTGCAGGGTGGGATGCGGTGCGTCGACTTTGTATTCTTGTATAGCATTGGGGCAGGTTGGCTGACGTGCGGGCATAGGTCACTGGTCTTGGCACGCCCGACTTCGCGAAGCTGCTCACGCTCGTCACTGGCAGCGCTGCCAGCGGCAACAGCTCCGACGCCTCTGGCCAGGACGCAGGCACTGGTAACTCGACCTCCACTGCGACCGACTCCTCCGCTGCCAGTGCGACTGACTCCGCCGCTGCAACTGCGACCGAATCTGCGGCCGCCACTGCGACTGACTCTGCAGCAGCCACTGCAACCGACTCCGCTGCTGCCACCGCTACCGACTCTGCTGCTGCTACCGCCACCGCCTCTAGTGGCTCGAAGAAGCAGCAGCAGAAGGGCGGCAAGGCAGACAAGCAGGGCAAGGCGGCACAAAACAGCAAGCAGGCGGCGCAAAACAGCAAGCAGGCTGCGAAGCAGGACGGGCAGGCATAGGGCGGTCGCGGATTCGGACTTCCGTTGGACTCGAACTCTGGATGAGCTGTTCTGCGAGGATGTATCATAACATGTCGTTGAGTATTGAACTGGAGACAAACGGTGACCTCTTCTCCCATACCCCTCATGTCTGCCCGGTGCGGATTCGTCACTCATGGTGTGAGGCGTTGCGGTTCCGCCGCGAGCAATACTGAAACGTCGGTCGTCAGGTCTGTGACTGCGAGCAGGATGTCGGTGAGTGATCGATAGTTGGGTGCGGTGTGAGTCATAGCTTACGCCTGCCTTCTTGCCTTCGATACCCCGTGGTGCCCACTTGCCGTGAGATTCAAATTGGTTTCACTGGGCGAGGCGCGTGTTCACTGCTTCGCAAGCTTGAAGTCGATGCAGCCTGCAGGCGGGAGTTGGTCTGCTGGCCTGCGCTGCCAGCCTCCGAACCGTTGGTACCGCACGCGGCTGCTATCGCGGTCTGCGACGAGCACAAGGGGATAGGTTCGGTTGTCTCGGGACGCGTCGAAGGATCGCGAGGAAGACTCGACTCCTCGAGGCGGATGCAAATATCTGTAACCATCGGCGTCGACTCGTCAAGACAAGTCGAGACTCGGGATATCTGGTAAGCCACGCGAATCCTGTCGCGAAGCTCGAACGAATGGAGGTGAGAGGGACCCTCGGGCGCAAACAGCACCAAACCTCGTCGGACGTGAGCGCACCTTTGCTGGCCGTGTGGCATGCTGTGACTTCCTGAGTGCATGCGCCCGCAGATGAGACACGGGTACAATACGGGTAAGTACTGTACAATAATGATGTGCTTTTTTGTCCAGGTCAAAGTCCTTCTCGCGTTGTTCTCGCATGACATTGACCTGCGCAAGTTGACAAGACAAGCCCACAACACCTTCACAGATCAAGCCTCGAGGTTCAAGTACGCGACGATTCTGACGAGGAACATCCGGAAACGCAGAGGTTTGAGGAACCATAGCGACCGGACTTGCTCGACAATGGTTCGCAGAGATCACGATCATCGCATGGGCGGAGGCCGCCAAGCGAAAACGGCTACATGCGCGCTCCGGCTCGGCGCCGGCCGTCCGCCGGCGACGTGGAGCGACAATATCGAGCTTCGTTCATACAGTCACATCCGTTTTGTTCGAGAGGTATGTACTAGTCACATGGCTGTGGTTAAGTATCGCTGACCTCTGTACCAAGCCATGAAACAGGACTCCTGCACGTATGCCTCCGCGACAACCCGACACACCCAGCCGGAGCTGCCGACCGTATGCCAAGGCCGGACGCTGCAGCCGGCGGGACTGTGCAACCAGCGACGAAAGCTCGATCATATGGTCTTTGATACGGCTTGACGACAGTCGGAGGCGGCTGAACACTGCCAGGCTTCCGTTAAATATCCCGTCCGCACGCTGGTGAGCACCCACCTTTTGCCCTCGAGGTCACCCGTGGTCCCTTCGTTTCTCATCACTCTCTTTCCCTACTTCACAATGGTTGCAGCCGGTCTGCTCGTTCTCTCTCTCTTCTCTCTCGCCCTCGGCAGGCCCACCTCGGACTCGCGCGATGACCTCCATGTGCTGCGTTCCCGGTCGGCGGCTCCTCGCGGTTTCACTTGGAAGCAGAAGGCCACTGCGGAGACAATGCTGAACCTCCGCATTGCGCTTGTCCAGAACAACGCCACCGGTGTGGAGTCCGCTCTGTACGATGTCAGCAACCCGGCCAGCGAGAACTACGGTCACCATCTTACGAAGGCTGAGGTACGGTGTATGCTTGCTTGGGGAGTGCGGTAAGCCTTATCCGGTCTTCAGGTCGAGGCGATGGTCGCTCCCTCTGCGGAGAGTGTGCAGAAGGTCACAGCATGGCTGGGCAAGAACAACATCACTGCCACGAAGATCTCTCCTGCTGGTGACTGGTTGGGCATCAACGTGCCGGTCAGCAAGGCGAATGCTCTACTCAACGCCGACTTCAGCGAGTACCTCGTCGATAAGACAAACACGACTGCCGTCCGTACTCTGGCCTACTCCGTCCCGGAAACGCTCAAGGATCACTTGGCGTTCATCTACCCGACGACGCAGTGAGTACCTTCCTCTCGCCACTTATGACACTCCAGCTAAGCAATTGGATCAGCTTCATTGAGCCTGCGCAGAAGACCACGCCCTCGTTCCAGATCGTCGATCTCCCGAGCACCTCCAAGAGGCGTCGTTCGCGGCGTGCTGCTGTCCCCGCCGCTTGCGACCAGCAGATCACCCCGGAGTGCTTGCAGGCTCTCTACAACATCCCCACCACGCCTGCGTCCGCGAAGGGTAACAGCCTTGCTGTCAGTGGGTTCATCAATGAGATCGCCAACCAAGACGATTTGAATGTGAGTATCGCATGGTTAGTGGACATGCATTGATTACGTAGCTGACATTCATTCATAGGAATTCATGTCCGTTCTCCGTCCCGACTCTCCCACCGGTTCCTTCAACGCTGTCTCCGTCGACAAAGGTATTACCAACACCAAGAGCCCGGGTACGGTTGAGGCTGTACGTATTCAGCGATAATCAGGTGTCTCATGTTACTGACTGTGCGCCGTAGACCTTGGATATTCAGTACACGGTCGGCATTGCCACTAACGTGCCTACGACTTTCGTCTCGGTTGGCAACCAGAACCAGGATGGCGATCTCGGCGGTTTCCTCGACATCATCAACTTCCTTCTAGACCAGGACGCCCCGCCCCTTGTCCTCACCACCAGTTTCGGGTTCAACGAGATTGGTTTCGAGCAAGAGCCTGACTTGGCAGTGTGAGTGACCTCATTGCGAACTGCGACGACTCGACGCTCATGACCCTCACAGGAGCTTGTGCACTGCGTACGGCCAACTCGGTGCCCGTGGCACGTCGATCCTCTTCGCCTCCGGCGATGGTGGTGTCTCCGGTTCTCAGTCCAACGACGCCTGCAACGGCCAGGCGTTCATACCCACCTTCCCCTCCGGCTGCCCCTTGTACGTTCGCGATCTTCACTTGTCCCTCTTCGTAGTTTCTGACCTTTGTCACAGCCTCACTTCCGTCGGCAGCACCCAGGGCATCAAAGAGGTCGCTGCTGACTTCTCGTCCGGCGGCTTCTCGAACATCTTCGCTCGCCCCAGCTACCAGGACGACGCGGTGGCCGCCTACCTCGACAAGCTAGGCAACACGAATGCCGGCCTCTTCAACCCGCAGGGCCGCGCGTTCCCCGACGTCTCCGCGCAGGGTGTCAACTTCGTCGTCGACGTCGGCGGCCAGGGCCAGGGTGTCTCCGGCACGAGCGCGTCGAGCCCCACGTTCGCGAGTGTCATCGCGCTCCTGAACGACGAGCTCCTCAACGCCGGCAAGGCACCGCTCGGCTTCCTCAACCCCCTCCTCTACTCGACTGGCGCTGCCGCCCTCAACGACATCACCGAGGGCAGCAATCCCGGCTGTGGCACCGACGGCTTCCCCGCGGAGGCCGGCTGGGACCCCGTCACCGGTCTCGGTACGCCCGACTTCGCGAAGCTCTTGACCCTCGTCACAGGTAGCGCGGCGGGCAGCAACGCTGGCAGCAACTCGACCGCGTCGGCGACCGCCGTCGCTACCGAGTCCGCTACTGTCACCGCATCCAGCGCGGCGGCGAGCACGACGACGACGAAGAAGGGCCACCACAACCACAAGAACAACTAGGCTGCGAGAGGGCACAGGGTTCGCGATGCTGTTCTTTTACTTTCTACTTGGGCGTGCTAGTGTAGGTGACAAAGCGGAAATATGAGAGCGAAGGCCACCACGGTTTCTGACCTCGATGTGTTCTGGTGTGCGCGTGAACTCGACTTGCCTTCAGCACGACATACTTACTCATAATGCTGGTGTGTCGGCGCGTTCTGTCAACTTGTCAAGGTGTATAACCGCCCATTCAATTGGAGGCTGTGCCACGGCCAACTCATCCTCTGACCACGACCACGACCACGACTGCATCAAGGGCCATTCCCACTGCATACACCACAGCAACTACCTCATGCGGTGAGTGCGTCGCCATTGAGCGCAAGTCAGTACGAAGCTGATCCAGACTACGTGTACCGTGACCCCGAACAGAGCTTTCGATGCGATTGTTGGATACCAGCACTGCGAGATTTCGGCACATCGACAACGCTAATCAAGCACCATACGCAATTCTCTCGCACGTATGGGACCATGCGGACGGCGAGCAATCTCTGCAGGCGAGTGAATGCAGTAGTGATGAGTTGCGGGGCAGCAAGTAACCTGCATTCATCATGCAGGATATCCTTGAGGTCCACGAGTACACCCAACAAACCCCTCGAGACGCCGCAGTAGCAACTGAGGCATGTCCACCGGCGTTGACCATCCTGTCTGCGAAGATCAGAGGCTGTTGTGTCTTCGCTAGGGTTAACGGATACCGGTACGCCTGGGTGGACACGTGCTGCATCGACAGGACGAGCAGTGCGGAGCTTTCGGAGGCGATCAACTCGATGTACGAGTGGTACTCGCAGGCTACGATCTGCTACGCCTTCCTCGAGGACGTCGACGATAGTGAGGACCCGCGAGGACCGAATTCGCGCTTCCGCAGGAGCAAATGGTTCAAGCGTGGGTGGACGCTACAAGAGCTCATAGCTCCTGCCGAGGTACTCTTTCTCTCCCGAGAGTGGCAAATCTTGGGCACCAAGGACAGCCTTTCGGATGTAATCGAGGAAATTACGGGCATCGATCGCGATATCCTCACTCATGGACGGTCTCTTGACTCCGTTAGTGTCGCTCGGAGGATGTCCTGGGCGGCAAGGCGGGAGACGACTCGCGAGGAAGACGAGGCATATGCGCTCATGGGTATCTTCGGCGTGCACATGCCGACCATCTACGGTGAGGGTCGCAAAGCCTTCGTGCGACTCCAGAGAGAAATCCTAGAGCACTGCCCGGACCAGAGCATCTTCGCCTGGGGACACATCTTCGCGGACCACACCATGATCAAGGCGGGCTTCCAGGTTTATACCGGACCATTCCCCACGGGACCATTCACATCACGCCAGACGTGGCAACCTGTCTCTACGCCTACCGAAGACTCCTGCTTATTCGCGTCCTCTCCTGCGGCGTTCGTCGACTCTGCCGACATCACCCCTCTCCCGCTGGGGATCTTCTCTCAGCGCATCTGCCTCCTGTTATCACCCCCGCATTACACAGTCACTAGCTACGGCGTGCACATTCAGCTCCCTGTTCTCGTGAACAGTGGAGCGCGGATGTTCACACTGGCCGTCCTCGCATGCCAGGACGCTTTCGGGCATCTCGTAGCTCTTATGATGCACTCAGTGGCGGATACAAACCAACATACCATAGGCAACCGGCTCCTGCTGCTCCATAGGGATATCAGTCCTGACCCGCATGATCGTTTAGAGGAAGGACAAGTCGATGAGGATGACGATCCAAGCGTCTGGCAGCACGAGGGTCTCTATTACCGCTGCACGACCATCCTTCCGGCGACGATTCCCTCATCGCGCGTCCCGCAAGCGCCATCACACCCTGGCTCATTCGCACATGGTCCAACTTTCCTACTCGGCGACTTTTATATCCCATCCCACCGAAACTTGACCGCGATCTCTCGACGCGAGTCTGCACTGGCATCCATTTCCGACACTGACGCAAATGCCTCCGTCACTTTCAGCATAGTGGGACCCTGCCAGATAACCTTCCCGCGGTGGTTACCTTCGCAATTGGCGCAGTTCGGCTACAAGTTCCTTCTGCCAAAACCACACCGTGGAGCGCGCCACGTCCAGAGCTCCATCCTCGCTCTCGACTGGAGTCATTCGTGGTTCCGCGTCATCACGCTGGTGAATGATAGCATCACGGTCGGCATCCATTTCCTGCTCTGTCCCCATAGCACATCCGACCTCCCTCCGGTCCACGCCACCGTTGCGTTCCACGGTGAGCCGGACCCTTTCCATCGCAGTGCCTTTCGTCAAGCGCCTTCATGCGACGTCGAGCACGTCGACCACTGGCCGAACGCCTCCAAGTCTTTCTACGACTGCGCCCGAGGGACGTCCGTCCGTCTGACATTCAGTCGGGGCTCGCTGGGCGGGCGCGACATGACGGATAGCTCCTCATCAGCCGGTGTGCAGAGCCCGGTGTACAGTGTACTCATTGACGTCGGCTCTTTGACCGTGACGGACGGTACCATCATGCCCCCAGCGAGCTCTCGAAGGCCTGTCTTACTCGAGCGCGAGTGGGAATGGAAGGGCGCGGACTACTGGACTGACGGACAGGAGAATTCATCTGACTCAGATTCCGAGGCTATGAGCGATGACAATGGCATCAGTATGGTGGAGGAACACCCGGTCAACTTCGTTTCTGTGCGCTTTGTCGGCGACGCCACCTAAAGGCCCTTTGTGCTAATTGGTGGCGATGCGCTATATGTATAGCGTCTGCACCACTTCCTCCGTGACCACCACGTACAGGTTGCTACCCACAGGGGACACCATCTCCGTTGTAAGTCAGCCTACAAGTCGCTCTCGTGCACACTGTAACTCACGATGAAGGTTACGCCCAGCTCCAGCGGTGCTTGCGAATGAAAACCTGGTCTGCCATCGTCTCGAGTGGCTCCTGCCCTGTCATGGTACGTCCACTGCTTCCATTCACTGCAGGCGTGCACGGTACGACTGAGTCTTGCAGATGCAAACCCCCTCCCAATCTGTTTCTATCCTCAACTTCGACATCCTGGACCTTGTCTGTCAGGAGTTATACGACAAACGTGCTCTGGTATCGATATCTCAAACGTGCTCTACTCTCAGGCAGAGTGCCGTGCGTAGGCTCCTCAGCATGGGTCCTATAATCATCGGACACGAGCATTCCCTTCGCCTCTTGCACCGCTTTGTCTCGGCGGACCCCACAAATCGGTATCCCTACGTCCGCATGCTCGATTTGAGTATCCCCTGCCTCTACGCTTGTGCCGAAGAGGGCACCTCACAGCGTATCGCGGATATCATACAACAATCCACCTGCCTCGAGACCTTGTTTCTCCGCTATTGCGACTTCTTATTCAGCCTTCCAGACTTTTCAAAGGTTGTGGCTGCCATCAATGCCTTGACATCCCTCCGACGCATCCGGTTCAACATGTGGAACGACCAGGTCACCTCAATTGTGCGCCACATGCAGTCCCCGATTCGACGTCTGGAAGTGGGGGATATCTCCCAGGTGGAGACTGATGACGATTGCATCGCACTTTCTCGGTTGGAACCTGTCGTGGGACCACTTGCTGCCACCATAGAAGCCCTGCATTTGCCAAGCGTTTACCTTCACCCTGGCTCGCCGTTCCAGTTCCCTCGCGTGCGCTCTCTCGGTATCGACAGATCCGCAGATCGTCCGTCCCTAGATGCCCTCCTGCGCATGTTTCCCGGACTCAGCGGGGGCTCACTCTCGATTGCGTGCCACGTCTTCGTCGACGGTGATCCACTCAATGAAGACGCAGAGCAGACCCTCGTCCGCAGCGAGAACAGGGATCAACAGGTGGAACGCTCATGGACCCACCTTGACCGACTCGATGCCGATCCCATCGGGTTATATATGCTGGGACTGAGGTGTCCCGTTCGTGTCCTCAACCTGCGTTGTAGTCCCTGCTGGACTCAGGAGCCCCACGTCGTCGAGGTACTGCGAGACACAAAGCCGTGTTGTCTGCGGTTGTCTGCATGGGTTAGCGACACCCGTAGCGCGTTCATCGACTCCGTACCGCCCGAAGTTGCACAGAGGATGACGCACCTCTCCCTCAACATGGCCTTGCTAGCGCCGAGCGCTGTGTCTGGCAGAAGCACCCACCAGGATAAATTCAGTATCACAGCACTCCTCGTGAGTACAAACTCAGGCTCGCTACCACGGCGCATAGTTACTGAGAGTTGCTTCGTGCAGGGAAGGGTCATGCATGTCCTCAAGTCCACTCGGTTGACCCACCTCCACGTCGCGATCACAACCGACCCGGCCGCGGCCAAGCAACTGTGGACAGACTTCATGCTCGAGATCCGGGTCCTAGACCTCAACACATGGGCCGCACAGTTCGCGTGCGCCCTCCCGAACCTGCGTTTCATAGCCTTCACCATTGACCCATATGCTGCCTTCATGTATACATTCGCGAGGGGGTGGCGAGTCATGCGGGGCGGTGCGGCAGTCCCAGGAGCCTCCAGCGGCGGACCGGTGGTGGAACTGCTCGACTATTATGCCACACGTCAAGTGCTTCGGGATGAAGAGCTGGTGTTGTGAGACTCGTAGAGCAGGGCCATGGGGAGTTCTGATGACCGTTCCGCAATGGCAGGTCAACAAGGCGAGTCCTAGGAGATAATGAGGTTATTACACAGTACTACGATCGACGTCCAGACTACAATTTCTATGTATCCAATGATATGAGTCCTACAGGCATAGTTCTCCGTATTCTGACTCGACTGGACGACGCCGCCTGTGACCACTTCGAGTAGTTCACTATAGTCCGGCGTACCCAGCCCAGTGACCTGGGGAATGGTTGTGAGGACATAGATCCAAACAGGTATGTAGAAGGTAAACACTTACCGGATCCCAACCAACATCGGTCGGAAAGCCGTCCGTGCCGCATCCAGGATTGCTGCCAGAAGTTATATCGGTGAATGCCGCAGCACTCGCCGAAGAATACAGCAACGGGTTCAAGAACCCAAGCTTCGGCTTCCCGGCCGTCAGCAGTCGGTCGTCAAGAAGGGCGATGATGCTGGCGAACGTTGGGGCGGCCATGCTTGTTCCAAACGCGGACTCGTAAGTGCCGGCATAGTTAATGAGGTAGTTTACCCCATGTGCGGACACGTCGGGGAACGCGCGACCGGAGGCGTTGTACCTGCCCGTGTACGTAGAGCCCAGTCCTAGCAGATATCCTTCCACGGCCGCGTCTTGGTAGGATGGACGCTGGAATATGTTGGAGAATCCGCCGGAGCTCGAGGTCCAGGCTACCTCCGGCTCTAGTCCTTGGGTCGCACCTACGGATGTGACGCTGACAACGGCTCAGACAGTGAGCCTCCGATGACGAGAGGAGGCATGCTCACTAGGGGCATGTGGAGGGGAACGTCGGGACAAATGGTTTGTCGACGCAGTCTGCAGGCGTCTGCAAGAAACCTCCTGCAACGCCACAATCTCCTGCCGCAAATATCACCGATGTCCCCATTGCTCCAAGACGCGCGTACGCATTGCACAATGTTCTGAATAGTCCATTATATCAGAGACAAGATCCCCGATCGCACGGAGATGAACGTACTGCGCGAAGCTTGCGAGACCCTCGGTCTCCTGAAAGACATAGCTCGTGGTGATAACCGACGGAAGCTGATCCTGCGTGAGGAGAAAGTGCACTTCGTTGAGCAGATCATCCGTGGTCACTCCATCTGCATCTTGATTCGTCTTGAGGTATGTGATGGGCACATTAGTGGCCAAGCCAACGGTGATCTGGCTGTCCGAGTTCTGCGAATGATGTTGAGGGTCTCGGGATGTTTAGCGATATTGCGAGGGAGACATACAGCTTCAAACGTTCCTTGACCGCCATTTGATGATGCACCATCGGTAGATAGCACCTGGAAGTTCGGGTTCTTGATGTCCGTCCTGAACTTGGACAGGTATCCCTTGACCAGGGTTAGCGAAGACAGCGACCGGATGTAGGCCTCCTCACCTTCAGGTCGTCGATGTTAGCGACTTCTTGGCCAAATCCGCTGACGTATAGACTGTTGTTCTGTGCCGTAGCAGGCTCGGTAGGAATATTGTACATTTTTTGCAGACACGAGGGTGTGATTGCATGCGCGCACGTTTCCGGTGGGCCTTTCTCTCTAGCGACTAACTCAATCATCGGAGACCGATGAGAGCGTGTGGGCGGAACGAACCTAGGATACAGACGTTGTATTCGAGAGATCAAGGCAACAGAGTCGCGACTCACTGCGTGGTTGGGTATATTAGGGTGATGTGTTCGTGGAGATGTGCGGGCAAAGCGTAGGATAGCGTCCGGATCGTCGTGGTGTTCGTGGGTTCGTGAATGTATGTCGTGAAGTTTGCGTTCAGTATCGTGTTTGCCCGTTCTAGTGGTAATCTGATTTGCAGCATGTCACCGGAGTGTGTGGCGGGTGTGAAGGCAATGCCACTTGCGTGCAACCACTGAGTCACGACTTGGAGGCTCTCGGGCCGAGGAGCAGTGTACTGCCCTAACTGAATACATGATGAGAACTGGCCGCTGCGCAATAAATCTAGAGGATAGACTCACCTCTGCGGCTGAGAGGTGAAGTCCATAATTTTTGCTTGCGGGATCGCTAACGTCCAGAAGTGCCACGTAGAGGCCGCTCTCGTTGACTTGCGGCACCGCGATGGTGAGGCGCAGCTCCTGGTCGGGCTGTGGCGCAGTGTCGTGAGGCGCATATCCTGCCGGTAGGGGGAGAGCAGACGGTGAAGACGGAGATTCTCGTATGGAAGACTGAAGACATAGTTCGACGCCTGCAGAACGACCAGAATAAAGAGGACAATCGTCAGCATGGGGTGGAAGGCTTGACTCCAAGCCCCGGCGTGAGTTCTTGTAGCAGTCGGCACCGGAGCGTCATACAACGAATCATATATGCATGTGGCCTTCGTCGCAGCTCAGCGCCACACTGCGGCGTGGAGATATGATTTTAGGCAATGAGCAAATATCGATCTCGGGTCAACCAGACAATGGGCGTGCCGCCGTTGTGCGGCTTGTCCCCGCCCGGCATGCGAAGAACGCCTTATACAATTTGCGCACGGCCGGAGGGTTTCACCTACAGGGTATCGACAGGTCCGGGATGTGGACATACGGAGAATGACGCACCGTTTACATGCTGCTACCGCGAGCAGTTGCGAGCGTTAAGTAGATAGTACGGCCCCACAACGGTGAGGCGGTGCATGCACCAACTGTCAAAGAATCCACGGCACCGTTGTCGCCTCAGAGTCTATCTAATGCGCGACAAAGGTCAGACGATGTTCGAAGCAAGATTAGAGGCACGAGGAGGACTTCCTTACCGCATTGTCGCTGACAAGCCACAGGTCATTGACCGAGGAACGCTGGTCCCAGGGCGCAGCGCTACTTACTGTATTACAGGACCTTCGAAGATAGACGGTCAAACCACAAGCAGACCTTCGAAGATAGACGGTCAAACCACAAGCAGTCCTGGTGACGACGTCGAGGCCGCGGCAAAAGACTTCGGATCTTGATTCGGAGTCAATGAAAGCGCGCATCCCCGCGCCGTGATGGAGCGAACTGTAACACCGGCAAGCCAAACAATGTGACCTGTCGCAAAAAACTGGTCATGAACCGCGCGCTGAGGAGAACAGGAGGCAGGATCGCACCGTTCGAACTGCGGTCCACTGCAGAGCTGTCACGGTGCTACGCCTAGCGTAGCGCGGTCCTGTGATAGACGGACGTCTAGTAATTTGAAGCCTCATTGGTGGCAGAAGTTCAACAAGATGTACAACCGAAGCGGAGCGCAATGCCTCGAATTTCTTGCGCGTTTTGAGTCCTGCCAGTGGGACGCATTCAGACGAAGATTGATGGAGAAACCCTAGACGAGATCGTTCGAGTAGCAACATGGATCCGTAGATAGAGTGCCAGACAGTGCTACGGTGGCGGGGGAAACTCGTTGGAGGTTTCTCGCAGAGTTAGTAACAAGGCCGATCTGGGAGGGGGGTTTATCGCGTAGTTAATAACAGTTTCTAACGTAGTTTCTCACATGGGCGTCTGCGTCCAAATACAGCCCGAACTCGTCGTTCAGTCCATCTCCCAATCTGCGTCCGTCAGCACCGTCTCACTACTGGGCTCGGAGGGTGGCATCATCCTCGTCTTTTCCTTCCCCTTCCCCGCCTTCGGGACCTCGACTGGCTTGTCTGACAACTGGTCCCGGAGCAACGGAGCTTCAAGATCGAGTTGCTCCAGCAGCCTCTCCACCTCCCACAAGTCTGCCGCGAATGTATCCACCTCGTCATCACTCGAGTCGTCATCCATCTCGTCCTCGGACTCTCCGTCTGAGACCTCGTCCTCTGGCACTTCGGCAACAGGGTTTCCTGCCAGTGCTGAGCCTGGCAAACGTCCGGCTGGAGTGGGAACCTTGCTGGTCGAACCCGGCTGCGACGTCCCGAAGATAACCCCCTTCATCTCCCGGAACTTCACCGTAGGGCGTCGAGTAGGGCTGGGCTTCTGCAAAATTTGTGCCAGGTCAGTGTGCTTCGTACGCTGTTGATACCAATCATGAACTCACGTCGGCCTGGTACTTGCAGTAGTTGCGTATCTTGATCATCCGAGTGACGGTTGCGACGTGCTGACGGTTGCGTAGATAGCTATTCATCCAGGTATATGACGACTGCGTGCGCTCGTCCACCATGGAGTTGGGAATCAAAGCGAATAGGCTACGACAGAGGAACTGTAGTGTTACGTTAGGTGAATATCATTGGCTATGCATCGTCATATGCAACATGGACTCACGGCGAGCGGCTGCGCTTCATTGGTCTTGCTTTCATCCAAAGCCGTCCACCAATCGTACGGGCTTTGTCCGGGGTATACCGGACGGTCGAACGGCCACTCGCTCTTCACAAACAAGGCGACCTGGACCTTGAGGATCTTGTTCGCTTGGGGCTTGCTCAGATTTGCAATTGGTGAGCATTTCACCTCGTATTCGGTGCGCAACATATCAAGCATGAACTTCCCTGCCCTCCTCACTCTGGGAGGATGTTTCGGCCCCTTATCCTTCGACTTCTTGCCGCCAATTTTGATGGCCTTGATTGCGAGCGGGTTCAGATCCTTCCAGAGATCGTGTCCGCGATGTTCTGGCAACTGATCAGAGGTTGTATACCCTCAGTTTGATGGCGACACTCACGGGGATCAAAGAAGAAGCCTGTATAGTAGACGTCACACGGTGCTTGCTCAATCATCTGTATCCAACGTCGATTCGTTGCCTGACGGATATCTTCTTTGACAGAGGTCTCCAGGTTGTCGTCGTGTACGATGATGTCATGGATGCTGGCCATGCATGCGAGCCAGAAGAGATACACATCGGAGACGGTCGAGTGAGTAGATTCCAGGCACTCGATCGACTTCCCGATGGGCTCAAGAACCTTGACCAGATTTTCCAGGTCTGCGCTGAACTGCCACGCCTTCGCGTTGTTAAGGAACAGGCCGTTGACATCCTGACAGACCTGGGTAAGTTCCTAGTCGCCATTCATCCGCGTTCCCTTGGCTTACCGTGATGTTGATGGTTCCCGACGTACACAGCTCACGCAATGCCGGCATGCAACGTATGAGCGACGCGGCCGCATGATAGATGCTTGCAAAGCGTGTTTTCCCGATGGAGACTAGTCCGCGTCGAATTCCGAGCTCAGCCCGCTTGCGTCGGAGGTGTTCGCGGGCATCTGTTGACTTGCTGAAGAACTTCAGCGTGCGACGAAGGTTAGATATGACCTGACATGACGGTTAGTTCCGCTACAGTCAGCTTGCACACACCGGCCACTCACGTCTTTGAAGCAATCCATCTTACAGATATCCCCGCAAAGGCGTCCTAGGCGGTGGCATGCATCAGGTAAGATCTGAATCCACGGATACTTTTCGTGGACTTGGTTCCTGGCTTTTGTCGTGTTACCGGTGTTGTCCGAACAGATTCCCCTGAAGCGCTTCGGCCCGACTAATTCAATGACCTATAGTTGACTAAGTGAGTGACAGCGACAGTCTGATCTCTGAGGATGTGCACATACGTTAACCAGGCACTCATAGTAATAGTCTCCGGTATGCGAAAAGCCAGTGCTGTCGATGCCGTCGAAGAAGAAGACTCGGCGATCCTCGGTGATGACGTGTATCGTCGTATTGGCCTGGGTCGACTTCAAGGTTCCACCATCGAAGGAGATCGTGAGATTCGACTGCGTTCGCAAGAAGTCGAGCTGCTTCTTGTCAACTGCAGAAGCTTCACTGGGTATGTGCACGTCCTCGATGGTGCTGCGTGATGCCGGTTGATACGCGCTGTTTGCAGTCGTCCATGCAGTCTTCCACTCGTCAAGGTCGACAATCCGAGGGGGATCGCACCGACACAGATCAGATTGACGATCGCCGAGTCCAGCTTGACCCGCAGCTGCTTCTTGCCCTCCTTCTTCGCGATCTCCTGTACCGAGGGTTGTGAAGCATCGCCGGGCGTGGGCTGGGATGCTGGAGTACCTGACGGCTTCTGAGGACCCAGGAAGACCTCGATGCGGCCATCACGCCGGCTAGATGCCACAGCAGACGGATTCGCCGCCAGCTTCTCGACTAGGACGCTCGGAGCTTGTTGGGCCTGGGAGCTGTTCACAGCTTGCCTGAGCTCCTGGGGGAGGTACTGGCAGGTCGACGCGTGCTTGAGTACCCGGTCCTTGTCCCGGTTCACGGGATAGTTCTTCGTGCAGCCCATGGGCGCGCCGAGACAGCGGTAGACCAGCTTGTTGCTCGCGACTAGACGCGTATAGACTGTGACCTGATCAAGCAAGACGCACGCTGGGCGACCTCCGGGTCCCTTCGCAGCAGGTTTGGTGAGATCCTGGTAGAGCGCCATCACCGGTGAGTCGTCCGCCGCTGTTCCCGTCTTCTTCTTCGACTTCTTCGGCACAGGTACAATCTCGTCTTCGGAATCTTCGATGTCGATGACAGCGCTGCGCTTGGTGCCTCTTCCGACACCACTACTGTCTGAATATGTAGTTAAAATGTATGTCGACCTTGGATCGAGTCTTCAAGCTGTACTAACCTTGATTGCCGCAGGCGTGCTGTGCTGCCTCGGTCAAGTCCAGCACCCACTTCTGCAGCATGGTGTCTTGGGGAAACTCGGCCGTGTACTTTGAGAGGACGTCCACAACCGCGAGAAGACCCGGACCCCTCCCTGCAAGTGAGAATGGGCCTTGTTGCCGTCCCCCAGGGCAGAACGTGACTTCGAGGGCATGGTTGAGTGCGCCCTGGCGGCCGTACTTGTCGACGTCTTCCTCGGAGGGCTCGAAGTGTTGGAAGTTATACATGTTGTCTGGGAGACCACGGGGAATAGTGTTGCAGGGTCCGGTCAAGTCCGGTTTTTTGACCCCCCGAGGGTCGAACCGAGGACCGCAACTGAACCGGACCACTTACCGGTCCGGTTACAAGCACCTTGAACCAAACAAATCATAACTGGACCATAACCGCGGTCCGGTTATCGGTTCTAACCGGTCTTTAACTGTGAATCTAATATGATTACAACACTGCTTACTATGACTATAATTGAGTGATTATATACATTTGGCACTAAGGAAAATTGAACTCGGGGCCTCCAGGACCACAGCACAGCAGTAGGCACCTTACCAGCTGAGCCAACAAACCATATACACTGGCCGAAGTCATGGCGCTAAGTATAGACGCTTGTAGTAGATAAGATAAGGCGAAGATAAGACGAGATAAGAGCAGATTAGATTGCACATAGTCACAATAACTAGTCAATAACATTGCTATATGGTAAGCTATTATGGCCCAGTTGGTTTAAGGTCCGATAATCATTGTCATTTTGAAGTGCATGTCGGTTCAAGCCTCTGTGGTGGCACCCCGGTTAATGACCGGTCAGGACCGGTTCCACCGGTTATTATTTACTGGCTGATAAGTGAGGACCGGTAACCGAACTGTGACTGGACCGGTAAGTTTCCGGTTGAGGTCCGGTCTTTTTGCTTGCAGTTCCGGTTCAGTTGCAGTTATTGACCGGTTCTGCAACCGGACCCTGCATCACTAACGGGGAAGCTCTTCGAGACATCTCCGCAGCTGCGAGAGACACACTTCGAGCTCCTTGCGGTCAAGGATGCACACAGCCTTGACTTGGCTTGCTGGGGACTTGGACATGGGGTGTAGGAGGAGGGAGATGTGCTCAGGAATGGCAGTGTAATTTTTTTGTGGTACAACTCGTGGATGAGACAGCTCGACAACTGTTGCGTCTCGTCCCGACACAAAACCTTTTTGCGGCCGACGCGCAAGCGCCCGGGTAAGCGCTGAGTTAATAACACCTATCTACTGCCTCGAGTTACTCGCATGTTAATAACCTCTAGTTACTAACTATGTTACTAACATTTGCGATTAACTGGTCAGTTTTCCCCGCCACCCTACCAGACACACAGAGTCCAGGACCTAGAGTGCCTTAGAAAATTGAGAACAGCTCTATGTAGGGAACAACCGCAACTTGAAGTACGTAGTCAAGTTGACGCGGTTAAGTACTCTACACTAAGCAGGTACAGTAAGCAGCCGAAGTAAACAAACAGTAACAAAGGGGATAACAAAGTCTTTGATTGAGTCTGATTTCAAACGTTGACATTGTGGCTGCGACTCGTTCAACTCGACTTCTCTCGCAACCACCACACTCAGAGTCACTATTCATGGCTGACGTTTCCAGCGACGACACAAGCCCACCTGCTATTGTTGACTGCGATGTTCTTGAAGCTGCGAAGGAGAACATCCAACCCCTCGCGTCCGGACGAAGGGTAACAGCGCTCTCTGCCATTCTTTCGACACCCCATGCACAACGCGAGAGCCGGCTGGCCGACGCACGTAAGCGTCACCGCGCGAACGTCCAAATGGCAATGGAGGACGACGATGAGGACGCCGATCCTCTCGAAGTTTACTCTGGATTCGTATACTGGACGGTCGAGAACTACCCACAGGGCCACAGCGCGGAGTCCGGTTTGGTCGAACTTTTGGAGGAAGCGACGCGTGTGCTGCGAGACTACAGGGAAGGGAAGTGGAGGCAGGACATCAGGTATCTCAAGCTTTGGGTGCTGTACGCGAGCTACGTCGACAAACCGACGGTCATCTACAAGTACCTCCTCGTGAACGAGATCGGGACGAACCACGCGCTGCTGTATGAGGAATTCGCGAATGCGCTCGAACGCGCCAACCGGTGAGTCTCCAGAACCCTCCCAATGTCGATAGCAACACTGACGACGCGAAAGACGCGTCGAGGCGGACGAGACGTACCTCTTGGGCATCGCGCGCAAGGCAACGCCGGTCGAGCGTCTTGAGTCCCGCCACCGCGAGTTCCAAAAGCGCATGATGGCATCGCCGACCCTCCCCTCCTCGGGCTCATCGGATCCTACAGCCGAGAACGTCGCACCATCCGTGCCCGCTCCTGCACCCCGCCGACAAGTGCTCGGTGAGCCTGCCGCATCCTCGTCTTCCCGCACCCGCACTACGCGCTCTGGATCCACACGCTCCCCTCCTGTGAGCGAAGATGTCTTCTCCGCACCTGCTCTTGCACGTCCCAACGGTCGGATGCCCATATTCGTTGATCCATCGGGGGATGTGGAGAATGACCCCGAGGCAGCGTCAAACCCGTCCCCGTGGCCGGACCTTGGAACGCGCAAGACGCGTATCAAGGAGAACACCATGGAAGTGAGCAAGGCGGCCGGTACGACGCTGCGAAATGCGGGGCGGTCCAAGCGCACGGCGTCGTCGAGCTCGAAGATTCCCGTCTTCCGCGATCCAGGACCTTCCGAGGACGTCGCGTCGGAGGAGATGCCGCCGCCTCCTGTTCCTGCTGCTAAGAAGGAGAAGTCGAGGGGCGCGAGTAAGAGCTCGATGGCGATCTTCCGCGATGGAGGCGCGGAGGCGGGACCGTCCAGTGCTTCTGAGTCCGCGCCGAAGCCCAAAACGAGGTCAGCAAGCAAGAGCTCTATCGCGATATTCCGCGATGATGACGAGCGGGCGGATGCCCCCGAGCCTGCTCTGAAGAAAAGCAAGGCGAGGACGGCCAGCAAGACACCCGTCCCCGTATTCCGTGATGAGGAGGAGCAGGTGGATGCCCTCGAGCCTGCCTCGAAGAAAGGCAAGGCGAAGACGGCGAGCAAGGCGTCCATCCCCATCTTCCGCGATGAGGAGGAGCAGGCTGCGAGCCCTGCGGTTCCCTCTACACCCAGATTTGTTCCGTTCAGGGATGATGAGGTTCGTACTTTTCTCGTGTTGGTCGTGGGATAGACCGCTAATCAGCTCCGTTAGGCCCCGACGTCTCCTTCGTCCTCCAACGCTCAGGGGACGTCCCTGAGGCCCAAACCAGCTGTGAAGCCAGTTATGATGAGTGCGGAAGCTGAAGCGCTCCGCAAGGATCCTTTCAAGAACTACAGCGAGGAGGAGAAACCGGTCGATGAATGATTGCCGTCACGTTGTTTGCTTTGTGCTGTCACCATGCTCGTTCGCTAGTCTTGGATTGTATCGATACTATGTTACTGTCTTTTCTTGATGTTTTCTGGCTGCCGTGTCGGGAGGAGGAGGGTGCCTTCGCGACCTCGCGCGACTCGCGACGCGTCCAAGAGTCACCTGATCGCGCGCCATTACTAAATCGGGCATATCTGCGCCCTTGCGGCTCTGCGCTGCGCGGACGGCAACGCTGCTTGAACCCGTACCACGACCTCTGCAAACCTAAGCTCTTGTCTATCATTCGCGATGTCTTTCAAGAAGGGCGTCCTGTATCCATGCAACCCAGCGACGACGAGAGGAGAGCCCACGAAGATCAGCTCGAGCAAGGACAAGGTCGTATACACTAATGGCCGATCCGTGATTGTACGTGCGTCCATTTCTCGGAATCTGAAGGTCCCGCGGTACTGATCAGAGCTGCCTCAGATTCGTGATTTGAAGGTTGGTAGCAGAGCGCAATAGATGGCGCGAACACGACTCAGCCGGCGGATGTAGGACCCCGGCGCATCGGTTGCATACAGCGGGCATGTTCACAACACGACGGTCGCGCGCATCGCACCCTCTGGGTACTACTGCGCGTCTGCAGATGCCTCTGGCACAGGTGCGTGTGGGCGTTGTCCTGCTAGCGGCCGACTCTGATGCGGCAGCGGGAAGTGAGGATATGGGACACCGTCGGGGAGGACCAAACTCTGAAGGGAGAGTATAAGGTCATAACGGGTCGTGTGTAAGTTGCCAGTCATCTCGTTTCATGCCGATTGTTCAAGTATTGCTGGTCGGGTGAAGAAAGGATCTGGAGTGGGACGGGGAGAGCAAGCGGATCATCGCGGTCGGCGACGGACGAGACAAGTTTGGGCATGCGTTCATGATGGACACTGGGTCGTCCACTGGAGATATCATCGGGCACTCGAAGGTACGCACTCGCTTTCCTATGTCATACCTCTCGCTTCAGACCCACACCTCCCATCCGTAGACTATCAACGCTGTGAGCATTCGGCACCAACGCCCGTTCCGTGCCGCGACAGCTGCGGACGACGCGACCATCGTGTTTCATCAAGGTACGTGGCACACGTACGAGTTACCATGTGTCGCTCACCGAGGATACTCGTAGGTGTACCTTTTAAGTATGACAAGGTACTTGTGTTGCAACTTGACACGGATGCTGGTCTCGGCTGACTCTCCGCGCGCGCACAGACGATCAAGACGCACACGAAGTTCGTCCAGGACGTACGATTCTCGCCCTCTGGAGACCATTTCGCTAGTGTTGGCTCGGATCACAAGATTTTCATCTACGATGGCAAGACGGGCGAAACTCTTGGAGAGTTCACGGACAGCCCGCACGCCGGAAGTATCGTACGTCACGATAGTCATGTTCACCGATCAGAATGCTCAAGGCCGTCCGCAGATGGCATGCAGCTGGAGCCCTGATAGTACATCTCTCGTCACCTCCGCGGCGGATTGCACCGTGAAGCTCTGTCAGTCTCCGCACAACACGTCGTTTGGTAGCAGACGTTCATGCTGACGTACCAACGCAGGGGACGTTGAGACGAAGAAGGCACAGACTACCTGGACTCTTGGCTCCGGCGTGAACCACCAACAGGTCGGCAACACCTGGACCGCCGGGGACAGCATCATCTCGCTCTCCATGTCCGGCGACCTCAATGTCTTCGACAAGCGCGTTGGCGACAAGCCCGCGCGCGTGCTCTATGTGCGTCATCCCTTCTCATTCCCTCTGCCTGCGTCAGATACTGACATCGGCGACCAACGCATGCAGGGCCCCCAGAAGTCGATCACGGCCGCGCTCAAGACGCCGTCGTCCGCGTCGACCTTCATCGTGGGCACCGCAGACGGGCGCGTCCTCTCGTTCGCTAACGACTACGAGTACATCGGCGGCGACGCACACGCCAGTCTGGTCGCGGGCCTTGGTGTCTCGCCTGCTGGCACCGTGCACTCGGTCGGCTTTGACGACCGCCTGCGCGAGATCGACGGCAATAGCTTCACGTGAGCCCTCTCCGTCATCCTTATACAAGGTCTGACACTGAGATTGTGACAGCCCGGCGACGTTCTCGACGGGAGCACAGCCCAAGGCAGTCGCGGTGGGCGGCGACTCGACCGTCTTCGTCGCCGAAGTCGACAAGATCGAGGCCGTGCGCTCGAACCAGAAGATATCCGAGCTCGCGCTCAAGTACAGCCCGAGCGCCATCGCGGCAGCGAGGAACGTCGTGGCTGTCGGTGGCGAGGTACGCATTGCCCCCTGCATTGTCGTATACATGCACTCACGCGCCATCCGCAGGACCAGAAAGTACGCCTGTACTTGTGGGACGGCAAGTCGCTCACGGAAAGCGCAACGCTCGACGGCGCAAAGGGTACCGTGAGCGCACTCGCCTTCTCCCCCGACGGCGCGCTCCTCGCGTCGGGCGACTCGAGCGGGAAGATCGTGTTGTACGACGTGGGCGAGCGCAAGACGGTCACCACCCGGTGGTCGTTCCACAGCGGGCGCGTGAACTCGCTCGCATGGACGGCGGATGGGCAGCACTGCGCGTCGGGCTCGCTCGACACCCATGTGTACGTGTGGAGCGTGGCGAAGCCGATGAAGAACATCGCGATCAAGAATGCGGGCCCTGGGGGTGTCAATGCCGTGTTCTGGATCAAGGATGGCGAGCTTGCGAGTGCGGGCGCGGACGGGTGCGTGCGCTTGTGGAGCGTTACGTTCCATGCATGAGCGAGAGCTCGGTTTGGCCGCGTCGGCGAAGTGCGATGGTGATCATAACGGACGGATGAAGGACGAACTTGGATGCAATGTAATACTAACACTTGTGACGTGCGTAAGGAGCTTGTGCTGGTTGCAGCCCGGACGGATGGGAGTCGCGAGCACACGAAGATGAGGTTTAGGAAGCATACACAGCATTTGCGATCAGTTTACAATGCGGTCGTTGGATGGTCGTAGAGATGACAATGGCTACCTAGAGCGAGCAGATGGAGTGCAAGAAGCGGGATGGACGCTGCTGGAACGACATGGGGCATGAGGGGGAGCGGGCGGGGGTAATGCGGGGTAAGGGCAGGGTAAACGCAGGCAAGGGCGAATAGCACGAACAAGGATTTCCAGTACGGGGTTTTGAGCAAGTGCGCTACGCAACGCTGGCGAACACCCCTCAGTTGAGCTCCTCAAGCTCCGCCTTCTTCTCCTCAGTGGCCTCCGCGGGCTTGTCCTCGACGGTGTCGAAGTTGTCGACAAGGTCGGGGACGTCGTCATCGTCATCGTCGTCAGCACCTGCTGGTGGCCGTTGCTGGCTCTGCTGGATGGCCTGGTAGGACTCGGCGAGCTTGCGGAGGGACGCGAGCGAGTCGGGGCCGAGCTGGTTGAGGATGCCGGGCACGAGCTCGGTGAGCTCCTTGACGTGGCCCGCGCCGTACACCGCGAAGGTGTTGGCGGTGACAGCAGCGTGCACTGAGGATGCAGATAAGGTTAGCCCGGCTCATCGACTACAGGTAAGCGCCAAGGAGTACGCAAGCACGCTGCAGCGAGTCGTATGCAGTCTACCCCCGCTGTTGACATCACGAAACATCGCCGTGGCCAAGAGGGTATGTCCTGCAATTGACGCAAGTTGCGCGAAGCGTGACCGCGTATCGCGCATACAGCATCCCGCCACCATGGGTCGTCGACTTCCTGTCCGCAGGCCACCGGCGCGGCAATAGAGAGAGATTACGGACGGTGACACGTACCTTTAGGCGTGCTGAAGTGGAGAACGTTGCCGTCCTCGCGGAACATGTTGACCTCCTCCACACCAGGGATCGGCTGGACGTTCAGCTTCTTGAGTGCGCCCTGGAGCTTTTTGTCGTCCTGCGCGGTGGACGGCTTGGTCTTCCGGACAATCTTGCGGCGCATGGTCCCCTTACCGCCTGGCGACGCGTTTCCGGGTCAGCACATCGTCCCGCATCCCGCCCCCGACGCCGATCTGCCCGTCGTTCGGCGTGCAGCGGGCGGATTCGAACGCGGAAAAAACGCACCGATCCTGTTCGCCGCTGCCTGCGCCTGCAGCTTGGCCAATTTTGCGGGGTCCATGGTGATGATGGTCGTGGATCGGGGGTCGTCGTGCTCAGCGGCGAGCTTTGGCTATTCGGCGTCGTCGAGAAAAGATTAAGGTTCAGACCAAAACAGGTGCATACAACGACTTCCAAAAGCCACGCGAGCCGGGCGCTTGCCAACTTGGTCCCGCTTCGCGAAGTCCAGCATGTCGTACTTCATCCGCCCTGCGACCGTCGAGGATGTGGTATGCTCTAAGAAGAAATATAAAGCGGTTGAAACTGCTAATGCATGATGTCAGGATGAAATACTGCGACTTGTGGTCGACCTCGTAAGTCTTCGGACTTGCCATGGGTCCCGGCCCGTATTGACTCGACTACCGCGTTCTCAGGCGACTTACGAGAAGGAGCCAGAGTCTGTCAAGGCCACTCCTGAGCTCGTCAGTATACTCACAAAATATATGGAGCTGCGCTGAACATCCGCGCAGTATCGTAAGAATCTCTTCGAGACACCCTACGCGCATACCTTGCTTGCCATCTCGGGGAGCCCCGATGCACCTAGCAAGGCCGTAGGCATGGCCATGTACTTCTTCAACTTCTCCACCTGGACAGGAAAGCCAGGCATATACGTGAGCCTGTTCATCTCACGTTGCGAGGTTCGACTCACCTCAGGACCACAGCTGGAGGACCTCTTCGTCGACCCCGAGTACCGCGGAAAGGGCGTCGGAAAGGCGCTCTTTGGCGAGCTCGGTAAAGTGGCCGAGGAGAAGGTGTGTTGCGTTGATGACTCCGGTTGGTGAAGCACCGCATGCTGAGTCTACCGCGTAGGACTGTGCCCGCATCGATTGGCAGGTTCTCAAGGTGCGTGGGTATAGTTATCCTGTGTGAACGCCCGCCAACATGACTCGCAGTGGAACACGCCATCGATCGAGTTCTACGAGAAGACGCTCGGGGCGAGTGCGATGTCCGAATGGATGGGCATGCGCTTGCAAGGCCCGCAGATCCAGAACCTGAGGAAGTTCCGTCAAGACAGTTCATGACGAGATGGCAGGTAAAGAAGTGTATGTACTCGTAGAAAACTCACGCCGTGTGATAGACCACCGCTACATGCGACAACAGGAGTGCTCTTCACTGCGCTTGTCGGCAAGTCGCTCATCGGCAAGCATGCTCCGAAATTGTCGCATCCTACTACCGGACGACTTATAACGCGCTTCGCCTCACGATGCATGCTCTGTTCGTGCGTTGGCCTCCTCATGCCGAAAATAATCAACGCCGAGCGCTACTGGATCTTCCAGGAGACAGCGTATTTACCATGCGGCTGCATTGGAAGCCTTCCAGTATTGAAGCCTGAATGTGCATAGCTTCCCTCCTCCCGTCGTGTAAGGTATGTAGCTTCCCATTATCAAGCGGTCCGAGTAACTCACGTTAAAGCCTGGCGCACTGACCTGTCTCAAACTTACAACTTTGTAGAGAACCTTGCCGCTGCCCTCCAAACCTTCATCGCTCGGGCCGAACGCACTGTGGGGAGTGTCCGTGAGTATGGTAGCTGTACAAGGTCTATTACTGTCTCGCCGCCGTGCCCGAAGCCTCATGGATCAGTACGGGACCCACATGCACCCACTGCAGCCGTTCGGTTCTTGTCCCGCGCTGACGAGACGCCTGGCTATGGGATCTCAGAGTTTGGCAGTGCCCGGCGGGAAGATTGGAAGAAGTCTTAGCGCAGTACATAAGTATGGGCGCTGTGCTATCGCGCGCGCCTGCGGCGCATCGGGGACAACAGGCCGTGCACATATTGCGTCCGGCTTGACAGTGCCTGGCGAATCGTCCCCTCTCGTCCCAAGGGCCAAGCCTGCGACTGGGCTCGGATGTCGACACATCGAGCGAGATACCGGGCGGCACAACGAGTTATCCGCAAGGTGGTTTGGGCGGTTTGCTGATGCAGTGCCTCCCAGCACTCGGAAGTCCGAGCTGACTCGCACTCTGCGCCGCCCATTTGCCGACATCCTGCAAGCCGGGGCGAGGGTGGGTTGTGCGCTCAGCATTCAGTTCTGGCACCGCTTGGCGCGCCAGCTTCCCGGTCTTGCCAGTCCGATCCGATGGGGACGTATAAACAGGGACCCTCCGAAACCGTGCAGGGTTCTTCTGTCCCGTCCCTCGCGGTGCCATGTCTCCTGCACGATGCTCATGATGTTTCTTGCTCTGCCCTTATTCCTCGTCTCTCTTGCTTGGGGGGTGAGGAGTCTGCCTGGTTCATTTGGTGACTCGGATCTGGTTGTTCGGAGCCAACTACTCGCGGCGCCAAGGGGGTTCATTCCTCGTTCCTATGCGGTGCTCCCGGACGAGCTGGTGCATCTCACCATCGCTCTGCCTCAGAACAACATCAGCGGGCTACACGCTGCGTTGTTGGAGGTGAGCAATCCAGACCATTCCAACTATGGTCGCCACCTGTCCAAGGAGGAGGTACGTCCGTCTCGACATCTCTTCCGAACCGAGTTCTCACACTTTGGCATGTCAGGTCGAACGGCTCGTCGCTCCTCCACTGGAGAGCGTCGGGGCTGTCACGAAGTGGCTGAAGAGCAATGGCGTCAGTCCGACAGGAGCGTCAGCGTCCGGCGACATGATACACGTAGAAGTGCCTACCGCGCAAGCAAACGCTCTCTTCGGCGCGAACTTCACGATGTACATGCACGAAAGTACGAACTCCACGATGCTACGGACACTAGCATACGCGATACCCCGGCAGCTGCAAGACCACATCAGCTATGTATATCCGACGACACAGTAACTATCCCCATCTAGTAGCAGAGGTTCGTTGAACTTGACAGTCTGACCACTGCTGTCTCAGCTTCATACCCCCTACGAGGCGGGCGATGTCTCGCTCGACTCAAGGTCGAGCATGGCGTAATAGAAGGGACCTTGAGGTCTCCTCTTCCTGTGATGACACGATCACGCCCGAATGCCTTCAAGCGATGTACAGTATCCCGACTGTCCCTGCTACAGCGCCGAACAACAGTCTCTACGTGACTGGCTTCGGAGGACAGGTTGCGAGCGCAGATGACGTCCAGGTACAAAATCTACCTCCTGTGTGAGCACTCTCACTGAGTGACTCATCCTGCCCCAGCAATTCTTGTCCCAGCTTCGACCTGATATCAAGAATGGGTCGTTCAAGACGGTATCAGTGGATGGAAGTAAATTGGACGACAGCAAGGGTACTGATGAAGCGGTGCGGATGGTTTATTGATTCTGTGCGCCGCTATCACTCATTTTACCCGAAGGACTTCGACATTGAGTATTCTGTCGGACTTGCGACGGGCGTTCCGACGACGTTGCTCACCAGTGCCAAGAAATCCCGCGGCATCATCTTGGAGGACCTCATGGACATGACCAACTTCTTGCTCGCACAAGACGAGCTTCCGCTCGTGGTGTCCACCAGCTATCTCTTTACGGAGGCCGACGTCGGGAAGGAGCTTGCCGAGTAAGCCTCGACTGCTCATCTGTTCGCGCAGTGGTTCTCATGATCGCGACGTGAAACAGATCTTTGTGCAACTCCTACGCGCAGCTCGGGGCGCGTGGAACATCGGTCATCTTTGCTTCCGGAGACTGCGGAGTCGCAGGAGGCTTCTTGGGCGACCCCGCAGAATGTGACGGCAAGTCGTTCGTCCCCACGTTTCCGTCCACATGTCCCTTGTAGGTCCTATACATCACCCACATCTTTTCCCGGCCATGCTCACGCGGTGTGGAAAAAGCGTAACCTCCGTTGGAGCCACGAAGGGCATCGACCCCGCGGTCGCAGCATCCTTCACCTCCGGGGGTTTCTCCAACTTCTTCCCCCGGCCCTCGTATCAGGACACCGCCGTCCAGACATACCTCAACCGCAGCGCGCTTGGCGACGGCCACAGCGGCCGGTACAATGCGACCGGCCGTGCGTATCCAGACGTGTCTGTGCATGGGGTCGACTATCTCTACAACCTGGGCGGCAAGTTCTCATCTGCGTACGGGACGAGCACGTCCACGCCGACGTTCGCGAGCATCATCGCGCTGCTGAACGACCGTCTACTGAGCGCGGGAAAGCCACCACTCGGGTTCTTGAACCCGCTGCTGTATTCGCGTGGAGCGGCGGCATTTACGGACGTCACTGCGGGCAGTAACCCGGGCTGTGGGACGGAAGGCTTCCCTGCGGATGTGGGATGGGATCCGGTGAGTCGACTCACGGCGCACGGCTAGGAGTACGGCGGTAGTTGACAGCATGGGTCTGCTAGGTTACCGGGCTGGGCACTCCGGACTTTGAGAAATTGCTCGATGTCGTGACAGGGACCCGGAACGCTCGCAATGCTCAGAACGGAGCCATACGGACTATGGACACAGGCTTCGCTCTGTTATTTTGTGCATGGACACTGGGGTCGGCGTTGTTCTTAGATTATTGATCCATACTGCAGCGATAATGGCGGCTTCCACGCTTTCAAGAGACTCATAGTAATAGTGTGTACTGACAACGATACCAGTAGATGTGCTTTCATGCGGAACATCTCTCTTCATATCTCGGTCAAGTTACATACTTACACAACCTGCAAATCGCTATCAAGCCAACGGCACGTACACATCATCGAATGGTTGCCACCAAAGCAAGAATAGCACCCACACCAAGAAAAGGAATATTTGAAACTTCAGGTTAATGGTCGGCAAGAGGTCATCCTGACCCCAGATCCTACCCTCTGCCAGCCGCGTGGCATCTTCATTCGGCGGCCCAAGGTAGCCTTCAAGCCACGGCTGCCACCCTCTCGGGCACTGAAGGAAAAGGCGCCGCTTCGGTGCTGTATGCTGGCGCACGCCGCATGAAGCAGTATGAGGTCTCGGTTGGGCAGCTCCACACCATGCGCCTTCTCCGTCGTGTGCTTGTCGACGCTGTGGTCGGCGAATGAGATGTACACGCCGTTCCGCGCCCCGCCATCCCCTTTACGGGGCCCAAACGTGTCGACAATCTTGTAGCGATTGGGTATCTACGAAGTCCAGGGTCAAAATTGCGACAACTTGCTGTACCAAACTGCCTCACCTGTGTAGGTTTGAGGGTCCAGTGATGCGAGCTCCATATCGAGCGAGCATAACGGTCCAACAATATGGCATTCCCCGGACCATCCAAGGCGACATCGAGCTTGTCAATTCCGAGGACACGCTGGAAGAAGTCCGTTGTCATACGGCGTATGGGATTCTGAAAGACGTTAGGTGGCCGGCCTGGTCAGACCACAGGATACAATCAACTGACCTGTTCATCAATCCGGTCACCCAGAAACCTACGCTCGCATATGGGAGTGACCTCCAAGCGGCTTCGTTCCATAGCACCTCCGTCTGCACTTCCTGTCTTGAAACAAGTGTACTGGTCGCGCTGCATGACCTTGGGTAAACAGCCATCAGCGTCATCGTGGTACCTCGGACTCAGGCTAACACTATCACTCACCTGTTTCCTGGTTTCCTCAGAGAATTCGATAGTCGGTTCACCAACATCCATACCGGATTCCTTCCCACGCTCAGGAGACATTCCTACAATTCAAGTTGAAGGGCCTTAGCGATACAGAGAGAGCGCGATGGAGGGTAGATGATGCTCACCGTGTACTATCACAAACCCATGCCAGAGACGAGCTAGATTTGTCAGCTCAATCGCAAGTCGCTCAGGCCGAGTTGCCATGTCTGAGCCTGGGCCGTCGACTTGTTCGCCGACTAGGATGTCACATGCACAGATGGCAGCAAGGACGTATCGACCTCCGTCCTTTAAGTCAAGATCGTGGGCCGTCCAGTAGATCGCCTCAAGCAAACGCTTCATGCTGAACTCGGGGGTGAGGCGCCTGAGAATCTGCTGCTTCGGCTTGTTGTACTGCTCCATGTCTGGGTGGCTGAGGGTCTCAAGGTGACGCATGGCCTGCTTCTCCAGGTCGGCATCAGCGAGACTGTCGTCCTGCAGGATGGCGTCGATCGCCTTCTTGAAGCCCGCATAATTGCTCACAATGCGGGCCTTCAACAGCCAGGGAGCGATTTTCTCAAGCTTTGCGTCTGTATCGCGAGACATGGTCAGGTGTGGGGACGATGTATGGAGAGGTAGTACTCAAGCACGGGGAAGGAGGGCAGCTATATTCTGTCTCGAGAGAATCCCCTAAATATCCGATCAGGCAGTTTCGTGACATGACACGTATTGACGCATGGTGGAGATACAGATTACGATGTGGCCCGGCCCACATTGCGAGAGGACAGTGGAGGAGCGGAGAGGTACCGCATACGGAAGCCAGGCCGACACAGAACGCGGGCCGCGGAAGCTCGAAACACTAGTTTTGACCAGTTAGCTCAAAGGGATTTTGGTACAATCTCCGCCGATGTCCCCGTAGTTGAGAGCTCCGGTAGAGGACTCAGACTGAGGTCTGCAAGAGACATATAACGTACCTACCCCATGTACAATTGTGAAGCTACGCGCAGGTCCTAGCTAGCCCGAACGTTCACAGCAGCGAATCCATATAATGCAATCTCTATGGTGCAGGTCAGTATGCGCCCCTTCGACGCGAGGGAAGGCTCACCGAGAACCACAGGTCTTCCGATTTGATGATCTCGTCGACAGCCTCCCGCCGCAGCTCTCTCTGTGCCGCCACACCATCTGCCTCCGCCGCGTCGGCCGTCGTTCGGCGCCATCCACGGGTAACGAACCAGGACTCAAGCTTCCACCGCCAGTTGTGTTCCGCGACGTCTAGGCTTGCAGTGAGAACCACGAACTCGAGAGAGGGCAAAGCGCGGTAAAGAGTGTCAGCGACCATGTCCAGATTCAGGTGTCGCACGGCGTCCACGAAGTCATCCGAGAAAGGTATCGGGCTTTTGGCGTCCAGGAGGACGTCGCAGTGCACGACGATGCGGAGGTGAGTGAGGCGTAGAGGCTGGAGGGTACGAAGCAGTGTGTCCTACATGCCCGTTAGATATATGCGCGAATGCCAGAGGCTGGCATACTGAATACTCACGAAGAGAGTGCTCCACTCCATATGAGCAGCCGGCGTAATCTCAGCGGGGTCGTGGTGCAAGAAGTGACCGTCACCGATAGCGGATACCATGCAAAGGGTCAGGTGTGTCAGCGATGATTGGACGTCAGGAGGAAGTAGCCCATCGAGTACAGACGGGCCTTCTTTGAGCAGGATGGTGAGGGAGAGCCGAGGAACTGGATTGCCGCGCAAGGCCTCCGTGATGTAGATCTTGTTCCGTGCGTGACACGAGCTTACGACGACATGTTGGATCGGACAGCTCAGGGCAAGCATGTAGAGCATAGCTGGGTTGGAGACGAGCCGACGAAGTCCTTTCCAAGAGCCTCGCGCAGCTTGGATGGCTAAGTTCCTCGAACGTATGTCACCATATTCGCTTTCAATCAGGCGAAAACACCCTTCTGGAGCGTTTAAAACGTCGATCGCTGGTGCCCAGTCGAGGAGCTGCTCCAGGAGAGGAGTACTGTCGATATTGATGGACAGCGATCGAAGCGACTCGTATCGGATGGCCTTCGACGGGGAGTCGTCGTTAAGGGAGAGGTGGCTCATTGTGAGAACCTCCAACGTCGTAGCCAAGTGTCCGATGAATTGGTGGTAGATGCGCGGCGTCCATAATATCTCTTCACCACGAGTGATAAAGTCCGTGGTCAACGATCTCAGAGGAGATCGCATGGACCGCACGAGTTCCTGCGGGCTCGAGGTTTGACCACTGATTGAGAGCTCGCAAAGATTCGAAAGGTTTGCCAGTGCGGCGGATATGGTAGGGTGTTCGGATAGAGAGTAACGGTACATAGGGAGGGTGAGCGACGACAGGTTTGTTGCGTGAGTTAGGATGTCGTGGACGAGCCTTGCAGTCTCGGCGTGCTGTGACTCTGGAAGTTCATCTTCACCCAAGGCACTGCTGAAGCGTATCTCCATGGCCCGAATGTATTGGACCCTTGGGCTGTTCCTATCGACCCATATGCATGTGTGGAGGCTCCGGACTGGATCTTTGCCCTTCATGATCCGCAGTGTGATCCGGCGGCTGAGCAACCTTTTGAGTGCGGCCGATCGCAAAGATGAGCAAGTAAGCGACCACGACAATAGATCACGAGTGTGTTCCACTCGGTCGAGAACGACGTCCAGGATGTCAAAGGGAATGTGGGTAACTTGAGTCTGCAACGACAGCGACATACTACTTCAAGTTCGCGACACGACCGACACGACCACGTAGCATTTACAGTACTTTCAACAAGTGTTGTCCACAAAGTGTATGCGTGTACACTGTACTCACAGGTCATGGACTCGTGGAAGTTTGAGACAAGTGGACGGTTGATTGACGAGGTGTACACGGTCAGATAAGATAAGATAAGGTACGAAAAGATCAGATGCTACTGTCCAGTGTCAGTGTAGGGCAACCTGGTTGAGGCTCGCCAGGTCGTAAGCGGTCCCATAAATCGGCTCAACCACGCCCTTCATGCTGTAGTCCTTGCTGAGAAGGCAAATGAGGTGCGTCTCCGGCCTGTTGTACCGGAGCATATCCGGATGGCTGAGGGTCTCGAGATGACGTATGGCCCGCTCCTTCAGGTCGGCCTCGGCGAGCGTGTCGTCCTGCAGGATGACGTCGACCGCTTTCTTGAGGCCCGAGTAATGCTGCATGACGCGCGCCTTGGATAACTGCGGAGCCTTCCTGAGAGTTGGGTCAGACATGGTGAGGGGCGGGAGCGGGGACGATGTGCGAAGGAGTCGTTTGCGAGGCGGCGACGCAAGCCATCTATATTACTGGAAAGACCCCCTAAACATCCGATCAGCCAGCCCCGACGAAGGTATCAGTCACGTACTGACGCAAAGCGGAGATGCCGATTGAGATGTGACCAGAACCGAGGAGGGCCGGACGCTATATTGGGACATCGAGGGCGGGAACCAAGACTGACTTTCGTCAGTTACATGGACTTGCCAGTGATCTCTGGATCGCCCTCGACGGAGGGCTGCACAAGAAAGGCCTTGCCGCCGCCGACCATCAATTGTCGGACGAGACTCCCCACGAAAGTATAGATATGCTGGAGCTACAAGCAATTCAACACACGAGTCCTTCAGACGAGCGAATGCCTCCAGTTTAGTATGCGGGTCATCAAGATCTGGGAATGCTCACCTTGTCTTTACGATAGTTGGGGGTGACGACGCGAAGCGGCCATCAGCCACAGATGAACAGCCCCTTCAATGTATGTGCCGCCCGTCGGAGTCGTCCGCCCCGCCGGCTCGCCGTAGAAGTCTCCCCATCAGAGTCATCCGCGACCTTCTCCGAATCCTCCAGTGAATCCTCCTCCTCCTCCTTCTCCTCATAGCTGCATGCTTCGCACTCCTTCACATACGTCCGCCGCTCCCCAGTACGTCCCAGGAAGCTGAAGTTGGGATCGTCGAGGAAGTCCTTCGACTCGTCCATGAACCCAGACAGATGGCGCACGCTCGTGTACGCCGCGTGCACGAGGAGCGCGTCGCGGCTCGGGATCTCGGCCGGTTCCAGGATGTGCCGTGAGCCCTTCGGATCGTGGTTCTCAAAGGTGACGAAGTCGCCGTCGCGGGCGCCACCGTCCCCGTCGTTCTCGCGGCGGGAATCGATGACTTGGTACCGGTTTGGGAACTGCGAGTGAGTGCCCAGCGAGCTCGTCAGCGTGGTGCACTCTGCCGTTACGGAGTGAAGTGCATCTACCTCGGTGGGCTTGAGAGTCCATGTCCATTGGTAGAACAGCTCGCAGGACCGAGGAGACAGAAGCAGGTGGTTTTCTGCTCTGAGCATCGGTATAGCGGAGATGTCGACGCCGAGGTAATGCTCGTAGAAATCCGCAACCCATTGACTTGTCTCGGGTAGCCACTGTGCAGTGTCGTGGCGTGGCATAAAAATGAGCTAGAGCACGGACGACTGGCCAGACGATCGTGCTGACCCACCTCTTTATGATATTCGGTCAACGTCATATGACAGATGCGCGCGCACTCCAGATCCTCCCTCTCGCCGCTCATGGCCGGGGGAGCACTGAGATCGACCTGACCTGTCTTGAGACAAGTATACGCATCGCGCGCGAGCAGCTGCATGCAACCGAGTAAGCGATCGTGCGTTCCGCACCCTGTACTCTATAAGTACAAGTGCGATGTCCTCACCTCAGGCTTCATGACTCCTCCCAGGTTAGGAACCATGATTCTGTCCGGACGAGGAGTGACTGTCCGACAATTATCACCCGGGCACGGTTGCTCAAAGGAAGAAGTATGCCGACTCACGTGTACACCACATGCGCACCGCCCAAACGTCCACAGCGAGCACAGACAGGGACTGCGCCATCTCCTGTGCGAACGTGTACGGTCTCGGCACATTATCCGCGAGGTGTCCACACGCGAGCACACAGGCCGAGACGTATCGCGAGCCCGTCGGCAAGGCGAGGTCCGCGGCCGTGCGGTACATGGCGTCGAACACGCGTCGCGCCGTGAGCCGCTTCGGCCTCGGTCCTCTGGTCTCTTTTTTTTTTGAGGTGCTCACTGAAGCCTGACCATACCGGCCCGCATTCAGCTTTAGCGGCTGGCAACCTTAGGTTGTCACACCAGGGGGAAATGCTTTACGCACACGAATTGTAGTGTGGGACTCCTCGTTCTTCTCATAGGTCGGTCTGCTTATCCTTCATCGAGTATACCCACTAAAACCCCCTTTAGCCGCATCCAGTGCTCTTGCTGTTGGTTGTGTACATTAAGTACGCCACTCCAAGTGGCCTCAACGAGGTTCCTGCTCAGGGCCTTCTCCCCGAACCTCTTGCTTGTGAGCGCCCTCTCGAGGCTTAGCCTCCTGTTGATGCACGCGTACCATTTCTGCCGGGCTTCTTTGGCCGAGTGCCACTTTTCGGGGTTCTCTTCGAACTCAATTGTTCTCTCACATCTCAGTTTCCAGATAAGATAGACTGACTCGGTTGTCGCAATCCTCGAGAACCTTTCCACAGCCGCTGCCTCTTTGTTAGGGCTCTCTGTCTGGGACAGTGCCGTCGCTCCCAGGAGTGTACCCAGGGAGAGGGTGGTGCGTTTTCCAGAGCGTTTCCGCAGAATTTTCCCCAGTAGTCTTCTGATCTCCTTTGTCGCAGTTGACTCACATTCCACGAGCAGATGCTCGATTGTTTCTTCAGCTCCGCAGTTTGTGCACATCGCCCTTCCTTCAAAGCCCTTAATATGTCTCCAATATGGGCCAATTTTGAGTGAGTCGTGCATGCATCTCCACAGGAATTCGCTGATTTTTCGTGCCACATCTCGGTGTCTCAGTGAATTCCAGAGAGTGGCCGCCGTGACTCTCTTCTTCGTCAGGTCCGTTACTGCAGCAACAATGCGATCGGTCATTCTCGTCGTGGCCATTCTCTCTCCTTCCTTCTTCCTCGCCATGATTCCCTGGTACGCACGTCTTTGGGTCAGCGCGGTCAAAGCCGCTCCGTTATGCAAGTACGTCCAGTTCGGTTTGGGAAGTGTGTCCGCCTCATTCCAAAGAGCCTCTGCTCCAGCTTTAGCTAGTTTATCCGCCTCTTCGTTACCTATGACACCAGTGTGTCCTTCCACCCACGTGAACGTAGTTCGGGCGCTTCTCGCCCTTAGTCGGGCAAGTACATCTCGGAAGACGTCCGCATTCTCGACATCAATCCATCCCCATTCTTCCCATTTCTGGCTCTCCCCAGTAAGTCCGTCAATCATGTACTTCGAGTCTGAGATTATGTGGACAGGTGCGAAGGGCGGAGTCTTTGCGACTACTGCCGCCACCGCATACACTTCCGCGACCTGGTTCGTTTGTGGATAGCACGGGGGTACTCGTTTTCCTTCATTGAAGGCGTGTCCCTCTGCGCACCATATCCCGTAGCCTGCTCTAGGCCCTTTATCGTCTCCGTCTATTGCTGATCCATCAGTGTACACCGTTATGCTCTCGGTGTCAACGTTGAACGGTTTGGGTGGTCTTCTCGCAGGTTCGGGGTTCTCGCCGTTTTCCTCTGTCTCCACAAAGGCTCTGAAGACGCACGCAAGTGGTGCTTTTGCAGAGATGGATGGGTCGAACACTATCGTTCCGCCATCTCTCCTTGCTTCCCTATTGTGCTTGCGCTTGGATGTGTTCAGGGTGAGTCCGTCCGGGTTGCGCCTGTCGTCCGGTTTCCATATCGACGTGAGTCTGTCGATGATCTTTGCCGCCGCTGCTGCACATCGGTGCGGGTTATCGCAGTTCCGCACAGTCCTGTCACGCTCGCAGTCGTAGCATGTGCACGTCGCGTTAGTTTTGTGCGTCCGGTTGTTGGTCAGTCTTTTAGCGATCGCAGAGCAGTCCGCGACAGTCATTGCCTGATGGTTCTCTCTCAAGCACTTTCCTGATACCGAGTTATTGACATATCTTCCAGGGAGCATACCAATATGGTACCACCCGGGCATGAGGCCTTTAAGGAGCTCGTTGGGATTCCTCACGGCGACTCTTATGCCATGATGTTCGCCGGCTTTCACTAGTCTCACGAGGTCGTTTGGCAGCTTCTTGGTGTGGTGTGTCGACGTTGCCCACGTTTGTAGGAATGGGTTCATGTGTGCACTTCTCTCCAGTCCCCGCGTTGGGTTTGTCCTCGCGCGATTGAATAGGATATCCGCGATTACCGCCCACTTGGGTCTACCCCCGGATAGGTTGAGGTAGTCCTTGAGCCAGGTGAGGTCTATCGCTTCGTTCCGGGCTTTAATGTCTAACAGTCCGATGCCGCCCTCTGTTACTGGCTTTTCCAATGCATCTAGGCTTATAGGCGGGTGCTTCTTGCCATCCCATACAAACTTCCTTATCATTTTCGTGAGTCTCTCTTCGACATTCTTCGGCATCGTCTGAACTTTCGCTAGATACTGCGTTCTACTCCCGACTTCGAAGCCGACAATCAATTTCTTGCCCTTCATTGTTGGGCGTCGCTTTGACCACTTGTCAAGGTTCTTCTCGATGACAGCAAGTATCGGCTGCCACGGTGTGGCGTCGTCTATGTTGTTTCCAATCCATGCGCCAAGTGATCTCACCGCCACACCCTCCTTAACGATATTTACCCCTGTTGGTATGGTTCCGTCGTCGTCTGAGAGTTTCCTGTTTGTTCTGACCCTCTCTCTATAGTCCGGTACGCCTACCGGTATCACTTCCGTCTTGGTTACATTGAATCTGGCCCTCGCAGCCCGGCACCATTTGTTGAGTATCCTTTCAAGGTCTTGGTACGAGTCCGTCTCGTGCACGTATACCGTTGTGTCGTCCGCAAACAGGGTCGTGATCAGCCTCTCCGTCAGACCTGGAATCTCCAGGCCCCTCAGCGTTGATCTCCTTAGCGCGGTTGCGAGAGGTTCAATCGCGAGATCGAAGAGTATACAGGACATTGGGTCCCCTTGCCTCATTCCTCTAACAATCTCGAATGCTGGGCTCAGCACTCCATTTACCGCCACTACACTCTTCGCTCCGGCATATAGCTTCTTGATGGTATCCGTGAACTCTGTGGGGAAATTCAGGTGTTCGAGGACCCTCCACAGGTACGAGTGATCAATCTTATCATACGCCTTCTCTTGATCTAACGCTATAATCGCGCCATTTATTTCTTCAGCCTCGCACAGGTCGATGACGAGCTTTGTTAGTTTCGTTTGGTGGTAGATTCGTCTTCCGGGGACGAAACCGGCCTGGTCCGGGTGTATGAGATCGCCTGCGACCTCCGCAAGCCTGTTCGCGAGCACCTTTGTAAGTATCTTGTAGTCCGCATTTAGGAGCGTGATGGGTCTGTAGTTACTGATCTCTCGCTTGTCTTTCTTCTTGTAGATCGGGCATATCCAGCCGAGCGAGAAATCCGTGTCAGGGTCCACCCCGAATTCCACTATATCCCGGAAGACATCTCTGAGCATGCCCACCACATCGAATGCTGGCTTTTTCCTGGCCTTGTCAACTATGTGCATCTTCCGGAGGTTCTTCCATAACTCCGTCGGAAGGCCGTCCATTCCAGGTGCCTTCCCACTCGCGGCTTCCAGAATTGCTGTTTCAACCTCATTTCCGGTGATTAGTTCCGCCATTTCATGTTTCTGGCCCGCTGATAGTCTCGGCATTGATCTGTCTAGTACGTCTTCGATTGCCTGAGCGTGTTCTGTCGCAGCCGGCTTATCCTCGTCATCCTGTACTCTGTCGTAGTGTTTCATTGCGATTTCCGCCATGCGATCGGACCTCGGTTCGTATGAGGTCTCTCCTCCTTCATGTTTAGCGAGTTCATAGATCGTCTCGTCTTCTAGCCAGTCCCGCGCCGCAACGGCTGCTCTCTTCGAGCCAAACTTCTTCATCTCGAGTTCGGCTATCTTTTCCTGGAGAAGCGCAGCTTCTTGCGCGGCTTCATTGGCTTTCTCTCGGTCAGTCCTTTCATCCGCCGCTCTTGCGTTGGCCGCTTTCACGTCGGTTCTCAGTTTGTCTAGCGTTTTAGTGATCTTCGGGACCTTTGCTTTCGCTAGCTTCCGGGAGAGGTCCTGGATCTCTTTCTTGAATTTCGCGTACATTTTCTGTGGGTTGTTCTCCTCGGTACGATTTGTTAGAGCAGTGATGGCTCCATGGAGGCTGATCCCTCTTCCTTTGACGCTTTTCATGAACTCTGCATCTTCAAGGAGCATTTGGTGCATCCGCCACCGCCCTCTTCCAACGAAGGGTTTCTCTCTGTTTGCGAGCGTGCAGGTAACTAGCTGATGATCAGTAAGGATTCCGGGGCCTCTTGTTGCCCAGTCTGTAGCATTCCTTCTCATCCACTCATCAAGATATATGCGGTCGATTCTAGATTGGCTGTGCGTTGCCGTCTGTAGGTATGAGTACTGGACCTCGCCGTGGTGCGTTTCTCTCCATTCGTCTTTCATGTTCCATCTCTGATACATCGTTCTCAGGGCGTCGACCGGTTTCTCCGGGTCCGGCCTCGCAGGATACCTGTCTATTGGGGCCTCAACTATATTAAAATCTCCGAGTAGTATGTTTGGTCGCAGTGTGCGGATCGTTGATAGGTTCGCCCAGAAATGCTCGTTCGCGTTGTGGTCATTCGGTGCGTATATTGTTAGTATGGTCATTGTCTTGTCTTTTGACCACTTAAGATTCACTTCCAGGGCTCTTCCGGGTATTATGACCTTTGCGGTCACGCTCTCGGTGTCCACCAGTCGCTTGTTTATTACTACAGCGACGCCTCTTGCCCCAGTCGGGTTTTCCGGGTCCTCCGTTGCGTAGACTTTCATCGTCGTCTGGAATAGTTCATTAATCTGCCCTACTTTCGCTTCCGGGAGGTGCGCCTCCTGTAGCCCGAGTACAGCTATCTTCTCGTCTCTCAGAACTTGGTTAATACGAAGCCATTTTTCACCGATACCACCTTGTGACGCCGCTCCCGCTCCACGCATATTGAGGGTGCCGACGGTGAGCGTCGCTCTCGTTCTCCTGCCGTTCGGTTTGCTCGGTCTCGCTCGTTCGGTGGGTCCCCGCTGACCGTGCTGGTTTCCCACCGTCGAGCTACCTCCGGCAGCTGTGTCGCCATGCCTGTTGCTCGCCCGGTTACTCAAGTTATCCCCTCTTTCAGTCGGGCGAGGGCTACCACCTATTCTAGCGCTACTTTCATTGCGCGAGGAAGTAGCAGCCGCGCTCACTCGCGCTCCAGCGGCGCTAGACCTCCGTGTGTCCGTTACCGAGTTTGCAGCCTCATGTGTTATGTTATATGATGTAGTGGTGTTCGTAGTTGCTAGTTCATCGCCCGGTACAACCATACCCGGACGCATAGATGGCTTGCCCAGCCATCAGGGCGGTGGTATAGGTCGCTGCATTGCTGCAGCGTTGCGCGGCCACCGTGCTTGAATAAGCCACGCGCAGATAGGCCAGTCATGCGTGCTAAGTTCCTGTCCTCAAGGGGGGCTTGAGTCAGTAAATTCCTTAGCCGCGTTCGCTATGGGATCAGAGCAGCCGGTAGTTCAGTCGTAAGTTGGTTCGGTCGACATGTTTAGTTGGTCAACATGTTGTACATTTCATTTGAACTGCGCCTCAACAGATCCTCACTATCTGCTGGGCCACCAAGCAAGCGGTGCGTAACACTATGTACTACAAGACAGTACTGGCATATATGAGAGGTAGCGTAGCAGTAGAACGAGAGTCCTCGCTGCAGGAACTCGAGGCAAAGCGGCAACAGATATGAGTGCAAGTACGTGGGCATGTGCGTGGTATGAGCAGGGAGTCCATATTGTTCGTGGGAGAGGTAGCAGGGCAGCGGCGCAGGCGGCGTTGTGGTTTATGCGAGGTATGCGAGAGAGCAAGATAGTGGCAGCGGTCGTGTCGTCGATAGCATCGCCTCCAGCATAGCGACGACGTCGGTAGCGGTGACGCGGTCACTAGCGGCGGCGAGATCAAGAAGCAGAGAAGTACAGCAGCGATAGCGGCGATGACGGGTGTATAAGCTGGCGATTGGCGTTCTGCAACGTTCGGGCGGCGACTGTGTACAGTGGGTGCAAGAGGTGGGGATATGTACGCGATCAAGATGCTGGTCGTGCAGCCATGGTGCGCATTCAGAGGGCGCTACGCGGCTGAGTCGAGAAGGGGAGGTAGAGGAAGGCAGCACACAGGGCTAGCGTCGCGGCAGCAGAGGCGTAGATACCTACGCTCCTTGCCCCTCCCAAAGCCCCTGCCAAAACCCCGGTTGCCGCCGAAGTTCTGCTTGCCACCGCGGCCTCCTCGCCTACTTCCTTGGAAGTCGTCGTTGGCCCTGCTGTACGACGGACCAGCTTGGTCGGAGGAGGTCGACGCGTTGCTGTAGGTGAACCAATCAAAGGTTGAGTTCGTCGTCGACGAGTTCGGCATCGGGGCACGCCAGTCCGACATCTCGGGCCACTCGCACTGGTCCAGGTAGTGGTCAACACTGTGGCAGCCTGCGCATCGAATCGGCGGAAGGATCGCAGCGGAGTTGAGGAATTGCGGGTGCTGGAGTTTCATGCTCCGCGCCTCGCGCGCCCACTCCAGCCATCGCTCGGGATTGAGAGTGGGCGGGTCGCAATAGACAGAGATGACAGGTTCGACTCGCGGGTAGATGCCGCCAGTGGTGCGAAGCTCCTTGACGTTCAACTCGATGGTCGTTAGAAAACGGAGGAAGGCCTGCTCCCCGTCCATGCCTGCGTAGTTGGGGTTCTGCTGCAAGAGAGCGGTGGTGCGGGCTCTCATCGCCGGTTCGATGAAGGCGTTGCGGACAGTGTCGAGCATGAGGTCGGGGTCCTTGCTAATGAACTTCCCGACCCGGAAAAGGAACTGGGGATTCTCGAGAGCGACGCGCGTGCAGAAGATGGTAATTTCTGCCGTGCTCAGGCAGTGCTGGTCTGCGAGGGCCGTCGCCTGCGCGGGGTGGAGTTCCGTCGCGATCCACATGCCGGGGGCGTTGAGGGAGTTCGGCGCGATCTTCCTTCCCCACTCAGCCTCCGGTGCGATGATTTGGAAGTTCGTAGCGCCCTTCAGGAACCGCGAGATGAGGCTCTGCGCGAGGCCGTAGAGGACGTCGATGGGGTCCGATGTTGCGCTCGGCGAGCCCCAGATCGTAAACTTGATCGTCCTGTCCCTCGGGAGCGTCAGGATATGGTCCGCGCGCGCCTTCGCGAGTCCGCGGAACGGGCCCCAGGCGCTGTCGCTGTGGATCTTTGGCCCGCCATCAGGAGGCATCCTCATCATAGAATCCTCGTCGAGCGGCGGTCGCGCGTTGACCAAGCTCATCGCCTGCCACGAGATCTGAGGGGGAAATGCCGCTGGTAGCGGCCTCGGCGGCGGCGGGACGTATGTCGTGGGTAGGATCTCCTGCGCCATCTGCGCGCGCAGTCGAGCGACCGCAGGGTTCGCAGCGGGCTGCAGTGGGTTCAGATGCGGGTGGTCTTTCATGTCCTGATAGTAATCAGTGCGGAAGAGACGGTTGTTTGGGTCTGGAGCTGGCGCTTTGATCCTGCGGCGGTATGGGTGCATGGGCGAGTTCTGCGTCGCGTGCTCTGCCTCCGTGAGGTTCCACTTGCGCAGTGGGAAGGCTGGCGGCGCCTGCGGAGCTGACGGAGTCGACGTTGGGAGGAGACCAGCAAGGGAGAAGCCCGAGAAGAGGGCGCGCGGCTCGTTCGTCTTGGGAGGAGGCAGCATGTGTTGCTCTTGCTCCTCGTATGCGCCCGGTAGCCCAGCCATGTCATCGTCATCCTGGAGCAGCGCCTGCCAGGTGGCTTGGGCGATCGGGGCTCCTTGGGTGTGGTCCGCGTTGCTGGGCGGTGGGTCGTGGACGTTCGCAGCTGCGCCCGGTTGGGCGGCAGGCGGGGCAGGGGCAGCGACTGGCTGACTCGCTTGGCTGACTTCCGGCTGGGCGAGGGGAGGGGCGGATCGACGCTCGGCTCGCCTGGTACGTGCTTAGGGTAATCGAACGTCTCGATGCCAGTTTGGCTCTTATAGATGTTTGCCGCCTTCCAGTGTACGCGATTGTTGTATTCGCGCGAGCTCACGAGCTGCGGCTTGAGCTGCCTGCGATCCAGGGTTGCGTTCGCGGTCTGCGGACCATACAGCGAGTCCGCGAGCGTTGTGCCTTCCGGGCCACTCGCGAGGATGGTCCCTGGGTTCTCGCGTGCTGGGTATTGGTGCGCCAGTAGATTGCGAGGGGGGACGGCGATGATAAGGAACGCTGCCTCTTGTATGGCCGTTTGCCGTGTGTTACACTGGTTGCAAAGTACGGGATACCCGTCCCAAGTTGCTTAACATCGCGTTGTTGTTAGACATGGATGACGCTCGGTCAAGTTCGCACTTACGTTCACCGTAGTGCTCTGGCCTTGTCTCGGCTCGGTAGCGAAGTTAAACGCGCTCCTGGGAGGCGGGGTAGGCGGCACGGCCTTGTCGTTGCGCGAGGCATTCAAGAGGTCAGAGAAAGAGTTCCCCATTCCGGCGGCTGGTCTGTAGTTGGCCTGCGGCTCGAATGAGAACTGTTGATGGGGATGTGATCAGATCAGGATGGCTCGCACTTGTCCGTGGGTACATACTGATTGAGTCTCGGCTTCCACGTGGGGAGGCGCTCCGGGTCCCGCGGATATGTCGATCGACTGGAAGGGGTTGCCAGAGGCTTGGGAGGTATGGACAGGCGTGTGCGGGGCAGCCTGCATTGGCGGGATGTTTAACGGGACTGACGGCGGCCTGGGAGGGGAAGGCTCCAGCATGTCAAGGTGGTGGTGAGGTTCGCTCAACGGGTCCGGGTTCTGGTTCTGTTTCAGAGGGTCCGCCATGGTGGCGGGCGGGGGAGAGGATGCGTGGGGAGTGCGCAGCTTCCTTCCTCTCCGTATTCTCCTTTATCGTCTCACATCAGTACGTGTTGCTTGCCTCTATTTGCCTCCTCAACCGTCCGTATTCGGTTGAGTACTGACAGCTCCAGCTTATATTTGGGGTCGCCGTTGGCGTGCCTTCCTGATAATTTACAGGTCCTTGGTTGGGTTCTCATGCGCGTTGCTGATTCGTATGCTCGCGCGCGTCGCTATTGGTCAGGTACGCTTGGTCGTTCCAGCAGGTTTCTCGGTGCTCATCTTCTCGGGCAAGTAGTGTCCTGGTTTATTGCTACTGCGGGTTCTCCAGGCACGATGTCGTAAGGTTCCCGGAAGCATACGGCATGTTCATTAGCAGCTTCTTCTTCCTTGTTCTGCGCTGGCTCACCCTCACTCGTGCTCTTCAGGATACTTCTGTTGTCTAGCTGCTTTGTTCATGTCTGCTCATTTCATGATGAGCGGTCAGCCTTGAGAGTCCGGTCGACATTCTTGCAGGTTTGCTCTGCAGGGCGGGGGGGCTTCGCAGCTTCTGTGCTTCTATCACGTACGCTTCGGCGAAGTGTACGGCACCTGTCCCTCGGAATTAAGACGTTTTCACCCGCTGGTATGTTGTTTCTCATTTCATGTCTGTGTATATGGTGTTCACTCTCTCTTCACTAGTGTCTTCCGACCAGCTTGTATCCAGTTCCATTCGGGCAGGCATATCGGTATGGGATGGGGTGCTGGAGCGTATAGTAGTACATGCATGCTGCCTCGCCCTGGGTGGCTTCCTGTGCGCCCCGCCTGTTCTTCGTTTCCCGTTGTCTGGGTCCCCAATGCCTTCCGCTTTTGTCACGCTCTCCGTTACTCATCGTCCGTGCGTCGGGGATGGAACCCAATCATTTTCCGGATGCTCCATACCGCTGATCCAACTTCGTGGTTGCTACCACTGCCTCCCCGGTCCGTCCTGCCCGGTGGCGTGGGCGTTCGTGAGATGATCCAGCGCGGTTCGATGGGAGGGGGTCGCGCTGTTTCGATGCACGTGACTACGATTGCGTCTGGTTCCAGCCATGCCGTTCTATTGGGTTGCAACGGCTGAGTCATGGCGGATGCGCGCGGAGTGTCATGCGGGTCTACATTGACCGTTATGTCGGGGATGTTGGGGATGGTGATGTAAGCATATCGGATGGGGTTGGTGGGGTGTATATTTGTGAGGACGAATGTGAGGACGTCCATCGCGCAGGTCGCAATCCGACTAATCCTCCCTTCCACTCGGATGTCGTACGCATCATACGCCTTTGGGATCTCTGGGAGTTCAGGTGTGTGGAAACGTGTCTGTGAGAGGAGCAGGAGTCTAACGTCCACACCGACTCGCAGCGGCGACTTGGGCAGGATGGCAACGTCGTAGTAGTCCGCTCGATCCGCGACTCGCGCCTTTCCAGGGAGGGTGAGTCTTTTCCTCCACTTCACATATAGCGGGATGGGGTAGGGCTCAGCCATGTCTGTCAGGGTGCGGGTGGGTGGTGGGGAGTTGTAGGATGCTGGTCGTTCGTTCGCCGTTTCGTGGGTACGTCTCTTATGTATCCGCGCTTAATCACACCCCCTGCTTTGTTCACCCTCTATATCACACACAGTGTCTATTTGGTGCAGGCAACCAGTGCATGCATGCTCTGAGAGCAAGGTAGTGATGTTTGCGGTCTGTGGAGGGGCAAGTCCAGCAGACGCGAAATGATCATTTGCTTGCGTCCATTTATCTGGCGCGCATTGGCGCTTATCCGGTCGGGATATCATGTGGGCCGGGGCCGGCTGAGTCATCTATCGTCATCTGGCCTGATCTAATCAGTTCATCAGGCGCTTATAGTGCCAGCAGGCAGCGCATTTGTTCTGCAGCTCAGCGGCGGGTGGCTCACGCCTGTCCTCACGGACGTGTATCTGTCGCTTGGACTAGCTCATGTTATGCTTCATTCTAGCGGGCAGGGGGGGGGGGTCATGGGGTGACCTAGGCTAATCTACTCTCCTCGTATCGGTTCTGGGTCGTCGTAGATACATCCGTTCCCGCTTCAATGCTTGTTCCTTCGTTTCCAGCATCGTCCTCATTCCTCGTTGGTAGTATCGTCTCAGAATTCATTGAGATGACCGCACGGGATGGTTGCTCCGAACACCATCACCGTGGGAAAACTGCCTGTGGTGGCGGTTCGTGGAAGAGGAGCTTGCGCTCGGTCCTCTGGTCTCGTTGTGCTCGAACCACGCAGGCGTGTAGATGTAGCACGACGCGTCCGGGTCCTCGAGGACGCGCAGGAGGTGGCGGGCGCGGGCTTGCAGGGTGGTATCGGAGACACTGGCGTCCTTGAAGAAGCTTTCGACGATGGGCTTGAACGTCGCGTAGTCGAGAACCAGGGGCGACGGCTCGAATCGAAAGAAAGGCACATCAAACATGATGGCATGCAGCGTGGGTGGGGCCCCTGTCTAGATATGCCTCGGGATGGTGGCTACGTTGGGGGCTGTGCAGTTCGACCTCGGATGGAAATGGAGACGCTTGTGCGTTATGTTGTAAGAGGTTGTAAGTCATCCGCACACGGCTAGAAGAGAGAGGTTACCGTAAAGGATCTCCATAGCAATGCAGCAAGATTGACCAGATGTCCGTCGTCTTGCCTCAAATCGACCTGGTTGCCAGCGTCGTCCCCGCGCATGAACGACGACAGTGAGATGAGATGCACAAGACCGACAAGTATCAAATCAAGCGGACTCACCCCTGATTGTTCACTCGACAGCGCGCGACGCACGCATACAACACATTCTGCGACAAAAAGACATACCTCCCCACGAGCCCGCGTAAAGTAGTGCCGAAGCAACTTGAACCAAGAGAAGCCGCGCGGTCAGAGGGAGTCATCTTCCAATGCCTTGCTTGTATGTATGCGGATAACGTACAGCTGAAACGAGCTCCTCTATCAAACCGACCGACTCTTTCAGCACCGCCCAAAACGCGCGAACAAGTCCTACGTAGCTGACACGAAACAACGGGGTTTGGGGTCTGGGGTCTGGGGATAGCGCGCAGACGCGGGCGACTCGAGCGCACAGACGGACGGACGGACGTAGGCCAGCGGCGCGACCCGGCACCGGTAGAACAAGACGTGTGTGGGGATCCAAGGATGTGATATGTATGCAAGTAGTACACATTTTCGAACACGAGCTGCAGAGGGGGATGTGAGCTGTCGGTTGGAAACAGGAGCTCGGGAGAGTGCTCACGTATAATAACACATGACAGCACAGGCGAGATCAAAAACGTGAATGGCGTGGCGTCGTGACGGGGGCGAACTATGAGATGGGCGGGGGGCGGAAGGACATGATCTCCTCGTAGAGGAGCTCCTTGAGCTGTTCGCGACTGATGTCGTCCTTGTGCACTGTTCGAGGCGTGGTGTTAAGCGCGCACAGTACATGAGCAGGATCTCGGATACTCACGATCGAACTCGAAGAACTCAGGATCCAGTGGTGGTGCGCATGGCTCATCATCCGGGTCATGCTGCGATATGCAGGACATTGAGTCACAACGGTAAAGAGGTTGGAGCGAGTGGGACGTACGTAGGCCTCGAGGTATGGGTGCGCGAGCGCGTCCTCCACTGTGATGCGCTTCTTCGGGTCGAACGTCTAGTACTTTCGTTAGCGAGACGTCGCTTGTAAGATGAGAGACTGCAGCATGACGTACCAATGTCCTCGTGAGGAAGTCAATTGCGAGCGGGTTCGCATTCGGGAAGAGCTGCGCGAATGGCTTCCGTTTCCGGAAGGGCAGCGCGCGGATGTAGTCGCGCGATCTCCTCGTTGTGATCGCGTAGAACTCGTCAAGGGTGGGCGTGCCCAGGACGTCGAGGATGAGAGTAAGTTGGTGGTGGTAGTCGCGGCCGGGGAAGAGCGGCTTGCCGGAGAGCATCTCGGCGAGGATGCAGCCCACCGACCAGATGTCGATTGCCTAGAGACGAAACAGGTGTGAACCGAGGTCGCGCGCATGGCAGTGGGTGGACGGAACGCAGTGCGAGTTGCCATGAGGGAGGAAAACACACCTTGGTGTATTGCTTGAATGTAAGCATGATCTCGGGGGCGCGGTACCACCGCGTCGCTACGTATTCCGTCATGAAACCCGTCTCCGTCCCGGAAGGCTCGGCGGTCTTGACTGATCGCGCGAGGCCAAAGTCGGCGACCTTGAGATCGCAGTTCGCGTTGAGCAGCAGGTTGGACGGTTTGAGGTCGCGATGGATCACGTCCGCAGAGTGGAGAGCCTTGAGCGCGCGGAGCGTCTGATAGATGAAGTATTGGGCGTGGTCGTCGGAGAGGTCCTGTGTGCGGATGACGCGGTGCATGTCGGTCTCCATCAGCTCCTGGATGACTACGCTGCAGTGTGAGCAGGATGGCGGGCGGCAGCGGCAACGGGATCCCACGCACGGTAGACTTCCTTGAACTGCTCTATAGATGGCGGCTTGATGATGTCGAGTATTGAGATGATCTGGGCTGGCTGTCAGTGCGCGCAGCTAGTGACCGTCGGGGATCGCGACGTACGTTCTCGCTGACACCAGCCTCGCTGAGGAACTTGAGGAGCTTGAGCTCGCGGAGGGTCCGGAGACAGAACATGGAGTGGTCGAAGGGCGCGATCTTCTTGATGGCGACCTTGCGCCCTGAGGGCCTGTGGATGGCGGAGCAGACGATGCCATATGCGCCCTCTCCAACGACATCGAGCACCTGGTACTGTGTGCCTGCATGCCCGCGTCCATGACCGCTCTCGGACTCGATCTGTGGGGGAGTACGCACCGACGTTGAAGCGCACTTTGCGCGGCGCTGGCTGGGCCTGTGAGGCAGCGTGACTGTGCTTGGACTTTGCGGCCGGGGCGGGCTGGGCAGCTTGCTCGGGCATGGTGGTGGTGGTGAGGAGGGGACGGGGGACGAGGAGCAGGAGACAAGAGACGGTATATGAAGCCGATCTTGTTGTCTGCTCGACGGGACTATCCGGCCGCTCGGTTACCGTATTGTCTCTAGGCCAACGCGCCTCGGTCTCCAGCTCTCCTTGCAACCGCGTTCGCACGTTGATCTGCGCTGCGCACTCGTCCCCGACATCTCCATCAGATCCAGACACACAGCGACGGCGCGGTCTGTCGCGAGCTTATCTCGCGCCGTCACCGTCGAGCGCGTCGGCAGCCGCGAGCAGCAGCTACGCCCAGCATTGATCGCGGTGATCATCTCTGCACGACAGCGGAAGCAGGACATGTGTTGCCTACAATGATGCACCGTGCCTGTGGACGGTGCGAACACCGACCAATCGTGAGCATGTCTTTCTCATCATGAATGGTCCCGAGAGCTGAAACCAGAGCTACAGTAACACTGGCATGCTGGAGTGTCTGCAAGGCGCTGAGTCGAACGTCATGTCGCGTCCACGCCAGTCAACAGAGATACGCATAGTGGACGTCACTCACATCGCTCTGTGAAACACCGCTCGGATGCTGAACTACCGTAGTCCAGCTCCTCGGTTTGTCGCCTACGGACTTGGACTGATGGACCAAGGTTCAGTCCGACATGCATGCTGTTTCATGCGACGGCACGTCCTCCATACGCTCTTCAAACCAGGTTGTGGCTGAGAAACCTTTAGGGACTGTGAGGAGAGAGTTCACAGGAGGCGTCGGATCCCGTCAAAGTTCCCTGCTTTCCAGACGTCAACAGCCTCCAAGCTTGGACATTGTGCTGCATGCACTGCCCATCGTAGCCAACTGCTCCGCCTCATCTTCGTCAAGCGCATCAAGTGGTGAGAAGTGGCTTGACTCCGGTACCTCAACCACGCGGATCACCTCTGCTGATGCACAACCTTCCGGTCGCAGACGGACGCAGGTGTGTGCTTGTCTCTCATTCCTATCCTCTACAATCATCCTCGCTCATCAGACGCCAAGTATCAGCCATGGTCCTCTACACTCGGGCACGGCCACCCAGCCCGAAACGACATGTTCATAGCATGGCCCGGCGCACACTATACAGATAGCGCGAGCGACATCATCCATCCCACCACAAACTGAAGGACATTTCCCTACTCTCAGCTTCCCATCTCCTCACTACCGGCGGGCCTCTCACGTCGGGCGACAATCCCACCACCCGAACCTCAGCAACTGCATTCCCCCCCACCCCCTTCCCTTCCTCCGGCTGTGTCTCGCATGCGGCAAGCGGCGTGCGGCGGCTCCTCCCCCATCCCCATCCCCATCCCCATCCAAATCCAAATCCCCATCCACATCCGTCGCCTTCTGTCCGTCCGCTTCTGCTTCTGCTCCTGCAATCGGGATATCCATCACGATCACATATGTAGGCTGTCAATCTCGCCTGTCCGACACGTCCTTCCGCCATTCAACGTACCGCAACCCTATCACACCGCCCTCGGTCTCCGGGAGCCAGAGCCCAGAGCCCATGTAGAGGCAAGCTCTCAGTTATCATTTATCATTTTGCTCGAACTTGACGGTGACAATGACATGCCTGACGGCTGCGCGCGGGAACTTTCTGGCTCGCCGGGAGCCGCCAGGTGCCCGATGACCCCCTCCCCCTCCCAACAATGGAGCCATCGCTGCGCGGTGCGCGGGTAGTCTCCCATCTGCCTTCTGCCGCCGGCCGGCCGGCCCCCACGTCATACAGCCCAGCCTTCCCCTTCCGAACTCGAACGTCGACGCGGCATTCCCGCTGCAGAGGCGGCAGAGCACCGTGTAAGTCGCGGTGGCCATCCTCGCTGCTCATTGCTCAACAACAAATTACTCACCTAATGATTTCCTTCCCTGTCTCACCATCCGGAGCCGGGAACACTTCGCCTCCGTCTCCGACTGTTTGACTCTCTGCGGCCGTGCTCCATGCTCCGCGCTCCGTGCTCCGCCGACCGTCCAATACTAGTACTGTACCAGAGTCCCGGGGATCCGCATCCCTGCACGGTCGCCTCCTCCCAGGCTCCAGCGTCCCAACGGATTTCTACCGGCAAACTGTCTATCACTGCGCACGGCGGCTGTGCGCAGCAGTGCAGGTTCGGCTACAGCTTACCGTGAACCGTTGCTTGGGTGCTTGGAGCCGCCATGATTCAGACAGGTCACAGAAGTATCGGACTGCCGTCGTTCACGCGCCGTATACTACTCGAAGCGCGACCAACACCAACCCTCCTGCAAGCTCGCTCCCAAGAGCCTAGAGGTCATTGGCAGTCTCCTACGACCGAAGACTCGGATCCCGAGGCTGCAGCGACGGCGACGCAGTGACCGCCTCCACCTTCCGGCAAGAACCCCGACCCCGAGGCCGTGTGCGCTGGCCACTGTGGTTCTCCGAAGACGGCACACACGCGCACCCCGGCCGGGCTTCTTTCTCCCAAGTTACGTCGCACGTTCGCGCACCTCCCAACAGGTGCGTCACTTGCGCTGCGCTGTCGACCCTCGGCACTCGGGCTCCTCGTGCTAGGACCGTTACTTGTCCTGTACGGCCATGGCACTCCGGATGCAGTCTGGCGAACCAGCCCCGTCGTCCAGCGCTGAGCGAAAGACGTCGGGGTGCTCGGCACTGCGCCCACGACGTGCATGTGGAGGCATCGTCAACTGGTGACGCGTTACGGCTCGATGCGAGACGCCGCCGTCTGTCCGTCCGACGATTCGGATTGGCCTGCACGTCCCCGGAGTCTGGATGTCAAGGACAGATGGGCATCGTGCGTGTACCAATACTGCGCACCTGGCACGAATAACATCCCCCACTGACTGACTGACAGACTGATTAGCCGACGCGCAAGGACAGCAGCAGAGAGGCTGAGCGCCCGCCGGACGTATCGCGGCCGTGACAACCTGCGACCCGCCTACATTGTACAGAATTAGAATATGTACGTGTAACACGACGGTGACCGCATGGGAGCTGGACGCGCCGGCGTATGTACTGTATGTAGTACATAGATGGAGAGCGGGTACGGTACGATGCGAAGCGCGCGGCGTCGGACGGGCACTGTGCAGGCTGTGTGGTTAGTTCGCAACTTCGCATTGCAATCTCCCCGAGTTCCGAACTACGATCGCACAGATGGCGTGAGACGCGTCCCCGCGTGCGGTCCGCCGTCCGACGCAGGCAGACGTCACGAAGGGAAGGGAAGAGAAGAGAGAGAGCAAAGCATCCAGATGAACTGTCATAGGTATCATAAGTACACGGTCCGGGTGTCGACTGCGCGATCCAGTAATCAGAGACATCCACGATCGGAAGGGCTGGAGGCCGCAGAGATCGCTATGCCTTGTTGGCCGTCGAACCGCGAAGTACGAGCTTGTAGCTATAGCGGAGGCAGCCCGCGCGCGATCCTGTCCAGAGCCGCGATGGCGTCCTCGCGCGACATGCTGTTGAGCACGTCCGCGGCGGTCGGCACTGCGAGCGACGACTCGCCCATCGTTGCGTGTACGACGAGACGCGCGATGACTTCGCCCTGTGAAGACACACAGTCAGACACAGCGTTGGCAGTGACAGGGAGAAGGGAGGCGATCATACCACTTCGACGAGACACGCCACGACAATCAACCTAACAGGGAAGACGGCGAAGTCAGGAAACAAGCAACTGTTCAAGAGTTCGAAGGTGGCGTACCAGATGATGATCCACGTAATCCGGTCCATGGCGTTGTTGTTCAGGTGGTCGTGTATCGCGCTCAGCTATATGCGCCACAACGTGAGCACGAGCGAGAGCAGTGGGACAGGCCAAAATAGAGCAGACGCACCAGATCCTCCGCGACAGCGATCTTCTCATTGAGCACCTGCACCCGGGGCCCGATCTCCATGTACTCCCGCACGGCGTCGTACAGCGCCTTCAAACTCGCCTCGTCCCAGAACAGCTCGGGGATATCGAGCACGTTGCTCACGAGGTTCACGTCACGGCGCAGGGTGAAGAGCCGCCCGGTCAGCTTGAGGGCCTCCTTGCGCGAGATGCCGAGCACGCCCGTCGACGCGAGCTGCGCGGGGATCGAGCGCGTGCGCGGGGAGGACAGGATGCGGTTCGCGTGCGTCTCGTAGTGCGCGAGCAGTGTGGACTGCGCGAGGGCGTGTGCGACGGACAGCTGGAGCAGGTGCGAGTGTGTCTTGAACGCTGTGCGTACGTGAGCCTTGCAGTCATCGTGGGCGGGACGGGCGACTCACTGAAGAAATCGTTGTATATGCGCGGGAACGCGATGTTGGGGTCGTGCTGCACGGCAGGTGAGCGCGTGCGGAACGCGAGCGGGAGAAACACGTACCGCATAGTGGCATGCTTCGACCTCCCAGTCGTCGTGAGGGATCGGCCGCGACATGATGCCCGCCTCCTCGACGTCCTCAATGAGGCTGAGCTCCTGGTCCTCGCGGAAGCCGAAGAACACGACCACGCCGTACTCGAAGAAGACCGCCTCCGCGAAGTTCTGCGACTCCTTGGTAGTTGTACGCCGCCTAGTCCGCGACCTGGTCGCCCCTCCGCTCCTCGGCGGCGCAGCGATGACCGGGTTCATGTCTTCGTGGCTGAGGGTGTGCTCCTGCTGAGAGGCGGAAGTACCGACGGCAGCAATCTCCTGCGACGGGCCCACGCCACGCGTGCTCGTCTCTGGAGATGCCGAGGGCATGAACCCTTCGATGCCAGGCGAGGTGGGCGGCTCCATAGAGGTGAAGTATGTACCCTGGTATCCGTCCTCTTCGGCCTCGGACAGCCCTGAAGCGGGGTCATCATTGCCAGGAGTGACGGGAGGACCGGAGGAGCGTATATTGGACCCGGGCCCGTACCCTGGAAGGAGCGGAAGATGGTACATCTACACCCGAAGTATCAGTATCGCGAAATACGGCCAGACATGCTACAAAGTCTCTGCCCGTGAGTTGACATTCCCAATGGGGTCGCGTAGAATATAGGTTACCATTCGCCGTTTGATACATGGCGCCGGGCATCCTCAAGAACAAGCAGGGGAAGGGGCTCAGCTGAGCTTGCCTCGCCCTGACAGTCTGCGCATTCCCCGGGTGCACGAGAACTGCATCCTCACAAAGCGCGCTCTCTGACAGCGAAGAGGTCTTGATTGCACGACGACGACAGACAGATGGGGGAGCGAAGACGGAGCAAAGTACTCACCACGTACATAGCCTCGTCGTATACACGAGGTTTGACGTTGTGTTCGCGCTTCAAGAAACTGCCCAGCAACTTCATCTTGAATCCATCCGCGAGACAATACGCGGTAATCCGCCTGAAGCCCGCCTTCTCCCTCTGTTCCCTGCTCATCCGCTCTCCGGCGCTCTTGTGTTCTCTGATACCCTGGTCTGTCTCGTAGCCATGGAGCTGGTCCTCGTCGTCGTCGATTTCTGGCGGAATGGGTTTGGTCTGCGGTGCGGATGGAAGGACGACGAGCTTCTGGGTAGTCTTAGAGGTTCGCTGGGGCTTCGTGGCACCAGTGACGGGGTTTGTCAACGCAGCACCAGAGATAGACGGTCGACGGGTGAGAGTGCGAGCCGGACCTGATGGTGCACGGGCAGGTCGAATGCGAAATGTCGGGGATGCGACGGGTGGCCGAGGGCCTGCATTTTGTGAGGTATTCGCCATGTTTCACGGCTAGAAACAATGTTCAGCGACAGCTACTTGACCTGAAATACTAGTTTGCGAAGCCTACCGCACTTCAGCTGCGTAAATATTTGGCGATGATGGTTAACTTTAAGGACCAGAGTGACAGTCCGTTGTTGGTCCGTTGTCGAGAGTGCGAGGCGCCCGTTGACGTCGTACCGGCCCGGTGAGCCGCAACAGCGCTAGGCGCAGGCGCGAGATCTCCAGATTTTCGTGCACAACCAGCGGCGACAGGCTACAGCTCTGGTTGGCCACCTCTTCCTCCGCAACCATGACTTCCTCTATACTTCAGGGCAGCAAGCGCAAGACCAAGCCGTCCTCCACCTCTATTGCAAAACGCGTCAAAACGAAGCACGTCTCCGCCGATGAGCTACCCTGGAAGAAGGTCACGAAGCCGCGCGAAGCAGACCTAGGGTCCGGGCTAGACGGGTTCTTGGAGTTGGAGGAGATAGAGGACGTGGATGTTGTGTTTGAAGAAACAGACGGGGGACGCGTTGTGCATTTTGCGGTGTGTGATGCCAACCGCCCGACTGGCTGCAGCCAGAGTGCCGTACTGAACACCTATCACAGACGAGAGACGACGATACACGCACGCAGAAGAAAACGAGCAAGGCGGGGGAGTCTTCAGAGGCTGTCATAGACAAGCTCGATGTCGATGCCCTCCCTGACCCAGTCTCATTCGATGGTGAGTTTGCAAGGCACGTCCAAGCCTACTGTACTTGACATCGCAACAGACAAGACACTCTTGCCCGCTTGGAGCGCATTCCATTTGCATCCGCAACTGGGCCGGGCGCTGTACGCGAAGAAATACATCACTCCTACACCTATCCAGGCCGAAGCGTTGCCGCTCGCGCTGAAGGGGAAGGACGTCGTCGGCGTTGCGGAGACAGTAAGGTCTAGGAGCACACGCGTCGCAACTGCCGCTGACCCACTCGCAGGGCTCAGGCAAGACACTTGCATATGGCTTGCCGATCCTCCACCATCTTCTCACAGAGGCATACTCCCGCCCGATTCCGAACTCCAAAATGAGACGGCCCGTTCGCGCTCTCATAGTCGCGCCAACGCGTGAGCTCGCGCTCCAGGTATCATCTCACCTCAACGATTGCCTCAATCCCGTGGAAGTCACCGCGGATGCCAACGGCGAAGAAGAAGGTGCGCCGGCAGAGGCTTCGAAGCAGGGCAAGGCCGGCAAGAAGGGGAAAGGGAAAGAAAAGGCGACGGCAGAAGCGGCCGCAAAACCCAATCACCCTCCTCTCGTGAGCGTGGCGGCCATTGTGGGAGGCATGTCCGCCCAGAAGCAGAAGCGCATCCTCTCGCGCGGTGTTGACGTCCTTGTGGCTACCCCCGGTCGTCTATGGGACATCATCCAGGAGGTGAGCACTTGGAATGCGTATCTTCCAGCGATGACGGTGGCTCAGATGCGTTGTAGGACGACGAGCTGGCGACACAACTTGAGAATCTGCGCTTCCTTGTCCTCGACGAAGCCGATCGCATGATCGAGACCGGTCACTTTGCGGAGCTCGACAACATTTTGCGACTCACGCTGCGCAAATCGGAGTGAGCACATCCCGTTGTTCTTTGCGATTTCCCCGCTGACGCCCGCAGTGACGAGGCAATTGAGCCGGAAAACGGGCCCGATGACGAGCACGGCGAGCCTGAAGACAGCAAGGAGGGCGTTAGGGCGGGCGAGCTGCAGACCTTCGTGTTCTCGGCGACGCTCAGCAAGGACCTCCAGAAGAACCTCAAGCGGCGCTCGCGCTTCGGCAGGAAGAAGAACGCGAAGCCGGCCTCGACGCTGGACGACCTCTTGTTGCGGCTGGACTTCCGGGACCCCACGCCCGCGGTCGTGGATATCAGCCCGGCAGGTGGCGTCGTCGCCACCCTCAAGGAGAGCAAAATCGAGTGCCTCTCGAGCAGCAAGGTGAGTCCGCCTGGCAGTCCTGCGATGTTTGTTGCTGATGGCATGCAGGACGCATACCTCTACTACTTCCTCCTCCGCTACCCTGGTCGCACCCTCGTCTTCCTCTCCGCGATCGACGGCATCCGGCGGCTGCTCCCTCTGTGCGAGCTCCTCGGCATCCCCGCGTTCCCGCTGCACTCGCAGCTCGAGCAGCGCCAGCGACTCAAGAACCTCGACCGGTTCAAGTCCACGGCGAACTCGGTCCTCCTCGCCACGGATATCGCCGCACGTGGTCTCGACATCCCCGCGGTCGACCACGTCGTGCACTACCAGGTCCCGCGCACGGCGGACACGTACGTGCACCGGAACGGCCGGACGGCGCGCGCGATGCGGCGCGGGTTCAGCCTGCTCATGTGTGCCCCGGACGAGCGGCGGCTCGTCCGGGCGCTGATGCACAGTCTCGGCCGACGTGAGTTGTGCTCCCTCCCGTTCCATATCCCGTTCCGAACGTGACTGATGAGCTCTTCGGCGCAGAGGAGGAGGAGATCGCGGAGATGCCGGTGGAGCTGTACATGCTGGACAAGCTGAAGGCGCGCGTGCAGCTCGCGCGCGAGATCGAGACGGCGCAGCACCGGGCGAAGAAGGCGACGCACGAGCGGAACTGGCTCAGAGAGGCTGCGGACGCGATGGAGATTGAGCTTGACTCTGATCTCGCGAGGTGGGCTCGCTCGCTCTGCTTGTCCGTCGGTTTGGTCGAACTCACTTGTGTGCGTGCAGCGATGGAGACGAGGACCGGGGGCCGTCGAAGCACCAGCAGAAGACGGCGGCGGCAAAGACGGCGGCGCTGAAGGCGGAGCTGAAGGCGATGCTTGCGCAACCGCTCGTCGCGCGGGGGTGTCGACGCGGTACATCACGTCGGGCGTGCACTCGATTGCGGACGACATGATTGCTGGAGAACGTACGTCCGTTTCGACTTCCAAGTTCCTTCCGTTGTTCTGGAGCTCACTGGTCGGACAGTGCACGAAAGCATGGTTGGCCTGAAGAAGCGGGAGGCGGGCGAGGACCTGGTTCCTGCCAAGGTGCGGAAGCCGAAGGGGACACCGAAGGTCAAGGAGGAGTACGAGGAGTGGAGCGGGATCGGGTCCGAGGACTGAATCTATGTGGCTCTACATTGTATCTACTCATCCTTGAGCGAATGCTCTTCTGACCAACTCACATGCTCGACAGTCGAAGTCATCTTGGCGCGGCGGGAATTTACGTCGGTCATTTTCCCTCCTCCGTCCCTGCCGCCGCTAGGTGCTCCACTCACCTTCGGACTGACCCATGCTGGCCTCGGGCGGGCACCTCCAGCAAGTAACTCATTCGGAGTTCGCGCCGTTACAGATGAGTAGATGCTCTAGATGCGATGCTCGCGCAACTCGGCGCGCGGGACGTGCGTCAGTTGTTTTGTCCACTTGCATTGTTCTGGCGCTCAAGCGCTCACTGGTCGGACAGTGCACAATAGCATGGTCGACTCGAACAAGCGGGAACTGTAGAGTTTCTGCCAACTTGTAGGTGCAGAAGCCGAAGGGGAAACCGGAGGTCAAGGAGGAGTACGAGGCGTGGGCGGGTCCTCAGGCCTCAGGGTCCAGGACTGGTTCCCTCCCTCACTCCGAGCATCAAGAGGGTCTTGGGTGGTTCCAACTTCCAGCACTCTGCCTCTTAAGCAGTCCCCTGCGCTCAATCTTTGCAGGCCAATCTCTTCGTCCTGGTTCAGACTGGGCCGCGGCCCGCGGGCTAGGAACTGCGATCGTTGTGCTAGCAACGCATCCTTGCCGTCTGCATTTATCAACGGAGACGGACGCAGACCGGGACCCTCCTGAGTCCTCCTTGATTTCATCAAGTTGCACGTTGAGTGGGTAATGGTGGGTTGCACCGTCACGTCTGGCATGATTCGCGCCCTAACAGATATGCTGACTCTATCTGCCTCAGTACTCGAGCTGGGTCCTTATGAGCCCGTCGGGGGCACCGCGAATCTCGGCGATGTCTTGGCGATGTCCAAGCCATATCCGCGACAGTAACATTGACCCATCGCGGAGCGACGGAGGTGCAATGATGTTCCTTGATATTAAGTGCTGCTGTGTGTTGCTGGCTTTACTCAATGTGAACTGAAGTATGCTATCTCCTTGAACTTGTACTGTATGTGTAGTGCTTCTAGGTGCTTCTCCATGAGCGCATCAGCCTAAGCAAATACAAGATGATATGTGCGTCGGATTCAGCAGCTGCATTGACCCGTCGCGGAGGTACTTGAGACCTTCCGGATGCGGTAGGAGCCGCTCCGCGCCAAGAGCGTGAGTTACAGGATGGTAACCCGTGGGGGCTGATTTGGACTTTATTGTGGCTCGTGCCCAGACTAGAGGACTAGCATCTGGGATGTAGGAGCCTTTCCTGTCGTAGGTGGGGCTGCTCGGCACAATACTGTACCTGCTTCCTATGTATGATTACCAAAGGATGAGCCGCGATGACTCTCCTGCGGGGACGCCATCTAAGTAGACTTCGTGGTAGTAGACGCCTGTATGATCTCGCTACCGAAATATTACCTCCTCCTCCTCCTCCTCGGACTGAGTCCCTATAAGCTCTTTCTCTCCACTTCGACGCGTTCAGCTTTCTTCACTCTTTCTTCTCGACCACCATGACCACGCTCTCGTCCCCACCACCGTCTCCTCTCATCGCGCGCTCGGCGTCGAACAGCTCGTCGGGCAGCGGACACATGCCGCTCGGCGTCTCCAACGTCGCCAACCTGCTCGTCAAGATGCGGCGGCATCGCAAGAAGGCGAAGGAGCACCACATCGAGTCGTCCTCCGCCGACGGACCCCTCACGCATCCGAGCCTCACCGGTGAAAACGTCGTGTCGGCGCGCAAGGTGCCGCTCGAGGAGCACCAGACGTTCATCTGCCGCGACGGCGTTGACACTGCCAAGCTCGTCCGGGCAGTGAGGGGATCGCTCTACCAGAAAGCGTTGGATGTCGGTGCGAATGTGCTGGTTGACGAACAGTGCGTGTTCTTGTCGAAGTGTGGGTCTTTGTGTGCGGTACTGACCAGGCCTGGGAACAGGTGGACGTGTACAATCTGTGGACCGAGGCATCGGTCTGACGGGACGTTCCGAGTCCATGTGAGTGTGAATCATTCAACCCTATCGTACACAGACCCGCGAAGGGGCGCGGCGCAGGCAGCGTTTGTCGGCGTTGCCAGGCGGGCGTCTCCCCAATACATGCGTCCCCCGCCCTGTGTCCTGCAGGCACAAAGGCAGGCATGATGTCACCTCGCTTCCCACTCGTCACCAATTGTCTAGAGGTGGGCGACATACTGACGCCTACTCCCAGATTCACTACAGCGCTCAGGCAGCACGCTCGAACAAGCCTGACCCCCAACACCCGGTCGCGCTCCAGAACGCAAAGGGTGTCCCGGGCCTGATGACCATCGTCAGCAGGTTGGACTGAGCATACCACTCCCTATGACCTTCACACTGCCCGCATTCGCTCCAATCCTGCCTTTCCCTTGCCCCGGAATTGTGTCCTTACGATTAGTCGCCCATTGTCACGCCGGACCTTCACGGACGTTGTACACATAACGGATTACCGTAACCCACATCCCTAATTGACCCATTGTACCACCATCATCACCACCACTTGCATACGAGTTCCGTACCCTATAAGATACCGTGTACATCATTCGTGCCTCCTACCTGTACCCGGAAATCCGAAGTAAATCCCAGAACCTCACATTCGTTCGCCCTGTACCTATTCGTATAGATTCAGAATCACTTTTGTACACCGTACCCGCGTGTCCTGCGTGGTGTGGTCGCGTTGACACGAACGTGGCCAATTCACAGGCATTCGGTGCATCTTGATGTATGTCCTTTTGCCTCCGAGTCCCTCGCAGTGTATGCTGATGTTCATGTAGGTGATCTGGGACGCTAACGCCTACGTAGCTAGAGCCATTGGGCTCGAACTCACCTCCGGGCAGAGGTGAGCCGTTATTGCGAGCCTTTGTGCATTCCGTCCCATGTGGCAGAACTGTTGATCGCATGCCATCATACGACTGCATCGGGCGTTGCCGATTGGGTTAAATGCAGGCCGCCGGTAGCCTCAGGAGCAACTCGGGAGCATACAAGACTTGGTATTGAACTGTAGTGCATGACCACCGCACTTCGCCACCAGCTGCGTCAAGATGTTCGATACGCCCACCAAGTTCCGGTACAATGAGATTCTCTACAGCACCGATCATACCAACTTCAAGTAACTTCAAGAGTGGTCGACGGATTACGCCACGACGACGGGGTCTGTTGACAATGAGTACTTTAGGGTGAGTCCCTCGGAACTCCGTTGCGTACGGAGACAGATAATGACGTCCATCCTAGGTCGAACTGCACCCCCAAGCGTAGCCACCATCCTGAGGGAGACAGGGGCCCTACGCACGCTGCATCCAAGTTGCCGCCATCATGTTTGATGTGCCTTTCTTTCGCTTCGAGCCAGGCCTGCCTCTAGTTCTCGATTACGCGACGTTCAAGCCCATCGTCGAAGGCATCTTCAACTCGGACGCCAGTGTCCCCGATAGCACCCTGCAGGCCCGCGTCCGCCACCTGTTGCGCGAACTCGAGGACCCGGAAGCCTCGTGCTACATTTCTACCCCGGCGTGGTACGAGCAACACGAGACCAGAGGATCCACGCCGAAGCTGCTCACGGCGAGACGCGTCTTCGACGCCATGTATCGCACGGCTGCGGACCTCGGCTTGCGAACGGGCTCACGATACGTCTCTGCCTGTGTGCTCGCTTGTGGACATCTCGCCAAACACATGTTCAGAGGCTACACAGTCGCACAGGAGCTGGCGCAGTTCCTGTCTGTGCTCGCAGTGGACGTTTGGGTGTTGCGCATGTGGTCCGACCCGCGTGAGTCGATATGTGTATTCTGCGGAGCACCGCGGGCGGGTGATTATCTAACGTTGTCGGGCAGTCACTCCCCTTCGGTTGGGGCCCACAGATCCGGACCTAGGAGTGACCATAAAGCCACAGGTGAGAAACTGAAGAGACTCACACTCGTCGATGGTGCGGGGCGCTCACTAGCTCGCTGCTCGCGCGCGATGGCGTATACATGTCTCAAAACAGGCCAGGCCGATCTCGATACTCCTCCGAACGTGAGCGGCGAGAGGGAGGACTTGCAGTGTGCGCGCATCTGTCATGTGCCTTTGGCCGACTATCATAAAGAGGTGGGTAGCACCGGGGTACTAGTAGCACACATGACAAGTCGGCCATACTCATGCTCGTGCTTTGCCACCACAGCGGCGCCCTGTGACTTGCCAATGGGTCGCAGATTTCTACGAGCATTACCTCGGCGTAGACATCAGCGCTATCAAGTGAGTATACGTTCGTGAGGGGCATGTTCAAATTTCGTTCGACAAGTTCTCTCTCGCGGCCCCACATCTAGGGCGATGCAGAGATCACTGGCGAGTTCTGACAAAAGTCAGCCTTGGTTCCCGCCTCGGCCAAGGTGGCGGTGTTCCAGTTGCCCCATTAGGCGCGGCAGTTACCGAACGTCACGAACCATACATTAAGCCGGCGCGGCAGTCAGGAGTCGGTCCAGTCGCCAGAATGACCCCTCCCACAAGGTTCTTCAATCGTTCAAGTTTGCAGTATGCATTGCTGATTCTTTCATGGTATTGGCCCCAGCTTGGAACGTCTCAACGAGGATGTCATTTGCGAGCTTGCAGCTCGATACCTCAAGCCTCGTGGTCTGCTCGTCAATATGGCTTCCTCTAGTCGTCGACTGCGTTGCTACTGCATGCCGATCCTTTTCTCAAATTGCCGTGTGAAAGCCAGCGCTCGGGAGGCTGATAGGATCCCGCCGGTAGCAATTCGACCCTACGTCAGGTATTAGCGCATGCTTGTTCATCTCGTAGGCGAGCTTCTGACATCATCATCTCAGACACTTGGTATACGCCGGGGGACTCTCCCAATCGGTGCCCTCGTGCGAAGAGTTGGACTACCTCCCCAACATTTGCTCAATTACCTTCGATCAGGCTGTGGGCCGTGTCCCATTTAGTGTCCTTGAACGGTGTTTGAACCATTCTCTCGTCTCCTTGTCGTTCACCAACACCTCGCGGTCGCCCGTCCAGCCTCACACATGGCTCCCTCCAGCCATTTTAACTCTCTCAAGCACATTGGAGCGATTGAGTTATCCTACCTATCCTTGGAAAGCTACACGTGCCTTTGGCAACAATATCGACATCGAACAGGAGACAGGTCTCGACCTCAGATACATTGGTCCAATCGTGCTCGGAATGCATTCATCGGCCAAGTCACTCGCTCTACCCGTCGATGCAATCCCTCTTGCGGCGATGTCCAAACTTCCCTGGCCAAACCTCCGCGATCTGAGCCTCACGGGTCGCTACCTGAACGAGTCACATGCCCGCGATCTCCAGCGATTGCTTCGCCTATTGGACAGCCCTCGCTCAATTTCAGTTCTCGCGGCTCAGCCTCTCGACTGCGCACGTGCACCTGTCTGTGGGAGACGGTCTACGTCCACCATTGACACCAGTCAATTGCAGTCCCTCTCCATCGCTTATCCTGACCCAGACGACACCATCGTGTCCAAGCCATGCATGTCCCTATTGCGCCTCTCTCTACGTGACTATCCTCGCTATTACCTCCGAAACTCTCCGCTGCATGTGAAAGACATGAAAGGTCTTGCTACACCGATACTGTCGTCGTCTGAATGTTTGCGGATCCTGACGCGTATGGCGGCGCTCTCGTTGGAGCATCTCGAACTCGTCTACGAGAGCGACCAAGCCGAAGAAGAGTTGCTCCTTCATGTCGCGTCATCGTATCCCCGTCTGCACGCTATTCAGATACACCAGTACAGGACCTCCCGTGGGTCTGATGCACTGAACTTCGTGAGTCATGGACTTGTGCCTCGTCCTTGGTATGCTTACTGAAGACGATCTCCTGCGAACAGAAGCGCATCGCAGCTATCCTCGCTTCGACGAAGACGCTGCGCACAGTCCATCTTCATCTGGACTACGAAGATTCCCCATCGTCCTACGACTTCGATCCGCCGAGGCTGAAACAGTGGCCTTCACGGCTGGCACGATACGGCGGCGACATGCTCGAGACGCTCGAGCGTGGCTGTCCGGTCCTCGAGGGATTGTTTCTGCTCCACCAAGACGAGAGCGAGAAGGAACACTTCTGGGTCAAGTTTCTCCCAACACGTTACCCCGGGCGTTCGCGAATTGACTGGGACTGGCTGCTCGAACGTCCGTGAGTCCTCGTTTTTCGGAGGTCTGGCATGCCGATGTTGACTCGGAGCCCCGCCACGTTCAGGGATTGCGAGCCGCCGTATCGGCATTGTAAGGGACTGCGGCGAACTACCGGATCAAGACTTGACCTCCCGATGACCTGGTAGTGGGCCACGTTCGTTTGAAACTACAGGGGTACGGAGAATGACTGGCCTGTAGTGAGAGTTTCCAGTCATAACGACGTCGGGTAATTGTCTAGTGCTAGGACGCGCGCTCGTCACTCGGTGATGGCGCATGAAGGGTATGTATGAGCAGACATGCCACTTCGTAGTTCGTTTCTTGCAGGACACCACTAGTATCACACATTTGAAGCGCGGTGCACGCCGGTGACACATTGACGGCGGCGCTGACTTGGAAGAACGGCGCAGCAGTGTTACTGTAGCGCATATGGCAAGTTCGGCCAATGCAGCTATGAGGAGAATGCGGAGGATTCACTGGAGGAAGAGACGGTCACGGATGACTGTGATGGGGAGGATTTAACGACGCGCCGGCGGGGTCTGATGACTAGAACGGGCGGCTCGAACGTGGAAGGGATTTTTGCAACGTTGGTCTGTGGCCGAAGCTTCAAGCCCGCGTCGCATCACCTTTAGCTCGACATGATACACAATATTGGCTGTTATGCTGCTGTCCTCTCTCTCTCTCTTACAGTGAGTGACCTTTGCAGCATGAGTGATGTTGCGACCCATCAGGGAGACGTGGTTTCGGCGCCTAAACGCCGTTGCAGCCACCCGATCTCATTGCAGCCCGTTGCACTCTATAGCACACTATTGTGCTATAGAGTGGGCTCAATGTAAAACACGAAATCACTGTGCCGAATGTCTTCCTACACGCTCAGAGGTCCATTGGCCATGATACGAAGCCCTTGAATGCTTTCGACGACGTTGTAGCGAGACCAGAATTACAGCGGAGACACGAAGTTTTGACGCCGAACGCAGCTCCGTGGCCTCGGAAGGGGTCGGAGATTATCGGAGCTACAGGCGCCGACTGATCTGTTATCTCTGGGCGACGGACTTCGTCGTTTTTTCGTCTCTCCTTGTCTTTCCCCACCATCTTCCTAGGTCTCCTCCTCCTCCTCCTCCTCCTGCTGTTGTGCTCCTCCTCCTGCTGAGCTCCTCCTGCTGCTCTATCATGCGTCTGTCGAGCCCCGATGCCCGCCCATTCAAACGGCATGTTCCATGCCTTCCTCACCCTGTGAGCCAGCTGCAAGAGCGCGCTCGTGCTTGGCACTCATTCTCGCCTGCCCGCTACACCCCTCTCAGGCTCCTCGAAGCTCGCCCGCTGCAGTCCTCTCAAGCCCCTACGCTCCTCGAAGCTCACAACTCAAGCTTTACACGCCAGCTCACCACTCGATCTCGCTGCAATCATCCCGCAGTCGTGCGTCCTCTGCCCTATCGCCCTCCCCTCCGAGCTACCAGTCTAGACCGGGCTTGCGTCCTCCTTCCGCCCGTCGTTTTACAGTTCATCCAAGCTCGCCGTCTCCAACCCGTCGTTCATCCGCCGAGCCCTCACAACTCATTCCGCTCTCGCTCATGCCGTCCGCTCTCGCTCGTGCTGTCCACTGAGCACTCTCGTTCGCCTGCTTTCCCTAGTCCCCACTCGCCCACTGCTCTTCGTCTACACGTCCCCGGTCCATTCGTCTCTGCCTGCTCTTCGACTCCGATCCTCCTCTCCGTTGTCTTGCCTGCTGTTCACTCCTCTCCATCACCTGGCCTGGGCCCTGCGCTCTCCTACCTCGCTGCCTAATTGTCCTCTGTTGTCTACTGTTCTGCGCACGCTGTCGGCACAGGATCTTCATCCGTCATGTCATGCGTGTCCCCTGCTCGCCTCATTTGTTTCATCTCCCTTCGGTCCTCCCTTGTCTCTCCGTCTGACCGATGTTAGATAGCCATGTACACATACTATGTAACTGTATTCAGTTGTTATATGATGTGTTCACTATCTGCCTGGTGTACTGTGTGAGGCTTGAGCGCGGTGTCGATTCCGACAGGATTCCGATAGCAATATTTCCTTTATGAGGCATCTCTATTGCACTATAGAGCACTACAGAGTGGATAGTGGCGGCTATAGAGCACAATATAAAGGGGGGTGGCAATGGTGCAATGGGTGCTATCTAGGCTACAGAGTGCAATATTGCGGAGAAGGGTTCTCCTGATGCCATTGTGGTGGTTGAGCTCGTGGCATGCGGCACTCATGGGCACCATTCAGACGAAAGACCTCACTTGCTGTATCACGGGCATCGCCGTGCTCGGCTCGCCTTAGAATCATACTCCTGGTTACATGATGGTCAACGACAAGTTACTCCTGATTTTGTAGCACCTCCCTGAGCAACCTCACGGGTGGTGTGTAACAGTATATTCGCGTGTTTGCTAGCACACTCACTTGCCTACCGCTGAGCTGACTGACTGAGTAGCTCGAGATCTCCGACCTGTGTAATGGTCTCAGCCACGGTAAGAGCTCGTCACGCCCCGCACCGACGGCAAAGAACGCGATGTACTATGATGGCATTGATTACTTGAAACAGCAAGGCGGACAAGAACGCGGACATTGTGCGTCGTACGAAGAGCTAATACTCGTCAAAGAAGAATCCCGGCGGCATGATGAACTCAGCGGGTGAGCACACTATCCCGCACTGGTGCAGGAAGCTTGTGCACGCAGCGTGTATGAGCAAAGCGTCCCGACAGGGCAGGATTCGATCTTCGATGGCGCTGTCATGGTTCCGCCGAGATAAGCCGAATAAGCTCCAGAACCCATCCACGGCCTTGAAATAGTAGTCGAGGCCACTGGCGGCGGCGGGTGGACTCTGGGCGGCCTCGGTACAATCCTCAAAGGTGATGTAGTCCCCATCGCGTGCATTGGTCCCGAACACCTTGCCGACTGTGCTGTCGGCTACTCTGTATCGATTCACAACCTGTACGGTTTCAAGAGTTTGTATTGGGTCCAGCGCGAGACGTGATATCGGCTGCACTCACCTCAGTAGGTCTCAAGGTCCAGTAGTGGCCAGTGAAGGCCTTGCTAGCCATCCTGTCCAGCAGCAGGCAGTTTCTGGGGCTGTCCAACTGGATCGCCGTCACGTCGACGCCGAGGTAGAACCTGAAAAAGTCGATGGTCCATTCACGAAGCAACCAGTGCTGTAGACGATGGCGACGTGAGCGGGACAGACGTAGCACGCAGGGCATGATCATACCTCCGGCAGAGAAGGATTACAGATGGGCACAACCTGAAGAGAGGCAGTTTGGGTGGAGAGGGAGATCATCGAGCGCGGGGCGCTCTGATCCACCTTCCCGGTCTTGAAACAAGTGTAATCGTCTCGGCGCAAGACCTGGAGCTTGGGTCAGTAAGTGGACGGGACCAAGATTATGTTTCCGGGTGACACTTGCGATTCTCCTCGTTTCGTGTGACACTGACGATAGCGACATAACCCGCAACTCCTGCGGCCTTAGTTCCGGTACTGTAGTTTGAGTTCAGCGAAAGGCACTTCAGTCACTGCAGGTCAACTGGTACTCACGACAGCGCCACATGCGGGCCAGCCAGATATCGCAAGCAAGAACCGACATCATTTTTGCCTGCGTTACCACCTCGATTGGGAGGATCGGGAGCGATGGACCAAGCCTGCTAGGCAATGCGCATGCACAGATGCATGCGGAAACATAACGCCCGCCTGTCTCAAGGCCAAGGTCGGCGGCGGTTGTGTACATAGCCTCGAAAGCGCGTTTCGTTGAGAAGTTAGCCGAGATCAAGTTTTTGCTAGTGTCGATGTTCCAGGGCAATTTGTTATACGGAGCCACCAGCGGGTCGTCGAGAACTCGTGAGAGGTGCTCTCGAGCGCGCACTTCAAGCTCGTTGTCGGATACGGCTGTGTCGTTCAACAGAGTGTGTACATGGCGCTTGAAATCGGCATAGTTCATAGTGACATTGGCCTCTCGGAAGGTCGAGAGGCGTGGTGGGTTCCGGGAGGGCATCTTGCTTAGACTTGTTGTGGCTTAGCGGACGTTTGTTAGGGCGTTGGGGACTGCACGAGCAGAGAAGGTTGTTATATCTATGCTCCCCCGGATGCATCGTGGTTACCCTATCGCGATCAGGACTGGATACGAGCACCGGCACGTCACGGTGTCCCACTGCACGGCGGGCAATGTCCCAGGTTCGGGTGCGGAACAGGCTTGTGACAGGTGGGATGCGGAGTGCATCCGCTCCAGCCGACCGCGCGAGACGCGAGTTCAAGTTAGCACCAAGCCCCACTCAGTTCAGGATCCAGTAGATCCGAAAACTCGGATTCAAAACCCGTTGGTAATAAACCGGTCCTGTTTACAAGACTACATATGTAGTTCACGTCCGGAATCTTGGGGTACCTGAACCCGTCTTCGAAATCGGACCAGATGCGGAGACCATTCCCGGCGTCTCTCCGCGGATTGGATACTTGTCTGGTTTCGCTTTTCGGGTTCCGACCCCGTTGCAAAGAGGCACTTGCTGGTTCTGAACCAGACTACTTACGACGGATCTTCGAACTAGTGAGACCTAGCGGGGCCCTCGACCCATCGGAACCAACTCAAATCCTCTCATATCTCACGGAGTGTCACTGTAGTTAGGCGGTGGCACTACAGCTATTTCCAAAACAAGTGGCCGCGCGATTGTCTCCCGTAAGCAGAAATTGACGGGCCTATTGACGTGCAGAGAGGACGGCCCGCGCGACGCGAGTTACACTTTTGATACGGAAAACCCAAACAGTTCAGACATTCGTCGCAGCTCGGTGTGTCTTTCTATACGCCTGCAAGACCCCTCCAAGCTCCATGGACGTTCTGAGACTGAGGGGGTGTCATGGGAGTGCGCATCGACACGCTCCATGCGCCAGGGAGTCATGCATCGTTCCGAATATATCTCACGCGACATTTCCTCTACCTTTCACCCCAGGTCCCCATTTGTGACCCCCATATCCCCACATATAGCCTCTTATATCTATCTGCGGGCTGTAGAGGCTTCAGACAGAATATTTCTCGCCCCATACGATCCTCGTCACCGGCCGCCTCCTTGTCCCTTCAAAGCAGTGTCTCCCTCAGCCTGCCAAAATCTCATTTCCAGTCATTGCCGGGCCTCTCAGACCTCTTTTATACTCACAGGTCCACCTCCGCACTCCCGAGAGGGCACCACGATTTCACGCAATTTTCGGATTTCTTGCGTCAAAAGTGCAGTGCGTGAATGGCGCCCGGCCACTTGTTTTGGGAAATAGCTGTAACAGGGGATGGCCTCTTCGTGTGCAAGTCCAACATCGACTTTGGAGTACGTCGCCCAAGTCTCTCATCATCTCCCTTCCTACCCGGACTTGGGTTAGTCCTAGGCAAAGCAGTAGGCTACCGCGGCACGTCTTCCTCGCGTCCTTCGCACGCTGTCAGGCGTCGTCTGCAGTGTTGTGTTGCATACCCTACCCATCTAGGGCACAACGAGCAAATCCCATGCTCTCCAACCCTACACATCCATATCCTTGGTACGTACCGGCTCTCTCCTACCTTTGTCTACTAGCGCTCACCCTGCCTTGCTGCCCGGTCGCGTCCAGCTCTACGATGTTACCCACTTTCGCTATGCTCGCGATACTCACACCCATGATACTTCAAGGACGGCACGTACGCAAAGCGCGAAGTTGGGTGTCGGCCATGAGGTTGTGCATATCTGCCATGTTTGAAGCCACTGGACAATATCACCCGTTCGCATTCTGTCTGTGCATCGACCAGCTCGCACTGAATTTGCCCTAAACCACCGCATGGCTTGCTCCCCCGGCTCATCAACATGTAGCTTGGACTCTGTCGGCCCTTCGTGCTAGGTCTCAATGCCAGCCACCTGCCTGCCTCCTCTGCCCGCCTCCTTTGCCCGCCTCCTGCCAGCCTCTCTCACCGGTCACCGGTCTGCCTCTGCAACGTCTTACACAAATCCTCCTCGTCCTCTCTGCTCCCTCAGCGGCCGTCTTTGTATCCATCATTCGCCTCACTCCGTTGAGTCGCATCTCTAGCCTCCTTAACACCATGTCCGTCCATATCCCCAACACCACCGCCGTCATCGAGCAGACAGTAGCCACCGCGACAGCGGAGGACACCGTCCCTGACGAGGAGACCCCGGAGGATGAAGGTGATGTGGCCACCGTCGAGGTCAGGGTCCTACACGTACGTGCGATATGTTTCTCGTTTTGCCCATATCCAACGTTCACTGCCGCGCAGTACGTCAAAGCCGCGGCCAGAAACGTACTAAAGACCGTCCCCCCCATCATCCAAGACATCGTCCTCGCGCTCGAGGTGGCTGATGGCTCCCTCCCAATCAAAGTACCCGGGTTGGGTGCCTGTCTCAAACTAGTCGTCGGCATATATGAGGAGTACCAACGCCTGAGCGTGAGTGACAAAATCTTGCCGCGATCGCATTCATGAACCAAATCCCGTTCCTATAGGCACGCCGCCGCGCAGCGATTCGCCTTGCGCACAAGTGCACCGAGACGGTGTACATGTATTCGGTCATCAATACTTGTATCGATGCCGACTTCGACTCCGAGGCAGAACGCGAGATGAGAGAAGGTGCTGGGAAGAGGATCGAAGAGTAAGTCTATCTTTCCCCATCTTACATCTTCTCAGATCTCAATTTCTTGTAGGGCCTTACGCAAGGCTCTTGATCTCATCCGATACCAAGGCAAGCATTGTGCTGCCATGAATCTGCTCAAGCGGCGTCAGCTCGAAGCCGACATGACCGCTTGTCGGGAGCTGCTGGCAGATGCGATGTCCATCTTCATGGTATGCCCTTAACTCCTCCCCGTATGCTATCTCGCTGACGTACGTCATAGCCCGATATCGGCGTGGCGGCATTGAAGCGCGCAGTGCGTACAGGAGACGCGGTCGAGCGTACCTCAGACTCGGTCGAGCGGACAAGAGAGTCCGTCGAGCGTGCAGGAGAGTCCGTCGAGCGTGCAGGAGACTCCATTGGGCGTATCGAAGACTCCGTTGGACGTATCGAAGACTCCATGCGGCATGTTGTAAATTTCGCGGAGGGTTCCAGACGGTCGGTAGACAGTCTGGAACGTCACTTCCAGGAATTTGAGCGCAGGGTATCTTTGATCGCAACGGTCGGCGTTCTTGGTTTGGTCATCATTTGGGCTAGAAGATTGGCATAAGTAGAGTAGATCTTGTACCAGGCACATAACGAATGTGTGGCTCCATCATCATCTCATCCCGCCAACAAGAGTACACACAAGAGTGACCACTAGAGGTGTGTACACGAGCGACACGCGTCAGCTGTCCTGCCAGATATCGGATATTATCGACTAGTAGTACATCATGTAGTTTGCACATGTCTCTACGCGACGGTACGCGATTGCCGTCTCGCAAGCTTGAATCGGACCAACGACGACGGTGACTACGATATGGTTGATCTCGTACACCGACATGACACAGAGTGGTCGGGTGCGGGATGTTACAGTCGGAGGACTTACGAGACCCAGGAATAGTCTGGTAAGGTGGACTGTGTACCTGGATCTCACGACCGCCTTCACCAACATGCGACGACCATGTTGTTCGTCATTCAGCGGGCTCGCATGTACAGTGGTGTACTCGTAGGTACAGCGGAAAGGGAGAGGAACGAGAGCAACAGTTGCGACGGGTCGTGAAGGTCGTAAGGGGATGTACGTGAAGGCAAACGGTCAACGAGACGGGATAAAACAAGCATCGGGGCGGGCACCGTGTAATGTGTATCGGGGACAGGGACGGTAGACATTCCATTAGACGTAGAGGGACTGTGGGCAAGTAACGGACAGCAAGAACGCGATGTGGGATTACGGATAACAAGTGGATATGGTCTGCCAGCGAAGACAGAAGGGGAATAGACCGTGGAGATTGCGGGATATGTAGCAGGGGACTATATTCGACGAGTTGGAGTCGACGCTCATGCGCGAAGACAATTCTGATTGGTATGCCAGCAGAACCTTGAAACGAGGGCGGAGAGACGAGATACTATGGATATAGAGCAGACGACAGCACCTGGGATTACTTGCTCAGCGAAGCTTGGACGAGGAGGGCCTTCTCCTTCAGGACGGTTGGGTAGCTGTTCATCAAGTGCGCGAGAGGACGCAGGTCATCCTGGTCCAGAAGCGCAATCGTAATCTTGGGCTGTTGTTTGCATCAGCGTCTGTATCTATAGGAGGACAGCGCCGCAGGACTTACCGCGCCCTTGATCCCAAACGCCTTCACGACACGCCACCTACAGCAAGACTCTTCAGCTTCAACGCTCACAACCGAGTCAACCAGACGTACAATTTGTCACCCAGCTGCTGCTTCTGCTGGTTCATGGGCCTGTCAACCAAGCTATCGATGAATTCGTCTGTCGCCTTCACGACCATGGGATCCGGCTTGGGAAGAGGCAGGCCAGTTGCAGATGACGAGTTAGCAAGTCGGATGATCTCAGATGCCGGCAGACGGGCCAACGATGCAATCGTATACACCTGCGAACCTCCCGAGGGCGCACCGGGAGTAGCAGGCGAGGGACTTGCGGCCGCGCTCGGTCCGCGGGAAGACAGATCCGGGGTCTGCGGAGACTCAAACGATGTGGACACCTTGCGCTGCTGAGGTGTCTGCGGTACGGGAACGGTCGACACAGCAGGGGTCTGCTCCTCTGTATCGTCGACCTCCAGAACGAGCTTCGCGTCCGCAATCTTCGCACGGAGAACCTCGACGTTGAACAGGCACATGGCGCGCTCTCGCTTCGGCAGCGACATGAGAAGGTCCGTGAGGTCCCCGACCTGCGCAGACTCAAGCCTGGAGACTGCAGCGAACATACGGTCGCGCTCTGACTGAGGCCCTAGCGACCCAGAAGGGGACTCCGTCCTTGGAGGCGTGGACAGCGTGGCGGGCATCGACAGCGGTGTGGAAGGATGGTCGGGAGCAGAGGCGGTCGCATTAGGCGCACCGGGGTCGAGTAATCGGGAGTCCTGGGACGCCGCAGGTGAAGGCGACGGCGACTTCGAGGAGTGCGGCAGACCCAGCGACTTCTTCGCGTTCTGCACTTGCTCGGCAAGCTTTGCAGGATCCTGGACGCCCTGCACGACCTCGCTCAAAGAGAGCCCAACGATGGCGTTCACGACTGAGTCCACGGCATCCCCCGGAACAACGTCCATACCCCTGATGCGTCTGCTCAGCTCGCCCGTGAGGACCTCCTTTCGAACCACAGGAGAGAGGGCGGAGAGATCGTCGTAACGCATTGGCATATTGAGCGTACCCGCTAGAGCGGCCTTTGAGATATGTTAGGTTAGTGGGAAGGTCCCAGATATTCGAAGGACCTACGTGGTAGAAGCTGCCGGAACTGCGACGTCCCCTGTTGTCGGGTCGCTCGTGGACACTCATCACTGGCGAACCGAGAACAGCAGGGTGACTGCTTGGACTCGGCCATCCGGCATAGCTCTCGCCTGCTTCACTCGCGGTCGGACTCGTCGCACCGCTGCTGCTGCGAGGATGTCCGTTGTGGCCGCTGAAGCGTTGAGCGAGCTTCTCCTGGCGGAGCTGCTTCGGCTCATGCAAACGCACCACAAGCTGCTTCGACCCGATGGTGACGCCGTTCATCGAGTTCATCGCCGCGGCAGCTGTGGGAGATATTGCACTGAGTGAACACGCCTTGCTGAGACGCAGGAACGGAACACACCCTGGTCTGGAGTCTGGTAGGACACGAAACCAAAGCCTCGGCTCTCCCCCTGTTCGTTGCGCATGACACGGGCACTGTGAATGGTCAGAAGAACCGAACGATACGCGTGAGAGAGATCACCAACCTAACGATCTGGCCATACTGCAATGGACAGCGTCTGAGTGCTTGGGGATGTATGCGCATGGCAGTCTCTTACGTACCTGACGAAAATGCGAGAAGAGGCCGTTTGAGTCAATAGACGGATCAAGGTTCTATAGACATGGTAAGCAACATGTGTGAGCTGGAGCTGCAGGCAGTATAGACTTACTTTGATGAAGAGATTGCAGGGATCTATGAGACCGCTGTGACTGGTCGATCCTGGCCCACTCATCGGTGCCAACTGAACTTGCTGTCCGGGGCCATGTATGAACACAGGAGAGCGAGTTCCAGGGTGTGGTGCCGGACGTGGAGGGGAGTACTAGAGCAATGAATATCGCAGCCCGTCCATATACACCGTCTCCAGCCACATACCTGAACGGGGTAGGGGAACAAAGAGCCCGTCGGGATGAATGACGGGGCGTTCGGGCTAAACTCGCTTGCGATCGCGGCTCCTGCACGCCGAGGTTGGTATATTTGTACCACGATGTTCTGCCCTTCGACGTCAGCACAGTGCATGGCCTCCTCTGCCTCGCGAGCATCCTCTTCTCTCCAGAACTCAACGACACCCGTATCCTTGCCGAAAGGAGCTTGCGTGCGCACGGACGCCAGAGCGCCGAACGGGCGGAACAAGTCATAGAGTTGCGAGTCCGTGAATCCAAGAGGGAGTTGCTTCACGAGTCGTGGGGAGGCACTAGGCGGAGGAAGTGGAGTTGGAGGATTCGTGGAGGGGTATGGGGACAGCGTGAGGAGGGTCGTCTGTTGCAGGGTGGGGATCGGGCGACCCTGCAGTGTTGCGAGCGCCTTCTCAGCTGTGGCTACTGGTCAGCAAAGCGAAGTACGTGGAAGGAAGACACACTATGAATCACGCCTGCGGAGAAGCCGTCTCCGGAATGCACCTTACGCGAGAATGCGTGGAGCGGACACACTCATACAGAAAAAGCCGCAACGGCGATCTAAACCCCAGACAAATCGTCGTCGGTATGAAACCCGGAGAGATGCTTGACGGAGCCGGACGCAATACAGCCGCGACCCTCCGGGTCGCAAAGTCAGCATGCGCATATCGAGGCCGGGCCGACAGACGTGGTCCGACCAGACATCCCGCAAGACAGACGCAGCGCGCGAGTATGGGCCCTTCGAATACCCCAGCCATGAGAAGAGGGCAAGGCCCTTCAGCGAAACCCAGAGACCCGGGGCACGTGCAAGTTGCGACATGGTCAGACCTTGACGAGCACACGCTGACCGCGCTGTCCAGTAGCAAGGTCGTGTCCTTGACAGGCAGACGATGCTCAATGGTGAACCACCCTTCGACGGCGCCCGACCCGTCCCGAGCCGCCACAATCGCACACGAGTGCTCCATCTGCTTAGTCCTGCAAGACGACATAACCCCATATCCCATAACTCCAGTCGCACTCCGGGGTATTGCAATGCAACATTCGAGAGAGAGGTTCTGCACCGAAGATCAGACCGGTCACTCACCCTTCTCTAGGAACTTGAACTCGATCGTCCCCGACAGCGGTCTGTTCGACCCGTCCCGCGTGATCTTCGGCCTGAACGGTGCGCATGTGTGGAGTGCAGCCGCAAGATCTTCGTCTCTCACAAACGGAGGGAGGTTCGAGATGTACAGCAGCGGCTCGTGGAGGTACGGATGGGGCTGCGGACGCGGTTCCGGGGGCGGGCTGCCGTAGTCAGACATGGCGGCGAGAAGAAAGGAAAGTGGGGGTCCGGGGATGGGCCTGAGACGCGCGTCGGGGATGGTATATATCGCGTCGACGACGAGCTCGCTGTCGGGGACGACGCGGAGAGGACGGAAGGCGACATCGAGCACGCCCAGAAAAAGATCAAGAATCAGCTTACGTAATCGAAGCCTAATTAACTCGCATATACAGCTCAGGCGCTCAAGCGAATCCGACGGTTTGTTGTCTTTCTACTCCTCCTCCTCATCGCTCATTGTTTTGAACAATACGGTCCGCTATGAGGTGAGAAGGATCCCCCTGATGTATGGGATACATGCTGAAGCGCAGTCTCAAGCAGTGAGTGGGTACACCTTGCGACGGGGCCAAGCATGGCCATGATTCCATTCTGTGAGTTCCGGTATTGAACAGTCGGACTGGAACCAGACAGTGGCACGCAGCGAAGCTACATATAACAGCTCGAGCTCACAGAGACATGCAAGCTTGAATGAATAATTATGCTTCTTGCAGGTATCACTCTCTTGCAGCTACATGCGAACCTTTTAACTGCATCGGGTTCAGCGTACATACTCCGAGTCAAACAAGTTTATATTCACTACGAAAGACACTATGGTAAGCGTGCATGCATGACACCTCCTACGTGATTACCTGAGCTGTGCAAGGGCCGGAGGCGTTCTACTCGGTGACTGGAGTATCTGGAAGTCCCCTAAAGCCAACGCGCCAGCATCCAAGATAGTCGACTCCGGCAGTGCTACCACACGGACCTCCCAGTCGCGGTACAACGTCCTGAACTGCCACAATCTGTCGACAGAGAACTCGCCGCTACCGTGGTCAAGCAGGACCAGGGCCAGCAGGCGTCCCGCCTCGTCTTCACAGGCCAGTATCCCCAGGTAGTAGAGACGCGAGTAGCCGGTACGCCTCTCGTGCACACTGAAGCGGAGCAGCGGCAGTCTCGCGCGGACGCCGACATCCGTCAAGGTGAGCGACGCCGTCCCAGGAGCGAGAGCTGACCCCTCCAGGACCCCGATGCGCTCAGCAAGCGTCTCGACACCTATCGCCGAAACCGTGCTCGAACTGCGCCCAAACTCGGCCGGGCTCCCTGCAAACAGCTGCGGCTCGGGTCGCTTCTGGGTGCGGGCGGCAGGCAGCTCCCACCTCGCGTGTGTGATGCTCTCCCACTCGAGGATGCCGCCCCATGCGAAGATGCTGTGGTCCGGGGTCCGCGCGAAGATCTGCTGCTGGAGCCGTATGAAGGCCTGCCTCCCGACGCCGTATATCGCGGGTATGCGGACCTCGAAGAGGCCCATGAGGGAGTAGGCCTCGTCCTCGACGAGTGTCGCCCTGCGAGGCGCCGCCCAGGACATCCGGCGGGCAACGCTGATGGAGTCGAGGGGCGTGCGATGCAGGAGGATGGCGGCGGGTACGCCTGTGATCTCTTCAACGAGATCAACGAGGGACTCCTTCGTTCCGAGCACCTCCCATCTCTTGGAAAGGAAGACGACGTTCCGCGGCGCGATCAGCTCCTGCAGCGTCCAGCTTCTTGTGAACCACTGGGCCCTGCGGAACGTCGAAAGCTTCATGCGAGGATCCTCCATCGAGGTGACGTCCCAAAGGAAGGCATAGCACACGTCGGCCTGCGCATACCACTCGTACATCGCGTTGATTGCGTCAGAGAGCTCGGCCGTATCCGACCTGTTGATGCAGCATGTGTCCATCCAGACGTAACGGTGTCCGTGGGCATGGGCGAATGCGCAGAAGTCCCGAGTCTTCTTGCGGAATCTGGGATCTTGCCATGCAGAAGAGGAGGTGCGGTCGCCTCCATGGGACGTTTCTTGGCGGATGTCTTTGCGGAGATCATGTATGTCCTGTGCGATATTCAGTCTCTCCAGGTCGTAATGGGCTTTGAATGTTCAACGATTACCTGGAAAGTGTCCTCGCCTAGAAGGCTGTCCCAAACATGTGAGAGGATGGCATAAGGTTCCTCGGCAGCACTAGACACCGAAAGGATGTCTATCGCCCATGTATCGAGGAGCCACATCCTCCGAGCAGTTGCGTACGCTGCTGGAAGTCCAACGAATGCAATGAACACTTGGGATGGCGCGTGGATTGCGCGAGGTGTGCACGAGGCCCACCGCTCGGAGGTATTACACGGAGACCGGCGTAAGCTTGAGCTCAATCATTCGTCACCATGTTGTGGTTGTAGACCTGAAGATACTATGCTATATATATGCAAAGCAACCCATCGACGAATTGTGGTTAAAGTGAATCTCAGTTTCTTACCGCCGACGGCCACTGCACAGCAAGAACGATATCCATCAAAGGGAGTTTCTTCCCTACAACAATCCATCGTACATACAACATAATACAAAGACGCCGCGATTGTCTCACATTCTGCCACGCATTCTCCACGTCCATTGGCTTCAACACGCACACAAGCACCGTCACTCTCGAATTCGTCCCAACACCACTCACCAGCCAAACGGCCCATTCGGCGGAGGCGGAGGATGATGTCCATGGTGTCCATGGTGTTCATGGCCATGTCCGTGAGGCTGCGGCACGTCCGGACTCGGGAACCCAAACCCTCCAGGCGGACCAGGTGGCGGCGGACCGCCGTACGGCGAGTACCCACCAGGTTGCGGGAATCCCCCAGGGACATCAGCCTGCGGGAACCCCATCCCTCCTCCTCCTCCTCCTGGAGGCGGCGGTGGCGACGTATAACCCGGGTTGTACCCAGCGTGGCCGTGCGGCTCGGGCTGCGCGTACGACGAGGGCTGCGGTGCGCCAGAGTACGGCGCGTACGAAGAAGATTGCGGCGGCCCAGGGGGTGGCGCGTACGAAGAAGACTGCGGCGGCCCAGAGGGTGGCGCGTACGAAGAAGACTGCGGTGGTCCAGAGGGAGGCGCATACGATGAGCTCTGAGGCGCCCCTCCTCCTCCAGTCCCGTAGAATGACGCAGCCTCGCCCGTAGACGGCGGCAGGGGCGGCCCGCCTCCGTCTCTCCCAGTGCCAAAGTTGGGCCGTCCCCCGCTAAACTTCCCGATGAACTGCTGCGCTTGCCCGAACGCGTTCTGCGCGGACCCGAAGGTCGACTGGGCCTGCGACATCCCGGGAATCTGCGAGGCGTAGCCCTGGAGCTGGTGCTGCGTCTGTACGCCGGCGTTGTGCGCGTACGAGCCCTGGGAGGGGTTCGCGCTCTCCGGCTTGCTGCCCAGGCGGATGTTCTCGTGGTTGCGGACGGCTTGCTTGGTGAGGCGCCGGAGGATTTCTTGTTGCTGGTGGCCGAGCCCCTGCACCCAGCGGCGCATGTAGTCGAGCATCTCGCGCTGGATCTGCGAGTTGCTGGTGTGGAAGTCGGGGTGGAAGCTATAAGGGCATGTCAGTTGTCATGGGCGAGATGAGCGTCGAGATATCCACTTACAGGCACTGCAGGATGTCTTCCGTAACCTGGTGGACATTCATTGAGTTGTCATCCCACGCCTTGACAACAAGGTTCACAGTGTGGATCTTCACCATCGTCAGCCAACAGTTCGAAGCCAGGGAGAAGTCAACTCACCAGGATGATCTTCCCCAAGTTGCCTGCACACTCATTCAATATGAGGTTCTGTAGCGGATCGTCAGCCTATGATCAACGAGTACGTCCGACTATACTCACAAAGTGGTCCTTGCTGAGGAACGAGTGAGTGGGGTCCGACTGCGGCCAACGTCAGTATAGTCCCCGAAGGTCATATCGATGAAGAGTCACATACAGCTCTCGGGTCATTGAACACCTGCCAAAAGCTCTAAGCAACGTGGAGAACCCGCGATAATATATTTCCACGCACCTCATATTGGTCTTGACTGTTGATGACCTCGCCCGATGCGAGCTGCAGGCCGCTCGTAGCCTGCTTCATGATCGGCTTCAGGAATGGCTGTATGCGCGGTCATCAGCTTTGGAGTCCATGCAAGTGTACCTGTGTGCTGCCATACCTCGAGCGTAGTGAATACAAAGACGGAGATAGAGTCCATGAGCTTCTCAATCAGCGGACCGAGCCCAGGGATCCTCTCTACCGAGAAACTTCAGTACAAGTCCCGGTGTATGCAGCGCCTTCACTCACCGATCGTGTTGTTTATGTTCTTCACGACTGTGAAACGACAGACAGTCAGCAAGCAGATAGCGCATCTGACACGCATATACTTACTGGAATCGCGGAAGGTCAACACCTGCCAGAGGACGCTGTGCAGCTCCTGAGGCGTCATGTCCTCCGGTCGCTTTCCGCCAGGCTGATTCGCGCCCGCACGGATACGGTCCATGCTATCCATCTCGCGCGACACCTCGCCGCTGTCGCCGCCAGGGATATTGGTCAGGAGAGAGCGCAGGGTTGAGGAGGATCCGTCTCGTGAATTCCCTGCCTTCGCGCGAGCCTTTTCGAGCTCTGCGTTCAGGTCGGTGACGGATGCTTGGCTCTGGAGGAGCGATTACGGGAGATCAGCACGCAAACGGGAATATACACGGGAGGTTAGCGACATACGATGTGGTCAGTGGCCTCTGGAGCGCGAATATGTCAGCAAACGCGCCACACTCAACGTCGCCCAAGATAACTTACCTCCCAGAAGACTGTGAATGAAGTCGCTCGAGCCGAAGGTTCCTGCGAAATGGGTCAGAATCAACATACGGCGGCGTCCCGTGATGTACGTACCGGTGACGAGCGGTGCCACCCACTTTCCATTGCTAGCCTGGATCCTGACCTGATCACCCACATGGACGAAGACGTCATTGTAACCCATCGAAACGAGTGCGAGCTCGCAGAAGTTCGAATGCGCCGGGAAGTCTTCTAGTGTGTGCAACTACGATCTCAGGTCAGTGAATGCCACTCTTGAACACAGAACAACTCACAGCCTGGCCCAAGAGACGATATGCTTCGTACGTGTCGGCCTTGTTATTGCTGGACCGGGCTTGGCGACCGAGCTGGATGCATCGCTCGAGTGTCCGTCGGACGAGCGCCTTAGACGTGTCCCAGGAGCCGTTTTCTGTGACATACGGATTCAGCGAGTGGCCAGGAAGATGGAAGATGGGATATTTTATGCGCTTACCATTGGCGATGTAGTTCTTCATCCCAGTCCGCGGGTCGATCTCGAGCTCTCTCGGCTGTGGCGCAGAGTGAGCCAAGTCATCAAGAGCGAACTGGATCCGTTCGACCTACGTCAACGGGCGGACGCAGTTTGGGGTGGTATTGTCTGGCATTATCTGGGTATCCTTTCGGGTTGTCGATGTGCTCTGTCTGACATATCCACGATGAATGTATGCGCATACATTGCGAGCGCTCACTGGACTCACCGGCAGATAGACACCAAGGCGCTCTTCGGTGACTTCGAACTCGCCTGTGGCGTATCCATGGGCCTATAGTGTATGATCAGCATTTGCTGTTCCGTGACACATGAGAACGACCCTCACCATGAAACCAAGGACCATGCACAAGTTGATGATGGTCTGGACGAAGGGAGTCAATGTCGGTCAAGTAGTCGAACACGAAGTACACACCGGAAGCTGCACTTTCTGAAGGCCGGCAACGTCAACGGCCTGTCCATGAGCGTTAGCCACAAACGTCGCGTCTCAGCAATAACTTATGAGATGACGGACCTGACTGTAATCTCGCAGCCAATTGCTACAGATTCAGTGCGATCAGCGATCGTACTTCCTTCTTCCGCTGCAGATCTTGTGTGGCACAACTCACCCAAAGTACACGCGTTTGATGTCCAAACCGCCAAACTTCGATCCGCCCTTGCCAATCAGTGCCCCTAACGCGAACCCGCCCGCTTTCTTCGCGACGTCGCCCAATGCATCTTCCTGCGTCGGACTCGGGTGAGAACAAGCAGTAGGAGCGTCGTGATGGAGGTGGATAGACTCACGATGTCACCGTGCCGGAACGCTTTGCCTTCCAGGAACGCGAAACTGCACGCGACGTTGAGATTAATTAGCTCCGTGACTCTTTGGAAAGGACAGACCTTGGGATGTTCCCCGCACCGAACGCATACACTCCTTCGCTGGGGATGCAGAGAATAACTATACACAGCACCAGCAGCAGCAAATGGGTGTTCGAGATCATGGTGGTACGAAAGCAAGCGACAGAACCCAAGTCCAGTGCGCCCAAGACTAGTCTTGGGCGCAAAAGGCCACAGCTTCATGACGTCAAGAGCAAGTTGCGGCGCTTCAAGTGATGTGTCGGAGGCTGTCGGAGATCAAGGTTGTCGGGCTCGAAGCGCCTCAAGCACTATCGGAGCTCGAACCTTGGGAACGGCAGCAGCGTCAGTGCGCGTCTAAGATTTTGTTGTATTGCTCATCGCACCCTCGTTCTCTCCAGTTCTCGCCTGCGTGGCCTCATCATCCCCGTCGTTCCTCTCTTCGCGTCTTCGGCATCCTCGGTATGTCTCTACGCGTCCTCGGAGGCTCCCCAGGTCGATGCTCATGCTCGCAGCGCTATCCTCAGTCCAATCATGACCAACACCGGCGTAAACCCCTCTGAAGTCGGCTGGCAGTTCGTTCCTCAGTACTACACCTTCGTCAATAAGCACCCGAATCGTCTCCACTGCTTCTATACGAAGGCATCTACCTTCATCCACGGTACTGAGGGCGAGGACGGCAAGCCATGTTTCGGGCAGCAGGTGAGTAATCAACGTTCCCTCGGACGCGTGCCGCCACCGGGACCGCCCAGGAGACCCCCATCCTGCTCTGCTCTACCGCAGTCGACTTTTCGCACGCCCATTCAACTCTTGTGGTTGCTTGTCGCTGCAGCTCGAGGCGTCGGCCGACTCGCATCTCTCGTCACACCTCAGGTTGCATCTAGCGCCCGTGCATTCGCCTTGATCGCTCGGGAGGTTCTTCTGTACCCCTCCTCGTCTACTAGGATGCAATTCTTGTCCTGCGGGGCGGAGGTTGTGTGGACTTGGGCTGCATGGAGAACTCTCGCGGAGGCTCTGCGTGTCCGATCACTTCTAAATCGTCCACGATGGCACTCTCCCCGCGTGACGTCGGGTCCGCCCTGTGCCACACTTCCTGCATGGCTACATGCGAGTAGTGGTGGGTTTTATGCCCCCGACTCCGATCACAGCGTCATCCGGAGGAGCAGTTCGACGGCAAACAACTTGTCTCGCTTCCTGCGGGCCACGGGGACGTGCAGAGACCGACGACGAAGGGACGACGAAAGCGTAGTGTCGGCGGCGTGGATCGTGCCTTCGTTCTCACGTTTTCTCTTTTAGTCGAGTTGGGCTCAACGGACATGACTGATCTCGTCGTTTGCAGGAAATCCATAACAAGATCACATCTATCGGGTTCCAGGACTGCAAGGTCTTCATCCACTCGGTCGATGCCCAGTCCTCTGCAAATGGTGGTATCATCATCCAGGTCATCGGTGAAATGTCAAACAAGGGCGAGGACTGGCGGAAGTTTGTGCAGACTTTCTTCCTCGCTGAGCAGCCCAACGGCTACTTCGTTCTCAACGACATCTTCCGCTTTTTGAAGGAGGAATCTGTCGAGGAGGGCGAGGAGCAGCCTGAGGCCGAAGCTCAGCAGGCGCAGGAGGAGCCCGTCCCCGCTCCTCCCGCCCCTGCTTCCCCGGCTCCTCCACCTCCCGCTGAGCCGGAGCCGGAGCGCGTCCCCACTCCGACCCCCGCCCCGCCTGCGGAGGAGCGGGTGCCATCTCCCGAACCCTCGCCCTCTCCCCAGCCTCAGGCGAACGGGCACGCACCAGAGGAGAAGCGCGAACCCTCCCCTGCTCCTCGCGAGCCCTCTCCTGCCCCCGCTCCCGCTCCCGCCCCCGAGCCCACCGCCACTGCTTCCCCCGCCCCCGCCTCCCCTGCCCCTCAACAACATCAGCAGCCCGCGGCCAGTCCTGCCCCTCCCGCCCAGCAAGTGCCGCAGCCGCAGCAGCCACCAGCGCAGCCCGCGCCCCAACCTGCAGCACCCTCCGCACCGAAGTCGTGGGCTTCGCTCGCGGCGACCGGCGCGAAGAGCTGGGGCACTGCGGTCGCCAGCCAGGCTCGCGGCATCACCGAGGCTCCCGCACCGACTACCAGCGCGTCCCCGGTGCCGCTCAGCGGCCCCCAGTCGCCTGCGCCGCACATCACCACCCGGCCGTTGCGGCAGGAGCCCCATCCCGCCTTGCTCGCCGCTCAGGCACTCACGACGCCTCAGTGCTTCGTCAAGGTATGTTCGATCTGCTCAGCCACCGTCCATTCAATGCTCACGGTACAACGCAGAGCGTGACCGAGAACGTCTCGGAGGCGGCGTTGAAGACGACTTTGACGGCTCGCTTCGGCCCCATCAAGGAGCTCGAGATCGTCCGCAACAAGGCGTGTGCGTTCCTCGAGTTCCAGCACCTCGAGGCGGCGAAGCGCGCCATCATCGCGTCGCTGCCGGTCTCGCAAGGCGGCGAGGGTGGTATTCGCATCGAGACCGACGGTGGTGCCGGTCAGGCGCGTATCATCGTCGAGACGAGGAAGGAGCGCGGCGAGCGTCCGCCGCCGCGCGGTCCGCCGATGAACGGCGACCGCGGACGTGGCGGCTTCCGTGGACGCGGTGTGCCGCGCGGACGTGGTGGCCCGCCACCCAAGCAATAAGCTGAAGCAGGGGTGGGGTGATTCGGACGGGTGCGGCGTTGATGGGCTGAGGTTGTCCCTCCTGGGGTCGTCGTGGGCGGGGACAAAACCAAAAGTACCAAACCTTTGTGCTGAATGTGTACGTGATGCTTTGAGGGGGGGGAGAGGGGGAGGGGGGGTTGGGGCATGATGGGGTTCTCTGCTGTGTCTGTTTGTTGCAATGTTGTGTTTTTTTCTGTCGTTTGCACGCATTTCACTGTGACGATCTTGGGGTCGGCTTTCGTTTGCAATTCCTGTACACGATAGTGGACAGGTCTCTAGAGCAGTATTTCGCAAACTAGCTTGGGGTAGGACGACGGGATCACGTTTCAATACCACGACGATGGTATCGGTTAGCGGGAACTGCACAAGTGGGGGTTCGATGGAGAATAGAGCGATTGAAGGCGGGAAGCTGAGAGAGATGAGATTGCGCGACGAGCAGATGACCATTGGGCGTTAAGTAGAGTTGAACTATATATGGGTATACAGGCTGTAGAGTTGAACTGTTCTATATCCTGTACACGATATATGGCTATATGGTGAGATGGTGAGATGGCGGTGGGCCTGCTTGGGCGGGACCGGTGAGATGTGATGCGCGACTGTTTAGAAATGACTGCATACGAATGCCGCTAGAGACAGTATGTGCTAGTGCTACGTGAGAAGAGCACCACTGTAGAAATGACTGCATACGAATGCCGCTATAGACAGTATGTGCTAGTGCTACGTGAGAAGAGCACCACTATATAATATATATGTCCACGAACGAGGGGATGGGATGATATGAGGGGACGAGAATTGCGATATGAGGGGACGGGAATTGGGGCGAAGGAGATTCAGAACGGTGTAACTGTGGAGCTAGAATGACGATGAGCAACTGTCAGTGATTGCGAAGTAGGTTTTACGTACAATTCGTGGTTGGTCTGGACTGCAGCGCCTGCGTACGACGCTAGATGGTACTCAGAGACGCGTCGTTCGAAGAAGTTGGTTCGGCCGTCCATGCCAATGGTGCCAATGAACGGGAACTAAGATGGGACGGAAACGAGGTGTGAGCGATGACCTCGTAGTGGTCGGGTATGATATAGGAATAGGGGTGACATACTGGATTGTCCTTATTGAACAGGGGCGCAAACCCGAGACTGAGCAGCAGACGGTCTGCGATGAACTCGATGTAGTCTGTCATGAGGTCTGCGTTCATGCCGGGCAGTCGGATTGGGAGGGCTTCTATGGTAGGATAAGCAGTGAGACGTGTGGCAATAGGGTAGGTACGTACCGGTGAAGAATTCCTGTTCGAGCTTAACGGCTTCGCGGATGAGAGTGCGTACAGTGGTAGTGCTCGTTTGCGTCGTTAAGTGGCTATGGAGCAGGCATGCGAAGTTGGTGTGTAGACCTTCGTCCCTGGAAATGAGCTCGTTGGAGTGACAGAGGCCAGGCATGAGACCGCGGCTCTTCAGCCAGAATATGGCAGCAAAGGAGGATGAGAAAAAGATTCCTTCAACGGCGGCGAACGCAATGATGCGGGTGGCGAAAGGTTGTTCATGGTCTTCGATCCAGCGAAAGCACCAGTCAGCCTTGGCTTTGATGCAGGGTATGTCGGACGCTGCGGAGAACAGATGCCTGCGTTGGTCGATGTCCGTGACTAGCGTGGAAAGGAACAGTGCGTATGTCTCTGCGTGTACGTTTTCTCTGCGGAGGATAGCAAGCGGAGTAAGAGTCTGAAGCACGCGGGGTGTATGTCGTGAGGGAAACAAACATCATAATCTGGAAGCCGTAGAAACAGCGAGCTTCGGGTAGTTGAACTTCTGCGCAGAAGCGCTGGACGAGGTTTTCGTTGACGATGCCGTCCGACGCTGCGAAGAAGGCGAGGATCAAGGAGAAGAAAGCGCGCTCTTCTCCGGTGAGCTTCGTTCGCCAATGTTCAATGTCGGTTGTGAGGTCCAGTTCCTCCGCAGTCCAGAAGGAAGCCTGGGCCAACTTATATGCGTTCCAGATCTAGAGATACAGGAATATAAGCGTCTTAGTGGAGCGGCGCCGCTGACAGGACGTACCGATGGATACTTGATTGGGTACAGGACAAGTCGCGAAGGGTCGGGCGTAAGGATAGGGTCAAGATCAGCCATGAGCGTGTTCGATTGGGTGGTAATGCTTCAGTGTGAGGGTTGGGCGGGTTCGGGGAACTGACAGGGAGGCTTATATAGTGTGCTGGAGAGGACAGGGGTTGTTCTCGAACAGAGCAAGGCTAGCGCACGCGCCGGAGGCGTAGGTGCGGGCCAAATGTCGAGACTTCAGTCGCCACCCGAATGAGTGGATGTCGCGGAAGCGAGAGCGGGAAGTGTTTCATGACATCGTTGTCGACACAAGACGGTTGTGATGTGGAGGGTGGGGCGATGGTGGTGTGATGACATGCGGCAGTGTGAAGCAGTACGGGTGAGGTCTGGATCGTGCTGTAGTGCAGAGATGGTAAGAATTAGCAGATGCGAGGATGGGTCGCTATGAGATGGCGATGCGTGAGGGTGATATAAATGACATCAGATGTGATGGTTAGATGTGGTGGTGTATGGATGCGCGAGGACGAGAGCGCGGGTATATGGACAGGGAGAGCGAGCGCTCCGTGTTTCGGGCACTGCGCGTGGAAAGATGGCGCGGTGGCGAGATGAGGGGAGGGAGGGACGGAGAAGATCTGGCAGGCGTACATCTGTCCAGATGAGAACAGAGCAGTGCAGAGTTCTGCATGAGTGCGGAGTTGACCGAAATGGAGGTCAATTTGGAGGGAAAGAGAGGGTCGAACGGGGAGTCCGGACAGGTCGGAAGAGGAGAGTGGAGTGGAGTATATATACCATGGAAGCTGAGTAGAAGAAAGCACAGACATACCTCAGCACTCATCGGAATCGTTGTCATTCGTTGTTTCTCACATAGCGACAAAGTCATGAATACGGACTTGAAGGGGTGCATGTGTCCGCAACTGGTGGGCCCAATAATGTACGTCTCGGTCGCCGGAGCGAGTCCTGTTTGTTGCTGAGATGATTGCAGGGTGCCTCTGGATGTGTTGGTTGAGATCGTTTATCGGTGCGATTTCGAGCTGTTGGCGGTTTGGCGAGGGGTCTCGCGCGGTATGTTCAGAGTGGTAGGAGCCCACCTGCGGAGTCGCTATAAGGAGTCCTTGGAGCCTTTCATCGACGATCTTTTCGTGTTTGACCGCTTGGTGAAGACTCACGGCGCGGTGATCTCGGGTTCCGTCGCGTTGCGGTTCTTTTTGCCGGAGGAGACGTGGGAGAGCGGAGATCTGGACGTATATCTCCCCGACACGACTTTCGAGAAGTTCATCGTGGCGATTACGGACGGTGATGGGTTAGCGTTCGAGCACATACCCCGTAAGGTATGTCGAGGCGGTCTTGTGGACACTGAAGCGACGGGGAAGGATGATGACAGTGCTTCGCAGGAGAATAACAGGGTACTGGATGATGCGGCCGTGCAGAACGGGGACGTGGTGACCGAAGACGGGAACGCGCGGAGAGAGACCGCGACAGCGGATGTGCCGACTATTCAGGTTGACCACGCGAGACCGTCGAGGAGCGCAGGAATCCTTGATGTTCGTTCGTTCCGTACTCGAACTGGAGGTCGCGTCGACGTTATCCGTGCACCTGCTAATAACCCACTGGTCTCGATCAATCGGTTCTGGTCGTCTCTGCTTATGAACTTCCTCCGACCGGATGTCTGTGTCTGTGGATATCCGAAGACTACGCTCGCACGTGTGGGCCTCCTGAAGCCGGGGCTGACACGGCGGGATATCAAGGCGATGCAGAAGTATGAAAGGAGGGGGTTCAAGTTGGTTGAGGATGGGTGGCAGGACGGAGCGGATTACTGGGACTCATTGTTTTTCGGACGTCGGAAGACGTTGGTCGCGCCGTTTCGTGTGGACTTGCATGAGGAGTACCCACGGCTGCCCCTTGCGTCGACGGAGTGTGGCAGGTTGTTAACGTGCGCATGGCCTTGGACAGTGCGTAAGTGGTCATGAAAGATCAATGAACAGTGAACATGCTCATCTTTGTTGCGTGGGTGGCTGCAATGTCGTAGTAGAGGGGAATTGATATGCGACGATGGCTGGGAGGGGGCGATGTCGTAGTGCACTTGGTATGGAGTTCTTTAGATCAGATGACGAGGTGGCGGGTTGGGAAGACGCAACGGTGCAAGTTGAGGTGGTGGTGAATGTTGGGGAGTCTGTGGAGCGGAAGGAGAAGCGCGGTAGCGAGAAATTGTCGCGGAACTGCATATGGAGGAGTACCGTGGGAGTGTGGAGGGAGGCGGATGGTATATAAGGGGAGAAGCAGCTGAGGAGGGCCCCACATAACCTACTACGAACGAGCAACACCACCGAACACTGAATAGCACACATACACACTCACGTACACATGGACTTCGACTCGAACACTATTCGCGCCGCCGTGGAAGATGTATCGCAGCTGTTGACGCAGTTGCAACGTGAGCGAAGCGGCAATGTGTGCGTGCTGTTGAGTTATACTTACGATGTCCTTAGTTGCAGACGGAGGAACTGTATGGGGAGAGGGCATGGACGGTGTGGAGATCGGCGAGGGGAGGGAAACGGAAGGTATGGTGACAGAAGGTGAGCCTGTGCATGGTCAGAGGAGGAATGTAGAGCACTGACGATAGCTGCCTGTATGTAGGCGTGCTGGAGTTGCTGAGGCTAGGTGGTTTCGGCGACGAGGAGCTTCTTATGGGTAAGATCCTGTTTGTCAGTCAGATAGTGGAAGACGTTGACGTTGTCGGCAGCACGGGTAACAGTTAGTGTGTCGGGAGAGTTAGGCTTGAACTGGATGGACGAGGGTGAGGTAAATATGAACTATACGCACACGTTCGTGAAGACCCTCCGGGTCGGAGACGTAGCCTTGGAGGATTTGGGCGTTGAACAGGATGACATACTGATCTCGGGTCAGCTGGCGGATCTATTCCGAGTGTACGAGATGTGGCGAGCGCGTGATCTGAGGTCTATAGCAGCGATGCATCGTGTTCGTGTCAGTAACCGGGATAACGTGCGGGAGTTGAGAGATACGCTAGGACTTCACCTATGTGACGAGCGGTGTATGGGTGTCGTTGTGGTTATGCGGACGTTGCGATATGAACGGAGTGAAGAGTACGTGGAGCGTGTCAGACGAGAAGCGGTCCTCCAAGCGGATGCGGCTGAGGGAGAGAAGTATCAGTACTTGGAGATTGCGAGTGCAGAACTGAGAAGAGGGATTGTTGGGGAATGGCAGGAGTTGATGTCTACAGCTAGACTGCGTTTGGAAGTATGTGCTGTCTGTGGTCGAAAGACGAAAGCAGAAGAGATTCGGCGGGTTGATGTAAACAATCTCAACTTGGAATTGCTACGGAACGAAGACTTGCCGGCGATGGTATACCCCACGACATATGACTTCGAGTTATATGGACGGGCGTTGCTTCACCCCGGTGGTATGACGGAACGATGGGTTGTCGGAGCTGTAAGTCTCTGCGGGGCTTGCGAGGGTGAATTATGCGGAAAAGGTCGGATGCCTAAGTTTGCATTAGCGAATTGGTTGTACTACGGATATGACGAGCTGCCCTGCGATGTGATGGCTGCGTTCAAGGACGCCACGCAGTTCGAGAGGGTATTGGTGTCTCGTGCACGGGCGAGTAAGATATCCTTTCGATTCAGTGAGTTGAAGGGACACGTTATGTTCGGGACCGACCCTGCAGTATCTCAGAGATGCGTCAAAGGGAACGTAGTGGTGATGCCGCAGGACGCGACTCACTTGAATGACGTTCTTCCTCCTCCTCCTGAAGTACTGAGAGACACGGTATGCACTGTGTTTGTTGGTAGGACGAAGCCAAGCAAGGACACCATTGCGCGTCTTGGGCCCGTGCTCGTGCGGAAGTCCCGGGTGCGGAGAATGATCACGTTCCTCACGGAACACAACGTGCACTACAGGCGCGCGCCGGACTTTGGAGGTTTGAGTGAGACTAACATGAATCTGCTGTTCCGTGCCGAAGAGGCGGATGAAGATGTAGGAATTCCGTGTGCCATGGAGATCGGATTTTTGGAGGAGTCAGAGGCGATACGGGGAGCGACTGGGGATTATGCTACGCGTGGAGATGGCAGCGTCGTGCCGGGCGACGATGACGAGATGTTGATGGAGAACGTGGGATATACTGACGGTGACGAGACTGCCCTGACGTACAGACAGATGAAGATGAGAGCTCTGAAGCACTGTTTGATGGGCGGAAAGTTCGTGCGCTCACAGGCTGGCAGTCACTTCGTTCCTGACTTCCGAAATCCCCGGCTGCTCAGTTGGTTGTTCCCGCATCTTGATCCGTGGGGTATTGGAGGGTTTTTCGAACCAAGTCGGAAGGTCCAGTTGACGTTAGACGAACAGCTTGCACATTTGTTGCAAGTTCATGGATATCCGTTCGCGGGGACCCCGACTTCGCCTTTGTCTATTTCAATATCATGCAGAAGAAAGCGGCGTGCGACTCTGTGAACTTCCGAGTTAAAGTATCGCAGCAGCAGGAGATAGTGCGGAAGTTACTCAACATAGATGTGAATGTTCTACAGCGACTGATAGATCTCTACGAGAGTGACCCGAAGTACGAGCCAGTGAACGTGGAGGAACGGTCAGTATTGCATGTACTGGGACAGGTACGTATGGTGGGCAGAGACCTGCCTGGAACTGCGGCGTATAAGGTGACTCTGCGGAATGAGATACGAAGTCTAGTGAACTTTAAGGGCACACCTGCACTGTTCGTGACGTTGAACCCATCGGATGTTAACCATCCTCTTGTGCGCCTGTTTGCGGGGCACAATGTGAGCTTAGAGGATGCGATAGTCGGCGAGGAGCTTACTGAATGGCAACGGAAGTTGGTCGCAGCACGTAACCCTGTGGCGTGCGCGCTGTTCTTCAATACCATGATGAACGCCTTCGTGAAAGTCATTTTGAGGTATGGTCGGCCCGGTCGCGGATTGTTCGGAAATTGCTCTGCGTACTTTGGGACGGTTGAGGCTCAGGGACGAGGAACGCTGCATTGCCACATGTTGATTTGGTTAGAAGGTCACCCGTCGCCACAGAGGATGCGAGAACTGATGGTGGACTCGGAACAGTATCAGCAAGATATGTTTCACTGGCTGGAGTCCATTATAAAGAGCGAGCTCCTCGGGACAGGTAGTGTAGTGCGGGAGGTGGGCGGCGTAGCGTTACCACGGCCACGGTTTGAAGATGATGCACGAGCGCATCCGGGGTGTCTGCCGTTGCCTTCGATGCTTAGAATGCCGCAGGAGGAGTTTGAAGAGGAGTTTGAGAGGGTCGTGAATGATCTGGTGAAGGCTTTTAACTGGCATGAGCACACGGAAACCTGTTGGAAGTACTTACGTCGGTCGGACCCTCGTGATGATGCGCATTGTCGAATGCGGATGGATGGTAGTACCAGGGCGGAAACTGCGGTGGATGAAGAGACGGGTTCGATCCTGCTGCGCAGGTTACACCCTCGCATCGCAAATTACAATGATATTGTGATATTTTTGCTGCAGGCGAACATGGACATTAAGCATATCGGCTCCGGGCAGGGAGCGAAGGCCTTACTATATTATGTGACGGATTATATAACGAAAGCGGCTTTACCGACGCATGTCGGACTTGCTGCGCTCTTATACGCGATACAGAGGGCTTCGGAAAGGTTTGATCACGTTGAACTGCCGGTGGTAGCGCGTTCCAGGAGTGCGCTAACGATGACAGTGAATCGGATGCGTTCTCGACAAGAGATTAGCCACCAACAGGTCATGAGCTATCTTGTCGGGGGGGAGACCACTATACTAGCCATCGTTACCGGGTGTTGTACTTCGGAGCGTTCGATCGGATGTTTAAGCGTGTGTGGGGAGAGGTGCCTTGGACCGCGGCGACAGTTACACTAAGCGGTGCGAGCGGCGACGGTACGGGGAGAGAAGACGAATGGGATGATGTCGTGGACGTCGAAATCGATGTGGCGGGTATGGGAAGTAGCAGAGGGATGGTGGACGAGGAGGGGGGGGTGCCGATTGTCCCCGGCGACGGAAGGTCAGGTGTGGAAGAGGCTGACGAAGTTACGCTATATCTGGGATCAGGGTCTATATCAGCTGTGACTCAGCAACAAGACTACATGTTGAGGAGTAGCGAACCAGATTTCGACGGTCTGTGTCTGTATGAGTTTGTTGGAATGGTGGAGAAGATCACGATACGGAGTGAAGATGCAAGGAGGGAGAGACGGGAGACGGGTGGAAGGCGGGGACGTCGAGAAGAACCACGAGGCGCATTCGATCGAAGACATCCGCAGTATGAGACGCATGTACTGCGTAAACGGACGGTCTGGGTTGTGCCTGTCGTCTTGGGAGATAGGGTACCGCGGCATGATAGAGGAGAGGAGGAGAAGGAGCAGTGGGCACGTATGATGATGATTTTGTTCGTTCCTTGGAAGAACCCGGCGGATATCAAGTATGAGGGAGAGACCTGGAGGGACGCGTATGAGCGACGACGTGATGTGATTGGTCCGCGACAGCAGGAAATCATCAGGAACATGAACGTACTCTCTGAGTGTCGGGATGCGCGGGACGAAGTGAGCCAGGCGCTGAGAGCAAACAAAGAACGTGGCCGTGAAGGAGGAGGAGGTCCGGACTTGGAGGATGTAACGATCCAAGTGGAACGTGTTCGTAGGCAGTATGAGAGTGAAGTGTTCTATGATGAGTTGGACGGATTTGGTGAAGGCTGTGGAGCGGAGAATGTTCGGGAGGCCGTCACGCTGACGAGCACTTTGGATCATACGTTTGGAGTGAGAGTTCGAGATGCATTGGATCTTTGCCAAGTGGAACCCGATGGGGGTCTTTGTCCAGTGGGAGGAGCTGCTGTGGAAGTGAGTGAAGCTGATGACGCATCACTTGGGACAGAAACCAGTACCATGAGGGAGTTGAAGAGGAAGCGAAGGCCTGAGGTAGAAGAAGTAGCGGAGTACAGATCGAGGCAGAGGCGTCGAGTTGATGTAGAAGCGGCAATGAGCGTTGACGAGTTACAGATCGATTCGAGGGGTGGGGGTTCGGCGGCGCTGGTAGATTTGGACCTGGATTCCGAAGCGTTGTCAACTATTATCCAGCAAGTCATCATAGAGAAGGGCCTACATGCCAACGCAGAACAGCTGCGTGCGTTTGAAATCGTTGCGCACCATGCCTGCTTTGGAACTGGTCAGTTGTTGATGTATATAGGCGGAGTCGGCGGAACGGGCAAGACCTACGTAGTGCAAGCTATGTTGAGATTGTTTGCTCTGCTGGGGCGTAGGAATGAGGTGATGATCGGAGCACCTACCGGGGCGGCCGCGAGATTGGTTGGAGGTCACACCATCCACTCTCTGACGATGTTGCCCGACTCGAAGAAAAAGACGGACCTGCGAGAGTTAGTGAAGACGTGGCGGGGAAAAGAATGGATGATAGCGGATGAAATTTCGATGGTAGGGGGCAGATTTATGAGTCAATGGTCTACGCGTATACAGCAGGCGAAAGGAGATGAAGGCGTACTTGCGGAGTTGCCATTCGGTGGGGTGAACATGATTTTCCTCGGGGACTTCGGTCAGTTGCGGCCGGTAAAGCAAGCCGCTCTGTATAGCTATCGGCTGGTCAGTTCTCCGGGATTGGAGGCGTGTCGTGACGAGCGAGGCGTCAGTGCATTGATGGGAGCATATTTGTGGCGAAGTGTGCAAACCGTTGTGATGTTGCGTCGAAATCAACGTCAGAGTGAGGATCCTGAATATGCTGCGTTGTTGTCCCGAGTTCGCGTTGGACAGTGCGTGACGAACACACCAGGCGTGCGGAGCGATATAGACGTGCTTCGTGGGAGGGAATTGGTGCGACTTGCGAATCGGGAACCGGGCACGTTGAGTTCCTTTCGCGACGCTCCAGTAATCGTAGGCAGGAAGAAAATCAGAGATCTGTTGAACGCGCGATTAATAGAGCATCATGCCCGGCAGTTGCGGCAAGAAGTGCACTTATATCACTCACAAGATACAATCGCGCGTGCGGTGGCTGTCGCGGAGGTACGAGGCGAGCTATGGCGCTTGCCATCGTCCGCATGTGGCGATGCGCCCGGCCGCTTGCCGCTATTCCCTGGTATGAAGGTTATGGTACAGGAGAATCTAGCGTTCACAAAGAATGTCGTGAATGGTGCGGAAGGTATTGTGAGAGATATCAAGTACCGCGTGGAGGAGGGCAGACGAATCGCTGTGGTCGTATATGTACAGATTTCGGGTGCGGGGAGGGTATGTGAAGGCCTGGAGGATGATGTTGTACCAATATTCCCCGAGACGACGAGCTTCAAGTATGTTCTTGTAGAGGACGGCATGTGTCGTCAGAAGACTGTGTCGAGACTGCAAGTACCTCTCTTACCGGCGTATGCGTATACCGACTATAAGAGTCAAGGGAAGACGCTTGAGAGAGCGATAGTGGACTTGGAGAGCGCACAGAGTATTCAAGGGATATACGTGATGTTGTCGCGCGTGAAGTCTCTGCGTGGGATCGCTATACTGAGACCGTTTTCGCCGGAGAAGTTGCAGGCGCGTATCTCCGAGGAGTTGCGGGTGGAATTTCGCAGGCTGGAGAGATTGGACCAGGATACCGCGAGGGCGCATGCAGCGCGGATGAGGCCTGTGACGATGGCATAGAGGAGCAGAGATGATAAGGGTAAGTATCGTGTGGCTACTGCGTGAAAGCGGAGACATGGGAATAAACAGAGCGTACAGATTTGAGATAGCAACGAAGGAAGAGGCGTCGTGGTGGCATGTTAGTGGTGAAAGGCGGGCTCAATGAAAAGGACGTGATATTTTGGTGATGTTGGTGAATTCGCACATCTCTCCTGTATAACAAGTGCACTGACGAGAACGGCGCAGAACTATGTGAAAGGTGCCAGCGTTAAGACGGGTCCTGATAGCTATTACACATGGGCGTGATGCGAGGATTAGAAGGGGAGGTCTAGAAGCTGTGTGTCAAGCCGCGCGACCGCGTAGTGGAGAAGATGGATGACAATAGGAAAGAAGGGAGAGCTAACGGGAGGGACAATGGGAGGAATATGGTGGGATGGGTAACGGAGGTCAAGGAAGGTCAGCGTAGCGCGCGCATACGGACGAAGCTCCCAAAGGAGGGGCAATGTAGAAGATTGAAGATTGGGAGAGTAGGCCGTGAGGGTCGTGCGGAGTAACAGTTACGCTAAAGCCAACTGTCCTTGATGGACCGAGAACGGCAGGGACCGTTGCGTAGGTGTGTGAGCGGTCGTTGAGGTCTGAGTGTAGTTGAGATCGTACGTACCGGAAGAGAAGGCCGCACTCCCATCTCGCCGTTTTCCCGCCCGTTCTCGCGCGTCGCGCCTACATAGCGCAGATCCGTTCCTGATTTGATCAACCATGCAGGCTCTTCTCGACTGCGCTCGCACATTCCAGGACGCCGTCTCCAGCGCGGACGCGTTGCGCGCCGACCACAGCGACCGACCCTGCGCTGTCTCCTCGCCTCGTGAGTTACAGACGAAGCTGACGTCGCTGGCTGATGTTGAGTCTCACGGCGGGGTCAGTATCGCTGCACATGCGAGCAGTCGTGTGCGTCTGCGCTGTCAATGTCATAGGGGAGGCATGTGCGTGTGTCGTCTTCGGGAGGGTGTGTGTACTCGGTGAACGTAAGTTGAAAGAGGTGATGTGGGTGCGTACGTTGTTGCGGTCGCGGTGAAGGTGCTGACGAGCGGATGCTGGTTGAAGGCGGCTGGGCGAAGAGCTGAGAAGGCTTACTCGGCCCGCTCTCATCCCGCCCTTTTTCCAGCCCGCCTCGCGTCTGCGCCAGGTCGGTGCCCGCTTCGATCAACTACGCGGGCCCCTCTCCACTCCGCTGTCACGTTCCACGACGCCGTCTGCGGCGGAGGTGTGCTCGAGACCCTGCGCTGTCTCTCTGCCTCATGATGTACAGACGAAGGCTGACGTCGCTGGCCGACGTCGCGTCTTCCGAAAGAGTCAGTACCGGTGCACATGCCAACAGTCCTGGGCGACCGCGCCGTCTGCGTGTGTCGCGGTGGATGCGCTGGTGGGTTTCGTGCAAAGGCGACGGTGAGTCCAACGCAGGAGCGTGTGGGACGTTTTCAGCGACTCACAGTACTCCGGAAGACTATAGGACATGGGTAGTTTAGAGTGAAGGAGCATTCCGTCGTAGTTGTGGGTATGGATGGGCATGTCGCGGGACCCTAAGTATGTGATGAAGGGTGGTTGCGGTGAAGAAGGGCGAAATTGCGTGCGTGGAAGTCGTGATATTGTAGGAATGTTGGTAGCCTCCGGACATGCTGTCGTATGTTGTATTTATTGCTCTTGAAGGGAAACATGGTATTTATATTGGACATCGAACGAGGTTTTGGCAGGACGGCGTCAGTGGATGTGTAGGAACATTTTGCGGAAGATGGGGAAGAAAGGAGAGTGTGCTCACGTCGGTATCTGCGTCTCGACTCTTCCGACTCCGGAGTGATTGGAAGTTCGCCGCGTTGTGCAGCGTTGTGGTGTCGGTTATAGTGTGATCGTATAATGTCGCGTCGCTTCATACGACACGTAGTTACATCGGTACTTGGGAAGAACGTTGAAGTGGCCCAAGTGAGTGCCTGTGTAGCTCACATCGTCGAGATACGGCTACGTTTTGTGGGGGATGGGAGGGGTTCTCGCTGAGGTCTTGAAGGAGCCTGAGGTGCTGTAGCAGGATGACATGTACGACTTGTAGGAGTGGGGTCAAGGCGAGGAATGGGAATACGTAGAGTCAATCTTGGATCGCGCCGGCCACGTGCCTGTGCGCCTAAGTCGCCGTGGAGAGTGAGTCCCTGCGCTCTCTTCGTCCTTCCCTTCAACAACGCAGGCCGGTGTGTGGATGCTTTCACCGCTGATGAATGTGCGACAATGAGATATATCAAATGTTGACGGAGAGGTACATAAATGAGCAGAATATAGAGTATACTCAGTACTACTCGGTGGAGAGATCGTGGAGACGACATGCAAAGGAACGAAGAATAAATAACGCGTTATCCAAAGGGAACGAAGGACATGACAAAGATAAATAGAGGACGACCCTTGCTACGATGACCTGCGATGTGTTGGAGCCTGGAGAGATCCATGAGCGAGCACTGGCAGTGCGGAGATGCGTTCACTTGCCATTCAGTATGATGCAGTTAACCCGCACAAGCGGTGCACTCGACGTATTCCAGAGGTGAGTCTCCGTCAGAGGGAGGGTTTGTCGAGTGTGGGGTGACGGGCAGGTCCGAGCTAGAGGACGAATGTCCCGGATCGTCCTGGAACTCCACCGCAGGAGTCCCGTTCACGGCGGTTGTAGATGCATTTCCCTCACCATAAGTGTCCGTAGACAACGAGGAGGCTCTGGAGGAAGCTCGAGTGTGGGATGGATGTTCAGGGACGAGGTCAAACTGGATAGGGAAGGCCGCAGGCTGACTACGCAGGTAGTACATGCCCGTCTTCAGTCCGACGCTCCAGGCGTAGAAATGGAGAGATGTCTGAGTGCAAGAAGATGAGAGGCGAAGAAGGCGACGGGGTGCTAAAGGTACAACACCAGTTTCTGATGAGTTGGCGACGCCATATAGATAGACAAGCTTTGACTCTGGCAGATGAATGGTCCGCGATCGGCGGCAAGGTCCACCAAGGCCTTCTGGGGGATCTCCCACGCGGTCTTGTAGATAGCCTTCAGGTCATCCGGGACAGCGGAGATATTCTGGACAGAGCCTGCATGCGATGTCGACGAAGCATCAGTGCTGGGTAATATGGTCAAAGTTAGCGCGAAAACGTACCATGATGTCGCACGAGTTCCTTTCGCATGTCGCTGTCCCACAGGTTCCTAGCTAGGAGGTCGCGGATAAGCCACCTACAGACCACCTGATATTCGCCACCGAGGCTGCGGCGGACGTAGAGATTACTGTGGTGCACTGGTAGTGAGTGACGGGTAATCGTTGGACACAGGACGAAGATGATGACCTTATGTACGGGTCGATGCCATCGTTCACTCCAGTGATCTGGGACGTGGAGGAGGTTGGCATCTGCGCGGTTAGTAGAGAGTTACGCATGCCGTGCTTCCGGATCCGCGCTTTCAAGCTATCCAGTCGTACCGAGCGGACGGGCGCTGTCCCCAGAGATCGAACTGCAGAAGGGACTCCGACGCTGGACTCCCGTCCCATGCAGGATACGGTTGCTGAGCTTCGCGTGCCAGGTCGCAACTGGCGTCCACGGCAGCATGATAGATGGTCTCAAATATAGCGCGATTGAGCCTCAGGGCGTCTTCAGAATCGAAGGGTTTGCCGAGCATCATGAAGGTGTCTGCCAGCCCTTGTACGCCGATCCCGATCGCGCGAGTCTTGAAGGCAGAGAGGCGAGCTTCGGGGGTCGGGTAGTGATTGCGGTCGATGATCTTGTCGGTGTTGCGGACCAAGAGTTTCGTTGCACGGTGCAAGTCTGCGAAGTCCAAGTCGTCGTCGTTTGTTACGAACGCGGGCAGTACCAGGGACGCTAAGGTGCAGACAGCGGTGTCCTGAGGGGAGGTGAACTGTATGATCTCCGTGCAGAGGTTGCTGGAGTTGATTATGCCCAAGTTGCGTTGGTTCGATTTGTCTAGGGAGGATATCAGATGAGATGAGGAGGTGAAGTATAGTTGGGCACGTACTATTCATAGCATCGTGGAACAGCATAAACGGCATGCCCGTCTCCATCTGTGTCTCTATGATGCGGTTCCATAGCTTACGCGCGGGCATACGAGAGAGACTCCGTCCGCTTTGTACAAGCAAGGCATACGCTGCGTCGAAATCTTGGCCGAAGCGGTCTTGAAGCTCAGGCGCATCGATAGGATCGAACAGGTGCCAAACGTCATCTGCTTCAACGAGGCGCATGCTGATCGTGTAAGGAAGAGATGTGTAAGAAAAAGACCTGCGGAGATATACTGAGTGAATACGAACAAAAGGTCTGGGATGACGAGGGAGTTGAAGAGGTTGCGGGTCCTCAGCTCCTCTTGACCGATGTTGCGGCGTGTATCTAGGACGTCCATGATGTCCGCGTGCCAAGGGAATATGAAAACAGCGCCAGCTGACGCACGCCCGGGACGCGCTTGAGATGTGTACTTGATAGTGCCATCGATGAGGCGCATGAGAGGAAGGAGGCCAGGTTGATGTGGGACGCGGTCACGTCTGCGATAGAGGGAGTTGTTAGCTCGACAAGTTCTCAACGTTAGCCAGCGAAGCGAGTACACCCATACCGCTTAGCAGGAATATTGTGGAGATCGATGCCGATGCCACCGTCTTGCATGAAGATGGTGGCGAGCTGCTCTAGGCCGCGAAAGGTAGTCGCGGTGGACGTTGCGTCGACGACTTGCATGAAGCAGGATGCGAGTTGGGCGTCCTTCAAGCCAGCGTTCTTCAGAGTAGGGGTCGCATGGATGAAGAAACCTTGAGACAGTCGATGGTACGTCTCTAGAGCCGCGACTATGTCACTGCCGTGTATTCCCACTGCCGTGCGGAGCCACAGCCACTGAGGACGTTCCACAACGATGCCGTCACGCTTCAAGAGATAGGTATTCTCCAAGGTCTTAAACTGGAAGCTGTAGGGAAATCGTCAGTCCGACAGCAGTACAGTCGTAGTGGTACGTACTAGGTCATGTCATAGTCGCGCGCGTGGCGTGAAGCGCTGTCCAGGACGTCTCGGCTGGAGCGCACGGCCTCCACGAACTCCGCTGAAACGGCGATGGCTGGATCTGCGGAGAGTATGCTCGGTGTTAGTAAGGGTCTATGAGTGGGCGAAGAGACGGACCATCCTCTAAGGATGCTACGAAGTCCCAGAAGGACTTTGAGGTGCGTCGGTGCAGCGCTGCAATCTCGATCCGGCCTGCTAGGATAGCGTAGTCAGGGTGGTGACTGGTAAGATTCGCAGTAGCGAGAGCGAGCAATGACTGGAAAGAGATGAGCGTCGCTGTTTCGGAGGTTGTGTGTTGTTTGGGAATACCTGCAGGGCGGTTGTCGCCATGTCGTCGGTCTTCCCGGATGTTACATCGTTCACGATCCTGGTTGACTGGTCAAGATCCGTGGCAATGGCAACGGAGAAGAGGGGTACGCGTACCGGTCCATATCAAGATAGTCGATATCAAGGCCGTACGACAGCTGATACATGGCAGAGGAGGTCCTGTGAGATGTGGTGCAATCGGGAGAGTATCGTATACGAACCCGGTGTAGGGTTGTCAAGAGCTGAACGGTTTCGTGAGCATGTTGTGTAGCATGTCACGTCGATTGACATACCTTATCTGGAAAGAATGGTTCATATCGGCTGTTCGAAGGAGTCAACATAGTTCGTGAAGGTGTAACGAAGAGGTGACGGACCCATCTGTTGGATATTTGTTAGTCATGTAGTCGGCGTTGTAGATGCTCGAGGTTGTTGGGACTCACCGCGCTTCTGAACGACGGAGAAGTCCATAGTGGGGAGAAACGGAGGTGGTGACGATGTGCTTCAGTGTGTATGTTGCGATTGTAGCTGAGGTGAGCTGGAGAGTGGGGGCAGGTTATATATGAGCTAGACTTAATGCGCCCGCACGAACCACTCATGAGCATGTGATGTTTCGTTGGCACGATGTCCGTCTGACGACACTGGAGAAATCATCAGAGCTCAGAGGTGATGGCGCAGACATAATATCGCGGGACCTAAGCTACGTGGGTTACAGCCCAGTACGGAGACCCTGGAGCATGATTCAGCGCAGGGAGATCATTGTTGAGGTACTCACTGAAGTCGAAGACCGAGCACTGATGCGTATGTCCTGCAAGGAAACCACGCTGAAACCACACTGAAACACCCCATCTGCGAGCCAGCGACGGCATCACGGAAGTTGCATCCGTAGTTCTGGAGTTGCGGGATGATACTGGGTCTGTACAGTTTTGTTTTGGTATCGTGTGAGGGGAATTGTTGGTCTTGGCACTGTATCGCGCAGCGATCAAACCGGAACGAAGGATAGTGTGATTGGGGCGAGTAGAATCACAAGTGACCAGTGTCAGTTGCAGCACTGAACCGAGAAGGTGGAGATGAAGAGATACAACCGAGGTTGTGGGTCCAGGAAAGGCACGGAGCGCCGGCGCGCCTGCGACCGGAGCTGAGCAACTCAACATTGCACTTGATTGTGGTTTCCTAACCCTTCGCGGATGCAGATCGGGACTCAATCACGCGATTGATCCGGACTGGCCACACGGAAGGTGACATGTTATGATGGCATGCGCAAGTCGGTTATGGCGCAGCGCCGGCGTAGAAAGAGGTGAGTGCAAGCGACGCGGTGTGCGACACCTCACGCTATGATCGACCCGTCTGAATACGTCTCTTACACAGTCTTGACAGTCGCTACCTTCGAGTTATTCCTTCTCAGCGCGGATGCGAGCGTTCTCGATGCGATCTTCGGATTCCTTCCCCCCGATGAGCTGGTTCTCTTGCGGCGGGTTAGTCGACGGACCGCTGCAGCTGTCGAGTACTACATGACACGCGCATGGAATCTCTCCACCTTCCTCACTCCCTGGTTTCACCATCCCTTCATCCCAGATTTCCTTGAACAAATAGACCAGTGGAATGCGATTGTCTCCGGTTCAGCCGCTCTGCGATTCCTGGACAGGTCACCACCTCTTCTCGGGAGTGACCTGGATGTCTATGTCCCACTCTCAGGCCTCCTCGAACTCGGACGTTGGATCCAGCAACATGGATACGCATACGTCCCGCGGGGAGCTGGGCCGCTCTTCTATTTCGATGTCGCTGCAATCACGCTTCCGGGTCGCTGGATGGCTAAGCAGAAGACGAACAAACCGTGGTACAACGTACTAGGATTCTCCACCGAGTTCGAAGTGTTCGATTTCGAGCGCACCGATATTCCTCCCCTCTCAGCGCATGCGGTGCCGCAGCGCCGACCTAGGATTCAGCTGATAGCGGTAGAACGAGACCCACGGGAGCATCTCCTCACCTTCCATTCCAGTACGTGACAATCAGTGCTCCGACCTGTGTGTCGTTTTTGACGGGTATACATACACAGCGGTCGTAATGAACTTCTTCACGGGAACTTATGCGGCGTCGCTGTTCCCGATTTCCACCTTCACTGATAGAGTGTCCTGGATTTGTCGCGAGACATTCATGCCTGGGTACAAGTCAAGCGGGGCCTGGAGAGAGAAATACCGGAGCCGGGGGTTCCAGATGGTGGAGCGGTGGAGCAGCATGCCGTGCCCGCCTGAGCCGCTAGAGCTGGAAGGTTTCAGATCTGTCGCAGACTCCCATACGTGGGTGCTACGTCTTGGCTGTGAAGGTATGTGACTGCAGACCCGCATTGCTACGACGTCGTGCTGACGGTGTACTAGCGGACGGTGTGAAGTTGCGCAAGGAGCTGGAGCTTCAGGACATCCTATTCGAGATAGTCACCGACGAACGCGGGCCCGTCCGAGCTGGCACGTACATGTGGATTGCGCCAGCTTTCACAGTCAGGTAAGTGCGCTGCAGTACAGGCTTAGTATTGTAACGAATTATTAACGATAGTCTGTAGCGCGTGCACGTTTGCAGGCTCGGCCGAGTATGAAGAACAGTGGCCGTACGGGGGGACGTTGGAAACATTTGCTGCTTTCGGTGTGTAGGGGAGATAAGGTGTCACTGTGCTAGTCAGTATGGGGTCAACGACGACACTAGTCGTAACGAGCTGAGGTGGTGGCGTTGAACTGCGGTGATGAACTCAGATTAGACAAGTGTGAATGATAGTGCGACTGTAGTAGGGCAGAGGACAGTTGTGGTATGTCTGATGCGTCGCGTGTAGGTACAGGTTGGCACGAGATTGCACTGTTTCTGGCAAAGGTTGGCACGACGTTCACACGACGCTCAGAGGACCTAGATTACTTACAGGCTAGAATACGGAAACGACCTAGTCCGTAGCCTAGCAGCGAGCTACGACTAGTGTGGTGCGGAACGACGCCGGCGAGACAGAGAGCTGAGAGAAAGGAGATCAATTGACAGAACGGTGACTCTGCGGAAACGGTACCGTGTAACGATGAAGTCTACCAAGGTACGCTCTGCCCCGTTGACGTGGGTGAGCTCGTATGGGTTTCGAGCCGCGGTACGGAGTATCAGTACGTTGCCCCGAAAATGCGGTACGCCAAGGCGCCGAAGTGCCGTGTTGCGGGGATGGCGACGGGGCACGAGTGATGTGTATATGGTATAGTGGTTGCGGAGACGGAAAGACGTTCCAGGCATTGTACAGATACGCTTGGCGTGCCAACCGCCTGGGAACCAGTGGTCCACGCTGATGTCGTCGATCCAGCATCGCTCGAGCATCTCGAGATCGACTCCTTCCGCGATCGGAATTAGGACCGTGACAGGTGAGGCACAGCTGGTGGGATAGAGTAGGCCGCGAACGTGGTGGGAAATCAAGCCCTGCGGAACCGTGAGTGCGTGGGACGGGAGCAGAGATGTTACGTTACGTACCGTGCTATAGGCGGCTCGGACCTGTGCGTTCCAGGAGCGGATTGTCCGTCTATTTGAAGAAGAAACCTCTGTCATGTTATGAGAGAGGGTGTTAAGGACCGGGGTACAGCCGAGTAACCGTAGACGACGTGTCTGAAGTGAAGAGGGGGTATTGGGTGACAGGAAGCACGCACTTGTTGGTGACGAATAGGTAGGTAGTCCCGGAGGAGAGCTTATAGCATCTTGCGGCTATGCACAGGAGGCAGGAGAAGACGGCGTGCACTGCGCCGTATGTGGTTAGGCCATCAGCATCGCAGGCCGGCCGTTGTCTGGTGTTGCTTACTGGAGATGTGCTCAAACGTGAGACTGAGTACACGGAACTTCACGAAAAAACTTACAAGTGATGCATACGAAACGGACTGACGTCCATCCGGAGGCTTGATGGACGATGGATTGCGGAGAAGTTCGAATGGGAAGAACATGAGCGAGAGTTGACTCCGACTGACACTTGGGAGGTGATTTAGGCGCCGGCGCCGGAGATAACCGAGCGAGTTAGGTGCAACTTGAAGTTGAAACCGGCTCGAACAAGGGGGACTCCGCTCATCTGCCATCTACTCTTCTCTTCAGTCGGGTTGAGAAGGTGAGTTGACAACTGCTCCGTGCGTGTGGATTGAAGTTGATTGCGGACATGTCGAAGGTCAGGGTGATCGCAATGTTGACATGTTGCACAGAGCTTGGTACTCGAGCAGCTGGGCTCTCGGATGACTTGCGTAGGAATGGCTATGAGAAGGTATACGTCTCAGGCCTCGTTTAACAGACGCGATACTTATATGCTTGGGCCTAGGAGAGCTGGTGTATATAAAGAGAACCATGTCGTGCTCGCACCTCACTTGCTACTACTCCACTGCCCACACAACACCCTCATATCGAACATACACTACCGCTGTTCCACATGAACGCAGACACTCAAGAAAGCCTTGACTGGTGGCGCGAGAATCCGCTCAAGTTCCGAGATGCGGATGTCCCCTATGAGCCTGCTATACGATCTCTCGGCACAGGCGACGCAATCGTAGAATTGCGGAAACAGAACACGTCACGTTGGACTGTAAGTGACTGCACAAGATATCGCAGATTGTAGTTGTGTACTAAGTTCTGACGGTCACTCGGGGTACAGCTATACATGCGGAACGCAGACCAGGTCGCAGTGTTTACCTATGCTGCGATCTTTTCCATGGCGGACGACTACTTCTCTGGAAACCTCATCCCTAACGGCTTTCCAATCCCCGAAGATCTACCTTCGGAACGGATGTGAGTGTTCTTAGGCCGATGCGCTTTAGCACATTTTGACGTGATGGGCCTCAGCGAACGCTTCGCGACATGGAAGTGCCAGTACGCATATGCGATGGACACAGCGGTTGACAAGTCTCTCTTTCATCTGCAACAGGTGAAGATGTCGAAGCGTGCATCACTGTATGATGCGGAATTGATGCGATCCATTATTAGATGTTCGAGGAGCACGTCGTCACGGTACCAGGGTTCAACCCGCTCGGTCTACCTCGGCGCGAATATCAGTCTGGTAATGATCCGGCCTATACATGGCGGTACTGGATGCGGGCACCAATGTTCCTCCGTGTCAACAGTGGCGAACCTAAACCGCCTCCGCCGTCGCACCTCCATCAATGGGTCATTGCAGCGGAGAAGAGATCGAGGATTTACCGTGCAAACCCGAATCGGCCTCGGGTGTTCTCCTTTGACGGTGAAGTCGTCAGTAACATTGAGAACAGCGATCCCGATACCCTCCGTCGAGGCGACGTCGTCATGGTCCACTTCATCGTCTCTGTGGTTGTCACTTCCACAATGTGGTACACGGAACTTATTCCTGTCGAGGTCGTCCGTGTTGTGCCCGTCATGCGCCTTGTCAGCGACGCGTTGGAGTCCGGTCCACCTACGATTGATCAAGTAACGAGGCCTGCGTTGATGGAGGGAGAGAGGCTTGCAGGTACGGGAAAGCGGTCGTTAGGGGTGGTTGCATTGCGATCGCTTACATCTCATTCGGTAGGCCAGGACCGCTCTTCCCAGAAGGCTGTCTCGAAAGCGGCTGCTGTGGAACCTGCGCCGCCGAAACCCGTTCTCCGTGTCCGTGACATGGATCGGGTTCGTCCAAGTATGCCGGCTCCCGGTCCAGCGCGCAGTTCACGATCAAGTTCCTCATCATCCGGAATGTCAGCCATCGCGTCCTCCGTAGCCGCGATGGATGTGGATGACGTGACAGTCACGGAGGAGAGTCGCTTACACCAGGACTCGGGCGCAGAGCCGTTCGAGGACCTCGGACCGTTCTTTGATGGAAAGCCACCCGTGAGCTTCGAGCGTCGTTCGTCTAGTGCCTCAGCTTCTAGTACGACCCGGTCGGATGGCAGCCAGGACGGAGTCCGGAGGAGTTCTGGATCGGAAGATACACGGGACAGTGCCGGACATCCCTACAAAAGCGGCAAACGTAAACGGAACGTGCGTGGGTCGCCGGAGAACTCCCCCTGACTCCTCCGACACCTGCCGCCAGTGACGAGGAGTCTAGAGGCGCTGGTAGTCGTAGAGGCCGTCGAAACGCGTCCAAGTCCCGTCGATGATGACTGGTGCGCTATCAGACTCGTACATGCTAGAGGTACTCAGTGGCGGTCGGCTGTGATTCAAGCTGGGTCTTGTGTGCGCGGAGTGCCGTAATTTATGGTTGGTAACTTATTGCTTTGATATTCGTTTGATACGGTCCTTGCGTTCTTAGCATTCATACACCACTTCCTGCATCTTGTACGTGTAGCGAGTTAATGTAACTATTTATGTCCGCGCAGCAGCGGATTTGTACCTTTGTGAGCTCGGACGCTGTCGATTGTGGGGAAGTATGGGGAAGTAGGGTGTTGCATAACGGAAGCGGTCAGTAGCCCCGTGGTATGTCTAGTGTGCGCTCTGAACCAGTGACTTCAGCGCGTACTAATGCAGATGAGCTCGGAGTTACGTACACCGCACCGCCTCTGTCTGTCCATCACATTCACTACTCCTGGATCGCTCTTCCCCTTGTGTCGGTCTATCGCTGATCACTCCTGGGAAGCGTGGATGGCGCGTTGTGGTTGAAGACGGGTTAGTGATGGGCACTCTGCGGACACTTCCATATATGACCTCCGATGTGTTACAGCGCATGGCCCGTACTTGCCCGCAACTTCCGTTGTGCTGTCCAAATGGATTGGTACGTGGATGTCACCCGCTCTCCATGTCCAACGTCTTAGGTGGCCCACAGCATTTTGACAGTTCTGCGGAAACTTTTCAGGTCCCTTGTTCGCGCCACCGTCTGGCTTCGTCGTCCTTCGACGCTGAATAGGACTGGAGCGCCGCTTCCGATGGAGCTGTATGTCCGTATCGCTGGCCTGCTCCCCACTCACGACCTTCGGAGTTACGTACGGACCTGCAGTGCGCTCCACGACGCGGGTGCCTCGATATTGTACCATGCATTGAAGGTTCACCGAGAGAACGCACGTCAGCGCCTCACGGCACTACTACTCCGCCTCATGGTGCAGTCATCCACGCATATCCGGTTCCCTCCAGTCCTCTTCCTTCAGAAACTGCAGTATAGCGGAATGACCCCTCAAGACGATCTCCGAGCTATCCCTCTTCTCTGCGACGTTCTCCGTTACGCTCATAGTCTGCGTTATCTCCATATCGAGGTGCATCCGCAATCGGCGGGTCCTTTGGTTAACCTGCTGCGTCGTCGTGAGCTTGCTCGAGTATCAATCTCAGGAGCATCCCTCGCATTCGACTTTCCGAGCGGAACATACAGCGCGACGACGTTGACACTACCCCTCCTCCGGTGTCTACGCGGATCTTCTTTCGAGGTGTTGGGGGCACTTGCCGCACATCGACACATCGAGTCCCTGGTGCTGGACGGAATTGCTAGTCGTGGTCAGCTCATCCGACTGCTCGAGCGGCTCTCCAATACAGCCGCGTCCGACCGGGTCGCCGCTTTGACGTGCACTGTCTTGACCGATCACGTTCCCGGATTCATACGGGCCGTCGCCGAGGTTTTCCCTCGGTTGCAGTACCTCAACATCGTCGTTGCTGCGTTACCACCTCACGACCACGAGCAGACATTGGTCGTCACAGAGGTACGTGAGCGTCGTTCTGTGTACATTGGCACTTTGTTACTCATCTGGGGAACGTAGCTACTGTTCGAAACGCTGGCGAGCAGCGAAGCTGTCCTGCCGGGGATACGGGTTCTTTCGGTAGAATCCGGGTGGTGTGCTTGTTACGAAGGGCAGGAAACTATCAGCCGCGTCGTGCGCCACCTCGGACGTGCGGTGGAGCAGAGACCGTACCTAGACAGATTCTTGCTGAGCTGTTTGAGGATAGTGCGGGACCGCCGGGACGAGTCGTGGCGTGTGGGTACCGTGGAGCCGGAAGAGCGTGTCACGGAAGGCACTTGTGGTTTGGGCCGAGATATGTGAGTTCACAATTTTCTTCATCGGGGACGGAGTTAACGACGATGTCACGGTAGCTATGAAGACGAGGTGTAGAGGGGAAGAAGTGTTACGGCTGTAGGTATTCTTTCAAAGTGCGACTAGTTTCAAGCCAGTTACCGCTTCGCGTGTCCATGGTATCCTCCATCTTGAATATACGTGCTTGTGTCAAGTCAAGAGCGCGACGCTGATGATTCCCATAAACCAGCACGCTTGTCGGTCGTTCTGGCTGAAGACTCCGCGAAGGAATGCCGACAAATGGTTAGACCGCCGCGGAACAATGTGCGGACGTTTGCGAAGCTAGCGGCGCACCAGGCCGATCAGCATGTATCAGTGCAGCATAGTTGCAGGCTATCAACGTGAGTTTCTGTCAGTCTGTGATGGTACGGCGACGGCTCAATCATGGTGGCCATTGTAGCCCGATTGCGCGGATGTCCAGATGATCGTGACTGCCCGGACTTCGCTTCCATGATAGGAACTGCCCGATCGCGGGTGTTTCATCGTAGCAGTGATGGCTATCAGAGTAGCGCTGTTTGTGGATCCATATGTACCGCCGCGGTCAGTTCTGCGTGCATGACACGATGTTATTGAACGCTGACAACCACAATCAGGCAAGCAGGAGCGATCACTCATAGTGCTGGAATCGCGCAGTACATACGCAGGTGACAACGCCACTGGTGGAACCGTACGTATGGAACGGGCTAGCGTGTCAGTTGTGCTGACGCCCTACGATGCTTAGTTCGTATACTTAGGGATGTAATGGACATCTTCGGAAACTCCGTGGCAGTAGCTAACCGGATGTGTTTTATCGGTGAATGTTGGGTCAGATCGCTGTCGGGAAAAGCCGAAGCCTAGCGGCCTTGTCGCTCGATCTAGACCATGAATGCTTCAATCAGCCTACCACACATCCAAGAGTGTTCGCTGTTACAATGTTGCATGAGGAAGGACCGGACAGCGCAGACTGCGCGTCAACATGAAAGGTACAAATTCCATCTGCGCCCGTTCAGCCTGGTCATACTATGGAGAGCGTCACTTTCAATCCTGTCCTGCTTACCGGAAGTGATGCGCTTCTCGACTTGTACGTCAGTTTCACGTTCCCTATCTTTTCTGACGCCTCTGACCTCAGTGCTCGACAGTCGGGGATGCCCGGAAGGCGGATCCACGATAGGGGACCGATGTGAGTGCAGCCGTCCTTGCTTGCCGGTTCTGTTCATGAGTTGACTCCGGTGCAGACGATGTACAGGACTGCCTGGGCGTGGGCTCCACAGGAGCAGTGTTACGCGCCATAGACAACAGCTCCGGAGTCGTCGTTGCTATTAAGATTGCAAACACTGCGACTGATCTGCAAGATCAGAAGATTGTCCGTGAGGTGGAGATCTATCGGAGGATTGTTGCTAGTCCTAGTCGAGCTCTGAAGTGGAGTGTTTCGATTCTATGTCTGTCACCTTCCTGCTGACTCTACTGTCCGCAGTCTCTTTCCACGTCTCTTCGACACCGGCAAGCACAACAATCTGCGCTATCTCGCCTTCGACTTAGGGGGCATCAACTTGTTTGATGTTCTTACAATGGCATGTCTGCATCCGCTGCCAAAGCGTCATTTGCGGGAGATCGGGATTCAGTTGTTGAGAGGGATACAATGTGACTAAACCGTTCTTAGACTTGCTCAAGTCGGACAAGTACCGCGACGCTGACAAGGGCCACATTGCAGTTCTGCACGTGCTCAAGATCGTACATACCGACCTCAAACCCGCAAACATTGTGTTGCGATCGTCGGAGATCGTCCAGTCTCGGCGGATGCGACGCGATGAGTTTTTCTTTACCAAGGTAGTTACTCCAGCATCTCGTCGCGATGGGACATGTGAAGGCTGACCGGTGTTGTGTAGATGGAGCTTAAGAGTGTAGAGCTGTATATTGTTGACTTTGCGGATGCCGTAGATCTTCGGAGCGAGCGAGTGGGCCTGGTCGGTTCGAACTGTTATCGGGCTCCGGAGGTGACTCTAGGTGAGCGGTGAGGCTAGCCGGTGGCGCACGGTAGTGCTGACGCTAAGTCTTTACAGGATTGCCGAGGACAACCTCCGTAGATGCGTTCGCTATGGGGTGTGTGATGGCGGAACTCTATCTGGGCCGTCCACTCTTCCACTATACGGAGACGGATATCGAGCGTCTGGCCTTGGTAGAGCGAGTATTGGGGCCTTTTCCCGAAGCTGTAGCGGAGCGCGCGGAGCAAGTACTTGTCGGAAGATTCATCGTCGACCCCCCGCACCAGTCCGTGTTCGATTTCCGGCCCCAGGCGTAGATTGCAAGGCAGAAGTAAAGAGGGTCATGAGCGCATGGCCGTTGTCGGTGAGCGTTATTCTGATAACCGGACAGGTGGACGGACAGTGTTCCTGACAGGCATCTAGGCCCTCATGTTCGATACCCAGTATCTGCAGCTCTGCATGACTCTCATGACGCTGGATCACACGCAGCGCGAAGATGTGTCGGCAATGACATGCCTTCCCTTCCTTCATCGCTGCGACGATGACCTCGTGTTGGTAGAACCTTGGGAGAGTAGGGATGCTGTACTGTTTTGATGCTAGTATTCGGTTAGCGTCTCAGCTGGCATTACTAATAAGTTATTGGAAATAAGGAACATGTCTGTTCTCGTTTCAGATCTGACGCAAAAGAATTCCGAAAGAACAACTACAACAAGATAACATGGAGGGGCATCGCCAAAGCTACAACTGTGCAGTCTGAGGGGATGGTCTCGAGTGCGTCAACGGACGTGTACTTATTGCTCTCGCCGTGTGGGGGGTTCCCTATCATGCAATCTGCGTCACCTCACATGTACAGAACCCGTGCCCGCACAAGACGGTGAGAAATACTTATTCTATCGTACCGAGCATCTCCTCACCGTCCACGTCTAACATAGAGACCACCGGCCTGAACAGCCTGGTTCCGCGGTGCAGGGTCCAGACCTTCTCTGTCCCCATCTCCCATTCACGCTCAATCCCTCCGGCGCAGCTCTCCCCCTCGAGATACACGCGCGCATCGCGGTGTTACTGGCAGTCCAGGACTTGAAGACGTTCGTACGGACCTGCAAGGAGTTCAATGAGATTGGCAGCCGGCTGCTTTACCACAGCATCTCCGCGACGCACAGCGACGGTCCTCAAATCTTCGCTGCGCTACTCCTACGCTACCAGCCGACGTCCGCAACCCATTCTCGTCGTCCTCCTGCATGCTTCGTTCGTTGTCTCTCCTATGTATCCACTTCAGCAGATGAAGATCTGCGAGTGTTCCCGCTTCTCGCTGACGTGTTGCTGCGCACCACGGATCTGCGGCACCTCCATATTGACATCCATGACCGCGCAGTCAAAGCCCTCTCAGCAGTTCTGAAGCGTCGAGGTCTGGCCCGGATATCGCCATCCCCCATCGCAGCGGCTTTCGACAGCGCCATCGACCGGCCGAGGAATACCAGCTGCGCCTTCACTCTCCCTCAACTACGCGGTTTGGAGCTCTCGAGCTACAAGGTGCTCGCAGAGCTTGGCAAGTGGAGATCGCTGCGCGCGGTCATCCTAGATGAGAGCGTCAGCCGGGAGGAAATGACGACGGTCTTGGACGCACTTACAGAGAGCGGGCGCGGAGGCGCAATCAAGGCGTTCTCTTGCGTTTTCAACTCTCTGTACGGCGAAGGATTCTTGTGGGCGATCGCAGTTGCGTTCCCCAACCTGACGTTCCTGGGGTTGGTCGTCCCAGCGGACATTGTGTCGCTTTTCTACGACGAGGCCTACCATGTCTTATCGGTGAGTTGTACAGTCAGAACGAACTTCAAGTTCGCTAATACACCGCTGCGCTGTCAGTTAATCCTCACCTTCTTCACGCACGCGCCGTACATCGCTGACGGTCTGGAGGTGTTATCGATTGACTTTTCCTGGACTGCGTGCGCTGCATGGGCAGTCTTCCTGGAGCACGTACGTTGGAACCGGCTGCAAGAATTGTTGGCGGCGATGAAGCATGTGCGCCCGTCCCTCAAGAGATTCTTTCTGACGTCCGCTGAGTTGGCACCGGACGCGGGACAAGGCCAATGGCGTATTCACAATGCGCACGACGTCAGCGATCAGGGTGATAAAGAGCGACGTGAGTTGGCTACCGCAGGGATATGTCGCAAGCCGTGAGTACTCGTATTTGGTCCGCTGGGCGAGGGAGTGGCTTAATGACGGGATACTTGCAGTCTAGTGACGTGAACATGACGCACGGGAGGATACGCCGCTTACGATGTTCACTGTTGGATTGGACTTTTCGCTGCAGGGTATTTATTTCTGGATAGGCAATCTCAGCTATGTATACCTAACGACAATCAAGACACATACCGTGACATATTGTGACGGCTACTAGCAAAGGAGGACGATGCTTTCTCACTTTCAAGGATGACTTCACGCCGGATGCGCAGTGCATGGCGACACTGCCCTCTCCGCTAACTTACGCCGCGCGGCGTGCCACTGCACGAGTGATAATCGAGCGTACAACTCGAACTTCTTCCTCGAACTCCAGTGGACTCGGTATGTTCTGTTTGCTGACGAACTGCTCTTCGATGTCAGGCCACTCGCGTCCACAAGGGAAGAAGATCGTCTGGGCGGTCCGTATCCCAGCCGAAGACGTGGGTGGTTGCGACTACATCGAGGATGGATGGGATACTACTATGAGCAAATGCGACAGGCGGGCGTGTCGCATTACTGGCTGATAACGGAGAGAGGCTGTCAAGTGCGGTGGATGTCGTGATGCCTTGTTCTTCAGCGATGTGACGGTATGTGCTGGACGGCTCGCCGGGAAGACTAGGTACGCCTTCACTAGCTGCCTCACATGGGTGTGTCGCGGCGGTTGCGGACACAGTGGGGAGTGCGTGCAGGGTGGTGCCGATGGGCCCGGGTTTCATGTCGTACCGACACCACTAGTCCCGGGCCTGCGGGCTGAGACATGTACACCAGATAAGTATCTCTTCGTCCGCATATTCAGTGGGGTCGCCTCCGCGACGGCATCGTCGTCGAGACCGAGGCGGGTTGTCATGGCTACTGCGTTCATTTGTATAACGGCATAGAAGTGCGGGAGAGGTGCGATTGCTAGTAGTGTGGGTGACGTGACGGCAAGGACTCGGAAGTGTATGATGAGACAGGGATGAGTAGAGCTGCCAGCGGATTCGTGCAGTAGTGGCACCGGACTCGGACGACGAGGCGAGCACCGGTGAGATCGTCGTAAGGATGAGGTCATGCCGGAGTCGGGCTCTGAGTGGCGGCGAGGGACTCGGGCTAAGTAACTTGAAGGCTAACGTGGGTATGAAGAATGTGAGCACATGAATGTCGAAGTCTTGACTTACTCACACATATAGTAGCCGATAGGTACGGTCGTTGAGGCAGACCTAGGCAGACGCAGCGGAAACGCGAAGAGAAGATCCTGCAGCCACCAGTGGGGCGTCGTCTTCTCACGGTGACGGGTACTAAACTCGGAGTGTAGTAAGTCATCTACTCATAAGCACATACATATTGCCAGGCCGGAATACATCTACCAAGCATTGACTTATTGCGAGTCCCTACTGATCTTAATGAACGAACTGTACTTAAACACGTCATCATATTGAAACGAACATATGACAGCCTTGCTCAACTTAGGGCCGGAGACCCATATATGGGATTGCAGTAGTGAGTAATCGTTTCAAGGACATTCCATGCAGCGGGAAGTAGTACTTCTTTCAGCAGAAGACACGACTCTGTCGAACAGACCGCAACAGAAGCGGATCGAAGACTACACCTGTCACCATCTGCACGACCCCAAGGCGTGCGCACTTGTATGCGGCTTGAAACATGAGAGAACTACACGTGCAAGTCGGATGAATGCAGAATGTTGTGATATAGCCCTCGTTTAAGTACGCGAATGACTTCGCTCAAAATTTACGAACTTCGTTTCTGATCCGCACTTTCGCGAACTTCCACTAGGCTTTACAGGTTTAAATCACCATCCCACCCCTAGATACGCCCGCAGCGCATCCTCCTCATCCTTTATGTCCTTCACATTTAAATCCACCCAGCATCGAGGAATGACCCACGATGCACACTGAAACTGCCTGCCACACTCAGTCGAGCGACGACCTTCCTGCACAACAACCTCTCTCCCTCCTGCCTTCCTTCACCATGGCGCAGCTGTTATCACCAAGCTTGCGAGACTGCGCCGAACTATACGAGGTGGTGTATGCGAGGTGGAGCGGATATGTGGATGGAGACCCCACAAGTCCGAAGGATTTCGCAACGAAAGTGCATGCATACACGGTGGTACGATGTCCTCCACGACCGCTGCAAACGGGGATGAAAGTCAGAATCTACGCCACCACGCCGCAGCACCTGAGCTCACCAGCTGCGGGGCAGAAAACCGAAACATATGATCCGCATGTCACGGGTTATCTGACGAGAGTACTGGGCTGGAGAGGCTGGTTGGTGGGCTTCGAGGTGGAGAATGAGTGCAGGGCGAACCTGGTCCGCAGGGTGCGCCTTGAAGTACCCTGCATGGAAGGGAAGACTGTCCGGCTAGCAGATAGGACGCTAGACAGGGGACCGAAACCGGCACCGGAAATGGAGATGCGGGACGATGGAGACACGATCCCGCCCCCGAGCCTGTGGCAATGCGGCGGGCGATCGTGCTTGGCAGGCGCGCCGAGGGCAGTCGGACCAGCAACGTTCTACGTGGCGCCGAGCGTGGAGAGCTACTATGACGAGGATGGTGGTCAAAAGCGGGCGAGCCGGAGAGAACGGCGGAGACGACCGCACGGCCCTCTTGCAGCACTAGGATGGACGGAGTAACGATAATTTCATCAGCGATGTATGTGTAGTCGTCCACAGAAGAACTATAATGTACGGACTTGCGTCCCGATAGCGGCCTAGAGGGGTAGCCCGGGTCGTGAGAAGGCTGGACTCGTGAGGCCGGGATGCATACGCCGGGGCGTAGTACCATTGCGGTACGACTCGCTCGAAGGTGGGAGGACGCGCGAGCCCGCGCGTTCAATCACGCGTTGCTGACCCGGGTAACTTCTGGTTGGGAGAGACGTCGGGATGTCGCTTCGAGGGACTATGTTGATTTTTGTTGCTGTTAGCAGCTGTTATCGAACGATGAACGCTGGCAGTACCAGCACGCTTCTTACCACGTTGAGCGCACAGACCATCCCGACCGCCTTCGATCCGCACGACGATGCCACGCATGAAGCGATCATTATCTGCAGCTGCGCGCGCACATTGACAGCTTCAAGGAAGTCCTCGGAAGAGTAGTAGGCTTGTAGGGTTCCGGATTAACCGCGGCACCGGGTTCAACAACTGGACTTGCTGAGGATATGCTCCCGGGAGCGTACGCGTCAAGCACTTCTCCCTGTTCGTCCCCCAGAACGATTTCCGAATCAAGGAGCAGGCGGGCCACTCTGCGCGCTCCACACCGTGCTCTGTACGGAGCGTGATCCAGAAGGACCTGCCCGCGGGTGTCAACGAGGCACAACGATCACGTCATGAACGCGTGCGCGGCGCGCGACACGAGTTTGGAACGAACTTGAAAGAGCTGGGACGTACAGACTCGCGCCCCGATCCGAGAAGGGGAGCCCCACCGGCGACCGGTGAGAAAGCGTGAGGTCGGGATGATCCGCTCTCTCAGCTGCTGCGAGGGGGACCGGGCGATCACCTGTGAGTGACTCGCGGCGCGGGTACGGCGGCGCTTGCGAGAGGCATACTGAGATCAGTGAACCTGTGGGGAGAAGCACAGGACTTACTATACCCCAGAGGAAAGTTTTGTGGCATCATGGAGCAATTTTTTCGAATGTCTAGCTGCGGCGCGTGTGACAAGCGCGGGGCATGGCACTGCGAGAACGACCCGGCTCAAATTAGCAAGCACGTAGGCGACGGACAACATGGTGAGCGAGGCCCGGACGAGGAGGCCCGGAAGAGCGAGCAGCCAATGAGAGACGTACCACTGGCGGAGCGCCGGTGCGCCAGTGGACATCGCGTTCGAAGGTCGAGGGGAGGTTGTCTGCCATGGAGAAAAAACTGTTCACTGGAAGCCACCTACAGCCTGCGTTACAGACACTGCATCAGGCATGAGGAGAGCGCGAGACCGACTGAGCACAGAAACTCTCCGAGATGATGTTATATGCTCGCAGTGAGGTGATCGAAATGTCGCTCCTGCCTCCTCCCAGACAAACTGCCCAGCCCGCCATCTGCGTCCAATTTCGAGCCTCCAGTACCCATGTCAGCCGCGACGAACGGCCGTCGGCACCACCTGCCACTCCCTCCGCTGCCCGAGCCAGCGCCCGGCTTCCTCGTCCCCGGCTTCCTTAACGATCAGAACATCGTCCCCGTCGCTTCAGAGTCCGAGTCTGCGGGCGAGAAAGAACGTGTGGTCAGCCTCTGCGGTGTCGCTCTTCCAAGCAACATCCTCACCGTGGACATGAACCCGTCTCTGCTGTACCTGCATGACTATCACCCGATCGGTGCCCTCCAACTGGACGTAGGCAGGGCTCCTGGTCCGTATAGCCTTAGAGTCGTCACGGCGAACTATGATATTTTTCCAGTAAGTGAGGCGCTGAAAAGACGCGATCGCAACTCACTGTACGTAGGACGCCCTCTGCGAGTATGTCGCGTCTCTCTCGTGGAGCTGGGCTCCCCTGTCGTTCACCACATCCTCACCTACTGAGAAACCGGCCGATGAAACCGGTAACGAGGAGAGAAGCGGAGAGCGGCGGAACGAGCTTGGCTCTACACAGGAGAACGTTGGGGTGCTGACGCAGGACAATCCCTCGGCAGACGCAGGGGCCCTCCAACAGCACGACGGCTGGACTCATCGCCCGGCAAACCTGCATAGCGATTACCAGGACCATGAGCAAGCGCTTCTCCCGAGGCGTCGGGTCTTCGACGGTAAGCCGAGTGGCTGGGAGTTGACGAAATCTGACGGCTTGAATGTCAAGAAGCGTCAGTATCTGGGCACGTCGTCCAGGCAAGAGCGTAGACGCGATCTTCGACACAACAAACGCATGGAACCTGACGAGAATGACCGCGTCAGCCTACCGCCCCTCTCGTATATTTGAAGTGCTTAGGGAGAGGTCGTGGGCGGAGAATGGGAAGGAGACGGAGGGTAGAGGGCGGATCTTCTTGGAATCTGCTGAAACTTGACAACACCGGTCGCAATTCAAGTTTCCGTCAGTCTTCTGTAATGATAGAATCAGTTGTCTCATACGTACCCGAGATAGCGAATAGCCAATAGAGCTACCACGACAGCACTTTGGGCTGCCCGGCGACGACCCGTGTGGTCGGTGCGCAGAAACGCAGCAGAGCAACTGCCACACGCAAGACGCCGACAACCACGTGGCTGGAGATCCCATTCCACGATCCCGTAGGCGCTCGGCACACTATCCAGGCTGCCGCCATTCCAATTTCCACTCCTCGAATCTTGAATCCGTCTCCCCGCTGCACGCACTCCTGGAACGCTACAAGTATTTACTACGAGGCTCCTTTGAACAGGGTACGCAACGAGTGTCGGATCTTATCAACTGCTTAGAGAAGCGTCTTCAGAGCTGGCGCCTGGACGCCGCGTCATTACAACACAGTCTAGCGGGCGCACGACAGAAGAAAGTCGGTAGTCGTCGCCCAGCTTGAAACAACAACATTCGGACGCGACCCAGGCGGTGTTTAGCCATACTTGAAGACCGTCCAACGACGCGAAGAGAAAGGCGACTAATCAGCACGCAGGACTGTGAGGATGGCGAGTTTATGGACCACAGAGCCCACCACGCTGACCTGTCGCACGAGCGCGGTAACGGTGGCAGGCCGGAGCCTCGCGAACGCACCTCAGAAGACCGCAGTCTGGACGTCTGTTTGTCCCCTCGCTGCCGCCGAGCACCCCTACTACTGTGACAAGGTCGGTATGTTTATAACAGGTAAGCATTCGTGACCGTTCCTGCTCAGAAGGCTTGGAAGGGACCACCAGCGCCACCATAAAGAGAGTCACTAACTTTGCGGCATACAGGCCAGCGATTACATGCGTTTGGACGAGCCCGCGAGCTATCTTGAGCCTGCAAGTACCGCGATGCCCGCCGCGAACTGTAACAACTCAGATCTTTGGACGCGATACAGGGACAAAGAGTGGAGGGAGATACTGCCATGGTCCTGCACTCCTGCCCAGCGCGAAGGAGGTTCCTCCTGCTCGCGGTGGGCGTTGAGGAGCTCGTGGGAGAGGCGGAAAGGAGAGCACCACGACGGTGGACAGCTGTCGATCCGCTTGCGAGACGCAGTAGGAGAGGAAGGCGACCGTACCATTCCGAAGACAGCGCCGCCGACACTCCGCACCTCTACCAGGGCACGTCGGACATGTTCCTGCGCGGTCTGTGGACGGAGTGTATGGACTTCATAAACAGACAAGAGCTCTCCCTCCTCGCCATCACTCTTGAGTATGCGGAAGATGTCGCCGTCTCCACCGTCTTCACATCCGCAGCGTCAGCGATGTGAGGCGACACCGAGCTCAAAGCTGTACCTCCGCAACGGTGCTCCAAGAGCGTAGTGGACGGCCTCAACTCACGTCGTCACAGATGATACCAACGACCGTGTACGCTGGTGCCAGCCACAAATCAAGAAGGGGCGAGCGCATCACCGACACAGATCTGACCGGCTCAGGGACACGGGCGGGACTCACAAGAAGACCATACCGCAGGTGCGTTGCGTCCTCTCATCGCCGTGTCACGCCTGCACATGTGCGCATATCCGTTCTTTTTTTACGGAGTAGCAACGCACCCTCGTGTTCGAGAAGGGCAGTATGCACTCGCGTGCCCGCCGGGAAGTCGAACACCGACAGTAAACTAATTCAATGGGTTCTTGCCGCCCTCGACGTAGCTGTCGTCTTAAATATAAATCTTCGTTGACGGTGCGCTGCATGCAGCTTCGCAACGTATCTCTGCGCTCGGATCTGGTAATTGTACTGCACGTCCCTCCTCGTACGCAGACCCGACATCGCGAAAGTCGAAGTTGCACGGCGGCTGCAAGACAGTACTCAAGTCAGCCACGACGGACAGCAGGAGATCAGTACACTGATCGCGGTTTAGTGCCGACTGCGTTCTCATGTTGTGAGGCTAGGTTCCCCGTGGATCTTTCAAGTTTCTGCACACGCTCACCGCTACAAACGCGTGCAGCTCTTGTCGACGCCGAGAACATCCAGTGCATGTGGTAATTGTCGCGCCCGAGGCTCGCACTCTTCTCCTTCACTGACGTACGTTGCGCGATACTGCTTCACTACCATAGGGTCACGACGCAGATCGCGCCTCTTGGGCTCCAAGATAGGATTTAGAAGTACCGCAACCATACATTATCGTAGGATTCCTGAGTGATCAAACCGCTGGGCACCGGGGAGGGAGGAGGAAAGTATTTCTGACTGTAATGAGGTTGTCGTGTCATGTCGTGGCAAGTGTCACGCCCGTGTTGTTGGGCAGCGGATCTACAAGTGTTGTACATAGTACTACCACACCGGGCAGCTAGTAAAGAGTAGTTAGAGATATATAACACAACATCCAAGTACTGTGGACTCACAAGCGATCTTGTAGACCTGCCCATTGAACGCGGTGACGCTTACGTAGATTGGGGTTTGGTATCACAGTGAATGTCCAGTCATCACGTCCACCAGTGCGTGTAAAGGTATAGCAGGATACCCAGAGGTGGGTGAGGTGAGGACGTTGTATGCTGATGTGACCCAACTGAGGAAGGATCACATTTGCGTCAAAGTCACTGTACGCACAGGGACACCAGTATGTGCTGTAGGTCATTGCTTGCAGCTCACATAGAACAGTGGGATGATTTTGTAAGAATGCGAGCATGACCTGCAATATAAAACTTGTTAAGACAGCTATGACTGAGTAAAGAAAGAAAGCAAACCTTGAGTGTGTCAACTTTGGGAGGATATGTCCTCGACGACGTCTCCTGCATACAAAGGTGCACAAGTCCAGGGAAGGTACAAGCAATTTGATCCAGCACGAGATCTGTCCGCACTGCCATGACCGTGCACCCAAAAGACTTGACCGATGCCGCACGTTCAGCAGATGCTAGATAGCGGAGGAACTCCACAATGCTCTCTCCAGATACATCTTCTTCCAGCATCAGAACCTTCATCGGCCTCGATCCCATCAACATAGACATGAGACTCAATGACCGTGTGTGTAAGGCCTCGAGCATAGGAAGAGGTTCAGCGGGAGGAGTTGGCGTTGTGGTGGTTATAGTAGATGCAAAGAGAAGCGTGGACATGGGTGCAACAAGAGGAGTAGATGTAGCCGAAGCAGATGGAGTATGTGCAGTGCTGACAGGAGTAGTCGGCGGGAGGGCGACCAGTGTACGAAGTCGGCTAGAAATGGTGGGTAGCTTGTGGTACATCTCCGCAAATATTTGACGAACTGTTGTGCGCGACGAAGCAATTGGTTCAATATGGAGTATGCGAACATTTACTGCTGTTTGAAGAAGCTGCACAAGTAGACGAAGTCGCCGATTGTCGTTGTAATCCGAGAATGTGTAGTACGACACCACACGGACATAAAGGACAGGATCTGGGAGGCGAGGAGATGTAAAACCAGATTTTCCTCTCGTCAAGAGGTTGTGTAGGATGCGTTCCGCATTGCGATCATGGATCTGGACCGAGTGGTAGAGGACGGTGAACGCAATGTCGTAAAGGTGCGTTGTGGTTGCAGCAAGGTGTTGGAGATCAATGGGTCGAAGAAGGTGTGCAATGTGGAGCTCTATCTCAACAGGCAAGACACACTTGTTTCGATTGAGCCTACGATGAATTCAGCAACAGTAACCAGCACAGTAATTGAGCACGTACGTCACGTCTGCCTCTGCAGTGCACTCCCCATCAATGGCATAGAACGAAACATCAGGACTGAATGTATGAATCATGGTGCAGAGTGTTCTGTTTGGGATAAAGAACTCCGAGAGCTGCCCAGTGTGGCGTACGTGCATCATGGTTCACAAGTATCTGTGGGCTGAGGCAGGGATGTGTAGGTGGCAAGTGCGAAAGACGCTAAACTGAGTCATAGCATGCAGTTCTAGGCATCGGGTGCATACATTCTCTCAGCCACGTGGATAGATCTAATAGGTACTCTGCATGGCTTAAAAGCTTGCCATGTCCAGATGTATGGTCCTCGTCGACCGCAGTTCCTTCCTCATTATCATCGCTAGAGCTCCTATGGTATGGATACGGACATTGCTACTACCATTCCTCACTACAGGCAAAGCAGGCAGCCCATCATTGGGCCTCTCCGCACTGATCGCTGTCCTGTCAGCCAGTTTACGTCCTTGAGAATGCACTGCACCGTAGTTCCGAGGCCTTCGTACACGACATTAGTCACAAATGGATTGCTGGAATGTTCTGGAACCTTGCTGTACCCAGGAAGATCGGTCGCTGAGGTCATTTCTGAAACTGAAGCACCGCGCCACCATCTTAGGTAATGGGTCAATCGCATTGCTAGCATCCCGACCCGAGGTGGTCAGAACTTGGCACGCACTGTCAATGGTTTGCTGTGGTTCAGAGCTGACAGCTGGTCCATGCGCAGGAATGTCTGGCCCTTAGCTGGCGAGCTGTGTGGTTTATCTGCGTATTTCACCCCTTGCCATATCAGCAGACATGCAATGTCACAGATGAATGGATGTCGGTCAATATCTGGCTTCTTCTGTCTGTCTGCTGCTCATTTCTACTCAGACATTGGTGCAAACATCACGACATTGCCAAAATTGGGATATCACCACTGATGTCCTTCCTGATGGATGGAAAAAGGTACTATCAATGATATGCGTGGCATCTGTATTGGGCTACACCATGAGCAACTCCCAGAAGCAGATCATTGATATCGTCTAGAATGGTGGAGTGAACTTGGCATAAATACCACAACATGTTCTGGGAAAAAAGAAACAACAGTGCTTCTACTGCCTCCATCATCGTTGCAGGTTCTTCCGCAACGCCGCTCAGATGCAAGCTGCACATATCTCTCCCTTCCCGCCCAATCACATCCCCTACTCACGGCGTCCATCATGCGCCCTCTTTCCTCTTGACGCTGTTCAAGTCGCCTATGGCAGCGAGTATGGGGTATGGCTCATCTATAGACGGCCATGTGATCGCATCTGTGTCGATATGAACATATGCATCATGCCATGCACCTACACTGGCGGAATCTCAATGTTGGGGACTGTCCACAACTTGGTGGCAGTCCGAGATGGATGGGCTTTCTTCCGAGCCAGTACAAGAGACGCCACTATACTCTTGTGCATCCCGGAGGGCTGGACCACAGTGGAGAGTGGGGTGTCTATGCGGTCGTGGATATGGGGGTTCTGGCAACCACGTTGGTTCCGACAGATCTCTCCGGAGATTTTCACTGCCCTTTTCCATGCGCTTCAAACAGGGAGATTCAGTCAACGCCACTCCCTCCTCCGATCAAGTGCTGAAACAGTCCGGCCTACTCGGGCTACGTGACGCCACTGAGCTCAAGGTACGTATACCGAGCATGTTTCATACAACTTATCATTGTTGACCACACCAAGCAGACAAGTCTCCCGGTGATCTGCCACGACATCAAGTCTCCCGGTGATCTGCCACGGCATCATGTATTCTATGTGGCGCTGCACACGCGCACTACCACCTGATGCTGTATCTCCCTACTTTGATCTGAAAATCCTATTCATGATAATGGTAACCCACAATGGTGCCATTGTGCAAATTCTGTGGCATAGCTCCACAACAGACATATGATCATGTCCACATATCAGCCACTTGACATCCGCTGGGGTCAGATTGGCTATCGCATCAAAAACCCACATGCAGCTGGAATGAATAAATGACCAAATTCATGGTGGCCTCATTGTCAACCATTAACGGGAGATACACATGTTCTTGATGTCACGTTGAGGGCATATTGTTGCGCATGATCTGATATAAAAGCACCTCGTCCAACACACCTCAACAGTTCAGACAATCAACAATGCCCTCCAACACTCCGCCTCCCTCTGCCCACAACAACCACACCTCTGCGTATCTCAGCATTGCTGTTGCCCTTCTTCGTCCACAAATCTCTTGGTATGGACCTCGCTTCGCCCTTGCATGCCGTCCTCCAGTTCCTCTTTCACTTGGGTCTACGGTTCAGTTGGAAGTGCGTTACTGCGCCTCTGACGGTACTGTACGATATGCGGCGGACACGCTCATTCGCGGTGCAATACTTGCTGTCGAGAGCATTGGCACGGACAGCATTGAGTTCGTCATTTTCAACGACGGCCCTGGACATCCCTTCTCCTACCTCCTTGTCCCATACCTTCGTGTCGGCTTTGCGGACCTCCCGTCTCCCCTCATCTACGCAGCATACCTTCTGCGCTCGTATGTGCATTGCACCTACTGGCCTGAGAACAATATACGTGCATCTGTTCCGGAGCACACCACTATTGCCCAACCGACACCAGTATTGTGAGTACACGGTCATAAACTTTACAGCCAGTGTGCTCATGTCACTCATATGCATAGCTACAGGAATGACACAGTCGCACGCATGACTTCTGATGCGGTTCACCTCACACCTACTACCATGTCCGGCTCCTTGCCGCATGATATCCACACCGACTCTCATGGTCCTGCAGCCGCAACTAATGCTGGTGCAGCCCCCAATACCCCTGTTACCCACCCCTTTGTTGATCTCCCCACACCACCAATTGCTCACAGTAATCGACTCAATACAGGAGGTGCTAATACTGAGTACATAGAACAAGAGGAGGCGCAACGCAGCATATGGGGTGCAGCGTAGTCGAACATGCACCATACGAGCCTTATGCAACTCACTACTATATTATTGTTTCGTCACTACGTTACATATATATATATACTCACCTGACTGCAGATTTGTTGTCAATCACTGAGTAACTGTGATGGATGTCCTTGTATATGAATATGGTCAATGTCGTTGTAGATGAATCTATCATGCTTCTCAAGCTCCGACTTGTGCGCGGCTGCCTCCTGCATCATGGCAACTGCCGTGCGACTGTACAGGCCCACATCGGCGCTGAACGGCGCCCAACTAGCGCGGAAGTAAACATGTCAAGATCACATTAGTCGAAGACTCAAGAGTGGCCATGTCGACGTGCAAGAACAATGCTCATGGAACGTGGCGCCGATGTATGTTGCCTATTTCATGTCAGGTCTGCAGCATTGGAACGGTGACCGCTTTTCTCACAGTATGTTCACAGGCGCACTTGCCGCCGCGTTCGATGCGCCCGCAGGCAGCGCAAGGTCGACTGTAGCATCCTGGTAAGCCCACTGTTTGCTGTCGGGTCTGCAGCACTGGAGCGGTGACCTGCGTGTCTCACAGATCCCCACACGCTCAGAGGCAGACTCCGCAGACGGACGGACCCTCGCCGCCGCGTTCGAGGCGCCCGCAGGCAGCGCAAGATCGACTGTAGCATCCCGGTAAGCCCACTGTTTGCTGTCGGGTCTGCAGCACTGGAGCGGTGACCTGCGTGTCTCACAGATCCCCACACGCTCAGAGGCAGACTCCGCAGACGGACGGACCCTCGCCGCCGCGTTCGAGGCGCCCGCAGGCAGCGCAAGATCGACTGTAGCATCCCGGTAAGCCCACTGTTTGCTGTCGGGTCTGCAGCACTGGAGCGGTGACCTGCGTGTCTCACAGATCCCCACACGCTCAGAGGCAGACTCCGCAGACGGACGGACCCTCGCCGCCGCGTTCGAGGCGCCCGCAGGCAGCGCAAGATCGACTGTAGCATCCCGGTAAGCCCACTGTTTGCTGTCGGGTCTGCAGCACTGGAGCGGTGACCTGCGTGTCTCACAGATCCCCACACGCTCAGAGGCAGACTCCGCAGACGGACGGACCCTCGCCGCCGCGTTCGAGGCGCCCGCAGGCAGCGCAAGATCGACTGTAGCATCCCGGTAAGCCCACTGTTTGCTGTCGGGTCTGCAGCACTGGAGCGGTGACCTGCGTGCCTCACAGATCCCCACACGCTCAGAGGCAGACTCCGCAGACGGACGGACCCTCGCCGCCGCGTTCGAGGCGCCCGCAGGCAGCGCAAGATCGACTGTAGCATCCCGGTAAGCCCACTGTTTGCTGTCGGGTCTGCAGCACTGGAGCGGTGACCTGCGTGTCTCACAGATCCCCACACGCTCAGAGGCAGACTCCGCAGACGGACGGACCCTCGCCGCCGCGTTCGAGGCGCCCGCAGGCAGCGCAAGATCGACTGTAGCATCCCGGTAAGCCCACTGTTTGCTGTCGGGTCTGCAGCACTGGAGCGGTGACCTGCGTGTCTCACAGATCCCCACACGCTCACAGGCAGACTCCGCAGACGGATGGACCCTCGCCGCTGCCGTGGCGTTTGAGCCGCCTGCAGGCAGCGCAACGTCGACCACACCATCATGTCTTGTTGCCCAGTCGCCTTTCGGACTACCCCGCTTTGTACTATTCAACTCCATGCACCACATGCTCCTTGATAAGTTTCCACTGATTGACGGAGCTGGGTTTCCTACACCTGAGTTTCTTGTTGGCAAGACGTAGGCCGCCTCATATACGCTCTGACATTTTAGGTATACATAATACTGATTTGAGAGTCAGATCTTTTATATTTTACAAGCAGGTTATACAGCCGGGCTTCGCCACATATATCCGCCTGACTGCCCTTTTGGAGGTTTCCCCACAGAGTAGTTGATGTACCAGATTTGCTCTGCTGGGGACTGTACACGTACAGGGGCAGGCACAGACTGGAAGTAGCTCTGCTTGCGAAGCGTACGAAACACAGAAAGCTATAGTACATTCGTCAGCAGAATGATACTCTCTAATGGATGATAAACACACCTGCCAGTCTTTCGTGGTCCCAACTGATCGGAAGTATCGGAAGCGTCCCTTCAACATTGCGACGAGTTCGTATCCGAGCAGGCACTTCCGGGGGAAGTAATGAGGAGAATTTGTATAAGGGTGGACAAACCACACTGCGGCTCGCCTCCCTTTCGGTTGTCGGGTACAATGATGTTCAAATCACAGCCATGTCGCTCAGCGGGAATTCCAAGGTTGTCGTACACGACAGGCATGGATGGGGTGCGTTCCGCTACAAAGGAGACAACATCGTAGTTGACATCCCCGTGCAAGATGTTGGGGAAGTACAAGTGGCCAATGTAGTTCAGCTCTGTATTGGAGCAGGTGATCAGTCCAGATTGACAGATTTGACATGTACGCCTATAGGACACATACCTCCAGCCTCATTGCATGTCACAGTTACAACCGTTCCCCAGTTGTGGCCAGTAATATCTGCAGCGTAGTATGTGCTTTGTCTGCCAGGGGCAGGCTGCACGACACTATAATCAGACGTGACATATATTCAATAATCATTTTGACACGTACGTGTTCTAGCTGCAATAGTTGTTCTTTCCATGTAGGGATGAACCCAGGCGCAGTTAAGGGCCAGGCAGGCATGACAGTGTGAAGGTGAGGGGGGCACAAGCGACTCTTGGATTGAAGGGTTGCCCGTCCTGCATCTTCCCCTGTTTCTGACACCGCTACTGGTTGAATTGACGCATGGACAGGTCCAAGGTCTACAGTAGTGGGAATGCGTTGGTAAGCATCGAAGTCAGGAGTTGGGTTCAGTATAGTGTTCAGATTCATGTTGGCAGGATATGGGACGCAGTTGTGCAGAACAACAAGACCGTGCGCTTTTGTGATGAACTACTGCTGGACCGCTTTTGTTTTATTTTCTGACAGATAATTATTGACTATTTAAGTATATTTAAGCAGATCTGTTGTGCTGCCATACGTAGATTTTAATGTATTGCCTTCATATCAACACTGACGATGTGTTACATGTTCGCATATACTAGGTATATTGGTGCGTGTGCAACACACTCAACAAAGGATTCATATCACAACAACGGATTGAAACTACATGTACATATCTGTGCGGTTTGCGCCACTAAACCTCACCCTCTGTCCGCTTGTGCATAGCTGCATGTACACCGAGGGCACGGCCAGACAGGAACGTCCGTCTGCACTGCGACACTGCGCACGTATATGCTATAAATGAGTTGTCAGCACAACCGCCAATGAGACCAGGTATAGAATCCCTACCGCTCACCCTCACGACCTGTGTGCACTTTCGTCATATGGGCCCGCAGGCTGTCTGATCGCGTAAATGTCTTTGCGCATCCAGCAATATTGCACACATATGCTGCATATGCTCTCAGTTTTCATTTAAAAACCACTGAAGATATGATATGGTACGCACGCCTCTCAGTACCATGAACACAGCGGATGTGGCGCCTCAATGTTTCGCTGCGTGCAAACTCCTTCCTACACCCAGTGACAGTGCAATAGAATGTGTGCTATTGGAATGAATATAATCAGTACATGCACATATGTGAACCATCGGCCACAATACACCCTCAGATGCGACCATGACACGTCATTGTCTGTCACTATATGACGCCCCAGCCCAATTGACGATACGGGTTCTCAGTGACTGTTTGCAGTAACATTATAATGATATGGAAGCATGGGGATGTATATATGGGGATGTGTATGTGCAGGGATGTGTAGGGCTGTATATATACAGTCCGATGAGATAAAGTACGCACCACAGGTGTCCTTGCTGCTGCAGATGCAGCTCCGTTTCTCATATCAGCTGTTGCAGGGGCAAGTAGACGGGCTTTCGTTGAAGGGCCAGTATGAGGAGGAGGTTGCTGCAGTGATTGGGCAAGACATTCTTGTACCGCTGGAGCATGGGGGGTGATATACTTCATGTTCGGTACATCTCGGCTTTTTCCATCTCCGTAAACGGGGGAAGACAGCATAGATGGACTCGTACGCATCGCAACACTGGTGAGAGGCTGCCGGAAAGGTGACATGATCTGGTGGACCCGGTGTGGGGTTGATGAGGTGCTGCTGATAGTGGGGAATATCTGCGCAGTTGGGCTGGGTTCGGTATCACTGTCCGAGCCACACGGGTAGTTAAGTGGTATAGTTGGATCTGCCAGAACCTGCCACCAATCAACAACAGGCACATTGTGTGACATGTCGCCAGTGTGTGTGAAGACCATATATGTGGTGTGGATTGCAGAGAAGTTGGAAACAAACCCGCCCAGCATGCGCGCAGTGCGCAGATAGGCAAGACCAATTATGGCAGGTCTTGCAAATTGCAGATCTCCAGCCCAGCTGATCTCTGGCCTATTCTACCATATATTCACATATGACATGATTGTGCTTAGCCGTTACGGCCCGCACGGGACGGGCAAGACTGCTTCAGCTGAACCATACACCCGGCAGCTCTCGGCAGACTTGCATGTGTGACAGCGGATGATGTTACGAGTCTGACTCCTAGCCATGGCTGGAAAATTTCCTCCTGCTCATAATTGATGTCTGACCTTTGTGGCGAATGTAAAATTGCTAACCAGCAAGGCCCTATAGATGTGCACCGATTCCAGTTTGTTGGGTTTAAACTAGGTTTTCACAAGTCGAATCTCTGCACGCGGCAGCGAGTATCCACACGCGCCGCCGACCTCATCAGGTCCGGCCTTCCAAGAGAGGCTCGCTACCCGACTCCTGTTGGGAGCCGCTGCGCGCGCAGGCCGGACTCGTCTAGTCTGCCGCACGAGTAGAAAGGGGTTTCGCACCTCTCTTTCTCACTCTTTCGTGCGGCAGCTAGGTGAGCCTTCCCCGTCGTCCTGCGTGCCGTCCCTAACTGTTGTGGTAGGGAGTCGAAATGCCGACCTAACCCACCGTGAGACAGGCATCACACACACAAGTTTGCTGAGAGCTGCCGAGCGTATGTAAGCCCGGAATAATCGGATGTATGGCCCCGTAGTCGGCTCAGAGCGGACCATGAAAACTAGGAGTTCTGCACTCTGGCGAGCCCTCTGCCCACCAGTTGCCAGTGCCGCAGTGCGACTCCGGCCAGTATCTGTTATCTTTAGTTATAGTCACGTTCCACATCAATAAATATTATTTTTGGTACATAGAGGCAGTGAGCACTGAGCCACTGATCACAGTGTCGTGTACAGGTCTGCCCGGAGGGCCTTATCTATGTACATATCTGCAATGCATTTGTGTGCGTCTGTAGCTGCTGGTGTATGTACCTACTGCGTGCGATGGTGAGTTGGTTCCTCCTCGTACCACGGAGGAGAACTACCGTGAACGTCAGAATCAGCAGCACCTTTGCGCAATACGAGAACGTCAACGGGCCGTACACGCCTTTGCTGCCCTCTGCTCGTACCACGGAGGCCAGCACCGAAAACACGGACAGAAGCCCCACTCATTTCTAACATACGATATTTTTGCGGCTGTGCTGGGGGCCCGAGCCGACTTGATGTGTCTGACGCTGTTGCCGAGCAGCGAAAGCTCGTCCCTCTCAGTCCCTCCCCCTCATTATCCCTCCAGGAATACATCGCATATTGGTGTTAAATTGTGCGACGTCGTACCTGCTTTCCTTGGTATTCAAGGGGGCGGGGTAAGAGGGGTAGAGGAGACACAGCAGGCTTTCGGTGCCAGCATTAGCTCGCGGACGAGTACATCAGCGAGTCGGCTCGAGGACCCAGCACAGCCGCAAAAATATCGTATGTTAGAAATGAGTGAGGCTAGAGAGCGTAAACGGGCCGGGAGGATGAAGACAAGTAGCGTGTGCTGATTGGCTGGGCGGTATGGTACGGTTTCGCGTGCAGCGCCTATATATTCCAGGTTACTCCCGACCCACGGCTCACTCACCCCCGCCTTCCCTTCTCCTCCCACCGCGCTCCTTACCTTCTCGTAAGTTTCGTGTTTCGTGTCTCGTGTCTCGTCGTTTTGGGCTTGGTGCAGCGCCAGCGGCGTTGAGTCCGAGTACGTCCCATTCGAGAGCGCAGAAGCTGACCGCTGCTTGGACTTTGACAGTCACCTCCCCCGGGCCCCGACGACACACCTCTTCACGGCACAAAAATGGCCCCTGCTGCGACGGACTCGACTGTGCACGCCGACGGGCGCGTTGGCAAGCGCATTGAGAACTATGCGGCCTTTTGGCAGAAGGACCTGAGCAAGGAGGCTGGTCAGGACACGGAGAACCGGCTCGCGAACTACACGGACGTCATCAACGGTGAGTGCTCCGCTGTCCTTCATTTTTGTCGTCCGTGGGCCGTTGTCGGGGTGCGTGTTGCGAGCTGCGGCTTGGGTTTGAGTGGGCAGCTGTCGTGGGACTCGTGTATGCGTGACGAGACGTCCACGAAGCTCTTTGGGCTTAAGGACGCTCTTGCACCCGGCGCCGTCTTTCGCTGCTGTCATCTCGGAGACTCTTCCTGCTCAGTTCGCTTCCGTGCTGTTCTCCTCAAGACTGTCGTCGCGCTGCGAGCGGCATGACGGGTTACTCGAATTGCGTTGACGTGTCTTTTCGGGCGCGATGAGCCCGGGCACGCGTTTTGCCCCGACTGCGACTGGTCTAGACACAACTACTGGGCCAGTCTCGTTCCCCATGGATGCCAGCAGTTCGTACGGACCATCTGCACCAATTTGTTGTGCACGTGACCGTGCCGCATTTTAGCGGACGCCCCGCCAGCTACGCGTTCCGCTGAAGGTCAAAACCGTGAGGCGTGCAGCTCTGTTCGTTCAGTTGTGAAGCTGGTCATGAGCGGCTACTTGTTCTTTGTTTTCCATTCATCACACAGGATCACTGATCATGTACCCTCAACAGGTTACTACGATGGCGCCACCGGTCTCTACGAGTACGGTTGGGGCACGTCCTTCCACTTCTCGCGGTACTACAAGGGCGAAGGTTTCTACCAGGCACTCGCACGTCACGAGCACTACCTCGCGTTCAAGATGAACCTGAAGCCGGGCATGCGCGTCCTCGACGTGGGCTGCGGTATCGGCGGCCCCGCGCGCGAAATCGCGCAGTTCGCCGATGTCCAGATCGTCGGCTTGAACAACAACGACTTCCAGGTCGGCCGTGCTCGCCAGCTCACGGCGAAAGCCGGCCTCTCGTCGGACCAGCTCAGCTATGTCGTCGGCGACTTCATGAAGCTTGCTGAGCAGTTTGGCGAGAACTCGTTCGATGCCGTGTATGCGATTGAGGCCACCGTCCACGCACCATCATGGGAGGGCGTGTACGGCGAGATCATGAAGGTCCTGAAGCCTGGAGGAGTGGTGAGTTGTTCTCGTCACCGTGAGCTCGAGCTGTTCTGACCGCGCTTCGGTAGTTCGGTGTGTACGAGTGGTGCATGACGGACAGGTGGGACCCCTCGATCCCCGCGCACAAGGAGGTTGCGCACGGGATTGAGCTCGGCAACGGTATCCCTGAGATGCGGCCCATTGCCAAGGCACGCGAGGCGATCATCAAGGTCGGCTTCCAGATCGAGCACGAAGAGGATCTCGCCGACCGCCCCGACCCTATTCCCTGGTACTACCCCCTCGAGGGCGACATCACGAAAGCGCAGACACTTTGGGATATCTTCACAGTGTGGCGGATGAGCAGCAGTGGCAAGTTCGTCACGCACCACGGTCTCTGGTTCATCGAGAAGCTCGGCATCGTGCCCAAGGGCACCTGGGAGGTCGGCGAGACACTGAAGGTCGCCGCGGACGCGCTCGTCAAGAGCGGTCGCGAGAAGGTGCGTCGTCGTGTTCCGCTCGCGGGTTCCGGTGCGACGCCGCAGAAACTGATATACGTGGTTTGGTCGCACAGCTTTTCACGCCGATGTACTTCGTCGTCGGGAGGAAGCCCGCAGAAAACTGATCCGAGGGCCGCTGCCCGGCACAGTGCTCACTATCACCCACCCGGATGTCCCCCCCACTATCCTTTAGAGATACTAGATAACCTTGTATACCCCCGTAATCACCCTCACCCTTATACATGGCCTTGCGACTGGTGTTGTAAGAGCGTTTTTCCGGTTACCTGGGCCGCCGGCGTCGGCCTGGCACGCGCATCACCAGGGATCACCAAACGCATCACCGTGGAAACAAAATCGGGGCAAGGCAAGGAAGGGCAAGGTCGGCGGGAGCAGTGCACCGAGCGGAGGTGAGTAACCTCCGTCCGGACTGTCTCGCTCCGTCTGTTCACTCGCCTTGAGGCTTTGGGTAGTAAATACGCGGCGCCGGCTGCCTGCACGCACGCCGCGGACGTTGTTCGCGAGGCCGTCGCAACGCCGGGATGACGATCCATCAGCCGTACTTATGTCACTCTGTGGCGGAGCAGCGACATTGAATCTTGATGCTCGGCGTACTTGAGTCTTAGCGCACAGTGACCGGACGCCACCACCACCGGAGATGCACGGGTGCGACGTGTTACGACGTGCAGCGACCAAGCTGCTTGCGTGCAGATCATGGAATCATTTGATTGTCGTGTGTTGGAAATGGCACCGGGAGCGGGGGGGCTGCGAGGCCATAAGTGCGAGGGTGCTGGTGCCCCAGGGAGTTGCACATCCCCGCATTGACACGGCGCTGACTCTTGAGTCACAGTGTGCGCCAGTGTGCGACTACTACTTTGCTGCTAGACGCTTCCTCCGCTTCGCGGCTTCGACGACGTAACCCTATATCCAATTCGGTGCTGTCCACAGCGGGTACTTATATCCACCGGAGTTCAACCCCACCCACTTGCATTGACAGTGACACCCGTCGATTGTTGACTGTGGCCCGCTCAGGAACTGCTCTCAATCTCAAATCTCAGACTCACTGCGCAACGGAACCGTTTGACCACCACCGCCGACGACGACGATGACGACGCCTATCCCGTCCCCGCCGTCCCTGCCCTTCCTGGGCAACCTGACGGTCATCGAGAAGGAGGTCCCGCACCGGTCGTTCGAGCTGCTCGCGGACCAGTACGGCGAGATCTACAAACTCAATCTCGTCAGTGAGTTCTCCCCCAATCGCCGCGTCGTCGTCGTCGTCGTTGTCGTTGTCCAGCAGTGGCTGATCGTGACATGGATTGTGTTTGATCGATCTGTCGACGTCTTGCAGCTAGGGTGTCGATCCTGGCGAACTCGTATGAGCTGCAGAACGAGCTCTCGAACGAGAAGCGGTTCACGAAGGCGGTTACGGCGGGGCTGATCGAGGTCCGGAATGGGACTGGCGATGGGCTCTTTACGGTATGTCTTGAGTTATGCGGTGCGCCGGACGCGCCATGGCTGATGGAGTACCGGGACTTGCAGGCTCATAACCACGAGGAGAACTGGGGCATCGCCCGTATGTATCTCGTCGTCGTGGGTTGCAACGAGCAGCGTACATAGTACTCACTGCTGGCGATGGCTTTCCAGACCGCCTGCTGATGCCGGCGTTCAGCACCGCGAAGGTGCGCGACATGTTCGACGACATGGTCGACATTGCGTCCCAGATGATCACCAAGTGGGAGCGGTGAGTGGGCTGAGCGCGAGGCCACAGCGCGGGTCTGCCGATGCTTACTACCGATAGGTTCGGACCGCGCCATGTCATCGACGTCGTGGAAGACTTTACGCGGCTGGCGTTCGATACTATCACGCTGTGCACTATGAACTTCCGGTACGCCTTTCATGCGCTGGATCCCGATTCGTCACCCTGACTGTCAACTGCTTGCTCGCCTGACCGACAGTTTGAACAATTTCTACAAGGTGGGCTTCCTCGATGCTTCTCTCAGAGGATGAGTGCACCCGCTGATTCGCCCTCTGCCTGCAGGAAACGTCCCACCCCTTCGTCACGGCCATGGTTGACTTCCTGATCGAGAGTGGCCACCGCGCGAACCGACCGCCCATTGCGAACACGCTGATGTGGGGTGCCAGCGCGAAGTACCAGGAAGACCTGAAGGTCATGAACGAGCTGGTCGACGAACGTCCGTGTTCCAGCGTGCTCGTGTGCTGCCCCCGAAAGCCGCGGCGGTTGCTGATGCTAGTGTGTAGTGATCCAGGAACGCAGGGACAACCCGATTGACAAGGACGACCTGCTCAACATCATGCTGAACGGGGTGGACAAGAAGACGGGCAAGAAGCTGCCCGATGAGAATATCCGGCATAACGTGAGTTGGGCCGTCGCCTGTCGTCGCGGGCATTATCTGTGTACTTGGGCTGAATTTGGTCACCGTTAGCTCATCACTTTCCTCGTGGCTGGTCATGAAACAACGTCTGGTATGGTTCCTCAGAAAGGGACTCTATACGTCTTTTGCATGGATCTCATCCTGATTCTGTTTAGGCATGCTGACTTTTACGTTATACTACCTCTGCAAGAACCCCGAGGCAATGCGAAAAGCCCGCGAAGAGGTCGACGAGGTCCTCGGCGACGAGCCGATCCGTCTTGAACACATCGGCAAGCTGAAGTACATCTCTGGTACGTTCCTTACATTTGTCATATGCGGCCTCAGGCACTCAATCCGGCATCAGCTTGCTTGCGAGAGTCGCTTCGTCTCACACCGCCCGCCACCATCCGTGTGGTCGAGTCCGTGGAAGACACGACTCTCTGTGGGGGAAAATACGCCATCCCCAAGGGTGCCCGGATTGGTATCGTGGCGTCGAAGTGCCAGACAGATCCGAAGGTCTGGGGTGAAGACGTACGTCGTTGCCATCCGTGACCCGTCGCTCAGGTTGGGTGCACGCCTTTGACTCCCTTGGTGCAGGCACGCGAATTCAAGCCTGAGAGGGTCTATGGCGAGAACTTCGAGAAGCTCCCAGTAAGTGGTTTCGTAAGTATATCACGGTGCATTCAAAGGCTCACTCGCATCCTTCTTAGCAAAACGCATGGCAGCCCTTCGGCTATGGCATGCGTGCCTGCATCGTGCGTTGCTTACTTCAACTCGTCCGAAATGCAGCACCTATCGACTTCCGACTTCTTTCCATAGGGCCGTCCGTTCGCGTGGCAGGAGGCACACATCGCGCTCGCAACTATACTCCAGAAGTTTGACATGACCATGCACGACCCGGGATACACACTCGAGCTCAAGCAGTCGCTGACCCTCAAGCCCAAGAACTTCTACGTGCACGCGATCCCGCGCAACCGCTCGACGTCGCCGATCGCGGTGGTGCCTACGTCGACGCTGGTCGGCGTGCCGAAGGTCTCCCAGCCTTCTGCAGAAGATGCGGAGGCGGAAGCGAAGCTTGAGCCCAAGCACAAGTTGTACGTCGCGTATGGCTCGAACACGGGCACGTCCCAGACGTTTGCGCAGCGTATTGCGAGCGATGCACCGGCCCACGGTGCGTGATCCATTGTAGAGCCACAACCCAACGGGGTAAAGCTAAATGTGTACTCCACGCAGGGTTCAAGGCGACGTTGGGAACGCTCGACTCTATCGCATCACATGTACCCACGGATGGCCCCCTTGTCATTGTGACCGCCTCGTTCGAAGGTAACGCTGCCGGCGTGAGACCCCGCCCGACGTGCTCACATCATCCCCAGGTGAACCTGCTGACAACGCCGCGCACTTCTTCGACTGGATCCAGACGCTGAAGGGGTCCGAGTTCGCCGACGTCAAGTACGCCGTGTTCGGCTGCGGCAACCGCGACTGGGTGCGCACCTTCCAGCGTATCCCCAAGGCGATAGACGAGACTATCGCCGAGCGGGGAGGGAGGCGGCTGCTGGAGCGCGGCGTCGGTGATGCGCAGGCTGCGGAGTTCTTCGAAGTCTTCGATACTTGGGAGGCGGAGCTGTGGAAGACCTTGGCCGCGGTATGATACTCCAGTTCATCTACTGCAGAGCTCCATGGAGCTAACCGCGCGTATAATTTTATTTCAGGAATACAACATCGAAGTGTCGGACAAGGACACGTCGGCTTTCATCAGTGGTATCTCCATGAAGACTGTGGATGTCGGTACCTCGAGGGCCTCTGTTCTCCGTCAGGCCGACGCGGACCTCGGCAAGGTCGTTGAAAATCGTCTGTTAACGTCACCCAACGCGCCGGCAAAGAGGCATATCGGTGAGTAGACATCCGGGGACACAGGTATGATTATGCATTGCTTACTGTTTACTACAGAATTTGAGCTCCCGGAACATATGACTTACCGTGCCGGAGACTACCTTGCGATGTGGGTCTAATCCTGAACTTGGGTTATTCTTGTGCTGATCAGTATTTACAGACTCCCGACCAACCCGCTGAAAGACGTACACAGGGTGACGGCTCACTTCCAGCTGTCCCCAGAGCAGCAGGTGAGCCTGCCGCGTAGCGAGACTTCTGATCGAGGGCTAACTTTGTCCAGATTGTCCTATCCTCGTCCGGCCCCACATCCCTCCCCGTCGACAAACCTATTAGCATCTTCTCCATCCTCTCCGGCTATGTGGAGCTGTCGCAGCCTGCCACGACCCGCGACCTGCGCATCCTCTCGTCGGTCGAGTCCTCCGACGCAACGAAGGACGCCCTCGCAGATCTTCAAGCTGCATACGCCGAGAAGGTCCTAGCGAAGCGCATCAGCATCCTCGACCTCCTCGAGACCTACCCCGACATCCGACTCCCCTTCGGCACCTACCTCGAGATGCTCCCCGCCATGCGGGTGCGGCAGTACTCCATCTCTTCCTCCCCGCTCTACGACCCGCAGCGCCCCTCGCTCACCATCAGCGTCGTCGAGGCGCCCGCGCTCTCTGGCAAGGGTGAGGCCTTCCTCGGAGTGGCGTCGACCTTCCTCGCTGGGTTGCGCGCCGGAGACGTCGTGCAGCTCGCAGTGCGTGCGTCCTCGGCAGTATTCCATCCGCCTGAGGACCCCACCATTCCGATGGTCATGTTCGCAGCGGGCTCGGGCCTGTCGCCGATGCGCGGGTTCCTTCAGGAGCGCGCGATGCAGAAGAAGGCGGGGCGGGAGGTTGCGAAGTCTCTACTGTTCTTTGGGTGCAGGTCGCCGCACGAGGACTTCATCTATGGCGACTCAGATTTGAAGGAGTGGCAGGAGCTCGGAATTGTCGACGTGCGCCCTGCGTTCTCGAGGAGTCCCGCTGACTCGCTGGGATGCAAGTATGTGCAAGAGTGAGTACCTGAACTATGCGCTGTCTTAGTTGAACGCTCAACTGACTCGTACCTCTAGCCGTGTGTGGCACGACCGCGAGGAGGTCCGAAATGCGTATGACAACCAGAAGGCGAAGGTATGTCTCAACGACTTCGTTCTCGCTACTTGTCTGATCGTGTCTGCAGTTCTTTACTTGCGGCTCTGGCAAGGTCGCGCAAGGCGTCAAGAAGGTGCTCACTGAACTCATCAAGGAATCGAAGGGCTACACCGACGAGGAAGCCGCGGCTGCATTCGAGCGCGCCATCCAGGGTCGTTACGCTACAGACATTTTCGAGTGAATCAGCCTGCAGTAGCCTGCCAATGAATGAGTCGACGAATACCATCATCGTGTACACAGAATTCTTCTACAGTTCTCAAAGTTATTTGGGGGACTGTATAGTCTGTATTGATAGCAAATCTGTGCGGCCGCGTTCAAACGTCGAATTTTACCCTTCCTCCTCAGACGGGCGGGCGTCTATGAGCGCTCCTGTCTCTCAGCTCTCAGCTCCCAACCATCACTACCACCGACGAAGCGTTTCGCCCTCACTGTCAAAAATCTGCTCAGACGGTTCGTTGACATACACGCATACACGACAGCAGAAGGAAACAGACTGGGTGGCTCCGCAGGGACGGCGCACTCGGGCCACTCGTGTCCGTGTCTTACGTGGGCCGTATAGCCGTACGTAGTCGTTCTAACATATCTCCGAGTCCCAGCATTCATGCGCATCGTGGACAGATGGCGTTCTCTCCGCCGCCGGTAAAGGTCATGGGCCTCAATCTGGACATCCTACAGGAAGCTGTCTCTCGTGAACTCAAGTGTGCGGTCTATGGCGATACGACGGCTGCTCAGCATGGCGCCAATATGTCTCAAGGACGAGCACTCGATACGCAGATTCCATGCATATCTGAATGTCGACGCAGCAACACGTGGATTATCCGTTCGCTCTCTCGACATATGGACATATAGAGCTAGGGGTGATCCCAATCGACAAGAGCTAGAATCTCTTCTATGCGACATTCTGGCTACGTTGCCCGACTTGCGCACCTTGTCGCTGCCACAATAAATGTACCATCACCGCGGCGAGGACTCGGACTTGAGGACAACCCTTGAACGACTCAGCACCCTGCGAGAACTCACTGTCGACGGCGAGGTCGACTACGCGCCGCACGTCCTCGTTGAGAAGATTCGCTCACCCCTTCGCATTCTCCGTTGCAACATCATCAATTCTAGCAGTTGGTATGGCGAGCACTGCAATCCGGCTTACATTAAATCATACCTCTCTCCTTTGATACCGACCCTACAGGTTCTGGAGCTGGGCATCGTGGAGCTCTCAGAAGGGTCGCTTGCCGTCGACCCTTGCACGTCTGTCTACTCTCTCAGCATCATTTCCATCGAGGGCCCCACCTGTGACCTCTCTATCCTTCTTCGATGGTTTCTCGCCCTTGAGAAGTCCCTCGAACTCGGGCCCATAGAGGTCGAAGAGGCAGATTACAAACGCGTCGGCGAACGGAACATACGAAGCCAGAAGGGCGGCTCTTGGAAGTGCCTTGACGAACGCATATGCGACGCGAATACCCTCTATGTCATTGGACTCGTTTGTCCGCTCCGCTGGGTGGTTCTGGATGGTTTCTCCTAAACGTCGAAGAGGCACATCATGGCAGCGCTCACTGACAACCCGCTGGCTCAGCTCTGTCTTTCTATCGACCTCTAACGCGGTCTGGACGTGCTCGAGCAATCGTTCCCGCAACAGGGCAAGGGAAACCTGACTCATTTGACGATTTGCCTGCACTACTACTCCGAGGACACCTCTCTTCCCGGTTGGGTTGATCGTGCTAGCTTCAAAACGGTCCTGCACCTGCGGGGCGGCGTGTTCTGGGTGCGTATGTCCTATCTTCCGTAGAAGTTGATTCCCGCCTCTATCAGACATCTGCGTCTGCCAGTGACTCACCTACGCGTCATCTTTTATTGCGACATACGCGACCCAGATGGCACGCCTGCATACTGGGAGGGGCTGATCGATAGTGCACGGAATGTCGATCTTCGGACTGCTGCGGCAACATGCCCTGCATTATACCGCCACAGATAGCAGAATCTTCCGCTGGGCAGTCCTGGTTCCGAATCAAATTGGCGAGTCGGCAGTTGCATGGTTGACAGCGATCGGGACGACTCAAACCACCAAACCACCCAGGCAAGTTTTGCTCAGTTTCGCTCATAAATCGCCGACCCATAGGGCTCACCAATTCTGAATCATTCGTGCTGAACATACCGCTATTAGGCCCAAAGAACACAAATACGCTCTGTCCGCGCCGCCACCGTGAGTTGGTCCTCCTCACATTTTCCTCCCCACTGCTCATGAATGTCATACGCAGATGATATATTCAGTGGTCCCATGCAGAGCCACCTGCCTCAATTTGGACATTCTGCAGACGACGATCGACTTCGTGGAGGAGCGCTCCGACGTGCTTACGCTGTCGCTCGTCAGCTCAACTGTGCGGTCCATGGCATTACGACGGTTGCTGAACATGGCACCAATACAACTCAAGGACGAGCTATCGATTCGAAGGTTCCATGATTTCCTCTCCGTCGACGCAGCAGCGCGGGGATCACATGTCCGCGCTCTCGACATATGGACCTCAAACGTCCAGGAAGAACCCAATTGCCAAGAGCTAGAAACTCTCCTGTGCGAGATTCTTTCCAGGACGCGTAACTTGCACACCTTGTCGCTGCCGTCATACGTGTCTCATCTCCCGGGCGCGCAGTCAGATCTGCGGGTTGCCCTTGAAGGACTGAGCACCTTGCGAGAACTCCGTGTTGATGGCTACGACGACAAGGCGCCACACACCCTCGTTGAGAAGATTCGCTCACCTATACGGACCCTCCGCACCGGTTTCATCAGTCTCGACGATGACGACTATTGCACTCCATCTCGCATCAGCGCATATCTCTCTCATTTGATCCCGACCCTGCGACTGCTAGAGCTGGGTACCGTGAACTTCCCAGAGGAGCTAACGGACACGGATTTGTTTACAGTCACCCCTTGCACGTTTGTGCACTCTCTCAACATAATTACCATCGACGGCACCCCGGATCTTGCCATCCTTCTCCGATGGTTCCCTGCCCTTGAATCCCTCGTACTCGGACCACTGGAAATTTACGACTGGTCATCCATTGACTACGAACGCGTCCGCGAACGGAACATACGGAGCCAGAGGGACGGTTCCTGGAAGGGCATTGACGAGCTCATTTGCGATGCGAATACCTTGTACGTCTTGGGCCTGGTTTGTCCACTTCGCCGGGTGGTCGTAGATCACTGTGTCGCCTCCTCAAAGCACCACATCGTGTCCGCACTGAGTGACAACCCTCCTGCTCAGCTCTATCTCTCGGTAGAAATCTCACAAGGTCTGGCCATTCTGGAGAAGTTGGTGCCACAGCAGGCAAAGGAAACCCTCACGCATCTGACGTTGTGCCTGTACTATATCGACGGCAAGACATGGCGGCGCAACTCCAGCTTCAATGCGAGCCTGCAGTTGCGTTCTGGGGTGCTATGGGTGCGTATCCCTCCATGTCATGCATACATCGCTAAAAGTGATCCGCGTTACACAGAAGGTGCTATCCGCCTCGATCAGACATCTGCGTCTGACTCACCTACGCGTCGTATTTCATTGCGACATCCGCGGCCCAATTGGCACGACTGCCGCGGGCAGTCCCGTTGACTCCCAGGGTCTCATCAAGAGTATACGGGATACAGATCTTCCAGCTGCGGCGGCTACACTGTCGCACGGGAATCCATCCTTGCAGTACGTCTTCGTGACGAACAGCGGGTACATCGACGAGAGCGTCCATGACGCTCGTGAGCAGTGGCTCCAAGACGGCGGTTGGCGTACGTTGGGCCGTGGAGATGGAGAGATGGGGATGGAAGAGCTGGACAGCGAGACTGCGAAGCTGATAATTGTCAGAGAGGAGATGGATCTCACTGCGAAGGATAAGGTCAGTCAGCGATACTTTTCCTTTCCGATCGCGGCCACCATGCTGATTGAGACCATCCGTGCATATAGAGGCGAGTATTGTACCAATAGGTATGACGAGGCATAGCCACGGTGGACAAGGAGTTAGGTGTATGTTCAATTATTACTACATGTCAGATTGTCACGATACCGAACACCGCCAGCAATTGATGAACACAACTTCCAAGGTATCCACGCATGACCATCCTTTTCGCGGACGATGTCCCAGCGTCGTCCGACCCGCATGTTTCCTCCCTACGTCTGAAGAAGCGGGATCAGGATGGTATGGCGTCCTTCGAGCCCAATGGGAGCAGCTCCATATCCCCTTGGACGTTTGAAATCGTGGTGAGGATCGCGGGCATGAGCCACTATATCGTATCGGACGCAAACAAAGGAGTTCTACTGAGTACATGCTGACTGGTTCGCCAAAGTCCGTGCGCCACCGGTAACTTGTGCCAACCTCCAAACGCGAGATTGATTATCACAAGACCCAGGAAGACAACACAGCCGATGAAGGGGACAATCTACTACTTAGTAGTAGCTGTGCGTGAACGTTTGATCAAACACTTCGACTAGATTTCTCCGGAAGCCAGCGGGTGAGGAAAGCATCCCCGACTGGTGCATGAAGCTGGCGTAGGCAGCGTGCATGCGCAACGCCTCCTGACTCGGTAGAGTGACCATATCAGGGCTTCCCAAGGACTCGAAGCCGAATGAGCTGCACAATCCCCAGATACCCTCTTGGATCGCCTGCACGTAGGATCTGAGGCCAGTTGCCGGTGGAATCACCGGGATGTGATCGACGACGGTGACGGAGCTACCTTCACGTGCCTTGCGCTTCTCCGTGAACCCGGCGGGGATGCTCTCAGCCATCCTGTATTGATGCGCAATCTGCGGGTAATGCAAAGGGTGCACATGAGCCCATGATTTAAAAAGCCGACGTCTACTTGGACTCACCTCGGTAGGCCTCAAGCTCAAGTTCCAGAGGTAGCCGAATAAGGCGTCGCTGCAGCGGTCGAGCAACAAGGATTCACTCAGCCTGGGGCTGTCCACCTTCATCGAAGTCAGGTCAATGCCCAGGTAGTGCTTGGCAAAGTCGATGGTCCATTCGCAAAGCAATGAGTGCTGTAGATGATCGAGATGTGAGATGTCCGGACTAGAAAGAATTAGAAATATTCTACCCTTGGCAGAGTTGGATCGCAGATGGGCACTACCGTGACATCGAGGGGAGTCATTGTGCCAGACGCCTTCGCGTTGCTCAGGTTTGACACTGGAAAGGGCGACTTCGCGGACCTATTGCTGAGTACTACGACAGGATGTCAGCAATGTTACTTCCAACCGTTCTAAAGTAAGCAGCGGGTCCTTACGACAGGGCCAGATGCGGGCAAGCCATACATCGCAGGCAAGGACAGACAACGCCTTTCCCTTCCTTGTCGTATTCGGGGATATCGGATGTTCGGAGCCTTCAAAGACCCATGCGCACGCACAAATGCAAGCGGAGACGTATCTCCGGGCGTGCTCCAGCCCAAGGTCGTCCGCAGTCGCGTACATGGCCTCGAAGGCTCGTTTTGTGGAGAAATCTCCCTGATCGAGGCTGCTGGCGTCGGTCGTCCAGTATGGCCTGTTGAACACGACGCAGCGCGGATCGTCGAGGACTTTGAGGTGTTTACGTGCGCGCACCTCGAGCTCTGCGTCGGAGATGGTAGTGTCGGCAAGTAGCTTGTCTACATAGGGCTTAAAGTTCACGTAGTCCACCAGATAAAAGGCCTCTTCGACGCATGGGAGATTCGACGGTGCAAAGTCTGTGAACATGGTGAGGTTTAGCCTGACTCTGTGAATGTTGGTAAGTTGTTGGGGAGAACCAACTATGCAGGATTAAGTGCTTGCGCCAGGGAAACAAGGGCTGCTCGCTTTTAACAGACTCGCCCGGGACGTACCGCGTCCCGCTGGTTGAAATTCGGACTGGGAACACTGATCGCTGTCGGATGGCTTGCGTACCCAACCGGTACTTAGGCCGGCGGTGCAGCGGGACATACTAGACAAGACTGAAATAGTGCGGCAAGACACAGCTTAGCCCAACCACATGTACAGACAGCGGACTCAGATTCGACTCTGGAAGCGAAGTGATCGGAACACCGGACGTGTACGCACTACCACCTGCAATGCTGCAGTGTAGGACCCATGTCGTAATACGGTACTCTCCTAGCCAGCCGCGTGTATCATAGGGGGCGTCCTGCCTCGTCACACAAAGGCAAGTAACCAGTATGGGGACGAGACAGGACACAACCTGTGAGTTATCCAGCACAGACACTGAGAGGTGAGCCTCAAGCTTCAGTCGCACGCACTAGTAGTCTCTGCCCCATTAGAAGTAAGCGGCAAACCTGCCGTCGCCAGTGCGGAGTAGACTAGTCATACATCGCATCTTTGGCTACTGGTGTGACGCGCGAAATCTCAGTGTGGCTCGATATAAGGATCCTGATGCCACGAGATGTTCAAGCTGATCATGGCACATAGCGGAAATCAGGAGCCTGCAAATCCGAATGGAGCGTCAGTCGGGGTACAAATCCTAGCATATCAGATGAACGTCTACCTTGTCCGCGAGCTCGGTCGTGTCGACAGTCGCGTTCGGAACAGGACTGCCGTGCTTCCTGTCTCTCCTCCTGTTCTCCATGCGATACGAGACCGTGAGCACAATCGCAGCGAGCGCAGCGACGAACTGCAGCGCGCATGTGACGGCAAACCCTTTGCTATAAAGGTCACAGAAGCCGCATCAGCGTGAGATCGCAGCGGGGCCAGGAGTGAACAGACTGACATGTAGCGCGGACCTTCCGTGGAAGGGTAGAGATGCGAGCCGAGAACGCTCCCGCACTGCCCGATGGCCATGTACATCGGGATACCCGTAGCCTTCTTCGTCTCCGAGCCCAGGTTGTGTGCGACTATGCATGCATGCAGTCGGTCAGTCATGACGATCGGCCTAGACTAAGTCGAGACGTACACCATGCGATGATGATCCCAATCATCGTATACGTTCCGCTGACGATGCAGAAGGTCGCGAAGTAGCGGACGTGGTTGTTGCTCGGGACGGTGAGCAACAGTCTGAAGGCGCGTGAGATGACCGTCGATATTAGCGCTGCGTGATTAGGGCCGAGAGGGACACTCAGACTCACACATAGCCCACGGCGGCTACTACGCTGACGTAGGCCACGAACGGGCCCCGACTCTGGAGTCGGTCAGACACGTATGAGTTCAAACATAGGAAGACAGCCGCAACCGCGTACGGCGGGACAGTGAGCAACTGCGCGAGGGCGTTCGCTAAGGGGGACGGATCAGTCTCTGACTTCTCGATGCTCAGAGAGGTAGACCCACTGTACCCAAAAGTCGTTATGATGGTGGGCAGGAAGGCCGAGATCGAAGCGAGCGCACAGTTCGCTCCGAAGTACATAACCCCGGCTGCATATATCTGTCCGCAAACGAAGGTTACGTGAGTTCCCTTCTAGAGGCGAGACATGCGAGACCACGTACCCTCCAGTCCTTGAAGGCGTCACTTATGTGTTCTGTTGTACATGAATCGTCAGCGGACGGGGAAACATCGAGAGCGAGACCACTGACGTCTGTTGATGACACGTCCAGTATCCGCCTTGATTCCGCGGTTCGCTCGGTCAAGTGCAATCTCGCGCTCCTTCTCATTGAACATCGTCGTCTCCTCCGGGCGGTTTGGCAAGACCCACAAGCACAGCACACCGATCAAGACGGTCGGCAGACCCTCGATGATGAACAGGAGTTTCCAATTCGCCACGGATGCATGGACGTGCTGGACCCCAAACGCAATCAGGCCACCGAATGCGCCTGCGACCGCTGCAAACCCAAACCAGTAGGCCATCCGCATCCCCATTTCCTCTTTTGTGTAGAAGAAGGCTAGGGAAGGCGAAGCGACGTGAGTCGGCATATGACATATCATATGGGCAGAGCGACGCACACATGTATAGGGGGATGCCGGGGCCAAAGCATGCCTCAAATACTCCGAGGCCCACACGGGCCACAAACAATCCAGCGAAGTTGAATGACGTCGCCTGCCGACATGGAAGTGAGCAACAGTTGTCGTGAGGGAAGGAAAAAAGTAATGAAGTCGTATACATGTCCTATTCTTCACAACGCTGGCACAACTGCTACCCTACGCCGTCATGTTCCATATCAAAGCGAACACAGATTCGGGCGCACGTTGGCAATGGCGGGCGCTAGACATAGTCGGATGCCGGCCCGGCCAGAAACGACGCGGCCCGCAGATACAAGATCATGACTCGGAAGGGGAAATCCTGGGCGCATGCAGAGCCAAAGGAGTACGCACCATGAGCACGGAACATATACCCCAGCCAATTGCTGCGCAACCCAACCATATTCTAGGAGGGAAGAGCTTCGAGATGACTGTTGCGGGAATTTGACAGAGAATCTGGACAGACTCTGGTATGAGGATGACTGTAGCCCGAAGCCTAGGGCAGGACGCACGTATGAGAAGAAGAACGCTGAGTTAACCCAGTCGAAGAGGACTCCGGTGGGATCGCCATGGAGGATGTCTTTAGGTAAACCTTGTAGGCGCGCATTGCCCAGGTTTGTTCTGTCCAGATCTGCCCATCAAGACATGAACACTGTCCTGCTTCCTCGTAGAGATAGAGTACTCACATGCAAAGAGGTACATGATGCAAGCTATGGGCATGATACGCATGTCCAATTTCCGCACCAACCGCCTCTCTTCCTCCGGCGTGTGTGCGGGGACGAGCGCAACGCGGGCATCGACGCTATCCGCCTTCTCCTCGATGGACGAGTGCCTCTTCTCCTCGGCCGACATCGCGCGGTGTCGTCAGTTGGTGGGGATGAACAAGGAGTTGACGCAGGCCGCCAGCATGTCAACGAATGCATAACGCTACTTATATGCCAGTGCATCACGCTTGACTCCATCCGTCCGTTCCTGGGCGTCCCTGCGGTCAGTTGACCAGCGACAATCCGCGGACCCGCGTCAAGTGTGTTCTTCCGGAAATCCATGTGTGCAGATGTGGAAAAGGTCATCGGAGATGGACGTTCGCGCGAAGTGTAAACCGCAGGCGCGCGGGACCCCGCTGCGGGGAAGGCAGCAAGCTGTGTCGTTATGCCGGCTCGGCTTCTGTAGAGCAACGAGCGTGACTCCGTCCTCGGGCCCCCATGCACGAACGATCTTCTCTGGCTACATACTCGAGTGAGGTGAGAGTTTTCTGGCGAAGATCAGAAAAGTTCACGTCGTTTGCTTGCAGCTAAACGCTATGTCTGCGCCTGGATCAACGCCTAAAGGACCCGCGTCCGATGCTTGCTTTGCATGAGCTACGTCAGCGACGCCGAGGACGCGCCAGGGTCGACTTCCCGCCGGAGTGAATCCTCACGCCAGTGCTCCGTGGATGCGCCTATCGCACCCAGGCTTCGCGGGCCGTCTTCCTGCCACAGACTTCGTGCATGCTCGGTCCGAGGCGCAGCTTCGGGCACGTCGTACAGCATTGACAGCGCGATACCGCGCCACATCAAGGAGTTGCTGAACTTTGTGAGCGACATGCGCCGCTGTCGCCTGCCACGGGGAGCTCATGGAACAGACCCCTGGCAGCCCGTCCGCTTCTGAGGCGGCCGCAGCCTTCCTTCTATCTCCAAGCAGACGTGACTGTATTCCTCGAGCGACTCGAATGTGCACCTCTTGATAATGTGAGATCTTCCCTGTCTGACACCATCCCCTACGGTGTGTAGCGGAACTGGGGCGCCTGTGCGGGAAGAGCTGAGTCGACCTATCCTATCCTGAAGAGCACCATTCGAAGTACGCTTACTTTGTCTGCTAATTGTGAGATATCCACCACGGCGTCCGGGTCAGCTTTCCCATATACTCGGTCTCTCCTCCTGTTTTCGACTCGGTATGATACCTAGTACACGAGATCAACGCCGACGAAATACAGGCGAACAGAGCAGACTCACAGTGAGCACGAGCGCGACGACTGCCGCGAGAACATATAGAGCGCAGTTGATCGAAAAGCCAATGCTGACATTCGAGACATCAGACATGTGTATACGCTGAAAACCGAGGGGAGAAGAGCGCACATATAGCGTGGCCCATCGGTCAGCGGGTACAGGTGTGACCCGAGGACGGCGCCGCATTGACCAATGACCATGTAAAGCGGTATCCCCGCTGCCTTCTTCGTCTCGGACCCCAGGTTGTGTGCGACTACAGAAATGGTATAGGTTATTAGACGATGACAGCGGAGAAAAGTCGAATGCGCTCACACCACGCGATGATTGCATTGTTCACTGTGTAAGTCCCGCTGGTGATCCAGAACGTGGCGAAGTACCGGACATGGTTATTTGTCACCGTAAGGAGTAGTCTGGATTTGTGGAGATCAGCTAGAGGGACTGAGACCACTGCACATAAGTACGCTGCAAAATACGCACACGTAGCCTATGGCGCCCATCACAGAACCCGCTGCCACGAAAACACCCCGGCTCTGCAGCCTATCCGTCATGTACGCAGTTATGCCGAGGATAGTAGCGGCGACGGCGTAAGGTGGGATGGTCAAGAGCTGAGCTATGGCGTTCGCTACGGATACTCTGAAGTTAGCGGCGCCTCCTCAACCAGGCTACGACGAAGGACCTACTGAACCCGAACGTGGTGATGATCGTGGGCAAGAAGGCCGAGATCGAGCCGAAGGCGCAGTTGGAAGCGAAGTATATAACCCCGGCGGCGTAGATCTGGAAAGAAGCTCAGACGACACAGCTGGACGTCCGTTGCGCAACCACACTCACTCTCCAGTCTTTGAAGGCCATTAAAATGTGCTCTGCATGTCCACTGAGAGTAAGCTACTTGTGATCGGACACGAGACTCAGAGGCAGCAACTCACTCTTCTGCAGCACTCGACCTGTGTCCGCCGTTGTACCTCGGTTCATGCGTTCCAGAGCGACCTTGCGTTCTTCTTCCGTAAGAAACCTTGTTTCCTCCGGGCGGTCGGGGAGTAATAAGATAGCGGCGAACCCGAGTAGAATGGATGGGATGCCTTCTATGATGAACAACACTCTCCAGGTCGCGATCGCCGTGTGCGCGTGCTGAATGCCGAACGCGAGCAAGCCGCCGAACGCGCCTGCGACCGCAGCGAACCCTCCGTATGTCGCCAGTCGCAGACCAATCTCTTGCCTGGTGTAGAAGAGCGCTGAAGTAGCCCAACACAGAGTCAGACGAGATCTCAACGAGCACTCCGGTAGACGCACACATGTAGAACGGCACGCCCGGGCTGAGGGCGGCCTCGAAGACCCCCAGTGCTATCCGAGCGACCAACAGACCGGGGAAGTTGAAAGCGGTAGCCTACAAGGACGATCAGCATGCGAGCCGCAATTCAGACGTAAATGCTTACCATGAGCACGGAGCAGATTCCCCAGGCCAGCGCGGCACATCCGAACCAAATGCGAGGCGGGCAGAGCTTTGAGAGGATGATGGCGGGCACCGGGCACAGGATCTGCACGGGATATTGATTGATAAACATCGAAGAGCCGAACAGCAGGGGCGTATACAAATACGCACGTAGGGGAAGTAGAATGCCGAGTTCACCCAGTCGTACAGGACACCCGTCGGATCGCCGCCAAGGACCTGCGGCAACCCTTGCAGGCGAGCGTTGCCTAGGTTGATCCTGTCCAAGTCTGTAAGAGCCAATGATCAGTCGTGCAGCAACGAATGAGAGTGAAGAAGCCGAATCTACATGCGAAGAGATACAGCAAGCAAATCAGCGGCATGATGCGCATGTCCACCTTCCTAACCAGTCGTCTCTCGTCCGCAGGCAACGACCCCAGTCCGGCATCTGCATCGTCAGCGGTGAAACATTCCAGCGGTACGGATTCATCGACAGAGATATGAAGCTTCTCGTCAATCGACATCGCCGGTACGAGAGAATGGGACCTGCCTTGAGGTTGCGGAGACTCTTATACAGTGACTAAGTAGCTCTGCAATATGGCGATCAGTTGACACCGGAGAGCCTGTCTCGTGTGAAGGGTATCATGGAGAGAAGATGACTGTGAGAGCAATATGCTCGGGTCGCAGCGAGCATTGGTGGCGTGAGTGGAGGCAGAAACCTTGCTCCATTGGCGCCCCGAGCCTCGAGGCGGATGCGGGAGACCGAGCGAATATAATTGAGCTTCGAACGTTCGTGCACGTACGAGTAGCACTAAGCGGGTACTAAAGCGTATAGCGGAAGCCAGGAGCCTGCAGGTATATCTAATGAGCGAACATATGGAGAACGAGGATAGTGAACGTACCTGGTCTGCAAGTTCAGACGTGTCTACTACAGCATCATGCTTCTGCACGCCATATAGCTTATCCCTCTTCTTGTTCTCCATGTAATACGATATCTACGTACCAGCTCAGCATCACTGGAAGCCACCAGACAGGAAGATCGAAACACAAACCATAAGGACGAGAGCGACGAGCGCAGCGAGGAAATCCAGTGCGCAGTCGATAGCGAAACCCTTGCTGTATGCAAATCCACCATGTCAGAACAGCACAACGACGGGCACGCTGTCAGCACTCACAGATATCGCGGTCCCTCCGTTAACGGATAGACGTGCGAGCCGAGTATAGACCCGCACTGCCCGATCGCCTGGAAGAGCGGCATGGCTGTCGCCCTCTTCGTTTCGGATGCGAGATTCTGGGTGACTGTTCCATGAGGTTAGTGCGAAAGCTCCAAGAGAGAATAGACGGCGCATACACCATGCAAGGGTCATGCAAATCATCCCGTACGTCCCGCTCGTGATGCAGAACGTCGCAAAGTAGCGCACGTGGTTGTTCGACGGGACTGCAAGGAGCAAGCTGAGGAGCTTGCGGAATCAGTGCACTGCACAAAGCCCAGCCGTGAAGGATACTACGTACACGTAGCCTGTTCCTGCAAGGGCGGCGGTCGCCACAACAAACTTGCCGCGAGATTGCAGCTTGTCTGAAGCGTACGCGCAGGAGCAGAGGATAGTCGTTGACACGACGTATGGTGGTATGGTCAACAGCTGCGCAAAAGCATTCGCTAGGCAAGGGGTCATGTCAGCAGCTGCGAGGAAAGCAGTCCGAAAGGAGGACGTACTGAAACCGAAGGTCGTGATGATAGTCGGTAGGAATGCTGCGATGGACGAGAACGCGCAGTTGGCTGCAAAGTAGATGATGCCGGCCGCATACACCTGAGAAGGGGTTAGACGAGGGTCATGAGATCCCAGCCAAAGCTCACCCTCCAGTCAGAGAACGCAGCCACGATGTGACCTATATAGCGTGTTATTTCCGTCCCGCGCATGGTGTGAAACTATCGGCGTACTCCTCCGCAGTAATCTCCCCAAGTCGGGCTTCCCGCTATGTTTCAACCGATTGAGGGCGAGTGCTCGCTCTTCCTGGGTGAACATCGATGTCTCCTCCGGTCGATTGGGCAGCACGAGGAACACGAGAAGACCCATGAGAATTGACGGCGCGCCCTCGACGATGAAGAGAAGCTTCCAGTGGGGTATCGGAAGGCTTGCTTGCTGGATGGCGAAGGCGATCAAACCGCCGAACGCACCTGCCGCAGCAGCGAATCCGTTATAGACCGCGATGCGCAGCCCGATCTCCTCTTTCTTATAGAACAGCGCTGGTGTCTGGTGTGAGAGGACGGGTGTGGGACGCGGGGGATGCGAAACGACGGTCGACTCACATAGGTAGATGGGCACCCCTGGAGAGAACGCAGCCTCGAATGCCCCTAGCCCGATACGCGCGACCATCAGGCCGGAGAAGTTAAACGCAGCGGCCTGCGTTTGCTTAGTAGCCGATTGCGGACATGCTTGGACTGGGGCGCACCGTGAGCAGTGAACAGACTCCCCATCCGAGCGCGGCGCATCCGAACCAAATTCGCGGTGGACACAGCTTGGCTAGCAGGACTGCGGGCACCGGGCACAAAATCTGGCTCATCGCATATGAGGAGAGATAAGGCAAGCAGTCAAGCAGTACGACGCACGTATGAGAAGTAAAACGCGGAATTCACCCAGTCAAAGAGAACGCCAGTCGGGTCGCCGTGCAACACGTCCTGGGGAAGGCCTTGAAGCCTCGCATTTCCGAGGTTGATTCGGTCCAAGTCTGCGTAAGATACAAGATGAGAGTTGGAGAAACGTGGGCAGAAGAGGTGGCGCACTTACAGGCGAAGAGATACATCATGCAGAGCATCGGCATGATTCGCATGTCCAGCTTCCGTACCAGCCTCCTCTCTTGCGCTGCAGAATAGGCAAGGTCATCCGTGCGGATATCTGCGGAGTGCACGGACTCCAGAAGCTCAATAGAACGCTTTGAGTCGCCTGATGAGGACATGTCGGCGAGTTGTGGATGTGAGTCGTACGAGCGAGCAGCTCAGGATCAACGGACTGGGACACGCTATATGAGTGACGGGTGTAACGGAAGGCCGTTTCGCAAGAAGACGTTGCTCGCTGTGACAGTTAGAGGCCCTGCACGTGGTGAGGTTCCAAGTCTGCTTTGGAGGCTTGAATGGCGTAGGAGCATTGGTGGGAGTCCCGCAACTCGCGAGAAGTGGGAGAAGCTGGCCACGGGTCGTGAGCATAGCTATTTTCAGCCGAGATGTTGTGAGGCATTCTGATACTTACTTGATATCGTCATGATGCATAGACAGCTGCTCAAAGAGACTGATGGCTGCCCTTTTGAACGATCAGGCTAGGGTTCGGTGAATCAAAGATAAATTACGTACCTGCACCTCCCAGGCCGTCCCAATGCCAATGAGTATACCTATGAGGTACTGGGACATCTCGGAGGAAATTGTCATGCTGATATCGCGGAGGCTGGGAGCAGCTCCCAGGTTGGAAGCCACAATGATCGTCGCGCAAGCCGTTGCAGCAGGCAGAGCTACGTACTTCATACTTGGCGGTGTTCAGTCGCGTAGGATCAGACACGACTCCGATAGAAATTCTGAAGACCTTGCTCAAGAGTCGTAAGACTCAGAATTGGACTGCGTTGGACCTGTTGGCAATGGAAGAGGTTGAAGTCAGAAAGTTGGACTCGGACTTCTCGCGCCCGACGCGCGTCTACACATAAGGCGGATCACAAACGTGTTACATAAACGGTAACCCGCTAGTAATTACTTACCTTCACCACCTCCTATGAGTCTCCCTCTTTCGCTCTGTCCCACTTTGCCTTTGCGCTCATCATGTACTCAAGACCATGCTTAGAATTCCTGCCCTCTCTGCCAGCTGTCTCTGCTTTCCATTTGCAGTCACGGAGTTGCTCGAGCACGAACGCAGCCGGATATTCAAGCTGTAAGCCCCGCTGCCCCAAAGATGCTCTTTGCGATCTTGTTACAAGTCGGAGGAGGTTGCCAAGCGGGAACCGGAAGAGTTGAGTACATAAACATATCAGTTGTGTGAGTAACCCGTCAATCTGGCCCTCTTGTGCACGCGTCCTCGGCCTGACGCGTGTTAGATCTCGTGGTGCCTCAGCCCGACGCGTCTTTTTGTGGTACTGATTTCGGATGGGCCAGTTCTCCGTGCAACCCCGGGAAATCAGGTTCAATAGGATACCACGATCCAGTGCTGAAGGGACAATCATACACTATGCAGCATGATCATACGCGAGTATCCTCGCGGTGCTCCAGCTCGTACTCGCGTGCGCTCGAAGCGCTCGACAAGTCTGATTGAGAATTCAACCCGAGAAGGGTGGCCCTCCTCTGCAGCAGAAGAAGCCTTCGTGCATCCCAATGGAAGGATATTTACAACCTCTCTCACATGTGCCATGCGCAGGCATAAGGAAGCGGCAATACGCGTTGGCCAGTGCTATATCTACCGGTACGTCTTCCCAGCCCACACGATCCCAGCCCGCTCATCCCCGCTCCTCACCATCCACACTCCATCTGCACATCATGAGTCATATCTCAGACCTCTCTGCTTCAAGCTTTGACGTCGAGCAGATCATCGCCACATTCGCGCTTCTGGATCCCGATGAAGTGGCCGAGATGATCGCGTTGTTACAGGGTGAACTCGACCGAGTCATCACTCCCACTCACCAGTGGACGGAGGATGCGTCGACAAACCGCCAAATGGAGCTCTCTCAAGGGTCTCACCTCTTGACTCCCTATCTCGTGTACATGCCCTCGACGACGCCCACGCTCGTGTCCGACTACTTTTACTCTCCCGCAGTCACTGCGTACGACGCGCCTACTCCCCGATCCGACAGCACTCTGATCGCCTCCCCCGGCGGGCGCGACTCCCCCATCGAGAAGACTGCTAATGGCGCACAGCTACACCACGTACCGGAGCACACGCGCTCGGAGGACCGACCAGGGTATGAATTTCAGCTATCTGTACCCAATAACGGCGTGACGGCGCTACACGCCGACAGGGAGCTCCCGATGCATGTGCGATTTCCCGCCGCTTCCAGCGCGCACGACTCGTGGAATGGGGAGCAGCAGCTTCGAGGTCTGGCTGTTGTTCCATACCATCCATCCCATTCCCATTCCCTGGATGTGGGCGTGGGCGCGGATACATCCGCGGTTGCGTCTACATCCACCAATGTTCTCGCTTCGGACGTCCCAGTTGTCCATGGGGCCAGAAAGGCCGTAAGCGTAAGGCTCGAGAGACCTCCGAATTGAAGGATGCTGGGGTCAAACCCAAGAAGCCAAAGCCGTACTCGTGCGATCGCGAGGGCTGCTCTTTTGGTGAAGGTAGTCCTCCTTCATCGGCGTGCAGCCCTCTTGATGTAGCATGGCAACTGTAGCCAGCGACCGGACTTACAACGTGAAGCAGCACATCAAAGGCGTGCACCTTGGACTGCGTCCCTTCAAGTGCCTTGCGCAGGGATGCACGAAGGCCTTCGGGCGCAACTACGATATGCGGGCTCATTACCAGTCGTTCCATACCGATCTCCCTTCCCTCCGCTCGCTCAGGGAGAGCGAGAACGCTGTGGAGACGCAGAAGTAGATCACCATCCTCGGTGCGTCGTCCCCGCTCAGCTAACTCTCGACGCTCATTGCGACCGTTTTGTAGATGTCCGCAAGTCGCGCGCAACATTCGTATATCATTCTTCCAGTCCAATGCCCCTCCGAGTTCCCAGCGGGCGCGTTGGGTACTCAAATGTGCGTTGGACTATCGGCGGAGGATGATATATGGGTGGTGATCGCGATAGAGAGCACGGACACGTGCGTCGTCCGATGTGGGGGCCTGTCTCCCGCCTCTCTGGAGGCGGGTCCCCTCGGCGGCGTATGTGCGTGTGTCGTGGAATGCTGGATTTTGGTCACGGCGAGCGACGAACAATGTTGTCTCCTGCGTTGCGTTTCAGATCCGTTTATGGTTCCTTTCTTCCGTTGTGGCTCCTATGCCTCGTCCAGGTTTCGTCACGGTTTCGGAATCGCTACGTGCGCTCCCCCTTGTTCCCATTTCGTTGTGATCCGTCAATAAATGTCCGGTACAGTAGTAAGAACATCAGGAGCGTCAAGTCGAACGCCCGACACGCGTCTACACGCGACGATCGACGACGACTCAAGATACTCGTGGACGACCTCCTCCTCCCCATGGAGGAAATCCTCCCTCATCGTATTCCCAATGCAGTCCTGGCGCAAGCTCGGATGCCCATCAATCCCAGGAGTGTGCGGACCACTGCAGCATGATGGACATTGTCCGAGTTCGGACACGCGACTGCGGTTCGTCTCACGCTATCGTCGAGCGTCCGCCGTATGAAGGTCATGCACAGGCAAATGAGGCAGTGGCAACACGTGCTGACTGCTATATGTATAGAGACCTGGAAGGAGACGGAATGTCTGAACCTTCCCCAGCCACGATAAGGCATTCTCGTCTCCACTGCACCCCATCCCCTGCTCGCGCTTCACACTCTGCACTGAGATATCATGAACGATCCAATAGCGACAACTTCCACGGAATCTCTGCCTTCTACGGCCGAGTTGAACGAATGGTTTGCACAGTTCGACGCTACGATCGCACTCCTACCTCCCGATGAACGGGCACGGCGGATCGCATACATGAGCGACATACTCGACCAAGCCTTACCGGATGGGTACGCTCAAGACTACGTTTCCTTGCAGCCGCAGCTGCCTCTCAGTTCCCTGCCCATGGCCCCGATGACGCCCACGTCCGCGTCCGACTCTCCCGCAGACACGTCATATGAAGCCCTTACTCCCTACTCCGACGACGCGACTGTCCTGGCCTCACCAACTGGGTGGGACTCCCCGGGCGAGAAGACCTTCGACGGCGGGCCTCGGAGCCCGGGCCTATCTGAGGAGGCGGACGATTATCTCCCGGAGGGCTGGAATTGGTATGATCTCCGTCAATCCCACGATGGCGCTGCTGCGCTGTCAGTGTCCGCCGACCCGCTGTTGAGCTCGATGTATGAGCGCACTCTTGTCGCCTCTGGCGAAGAGGAGACGTGGAATGGGGAGCAGCAGTGTGGAGGTCTCCCTGCCGCTCCGTACGAATCATCCCACGCCCAGGATGAGGGCGTGAACGCGGACACGTCCGCGGTTACGTCTCCATCCATCGCTGTCCCCGTACTGGACGCTCTCTGTGTTCCTCACGTCAATCAAAGTCGCAAACGTAAGACTACGGAGACCTCTGGCCTTGAGGATGCGGGTGCGAAACCCAAGAAGCCCAAGGCTCAACATATATGTCCATACGAGGACTGCTCTCGTGGTGAGCAATTATAGTCTGTCGGTCGGTATTTTCTGGGTGTAACCCGCTCTGCGTAGTCTATACGCGCAAACACAACCTTAAGCAGCACATAGACAGCAAGCACCTCGAGCTGCGTCCCTTCAAGTGTCCGGCGGAGGGATGCAAGGATGCATTTGCGCGCGAGCACGACGCTACGCGGCACTTTCAGTCTGACCACACCACATTGGGGTCTCCACGGAAGATCAAACCCCCGCCCAAGAGCGCTGCAAAGGCGAAGAACTAGGTTGCATGCGTCAGTTTCCGGTGTGTCAGGCCGCGCTTTCCACTGTCGGTCCCGGGGCACCGCTCACCGTGAACGATTCTTAACGTCTGCAGGTTGCCGCTCGCGCGCAACAATCGTATACTACTCCTCAAGTCATACGCCCCTCCGAGTGTCCAGACCGCGCGTCGGCCACTCACATAGGCGCATGACTTTCGACGAGGAGTGATATACGGGTGGTGAACGGGATGGATGGTACGGGTGCGGGCGTTGTCGGTTGGGGGGCGGGTCTTCGGCCGGTCCGGAGGCGCGTCCCCTCGGCGGCGTGCGTGTGTCGTAGGACTTGGCTTCGTGTTCGGAAAGTTCCAGCGACGGACGATGTTATCTCGTGCTTCGGTTTTGGATTCGGATATTGTTGCTTGCTCCCTCGAGTATCCGTGGTCTCGTTACGATTGCTGGTTTTGTATGTGAGCTCTGCATTGGAAGGTCTCTGGTCGGGCTGCTATGTATGATTACGAACCTGTTATCACCTCGTTTACTTGTCGATATAGACTGGTCAGTCTGCCGATGACCGGCCTTTGAGACGAGCAGGGCCCAGATTGTTGGACGTCGGGCCAGCAACCCACAATGATATCATAACTAACCATATACGAGAGACCACAAGCTGTGTATCTTTCTCTCTCTGAAGATTCAGGGTACTCATGCGGCGGTGTACGCCTGTGCAACAGTTCTCGTCTTCTCCGGCGCCAACATCTAGTTTATTAGGACGGCGAACACTAGGAAGGCCCGTCTTCAGCCTTGTCTCTGTCCACGCTACTCACCGGCATCGCCACGCAGACTCCATGCCGCCGTGGGCTGTATATCAGGAGCACCTCAGCGATCTCGAGCAGGGGCTTCCCTTCTGGGACCCGTCCCCGAAGAACTCCCTCGAGATTATCGAAGGGTCGGTGATATATCCTGGAATATCAGGAACCTTCAGCGTGCTCTTCAACACGAGGAAAGGCCTAAACGATGAGCATTGGCAACCTCATGGCGTCCCCCAAGGCTTCCGGACTTTGGACGAAGAGTTCGGGCCACTCGTTATTGACGGGCCTCGCGAAGAGTTCGGGATGCGCGGCTGGAATTGTCGTAGTGTTGAGTGTACGTGGGAGGTCACCGGAGGGCTGGACGTAGGGATGTGAGTACCTTCAGCTTCATTCCTGTTCCGCTGTTCAAGCGTTTCTGCGTTCAAGCGCATCCGGCGCAGGCCATACGGTTTCCGCCGGAGGAGGCATCAAGCTGACATGCAGGAAGAAGTCTGGTGCGGTGCTCGCGCTCGCGCATGATCCCGTGACGACATACATCGAGTCGTCTGCCCACATCTCTGCCTACATGAGTCGTCATCATGCAAGCTGGCTCGCGCTGGCGAATTCGCAGTTCCCGTCCGGCTTGGGCCTCGGACTCAGGTTGGAGGATCTGTACTTCGTCGCAGGAACGACCAAGGTTCCTCAATGGTTTATCGGCGTCTTCGACGGTGGGGAAGAGAGCGAAAGAGGCGGACACCTCGAGTGCACAGTGTCGGACGTGTTCAACCTGAACGCCGAGAGCACCGACATTCGGACAGTGCATCGGAGTCCGATCCTCAAGAAAGGACCCCGGAACTTGCATGCAGTCACTGGGACGGAGCTTCCTTCGGATCAGTGTATCTTCATGCACTACTTCAAGATGAAGCGTCGCTTCCTCAGAACGCCCGATGTCATAAAGGCTGCCGCCGGCCCACACGAGCTTCCTCAAGGTGAACCCGACAATGAACCTCCGGCGGCGCTGCTCGCTACATATCACGGAGACGATCGGATGGAAGTTGAGATCGAGCAGGTACCGGGGTGCAGTAAGGTGAGTACGAAGAAGTACCCTGTCGGTATGTCTGGGGGTCGGCGTTCGAACTCTTACACTCGGTTGATCTCGCAGATCTTGGACCCTGTTGATGATCTTCTTGAGTACATCCTCGATGTAAGCACACAGACCGCTTTTGTCATGCTTGACTCGCGAACTGAGCCCTATTTGTTCAGAACTCGGAAGCCATCCTAGCCATAGCATCGGATGGAGACGTCCGCGCACTATTCCAGGTCCGTGACCAATATCGTTGATCAGGCGTACTACTTTAACGCTTCGTGTAATAGGGCATCCCTAGGAATGTGAAAGGCGCGTTGTCTATCATCAGTCCCGTTGCGCTGACTGTGGTAGTCGACGAACATGGAGGTATGTTCCAAAGGACATTACGCTGAGGATTTCATTGAGCATCTTCGGCCCCGGGCAGTCGGTACAATCCATATAACTAAGTCTGTGCAATGATTTAGCATACGACTCTTTTCTTGCTGAAATGCAGCAGTCTCAAGTGCGTAAATTCTTTGCTCATGTTATGTATACGTGCCTTCTGAGCACATTTAAATAGGATACCGTCTATCTCAGGGCCAACATTCCAAGTATGACCGTGGACGCTATTCCAGGCATGAGCCTGAGCCGGTATGCGGAGGATTTGTCCCTTCCTTTGCTCGGGGCTTCAGATACGGGCGTACACACGGAACGTGAACTCCCGAGCCACTGGCAGGCTGACATCCATTGCAAGGACAAATGCTACCCATGCGAGTACGAGGACTGCGGGTTCGGTGAGGATACATCCCGGAGCGGTATCGTGATGGTTGACGCGGTCTTGTACGCAGATACCGACCGCGCCAACAACCTTACGCAACACGTCAAGGAAGTGCATGTCAAGTTGCGCTCTTACGAGTGCACCATATGCGGCAAGGCCTTCATGCACAAATCCAATCTGCTGCTCCACCATTCCTCAATTCACACCGACCAGGGCTCCCGGCGCAGGAAGTACGTGGACTCGGAGGGCGAGACAGCCACCGCGAGTAGTCGAGCTAGTCGACCTTCGTCGAGTTCCGGTGCGTGTTCCGGCACCTTTCCAGTACTACGTAGTGTTCGCTGTCAAGCTGACATTCTTCCCGGTCCCACAGGCCTCGAACATCGGTGATCGTACCGTGTACGATACGAGCGGCGCACAAGTGTATCGTTTTGGCCACCCGTCTCGATTGTGTCTCCGCATGCAATCTACTGTGAACCCAGATGAGATCGCTTTCTCCGTCAAATAATCTCCTACAGCTACGTCGAGTAAGCATCCCGTGCAACAAACTCCACCCGGGCTTGCGAGGAATGAGTGGAAGTATGTAAGTATGTGGACACAATACTACAGTACTTACTTTGTGATAAAAGCACCACGATAGGAATGATGAAGTAGAGCAGAAGAATGTCCTCTACGTATTTCGTAGACGTGTGCCACGACCATGGTGCAGACACTGAGAGTCTGAGACAGACGTTCGAACTTCGCGAGTCACGGCAGTGAGGCGCGCACTGGTGCGCCGGATCAAAACTCAACAACACACCACCATCACTGCAATGCGGAATGTGTTCGCAGCTTCCTCGTTAACCACAGCTCTTCCTCTTACTCTCCCCTTGGGCTCTCTTGATCTTGATTTTATATGGATCTGTCTCTGGGATGATCTGGGCGTTCTCCTCAAGCGCAGTCTTGACATCTGTGGCCACCGTACGGCATCGATACCGGCCAGTCTTCTGAACTCTTGAGACTGCGGCGCAGAGGCGTCCTACCGCAATGTCTGCTGCACTACTCTGCAGGAGAGGCCACGCAGGATGCGCATGGCCAGGTGGGAGAAGCCGCGACCACATGGTTACTGGTATATGTACGGTGAGTCCGCGAACCCTATTGTCTCCCACACCTCCGCGTCCTCCCATCGCTCGGATCCGCGCGACCAGTAGTCCTCCTTCCTCGCCGTTATCACCCTCCACGCTGTACTCTTACATGGACTATACGTCGGACTCTCCGTTCTTTGCGTCCACATCGTCTTTGGACGACGAGATCACACGCTTCCTGGACGACATGTCGCCCGTCGACCCGCAGTCTGCGGAGATCAGTGCGACTACGTACGACTATCACCACGAGCGTTCTTGCTCTGGCACGCCGTCCCCTCAGTGGGCGCAGGATGCGTTTCACTTTCCTTCTGGCGTTGATCCTTTATTGGAGCCATGGAGTCTTCCGGGATACGCGCCGTCGTCCTCAGCGACGTTGACGCTATCCTCCACCTATTGCATTTCTCCATCTGCTACTGTCACCGATGCATTCAGTCCTAACTCCGAAACCACTCTCGTCGCATCGTCTACATCCTGGGGCTCACCCAGTGAGGATCGCTTCGAGGACTCGGAGGTGGGCATCCAGCCCGATCGTGCGCAGTCTTACTATCACTTCGAGCGCCCCATCTACCCTCCGGAGCCCCATCGTGCGGATGTCGGAGAGCCTTTGAGATGTGCTGGGATGGTGCTCGCCGACCCCTTGGCGATGCGCGAGGATCCTGCAGCCGTATACAGAACGCGCGACACCGGGAAGGGGGAGCTGCAGCATGACGGATGGCATGCTGCTGCTCCGTATGACTCGCTTCTTCCCCGGCATGTGGAGGTGGACGCGGATACGTCCGCGACTGCCCCTACATTCCCCGTCTCTCCGGGTCCGGTTCCCAAATCCCCTCAGAGTCAGAGCAAGAGAGGTGCAAGTCGCGAGACCTCCAGCCCCGACGACAGCCCTCGGGCATGCAAGGGCAAGCCCTACGCATGCGAATACGAAGGCTGCGTGTTCGGTGAGGATGCATCCCGGAGCGGTACCTTGATGGTTGACGCGGTCCTCTATGCAGATACAGACCGCGCCAACAACCTTACGCAACACGTCAAGGACGTGCATCTCAAATTACGCCCTCACGAGTGTCCCATATGTGGCACTCCGTTCAAGCGCAAATCAGATCTCAAGCGCCATCATATCTCATACCATACCGACCAGGGCTCCCCGCGCAGGAAGGACGCGGAGGGCAAGACCGCCACGGCTCGCAAGAAGTCGAACTAGTCGGCCCGCTCGACTCCCGGTGCGTCCTCCAGTGGCACTGGCTTTCTCGCCAGTCCGAGTCTTCGCTGCTGGGCTGACATCGTCGTGGCCGTCTGTTGCAGATATACCCTGGGCGCTGACCGCAAGTCGCGAACGCTAACCGTATATTATTTCCCAAGTCGGACGCATCTCCGGGGGCCAGCCGCTGCGCGCGTGTTGGCCGCTCATATGTGCGTTCGATTTGCTCGGCGGGGAATGATATATGGGTGGTGTACGAGAGTGTACGGGGCTGTGTGAGGGAGGGCGGACGCACGGAGTGGATTGGAGGATTTGTCCCGCAGCGGCGTGCGTACTCGCTGGATGTGCTGTGTGCTGTGCAGCGGGTGTCGGACACGGATGGCTGGTTTCGTGGTCTTGGGATTGCCTATGGTCATTGCTCCGTCAAGCTTCGGTGTATCGTCAAGGTTTCTGGTCTGAATTGTAGAGTACGTTCTCCATCGACGTGCTTGATGTACGGATGAAGGTTATGGTCACGTTTTCAATGGTGTATGCTGCATTGACTCGTTTTGCTCAGTTGGCTGGCTGCAAACCGACCACTCAATCTCGCGCCTGCAAGCTCAGCAGGGCCTTCAAGCTTCGAGCGTCAAGCACCAAGACGCTTCGCGGCCTGGTGCTCAGGTCCCCCTTCGACGTGCAAGACGACGAATACATCCCGGACTGCTGCGTGCGTGTATCTTTAAGTGAACTCCGCCCCAATGGCAGGCACGCTTCGGGCTCGTCGCTTGGCAATTTTCCAGGGCGAGGAGATTGGACGGCGAACATCCCTTCTTTGCAGGCTGCGTCCTTCCCAAGGTTCGGGCGGCACAACACGAAGCCCAACTCCGACTCGCCGTCTTCCATGCCTTCGCGGCCACTCCGCAGTCGCCCTCTGCGGCGGGCGGCCAGGCCACACCCCAAAAGCGTGTCATCTCCGTGGACCGTCCTCCGAAATGGGTGGTGGGACATCCCGTTCGGCACTCAACGTTACGGCGTGATCAGGGCAACATGTCACAGAAGCTGGGGTTTATCCACGAACAAGGTTAAGTTTCTCTCGCGGCGCCGGCGTTGTGGTTCTCTGCCAGACCCTCTGCGGACGTCCCAGCTTCCGTCGCATGACTGGATGCAGCTTTTTCCCAACTGGTATACGCCGCTGCTGCCGGGATACAACTCGTCCTCTATCTGCCTCTCGCCCGACGTCAAACCGTGAGAGCACGTCTCCGTCCGGACCGTCTCTCACGGAAGGTCAGTCCAATGGGCGGTGCTCTATTCTCGGTGAGAAGCTGCAAAGTTTTCAAGGTCTGCGGCGCCAGATGGTCCGCTACTCATTGTGCTATTGTGCTGAGTGTCTTCGGCAGTGTTTAGCAAACACCTCGTCGCACGGGTGGACGAACATCGCGGGACATGTGGGCGTGCTGAAGGGCCCGGTTAGACTCCTGGATCAGTACGTTGGGCCCGGGCTCTGGCCGACCGAACCGCCGCTGTTATGGCCGTCACCGGACACACGCGCTCCGCAACTCGAAGCGAAAAGAACCACCAAGTCAGGCGCTGAAATACTGGCCCAGGTCACCAACGTTCCTGTGTTTTGCTCTGTTTGAAACCGCAAAAGTCAATATCTGGTTTATTATATGGTCTCACGCTGGGTCGGGACGATGCATTCTCCAATTTCCCCCGCGACCGGCCATCCAGGATGTTCTCCGACCCGTTCGCCGATCTGCCAACACTCGCCGAGCTTACCCGCGGCCTTGATGAGCTTATCGACGAGAACGTCGTCTCCCACTATCCGGCCAGCACTAGTACTGCAAACGCTGTTGAAGAGGGTCCCGGCCAATCCCTACCAATGTTTTTGCCCTCATTCGCCACCGGCTCTCCACCGTACCCTGTCCCGTACCCTGGCCCGCCTCTGTTGGTCCCCGTCCCGACGCTGCCACTGTTCTCTGCCCCGGGACCATCGGCGTACTCAGTCACGACGCCTCTGACTATCTCAGGACCGGTGCCCGCCTCCTTCGTCGGGGCATTCTCTTTCCCCTCCAGCGCCTCCGGCGGTAATCCCCATCCGCCACTTGTCCCGCCGTGCTGGGGCGCCGGGCATTCGCCCGGGGCTCATGTAGTCGGCGTCCAACAGCTGACGGGCCCACTGACACCGACTGTAAACACGACCACCGCGGCCGACGTGCTTCGGCCGTCTACCCATCCCAGCAACGGTCCTTCTCCGAGTCAAGTGATAGATGATTGTATATGTCCAGTATGCAAGAAAGGTACGTTCGCATCCGCCTGCCGGCAGATGTACTAAGCACCCCGCCTTTCGCAGTGTTCACCCGCAAAGGGAACATGCGACAACACTTCACGACCAAGCACGACCCGACGGCGTCCAAGTACCACTGCCTCCTCTGTGTCCGGCAGTATACGCGCAAGAGCGACTTGACGCGCCACGTCAAGCGGGAGCACGCGGATACGGATACTACCACTTTTCAGTGACGGTATTTAGGCTCTTACACGACTCGTGTTTTTGGCAGCGCTGACACTCTGCTTTCGGCCCCTACTCGTTCCGTCCGCTAGTCCTCCGGCTTTGGTTCAAGACCTGCCGCCAGGCCCAGGGATAGGCTGCCAATCGTACGTCCCGCATTTTCTTTACAGATATCGCACAACAAATTCGCGTCAACACGCGTCAACACGGGTGTCACAGTGAGAGGTGGATTGGATCAGGGTCCTTGGTCCCAGTCCGCCGTCGGTCAGGTGTGCCGCATAGTCAAGACCGGTGTGTTCGGAGTGGTGGGTCGCCGACGGGGCCGGCGCAGCTGTGAGGTATCGTGGGTGTGAGGATTGACTATGCGTCGTCCTCGTGAGTTGGGTCCAAGGTTTTTCAGTCTCATCTCTATCTCTGGCAAGTCCGCATTCTCTTCGCTCCTACTAGTATGTAATATCCCGATGTACGTCAGTCAGCATCCCGCGAAAGACCAAGGTTTCAGTCTGTTCCTTAGTGCACTCACTCGTAAAGATGATGTTCAAAAGGCTTCTGCATAAATGCCATCCTGACCGATATGATCTCTCTACCGTGTTGGTGTGTGCAAGAGAGCGCGATTTGACTGACCGCCACGCATCACGGCGCTCAGCATACAATTACGTCTACTGAGACTCTGCAGAGTAGTGCCACACATCACCCTGCGCCAGACTCGATAGCTGCAAGCCTCCTCCACATACACTCACCCTCCTCGCCGCCGTTGGGAAGGCGTGCTACTCAGAACCCAAGCGGGGCATCGCTAGTCGGTGCTGCCTTCCAGGTCTGCGTTAGTGTGACGGATGTGCCTGACATGAATCATGGAAACTCGAGGTTCGGATCTGCAGTGCTTGTCCTCTGGTATGTACAATCGTCACGATCGCAGACGTGCGCATCAACGTCTCTAGACGAAGAGGATCGCCGCACGCTCAGCCTCCTGCTTCGCGCTCTGGCGGAGGGCGGGCGGCGCATCATACCCCGAGTAGGCGAAGAGCGTTGTGGCGGGATCGAGGCGGCATAGGCGAACTCCGGGTCCTACAGCGGGATCGCGAGCGTGCATCTATCCTACTGCAGCAGTTTATGGGACGTGGTCGGACTCCCCGGCTCGCGATCAAGGCGAGAGCGACCCCCGACGATCTCGTAGAAATCCCGACGTTGTGCGGCTACCGAGAAGTACTAACTTGGATGGCCTTTATCGCGGACGGGTCGGAGTTGGTAGGTGCTAGAAGCATACCGGTCCCTGGCGGGGAGCAAAATGATGAGTTGCAAGCGAGAGAGCGTCGGGTATAAAGACCCGCACCGTCTGCGTGGCAGCAGCAGCAGCCGTCGACTATTTGCGCTGGCCCCTCCGATTCACAACTCGCCAATCGTGCTCGGTCTCGATTCGCCACCAACACACGCCCCAACATGCGTCTACAATTCCTTGCCAGCTTGTGCTGCGTGTGGCTGCTTGCGCCGTTCGCCATGGGCGCGAGCATCCACCGAGTTACCGACCACGACGGTCACGGTCATGACCACGACGGCCAGGACCATGACCACGAATGCACAAGGCGAAGTGCGACTGTGCGGAGGGAATGGTGCGTGTTATTATTCGTGACCATGCGACGCACGCCTGACCGAACATTCAAACACCAGGGGAGCCATGCCGAAGCACGAGCGTCGCGAGTATATCGCCGCAGTGCACTGCTTGAAGCGGAAGCCATCGAAGTTCGAGCCCGGGGTCGTCCCCGCAGCCAAGAGCCTCTACGACGACTTCGTCGCGGTACACATCAACAAGACCCTCTCGGTCCACACCTCTGGCATCTTCCTCGTCTGGCACCGCGAATTCGTGCACCTGTACGAGCATGCCTTGAGGACGGAATGTGACTATCACGGATCGCAGCCGTGAGTGCTTTCGTGCCTTCTCGCTTCGTTCGGGGCGGCAGCTTATGCGATGATGCCAGGTACTGGGACTGGCCGCGGTGGGCGCACGATCTCGCTGGCAGCCCGCTCTTCGACGGCAGCGACACTTCCCTGTCCGGAGACGGCGCGTACAACGCCTCCCAAGGACCGTACGAGATCAAACCGGGGGTCACCCTGCCCGCGGAACCGGGGGCGGCTGCGTGCTCGGCGGGCCGTTCGTCAACCATACCGTAAACTTCGGCCCATTCGACACCGCGCTCGCGTTCGACCTCGAGATGCCCCCGAACTGGCAGGCGGACACGTCGCGCTGCCTCGTCCGCGACCTGAACACGCACATCTCCTCGCGCTTCGGTAACCAGCAAGTCGTCGACAGGCTCCTGAACGGGTGCAACATCGAGGAGTTCCAGGGCAACCTGACCTCGTTCCCGACGACGCTCGAGGGCTTCGGGCCACACGGCGGGGGACACCTCTCGCTCGGGAACACGATGGCGGACTTCTTCGCGAGCCCTGCGGACCCCGCGTTTTACCTCCATCACGCACAGGTCGATCGCATGTACACCATCTGGCAGGAAATCGACCCGGAGCAGAGACGGTACGCGCTGAACGGAACGCTCACCTTCGGGTACAAGAATGTTACGCCCGAGGCGACGGTCGACACCATCCTCGATTGGGGCGTGCTCGGCAAGCCAAGAAGAATCGGGGAGATCATGAATCCCATGGGCGGGGACTACTGTTACCGCTACGAGTGAGTCGGAGGTGAAGCCTGGGGAGGGGAGGCGGTTTAGTAGCCCGAAAAATTTCCGACAGATTCTCGAGGACATTTGTTTCCGCGTCAATGCATCATTCCTTCCTTGTGACCAACACACCAAAGAATGCTTGAGTAGTACGCACTGTGATGTACTCTCGTGTGAGGGCAATTGGAACGTCCGTCGATCTGGTCGCTCTTCGAGTTGGCTCTGGGTGCCCCCGCGGCGGCGACCCGCCGGTAATGTGCTAGCGGATGTTCCTTCTAGGTATCGCTCAACCAGAGTCGCTGTTTTCGCGGCTCGTCAAGGTGTCAACAGCACGTAAAATGCGACGGAAGAAGAGAGCATGAATTGAGAAGAGGAGAAGTTGAGGAGAAGGTCAAATTTGCCGGCGCTCGAGCTTCCATCTTGAGACATGCCGAGTGATCCGCTGTGATCCGAGCCTTGAGGCGGTTAGACTAAGAAAGCAGATCGCGCGAGCTTGAACACCGCTGTCATGATCTCTGGGTGGGAGGTACGTCGCTATATCATTGAGCTTGCACTCTGCACGGTGGAATTTCGATGTCTCGGCCGGTAAGTACTTCTAACCAGGATCGAACCAGGACGGCTAACCCATGGAGATGATCTTCGCGCAGTACTTCAACAGACCCGGGGCACTGTTACCACCTCATCTTACTTCCGACTATGACTCATTTCAGCTACATGGCTGCGCTTCGAGCGCGATTACGCAGTCTCCGCGGTTATTCAAAGGACAGCTGACCGGCAGAAGTCAAGCAGAACCTTCCTCTCTCACCACTGTCCTCGAAATGCCTCGCCGCTGACTCTTCGTACACAGGGTTGGCCCGGTTGGGACGCAACTGGATAACGTTCCTGTCCAGCTTGCTCTCATACATCCGAAGTCCGCACTCGCCTTGCGCGCAGGATATGTACCTATCTGGAGATGCGTTTGCGACGATGGATATGGTAAGTCGACCGCCACGCAGCTGTCCCGGTCAAACTCTCTCTTATCGATATTGAACTCGAGGCCCATGCAGTGCACGTTGCATGGCAGAAGCTTGACTTCGCGCTCCGCGCAGACACTGACGCAGTCTGCGTGTGCATCTATGTCGCGCGCTGCCCAGCATATATACGGCATCCCAGGGCAGAAATACGTTGCGTTCGACCCGCCTTATGCCTGCTCCTCAATTTCCTCTCGACATGCCTCCTGCTGATATGTTCGCTAGTTATGCTAGACCCTTACCCTTCGTTCATGATTCTCACTATAATGTGGAGCTCGACTGCAGCGTCCCCAACGACATCGATACTTCCTATCCCTTGACTGGGACCTCAACTCCCGACATGATGTTTCCTGGAGAGGCGTTTCTTTCCCTCGAACCTTTGAGATGGCCGGACGGCTGTCAGTTGCACGCAGCCCTTCCATCCCCGGGTACGTATCGAGTCCATATCTGCTTCCATGCGCATCTCACACCTCGCAGGAGCGGCGAAGGCCGTCCTTCTCGCAACTCTCTCCCGGTTGTCCCCTCAGGAAATACGGGAGGTTGCCTGGATGGCGGCCGCGATAAGCGCGCCCTCAAGTCCCGCTTCACGTCTCGAGGACAATCCACCTCAGGCGATCTACGGCAGTCCGTTCGGTTCCTCGGAGGTCGTAGTGCCTCCCAACTATCTCACGCACTCGGCACTCCAGGCCGCATGGGCGCCGGACGCATCCGCGTACACTATGTACTTGGATGACAACGGCGTTCGCCAATTCAAGTGCAACTGGTTGTACTGCCCCAGATGTACGTCGCCTCTTCGTGCCAAATGTCACCGCTATCAGCGTTACTTTGCTGACCTTGCTTGTGGTGCTTTACAGCTATACAAGGGCGTCTCAGTAATTTCTGGGGCCACTACGGAACACACAACCCTGACCGGAAAGTCTTCCCATGCGAATGGCCAGGGTGTGTTGCTACGCGCACGAGGGAACGCGAGCTCAAGTACCACGCTCAAACGCACCTCGAGACCCCGCCACTGATGACCCCCGCAAAAGCACTCGACGAGGAAGACCTTGAACAAGAACAAGGCGCATCGTCCTAGGCATGGGGCTCCCTACTGATTCTGCCCACGGTACGTCCTCTAGCCCTGGCTGTCTATCTTCACTACTTGGCGACGCCTGAGTCCGTCGATGACCTCTGACGCACGTTTTCACGACAGACCGTGATTGGAGACACCCTCCTGCCCAGAATCATACATTTCTTCGACAATACGCAAAACCCGCCGGGTTGCTCGTGTGGTGGAAGAAACGCATGATTCTATGTAGGACGGTTTGGAGATATTGGGCGAAGCATCTTTCATCATTTGGGGGCGATTCCCGTGAATCGACTTCAATGAGGAAATATTCCCTCAATATCTTTGATGTACCGCCGGCATTGGTGTCCGAAGTGCTGCAACTCCCAGAATGAGTTTGACATAGTTTGTACGAATACGATGTGCTGTTCCGATCTCAAGTTCTCAAGTCCTGGCTTCCGATCGACGTGTTCTCGTTCTCTCCTGTAGTATCACTACATACATGCGAAGGTCCTGATAAATATAGTTGTTCCATCTCATCTCGACGAGAGCGGCCGACTGGGTCTCTGCTCGTACAGTCACTATCACACAACTCGACCGTCTCGACTGATTCCGACTTCACCACGCCTGTCCCACAAGCTACATCCATCATATTACTATGCCCGGCCCTCGTCGCCACCGTCCAGCCCCATGGCTCTGTGATCGCAGCTGCATCGCACCGAGACGTCGAGTCGGACTCGGAGCTTTAACGTTGAAGGTGCGGCCAGTGGGGCGTCGCGTCCGATTCGATGCACGGGCTGGTGTGGAACGCGTGGCCGAAGCTGATGCTCGACGCAGTCTCAGCGTACAAAGGCGGCGGGAGCGCGATTGTCAGAGTGGAGTCTTCGGAGCAGTCTTCGTTGGCTGAGGATGGCCTTGGAGAGACGGATGCGGATAATCCGCCGGAGCTGGAATTGCGATGGGCATTGAAATTTGCTTTAATGTTCGCGCGATAGATGCGGCGAGCAGTGTCCGTGTCTGGAGCGATGGTGGTGAGTAGCGACTTTAGCGCAAGCTAAGCCAGTGCGCAAGCTACCGGAAACACTCACCGACAGAAGACGAGTCCGACCCAGCTTCAGTCGCACGGGCTGCAAGTAATTTTGACTGAGCGGCCCGGCCTCCTCGCGGCCTTCTCAATAGCATACCTGTTCGCGCGAAGGCTTCCTCTGTGCCCCAGAAAGAAAAGGTCTTTGCACAAGAGACAATGCTGCTTAATGTGATGCTGCCATCGCGGATCGAGGAGTCGTCTCTGCCGTCCGAGTGCGAGATCTGCATGCAGGCATCATTTCATGGTGTCCCTAAAGGATGCATAAGGAGAGTCTTCGTATCCCTGAAGTAAAAGTAGCGGTACTTAAGTGCTGAAGATCCCGAGCGGCGTTCGAAGCTACGGTGGCTATAGCACAACCTTGAGCGATACTCTCAGTCGGTGTGAGTCGTGTGACGTAGTCCGACTCGTGCGTAAGTACTCACCCGGACTTCACTGCAAGGCTGCGGTATGCGTACCTTAAAATTGAGCTTTGTATGCGTGTACCTCGCTGGCTGGCGGTGCACGTAGGAGACTGGCGAGGTCAAATGATTACAAGGAGGTTAAGTACGACTCAAACAACGTGCGAAGCGCCGGTCAAGAGGACTGTGTGCACATGTTGTGATTGTGGCTAGACGGTCCTGTCTCAGTGCTACATACAGTACGGCGGCGGCCAGATGTCGTCCTCGAGCTCTCATCCTCCTCTTCTCCTTGGCTTGCTCTTGTCTACCTCTGTGGTCTTTGTATCGAACTATAGCTATTTCTGAACGCCTCCAATGAGGAAGGCACAAACATAAGTAGCGGGAAGACGGACTCACACAGGGACAGAGCGGCCGCAAATCGGAGCGCGGTATGCACGCGGTATGTGACAATCTGTAGCCGTGTGGCTCTATTTGCGCGTGCTAGAGGCGCACGGTCTTTGGGATATTCTACGCGAGTTCTGGAGCGGGTGCATCGTAGTCTCGTGCGTAACTTGGATTCGGGTGAGTTTCACGTACGTCTTTCACGCGACTATCATCACTCTCTATGCACAGTCGCCGTTCTGGCCATATAGATCTCGGCGATCAGGATAGTATGTACGAGAATGAGGAGGTTGAGTGAGACTCGCTCGCGCTAGACGAGGCAGCTCACTCAAGCCTCCCATTTTCTCTGTTATCGTTGCAGAAGATTGACGGTGCGGTGGGACGTCTGCAGGGTATGGGATGTTTTCGTCCTAGCTATTTCATCGTGTTTACACCCTCGCTGTATGCGGCGATTGTCTAGAGTGGCAGACTCGTACGTGCACATATTCAATTGCACTGGAAGGAACGCCTTTCTCCGCTGTGCTATCACCGAGGGACTGTTACCCAACGCAATTCCTGCCCTCTTCATCGGTAAGTGATGTCAAAATCTCGCCAATCGGTACTCTTCCTGGTTGTGCAGACGAGAGACAAGGTCAAGATTGGGTCCTTCTGCGTGTGACTTCTGCCAGGAGCGCGCTCGTACTCGGAGAAGCCGCCTCTAGCCTAATGCGCACGGAAACGAGGCTCGGCACCAGTCACAGCAGTCTGGCAGCACAGCAGGCACCACGGAAACGAATACATATAAGATCTGACTCGCTCCGCTCATCTTCTGGGAGGTTCAACCCCCCTTCCTAAGACCTGTATGCACCACCATCTATGCTCACTACGCTCAACAACGATCGACTCTATGCTTACGACTCCTCTATGTTCCCTCTCGAATCGTCGCCCGATAATCCGGCGACGATACGATCCACGAGTGGGGCTGTGCCCGACCCGTGGCCATTCTGGGCAGGCGATCACCCCGCCACGACCCTCGACGGCGCCGCCGCACTCGAGCTTTCGGAAGATCAGTTCGAAGCTTGGCTCAGCGAGCTATGCGCGGTGCCTACCATACCGGACATATCCACTCCCCCGCCTTCAGCTACTCCCGCGACTTCGCGGGGTACTCCTTCGGACTGCCCTCTCTCTACGCCGCCGACATCGGCTGTGCCGTTCTGCGTGTCACCTGCCGACACCGTGTTCAGCGTAGTCCCCTCCCTCTCCTCTCCCAGTACAACTGCTTCTCCCGATTCCCTTGGACATTTGCCCCCCACGACACCCAACTTGCCGTCCGTCCCGATCCCTGTCAAGGCCGTCACCCTTGTCACATCACCTTCGTCAGGTCTCCCACCGCCGACACACCTCCCGACGGGATTTCTCGCCCTCGAGCTGCTCGAGACCCGCCCGAACGTCGCTCCTGGCCCTCCCTTGTACATACCGGTGTACACCATGCCATGCACCACTTCAGCGACCTCCATCGTTCCTCCACCTTCGCAGACTACACCCGCAGTATCAGAGATGTCGCTAGTCGACGTCGCTCTTCCACTAGGCTCCCCGCGCAGGCCGCGACGTACCCGGTCTCGGTCCGTACAGTCGAAGTCTGCTGGACAGACTGCGACAAAGTTATTCAAGTGCCCTATACCGGAGTGTGGAGGTATGTCGTCCATGTAAAGCGTCGTGTCTCGATCTGCCGAGCGCTCACCGTCTTTGTTTCATTGCAGTGGTGATCAAGAATCGTGTCTGCAACTACTACCAGCATATGCGGGAGCAGCACGACCCCACGTTCCAGCGTGCGAAGTGCCCCCACTGTCCTTGCTCTTACACCCGCCCTTCCGAGCTCAATTGCCATATTCTCAAGAAACACCCATCACCCATCACTGACAACATTCACGCGGTCACCGGTATGTCGTATTTCTCGTTCCTCTTCGCCAGTCGTATCGCAACCCGTCGCTGATGTGCTTGCCAGTGAACCCTCCCATCTGAATCCGTCGCCGTCTACCGAGATGTGTCTTTCCCTGTTGCTTGGCATGTCCAACCGACAGGTTTCGACACGCCTCTCCGGACCCCAACGGCTTTCCATGGAGGCGTGCGCACTGTCGTGCGTATGGCGCTCCCAACGCGCTCCCAGCACCCCCGGTGCGCGCGCATTTCCCCGGACATTATCCCTCGACGGACCACACATGGCCTCTCCGCCCTCGTCCCCATCAAGATCGACTTCCGCCCGTTTCAAGACCTTGCTTGCAAGCTCTCAACACCCCGGCTGACGATCATGATGAGGACGAGGACGTAGAGGCCGCGTGTTGTCCCTCGAGCGATATTGTTCGGGGAGATGCGCGCGCATCGTGGGTGCTGGGAGCTCGTTGGGCGCGCCGTACGTACTGCCGTGCGCTTCCACGGCCCAGCTGCTATGCTCCTCTCTCTCTTCTACTCTCCTCTCCATCCTCTCCCTCCCTCCTCTCCCTTGGCTCTATCCCCCGTTCGTACGACTCGTTATCTGTGCGCCTGGGGCGTATGGACTCGATTTCGACAACTGTGTACACGCCACCCCATCCTCGGCATCTATCCCAATCATGTCCTCATTGCCACTTATAGAAGTAGCAAGCACCTGCGCGCATGGCCGCGCAATTCTAGGCTTGCTCTTGCGGCACTGACCGCTCCTTGATCTCAATCACACTCCCTCGACACTCCACTCCTTCGGCGCTGCGGCGATTCAACTCGCTCGGAACATAGCGTCCCCACGAGCGCGGTGCGCTTGATATACGGGCATTCGCCCCTCCCCAGCCTCACGGACGACTCGTCCGCTGAGTCGTCATCGTGTTGACTCTTCTCTGCTCCCCCCGTCCCGCTTCATTCAAGTATTCTGCTTTGGGCACACGACGCGCTCGCCGCTGATACACGCATGACGATGTTAGCGTTCTTTCCCTGCCATATGCTGTATGCACTCCTCTTCCTCATTTATTCGCGCCGCCACGACGTTATCAAGGGCTCGTGCACTACATTCTTACCTCAACCATAAGTCCGAGTTCACTTTGATGGCACGGAGTCAACAGACTGTACGATACTTTAGTTGAAACTTGATGTCTTTAACGAGAGGTTCAATTTGCTTCCATGTCACAAGCCAGGAAATGGACGAGCACTGAAGTGAACGCACACGAAGGCGAGGTATGTTTACTAATGTTGTGATTGTGGCTGAACAGGCACCTTCTCAGCCTGAGTGCCTCGGTCGTCGTGCTCTTCGTGACCCATCGTCCTCTGTCTGTCCGGTCGATACGCTCATCGGCTGTCCTTGCACTTACACATGTAGGAGGTAGGAGTGATTTCGAGTCGGTATGTACTGACACACAGTCGTCAGGACCGAGCAGAGTGCTGATACCCGAGTCGCAGATCAACTTGGAATTCTTACCGAGCCTGGCTACCCTAGAGCCGCTCCTATGGTCACTTCATGCTGGTCGATAATACATCTGCATATCTTGCCAGATAGTGGTGGCAGAAGGGTTGTGCGAGTAGGCAACAGATGTCAGGACAACTTGGTGAGCTTTGTCGACTTCTTTCCTATGACGCGACCACCTCCTTCCTTCACCGAATGCAAGCCTGTGGATTCTCATCTTACTGTCCCGTCGGCAGCCCTGACGACGCTTGGCACATGGCTGCGAAAGGGGGAGCCTGAGCGGCACTTAGGCTTTCCCTTCTCGCTGTCATATGCAAACTTGTAAGTAGCGTATAGCAAATGCGCGACACCCTCTGAGTGCGAAGTATGTTTACATCCTGCCATAGCACGTCCCACAGTCGTACGTCCCAGTCTCTCGCTGGAGCACAGTGCCCGCATATGATAACTGTTTGCGATCAAAGGATTCATCTCGGGAGTATATAGCAAGACTGGTTTATCGACGTCGTCCATCGTAGAAAATACACCTCGCGTCTGCATGAGATCTCCCTTCAAAGGAGGGCGCAGACGATGCGCTGCATCCCGGATTATGGAGAGCGCGAAACACAGTGCTATCGCTACAGTTCTGTGCGGACTGGTGGTCAGGCTCATTGTATGCTAGTCTCGACCCCTTCACCAGTCGACTACTACCGCTATCCAGTGAGTCAGTGAACTGAAGCTCTGCCTGCTCGAGACATCAGATACTGTCTTACAGTCTTGCGCATCCAACCGTGACGAGTCCTTGTACTCTACATTTTCTGCGTGCAGATGGGTATCGAACTCGGGAAGGTCTTTCTGCGTGGGAGTCCGCCCATACGAAGAGAAGCGGCAACCTTCTGTGGTCGGGCTGCGGGCACGAGCCTCGGCAGCCGCGGCCGCAGACGTCGACGCAGCAGGCACTACACGTTGCACAAGTATAAGAAATTGCCGCCAGGCTCAACACCAATCTCCGAATCGCCGCCTCTATGCAGCATTCAACCTCGTCTCTCAACGCTGCCAGCGACAGCCTTGCATTCTATGCTGGAGACAGCGCCCAATCCAACCCTCCTCCCGAGACTTCACCTCAAAATCGGTCGGCCGCGCCTCCTATTGATGGCCTGGGTAACCAGGAGGTCCTCTGCGCCGATGACGTGGTATTCGAAAGCGCCCTCTTTGACCTCCACACACCGGAGTTCGATGCTTGGCTGGCTGAGGTCCGCGCCGCAGACGCGAACCCACCTACTAGCACTCCCGTCGGGCCCATTGCCACCACCCCGGACGCTTGCGCGTCCCTACATCCCGCTTCTCGTGCGCCCTCACGGCCTACGTGCTCTCCTGGTCCCGATTCCTTTGCTTTTGCCTTCCCTACCTTCCCGTTTACGTTGGCCGGGGCTGTTTCGCACTGCGTGTCTCCGAGTCCTGCGGACGCCGTCTTCAGCCCCGTCCCTCCTCTCTCCTATTGCCAAACTGCCGATTCGCCCGACTTTCCGGGTCCACGGTCGCCCTACACACCCTCCTGCGCACCCGCTGTGATCCCCGTCGCAGTTCATACAGGACAATTACCCTCTGCGGGTTCCCAGCCATTCATGAGTCTCCCCACATCTCGTGCCACACCAGAGGCGTACACGATCCCTCCTACTTGCGAGCCTACCCTTCCTGCACGCATACCGTATGGGAGCCAAGCCTCCGCCGTCCATCAAGCGTGGCCCACTATGCTGGAGGTACCGCAGGTTGATGCTCCTGGGTTACTCGGTCCGTGGCACGTGCCAAGACCTGCGAAGCGACGACGCTTCAACGCGGCACCCAAAGCAAACAAGCGATACCATTGTCCATGGTGCGAAGGTACGCTGCGTTACATGACGGTGCAGATGCGCTCACTGGGATCATTGGTAACAGAAGCGATGGACCGCAAAAGCAACCTCGACGTGCACATCTGGGAGCAGCACGACCCGAACTTCGTGCCATCCCAGTGCCCACACTGTCCGAAGAGCTATACGCGTTCCAATGCTCTCAAAGCGCACATTCGGGGGAAACATGCGGACGTTCACGCACCTCATGGCCCCGGTACTGGTATGTTCCTCTTCCATCCTCCGTTTGCACTGTAGGACGTGTCATATTGACCATAACTTGCGCTCTTCTCACAGCGGGCCCCTCCAACTGAATTCGTAGTCATCCAAGGAGCCGTGTACGTGGCTTCCGCTCATGATGTATGAGCGGCAGACATTTGCACGGCTCCCTTGGATCCCAATGAATTTTTCGGAGGTGTCCCTACCGTGGTGCCAACCGATACCTGGACCCGAATATGTACAATCTCGCAAGACCTTCTTCCCTGTTCCCTGAACAGAGTGAGAACGAAGACACGGAGGAGCTTGATCGCGCGTCGCCCCCTCAGCAGGCGACAGTGTTCAACTGCTGTAGAGCGTCGGTTGCGAGTCAGACGCGCCATACATCCCGCGTCTGACTAGCCGCCACAAGCCTCAGCATGCTCCCTGGCCGTTGTGCCCCTTCTACACATACTCCGCCATTATTCTGTGCGCCCGGCGCGCACTCACGTCGCTTCGACAACCCATGTACAACCCATCCTTCCTTCCCTGTTTCAAGATCGATAATCGCGATTCCCTGCCCATCTCATGCCCGCGCACGGACCGCCTGACGTCCTCCTACAGTCTCCAATCCCTCTCGACACGCTCATCCAACCTCCTTTCCTCTACGCAGCGACGATTCAGCTAGTCTGAAACTCGTGTCTGACCACTGTGCCGCGCTGTTTCACCGGAGCATCTCCTCCTCACCGAAGGACGGTCGGATCGATAGACTTGGCCACCCTGTACTGTATATTGCAATCCGAAGCCTCATATATTGTACAACACGCTGTTTTTTGCTTATTCACGCCGCGACGACCATTATATAGCCTGTACCATGCTCATCTTCTGATATGCTGCGCACGTTTCCCTGACGTCTACGTTGATACCAAGCTGCATGTCAGAGCCCAGGCGGTTGAAGTAAACGAATCATTCTCTTAACATACTCTTGAGTAGGCTACCGAACGGGGCCTCAGTCAAGTATACATGTATATTCGGGGACCTCGGACATCTTGAACGCTCGAGAGTGAGATATGTGTGTTCCTGTTGTGATTGTGGCTGGCATGCATCGTGACTCCCTGTAAGTGGTTCTTGCAAGGGACTTGCCATCTCCCCGTCTTGCTTTCCTCTTCTCTACAGTCTCTCTCTCCTTCCTTGGTCACACAGAATGCATACAAACGCGCGTACGACCTTTCACAGGCGCAGCGCGTACCAAGCGGCCACGAAGCAACCAAAGCAGCCGGAGACTCAGGGTGGGCCTGTGCTAGTCTCCAGCCATGCGTACTTTAAGTGCTCCTCCTTGCGTATCATATGTTTACATCCGGCATGCAGCGTTCTGTATACTCTATGTGGGTGTCAGCATGATTGCCCGGTTGACTTCCGGGGATTCAGGTGAGTTACATGGTACGCCTTGAACACTACAACGAAGGCCTTCTACACGACATCGATCCTTACTTCGATGCACGGCATGAGCCGTCTAGCGGCGCCGTGCTACACCCCATGCGTATGTGAGCTTCTGCACTTGCAGATCGTTGGCACTGGCTTGGAAGGGAGAAGGATGGGTGAGGCTGGCTCGCGGGCATCCTCGGTCAGCCTTCTGCATCTCGTTGTAGTCGAGGACGTGTGCCGGAAAGACGCATGTTCATACGGTGGCCGTGAGCAGGTGATGCGCAATATGATGTGGGCTATATGCGTGGCTTCCATAACATGTTCCTGCGTTCGACGGATGTGTCGAGCCGCAGTCGTGTACATTCGTGATCATATACCTATTTGCATCGCCTCTGAATCTGTCGCGACATGCGCTCCTCTTGGCCAGCATCAAGATCTATACATTCTCTGTATAACGGCGACTCCCGCTCGCAAACGATGTGGTCATCGCTTCGAGTCTGTGAAGAAGATCCAACGGCTCGAATCCGCCCAAACCTGTCAATCAGCGCTCTCTGCGACGCAGGCCCCGCCTTCCTGCTCTTGACTTCGACGCAACCCAGATCTTCTGCGGTGAATCTTGTCGGATCCGCGCCTACTACCGCTCCCTCTTTTCCTCGGAGTTCAGGTTGACCGATACGACGCTGGACAACTTGAGTCGCATATACTCTGCAGTACTCCTCGGAGACTGTCCGCAATTCACGTGCGCCTCTGGTGAGCCCTCGTCGTCATTCGTCGTGGTCGTACAGCCAAGAGCTTTGAAGCAGGTACTTCTGCGTGAGACTCCTGCGGAGAGCGCGCTCGTACTCGCAGCAGCGACGTTATGAATATCCGGGACGAGAGTACCGTTCGGACGCAGTCGCAGCCATTGTAATTTGTCGCAGCAGGTACTGCAACGAATGTTATAAGACCTGAGTCCGCTCGCTTGTTCTGTGAGGTTCCACCCTCCACTTCGGCCATATGTGCGATCCAAGTTCACCTTCATTGGTCGACTCAGTCAACTCTCCGGATCCGCCGCAACCTGACTTTCCGGCCGCGGTCCCTTCTCCCGATGGGATCTGGGACTGTGCCGACGATCCCCTCCATAGCTGCGTCCTAGGCTATGGGATGTCGAACTCTGAGTTCGACGCAGCGTGGAGACGCCTTGCAAGTGGTGACCCACTAGCGGTGTTGACCTCTACCATGCACGAATTATCCGACCTGGATCCCGTCCTCCACGGTTCAGCGCGTCGGGCTTCCTCTACCGGCATAGACTTCGCACCTCCTATGGCGCCAATCCCGACCATGCTGGACATCGGCTCGCCCTCGGATCCCCGTTCTCATTCCTTGCCACATGCTGCGCCCTCTGCTGCCAGTCTAGACGTCTCAGGATATTCTCCTGTCTCATCCTCCTCCTCCGGAACCGTTGTTCCGTTTGATGTGTCTTCCAAGCACACCGTGTTCAGTCCTGGCCCCTCTTCTTCATCCGTTGGGGTGGCTGACCCGCCCAGCTTCTTTGGGCCGCACTCCCCAGTGACACCTCGCGTCTCGTTCATCCTGGACCCCGGTGTCCACGTCTCGTCTTTTGGCTACCATTCACCGACTGCCTTCGATGTGTATGGAGTATACAAGACCCTGCCAGTGTATACTGAGGCTCCTGACGCTTCTGCGCATACACTGGAGGGGACACGACACCGTAGCCTCACAGCGCCTTCAACCACATTCTATGCTCACGTTGAGGCCAATGCAACGAATACATCGCCTGTTGATGTCACTACGCCACGAGGTACCTCACGTAGGCCACAACGCAAGAAGCTCCGCCCCGCGGGGCCGTCTGCAATGAATACACTCAAGCAATTCAACTGCCCCGAGTGTGGAGGTACGCCGTGGGTCGTCTATGTGGCACTGTAACGTCTGCTCAATGGCACTGTACATTGTAGTTGTTTTCAGGAGTCGCATCAGCAACCTGAACAAGCATATGAAGGAACAGCACGATCCCGACTTCAAGCGTGCCAAGTGCCCGCACTCAGGGTGCACATCCTCGTACCTGCGTCCTAGTGACCTCAAGATCCATATTCGAGACCACCACTAATTGCCTGATACTGAGGAACTCAGGCGACACGACCACCGGTATGTAATCCCTTCCCTCCTCGACGCTCCTTTGTCTACACCTGGCTTCAATGTTTGCCGGCTGTCACTCATGCTCTCGTCACAGTGAACCCCTCCAATTGGATCTGTCGCCGCCCCCTGGGCGGCGTACGTGCCTGTTGCTCGGCATGTCCGGACTGCAGGCCCCTACGCCCTTTGTGGCCCCGACGGTTCCGTTGGAGGTGTGCGCACAGCGGTGCTTATGGCGCCCCCGACGTATGCCTGGCATTCTCGACGCACGCGCACCTCCCCGGACTCCATCGCTCGACAGAGATCACGCGGCCTCTCTGCCTTCGCTTCCATCGACGTCCCCGCAAGGATCAAGACTCACGGTACCGAGCTCTCGACCCCAGCCAGGAGGACGATGGAGACGAGGACAGAGAGACTGCGTGCTGCCTCTCGGGCGGCGGTGCCCGGGGAGATGCCCGTGCGCAGAGGGTGCTGAGTGTGCGTTAGGCGCGCCGTACCCACCGCTGTGCGTGTGCGCGGTCCAGCCGCTTAGCTCCTCGGTATTCACCTCACTCGTTCTCTCGTTCTCTCGTTGTCTCTCGCTATCCACTGCTATCTATCGCTGTCTACCGCTCTCTCCCTCTTGCTTTTAGCTCTACAACACCACCAGCGCCCGGTGCGCACCAATCGCTCACTCTCCTCCGAGTGACCTGCTCTCACTCTCCACTCACACCGTCTCGGTCCTGATACTGCGACTTCTTCACATCACCGGTACTTGTGCGCATAGTTGCGCAGTCTCCCAGGCTCGCTCGCAGGCGTGGCCTGGCTGCCTGCTCTTCCCACCCATGCTCCCTCGACCCTGCACTGAGGCGATTAGATTCGCCTGGAATATAGCGTCCAGTGTCCACCGCGGGCATCTGAACACTCAGTTCACTCGTCTTGTCTGTGTTTATTCGCCCTAGGGAGCACGGCGCGCTGACACCTGCGCATGGCTATGCTTCCGTTGTCTCCCGACGTATGGTACATGCACCCCTCCTTCACTTATTCGCGCTGCGACGACTCCGTTATTACGACACCCTTCTGATGATGTTTCGTACCGCGTTTGCGAGTGCCTGATCATTACGACGATACGAAGTTCACGGTTGTACGATTGGTGTCCTTGACGAGAATATGAATACCCTTGCATGTCACAGTACTGCCAGAAAGTGGAGGAGCACAGAGCTTGTTTGCGTGAAGTATGTACGTGTACATCGGAGTCATGGCAGGCTATAGTCAGTCGAGTACTCTGCATCATCAAGCAGAATACTGCGTGCGGCATGGTCATGCAATAACGGCGCCGCACGAAGGCATGGCCCCGTCTACAGAGATTTCCGTGCTGAGAAAACCGTATACAGAGCTGATATCTGTCGCGGCCGTGGCGAACGCCGGAAACGTGAGCGAGGGCGACGTGTCATCGACTGGATGCGATTGCGCGGCAGCATGAAGGTCGAGGATGAAGCGCAACATCATGATCGAGTAGTGACTTGCAAGTCCCGGCCTCAGGCCGTCAAGCCGTGAGGCCGAGCCCTTGCATAGGCCGGGACGAGCCGGGCCTTGGAGAGGGCTTCTGACGGCCTGACGGCTCGGCCTGAGCATCTGTGAAGCCTAAGCCGAGCCGTCAGGCCGGGGCTTGGACGCCCTAGCCCTCCCACCCCGGTCAGGCTGTCAATGTATGTCAGATACCGCACAACATACATGTTTTGACGACCCACTAACCTTGGCCTCTAGCCATCTCGTTCTTGAGTGCTTGCAGCAAGTATCAGAAGCATATGAGCGGTCGGAGAGATGAATCCTGACTGCTCGTATGCTCCTACGGCCCCTCTACCTGGGTTGTCGCTCATACTCGACGTCAAACAATCTATACGAACATCTCCACACCGTCGAAAGTCTTCTCCGGTCACAAACTCCCAGCCTCCTCCTCAGCCGCCCGAAGCCGTGGCTCAGGCCGGGCCAAGCCCCGGGCTTGGCCTGAGCCGTCCTGGGGGCCCGGCCTGAGGTTTGACCAAGCCCCGGCCGTCTGAAGCCGGGCCAAAGCCCCGGGCTTCAGGCCGAGCCGGGACTTGCAAGTCACTATGATCGAGGTGAGCCTGGGTGTGAGCAACGCAGTACAGAGGTGGGTCAGCATTTCCCGGGGTGCAAGGACTGACGTACACGGCTATCCAGGTCGAGATTGCCTCGATGAGCTGAGAGGACTATCGGCAACCCTAGGACGCGATGCCGCCACGGGGGAAACGGGCACTGACCTCAAATGCACGGCTCAGGCCTAGGGCAACGAGGTTGATGATCAGCAAAACCCTGCGTGGGCGCGCTCCAAGTGAGCGTGCCGAGCACTCTATCGGTTGCATATGGCGGTGACGACGTACATGAAGTAAAAAGTTCTTAGATTGTTGGATCTAGTCAAGGCGAGTCATGTCATTCGCTATACCGTATACGAACAGCTGGGCACCGTCTCGCATGAGGACCGTGGTGACCTTGGACGCGAAGTTTACTGGGGGCACCTCTCTTATGAAGGTCCATGTCTTGACCCATGTGATGGCGAGGACGAGCGCATCTGCGACGACCGATGCGGTTCGCGCGACGATCATCCCTGGCGAGGAGGATAAGACGAGTGCCTGTGACTTACACAGACCAGTGTCAAGGGATACGCACAACTGCCGCAGAGCGTCAGCTAGATATACGCAGATAAGTAGTGTGGACTAGAGCTCACTTCTCGAATGCTGTAGCGGGAACATCCGTGTAGAAGCCGCATATTCTCACAGGATACGTGATCAGAGCCGTATCAGAATGGACAAATGTGACCTGCAGGTGGTTAGATCAACAGCGAGAGTAGCTTGCGGCGGCGTACCAGAGAGATTGTGGGATTGACGAGCCCTAGAAGCATCACGAGAGCGAGCATCCAGTTTACGGCCGCATAGCGCATACGCACGCAGTGCCGAGAACGCCGACTCCGTTATGAGCCAATGGACTTTTCGGAGAGGACCAGTAGAAGACGAACCTGCGGCTGAAGTCAGCAGCACGACATTGAGTGCCATCTGTGTGCGAACCATGGCCGTGCACCTGCGTACGGTTAGGAAGATGCAACGACATCCGCTGACTAAACGAAGCAAACTCACCCCTGTGCTCCCATAGTCAGTCTATACCCTTTAAGCGATGGCCGAGGAGGGAATGGTCACGTACCACGTCGGTCATGCCTTTCCACTCAGGCGTCTGGTCCAGGATGATGAAAGCGGTACTTACGAGAGCGGGATAGCGGACGGCAACGAAAAGCAGCGACGGAATCGAGAGACGCAGGGGCCATATGTGCTGGATCTCTTGTACGAACGTCAGGCAGTAGTCGTAACAGAAGAGAGCTGCAGATCAACGAGCCGGCCTCTCAGTAGGTACAAAATTCAGGAATCAGCGGCGTGAACTCGCCAGCCTTTGCTGCGTCATATAACAGTGTCGCAAAGTTTCTGATGCATCGGTGAGCCGCGCTGCAAAAATTCAGACACGGGAAGCGGACGTACATGGAACGGAAGTCTTCAATCATGTCGTCCATATGGTTAGGGCCCCGCAGCCCAAGGACTCGGAGGCAGTACAAATTTGAGGGAATAACGGAGAAATTGACTCGTGTAGTATGGCACTACGTATGGGGTATAGGAGACCCATGTTGTGAGCGGGCTCAAGTGTGAAAATGTTCCAGATCCAGGGACTCAATACAGCGCCGCTCATCATGAATATTCAGCGCGTGTGCGATCTCGGAGATTTGACGGAGCGACACGGTGATATAGCATAAATGCATGGGGGACTTGATCATGCGTAGGGTTGGAACTTCATACGGAGCATGATCTTGTGGAAGCTTGTCAGGGAGAGGAGAGAGGGTAATGGCAGAAAAAAACAACCAAAACTGAACGGGCCTGGCCGGGAATTGAACCCGGGACCTCCTCCATATTGTTCCGAGAACCCTAAGAAGGAATCATACTACTAGACCACCAGGCCGATAGCGAGTCGAGCACGCGGATGTTCAGAACCCGCGCGGGAACATGACAAATCGACTACAGCACTGGGTCAGAGCTCAACTTGAACTTGTCTCCTACTCTGATCCTCTCTGATCAGTTCGACAGTAGAACTCCTACATTGCGATGGCCTGGTCACGAATGCAACTGAGTCAATCAGCTACCCGCCGAGTGGACCTGGAAACCCCCGATGTTCTCTCTTCTGGTTGGTGCTTATGATGTCTATGCTCTGTTGCAACTCGGACGAATTTTCCTGGGCTCCGATTCATGCCGTCTACTATTCGCTCCGGAGTGTCGAGCTATCCTAATCAATACGGACGTGCAGGCGCATAAAGGCGGAGGATCTAGGACTGCCTGGACGGAGGAGAAATGGTGATGGTGGTGTCGCGGGCGACCAAGTGGAAGGTATATTCTCATTAATGTTCGCGCTCAGCTTTTCTATCTCATGACTCTCGTCTCCCACCATATGCCCTTATCCTCGCACAGTGCAATATGCGTCTAGCGGGACTCGCCTTTCGGTTGAACGCGTTCAGTTCTCCACGTCAAAGTCCTCCGCGTCCCTCCGTACCGCCCGGCGTGATTTCGTACACGCAGAACGCCTCAAGCCCCGCCGCGAGCTCTCGGACATCCCCCAAACCTCCGCCGCTAGTACCTTCGTCCTGCGCCCTTCTCTCGGGAGCGGAACCGCTGCATCTGCCCGGGTCGTCCGGTGGGCACTGGACACAAACAGCGTGCTCGTCGACCGTCTCTGCCAGTTGTCGCTTGCAACTACTTCGTTCTTCGCCGCCGGTCGCACCAACGCAGCCCTCGACGACTTCCTGCACACGCAACGCCAGAAGTTCCGGCGCGAGCGGCTAAGCGCCATTTGGGGCCCGGGCTTCCGTCGCACATGGAACAACTTGAAGCTGCTGAACGTCCTCCTTACATCGTCCGCGAGGCACTCAGCGAAAGAATGGGCCTTGGTATGGGCGCGGATCCCCTAGACAGCGGCAGGATTCGCAGCGGTTCCCGAGGGAGTGACAGTGTTTCACGGACCTGTGCTCATCCAATGCTGAGGCTTTTGGAAGCTCAGGGCTTGCGGAGGTGGTCGTCGCGTCACAGGCGCGTGTTGAACCCTCGGCTTGGTTATCAGTCTGGTATACATCGTTTCATATCACATAGCTATCAGCTGCCGTGTGACAGAGGAGTCCGATGTCATTTATACGCATCGTTCTGGGTTGCAGCAGCCATTCCGTGAGCGCCCGAGACGGGATCGGAGGCATGAATGGTGAGCGGGTAGACGAGATTGAACAAGGGGTGGATATCCTCCTGCCATCGGACTAGCTACGTGAGACCGTCAGGGCACTGTGTGCACAATATTGGCATGAAAGTACGTACCCGCAAACGCAACATAACATTCAGCGGCCTCACAGCGGCTCCACCACGATCACCTTCAGAACGCCTTCCCGTGAATGAATCTTAGGAAGGCGGGCTTGGGCACTTGCAATCAGCTTCTCTGAGTCTTCGGACGACCCGGAGATGCATTCCACGGTGAGCTTGACCTCGTACAAATGTTTGAAGTCCAGCAACACCGTGTCGAGTTCTTCAAAACCCTCGTCATCGAGCCCCAAACATGCCCCGCACTTTGCCTGTTCTGCACGTTTCGCTGTCATTATTGGCCCGATGGAAAGACGGGCGACTGAATCTGCTGCAGTCGACCACACAGTAGAGCCCAACTGAATGGATCGTCGTGCGAGTAGTTCGTAACAATGTGAAGGTTCTTCAACTCGTGCATCCGCGCGAGAGGAAGGTTCCCTGGGAGTAAGTTCCAGCATGTGAGCGCACACTTTCCCTAGAAGCTCAGCGAAAACGTACTCGCTCGTGGCACAGTCAGGATCTGCAAACGTGAGGATCCGACCTCCAGGAAGTCGAAGACGTCTTCTTGGAGATTACCGATGAAGTCCACGAAGTGACCTCGGAATTCCAATTCGCGCAATGAATTTCGCGAACGCGTCTGCGCAAGCCAGGGGAGGAGCCCCCTCGAGAGATAGGAGTAAATAGGGTCCCAATTTGAAGTGGCAAGGAGGCGCAGCGTTCTCAACTCTGGTCTGGTCGGAACGCCTGTGAGCTTGAAAGGCCCTCTGTCATATTGGTCCCATTGAACGACGAAAAGGGTCAAGTCCTCCAAGATAGGCAAGGCGATCAGGGCACGCCTGAGAAAGTTAAAGGAAGGGAATTGACAGCTTGAGAGCTCAAGAGCCTTCAAAGATGAGAACCGTGACAGTAGGAGTGGCTCGCAAAGACGAGGTGTAAAATGATATGTCCAATGGAGGTTTTGCAGAGACATGTGCTCTACTCCAGTAGATGGCCGGAGAGATGATAGAAAAGTAAGCGACATGGGTCGTTGAAGGGACCACAGTCAATGCGAAACTCTCGCACCACGGCAAGATAAGGTCGTACACTCTCGGAATGGAGCACTCGGCTGACTAGCAGCTCGAAAGTCCCATCCGCGACGTCGATACGACGGAATAGGGCGTGCCTGCTTGCTGGGAGCCAGCTGTGACATACTAGAGCGCAGTTGCAGAGGGTCGCCTTGTCCAGTATGTCCACAAAGCTGATGATACGATCTGTTAGCTCTAGGGGGCATGTTTCCGACATGATGCCCTGCGAGTGGCCGTCAAACCACGTTCCCCTTGCAATGTGATGACGTCGCTCACCTGGAGATGTGCAATACTGTTCGATAGTTGGTCGGTGAAACCTGGAGTTGTGGTTCAGAGGACGTCGCAGTGAGAGATCGTAGTGAGAACTCAAGGACACACGTCAGTCAGAGCGGGCCCATCGATCGACGTGCTCGGAGGGTTGTGTCGTAATCAATTCTCGCCGGTCCTTCCAAGCACGCTCATCCTCCATCCAGGAGGTCGATTAGACTGTGAGAAACCAACATTTGTCGTAACCCAGCTAGTACTGGAACATCTCACCCAACTCCTCTTCCTCCAGACTCATCCGTACCCGCCCGCTTGACGACATTCTCGGCATATACTGCTGGAGAAACGCAGCCATGCTTGCCTTCGTCTCCTCCACCTCGGTGCCGCGCCCGTCGACGTCGCCTAATATGAACTTGACATACGAGAGATTTGAAAGGTCCGCGAGCGCGTTATCGAGCTCTGCCCACAGCGGGACGCTCGACGACTCGGCGCTGCGCCGGAAGTGGCACGGGGCAGCCGACGCGCGGAAGACCTGGAACGTGACGATCCTGAGCGTGCGCTGAACGTTGTGAGAAGAGAGCAGGTGGGCGTAGAGCCGAAGGCTGTTGCGTACGACTTCGAGGCAGACCCAGGCCGGTTGCTCGCCGTCTTCGAAGTCGAAGGAGAACGTCAATGTTTCCAGGCGTGAGCAGAAATCAAGCGCGAGTGATTCCCAGCTGTCCGGAAGACCTTTACGAAGGACGTTGAGCGGACAAGATGGATATCATAACCCATGTACTCACCGGGAGAGTCGTTGATGGCGTAGAAGATGTCCAGCTCGAGGTCGATGAGGTGTGGTCCTGCGTCTTTAGCAAAGTCGAAGAAGGCCTCGACATCCTCGCGTGTGAAGCCAGTGAACCTGATAGACTTGAGCGGGCCGTCGAGGGAGCCAGAGATACGAAGAGTGTCGTAGAACGCGATCGCGCATTCGGTCTCCTCAAGAGCACCGAACACGAGACCATGGATAATCGGCAGACGCGTTGCTCCGCAAGGTGCGTGGAACCTCCAGGGACCGCCGTCGACACAGAGCACTTGAACTTCTGAGAACAGGGCAAGCACCGCGAAGAAGTGTCCAACGTCCAATCCTTGAGAAGAACAATCGTCGATATACAGGCGTTGAATGGTCCGGCCATCGAGCACTTCAGGTGCAGTCAAGTCGCTGAAAGTCGCCTTATCACCGAAAAACGAAAGCTTGTCCAACGAAAGGGTCGCCAGGGAAGGCAACGAGGACAAGAGAGCTCGCAAAGAGTGTAGCGACAAGCGAACGTGATCCTCAGAGGCGATATCGGCATCCGAGTCGGAATCAGTACCGTCTTCGCTGTCGGTATCTGCGTTCGAGTCCCTGTCTCCGTCGCTCATGGAATCCTCCGTGGTGGGAAGGTCTGGTTTCGTCCATGAGTAGAGCATAGGACACGATCGAGATGTGTCGCACAAGGCAGAGGAGTCACTGCTTGGAGGATGGGCGTCCGACAGGAAGGAGGAGTACCCCGAGTCACAAACCTCGTCAGACGAGCACTCATGCAAACGGGTCGAAGGAGCGTAGGAAGACGAGTCGAAGCTGTTGCTGAGACGAACAGACAGGCCGGTAGAATCCACGGGCAGTCGTGCGTCGACCTCTAGGTTGGTGTTGCCAGAACACGGTCGGAAGGACTTATCTCCAAGGATAGTGAGATCGCGCACATACTCGGCTGGGCAGTAGATTGGACTTGTATGACCGGGACCTTCGAGGAAGCGAGCGAAGGCTTGCAATCGAATGTCGGCCTGGGCCGGTACCCGGAGCGTCATGGTGTGGAAGAGGCAGGTCCGACTGACGTGGAGCCAGGCGCGACATACGACAGAGCAGTAGGAGAGGGTGCGCTTGTCATGTATGTGTTCAATGATCATGTATTCGACTTCTCTGGGTAGCACTGCGGTCATGCGTGTCGCCACAGTCTGGCTCGTGTAAGGGTATATCGGTATGAAGTTGGGATAAGACTATCTCGATATGAGACTCACCGAGTCGAAGCTGCCCACAAGCCCACTGGGCAACAACATGCCATTCTCCTCCATTCCACCAAACGCGCACATGGTCCTGTTGCGATGCCTTGCCCGCGTCCGCGTCGTCCACCAGTGTCGTGCAGCCTGAGGCCGAGTTCCTAGAGTAAGACGAACGGGCCCGTATCTTCTTATGTAGTATGTGATAGGCTGGCGTGTCTCGCATGGAGTGGGGAGAGCAGAGATCGTAGATTGGAGGTCGCCTGCAGAGTGGAAGGTGATGGTTTGGGAGGAAAGCGTATCGGTAAGTGAAGTGTTTAAGCTAAGTAAGTAAATCATTTAAAGGCTTGTCATTACGAGCATAAGAAAGGTTTGCTTATGGCTGCTTTGTACGGGCCTAGTTCAGAGTTGGACCGTGCCACAGCGCAGTAAGTACTCTCCCGTATGTAGGCGGACGAATTGACGGGTCTATTGACGTACAGAGGACGGAGCTGTATGAGGCACATACGAGAGATGTCATGGAACCCGGACCCTCCGCTCAGAATGAGATTGTGACCTCCGGCCTGCATAACAGCCTCGCGGTCGCACAGAAGGGGTCGGTCACCGGTAGACCTTGAAACAACAAGGGCAGATTGATGAACCACCTTTACTTGGAGCTGCTTCACGAACAGCATTCGAGATCGCTGGACACGAATCACACCCAGGGTGATGTCGAGGAGTCAGGCAGGTACAGGGCACGGGAATGCGGAGGACCAGGAAGACCACTGGCAGCGCGTTGAACAGTATACACATACATTCCAGCCTGAGCTAGAAATACACAGTTGCTCCTGTCTTTGGTGCGTGTGCGATTTAGGGAGTATATCGGTAGTCCTCTGCCTGCACGGAGGGGTTAAGTATATCGGACCTGGCAAACCGCTGTCCATGCACGCACCTCATCCGCAAGCACGGACGTGTCCACGGTTGCATCCTTAGCTGGTTCTCCGTATACGCGATCTCTCCGCCTATTCTCTCGACGATAGTAGACCTAGCCGGAACTTGTCAGTCTCGGACACTTCGAAATGGATATGCGAACCCACAGTCAGTACAATCGCTGCGAGCGCCGCTAGGAACTGTAGCGCAGCGGTAACGGCGAACCCTCGACTGCTCGGCGGGATCAGAATGTGGGTTGCATCGCCGACGAGAAAAGTCCTCACATGTAGCGCGGACCCTCCGTGGACGGGAATAAGTGGGAGCCGAGAACGCTCCCGCCTTGCCCGAGGGACATATACAGTGGCGTTCCAGCAGCCTTCTTGCTCTCTGACCCGAAATTATGGGCATCTACAGCATCGTCAGCGGGTGTCGACAATTTGCTCGTGAGGCAATCGAACCTACACCATGATATGATGAGCCCGATGGCACAATAAGCCCCAATTGTAATGCAGAATGTCGCGAAGTACCGGACGTGGTTGTCCGAGGGAACTACGAGGAGAAGGCTGATTGACGGTTAGTATACGCCAGTTGATATGAAGAGCTGAACGCACATGTAACCAATGCCAGCCAGTATGCAGCTTCCCGCTGTCAAGCTCCCCCGGTCCTGCATCCTGTCAGAAGCGTAGGATAGAAGACAGAGGCACACGGCGGCCACAGTGTATGGAGGTACAGTGAGGAGCTGCGCAAGGGTATTCGCTATCCGGAGGTTGAGTTGAGCTGTCAGACGATGACGAAAACCACTGACTGAATCCAAAAGTCTTGATTATAGTTGGCAAGAAGCCAGTGATTCCAGCCGTCGCGCAGTTCAATCCGAAATACATGATCGCGCCGGCGTATACCTGCAGCGATGGCATATGAGCAGTATGCACGAGGTGTGTGGTATATGCAGCTCACCTTCCAGTCCTTGAATGCAAATTTGACGTGTTCTGTTATCGACCTCACCAGCTGTCGTCGAACACACTATACCGTTTACTCACCTCGTTGGAGCACCCGTCCTACATCCGCCCGAGCACCACGATTCATCCTCTCGATCGCGATCTCCCGCTCCTTCTCATTGAACATAGTTGTCTCCTCCGGCCTGTTGGGCAGAATAAGCATTGCACAGAGACCAAGCAGCACCGTCGGGATGCCCTCTACGATGAACAGCAGCCTCCAGTTAGCGACAGACGGATGGACGTGCTGGATGCCGAATGCGATCAGACCGCTGACGGCACCTGCGATCTGTGCGAAGGCGAACCACCACGCGACGCGCATCCCGATTTCTTCTCGGGTATAGAAGAGACCTGCAAGACTCGCGTCAGGCTCATCTTGAGGCCGGGCATGCATGAGAGGCTTACCGAAATAGAGCGGAAAGCCGGGGGAGAACCCCGCTTCAAAGACCCCCAGTCCGATGCGTGCGACCATGAGCCCGGGAAAATTGAAGGCTGTAGCCTTGCGCAGATTTGAGTAACAGAACTCCACTGGGGATCGACGGAGAATAATTCACCATTAACGTCGAGCAGAGGCCCCAGCCGACTGCCGCAGAGCCAATCCAGACACGCGGAGGGCACAACTTCGACAATAGGATGGCAGGTACTTGGCATAGAACCTGGCGGTCCTCAGCATCTACGCATATAGAGCCATGGCCATACTCACGTAGGGGAAGAAGAAGGCGGAGTTGACCCAGTCGAAGAGTACGCCCGTGGGGTCACCGTGTAGCGCGTCCTCCGGCAGGCCCTGCAGGCGAGCATTTCCAAGGTTCGACCTGTCCAAGTCTGCGATGGGGTATGTATCAGCTCGTCAAGACGACACCGGAGAAATTGAGGGCACGCACATGCAAAGAAGTACATCGCACATATTACGGGCAGAATACGCCTGTCGAGTTTGCGTACCAGCCGCCTCTCGTCTTCGGCCCTCGACGAGTTGGTTTCCGCAGACGGGGCATACTCCACATGGCAATCTTCGGCCTTCGCTGCATCCTTCTCGGCGGTACCACTCGCATTGAGATCCTGACGCTGCGGTATAGGAGGCATGTCGAATAGCCAGGGAGCGGGGGTAGGGTGAGGAGGTTGAGGCGTTCCCAGCCTCACCTTCTCGCATCGGCTTCCTCACCCTATATAACGCAAACGAAGGTTATTTGCAGACGCAAGGTTCGAGCGCCCAGGCGGCGCAGAAGGCAACTTCTGTTCTGAATGGGAGAGTTACGCCTCAGTACTTCTGTGTCACGGAGAGGTCAGTTGACGAACGCACGAAGGCAGTCGGATCCAATACGCCCCAATGACCTCAGTCCGTCGCGCACTTCTGCGGTAGGCTTGTCTTGTACTACTTGAAGAGTATGTGTGCCGACTGCTGCGCAGAACTGAAGACTGTGGCTCGTTCGTCGCCTGGCTTGCGGCCTGGAGGTCTGGAGGGGATGAAGAAAGGCCGGACACCATGTCAACGAAGCGCAAACCCTCGCGTAACGCTGATGGTGGCTGATGCAGGTCTGTCAAAGACCTCGGGCTGGGACTAAAAGGTGTGTCAACCGCCATTATCGGGAAATTGGAGACCAAGCACACAAGCAGACTGGGAGGGTGCATAATTTTACAAGGTAGCTTTGGCGGTATCACGTCTTCTGCAGTTCGTACAAGTCAGCTGTCAACAGAAACTGTGAGTATCGTGAGTCCTGAGCGAGAGGCTCAAGGCTACTCACCAAGAGAGCCCGGAAATCAGGCGATCACGCACCCTCCACAGAGAACGCCATCCCGCGCGCCGTGACGTTGTTGACAGCGTGCACGGCCGTGCGAGGCCAAGCCTTTCCGAGGTTCCTGCTAAAGCAATTCCCGTAACAAGCCGGTTTAGATGCTCTGTGAATGGTCTAGTGGCATCCACCCCGAAGCCAGTCTGAGGAAGACAGGACACGACGCAACTGACGCGCGCTGCTGAGGCTGCTTCATCAGACTTCATCAGTGACGAGGCGAGCGTTGTGCATCCGTTGTAAGCATTTGCATCGCGAAGCGACTGAAGTACTCACGCACTCACATATATCGCGATAGTTCAAAGATGGGTTGCGTTCAGCGTTGCGCGACCTCCTCACGGATTTGCGGCCGGGCGTAACCTAGTTCAAGAGAATTCTACTCGGGTTCAACACGGTTCAGGTGTGGTGTAGTAAAGTGACCAGTGGCAAGACTACAACATAGACGTACAGCAAAAATCGGGCAGGTCCCTGGCATGTCGCACCGGGGCAGTGGTCGCGTGTTCGCGGTATGGAAGAGGAAGAGTAAGTCCGATTCTGAGTAGATGAGGTTCAAGTTGGAAGCGCCCGTCGACAGCGAGCGCAAGTAGGCGCAAGTCGTCTTCATCCTGCTCGTTCATCACGGACTGCACCGTCCTTCTCACTTTCCACGCTTGATTCTTCAGGGCCTATCGGATGCCCAGTGCGCTCGGAAAGGAGCTCCTGCTGAAGATTACGCATCATCTGAGACTGCGCCTTGGGAACATCGCAGGCGATTCGCAGCAACGTTCGAGGGTCGATCTGCGACGCAGCACGTCTCGTGCCCCGATAATTCTCAAGGCGAGGCCTCACGGAGGATATACGGGACGTGAGAAGGAAAGAAGCAGCCGTCTGCAGCAGCAGGACAGCGCCTGATAGTCTGATAAGTCGTCCGTCCCCACATCGCGTCCCCCCGTTGTCCCTTCATCTCCATCTCCATCTCTTTCCTCGACCTCACCTGCTATCACACGGCAAGAATGTTCAGCGTGTGCACCTGCGACAGCGGCATGTTTCCGTGTCTCTCCTGCGACTACCAGTGGGGCGGGTTCGTGGAGAGCCCCGCGTTAACGAGGCTATGACCGGCCTCGAGAACGCGGAGTGCTCCATCGCCAACTTTGACGACCATATCGACAACATCGACCTGGTCGATGCGTATGATCCTTTCTCCTTCACAATGTCCATTGAGGCGGATTGGGTGTCGACCCTCGGCACACCTCTACCGTTCCTCCCCATCGCGCCTCCTTCTGTTGTTTCGGACGACACGGGCTCAAGCGCCGGCACCCTCTTCGACCCTCTCTCTCCCGTTTCACCCGGCTCTCCCTTTGACGAATATGTCTCCGACTTCCCCTTCACGGGCGGTATAGGGTCCCAGAGCGGCTGCGACGACATGGCGGCCCTCGACGACTGCGCGTTCACTTTCCAGTATCCTTCACCGTCGGTAGTATCTTCGTCCTGCCTAACCACTCCGCCTACTACCCCGTACTTCACGGGCGTTCCCGATATGGGTCATCGACAACCGGTTCCGCTGCACGAGGTCGGTGCTGCGGCCACAGATGTCTATGATCTCGGTTCCCAGGGTGTGCAAGGGAATGTGAACACACTCGCGTTCCCTTCCACAATCCCGGCACCTCCAACCACAGGACAGGATCTAGTCGCGTCCGTCGAGGAGAAGCGGGATCTCAAGAAGCGGAAGGACGTGGACGAGGACGAGGACGAGTATAAGGAGAAGAAGTCACGCTCCGCGAAGCGACGCAAGCAAGACACGACGCCGAGGTTCCAGTGCCCCCACTGCGATTCGAGTAAGTACTCCCGTCTCTACCCATATCGGTGCTGACCTTTGCACACAGTGCACGCGCGCAAGAACAACCTCAAAGTTCACATCAGCGCCGTACACAAGGGGGAGCGACTGAACGCGTGCACGCATCCGGGGTGCAAGCGGTCGTTCAGCCGCAAGCACGACCTCACGCGGCACATCCAATCCAAGCACACCGACCTCGGGTCGCCCCGGCGCAAGAGTCCGAAGGTCGCCAAGGACGACGAGTCCGAATAGGCAGCCAAGGATGGCTTTCCCGGTGAGTCCCCATCGTGCCTTCGTCCAGGCTCATATACTGACGTCCATCGACAGGCATCCGCGGATCGCGCGCACCAGTCCCATAGGAATCCTCGAATCGGGCGCCCCCCTCGAGTGCTCAGCCGGCGAGCTGATCACTTCATCTTGGCGCCCGATTCTTCGACGAGGATTTTTATGCGGCTGATGGACGGGAGAGGAGGCGTGTATGTTCGTCACGGGGAGTGGCTTCCTGGCTCCGGTAGCCGGGGGTGCTCTCCCTGAGCGGATGTAGGCGCATGGAATTAGGGAACGGTTTTTCTTGGTTCGTCTCGGTTTCGGTCTCGGATAGAACGTTAACGGCCTATGGTTCGTGGTTTGCATGATGTACGTTCCGTCTCGTCTCGTCTCGGAAATGGCTCTGGTACGGTCCCGTCTGCTTCGTTACATATCTCCTCCATCTCTCTTATATACGTTCTCTCTCCTTGCTTGTTGTCGCGTGCTCACTCTCCTCGTGCTCTGACTCGGTCGCACTATACCTTGATGCGCGTGTGTCTGGCTTCAAGGATCCGGTTGTTGTGCTTCTGCTATTGCACTTCGTTCTCCTGCGGCTTGCGTCTTGTACGATATCGCTCTCGTGTCTCGGCTCCGCTGCTTGGTCTACCGTCTATCTATCCATCTGTTGGCTTGCGTTCTTCTACTAAGGCCGTGTGAGCACACTTTCATCTGACGGTCTGCAGGTACTGTCATACGTGCGCGCAAGTCAATATGGCACAGGAAATCAGTTCAGCTGCGCCAGCGACTGCATGTTCGCTCGCTTCTGACGAAATGCGTACAACTCTGTCGAAAATTCTCGGTCTCGCGCTGTTGGCGGCAAATAGACGTTCATGCTACATGTTTACATCGGGCCTTCCCTGACTAATACACGGATGCAATGCTAGCTCTCCTAAGGCGACCGGTCACCGTACTGTAGCTCCTACATGGACCAAGCACCTCTCTCCAACACATAACCTGAACGCAGCGCCTACCAGAGGGCCACATCAGGCACATGATACTAGCCTCATGTTGAATGAGACTCCTCGTCCAGCCCTAACAGGCTCAAGCTCAGCTTGCTCGGGATGCTCCTGCACATCTAGTGCTTGTATACTCCGAATTTGGGCTGGAGGGTTCCCTTCGCAGTGAAGTCGATACGCAGAAGGAAGAGCTCCTCCATGCGGTAAGGAAACGGCTTCATCTCCGTTTCGCACCGCTCCAGGAACCGCTTCATCTCGCCTGACGCGAGGACGGCCAAGCGACTCCTGTTTGGAGGAATCGGACGACCGTGAGTGACCCTGCTCACGTTCACTTGGCGGTCGTAGCTGTTATAGCCGTCGAAGCGGAAGCGAAACGACGGCTTGGTCGACAGCACTCCCAGAGGGAAGGGAACATAGTCAGCGTTCGTAACGCCTGAGACGTCACCTGCGTGCAACCTGTCGAGCCTGCAGCGGGAGCCGTATGAGATAGAGTCGGGGATGCCGTCTAGATTGGGCTTCCTGTTTCCCTGGGTGTACGTTGCCTGAGGAAGCTCATATGGCTCGACTTCGCTACTGCCACGGAGCTCGAGATGACCGGGGCTGAGCTCCGGGAGAGCGAAGGTGGGATGCGTGGTACTGAACGCGACTCCGGAGTCCGTTGACCAGGAAGGAGCAGGCGGTTGCCGGAGTGGCTCCTTCCAGCTGAGCTGGCCGGTGCTTGTCGCGTGCACGGAGTATGGGTCAATCAGGGGCGAAGGGTCTGCGTGGGCCGGCGGCCTCGCTTGGCTTCCGTGCGGCGGAAGATGCGTGCTCTGCAGCTGAGCCTGGGGGTGCCGAGTAGCGGAGGATCCCTGAGGACCCTCGACGCTATATGGGTTCGGAGCCGTGCTTCTGTGAATGAAGCAATCCCTCTGGCCGCTCCGGGAGTGCATACCGACGCTAGGCAACTCCTTCGGTCGGATGGAGGAGACACGCTGGTCGAACAAGTTGGTGGGGAGACAGGGAGAGGGAATATTCGTCGCGGACCAGACGTCCGGCTGGCATGCGCTGGTGGCCAGTGGAGACCGGTCGTCCTCACCACGAGCAGCAAATATCTGGTCCCAGTCGACAACGGGAGGAATTTGATCGGTGCCCAAGCGCGAGCTTCGGAAGGTGAACGCGCGAGAGGTACCGACGGTGGACTGGTCATTATCTGAAGGAAAACAGGAAGACGGGATGTTGGTAGCACCGTGGTGATGGTGAGGGATGTATACTGGGTCATTGTGTGACAATGATGAGTTTACCGCTGTGTGCGACTTCAGGACTCAATCACTCCAAGGATCGGACGATTGCTTACCGTCAAAGAGCTGTCCGGCGTGCATATGCATGACGTCGGCACCAGATGTGGTGAAAGACGAGGGTGACCTGATGTAGTCGGACACTTGCGTCTCCGAGTGTGGATGGTTGGTTAGCGTCTGGCCCACGAACGCATGGATGGGTTCGGGAGATGCACATTGACGCGGCCAGCCGTAGTCGCTCTCAGGATGAGGGACCTCTCTAGCGGCGCCACGCAGACTCAGGGGAGGGACGGCATCGGTGAAGCTGTGTGTACCATTGGGTAGCCGGGGAAAGGACTGGAGCTCTACCGGCGGTGCATCCGACCCACGCGCAGCATGCGCCGCTGCACGATTTCGGATGGGCGCGGTCATCAAGGAGTCTCGATACTTGTCGAAGGCGGCGTTGAATCCTTCGGACGGATTTCCGGACAGCGACGTGCGACAGCCGCCATTACCAAGTTGTGAGGAAGACTGCACGACGCGTGCGAGACGATGATCGGGAAGTGGAGCGGTATATCGCATATCTTGCTCACGATTGAAGCGGGAAGAGGCGTCGTCGGAACGGTCGGTGCTGCTAGCCGCCAGACTGTCGAGCCAATGATAGATGGGACTGGATGTCTCCGTCGTATGATCGCGCTCGTTCTGCAGGTGGCACGGCGTAGTGTCTTGGAAGGACATGTCGGGAAAGGCGGATGCGAGACGACGAGATGTCTGCGTACCGTCGGGATGTGTTATATATGGGCTTTACACTAGGCTTCCTGAAAGCTTCAGCGGCGACACCGAGGGAGGCATCCAGGATATCTGGCACGCGTCCAATATATGTGATTATCCGAACGCGAGGCGGTTTCAACGGGATATGAGAGGGGAGAATGGATGTCATTCCATGCTGAACACGAGGAGGGCAGAGTCAGACTAACCTTGACTTCCTCCTTGCTACGCCAGGAGCTGTAGCAGCGCCGCCAACGCCATTCTGTAGCGGCACGCGCCGCACCCTCAATTCATAGGTGTGTCCTCCTGCCTCGAGGGCAAATATCCGGATGTTTGTCATTTGGGGCGGGCAAGTCAGCACAACGGCGGTGGTTTCAAAGATGCTGGCTTACCAGGGATAAAGGGCATCAGACAGATATCTGAGAGCTCACCTCGTCGAGGACTGAATTCTGGCTAGAGGAGTCATCTAGACCTGTACGAGTGCATTGTGTCGGCGACGACCGTCTCAGCTCGTGACCAGGAAAATCGAGAGGACGGAGGATGGCGTTCGATTGAAGAGTGACGGTTGAGGGATAAACCGTGGTAACAGAGGAGGGGTGGACGTCGGCGATACAATGCGGCGGCGCTCAACTGCAAAATGACCGCTTTCGGTCAGAGGTAGTCCCAGCCCATCGTCTCCACACGACAGAGTACAGTACCTCCCATCCGTGGCGTCTGCGGTCTTTTTTCTGTAGCGGACAGGTCCAACAGGCAGAGCAAGACAGACTCCGTAGGGGCAACACACAAACCGTGTTACTCACTCCAGATATCCAAGGTGAAAGTGGAAGAAGTCGGGCGTGCAGATGTGCGCGCTCAGCAAACCGGATAATTCCGCTTCCACGCAGTCGCGCTGCTCTCCATCGAGTTCGTTGAGACGTCCATTACTGCAATTTCCACCCGTCCGAGCATCCTGAGGCCCATGAGCGCGGCATCGAGAGGGCGGCATCAGCCTGTTGTGCAGCTTCCTGCATGAGCTCCAAAAGTATGCTACCGTAACCAGGGTCGATGAACTTGAATAAGCGCACGGTGTGCAGCCTAGAGAGCGCTCTTCGGTGAAATGCGATGGCCTCCCCGGTCATACGGAAGCGTGTGAGACGCTACGAGCTAGCATGCTCCGGCTCGATGCAGAGCTCTTCCCCATCGGCTGCGGCCCAGAAGTCGAGGGTCTGCAGAGCCGTAGTGGCACTTGAATTGAATGCACGGCAGATGGCTTATGTATAAGATATAAGCTGAGCTGATACGTGGACCAGACGTAGCGAATCCACTCACCAGGAGCAATGACTGTTCCATGTAGCGTACAACACGGGTGAAGCTCAAGAGTGCGCAAGTGCAGTCTAACACCACGGACCAGCGCCGTGAAGGGCGGCAACCCGCCGATCACCATCGCACGAAAGCACAGTGAAGTCAAATGTCCTTCCACTGCCCCCGAATGGCGCACGATGCTGCAGACAGCATACATGCAAGCCTCGTCGAGATCGTAGGCTTGATTGACCGCACCAGCGGAGCGCGCTTCTTGTAGATGTCGAGGGATGAGACGGTCGTCCAGTCATTGCCGTTGATTGATACCTCCGAGAACCAGCCCACAACCAATGGAGAGCATAACAGAAATTTGGCCGCCCGGGGTATTACGGACGATGATACTCAATTCGTCGAGAGCACGTCTGAGTTATCGCATAGGCATGGCATCCCGAGGCGGAGAAGTAGGCGGGGAATCGTCAGGCTCGAGGTGGTACAATTGAAGAGTGCGCAGGATGACCATTCTTTCCACCACATCACGAAATGGGCCCAACGAGAGGGTATCACCCTTTCGGACCGCCAGCGTCGACAGACTAGCGAACAGGTGGCAAGGGTGGGTTTGTCTTTGCGGGGCCATTCAATGACAGCATGCTCCAGCTCGGACGGTAGAGGGGCTACGGGAGATAATGGCGTAGGAGATGTGATACGGGTTCTGGTGCTGGCATGCATTGCGCACAAGGGACTCACTTGCATCCCCGCCATTGCGGATTCGAGGTGAGGAGCGGTTCAATGTGGTGCACATTCACGACACTAGGCCTGTCTTTACCACTGCTGGACAAGCCCTCAGTGGTGGTGTATTAGAGCCAGTTCTTACTAGCTTGATAGACAAAGTTACAGGCTCACCGCGATAGGAGCCTGAGGAGGGCGGTTCTGGAAAAAGCGGACAAGGCGCTTATACTTACCTAGATTAGATCAGACTCCGATCACGAAGTCTTCGACCTCCGCGGCCCGATAGTTAACCACTCTCTTTGCCTGGTACAATCGAAGTCTTCACCCGGAGTCGGTGCAGCATGACGAGTGGTGCTTGACAAGACCCTTACCGCATTACAGCAAGCCTGAAGTCGAGATCGTCCAGTTAGGGGCCGCACCATGAGGGCATGGTTCCTCACATAGGGCTCCGGATTCAGGACAACTTTGGCCCAGTCGTCGCCGTTGATCGCTAGGTCTCTGACCTCCGAGAACATGCAGACAATGGAGAGCATATCCTCGAGTCGGCGACTCGCGAATTCGCATAGGACAATTCTCAGCTTTTCCAGAGAGCGTCCAATTTGCGGCATAGAATTGCTGTCGCCAGTCGCATCCATGAGGGTCTTGTCGAGCTGGAGAGAATACAGCCTGAGGACCCGCAGGCGCACCACTTTCTTCAATATACCACGAAGTGCATCCAACGAGACGACACTCTCGTGGCTCCCGATCAGCTTCAACTCGCGCATGTGTTTCGCAATGACCGAGTCCTTCTGGATGAACTGCCAGTACTTGGAGGAAGTTCGGGATGCGACTGTCCCCTGCCGACCTCTGACACATTGGAAGCTTTGTTCGCCGGGTTGTCTCGTCAGTCCACACGTAAGATGGGAAGATGCTCGTACATACCGTGTTCGTGGCTTAGCAATGGAGGACTTGGTCGCGAAATAGGACATTGAATATCAAGAAAATATTGGTGTCAACTTTCGTAGATTCGGAACAAGCCGCAACTCCGAAAGTACTGGTCAGTTGCGGGTGCACAATTGGGGTAACAGAAAATCACTAATACTTCATACTCCGATATACCAAGTATGTTGTCCGACGTTTAAGCGCTGAAATGCACTTATAAAGTTGAAACGTCCCGCTTTAATGTCCTCGTCCTTGTCCTCCTCGTCCTCGCCCTCCTCCACTTCCACTTCCTCCCGCTCTCCTTCTGGTCTGGTCTCCCTCTCAGTCTGATGCTAGCCAAGCCAACATGAGCTGCCCGATTTACACACCGATTCTACCCGACATCCCCGCTGTGGATGGATGGATTCCAGACTACCCATCGCTTGCCGATATTCACACTTCTACGCGGCTCTTGCACATCGTCATAACCAGCATCCTAGTTGTTACGGTCAGCTCATTCTTAGAAGAACTTGTTGCGCTATCTCGACATCCCACAAGCACTCTCTGTGGACATGTGCGCCTTCTACTCGCCGCTGTAGGACAGCTGGTCGACAACGTCAAGCTTTTCTTCACTAGCGTCGCTCTCGGAGTCTTCAGTTTGTTCTCCGCCGCCATTCACCTTGTCTGCTTGGGAAGCTATGTTCTGTACCGCGTCCTCGTCAGAGCCTTGCTCGCCCCCTTCCGGATCGCCTGCTGCGTGCTGCGACTCTTGCTCGTCATTTTCGAGACGGCCATCCGCGTTGTCATGAGGCTGCAATTGGTCTGCATTCGCTTCTCTCATGGTCTACAAAGGGCGTGGAACGGAGTATCCGACCGGACGACCACCACCTACAACGTCGTCACACAGTCATGCCTGAAGGCGGTGGTGCGATGGGGAGAATCTGCGCAGAGACAGCTGCGTAAAGACACGGTCGCCACAGGTGTGTTCGCACTCGCACAGCGGTGGCGTGTTTTATCACATTCCGCTTCCCTTCCAGGTCCCATCTCGACGTCCAGTAGCGAACGGACAAGTACTTTCAAGCTCGCCATCCGAGTCGAGGCCACTCCTCGAGGCTTTGATGTCAACAGTCAAGATGTTACCTCCAGCTCGTCGTGCCACTCCTCCAGTTGCTCCGTGCGCGTCGCTTACCCTCCGTCGCAATCTATATCTCCTGCGTCCAATCACTTGCGTCCCAATCTGCACGACTCTGAAGAAACTCTCTGTGACGAGGACTCGGAGCTCGATGACGACTCTCAAGTGCCCGTGGACGTCGACCGCTCTGATTTGGACTCGGCATCGACTCTGGACGAGCCGCTGGCATCTTCGACTTCCTTGGTCCTCCGTCCGTTGGCGTTCAAGAAGCCTCTCAATCCGGCCGCGCCGGCTTTCGTGCTCTCCCCCAAGCTGCGCGTCTTCCTGGCGCACATCCCCGGGATTGATCCCGCCCTCAGATCGCCCCTTGTCGGTTCCGCGCTGCCTCCCGAGACGCAGGTCGCGCAGCTGGCAATGACGTTTCCACACTCGCCACAGTCGGATGGACTCCTCGCGTCGACCCCTGGACGAATCGAAGACCTTGATGACACTGCGAACGGAGACGAGCCCGAGCAGCAGCAGAAGACGCATGGGAAGAGGGTCCCCACGTGGCTGCGTAGGCAGAGGAAAAGAGAGAGGATGGCAGCCGAGATGGCGGAGGAGGCAGAGTTGAGGATGTTTCAGAAGACAGAGACGGATGGGGCTTGGACGTCGCTGGACGCCCGGTCTTCTGCCTCGTCGCGACTCCAGGCAGCAGCGTACCGGGCTGTGATGCGAGGCACGGAGTCGATGAGCCTCGAGAGGCTGGCGATGGAAGTTGCTGGGAAGGTGGTGGATGATGACGAGTGAGCATACCTGCGGCGAGTTGCACATTCTACTTCCCCTGTTGGCTATTCGTTACTGTTCTGTTCAGTTCGTCCTTGTTTTGTGTATCATCATGTCAAGTTGTGGCGCAGACCCAATCCACATTCAACGTTCAAATTTTGCAATGCCGACAATACATCGGCAGGCCACGCGGCTCATAGGTCCTGCTACGAATTCGAACTCGTACACAGCCTAGTGCATCTCGTCTACTCGCAGCCGTCTCAGCCTAATACTCACGACAAGCTGGTGCAATGCTGCAACGCTCGCACGCATGATCAGTAAGTGAATGATACTTCTCACTGGGCGGTGAAGCTAACCAGCTCACAGGCGGTCTCGTAGAATGATCATCCAAACTCCAGTATCTCATCTGAATAGCGCACCTTACAATGATGGAGGTACTTCTGGAAACGGTCCTCCGCTCCATCTTTGAAGCCGCTGTCGTATCATTCTCGTCGCTGGAAAATGATGATATCGCCGACATGGAGAGCCCTTCTGCAACAAAAGGCTGCACTTCGGCCCATGGTACCGTACGCTTCTCCCCAGTCTCGATCTCGGTTCGTTCGTACTCACACCCTTTCCTTTCGGTCTTCACTATTAGTATCTATCCTTCGACGATGGTCGCAGCGGGCCTGTACCTCCTTCTTCTCCTTCCCTTCGCCTTGTCGCGCCCCACAGGGTCAAACAAGTCCAAGCTGGTGGTCCGGAGTAGCCGCGCTACGCCGCCTGCTGGATTTGTGCCTCTAGCACTCGTAGATGATCCCGGACGGACGTTGCGGTTGACTGTGGCGCTGCCTCAAGGCAACGTCGCTGGGCTCCACGCTGCACTGCTGGACGTGAGCGATCCAAAAGGCACGAATTACGGGCGGCACATGTCGAAGAGTGATGTATGTATCGCCGTCTTTGATCTTGACCTCATGTGGGACAGTCCACGCTGACTCGCACATCAGGTCGAACGCCTCGTCGCGCCTAAAGCCGAGAGTTCCAAGGCGGTGGCGGACTGGCTGAGCAACAACGGCATCACACCCTCCAGCATCACACCCTCCGGAGACATGCTGACCATTGAAATGCCCACGAGTCGGGCGAATACGCTTTTGAATGCCAACTTTACGACATACATCCATGACGCGACGAACGCAACGATGACACGAACACTCTCGTACTCCCTCCCTGACGAGCTTGGTCCCCATGTATCCTTCATCTACCCCACGACTCAGTTCCTGTCACCTTCTAGCCGCTTGCGGATCCGAGCGGTGGATCATCCGACCACGATGGAGGGACGTCACCCTAGGACTCGGAGAGCAGGCGTTGCGAGCGCGTGTAGCACTGAGTTTGGCACGACGCCGGAGTGCCTTCAGACACTGTATAACATCCCCACGATATCTGCCACGGCGAGCGGGAACACAATTGCCGTAACCGGCTTTTTGGATGAGGTGCCGGACCCCGACGATCTGCAGGTATGCCTCACGCCTCGCAGGTGCGTTTCCCTGCTGATGACTGATATCGTTCACAGACATTCCTCGCACGCTTCCGCCCTGATGCCCCCGATGGAACGTTCGACTTTACATCCGTCAATGGGGGGCTGACGGCCGGCAATGGCAACTCGGAGGCCGTACGTGCTTCGACCTTTCCCCTGATGACATGCAGACTCATATACTGACCATGCCTGCACGCATAGTCGCTCGACATCCAGTACACCGTCGGCCTCGCGACTGGGGTGCATACCACCTTCATATCCGTGGGAGGTGGCCAAGGGACAGCCAACGACTCCCCGTTCCTCGATGAGATCAACTCCCTGCTTCAACAGGACGTCCTCCCTACCGTGATGACGACAAGCTTCGCAGGGAGCGAGCCAAATAATGATGATGCGGACTTCACTTCGATGGCACAGTGAGTTTCTCTCATCCGCTCAATGTGGGTTCGAAACTCCATACGCTACTATCTAGAACAGTCTGCAATGGCTACGCCCAGCTGGGATTGCGAGGTGTCTCCGTCCTCTTCGGTTCCGGCGATGGGGGTGTTGCGGGGGCATCTCCTGGCGTCAGTTGCCCCAGCCAGTCGTTCATCGCCACCTTCCCATCCGACTGCCCATTGTAAGTCGTGTATGTACCTACCTTGATGTACAGGCTGCTCACTACATAGCAGTGTTACATCCGTAGGAGCGACACAACAGTTCGAGCCCGAGATTGCTGCGCCCTTCTCCTCCGGGGGCTTCTCCAACGCCTTTTCGCGCCCGGACTACCAAGCGGCCCAGGTAGAGAAGTATCTGGAGGCCCTCGGCGAGACGAACGCAGGTTTGTTCAACGCCACCGGTCGCGCGTTCCCAGACGTATCATTCCAAGGTGTCGGCTTCCCGATCGTGCAGAATGGGCGGTTGAACGTGCTCGACGGGACGAGCGCATCGTCGCCGAGCTTCGCGTCGGTAGTTGCCCTCATCAACGATCAGCTGCTCAACGCTGGAAAGTCGCCGCTTGGGTTCATGAACCCATTTCTATACTCTGAGGCCGCGAGCGGAGCGTTCAATGACATCACTTCGGGCAGCAATCCTGGTTGCGGGACTGAAGGATTTCCTGCGCTTCCTGGGTGGGATCCGGTACGTACGGAATGCCTTCCAGGGAGCGTTATGCTCACTTGCACGTCTCATCCTAGGTCACTGGGCTCGGCACTCCACATTTCGAAAGGTTGCTTGCTGCTGCCATGAACGCTGCTCAGTGACACCATCGAGTGATGATCACAACAAGGGAGAATATGAACGGCAGAGCGCTCGAGCGTTGCACGTTGAGCGAGTATGAGCGATACGTGCCGCTACCGACTACTCCCTTCGATACGGCATGCCAGAAGTACTGAGTACATTACATACCCGTCATGTTTTACCGGGGCCTAAGCGAACCTATCATCTTGACTATATATACATCTGGCCATGTCGCTCTCAGATATAATTGATAACTGTCGAGCTTCTGGACCGATCCGCCTGCACCTCCACCACCCCTTGTCGCCCCAGTACTACTCAAAGTGCACTTTCTTCTCAAATATCATCCAATGCGGGGCCGGGCTCAGCGTGTCGGGCTTCTCGCCAGACTCCTTCGAAGATACGGACATGGCAAAATGACCAGCGATCATCGTGCAGTGGGTTTTGTTTCCGTCGTGGTAGAGGGTCACATCGACTTCGCAGTAACCCGCAGGAACCTCGCTTCTGGATATAGTGAAGTACGAGATGTCATCGAGGGTGTACTGGCGATCCCCATAGGATCCTATGCATTGAAGAATCAGATCGTGATTGTATAGAAGCATAAAACGCTAGACATACCCGGTATGGTGGTCATCACGCTTCCCGTTCCCGGCTCCAGGTGCAGGGCGGTCTTTCGTGTACCTTCAAGTCTCTTCCGCCCCTTCCTGGAGGGCAGAAGCTTCCTCACAAAGGTACCCAGACCAGTCCTCCCCCGTTCCGATGACGCATTCTCGACAACGTCCGCAGAAGCGCCCTGATCAGCAGGTTTCGTGGGGATGTCGCTGGGTATATCGCCCGGCATCCAGCGCCCTTTGCTGTCCCACACGCAGAACGCGGTGAGCCAGCCGCTGAGGTCGTCCTGCCCGCACATCTCCGTGTTCCGGTGGACGACGTGTTCCCAGAACGTCTGGTCCAGAGTGCCGTCGAAAGCGCAGATGAAGCGGAGGAGGATGGGGCGAAGCATCTCAGCCCAGACGGAGGGTTCATCGCCGAGCTCGTAGAGACGATCTAGGCGTCGGTATATCTCTTCCCAGTCAGATCTCTCTCCCTCGAGCGTGACCGAAGGTATGCCGCACGTTATACCGCAGCCGTACGAGAAATAGCTACGTCACCCATCAGTATGATTTGGAGGAACGGCGGGCATCAGGGAGAACGCACGCTTTGAGGGAAGCCATCATCACGATGGAACATACTGCCCGGTCATGAAGCGTCGTCGTCGTGAAGTCAGGGAGGACCCATTCGACCAGTGTGCTGTCGACGACCTGTGGACGCAACCCCGATGAACTCGAGAACTCATCAGGTACTTGTGTGGGAGCACGCACATTGTCCCGAATCTTCAGGCTCATCTTGCGCGCAAAGCCAGCAAAACCCTCGGAGGTCATGTCCACCTTCAATTCACGCTTCCCGTCATGCGCGACGAAGTACCGACGCAGCTCCTCAGCATGCGCGTTGATGCTGAGCACCCGTGTTTCCGTCAGCGACCAGGTACCGCCAGTGCAACGTCACGTAACATTATTTGATCACGACTCACTAGAAATTGAGCTGGTTCAAGATTGCTACCCACACGTCATCGGGCCTGTATAGGATGGTCAGTATGGTGTTCGAGTATCACACATGTACTTCAACAAGACGCACCTGATACGAAGGTGATAGTGACCACCCCATGCGCCCATCACGGCGTACACAAATCCGTTGCTGCTAGGCGTGACATTCTGGAGCTCCTCGCTAGTCAGCGAACTCTCCAGGACCCGCTCACAGTTCGCGGATTGCGGTTCGCAGGCCCTGAGGACATCCTCTGCGGTGTTGGGCTGCCGTCCCCGCCACTGGTTGGCCGGATGAGATGCAACGTTGAACGTCACGGGCATGTGTTCGATTATCGATGCAAATGATGCGCGAGGGTATCTCCTGGACACAGAGGATGTCGCTCTATGTCGCTTGGACAAACGTCAGTCGGGGGCGGAGCAGGTCCATGCTGTCTGTACCCTGCTTATGTACTCGTTAGCACCGCTTCACACGCACGGACAGCATTGCGGGATATCAGACGCTTTGAAGGGGAATGCCACACACCTGTCAATCGCGCGCTTCCTGTAGTCCGTGAGGTCTGTGCATGTACTGCATTCCAGGGGCGAGTCGTAGGCCTATCGCCACCGCTTCTCGCTGCGCTGATAGACAAAAATAAGCTGTGAGTAGAGAAAGAACGAGCACGTACATTTTCGAATGCGGTCACACGGCCAGGGACCGCAGGGTAGGACCGAGACGACGCAGGAATCCATTTCCGATGCGGCTGCTACAATACACGACATGAGAAGGACCGCTGGAAGTAACCTACCTTGACTAACGCTACATGTGCGGTATACGATATGCGATATGCAAGTGAAGACCTATGTGAGACCGAAAGCAATGAGTGCCCATGGAACGGCCGGGGAGAGCGAGTATGCGGGTATGCGAAGGCACAGGGATATATGAGGAGGTGGTGAAGAAATCGATGCTGCGAGAGACAGCAAGATTCAGATACGTCCGTGGTCTAGATGTCCAGATGAAGAGTGCAATTGCATCCTCGTGAACTTGCGGACGGCTCATCCGCGGCGAGGGCGCTTGACGTCCCCGCTCTCGCCAAGCTCCAGTGCTGCGAATGGCTCCCGCTTCGCCTGTGCACCCCCGCCCGCAGGCGGATGCTGCAGCCCCATGCCCTGAGGTGGCCGACGAGCCTGCGCGATACCCCTGTACGATACGACCTCAGTTGCCGTGCGACGCAAAGCAAACGGCGACGTACTGCATGATATCCGCATTACGCTTGAGGGCGTTTGCGCTCGAAGTCGAGCTCGAGCTCAAGCTTGGACCTGGGTTCGCACCGCGCGGTGGCATCTGTCCGTTTGCCTGTGATGTTGCGGAGGACTGTTGACGAGCAGAGCTTACATTCGCGTGCTGCGTCATCGATATGAGTTTCGTAGGGCACATCAACGACAGATAAAAGAAGACGTACCCCAGAGGGGAAGCTGAAGCCTCCACCCATTGACGGTGTTCGGGCGCGCTCGCCCGAGGCCAACCCGCCTAGGCGTGCGCTGCTAGTACTAGGCGGGACATTCTGATTCTGGTGCGACGTTCCACCAGCCGACGAGCCCGACACAGTGTGAGTACGCTGCTGTTGCTGAGGGGCCGGGTGAGACTTTACAGAGGCATGCTGCCCAGAGGAGGTAGCAGAGTTGTGGGGCGCGACGACCGCACTTGGCCGGATATCAGATGCGGCCATCGAGTCGTCTTCCATGTCGACCCCAGAAGTGCCCTCCTCAAAGTCGATGGGGCGTCCGACACCCTCGTCAAGTGCAGAGAAGTCGAGGTTCGCGAAATATGCGTCGTCGTCAGAGTTGAGGAGATAGTCATCAGAGTCTGGCCCTTTTGAAGAAGGTACGGCCGCTTGAGGAGCGGCATGATTCGCTACGCTCGCACTCGAAGCTGCCTGAGCTGACGCGGCACGAGCTGCCTCGTCCTCCCGCCTTTGGGCCTCTTGCGCTTCCTGAATGGCTTTCAGGCGCGCATGCCTCTCTGCGTTCCTCTGTGCCATCCCACCTCCATTGAGCTGTGCTTGCGGCTGCCCTTGTACTGGCCGTACGTGGCCAGAGGGCCCGCCAGGCGTCTGAATGGGTGTATGCAGTCCAGTGGCAGTCATGGGCGCCTTCCCTTTCGCGTCGGGTGTGGACATGGCATTCGGATGAGGCATGGGGCGATGAGGAACCTGGGGAGGTGGAAGCATAGACGATGTATCTGGATCCGGTTTGATGGTTGGACGGGAAGGTCCTGCGGCAGAAGTCGATGCATAGGACATTGAGGCAGTCGCGAATCCGGAACTCGAAGCTTGCGGAGGTGGTTTCGGCTCTTCAAACTCAGGACGACGGTGGAGCTCGCTCCTATCAAACTTCGGCTGTATGGATAGGGCTATTAGATCGCGGTTGACTCACCCAAATGGACGCGGCATACCGGTGGCACCTTGATCTTGGTGACTTCTTGGGTATACGATTTGTCGTACAAACAGTTGCCAAGTAGATTCCCGAAATTACGCAGTGTGCGCTTGACTGCATCCGTAACCGCCTCTTTCTTACACTATATGCGCATGAACACACCTGCATCAGGCATACGGATGTGACGTACCTTGTCAAGAGCCTGTCCCTTGCTCTTCGAGTTTTCCAATAACCCATATCCAACGTCCTCGTGGAACACACCGTCCCTCAGAGTAACCCGCACAATCGCCGTCACTCCAACGTTGTAGCGTCTCGACTCTTCACTGAAATCGATGAAATCCGTCGTGATATTCACAACGTTCGAACTCCAGCCGTTGAATCCAAACCTGGTGCAGTTTCAGTCGGGTGAACAGTACGAAACGCGACTCCAGGGGAGAACTCAAGATACATAGCACATGAACAGAGCACTCACACTTCGTTCGCAAGATTTATGATCTTCCACCCTGACATCGGTAGCACATGAGTACTCAGTTCTAATGCCAGTGTTCAGCTAATACGCACCTTCTGCATACGTCAACTTCGGCCCTCCTCCTGGTCCAGGTCTCTGCGAGATGTACTCCGGCCCAAGCTTCCTGTTTAGCTTCACCTGAAGCTCTGCAATCTTATTGGCGCTCTCCTGGCTGATATCCGCAAACGATGGTTCTGAGAAGAACGAAGACTGCTGCGCCCCGAATGCATTCGTAGACCCCCCGTGCATTTGCGGGGCGAAGGCCATGGGTCCGTGCGTAGAGATGTTGAGTGGTTGTCCGAAGGGACCCCGAGGAGACTGAGCCTGCATGTATGTGTCGACTAGATGTCCGCTAAACGAACCCGCCGTGATCATCGATGCATGAGACAAGATGAGGAGAAACAAGAAAGAGCAGTCGACGTGATGGTGGAGGTTAAAGTTGGAAACATCCATAGGCGCCGACACGCGTCGCGTACAGGTCCCGTGAGAACACCAATCCTGCACGTGAAGAACTCCGCTCCAATCGGGATTCGGGATTCGGAACGGGGCCGTTAACCTCTCCCGCCCTTCGCTCACTACGCCTGCCAGAAGCACTTATCGCGTCCATGCACATAGGCATCACTATGGAATCTTATTCAATTTTGTTTAGGCTTCGCCAACGGTACTCATGCGCCACAGGATTGGGGTAACCTGCAGGGGTAACCTGCAGGGGTAACCTGCAGGCCAGCGTGATCCAAGTAGAGAGTACTTACTGAAGACATAAGTATCCGGTATCCATTGTGAGATTTTGTGAGTATAGACAGCGACAAATCTCCCCACTCATAAATTGCAATCCAATAATTGAGGGCGGGGGTCATTACCAGCTTCGCGCGCACCCCCAGTCTCACCCATACTTTCATGAGAGATGCTGACAGGCGGTCCATTCTCTCAGGCTCACTATATCTTCAACATGGTTCAGACCGTCAACTTTATCCGTGTCGACGTCGTGAAAGACATGTCAACATAGATAGCTATGTCCGTCTCCCCATCGAGCACTTGTCGAGCTCTGCTCTCACACCCTGCCCACCTGTAGCTTTACGTCCGACATCCCTTCCTCCTCGACTGCGCGAAGCCATCCGATCGGCTCTCTGGCGACGACATGCGCTTCGCGGAGCCCTCGATGCCAGCGTTCCGGCGACCAACTGCCGAGGAAAGGAGCGTACATGGGACGATCCCGACGGAGAGAACGAGGAGGACAACTGGGAAGAGAGCGAGATGGGGAGGGTCCACGGGAAGGAGATAGACGAGATGATGACGCTTCCAGTGGCAGGTACGAGCTGTTCTTGAGCGCGATGGCACGCCGTTCCAGGAGGCACCACGGCAACGAATGTAAGCGACCAAGCGCAGCGCATTGTACGACTACGACATGAATGCGTCAGCGAGGGCCGTACCCATACAAGGGCTGTCATGATGATGACACCCTCCGCGGGTCGTCCGCGGAGATATTCAGGTGTTCCTGCAGCTTTCTTGTAACGCGACCGCTGCCGTCTCCGGGACGCCGGCGTGGTCGAGGGCTCAATGGTGTTAACCCGTCAGGGCCAGGCGGATGGTCTGATATCATCAAGCGCGGGAGTCGCCTGCTTTCGAGCTCTGGAGCCAGTAGTCGAGGTGCGAGGCATATTCGGGCATCGATGGTCGTGAGCGGAGGGCCCGGGGCGCGCTCCTCAGGCAGGGAGTGTGTCTCGCTGCTTGTTAAAGTCGCATTCGTCATATCGTGCAGTGCATGCATCGGCACATCGGTCGTAGAGTGTGCAGTGTCGGTAGAGGTGGGTGAAGAATGGTTGCTATGGCCAGCAGCTCCATATCTATCTCTCTTGCCCAGCAGGGATCGACATGAGGACGCTGCGCCCGTAGACGGTTGGAAAGCTGAGTTCGTTCAGCACATTCAAGCTGGGCATGTACGACGACTGCACTCACCGACTGGAAGAACCTCGCTTCTCTTCGCTACGTGCGTCCGTCTCCGCCACCACCACGCAGCACCAAATACGAGTGTCAAGAGGGCGATTCCTGCAATGGATACCGCAACGATCGCTCCAGGCGCCATCACGGGGGACCCTACTGGCGAGCCGAGGGAGTCTTTCGGTTTTCCTGTACTAGCAGCTGCAGACGGCAGACTCGAAGGGTTTGGAGGAGACATCGATGATGACGCAGACGAAACCTGGGCGATGTCCGAAGACGCGGTGGTAGAGAGGCTCGAAGTCTTAGCGAGAGGTGTCTCGGCCAGTAAGTACCTCCCGCGAAGACCTCGTCGTCTGCGCCCTTTCATGCAGGTTGGCCTGCGAGTCGCTGCACGGGTTCTCCGTCTGGGTGCCACGATATCGAATGGCGGAGGCGGGTTCGTCTGTGACCATGCCAGTGGCCGCGACGACAGACTTGCTGATGCCGTGAACTATAAATCAATGTAGGGCAAGTCGAGCTTCTGAACAACGTTGGGTGAGCATGAAGAATATACGGTACTGAGCGGAGAGATGATCAATGAGCGACGTAGAGTTCGGGGAATATGCTGTCCTGACCTACATATCGTCGCGGAGCAGATCGCAGCATAATTGGTGAGAGAAACTTGGCGATAAGTTGTTCGGGAGTCAACAGAGCTCGAGGCTCGAGCTTCGCAGAACAAGTGTATGTCGTACATCTTGTGATCGATGTACACTTCGTGCACTTTGGCCTGAGGGCACCTGACGTTGACAATCTCAGGCTGTCGACTTCCGTCATGGACAACATCTCGACATCTCGATTCGACGAATTTCACCTCTCTAGACTGCTAAACAAAGTCCAGCAATAGTTTAGTTACTCTCTTGTATAAGCTTCCGTGACGTGCCTTGTGAGCTAGCTATGTTATCTCGAGGCTTCAAGATATATCCTCAGTGAGATTTTCCACGAGAACCTTCGGTGGGACCGTGCTGGGGAAGCTGGGCACCGAAGAACCTTGCAATATCAATGAGCAGCATGTGTCTGGAGAGTGCCTGCGCGGGGACTGTGATCAGTAGGACCAAGGTCGCGAGCGCAGTGGTGCAAAGTCACTCTGCCGCGAAGGAACGTGGCAGCGTGGGCGCCTTCGAACCTTCGCACCAGCGCTGAGCGCTCGTTCAACATTCAGATTCTGACCTCTTACTGTCGAGTCTCGTCCTGTCCAGATGTCTGGCTGCCCCTCAGTAGAATGTATACGCAAGGCATTACGTGGAAGCAAAGGCCCGGAAGTTTCCTGCTCATAGGCCGACGTCGACTTGCGAATGGAGAAGCTAGTACTACCAGTAAGTACCAAGTGGATGGGGCGATTTTTCCGACCAGAGCACACCGCTCATGACAACCTCAGAGTGCGTGTTTATGTTGACGTGTCATGTAGATGCTGACAACACTTCAACCAACTGCTTATTCTATTGTATCTCTGCGGGGATAGGGCTCAATCTGTCCGCGGACCACGTACGCAAGATTTCCTCATGAGAGTGGCTTGCCAACTGATGACGCAGCAATATGAACGCGTCCGATGAAAGATCCTCCGACTGGTTTCCCGATACATTACCCGAAGGGGCGCTCCCCACGGCTGTGCCGCCGGGCACACGCTCCTCCTCTTGGTTCTGGCAACGATATCCGGGCGTCGCCTCGCAACCTGCTGCGCACTTAACTCTCAAGCCGTATCAGATTATCATTCGTGAGTAGGCAGCTGGACTCAGTGCTTATTGCAGATACTCGAGGCTGATTCTATGGTCGGCGGGGACAGATGAGGGGACGACCCGCGAAGGCGTCACGGTCGAAGTACTCTCAGGCCTGTCCCGCGTCGATAACTCCGAGCTTCGAAACATGATGCTTGCAACGTCCTGAAACTTCGCGCTGGGAACGGTGACTATACACCGGCGATGCCTACGATGGAAGCGGACTCATACTGCATTACGTGGTGGCATTACACGGACCCCCCATCGCTACTGGGAGCCGGTCGTGAGGTGGTGAGGTGTACCACCGAAGCGTCTGGGGTCGCGTTTTATATATAAGTGGTTTCGGCCTCAGGACGAACTTCCAGCCTCCCTGTTCAACATATCGACCTCCTACGATGACTATCAATGCAGGAAAGCACGTGGTTATGTTCCCTGTGCACATGTGGGGTGAGATCGCAACCCTTGTCGCTCACGGTAACCGTACTGAACACGTTGTTATTGATTCAGGACACACTCGCACACTGTGTACCCTGGCCGCCCGCCTTGTCAAGCTACGAAAAGTCACCGTGACGTTCTTCACCGTTCCTACTTTCTATGATCGCGCACAGGCAGAAATTGCTCGCGAGTTTGGCCAAGGCCAAGATCTCCTTGCCTCACGCATACGGTAAGTAACGGCCCACTCGAAGCTGCGAATGTTACTCACCTGCAGATCATGTAGGCTGATTGCGTTAGATGAAGCCAAAGACATTCACGACACCAGCGTAGCTGAGGCTGCGTTTGAGGTTGCTTGGGAAAAATTACTGGGCGGTCAGCCTCTAGTATGTGCAAAGACCGGGACGCAGTTCGACCCCGCTCCCGCCCGCCCCAGCGCAGCCGTGCTAGATGTGGGTCGTACAGACAACCTTCTGGAACATGAGCTCTAACGAACATCAACTTGCAGGTCTTTGTCAGTCGTGCTTTCGCCGCCGTGCAGAAATCAGATAACGTCAAGGCGTATGTCTGGTTTCCCGGTGCGACCATCGCCTTTGGCCGTATCTTTGCGATGAGCCCGGATGAGAATCTCGCAGAGGTGAGTTGAGACCTTCCAAATTCGTCCGCTAACGGTGACTGAACATCCTGCGGCGGCTCAGGTGTGGATGTCAACGAAGGGCAAACTGTTGAAGGACCCCTTCGTGCCGCCGATGTATGATTATGAGTATCACCCGCAAGACGTGAGTTTCACACACGTCTCCTGCCCTTGCGCCTCGTTGATGAGTTTGTCCTTGCACTAGTTCCCGCACCCGCCGGGATTTGCTGAGAATATAATCGGGAAGGTCTCGAAGTGCGTACGTTGAAGCAAGGTCGCGCAATTTAACTCAATTTCCGTTGGTTTTCCAGCATGATCAAGAATGCACACGGAATTATCACCTTCGACGCTGCCGACTATGCCCCAGAGGTATCGAAGCAGATCCGATCATACTTCGCAGAAACAGGCCGCAAGATCGTCTATGCAGGACCACTCATCCCTGAAGGGGAAGAGGATACTTCCAAGGACCCGCGTTCCGAGAAGGTATCAAAGTTCCTGGAAGACAAGCTCGCATCTCATGGCGAGAAGTCCGTGATATATGTCAGTGTTCCATGCTGTAATGTCACACTCTTTCTGGAGTTGACCCTTGCTCAGATCTCGTTCGGATCGCTGTTTTGGCCGATGGACAACGCGAAGCTATGGGCCGTCCTCGACGTCATCATGGAGCGCAACATACCATTCGTACGTCTACCCGACGGACTTCAGCATCGTTCCGTACTGATACTTCCCCAGGTTCTAAGCTGTGCCGCGGCATTCTTCATGAAGCCACCCGCTGAGATGCAAGGCCAGATCGCGCAGTACCCCCATGGCATCATGACGGACTGGGTGCCGCAGCAAGCTCTGCTTGCCCACCCAGTGAGGATTCCCTGCCTTGTTCGCTCTGCTCTCGTACTGATGTTTGGATTCCAGGCTACAGGGTGGTACATATCCCATGGTGGTCACAACAGCACCCTCGAGACTATCATGGCTGGGATCCCTACGTAAGTCTCACATTCATCTAGTCTGTCATGTTGCTAACGCCACGCTTTCTAGGATCGTATGGCCCATCTCAGCTGAGCAACCGCTGAACGCCATCCATCTCTCGGAGACCCTCGACGCCGCTTTCGAGCTCATCGAGGTGCGGCATGGCGCGGGTACTGGCAAGATCTACCGTAACGGCCGCGTGCCCGTCGCGACGGTCGACGCCGTCAAGGCAGAGATGCGGGACGTGCTTGAGCGCGCATATGGCGAGGAGGGGGCAAGGAAGCGTGCGAACCTCTTGAGCCTCCGGAAGACATTGCAGGCTGCGTGGTCGGAGAACGGAATTGCAAGGCGGGAGGTAGAGTCGTTCTTGGACGAGCTGTGATTGCCAATTGGGCTGTAGACTAACAAGTATCTTGGGCTCATTGTGTATTTGTTTGGCTAGATTAGATGCGACAAAGAACGTTTCTTACATGACTGCGCAACTTGTGAGGGTGACTGACAGCGGTACAAGATCCTTGAATGTTATCACTGTAGTAGTATCATGCGCGCTTGTTCGGCTTCGTTCTGTTGAGCGCACTGGTCGACGGCGTCTTCAGACCGCACACCCTCAGAACTTCTTGGCCGCGCTATCCCACCGCCTGAGAGTGTTTCGACTTTGCGCCGGCATCCGATATCACTTGTATAGCCACTCGTATCTCTTCGTACCTGCGTGAGACCGCCGCCGGAACACGGAAGATCGGAGCGGACGACCTCTCGCTCATCGTGATTGAGCGGTCAACGACGACCGTAGATACATAGCTACGAGGTGCGCAACATTCACTCTTTATGGTTCTTCTCAGACTCTAGCTGATGACGGGGCGGAAAACGACACCGTCGACTATATCGCTTTGCGTAAGCGTGACTACGGATTGAGTTCTCTCACTCACACACTTGCCCAGAAGAGCACCTTCCGTAGCCGTTTCTCCACGCAAACTCTCACAACACTATCGAAAATGAGACATCTGGCCGCACTCACGTCTGGACATGTACGCGACAGATTTCGACCGTTGTGTAGAACTGACTGTCGGGGTTCGCTGCGGGCTGTCATCGCGGACCCAGCTTGACACTAAGTAAGTACTTCTTGGGTGGTCATCTGTGTGAGTAGCAGGGCAGCTTCAGTGCAGTCGGCGCATTCTGCAACCTCGCGCTGAAGGCCGGTGATGTTTCAGAGTACGGCGATACATGACGGAATAGGACAAGTTTATTATCATCATACACCCGCCCACTAACCGCCAACCGCCCGCCGCCGCTGGTCGCCCATCGTGACCCGGTGAGCTCCAGCACCGAAGAGTCAGAGTATGGATTATATATGAGGGTGGGTTCGGAATCTCACTACGACGCACGGCCTCCCTGTCCACAACTTACTGACCACGCACGATGACTATCGACACAGGAACACACGTCGTCATGTTCCCGGTACACTTGTGGGGTCAGTTTAACGCGCATCGTTGTACGGCCATACTTAACATGCTGTTGACGCAGGGCACACTCGCACATTGTGCACATTGGCCGCCCGCCTTGTCAAGCTACGACAACTCACTGTCACCTTCTTTACCGTTCCCACCTTCTACGCTCGGGCTCAAGCGGAAATTGCCCGCGAGTTTGCACAGGGAGAAGAGATTCTCGCTTCCCGCGTCCGGTGAGTGGTAGCTGGACAGCACATCGCCTTCAGATATCGCACTGACTTGTATATCATGCAGGCTAATTGCGCTAGAAGAAAGCAAAGAGATTTTCGACACCACCGTAGCCGAGGCCTCGTTTCAAATCGCTTGGGGTAAAATACTGGGCGGGCAGCATCTTGTTTGTGCTCAAACCGGGTCTCAATTTGACCCTCACCCCGTGCGCCCCAGCGCAGCTGTGCTGGACGTGAGTCAAACCGAGCGTCACCCCAGCTACGAGCATATATGAACTTTCACTTCCAGGCTTTCGTCGGCCGGGCTTTCGATGTCGTGCAAAAGTCAGGCAACATCAAGGCGTACGTCTGGTTCCCAGCTGCAACGATTATATTTGGCCGTTTCTTTGGCTCGGGACCGGAGGAGAGTCTCGCAGAGGTAAGTTGCGATCTGTAGGGGTTCTAAGCTTGACCGAGCCACTCCGACAGGTGTGGGTGTCGACGAAGGGCAAGCTGCGCAGGGACCCCTTCGCTCCGCCCATGTACGATTATGAGTATCATCCGCAAGACGTGAGTGATCGCTCACGCCTCTTGAACTTGTGCCTTGTTGAGAACATGTCCCCTACAGTTCCCGCACCCACCGGGGTTTGCTGAGACTGTGCCCAAAAAGATCCAGAGGTGCGTAATATTGAGCAAGCTCGCTCAATAATGACTCAGTGTTCATTGGGTGCTCAGCATGCTAGAGGACGCCGCCGGAGTCATCACCTTCGACGCCGCAGAGTATGCCCCGGAGACCACGAAGCAAATACAATCGTACTTTGCGGAGACAGGCCGCAAGATCTACTATGCAGGACCGCTCATCCCTGAAGGACAAGAGGAGACTTGCAAGGACCCCCGTTCCCAGGAGATATCAAAGTTCCTGGACGAAAAGCTCGCATCTCATGGCGAGCGATCTGTGATATACGTGAGCCTCTCCTGCTCACCGATGTCACGCTCTTCGAGAAGATATACCCTCTTCAGATTGCATTCGGGTCTATCTTTTGGCCGATGGACAACGCGAAGCTATGGGCCGTCCTGGACGTCATCATGGAGCGCAACATACCCTTTGTACGTCTACCTGACAGACGTCAGCATTGTTCCGCGCTGATACCTTGCCCAGGTTCTGAGCTGTGGCGCCGCGTTCTTTACGAAGCCGCCTGTCGATATGCAGGAGCAAATTGCGCAGTACTCCCACGGCATCATGACAGACTGGGTGCCGCAGCAAGCTCTTCTCGCCCACCCATTGAGTATTCCCTGCCATTTGATTCTGCTCTCGTCCTCATGCTTTGCTTCCAGGCTACAGGATGGTACATCTCCCATGGTGGCCACAACAGTACCGTCGAGAGTATTATGGCCGGCATTCCCATGTGAGCCTCACGTCAGTCTAGTTCGTTTAGCTGCTCACGTCGTGCTTTGTAGGATCGTGTGGCCCATCTCAGCTGAGCAACCGCTGAATGCCATCCACCTCACGGATAACCTCGACGTCGCCTTCGAGCTCATCGAGGTCCGGCACGGGGCAGGCGTGGGCAAGATCTACCGGACCGGCCGAGTTCCCGTCGCGACGGTGGACGCCGTCAAGGCAGAGATGCGGGACGTGCTTGTGCGCGCATATGGTGGGGAGGGAGCGAGGAAGCGTGCAAACCTCTTGAGCCTACGGAAGAAGCTGCAGGCTGCTTGGTCGGAGAACAGTGTCGCGAGGCGCGATGTGGAGGCGTTCTTGAACGACATATGAGGCATACAGTATTTCGGGCTGACTTAAGGACGGTTGCTTATATGCGGAAGCTTCCCTGAACTGTCCGTGAATTGAAATGCTGGTTGACCGCTATCAGGTTGATCCGTATACTCAACTCAATCTCCGAAGCAAGGGTTAGAACTGGATACGCGACGAGAAAGGAACCTCAAGACTATTTGGCATCACACGATGTGGTCAAGTCTCGTCAACGGCAACGTCGCACTTTGCATCCGTTTATACAGACCCTGTACACGACACTCAGGTCACGACTCAGACGGCAAGCTCAGTTTTGCGAAGGCGTTGCTAAGCTCTAGCGTTGCCTGCAAAGTCGCGGTGGGAGCATGAGCACACAAATGTAAGTCCAGAGATGAGAACGAGGCCACAACGCACCTCAGATTCTGCGGACTCAGCGCGGAGTTCGACATTGGCCTCGTACGAGTGCTTGGATCTCATGTGGACCCGCAGGTCGTGCTTCCGCATGTACCTGTTCCCACAACCCACAAACGGGCACTCAGCCAGCGATTGTAGATGCTCGTGGATGGAGGATATGTGCGTTTCCAAGTCCCTGATACGCGCGAAAGCTGTTGATTTTATACGAGTCAGCGCAAGAGTAAAAGAGAATAGACAGATCATGAGCGCACCTCGCCCGCAGTGCAAGCACGACTGTCTCCTTTCGTTGCTGGCCAGACGGTTCATGTTAGTCCTGCTACAGAACTGGTGCCTGGTGATGGATTTGTCGGGCAGAAGGGTGTACCATATGACGGCCGACGGGTGGAGCTCTTATAGCAGTCACGCTCATAGTGGGGGCACCTGCAACTTACCGCAGCCGAAGTTCATAAGTTCGGCACAGAATCCAGAACTCTACCGCAGTGCACCTGCGGTACATATCAGCGCGTACGCCGCACTCAGCGGCCGCTTCGCCTGCTTACCTAGGTCATTATACCCACCGTTTCGGTCAGACCAAGTGATCTTCAGCGCGATGCCGCCGATGCATCGTGCGTGCACTGTACGGACGGCATGCATGCAGACTGCGGACTGCGGTAGCTGCAGCTGCCGCGGGGACTTGATCGATGATCCCTGGTTGCCGGAAGCGGAGAACCTTCTGCGCCCAAAGGTATATATACTCAAGTGAATGGGCCGGTTTGGGCGCGTCAGTGAACTATGACGAGCTTTTGCACTGCTGGAGACGGACGCACTGGGACGCCATGGCCCATGGAGTAAGCAATATTGACTGCAAAAATACATGACAGAGCGCACAATAGCGAGAATGGCAAGACTCGAGACAACAAGACAGCAGGACTCGAAGAGATATAGAACAACGGAGGGCGAATCCAGCGAACATGGAGGCAGCGAAGCAATCAAAGACACAAGAGGAGCACATGGCGACAGCACGGGCCAGAGGAAGCGATAACAATGGACAGTATATGCGAATTCACGGACCTTCAGCCTGCCCGAAAGACACACCCCGTCCTGCGCGACTGTCCTGAACACGACGCGTCGACGTTCCCCATCCCCATCTCACATGGATCGATGTATTCAAGACGGCAGAAGGCGGCTGCCGACTCCCGAGGATGCGCTCTATGCATCCTTGTGGATATTCTGCAAAGGGAGTCAGTAACTGCTGTGCGCATCCAACGCCCAGCCGATGCCAACAGCGAGCACGGAGTACAAAGTTCAGCGGCATCACGATACACAGAATACCGAAACGTGCATACCGCACTTACCCGTACTGGCGAGCACCTGCCCTCCGCCGTATGGCCATTCACTTTGCGCGGCGGGACTCCAGGGTGCTTCCGCTTGTAGTGCCTGTCGAGCTCGTACTGTCGCGTGTAACCTCTGTGCTCCCGTGGGCACCTATCAACATGGCAAGGGAATGGCCGCTCGCCATCATGCCCACGACTGATATGTACACGCAGGTTGTACGAGCGAGCGAATGCTGCAGGAAGATGTCAGGTAAGCATACAGTCACGACAGGATACTCACCACGGGGACAGAGTGTGCATTTATGCTTCTTCTCCTGCGACGTTTGGCGCTTCTTAGACGCGTCTTCCTCCGCGGGACCGCAAGAATCGATCCCCAATCTCGGAGGGCCATCGGAAACAAGTCCGGCATAGGGGGCCGCCTGAGTGAGCGGGTGCTGGTCTGGATGATTGGGTGCGTAAGCGGACGGGGACACCTGCATGCCGATCCCCCGACCAGGAGCATCTGCCGTGGCAGCATCGTGATGCTGCAGCCGCTGCGGCTGCTCCTGGTCATGGAAGCCCGATCCTAGAGACCGATATGCGGGTGCTGCGGCGTGAAGCAGCGAAGGATTTATCGTACCTTCAGGGGGTCTGAAGGAGGTGGCGAGGTCCTGCGGAGCGGCCTGCGTTCCCATGGCGAGCTCGGGAGCGTAAGTGATCCCAGACATCGTGTCCGTTGGCGCTGCTCCCGCATACATGTCAGCCAGCGTAGAAACCACGTCGGGGAAATAGAACGGGGAGTGGGCTGAAGGTGTGGAAGAGGAAGATGTCACGGCGGAGAAGGGACTCGGAGCGCTGCGGTCACTCCAACCATAATCATACACGCCTGCTCCAGCAACATCAGCGTGTTGTTGCACTGACTCGTGAGCGTAGTACTGGTGGCCGAAACAAGGGTCAAACGGCAAGAATGTGGATGTATCAGGTGCAGCACTGACGCTCATGAGATCCGTTGCGGCATCGCTGACCCAGTTGTACGTATAAGTACGAAGGCCTGCCGTCACGGACGAGAAGTTGTCGTCTAGGTTGGTGCAGTAACTCGTGGGGACCTCTTCATTGCCTTGGAACGAGTTGGTCTGCGAAGAGAGGGGGGTTTCAGGTGCCAGCGTCGACGCGTCGGAACTGAGGTCGGAGAGAGTCGAGCGGGTGCCCGGGGCAGGTACTAGCGCCGGCAAACCGAGATCGTATAAGAGTGCAAGATCGACGTAGAGGTCGAACTCGGTCTGGGTCGTACGGTGGGTGCCAGGATTGGCGCCGCCGTAGCTGGTGTGTTGCTGGACGATCTGCTGAGGGTATCCTGAATCAGGTATGTTAGGTGCAATCCCAGGCATGAAATCCATGTTCTCGTTGACAACTTGTGGGCCCATCTGCACAGATGGTCGGCGTCGAGGGATGAGAGTCACCGGGGAGCTATCACTCCCCGCTACCCCGAGATATACTGGAGGTGATTTGCCGCAGCTGTTGCGAGCTGCTCTGTAATCCAAGCCACTCCGAACAGGACGACGCTCCAAATAGGCAGCAGCGCACCGTCGAAACCGATGAGGGAGAAGGATTCGACGCCGCTCACCAGTACGGTATACTGTCCCGCGACAGCGGTATATTATCCTGAGACTCCTGCCGTATACGAGAACCTCAGAACGCGCGGAGTCTCCTACCGCAGCGATTGGTCATGCCTCCAATCGAGAATCTATGGGAGAAGACGAGCAGATGGAACATATGAAGGGACACCTCACCCAGCTTTGGTGATCGTTAATGTTTCCATCCCAGAAAGTCCTCGTCGACGAGGTATCCCGTCAGAATGACCGACCTCAGTTCATCACGTTACGCCCCAGCCCCATTCAAGTTGCCGTATGGCCTCGCAAAGAATAGTTGGGCCCTGCTGTCGTAGGTGCCATAGCATGCAGTGCAGTCCGAATTCATGTGGCGTGGATTGAACGTCGCAGTAAGAGGCAAGACGGAGGTCAACGCTAGCGCTGTGCGAGACGCGACGGCAGCGACCTCTACTCTCTTCCCTCCACCAGCATCTCATTGAACGAGCGCACTCGATACACTCTCTTGCCAGACATACTCTCATGCGGTAGCCCTTGTACGCCAGGATCACTCTCTTCCAATGATGAGTTTGTCGGAGGAGCAGTCACAAGAGGCAGAGGAAGCAAGGAAAATCAATGAAGGCTAGCTACGGTGGTGAGGTGCATGCTGCTATGTTGTGCTATTCCGTGCGATTGCGTCCATGCAATCATGCCCTAGCTGTGTCCTGCGCTCGTGTCATAAAAGGCTCAGCACCAGCATCGTGAACGAATGCTCCCTGAACGTCCACCGACTAGTCCACTTCTCAATCTTCGACTTCACGCTCACCTCGTTCTCGTTCCCCCATCCATTCCGAGCCTTCACGTCCGCATGCCAGAGCTCGTAGACTTCCACTTCCGCCCCAACTGTCTCGAACGCGACGCGTAACGGGACGTCGTAACTCTGCGTCTCGCTCCGATTCACCACCGCGACGCGTAAGCTGCGAGCCTTCGTATCAAGGTCTGTGTACAGCACCGCCGACGCGTCGAGATCGTTCGGAAGGTCCTTCACGATCGAGATCCAGCGCGGTAGCGTCTCCCCAGAGAACGTCGGAGAAGCCACGGAGAGGTCGAGGGCGACACCGTCGCGCATGTAGCGGGAGAAGAGGTACAGGGGCCAGTAGATGGTCTGCCGGAATAGTCCCGTCGGGCTGACTTTCGGTAAGTCTTGATTGCGTGTCTCCTATACGAGAGTCTCACCTGGTGATCAGTGGCGAGATGACGTTCACGCTCTGCGCAATACATGCTATGTCCACGACGTCGGCATGCCGGACGAACACGTTCAACCACGACGCCATCGCAAGTGCGTCCGCGAAGTTGTAGAACTGCTCCAGCCCGTTCTCTGGAGTACCGACTGTCTCGTCCCAGACACCGTACTCGTCGAAGGCGATCTTGATAGGTTTGCTCACGTTCTTTGCGAAACGCTGATGCAAGGTATGAGCACACATCTGAGACATACTGCAACCTACTTACCGCCTTGTTTATCAGCCCTTTGCAGACTTCAATCGAGTAGTCTGCGGCATCAGGGCCGTAGACGGTGCGGCCATACTCCCTTTCGGTCTGGGACCTATCCCTGGGCCCGAATCCGGTGTACAAGTGGATGCTGCAATTCCTCAGCACGTAGACAGTCCGGGACGCGACTCGCACTCACCTGTGCATCTCGACTTTGTCGACCAACTCATCCAGCACCACGCCATCCCAGTGGTTGATGCCCGTCTCGCCACATCCAACCAGGATTATGTTCGGATCCACCAATCGGATAGCATGCGCCCATTGCCGCGCTTTCGTTGCGTACGCGGAGGCTGTCTGCTGCCCGACCTGCCACTCTCCCCACACCTCGTTTCCAAGTCCCCAGTACTTGACGCCATAGGGTTCGTCACGACCGGTGTTCTTCCGACGCAGGTTGGCGTAATATCTGACACCAGAGGTGAGCGCGAATATCGCTTACTTATACGCTGGCGACTTACGTGTCTCCGGTTCCATTGCAGTACTCGAGCCAGTGGAGCGCGTCTTCCAGCGTGCCAGTGCCCATGTTGAACACGATGTATGGCTCGATCTTCGCAACGCGGCACCAGGCGACGAATCTGCATTTTTTGCTCTGAATTCCACTGCCCAAATTAGTGAGCGATCAGTACGTACTCGTCTGTTCCGAACTGGTTGCTCTCCTCTCCGCCCCACGCCAGCTCCGGTCTCCGCTTCCTCTCCGCCTTCGGACCGATCCCGTCCTTCCAGTTGTAAGAACTCACGAAGTTCCCGCCGGGCCACCGCACAAGTGGTACGCGCAGCTCGTCGCGCAATACTTCCAGGACGTCTGCGCGGAATCCCTCCGGAGTGAGCAACGACTCCGGCGTCGCGGTGAACTGGTCCTCAGGACATGGCTTGCGCGGGGTATACGGGAAGGTCGTGCGGGCGGATGGCAGGATGCCGCCGTAGATGCATCGCCCCAGATGCTCGAGGAAGCCAGAGAAGATGTTCGGGGAGACTAGGCCAATCGTCGAAGAGGGGAAGACGTCGATAGCTGGTGAGACTGCTTCAGTCCGTGTACCTGTCATCGCGCGTACGTCTCACTCCAGTCTCAGGAGGTGCAGATGATAGACAAAGAGCAAGTTAGCTCCTTCTCCCATCGTCCCGAAGGTCATGCATGTCGTCGTATAGTATCGCTCTATGGCTGGGCCGTCGCTGGCCGCCGGATGTTCTGTGACCGGGCCGCTCGCATGTGGCCCTCAATGTGCGAGATTACTCCGCACAGCTAATCCCGGTACCAGCTACCCCGCACAGCCTACATGGGTGTCCTTGCATACAATTGCAGACTTGCTGCTTTTATCAACAGGCCGCCTCCTGGACGGTCCGTCAATCAGCCCTACGATAACGGTTTACACCCATTGCGACGACGGCATTTGATATTTGACCACAAGGCCTGCGTTCTCACCCCCATGTCGTCACCAGGACACCGTTCAGTACTTGTTCCAGCGGTTAGCGGTCCGCATCACCATCACATGGACGTCTCAAGGACATCTGTGGCACCAAACATGTTAGTTTCTTGCGCGCCCTTCGTTCCTGGAAATCCATGCACTGCGGTACCGATGGTCGGGCGGAGGTATATAACCGTGCGGGGGTGCTTCTGCGCGGAAGATAGCGACATTGTGCTTCGTCTTCGCCTTCGTCCGGTTCTCGTCGAAGAGCACCTTGCGGAATATGACGCTCTCGCCGAAGGTGTGTGTGCATTCATAGACTGCTGCGGTACGCGCGTCACTGACTACGGGCACATCGATAGGTCTACACTTGGCTGTGCGGTCTCTTCGCCGCACTAGGGTCTGTGACATTTGGATACGACCTGGGTATAATCGCCTCCATCCTGGTGAGTAGTGAAGATCACTGTTTAGTATGTCCTCTTGACGTTGACGCGCGTAGCCCGCCGAGGACTTCATTGCGACCACAGGGAACCCCGATGCTACAGCCCAAGGTCTGATAGTAGGATGTCTTCTTCTGGGTGCATTCGCATCGTGAGTTATCATCCTCCCAAGCCGTCGTCTTGTTCACTCATGTGCTACAGAAATATCTATGTTGGAGACCTCGCGGACATGGTGGGCCGGCGAGTTGCAATTCTCGCGGGCTGCATCGTCTTCCTTCTCGGAGGCGGAATCCAAGCAGGCGCGCAGAATATCCACTACATGTACGGCGGACGGTTTCTCGCAGGTATGGGGATCGGTATGCTTGCTATGCTCGCGCCCTTGTATCAAGCCGAGATCGCGCATCCGAGTATCCGTGGGCGTTTGACGACGCTGCAGCAATTCATGCTCGGCATCGGCGCACTCATCGCGTCCTTCATTGGGTATGGATGCTACCATGGTCTGACAGGCCCAGCCCAGTGGAGGGTACCTCTGGGTATGTCATCTGATAGCATGATTTCCGAGACCTGGTGCTCACTTTCTAGTCTAGCGATCCAGTTGCTCCGTGAGTCACTGACGAGAGTGCTTTCGATGCAATTTATGACGTGACCCTTAGCTGCTATCCCACTCGCATTCTTCATTCTGTAAGTCTGCCGATCATAACATGCGAGACAGTGTGCTGATCTGCAGTTAGCCTCCTTCCGGAGAGTCCACGGTACCTCGCAATGAAGGACCGTAATGAGGAGGCACTACGTGTCCTCGCGCGGCTCCATGCACACGGGAACGTCCACGACCCCTTCGTCGTCAGCGAGCACAAGGAAATCCTTGCGCAGGTCCAAATCGAGCGCCTAGAGACCCGCGATGCATGGGCACAATTGTTCCTGGTCAAAAGCAACTTTCGGCGGCTTCTTCTCGGAGTCGCCATCCAATTTAGGTGCATTTCTAACCTCACTGCTTGGGCGAAGCACACATCGACGTCTCGATTATTTCGCAGTATCCAATTGACTGGTGTCAGTGTCATCCAGTACTACGCGCCGCTCATCTTCGAGAGCATCGGCATCGACACGTCGACGACCCTCGGGCTGCAGTCGGGGAACTCCGTCATCGCGCTCATCGGCGAGGCGTGCTGTATCTGGTTTATCGACCGTCTTGGCCGTCGTGGTCCGTTCATCTGGGGCAACGCTTTGTCTGGGCTTACGTTCGTGGTTGGCACGATCATCATCGCCATCTACCCCGCGTCCACGAACAACCACAATGCAGCCAGAGCGTTCGTGGCGATGACGTGGCTGGTGAGTTGCGTTTCAAAGCATTGGCTCGGACGAGGCATTGACAAATATTACAGTTTAATTTGGTCTTCTCGTCGTGCTTGGGTCCTCTGTCATGGGCTGTATGTATCTTCGGTTCCCCAATGCCATGCTGAGAGCTGAGAGCTGACGTGGGGCCTACAGATCCCAGTCGAGATGTTCAACAGCGCGACGCGCGCCAGGGCCACTGCTATCACGTCGTCTGCGGCTTGGATCTCAAACTGTACGTCTCCTACACCCTCTCACCATCCCCCGTCCGACTCTGCATTTGTATTGACCTATCCGCCCAGTCATGATCGCGCAGGTGTCACCTATCGCGTTCGACCGGGTTGGCTGGAAGTACTACATCGTATTCGCAATCTGCGGGTTCTCAAACGCTCTCTTCTTCTGGGTACACCTCCTTTGATTGCATCTCTCCTGAACCTCGTGTTCACGTCCCATCCTTCCAGGCATTCCTCCCGGAGACAAAGGGTATCCCCCTTGAAGAGCTCGACGCGTACTTCGAGAGTGTGCCGGTGTTCGTTCCGGGCTCGCAGGTACGCGCTCCCCAAGACGCAAATCAGCGCGAAGAGGAGCTCCGCCAGGGCAAGATCATGGTTCCCGAGCGCGCCGAGTCGGATATTATCGACGAGAAAGAGAAGGGCACGATCGAGCATGTCGCATGAGGGCATTCGTTGGGGCAACTTACCTGTGGCGACGCATAGGTAGGCAGGCCGTGTCACTCGGCCTTCGGCGGTGTAACAGTATGTAGTGATACTTTCATGACCTCGTACGTTCACTGTATCAACAATAGCATCCTGGAGCGAGGAGTTGGCGTGGTATGCACCACCATCGACCTTTTTGCCGCCACTTCTCATAAACGCGAACGCGACCACGTGAGCAAGACGCGACTGCCCCACCGCGTCGCCAAGATAGACGGCGAGGTTGGCTGTCCGCGTGCTTTCGAGCAAGTGCGGTCGAGCAAGTGCGGACCTCCTCACCGTGCACAGACGAATTCTGTCGACCCTGTGGAAAGTATGTGTCGTCATCGACGCCGCCTGTATGGGGAGCTTCGCCCTGGAATTATCACAGCTGGCCGAGCGGAATGCGAGCGCTGCTTGGTGCCCGCTGAAGGCTGCTCTCATGGATTTGAGGAGCCTCTCGTGGGTGGAGGTCATCGTCGGGGAACGCGGTCGCAGACTCGACGGTCAGCAGCGCACTGCTGTTCGCCGTCTCGTGGAAGCGGGCCTGTTGGATTTGCTAGTCTCGCACGCTGGGGAAACCGACTTCCTCCACTGCGGCTGTCGTAGTTTCTAAAGGTGTCCCGGGACGATGACGGAACCGTCTGGGTATGTGTCCTTGTCAGACTCTCAGTCGTTGTGTTTCGGCTAATCTGGATTCTACAGAGGTGTCAAGAACTAGGCTTTGAGTTGTGCAGAGCGGCTGGGGCCATTGGAGACGGCACCGAAATACCGCTGGTGTGGCACTCCATGAATGCGGAGGTGTGTAGTGCAGTTCTAGTAGCACGGACCCGTATGTGCTCCTCGGAGCGGATGGTCTCATTGATCATTCCTGGCAGGCTGTCAGGATGAGACATTCATCATTCTCGGGTCCTTGTCCGCAATGTGCCAGTACTAGTGATTGGATTCGGACAGCCGCCGCGCTCAAATAGCCATCAAATACTTGCTGTCAGCCTGTAGCGTCCACCGTCGGACCTCCACGCAAGTCCCCCGATGCATTTCACTCGGTTCGTCGTCAGCGCTGTGGTCGCGCTTGCTCCCGGTGCACTGGCCGCCCCCTCTGGGGTCAACGGTGCAGCCAAAGCTCACTCCGCTATTATTGCTTTCGGGGACTCCTTCTCGGACAATGGTTTGTCCCTCGTGTACATGTCTGTCATACGCCATGACGCCTCTCTTACAGGAAACGGCGCATGGGTTATCACCAACCATACATGGCCAGCAGATCCCCATTAGTGAGTCTTGGCGCGTTCTGTACTTGTGCGACCTCATATTGACGGCCTGGCAATTCGACAGTGCTGGAGGTCGCTTCTCGAACGGACCAGTCTGGATCGAATACGTTGCGGGGAACATGTCCATCCCGTTGGTGGACTACGCAATCGGCGGAGGTACGAGAACTCCCGCAATTAGCAGACCACCAACACTGACGACACTCCGTCCCTCTAGCGACCACTTCCAATGCGCTTGTCCAAGGCTACACAGGACCCGGGTCGACTGTTCCCGTCCCCTCCGTCGACCAACAGGTCACAGACTTTCTCAAGGACCCGCCATCAAACGTGTCGCTCGCAAACCCGCTCTTCGTCCTCTTTGGCGGCGTCAACGACCCCCTCTTCGACCTCAACGTGACCGCGGCGCAGTCCTTCCACGAGCTCATGAGGTCCAAGGCCGCCCTGGCATCTGCCTACCCCAGCGCACACATCCTCCTTCTCTCGTATCCCGACCTGTCGCGCATCCCATACGACTTCTACACGGACGCGCAGACGAAGCTCAAGCTTCGGGCGTTCAGTTACGACCTCGCAGGGCTTCTTCGCCATGCACAGCTCCGGGACAAGGATCTGATGTATGTCGACCTGATCCCGCTGTTCGCGAACTTTGAGTATTATGAGATGCCGACTGCTTACGGCTTCGCGCCGCTCGGGACCTATGGGAGCTGTTTGACGGGGGCGTATACGGAAACGGAAAGCGTGACGGTGTGCGGCAACCCGGACGAGATGGTTTTTTGGGACGAGTACCAGTGAGTGTTAGTTCTTCGATGGCCTTGTTGAGTAAAACTGACTGAGTGGGGACGTCGCGGCAACTAGCCCGACAACGCATGCGCATTCATGGATCGCGCACCTCGTCCTGGTTTCTCTTGGTTATCGTTGAGGCGCTGTCATCAATGGGTTCCGTGCAGTCGAATTTCGCGAATCATTAATCTCGTAGATTCGCAAATGAACAATGAGGGGTGACGGTGACGGCCATGAAAGAGACCAATGGGATTCTGGTCTGACGACAGACTGGACGTGCAACACGAAGGATGGGAGGGTGAGACTTAGCGTCCCAGGGCCATCTCCACCTCGAGGATTCCGCGAGAATACAAGTTTGGCACGTGCTTGATCATCTCCGCTAGCACAGACTTGGGTGTTGTTCGGCCGCGCATCACGGTGAACCGCACGAGCTGCAATGTACTGAAGTTGTCTCGGGCTAGGACGACATTTGCTTGGTCCGAATCCACAAGCAGAAGGTCACTGACCACGTTGCGGATGTAGAGGCGTCGGAGAGGGAAGTGGGTATCCCGTAGCATGAGCACGAGCGTCGACCAGAAACTGATAGCCTGGACTTGCACAGGCTGGGTTTCGTTGTATGATGGCGCTGGGAGGGCGTCTGCATAGATGAAGAGGGCGTGGACATTCGGAAACATTGCCAAGGAGAAGTTCCCTACGGACAGAAGGGTCAGTGTCGTATAGTACAAGGCCAAAGAGCACACGAACTAGCCATGGTCACTTTCAACGTAGTCAGATACATATACGAGCCGAGGGTCGTCAAATCGTCGAGCATGTCTGAACGCAACACGATTGCAGATGTGTTACGGTATGACTCCCTTGACTCGTGGGCGAAAAGCAACAGGTGAGAGATGGAATTCCGTGAGCAGGTCTGGCAGAGCCACCGCAACAGCGGGTCGACGACGGTGTCTGTAGCGGTGAAATAGACAGACAATCGGTGCAGAGCTGGACTCTTGTGCGCTTGAGAAATTGTCGGGACGAGAGGAGATACATGTGGCCATGTGACATGGAAGAGCGAAAGGTCTTGGAGTGATGTGGCGGCTGCGAGAGCCCGCCGGAGGAAGTGGAAGGATGGTAGGCAGCAGTCGCGCAACGACAATCTCCGGAGTTGGCCGAAGGTGGAGAGCAACAACGGTTCATTTGCACGAGGATGATGCTTGCTCCAGTCAATATTGCCGAGAGTCAGGGTGCGTAAACTGGGAAGATGGCCAGCTATGTCATAGAATAGCCGGTGAGAGTAGGCGGCGTTCGGATGGTCCGGGTATGTTCTGAAAATGCGCGTGGACGCGAGGTACGTCCTGAACTTGTCTGAGTGGATGACCCGTTTCACGAAAAGATCATACGATTCCGGGCTTTGAATTGCAATTTCCTCGAAGAGGATGGTCCTGCTTGCAGGAGCCCAGCTTCGGCAAACGAGCATGCAGCTGCACAATGTGCCCGGATCATCCACGTAGCTGATGATGATGTCCGTGACCTCTGCAGGCAGACTCACGGGCCTCGCTACGACAGAAAAATCAGCACTGATCCAGACTATAGACACAGTACGCGAGCGTACCTGTAGCCATTGAGCCTGAGCCCCCGCCGCGCTGTGAATAACGTCGCGCATTATGCTGGTCAGCAGTGTCCGAGAGATCCATGTCGGCTCAGGAGGGCGGTGAAGCTAGAGGAGCTAACAGGGTAATTCTGTGAAGGTCGACGTCCTGGTGATGGTGTCCATGGATCAGGAACAGAACTGTCAACGATGCTGCCACAATCCTGTGCAGTACACTTCAGTCAGTTCCACCGGAAGGCATGAGATACAGACAACACCAATGCGAAAATCCACATAAATCAGGACTCGGATGCACGACGATAAAGTCATTCACATCAGCGGCCTATGTGCACGACACTCTCCGATTCATAGAATATGCAGAAAATCAGCCTGACTCGCCGGAAGTCGACGTTACGTGCATAGATACCCGAAGAGGATACACACGCATCCGTAGCAGCTGTCATAACAACCTTGCCTTGAAACCATGATTCTTTGCAGAGTGGTCAGAGTGAAACAAGCAAGACAGTCGAGGGGCTCGCTCGGAGGGAGCGTCATGACGGTCAGAGCTACAGTACATAGCGCTGCGAGCACGTGGCGGTTCGAACAGTGGCGCCCACTCCGCACAGTGCGCAGCGCAACTTGGCGTACGTACTGTACCTTGACCTCTACCAGCCTCTACTTCCCTTCGTTGTGATTTCTAGATCAACAGGAACCTACCTGGAACATGCTTCTTGTATTGTCTCAACAAACAAGATGATTCAGCTATGTCGAGCAGAGGACGGAGTGATCATACAGTTGGACGTTTCGTTATGGGATTTGGAAAGGTGCGTACCACAGTGGAAGTTCAGCCGACACGAGGACATGCTCCGCAATGTACTCTGGTGTGGTACTGTGTACTTGGGGTTACGGAGGGCCGGGGGTGGGGGTGGGGGTGGGGTAGAGGTCCGCATGTGAGGGCCACTCGGGGACACACGGCGAATGGTCTCGCGTCATTCCCTTACTCAAGGCCTCCGTCTACCTGTGACATATGAGAGGATCCATGTCTAAGAGAATCCGGATATCTCGCTGTAGAGCTCGTTGACCCCATATGAACGCCTCGATGTATGGGTGAGAACGGTGTGCTGACCCCTCGATGCCTCTAGTCTAGATAGCTTGGAACACTTCATATACGAGAGGACCGGCGTACCTCCCGATGCAGTCTGGGCATATCTTTCTGACGGAAGACCACTCAAGAATGACAACGTCCGTGAGCTTGCGGGACTCGAGGATCAGGTGCGGGTTGACCGGGCACGCGTTCAAGCAGCACTACTGACAGTAGAGCAGACAATATACGTCTTCAACAAGTCGTACCTCAGTTCTGACCCGGAAGAAGTCATTCACCACCTGCGCTGTGAACCCGAACTGCAACCTCCGGTGGAAGGTACGTCGTGTATAACACTTGTGCACTCGCCACCCATGCGCATGCGTTTGCGTCCCGCAGATGCGATTGCCTCGACACCCCCATTTCGGATATCTCAGCTTGCGAGTAGCTATGTCCAGACGGCTCTCACACACGTAGAATATATCAACCGCACGCTCACCTCCCTCCACTACCAACAACGCGCCGTCCAAATATCCTCTAGTGCTCTCGATCACCATATTCTGGCGACTACCGATACCTATGAAGGTATCGCAGCCATCGCCGAGCGCGAACTAGACAAGCAGGGGAAGCTCTTGGGAGGCCTCGACGCCGACCTGGAGATCGTCAGCCGCGTCAAAGTGCACAAGGAGTTCCTCAGTGTGTCCGTCAGGCGTGCCATGGAGGCTGGGGACAAGGGGCGCACGTTGGGCGATTACGTGAGCAAGGTCAAGATGCAGCAGGTTGCAGCAAGTTGTGTCAAGACGCACGAGGAGCTGAAGTCACGCTTCGAAATCGTGCGGGAAGCCATGGGGCGGCTCAGCCGGGGAAGCGATGAGGTTCGCCATGTGGTGAGCAATAGCAGGTGCGTGCCCCTCCTCTGACTTACGAAGACAGGACGTCAATAGACATCAGCTCGATAGATGATGGAGAGAACTGCGGACGGCGAACGCACGAACTCTGGGAGCAGATATCATCGCTCAACTCAAGTATCGACAGTAAGTCAGACGCCGTGCATTGCACAAGTTGTTCACATTTTCGTAGAACCCGGTGTGATGATCCCCGAGAAAGCGCTCCAGGGTACGCGCTTTTAAGTCTCATTTTGAAATCGACAGCCTGACCTTTGTCCAGAATTTCGTCAGTTGGACGACAGTCTTCGCGTCGAGGTCGAACGTATCACGGAGGTCAAGGTATGTCTGTCCTCCTTAATTCAACCACCACAACTCTTGAACACTCACAAATGTGCTCACAGAACGCGTACACGGAACAATGCATCTACGCCATCCGTCGCATCAGCGAACTGAACACAGACCTCGTGACGCTGCCTTCTGCGATGACCTCCCTGCAGACAAGCTTCAGGGCGAAGACTAGCTTCTCACATATCGCACGACTGCACAGTATGCTGTATGCATACGGGGCTACGGTCGTGGAGATCGTGCGGCGGAAGGAGTTTGGTACGCCCGACTAATGTACCCCTCGATGAGTTACTCATGCTTCTGGTAGCACGCTTCTTCTATCAGAGGGCTCAGAGTATCCTCGAAGTAATGGCCAAACTCTCGTACGCTTCCGCCGGCCTTGCGCCCTGTGGCACTTGCTGACATCGCTTTATCTCAGGTCTAACGAGCGCAAAAGGCGTCAAGCGTACAAGAACGAAGTGCAAGGAGAGCTCCCCTTCGAGGTCAAAGCGATGGACGACGCCGTGCCCAACATCGACTTCTCTCCTAGCGGCTCCAGCGATTCTCCGTACACGCTCGAACGTGTAGACATTGATGGTGAGTCGCTGACCATGTCCTGAGTAGTTCATCATCATCCTCACCCTTGCCAGACTTCCTTCACGTGCTTGAGGACCTTGAACGCTTCGCGAAAGAGGCGAACGATTCGGTCGCAGAAGCGTCTGTGCACGAAGCTCGGTCAAAGCTCGACAAGCTCATCGGGAAGATGGACACACTGGAGTCCGGATTCGATCGGATAGCGGAACGATCTCGTGCGTACTCTATTGCTACCTGCCCCTCGCTCTGCTAAATATTGTGCAGTATTGTCAACCTCGAGACTCCTCAGCCATCGACGGAGAGGTGTGTGCTCCATCGACTCTTCCGTTTGGGATGTACGTCAATGACATTCCACAGCCACTGAGGACGATCAAGCGTACGCGGAACTGCAGCTGCAGCTGCAAGACTTGCAGCAGCAGAGAGCCGAGGAGCAAGCTGCGGCCAAACAGAGTAGCTCGGCTCTGGAGGCTGAGATTGTCCAGCTTCGGCATTCCTTGCAGATGTCAGAAACAGCCCGTGGACAGCTGGAGCGCGACCTTCACGCGGCACGTGCGCAGCTGGAAAGCGAAGCACTGTCTCGACGAATACTGGAAGAGCGCAACACCGAGATGTCGCAGGAGGCCGACGCGAAGCGAGAGACTCTGGCTAGCGCGCTGGCTGAAGCGACCGAGCAGACGCGGTCGGCCGAAGTGCTTCGTCAGCGGCTGACACAAGTTCAGAGTGAATACGAGGAGATGAAGTCGCTCGAGGCTCGGAATGCGGCGAAGGTATCGACTCTATTGGAGGAGCAGGCCAAGACTTTGAAACGGCTGGAGGAGGCCCGAGCACGCGGCGAGGACCTTGAGGCGCAGATCCACGCAGCGCGGGGGAGAGCGACGATGTCAAGCGTGCGCTCCTGGAAGCGGGCAAGGAGAAGGATCGGCTGCTTCGTGCTCAGGCGTCGGAACACGACCGGCTCTTGCGGGACCATATAGCGGAGGCAGACGGGGACCGCGCCGTGCTCGAGCATCAGTTCTCAGAGCTCCGGGCTGCCCTCGAGGATACCGAACGTCGCCTGAAAGATGCTCTTGCCCAGGCAGAAATGGCAAACGCGGATGCAGTCGGCCTCCGCGAAGAGCTGCAACGGGTCGAACATGAGCTTAGGGATGCGCGGCGGGATGAGCGGGCCGTCCGGGACGACCTCCGTGCTACGCGGGCGTCTCAGGCCGACTTCGAGCACCGGCTTGAGCAGAGCGAGAGACTCGTTGCGCAGATGCTGGACGTCGCGCTCGCATTCCGCGATGCGCACGTAAAGGCTCTGTCGAATGTGCAGACGATGATCACTCACCCCGGGAATAGAGCATCGGCAGCCGCTAATCTCGCCGAATCAGCCCTTAGCCACTCCCGCCATACCATCGTCGCGCACTCAGGAGAACCTGCGCCCATCGACCCGTCAGACCCCGTTGCTGCGCTGGATGCGCTGCGTGCATTCGACCACGACCATTTCCTCGAATCCATTGGCAAAGCTGGCCAAACGATACGAAAGTGGCAGAAACAGTGCAAGGACTACCGGGAACGAGCCAAGGGTAAGATATCGTTCAGGAACTTCGCCAAGGGAGATTTGGCTCTCTTCCTCCCGACTCGCAACTCCATCTCCAAGCCCTGGGCGGCTTTCAACGGTGAGTCTCGGTGGAGGCGATCGATATTTCACTTCAGGCACTGACGTCCGATATTTCTCCATGGTCATCTCTTGCGCCACCACCCGTAGTATCTTTCCCACACTACTTTCTCCAGGCTACGGGTCATCTTGCGGAACAGCTGAAGACCCGCGAGTGGATTGTGGCAAGGATCACGTCCATCACCGAGCGCGTCGTCGATGCTAAGGTACGTCGGTAGAGCGTCTATCGCGTCACTTGGGACCAGCTAATTCTGGCCCGTCTTCTGGGTGTTTGTATACAGGATCCGAGCTCCAATCCGTACGGTCTGGGTGATGGGGTGAAGTATTACATGCTTGAGGTTGAGGACTGGACACAGCCGTCATACCCCTCCAAACGTCGGGAATCATCGAAGAAGGTTCCAACGGTCGAAGCACCCTTGGAGTCGGCCGGCCAGCTCCTTCCAGTCGCTGACACAGGCTCGATCCCGGCCGGGCCTCCAGAGCCGGAGGTTGAGGAGTCTTTCAGTGCCACACGTCCCCCGACGTCCCATCTATTCCCACGAACGCGAGCGGGGTCCTCGCCCACCGCAGGCCCGTCTTCTCTCTCACGGCTTCTTGCTCAGGCTGGTCCTTCCGAGCCCCCCGCCTCATCTTCTCTTGGCTTGGTGTCGGCCGACGTCGGGGATGACGCTCCTCACATACACACGGCTGCGCCTCTCAAAGGTGATAGTCCGAGGGCGTCCCGAAGTGTGTCTCCGACCGTCCCTCTCCCGCCTCTGGCATCCGTTCCGTCACCGCCTCCATCACACTCACAGTCTCCCCCGTCCCCGACGACGCGTCCTATCCCGGGTCCCTCTACAGTCTCCGGGTCTCACCCTGTCAACACCCATGCACCATCACTGCCTTCACCTCTACGTCCCGGATCGCGGGCCTCACGCGGCTCGACCTCGTCGCGTTTCTCGGCCGCACGAATACCGTTCGGAGGTGTCCCGACTGCGGCGACGGCGAAGGCCATGCCGACCACTGCCATCTCTGAACAGGCCATCTCCACGCTGTCAACAACGCCATCCTCTGGAACCGGTTCTGGCTCTGGTTCTGGGTCCGGTTCGAGCGACACTGTGGCCGTCGGTATACCCGGCGCTCTGAGCAATTCCAGCATTCCGTCTCCGGAAGGCTCTCCCACGATGGGTATGAGCCATCTGCTATCGCAGACGCACCGGCGGCGGACGACGTCGTACCACCTCCCTACCGCTCGCAGTTCCACTGTCGGGCTGTCCACCCCAACTACGAGCGCGTCGGCGTCGAGTCCGCTTGCGACTGGTACCGGGGCTGGAGCCGGGATCGGGGCGACGGCGAGCAGCCGGCTTGCTAGTCTGGCGAGCAGCTGGGGGGTTTCGTTCGGCCGCAAGAAGGGGAAGGAGCTCGCGGAAGCCGAGGGCGGTGGGCGCGCGCCTGGGACGTCCAGTCCGATACCGGAGTCGCCTACGCGGAGTTCGGACTGATTCCTGTGTTTTGCATCTCGTCTCATCGTGTTCTCGTCTACGCTCTCTGCTTGCCGTGTGTACACCTTCGTTTGCTGCTGTCATCATCTTTGCTATTGTGGACGTATTATACATACATCTTGCTTCAGACTTCCGTTTGACATTATTAACATCACTGAACTTCTCGGTAGATGCTGCCTCACAAGTACTGGCCCCCTCTCATTGGCTTAATATCATTCAGTTCGAGCAGACTGCATGCGTGCTTACATGCCGCTGCGTCTAGTCCGGGTTCGTAGAGTATCATCTTCGATTCCCATGAGGACATTTTCACTTCTTGGCGAGGATCAGACGAGGGGCCCGTGACTCGTTCTTCAATGATCGATTGAGCGTCGAGGACAGTACGGGAAAGGCTCACATGGGTTTACGTTTCGTGCGCGCGGTTTCTCCGGTTGTGGGTCCGCCACCTGTCAGAAAGCCCCCGAGGTTGTCCGCGAGCGGAGTGGCTGCGACCACATCCCCTGTGTTGCGAACGAAGCTGTAGTCCAGAGTGATAAGTGCGCAGGACGTCCGTCGAGGCGTCACGGGGAGGGCGGGTGGATTCTCCGTGCGGAGTCGGGGCGGCCATCGCTCGGAACATGTTCGACGCTGTTGAATGGATGTAACAACTAGAGGAAGCATAATTGGGCGATGAGTATATGATGACGTATGTTCTGTCGAAACAACAGACGTCGGTGCCATGCATAGGGAGGGGCTTCGGGAGCTCTGCGAGCGGCCGCCTGGCAATACAACACGGCCATGGCTATGCTTGGCTATGGAGTCGGCGCACATCAGCCGTTTGCTGTGGTAAGATGTGACCGTATGCGTTGACCATTCAGGGGATGCAGGAGCTGCGGTGACCCATCTGACCGGGACGAAGGTAATTTTGGTCTCAGAGTCTCAATCTCCAGAGCCTTATCGTCAGGTTGGTCGTGGGTGGACTTGGGGCGGCTGAGAGGTTATGGACCGGTTTGACTATGTAGCTACGTACATACTTGCACACTGCAGCATTGTGGGGAAGGTAAGAAAAGCTTTCGATTGAGTCAAGTTCCGCAGAGCTCCCCACGGGGACAAAAACATTCATGCTGGTGGGCCTCGGACGCGGGATCATTCTTCTTGTCCGTATTTGGTTGGACGGTCTGATGCTGTGCATCGCCGCCCGACGCTCCCTGTCTCCCGCCCCCATGATCTTCTCCGTACATCCTCCGCCAATGTGTGTCGTCGCGCTGGCCCTGCTTCTTCGCAGCTTGCGGTGACTGGGTTGGTCTACCAGCGCAGGCTGGGCCGGAAAGACAGAGACAGGTCTAGGTCAATCACAAGCCCGCCTCGCCTGGGCGGTAGTTGCTGGGAAAGAACCCTCCAGGGCGCATGTTCGCAGGCCATGCATGACATTGCTTGTTCCTGAGGCTCGGACACTCCTCCAGAACTCATCTTGGCAAGTGCTTAAACCCTATCAGCTCTACGAGAACATAGCAATATACGGTGCCTGTTCGTAGACAAGGCCAGTGAGGCCGCGAGATGCAGGTTCGGAGATGAGGCAGAGGCAGATGTGGTGGTGCAAGCATGAGCCGAGAGTTTGTGGCTGCGTGTGTGAGCGTGCCTGGCCAGATCTCGCCTACCTCGCCGGCCAATGAGATCCGCGATTCGGATGCGGGGCAATCAAGCCCACGGGGAAACTGGAGAATCTCTGGAGAAACCACCGACGTCGAACGTCCCGGCGGTCACCTGGCCACTCCTTCCCCGTGTTCGCATCTCAACTGGTATAAAACCTCCACGCTCGTTACTTCTTTTCTTCCAGCTTCTCCCAGCTCGTCCCTCTTCCCGACATCAAGTCTATCTTGCCACCTCATCATGGCCGTCGGTGCCGTTGCTACCGGTGCAGGCTCCAGCGAGGGCTTCATGCACCTTGTGGACCCTACCAGGAAGTGGTATAACAACCGGAGGTGCGTCCTTGGCTTCCTTCTCTGCCGGGGACATCGAGAGCTCATCATATTGCCTCCGCAGGATCATCATTCTGAACGGATGGCTCGTTCTTCTGTACGCTCTTGACTGTCAATGACCGTCATCCGCAGCTGACCATAGCGTGCGTCCAGGCTCATCACGTCTTCAACGAACGGTTTCGACGGCAGCTTGATGAACAGTCTGCAATCTATGGACCAGTGGAAGAACTTCTTCAACAACCCGCAGGGCGGCACCCTCGGATTGTTGAACGCAATCCAGGTGAGCAAGAACACTCTACTCAATGCACCTACTTGCAGAGCGGGAGCTCATCCGTACACAAGAACATTGGTTCCCTCGCCGGCTATCCCTTCGCGCCTTACCTGTCCGACGGTATCGGACGTCGGCCGTCCATCTGGCTCGGTGCTGTCTGCATGTTGGCAGGAGCCGCCCTCCAGACCGCTTGCCAGAACATCAACCAATTCATTGGCGCTCGGTACGTGCCTGTTCGGATCCTGACACCGCGTTCGATGCTGATACTCCATTGAAGTTTCCTTCTTGGTTTCGGGTTGAGTATCGCGTGTGAGTACCCCCACTCCATGTGACGCGGACCTTACTCATGAGGCCATCTTATTATAGCGAACGCCGCGCCCATGCTGGTTACGGAGGTTGCGTATCCTGTCTACCGGCCCCAGCTGAGCTCCCTCTACAACACCCTCTGGTACTCGGGTAACATTGTGTACGCCACCAGTTACCATTCCGTAGGCCGAGTACTCGTGCTGACATGAATGATTCCATAGCGCATCCTGGTCGTCCTTCGGCACTGCGAGGATCCATAGCGATTGGGCATGGCGCATTCCATCCGTCCTCCAGGCCATCCCGTCTTTCCTCCAGTTCTTCCTCATTTGGTTCGTACCCGAATCCCCCGTTACCTCGTGAGCAAGGGCAAGGAGGCCCAGGCTCTTCGCACGCTTGCGTACTACCATGCGGACGGTGACGATACGGATCCCCTCGTCCTGTACGAGTTCGAGGAGATTAAGACCGCTATTAAGTTGGATCAGGAAGGTGAGCACACTGTCCCGTCGCTTCTTGATCAAACAAGCTAACGGGTAGCAATCCGTGAACAGCCAAGAAGAACGTCGGCTGGAAGGCCCTCTTCGCCACGAAGGGCAACCGCAAGCGGATGGGCATCATCATCGCCATCGCCTGGTTCTCGCAATGGTCTGGCAACGGTCTCGTGTCGTACTACCTCAACCAGGTGTTCGACACTATCGGCATAACCGACACGGACATCCAGCTCCTCATCACCGGTATTCTCGCCATCTGGAACCTGTTCTGGGCCGTCTTCGCCTCCTTCCAAGTCGACCGCTGGGGCCGTCGGTTCCTCTTCCTCACCTCGGCCGCCGGCATGACCCTCTTCTTCACGCTCCAGACGATCTGCTCCGCTGAGTACGCCATGCACAATACGCCGTCGGCAGCACACGCTGTCATCGCCTTCATCTTCCTCTTCTACGCGTTCTACGAGTGAGTACCTTCTCCCGTGCATCGCCATCAAATGTTGACTGACGCATCCACGCAGTCTCGCATTCACACCGCTCATCGTGTCGTACACGCTCGAGATTCTGCCGTACTCGCTCCGTGCGAAGGGCTTCAACGTGTTCAACTTCACGATCTCGGTCGCGCTGATCTTCAATCAGTACGTCAACCCGATCGCGCTCAAGAAGATCGGCTGGAAGTACTACGTGCGTGTCTCTCGAGTCTTGGCGAGCTTCGGGTGCTGACGACGATCCCTTCCGTCCTCTTTCCGTGTGCGCTTGTAGATCGTGTACTGCTGCTTCCTCGCGTTCGAAACCGTCTTCCTGTACTTCTTCGTCGTCGAGACGCAGAACCGGACGCTCGAGGAGACCGCCGCGCTCTTCGACGGCGACGACCTGGACAAACTCCACCAGGCCGGGCACCAGGCCGCGGAGATCCGCCACGAGGATTACGACGAAAAGAGCTCGGATCCGGGCGTCAAGGTCTAAGCCCTGTCGACCCTTTCCCCGACTCCTTTTCCTCCCTCTCCCCTCCTCTCCTCATCATCCTCTCGCGGGTCTCCGTCATCATTATGTCTCATTTACGGTACGGCCGCGGCCGCGGACCAACGGGCGAAAGGTGCGGACGCGGGATGCGCACATGTAACGATAGCTAGTCGTCGGGCGTGGGCTGCTGCTCTTTCATATCTTCGCGCTGTGATTTCTTCTCGCTTCGGAGCTTCCTATTGCTTTTATGTCTGTGTATACTACTTATGACCGCGCACGATCCATTATACGCACCAGCCTCCGCCCCTTCCCCTTCCCCTTCCCTCCCCCTCTCTCCCCTCCTCTCCCCTCCTCTCCTCGCAGACGCACACGCCTCACACTCATAGTCGCATTCGCCTCACTATCAGTACCTGCATTGCCACGGCGCGAGATGTACATCACGAATTACCTCTACCTGCTCCTCGAACATAGTCCGGCCTACGATACTAGTTCTCAATATCAATCTCACATCTCAAAACTCCACAACAGGCTGGTCCGGTGGCTTGCGGGCCGCTTCCGGATGGGAGATGGCACAAGGTGTCCAGTGTGACTTACGCCGCTCGTCTTCGGGTCTGACAGTGGCCACTGACACTCCTCTCTCGTCGCCACAAGACGCGTGTGGTCCAAGACCTTGACGACCGGTACCAACCTCGGGCGCACTATGTCCGCCGCTCGCCTCCACAGTGGCCTCTGAGAGATGATCACCGCCCAAGCACGCTACATAGTATCGCTGCGCGCCCAATGCCCATGGCTGGACCCCATTCTAGTCGCCGCGGGTCAGCTCCAAAACTTCTGCGGCGTGAGAGGGAGGGGAAGCAATGGCAGATTGGAGCCTGGAGGTGGCACCGCGCGAGTACGTACTTTGTGTGAATCTGATAGCTATGTATTCGTATGTAGCTTCCATGCAGTTCCATACCCGCGTCGCTGCAGCTTGAGCGGCGTTCGTGTGAAATGGCGGACTTGGCGCGAGGGACAAGCTACCGAGTGCATGTGCACCAGCGCGTTAGGGGACTGCTACTACTGGAACGTACGGTGCTGAGTCGGCGACGGTCAGCAGGGCGGTTTAACCCCACCCGAAGGGACCGGGCCGGGCCGTTTGTGTGTTTGGAATTCGGGAATGCAGACAGTGGCGCCCAGCGTTGAGTAGAGTTTGTGAATGGGCCTGACTCACTGGGGCTGCATGATCTACGCTCTGGTCGCAGGTTCGGCATAGTACGACGATCTTGCAGCGGAGGGAGTTGTGCGGCAGAAGGAAGGAGGGAGCGGTTGGGATCGTCTGCGGCACTCGATTTGAATGTTGAAGCTGGGGTAGAGCCTACGTCTGAGCCGGTCGACTCTCTAGTTGTCTCCCCGACGGGCCTGTTGACGTGGGGAAAGGACGGCCCAAGAACTCCCCAGGCCCAAATGCTCGCAATCCCTCGCATAAATTACACGAGCAGCAGACGTACGGCCAAGACCGTTACTTATATCGGATTGTCAATGTCAGATTGAAGTTCAACAGAGATGGACTTGCCGAATCCCTGCAATTCTTCCGCGGCGCGATACGCACTGTATGTGCTTCCGACACTCACTCGGTGCGGAGTAAGTGCCCAGCTCATATCGTCCTCGAAGACGTACGCGGGTATCGGCACGAGAAGTGCTTGTCGACTCTCAGTCTGTGTATGGCATGACACAATGACATGTGCCTGGGAGAGCAGTCTTTCTGAGACTCTATGACGCGGCGATAGCACACTCACTGAGTACTTACTCGAGCGACGATCTTTTTACGGACGCAGATAGCACGTACGTACGTACCCGAGGACTGAACGTTGAACACTAGATCCTGAGCGACAGGAGCGTCGAATGTAAGTATACATACCCGCCAGTACGTGGGCCTGGGGATGTGCAGGTCCGAGTCGGAGCGCTCAAAGCGTCAGGACTCAGTATAATGTATGTAGACCGGGGGCGTATACGTATCTGCAGGGGCGCAGACAGAGGTTCCAGATATCGGTGTCAGTACGCACGTACGCAGGGTATGTATGTATGTCGTCCGTGGGCCGTTCGGTCGCACGCCTGTCGTTCGCGGGCCTCCTGTATTTCAGTGTCGATACCAGGATGCTCGATGAATGGTGGTCGAAACGAGGAGCTCGAGCATCAGCGTAAGTACTTTCACCGTCAGATTGAGAGCTTCACCGTACTACATGCGGCGGGAGGGAGTACTTACTACTTACTTAGTACTGCTGCTAGTGGGTAGACGCCATGAACGTACCGGAGTCTGAGTGCTCTCGTACCCATCCGTAGTACTAGTAGAATCGCGATGCAGTCAGTGGTCGGGGTGCGATCCGGGTACGAGACCAAGTTTGAGAGCTCCGCTCACTCGGTATCCCGGTATGGCGGATGCATCCATAGCAACTTGACGCAGTGGAAGCGTGCAGGGCTCATACTGCCATGTGCTATGATACCCTGAAGTCCCTAGATCGAAACTAGGAGTTGCTATTCGAAATAACTGCCTGTATTTTTTCGCCATGCTACGCCTGCGCTCTCACCCACCGGAAAGGTTCGACATGAGCGTGACTTTGACCTTAGATTTTTGGCACTGTACTAGTAGTGGCACGTACGCCGCTACGAGTATTAACCTGAACTGCTCTCAGCGCTAGTGTGAATGCTCCCCTCCCGCGAGTGCGCGCTTACGAGGGTTCTACCCTTGCCTTTTGATTTCACTTCCGTCAACTTGAACGTTTGCAAGCGCAAGGATGAATACACCGCAAGTGCGGAGCATGGCAAGTTCACCGACCTAGGAGCTTTACGCGCAAGCTCAGCTGAGTTGGTCTTGGGCTAGATGCTGGGCTGGGGTGGCCTGGTTGCAGCCGCAGGAGTGAGCTTGTACTTTGCAAAGAGGACTATCAACGAAAGGAGACTACGTGCGTGTGTTTCTTTCTGTCTGTGCACCATGACGTGATGCGTCAACTTGATGCGTTCCCCGACGCGACACAGGGAGCGCGAGGATCGAGCAGCAGGAGACTTCGGGGGCCGCGGCGGCGCAAAGCTTTACGTCTGGTGCATCGACGGGTGTGGACGCAAGATCTGGAACTGCATGATATGTCGGACACGAACGCAACGTCGTCCCCTCTTCTGTCTTGCTTTCCGTACTTCTCGGGCACCTGCGACCGCACTTTATGAGCTCCAGACGACGACAGCTCTGGCGTGTCCCTGGACTAATGACATTGTCTGTTTCTTTCATGTCGAGACTCGCGCATGCTCGCACAGCGCGGACATTGCGCCCAACCGCGCGCAGCTCGGGCACCGGCAACTCGGGAAGCTGGCGGGGAGCGGAGGTCGTCGAGAGAAGCTTCGACCAAGAAGGCAAGTCCATCAAGAGAAGGTCGATGGCCCGGGTCCGCACAGTGGTGGGCGGGGATGATCGACAGCCCATGACAGACCCTTCGCCTGTGACGGGTTCCTGCACATCGACAGATCCCTTCACTTCAGCCACCCCAGCTTCCTCACACTTCATCGCGGTTTTTCCACAGACGACTACCTCGACCTGCCCGACGTCGTCAGTGCCGTCCCGCTCACCGTCTCCCCCGACCTGCTGACCTTTTGCATCGCCCAGAGTCGATGAAGGCACGTCGCTGGAACCTCATGAAGATGTCGGCCGAGGGGGCTTTCACTGAACAGCGCCTCGCGCTCCCTGCTACCCGCGACTCAGCTGGCTGTATGCGCCCTGTCACGCGCTCTCAGACGAAGTCAAGATCGTCCTTGAAGCGCAAGGGCCCGTCCCAGGACACGCCGAAGACGGGGAGGCCCGCGAAGCTCGCGCGGACTGCGTCGACTTCGTCGGCCGCGTCCACCAAGCGCAACGTTCGCGAGCCGGCCATGGGTATCCCCACGGACGTTCCCCGCTCCATGCTCATGTCCTTCCGCGTCGACGCATCTCCCTTCCAGCTCTACGACGGCGAGCGTAAAATGACGGTGGACTCCGTCTCGCGCTCAAGCAGTCCACCTCGATTCCCTGCCACGGCTTCGCAGCCCATGTTCGACCATTCGTGGCAAGTCGCGCATGCCGAATCCTCGCACACGGCGGACGACGAGCAGTCGCATCAGGCTCCGGTTCCGGTCCCTATATGCGCACACCTGCAGCTCCCCGCATATCCGACCGCCGTTCCTTATCACTTGCGGCCGATGCTCCTTACTCCCCCGCCCTCCGCCCCGTCGCCTCGTGACGTTGGTTTGATGCTGCCCAACGTTCGGAATAACCGTCAACATGGAGATGAGAATCGATCACCAGCGGGCTTGACGACACTAGAGGACGCCGTCTCTCCCCTCAAGGTCGCTAGTCTGAGCATCGACCAACCTGTCGCGCCTCTGTGCTCCTCTATCGTCTCCTCACCCAACCGGCCGTCTAGGGCGGTTAGCGATGAGGCCAGCTTCAGTTGTCGACAACTGAGCCCTGTATATGCGCATCCCGTGCCTCTGGCTGTCATGTCGACTCACTCGCCTGTGTCCTCCATTGCCGCTCTACGTTCTGCAACGAGCTCGCCATCCATAGGTTGTGATCAGAGCGAACGGACGATTGTCGAGCCTATTCCACCGTCTTACCTTCCTGGTCAAACTCCGTATGCGACCCATCATATCTTGCCGCTGCATCCGGGGTATATGCTCTTCGGAGTCCCCTCGCCAGTCTACCCGTCTCTCATACCACCTCTCTCTCACCTCCCTCCCAATGGGAGTCATCCCACCGATCATTCGTTATCCACGCCAAACCACGTACCTCCTTACCTACCATATTCACCAATTCATCCGGGCGCCCATCCAGGAGCTTTCGTACCTGCTCATACTTTCGACACGCATACTCCGTCCCCTCATCTGCAAGGCGTCCCCCTGTCCGTCTCCGGACATGATAGTATGCGTGGCCAACCGGCCTTCATGCCCCACTTCGCGCCTCCAGGTACCGCCACTCCATGGTGCGCTATGTTTGACTCGCTCAAGGGAGGCAGCAAGCGACTCGGAGGTTCTTCGAAGCAGAAGAAGCGCACCGCTGATCTTCCGCCTACCTCGGACGCCTCCTGTCCATCTGCCGCGTCTCCTTCCACATCAACCGAACCGACCGCGACTAAGGGTCCTATCGCTGGGGTCCATGCATGTCCCATGTGTCCGAGGACGTTCAGTCTCCCCAATAGCTTGGCTATTCATCTGAAGTGGCACTGGGGTGCGAGCAGTTTAGACTGGAAGAGAGGTGCGTCCGTTTATTGTCGTGCGTTCGCCAGATCGCTGACCAGTCTACCCTTCACCCGATAGGAATCAACATGCAAGGCAAGGGTCTCCAGAGGGCCTTCCGAGATGCAGAGAAGCGCAGAGAAGAGGTCGACAAGCTGCAGCTCGAGCTCGAGCAAGCATTTGCCGGAGAGTCAGACCCGGCGACCGCTGCCGAAGAGACCGGGGAGGGTGCAGCGCCTGCGTCGGAGCCGGAGTTCTCGTTCGACCCCATGTATGCGTTCGACATGCCCGTCATCGCGCAGTCGTCGCTCAGCAGTATCTTCGACTTCGCCTTCAGCACGGCCAATGCGTACGACGTGTTCGAAGAGAGCGCTGAGGATCAGACGTCCGCTCGGAGCTCGCAGATGCCCCACGCGTCCTCGTCTGCCTCGCCGACGCTGCTGTCCTCTGCGGCTGCGTCGTTTTCCGACTCGTCCGTGTATCATTCGGTGCCGCTCACGCCTGAGCTTGTCTCTGCGGACTCGGGGTCGTCGAACGCTGCGAGTGTTGGGTACGGCTCCCCGACGTGGTCGTACGCCCTGTTTGGTGGCGAGCTCGACGATATTGGTGCGAACGCGGACGCGGACGTTCGCATCGATGGCGAATTCGGCGTGGACATGGACGATCTCTTTGGGGGGTTCGATATTGGTGACATCGGTGGCGGCACCGACGGGCTCAACATCGGCGACGGCCTCGGCGTCGGTGAAGCGTTCAACATCGGCCAAAGGCTCGACGTCGGCAACGGGCCCAGCACCGGCGGCGACTCTGCCGCATACTCTTCCGAAACTCACCTCGAGGCGGAGGTTTTGAACTCGGTGCGTACCGCGCTCGCTTGAAGTCATTCCGTTCGCGCTGGCCTTGACATGCGGCTTTGTGCGTGGTAGGTTGGACGGCGGGTGTCTGACCACTGTGCTGCTTTCGTTTCCAGTGCTAGCGCGAGCCTTCGCCCCCGGTCGGACGTGCCGCATGCGCCCCGTCTGGGTCCGCTGCGACTTCCTCTGGGCATGTTTGACGATGAGGACGATGTGGAAGATTTGCACGCGGAAGAGGCCTTCTTTGGACAATGCGGCGGCGACGAGGGTGGTGCGGCGGCGTTGTTGTTGCAGTGCACCTCGTCGACAGTGGCGCTCGCTCCCCTGGACGACTTCGATTCTCTGCAGACTCTCCCCGGCCTTGACGCTTTCGACAGGCTGTCTCTGTTCTAGTTCTCTTCTGCGCTATACGTTATCGCCTATCTAATCTTTGCCGTATTCCGAGCACGCATGCATTTATAGCTATAGTACCCAGCCACCATATATAATCGAGCACACATAGAACGCTAGCTGCGATCTTCACTGTCAAGTCCCTCCCTGTATCATTATCCATCGCCATCTCCCACCCCGAGGTTCCTATGTGATCGTTGTAGCGTAACGTGCAGTCTTTCTGCAGCGACCGCGGGCATCCATGTACTTATCCTTATCCGCCCATCCTTGTAAGACGATGCCTGGGACACTCTTGTAGCATTCCTGTTCTCTCGCATCTCGAAACAATCACGCAGACACGTAGAGGAAGTGGTATCGATCCCAACAGAATGTATTGTATCAAACGTCCGTTGCACGTAGAGATAGAGATATACAGCTTTCGTATGTATGGAGACAGAGGTATCGCAATGCAATAGAGAGGGATAAAAACAAGATCTGAGAGCCATAGCGAGAGCGCAGACGTGGACACGTGGAAGAGCAGACAAACGGCAGAGGATCCGAAGTCGAAGTGCACGTACGTACCGAGCCCTCACCGGATGAAGAAGCTGTGGATGATGGCGAGGCCGCACGCGGCCGCGCACACGATGAACCCGAGCGGGTAGCCCGCGGGACCGTCCTGGACGCTCGTCGACCAGAGCTGCCATGACAGACGACAGTCAGTTAGCTTGGGTGTGCAGCTGCAGTGTGATGCGAAGGGCGTACCGTTCCGCCGATGATGGGGCCCGCGAAACGCGCGAGACTGACGATGCTCTGCGCGATGCCGTTTGCGTAGCCGACAAGGTGGGGCGGGGACACTGGAGGGATGCGAGGGAAAGAAGGAGGGGGTGCTCGCTTTCAGTGGCCTGTGCGAGGATGAGAGGAGGAGAGGAGGAGCGGACGCACTGTAGTTGAGCAGGACGGAGATGGCGGTATAACTGAACGTGCTTCCGCAGAATCGGACGGCCCTGTGGGGTGAGGTGCGATCGTTAGAACAACCGCGGGATTTGGACTCGTTAACCGACGACGTACGTGCTGAGGGCAAGAGCTGTGAGAGAATAGTACCGTCAGAACATGCACAGCAGGAGGACAAAGTTAGAGAGGAGACGAACCAGACATGAGGACAAGGTTCCCGTCGTCCTTGTCGCTGGCGAATACGCGGTAGAGGATGACGGTGAGGTAGGAGGGTATGAAGAGCATCGAGCCGAGTCGGAACATAGAGAGATGGGAGAATCGCCCTCGTGGAGGCCTGTCAACCAAATCAGCACAACGGCACCGAAAAGCAGACCACGATGAGTAGACGGTATGCGTACCCTATGTTGCTGTGCGGGAGAAGACAGTCAGTCTCATGAACCACGCCAAGACCAGAGTGCGACTCACGGGTATAGCACAAACTGGTACGCAATCTGCGCGAGACACATCAACGCGACTGGCAAAGTAGGGAATAGTCAGTCCTCGATCGAACCTCGTACCAAAGGCGGCGACATACTCAGTTGGGAGAAGTGGCCGGCATTCAGGTTCAGACCACCCGACGGATACTTCGAGACGAGATAGAGGTAGAACACCTGGTCGTGCGTCGTCGAATGGAGCGCAAGGCATCCATACTGGAAGATGATCGCCATAGGCAACTGGCTCCACAGCGACGGCTCCTTCTCTGCCGCCACCGCGGGGCTTGGCTCGCGCGACACACGCTGCTCCGCGATCGGCGCGAGCGCGTCCATCTCCTCCGCCTCCGCCTGCGCGAGAAGCTGCTGCGCCTCCAGGACCGCGGGAGGTGTGCGCACGCCGACGTGGGAGAAGATGGGCGGTACGACAGACGACGGCCGCCGCATCGGGAGCTCGTCGGCGTCTGCGCCTCCAGGTGCGAGCGACGTGGAGCCGCGGCGGAGGTTGGAGAAGCGACGTGCCGAGGACGGGCGTCGAGGAGACCCTCGGAAGGGGGATGGGTACAGATTGTTGCTCGTGGAGGGACGGACAGACGAAGGGACGGCGGCACTGCCTACAGTAGCCGAGGACGTGCGTCGGGAGAAGCGGTTGTTTCGGTGCGTCGGAGGTGTGCCGAACTCGTCCTCGTCCTCTTCGTCAGCAACAGCCTGCTCGTCGTCCTCGCCCACGGCCAGCTCGCCGTACTCATCGTCGCTCTCTTCGAACGGATCCTCGTTGTCCGCATTGATCGCCGCTGCGACCCAGAGGTCGGCGATGTTCGTCACAGCGTTCTCGTTTGCCATGAGCAACCGCTGCGCAAAGTTGAGGTCATTGCCGGTTGCCACGCTAGATGGGGCGCCCTCGTAGTTGCTCTCCCGCCTTCTGCGGAGCGACATCGCGTTGCTGCCACGACGACTGGCCATGCTAGCTGCGCTGGCGAGGCGATTGCGGTATGCTCCGCTGTAACCGTATGCCGAACCGTTACCTCTGCTGACGCGCGAGAACGTACGTGGCTTCGCGCCACGCGTGGGTGTCTCCACCAGCGGTACAGAGGCCTCGACTGGGTGTGACGGGCCGGGGGAAGTATCCACGAGCTCTGGAGAATGCTTCGTGAAGTAACCCGATACCTTCTTGCGCATCGACCCATAGAAGCTGCGTGCTTCTGGTTCTTCGAAATAAGGCGTCGACGGACGTGACTCTTCCTCAGGGATGCTAGTCAGCTTTTCGGGAGGTAGGCGAATGGCGCCTTCCCTGGGTCCGCAATCGGGCCCGAGGAAAAGTGACAGCACAGAACCTGTAGATCATTAAGCTATTGGACAGCGTTAATCTCGCACGAGAGCGTACCTGTGAAGGTGACAGATGCTGCGACGCAGCAGGGGAGCAAATATGGGTATTTGACGAAGAGTGGCATTTCGGCGAACACACTCGGCCACTTCTTTGCGGGATTCTCGACTAGGTCTCACGTCAACCTGATTGTATGCGCCCATTATGGACAGCGACACTCACATGTTCCTCCTACAATGGCTCCGGACACACCGCCAAAGCCCCAGCAGAACCTGCAATGCGTTAGTTGACAACCGCATCCGTCTCTGAATGGAGGACGCACCCAAGAATAGCATAGGCACGGCCTTCATTGCTGGGGTCCGTGATCGAAGCTACGCAACCTCTGGCAACTCCAATGGCACCAGCGAATACGCCCTGCATGAGGCGAATAGCGATGGCCTGCTGGATGGAGGTCGAGGTACCGAAAAGGCAGCACGTCACCGCGCTTCCCAGCAGGGAGATAGTAAGCACAACGCGTGGACCGTGCTTAGCCGCAACAGTCGCCTGAAGAGTGGGGTCAGTACATGGTGCATGATGAACGCATATCGCGAAGTTAGCATACCCATAGTAAAGACGTCAAGAATTGGGTGAGGAAGAACGTCGAAACTGGTATATCCAGTCAGTAGGGGGCACGGGCACAAGGTATACGATCGTGTGAAATACGCACCTAACAATCCTGTCCAGTACCCGACTTCAGACTCGTCGTGAAACTGGTCAAAGCCTGCGCGGGGTGCCACCGACTGTTCAGTGGCGGTATCGAGGTGTATATAGTCATCACTCACCTTCGACCATAAAAAGTAGAAACGGCGCCGATACGTTCGCCGACAGGAATTCCCCGAGCATCGTCTACAATCATGGCTCAGTTACGATCGATCCGGGACCTGGCGGATTGCGTACAATTGACAAGACAATCATAGAGAGGGCAGGGAGGGGTGTGGCATATGCTTCGCCCGGCGGCTGGAGCGCGCTGGGTATCGCGGGTCGGTCGGGTGTTGCTGTCGTGCCGCTCTCCTCGTCCCCGACCCCGTTCCGACTCCATCGACTCAGGATACTGGGCTTGCGCACCAAGCCAGAGAACGACACCCGCGCACTTGGTCGTCTTCCTCCACGGGAGACCTCGTCTTGTATTCCTGGCGCATCAGAGTCGACATCGAGCGCAGAGTCACCAGGACCAAAGACCCTTCGAGGAGGCATGATTGGACTCGCGTAATCGGCCAAGATAGCAGCAGTGGTTCGCCGCCAGCGTCGACGTTATGGCAAGCCGCCGTCGTCAGCAAAGAAGTGTTATGTCGTCGTGTTCACTGCAATCAGCAATATAATGCCAGTGGCCTGGGGAGGTGGTGGATGGTAATGGAGCTGTCCCAAGCTGAGTCGGAGGCGGAGGCCACTGACGCGAACGCGCCCAAGTGTGACGTGCACGTGATCATGTTCCCCCATTCGGCGTTCGCCGAGGCTCGAGCTCGCCGCACCAACGCAAGCTTTTCTGTCGAACCAAGTGGGTGGCCAAAGTTGAACCACCTTGCACTAACCATTGCTAGGTTCCTCTGGTGGGTTGTATTCACACAATTCGCAGATCACACATCAAGCGGCGAACTTGCGCGATGAGCAGCCCTCGGGAGCTGCGTGCGCGATTCACGGCATGCGTATGGTCCAGATCTTCGAGTGAGCAGTTGCTCATATAAGTAACCGGCTTATAACGGTAGTGAGAAAATTTGACCTCAGGTGCGGCCGGTACTGATGCATTGCTGCGTGATGTAGATGACCGTTGTGGCAAATACGACGAGAATGCCGCGGGAGCGTCCCTCGGACTTCCTCTTGACAGTCGCCATCTTTCCTGGTACAGCCTCGTAGGATGGGGCTAGCAGCGGCCTCTTCTTGCATACCCCCGAGAATTTCGCACCGTTGCCGTACCCATGTGCCCCATATCACAGGGCCGTCAAGGTCTCATTTTCGCTCATGAGTCATGTCAACTGCAGGACTAGTATGACAAAGTACGCATCACTCCTTACTCCCTTCCATTCGTATCTGGAGGGGACCCTGTCGTCGCACTACCTGCCTGACGATATCTTGCCGTTACATTCTCACAGGCAGCGGGATTATAGCTGCTGTATGCCCGTGGGTCCGTTACATTGTCAGCCCTAGCCCTTAGCCATCCAATGACGACCTCGCTACATAGTCGCTCTGCGACTCCTAATAATGCTGCGATCTTTCGCCGCCTTGATTCTCAGGGACATGTCTACTATTGTTGCTGTGGTGATGTTCTTAGGTAAGTTGCACGTCGTCATTTGCCCCTACGGGGTTTCCAAGGAACACACTCGGCCAAAACACGCGCTGATTCACCGTTACCGCAGGACAAGAGGAGATTTACTCCACTGTGGCTGCCTCCGGGTCGAGAACCGCGAATAACTTGTATGAGCAACAACCTCCCTCAGCCGCCAATTTTTCTGAGAGAAGCCACTTTCTACGATGTGGCACACCGCCTTCGCCTAGGTATGTGGAATACTCGCCGCGTGCGTGGATTCTAACGATATTGAAAGTGTCCGTCTGTGTCCGTCTGGTCCCCAGATCTCCTCGCAAGATTCGGTGTGGGCCAAGTCAATCTGGCGGCCGCCGCTGGGTCTCCCGCAGCGAATGGAAGCCATGTGAGCGGTCTCGTACGTATGAGGCTCGAATTCGCAACTTTTCTCAATTTGCGACCCTTGACGGGTGTCTCGCGTGTTGGTAGATCGTCCTTCTCACTCATCACAGTCTCCCTTGGTCGTACCTGGGTCCTGTACGAAGTTCAGTCGGTGACCCGCTCCTTTCGCTCGCAGGTCAGTTACTCGCCGGACAGCCTCATGGCATGGTGTGCGACACCCGTCTGACTGGCATACATTTGCGACAGATTTGGCACGAACGTTCGGTGGCCGCGATCTGCACCTCACGACGCCTCCAGGAACCATCCTGCCGTTTACGTGACTCGGATACGGCAAACAGGCTGGACTCCTGGAGCCTTCCCGGATGCAATTTGCATTTTAGCAGTAGAGCTCAATATTCCGGATGATGCAATGAGGCCGCGGTTCCGATCCCGTAACTTATGCGAACGTCGCATGGCGAATCCGGGCGAAAACAGCGGACGGAACCTTTGCGACTCATTCAACCTCGCCTAGCGTCTTGGTCAGAGTTAACCCCTCTACCTTGCCCCCACTCTCCCTGCGCAACCCTGATGCAAGTCAGCATGAAGGTATGTCTCATGCTCATTACTTGGGATCGAAACCGCGACCGGGTACTTACGCGTCCGCTCTCACGTTCATAGCGCTATCGAGCTTCCGCCAGCGTGTGTTTCAACAAATTCCGTTGCGAGATCCGTTGGGAGATTCCCGAGTTTCCAGATCTTGGTTCGGCGTTTGTGCTCACTGCCTCTGAATCTGGTCATCGCAAGCCAGCGCAAGCCGTCGCAGTTCGTGGCAGCCTGTCCCACGACGGCTGTACGCTCCCAGAAAGCCACACGGGCTCCAAACCTGGCGGTTGGCTACTCTGAGTGACTCACCATCTTCACTGTGGTCAAGATGATCATCTTCGGCGTCGAGCTGTAACCTGTTGGTCGCCCTTCGCACTTGCCACCTTTCTTCCGCACCATCTCCAAATTACTCCGGGTGCATTTTGGGAAGCAGCAGCACTCACTAATATTTGTCAGAGACGACTGTAGAGATGCTAGGATGTGCCAATCGCCCAGGGCTGCCCTGGATTCGCGCTGTGAATACATGTGAGTAGCCGCTAGCGACAGCCGCTTCGTGTCGTCCAAGCTGACGGTCGACATCCTCCACCACGCTCTTAGCACTCTTAGCAGCGCCAAGTCGACACTGTCATCAATGACCGTGGAAGCCCTCGCGTTTCTCCGTACGTCGAAGAAGCCCGTTTTTCCCGCCAGCCAGAGAGCTTATTGTCTGGCGGAGGCAGTCACGGCGGCTCGTACTTCGCACAACTTCACCGCTAGCCGGCGCGACCCTTCTGTGAACTCGGTCGATCTGAAACACCCAGGCGGGATCTCATTGCCGAGAACGGTCGCTCTCTCCTCCAGGTCTGCTCCCTAAGCCTCGCGTGGTACGCCCGCCATTTCGCCACACCGCTTCGAGGTCCCACCGCGCCCCGCTGCGCGAATCCCGGCATGTGTTCCCCATCACCACCAATTTCCTCCGAATTTTGCAGCAATATTCCGGCCGGGATCCTTCTCCTCACTCCCTCCGCGGTTCGCTCGTGACGGCGACATATAAAACACCGCTTTGCGACCATGGGGGTCGATATTTCGTGTTCGTTCTCCTCACAGGTTCCCTTCCCTTCGTTTGTGTCTCTTGTGCTCTATTCTCCGAAGAAATGACTGTCACTACCGCGCCATCTCCCGACTCACGCCCGACCCGGCTATTTTTCCCTGACCTCATCGCTGCATTCCCTTACCCCCTGCGCGTCAACCGCCACGGTCAGCGTGTCTCGGAGGAGTCGAAGCAATGGCTCCTTGCCGGGTGCCAACTCAGCAAGAAGAGGCGAGCCGCCTTCGACGGACTCAAGGGCGGCCTCCTTACCGCCGAGTGCTACCCGCTCGTCGACTACGATCAGCTGCGAGTCTGCTGCGACTTCATCAACTACCTCTTCAATCTCGACGACATCTGCGAGAAGATGGACAGCGAGAGAGCGGCGATTACAGCGAACGAGCTCATCGGCGCGCTGCGCAACCCCCACGACTTTCGGCCGACGTCCGCAGTAGGAACGCTGACGCAGTGGTGAGTATCCTCATGGCCGGCTTCCATTCAGTCGTCGTCTTCCCTGCCTCCTCCGTATTCGCCTTCCATGTATTGAGCCTGAAGTCCGGAGCTGATGATGTCTTCCACAGTTTCTGGAGCCGGCTCACCGCCACGGGCTCTCTCAGCGCGCAAAAACGGTTCATCGACACATTCGAGCTGTACTTCCGCGCCGTCACACAGCAGGTGAAGGACAAGGCGTCCAACACCATTCCCGACCTCGAATCGTACATCGCCATGCGCCGAGATACAAGCGGATGTAAGCCGTGCTGGGCCCTGATCGAGTGTGCGAATAACGTGAGTGTGGAACCTTTGCACTTATTGCCTCCGCGCGCGAGAAGATGGTCTCACGCGTTCCGGCAGCTGGATCTTCCGGACTGGGTGATGGAGCACCCCGTTGTTGAGGGTCTCGGCGATGCAGCCAACGACCTGGTCACAGTGAGTCTGTCCGTGGGCCCCGCCTCGAAACGTATACTGACTGATTGACCCCGCGTGCGCCTAGTGGTCGAACGTACGTCTTCTTCGCAATCTACCGCATCCCTCATCTTCTTCCGCATCCCAAATGGCATCTGACGCTGACTTCTCTCCTCCCGTCGGCTATAGGACATCTTCTCCTACAACGTGGAACAGGCTCGCGGTAAGTACCACGGATCTCATCTGCCGGACTTCGCCTCGCCCACGTCACGTACACCTTACTCACACGCGTCTCTCACCACTTGCAGGCGACACGCACAACATGATTGTCGTCGTGCAGAACCAGGAGGGGCTCGAGCTGCAAGCCGCCATCGACTACGTCGGCAGCCTCTGCTTCGGATGCATCGACCGCTTCGAGGCATTGCGGAGGGACCTCCCCTCATGGGGGCCCGAGATCGACGCCCAGCTGCAGGTGTACATCGACGGCCTCGCCGACTGGATGATCGGCAACCTCGTGTGGTCGTTCGAGACCACGCGTTACTTCGGCGCAGATGGCGAAAAGGTCCGCCGCGAGCTGTCCGTCGACCTCCTCCCACGTCGTAAGAAAGATGATGGCAAGCCCATACCGGAAGTCGTAAGTTCGCCTTTTCGCTCGCATGCCCCGCCACGCATTTACATTGACTGATACAACTCCCGCTACATAGGTCTCCCACCCCACACAGCCCACCTCTCTTTTCGCTTCTAGCGTGCTTTCGAACATCGTCGGGAGCTACCGTGTCATCTTGAACTTCAGCATGCCCCGCTCATTCTCACTCTTGCACTCCTTACGTGATGCTTTCGCGGCCGCCGCGTGGCTATGGAACGCCACCGCCAAACGCGTCCGCCACAGTGCCATTCCCTAGATGTGATCTCTCCTCGCTCCATGTAAATACCCCCGCTCTCGTTCCCCCGGATTCCTCGTTGGAACCGCACTTCCTACCCCACTCAGTCGGCCCAGGCCCGCACCACCTTCGCTTTACTAATTTTATTTCCACGACACTGTATATTCCTCGGACTCCTCTCGCACACTCTGTAGCATGATGACCACGGTCGCTCTTCGTTCGGAATCTCTACGTTCGCATATACGCACAGCGTACTTACATATTCACACTCTCATCGCGCTGAGACCATTCGCGCATAATAATCCGAGTCGTCGCGACCTTTAGCGTTACGCCGATTTAGATGGTCCTTCGCTGAGTTCGCTGCTTCGATATCGTGGCACTTAATCATATCACGTCCAGTTGGGCGAACATCGCCAAGCTTGAGACCATCCGGTCTGGTGTTCCGCGGATCACGGTCTGATCTACATGATAGTCTTATGGCTTGGGTTTTGCTCTTACTGGTTAAGTGCAGCCAGTCAAGATCAAGGTCAGACCAAGCAGAAGTCCTACATACGGTCCGTCTGTTTGAATGGTTGACGATGGGGATAAAAAGCACGTAACAGCATTCCAAGAGGTGCTACCAGGGTTCGAACCTGGGTTCCGGGAATGGTCAACTCAAACTAAGTCATCAAAATCCCGAGTGATAACCACTACACTATAGCACCATGATAATGAGAATGCTATAACGAGGTATAGACTGTGTATCCACGTTGACCCCAACGGATCCAGACACATCCCACTCCCGAGTCAATGCTATTGATACAAAACTCTAAAGTAATCTGCGACCTGCCTCAATCCCTGCGGTAACCGTCGACAAAGTCAGAGCTCTATGGCCGAAGAGCATTAGGGCATTAGTCGGACAGTATTGGCGGAACTACGACCCACCTTCGTGTATACACCCCTCGATCGTTCATCCTTGGGGTCGGCGCGGGTTCACCAACGTGCCCGTTCTCGTTCTGCGTGCCCTTCTTCGGATCGCCCTATAACACAGTAAGCGTGTCATCGTCGAATTTTCAGTAGAGCCCTTACATGCAGCGACGTCAGGATAGAAGCGACGACGCCTCTGTCGTTTGTATCATCGCCGCGCTTGGGTGCGTGGTTGTCCTTCCCGCGAGGATCCATGGAATTGGCTGAAGAGCCGCCAGAGCCGCGAGCATCGGTACCGGTATCCTGCGCCTTCTGGCTGGACGCCGCGCCGCCACCACTCGGAGTGTCCTTGACATCGGCGGTCGTGGTTGTCTTGTACTGGGTAGGTTCCTTCGAGTTGCGCACATTCGTTGCGGTTCCTCCTGAAGAGCTGACGCGCTCGTTGAACTGCGGAACCTGCTGAGCATGGCGGAATTGCCCTGTGTGGCGGGGGATCAGTCATCGAACAATTGACGGAAATGGAAGCAACCATACAGGTGGGCATGTCGGCAGGGTCGGGGGAAGAATTGCTGCGATCCTGCTTCTTGAACTGCAGGAGCCAGAACATGCCGAGTCCGGCGGCGACAGTGGCCATGCCCAAGATCATCGTCTGGGGGGTTGACTGTTAGCAGCTTCTCGCGAGCACGTATATATCGTCGACGTACCCTGGGGCGTCCGCCCTGCCCCTGCATGTTCATCATGGCATTGGGGTTGCCCGATGCGCGGTTGGAGGCGTGGCCGGGTTGCGTGCTCATGTTGGCGGGAGGTGCTGTCGTTCGAGGGGGGAAAGGGAAGTTGGCGTTCCAAGCAGGATGCTCTGGTTTATGTATGCGACTCACCGGGGAGGGAACCGACGGTGAGGTCACCGACCGCCTATTCAGGTAAGGACGTTGCCTTTTCAGGCCTGACGTGCGGACGGGCGTCGTCATTCCCGTCTGTGACGGGGCGGAGCGCATGTGATACCTGAAAGTTGAGTCTCACTATAGTCTCGACGATTGCGTGCGAAACAGAACGGTCAAGAGAGAGATCTATAGAGAGACTGCGTGAACACATTCGTAGATTTCCAACAGGTTCTGACTCGCCCAGTACAACAAATGAACATGACTCAATTTCGAAGGCTGAGGTTGTCCCTCACATTCCGGAGACAACAGGCCACAATGATGCCACCGCATTCGATTCTCGAACGATATATACAGGTAACATACGAACTCGCTCACCACTGCAGGTGATCGCCCTTGTAGTCGATGAATTGTCCCGAGTTCTCAGGCGTGACTGCAGTTATGACCTTGAGGACGCCCGCAACGCCTTCCGAGACTTCCAGCGCCGCGTGCGGGCCACCGAGGTCTGTAATTACACATCAGTAAACCCGAAATGTGCAGAGGCTCGACGGTCGACGGTAGAAGTAACGGGTCCGAACTCACCCGTTTTCAGCCAGCCAGGCTCCATGCAGACGACGATGACCTTCTTGTTGCCCCTGGCCTGCTTGGTAGTCTGCGCGCTGCGGGTAAGAGAGCGATAGGCGTGACAACGGGAGATCTGACGTACAAGCATATTCATGGCAGCCTTGGAGATAGCATAGGAGGCGAATAGATGTCCCGCCCTGGGATATCAAGCGCGTTGCTTCCCAGGGCACTGGAGATGTTGAGTACGACCTTCTTCCGGCTCTTCTCGACGAGAGGAATGAGGCACTGGGTGACGTAGGCCGGTCCCATCACGTTGGTTTGGAATGTCTGCTGGAGGACGTCCAAGTCCATATCGTAGGCCGTGTCCATACCGCCCGAAGCCTAAAGCGTACGCCAGGAACAAACATCCATCCCATTAGCATTGCGGCCTGTACGGTGATCGGAGAAGAGGCACTCACGACACCGGCATTATTGACGAGGTAGTCGATACCCTTGTCGCCGACGAGAGCGGTCACTTCCTCTGCGCACTTCCGCACGGACTCACGGTCAACCACGTCGAGGGCGACGACGTGGAGCTTTCCGTTCGCGAGTGAGCGCAGCGCGTCTGCCTTCGAGGGGTTGCGGCACGCCGCAATAACTGTGTTTGAGGGAGTCCGAAGAGCTGCCTTGTCATCTCCAAGCCGATGCCACGGCTCGTTCTGTCGTAAAGATTTAAGTAGCCGGAGGATGGTCAGAGAATGCGAGGTTGGCAGTCAGTACGTCTACACGCACCCAGTGATGAACCATACAGTCTCTTCCGTGGTGGACATGGCAGATGGCGTTGAATGTTTCTCTTCTCTTCTGAAGGGGACTCGTTGCAGTTGTGGCAGATCCTTCTGCGTTGCAACTCTTTATAACCCCCAAGACGATGTGGATGCCGACTACGGTGTCGCGCGACGCGTCATCTGCCGCTGCCCTCATCCTATAAGGAGGTACAGTAGGAGTTACTAGAGGCTGGCCCTACGAGATCCTATTACCGCGTCACCAGATTAGAGGGAAATCCGGACATACGCGTGGGTCACCGTGTGGCAGTCGTGTGGGTCGCCCCCGACCGGCTTGCGGTTGCAAGCTGGTGCGGCTGGGTAGAAAGTCCAAGCATAGTCCGGTCGGCATACCCTGAGAGTCCATCGTCACTTGCTTGCAAAACATCGAAGATATCAGGCTGAGTCGCCGAATGCAAGTAAGTATGTTTGTGCCGAGAGGGGCACGGCGGCGTGTTAGACGTCGAGTTTATCCCATCAGGTGCATCGAAATACTTCAGCTAGACAGTGCGGCCTTGAGTATCACGAATGCTCGAGGCTTGTTAGAGTGACTTGGCTCAGCATCGAGCGGGTGCCATGGCAGGCCGTGGGTACTGCGAGACCGAAATGTTCAGGTTCAATAGACATTGATCGAGACACCGGTGTTCGTGTTATTGCATGTATATCTTGCGGGCACCTTTCTTCAGGGCTTCCTGACTGTTGAACCAGGCATAGAGTGGAAGAAAGCAGAGCATGATAACTATTAGTCCGGACTTCTCGGAGTCAAGTCGGATGATTATCACATGGCTTGGCGTAGATCGCACGTGGACGAAACGCGACGCGACGCGCGCCTCCGGCCTTGACTTCAACCTCCTACGCCAGCCTCACCTTCTGGACCTGCCTGCACGACGCGCCATATCCCACATCTACCTTCTAAGCTAGACTAACACAGAGAAAACTATATATGAGCCACACATCCACTATACCTCGAACAAGAACCACCATCTCACGCAGCACTTCGTCGATCTTGCTATCACCAACGAAGCGTCGGCGAACTGACAGCGAGCAACCGTTGAGGAGCAAAGAAGATGGCAGTCGGCGGAATGATAGCTCTGAAGAAATAGAGACTGCTCAGCCGACTCCTGCGGAGATACTCAGATGGACGTTCACGAAAGCAGCGGTCGCTTCCTGCTTCGTCAGGGACGTGTTCGAGATGAGGGAATGTGGATTGAAAGGTGAGTAGCTCAGATTCAACTTACCTCACCCGGGACGTTGGTACTGTCCGAAGCCAGCTCGGAGAACAACCGGCCTTATTGCTTGCTCTGTGATCTGTGCGAGAACCATCTCGGTTCTTGCGTGACACTTAGACTGGTGCTTGCTTGAAGTCCTTGAGAAGCCTACTGACATGCCTCTCAGATATGGAGTACTTCTGGTTGGGTCGCATCCCCTGTCGGACAGTGCGTCTTGTAGGTCTCATAGTCGGTGTACAAGTCTGGGAGAAACGCACTGTATACACGCTCGACGATGGAACTGCGGTAGTTGACTGCGCCATGGCCCATGCACAAGCGCGACCGCCTCCAAGCCCTGTCAAACGGGCACCTCCGGCGAAACCTGCAGTATCTATCAAGGACACGACGAAAGGATCAAAGCCCTCTTATGGAGATTATCTTCTCTCCGCTCGCAATGTCCCCTTGTCTTCGTCCGCGGCATCTTCATCTATAGCGTCGTCTAGCAGACGGAGCATGCCAGAGCCTTCTCCGCCCCCGAAGCCCGTGGCTCGTGTGGGTCAATCCGCACTAGTCGTCGGCCGCGTGGTCATCCGACACGACACACGCATCGTTCTCGTTGACGAAATTGGTGAGTGATCACCGTCATGCGTCGCGGAGGTGGCTGACTCCTGCAGTACCCTGTGCTTCATATAATGATGAATCGACTCATTGCATCGCTGTGTCCGATCTACATCGTACTGCATACTATCCTTCTGAGCCGCTACCGCCATTCATACCACCACCGCTACCGGCGTCAGCCACAAGTGCTTCGCAACGTTTCGCACCAACGTCACCGTCCAAGCGTGCAGCGACTCAAGAGCCGCAGACTCCGGCTTCGGTCCGCTCTGCTGCATCCTCGACGACAACTTCCCCAAGCACCAGCGTTGCTTCCTCCTCTCCGTCTTCGAGCACAGCTGGGGAGCACCTGGTAAGTGGAGTCACTGCTTGCTTTTGCTGAAGAACATGCCCTAACGTGTTCGTAGGCACCACGACTGCGACATCCGTCCCGTTTGCACACGCGCGACCTGACCGCAAACATCTTCCGCATATACGTCAAGCATTACATGGATAATGCGCCGCCACCTCCTCGTCCACGCCGACGCGCTCGGTCGCGGTCATCATCTCCCTCACCGACCCCTAGGCATTCTCAACGCCAGAGAGACAGCCTGGGCACTCCGATCAAGTCGCTATCGACCGTTCATAATGATGCAACACCCCGCCCCTCTCGTGTCTCACCATTTGCTGGTGACCGCACGCCCCGTGCTTTTGGATCTGGCGCCATCTCTGATGATGAGTCGGACGACGAATCGGACGATGTCAATCAGATGTACGGGTACTCCTTGTCACACCTCCGCCGCGTTCCGGAACTGTCCCTGCTCGCACGCCGAGTCGTGAAAGCCGATGCACATCGTCGTCATAAGGAAGAGCGCAAGAAAGCGAAGGCTCAGGGATCGCGTTCACAACAGCCATCTGCGTCCTCCGCGTCATCCGCGTCCGCGTCACACGCAACCACCGACGCGCCGCTCGGCCCTGCGATCAAGCGGCTGTTCAAACAGGCCATCCGGACACTCTTCTCCGAAGGCGACATCGTCCTGTGGAATGGGCCCGTACACCCGCTTCCCGCGCCCGCGCTCGACCCGTTCCTGCCATCATCCTCGGCGCTCTGGAAGGTCAACGCAAGCACCAGTTCTGTTGCGACGTCCGTCTCCTCGTCGGCGTCGGCGTCGCGATACGAACAGTGGGACGAGGACGAGGTGCTGAGCGACCCCGCCCCGGAAGAGGAGGCCTATGTCCCGCTCACCCCGGCGTACTTCTCGCGCGTGCTCGAAGGCGCAATCCGCACGATCATGGCGGAGTCCGCGTCCTCAGGCGAGGCGACCCCCAAGAAGCCTGCGAGTCGGGGACGTCGCTGATCGAGCGGCTGCGTGCGCAGGAGAAGGCGAGTGCGGGGCCGCCCCCAGGGCCGACGAAGGAGGAGCTGCTGGTGTGGCTGCGGCGGAGCGACGAGCGATGGGCGCGGGTGGGCGAGTGGACTGTGGCGGAGGCGCTGGAATGGGGGAAGCAAGAGGGTAGGGTGTGGTGTGTGGGGAAGGGGAGATGGGAGGTGTGCGGGTGAAGGAGGCTGTCGGGCAGATTATGGCCGACGTTCGACGTCGATCTATTCGGAGTTTCTTCACGTTCTGCTGCTATATAGTGCCATACGGATGAGGCCGTTCTCAAGCCGTTCATCGGACTTCTCATGAGGGGTACTGCTGCGCATAGGAAATATGTTGGTCACATTGTGATTCATGTCGCACGTATCGCCCAGCTGCGAGACGTCATGAAGGGACTCAACCGTACATAGTTCCTACAAGTGCGGTGAACGAATGGTGTATCAGTCAAGCTATTCATGGTTTTATGAGACAAACCTGGGGGTCATACTGTACGAGTACATAGACACTAGGGGGCACAGCAACCAATCACGATTGTCGAACAATTGTGGGGAAGGAACTTGGAATGGGTAAGTATGCACAACGATGGGTGGGCCTCCTGGGAGCCGTGTAGGTGGGGTGGGGATACATGTCATATTCTGCCGAAGAGTGCGATGTGTTCATGATGCTGGCAGTTCGCCGAAAGGAACACTCAATAAAATAGTTCCGCAAAGCTCAATTGGCGATGAAATTGAAAGTTGAGTATCCCTTTAGCCTGCAGCGGAGCCATGGGAGTCGCGAAGAAGTTCTTCAACACCTTCTTCGTTTCGTCGTCCTCTTCCTGCGGGGATAACATCACGATCGAAACGCGTTCGAGCGGCCGACGTGCCAGCTGCGTCGCCATGCCGTGCCACGCGCTCTGATGTTTCTCGGGGGTACCCTCGAGCCAGTACGTGGCGTCGTGTTCGAGCATCACTTCGAACGTGACAGCACGGAGTGCAGGAAGGCTATCTCGTTGCGAGAGCCAGCCGGTGTATATCTCCACGATATCCGCGACACGCGACGCATACGCGTCCGCAGTAGCGATTTCAAACGGGGGAACACGTTCGATGGGCAGGATGAGCGATTCCAAGGCCTCGCAGCGGGAGAGAGGGATATCGCGCCAATGGTTACAGGCTTCTGTATAATGCAGATACCGTCAACACCCACGGCGAAGTAAGAGGTACGACTGTACATACTTGGCTTTCGATACATGCGCGACCAAAGGTTTAGATAGAGTTCACGGAGACCAGAATTGAAGTCTACCAGTAGAGGCTTGAACGCTTCGATCTCCTTCATGCCATCCATGCCTCCTCGAAACTTGAACGACTGCAGAGAACCCTCGAGTGCTCCGGATCTGCGCAAGAAGTCGTGGAATGTCCTGACCAGAAACGGAAGTGGGTCTTCGAGGTCGATAGTGCGGATGACGGGGCAGTGAGTTGGTGTAACGTGGGTGAACCACGACGCAGGGTTCGAGTCCCGTCTCTTCGACTCGCTCCAAGGCATGAACTCTAAAGAGAGTTTTCGAATCTCGGAGAACGAGCAGATGAGCTGGAAGATGTCGCGGTAGGTGCCGAAGGCAGAGTAGACCTCGTTGATGCGGAGTTCTCCGAGGGGAGAACAGTCAGTGGGTAAAACCACGATAGGATCGTCGACACCACTATCGTTTTCGCCACTTTGATCGCCGTCGCTGCTGGAGTCTTCGACACTCAAGCCATCATCGTCTGAGCCGCTATCGCTCTCTTCATCAGTCCAGCCTTCGTCGTCACTACCGCTTCCTTCGTCGTCTTCGCGCTCCTTGCCTTCGTAGACCTCTCCTTCGTTATCTCGGCGCTCATCGTCACCGTCGTCCCCTCCTCCACTCGAACCATCGTCCCCCAGAGCCATACGGCGCCGACGAATATGAGCCATATCGTCGATAATTGTCAACTTAACCAGTGTCAAGCGTTTCAGCCGTGTAAAAACGCTGCTGAGTTCCATCAGCACCTCGAGCTGACAATCCACAAAGCCTGGTTCACGGTCGTCATTGTCTTCGTCCTCAGAGTCATCCGAGTTATAGTATTTGTCGATGCCGTATGGGGAGTAAGGAACCTGGCGACGGCAACCCATGAATGTGAGGTCTTCGACGTGCTTCCCGAGGTCGGATCCGGAGTGCTGCGAGGTCATAAAGAAGGACAGGAACCGGACAAAACAGTCCGAATAGCCCTTGGGAGGCGGCTTGTAGTAGATGGTGCGGAAGAGCTGGGAACGGCTGACGGGAAGCCACGCGTGGCAGACGAGAGAGCAAGAACGCAAGGTCTCCTTGTCGCGGCGGTCAAGATGCTCGACTATCGTGAGCAAAATCTCCGGTGGGAGAGGTGTAGGAACACGCGCAAGGCCTGATGCATGTCCTGACATACTTTCCCCTGTACGGTCGTGAGCGTTTTACAGTACCGAACTTCGCTGCAGGGACTTACGTCGTCACAGCCTGGCGTACCGGCGCAGAGTTATGCCAGTCTATAGCAGCGGAAACACAGCAACCTGTCATGAGCAATGTAGATGACCGTCCGCATCATGCAGCGTAACAATAGACTGGTAGTACACACCATAGGTTGCCAATGTTCGCTAGTACTTATAGCGACGTGGTTCGGTGCAAGTTTCAACTTCGGCGGCTATTGGTGCTGCCGAAAGAGTTGGACGCCCAGTAGCTAAGAACTGACAGTACTGACAACTTGAAGTTGACCTATAGGTTGGGTGAAGGTCAGGAAAGTCATACATACTATTCTCATACCAAGGCCCTCAGCTGTGTGAGGGGAGACTACACAATCGACTTTGCAAAAACCCCGCCTAAATAGGCCGAAGAGAGTTGCAACTTCGGTTGTGCAGACCCTGTGGCAACAAGTACATGTCCGTTCACTCTGTAAATTGGCACTCGCATACTCACTTAGAATATAAACTACTCTGCAAACTTTGGAGACCGTACGACGGCGCGTTGCTGTGCTGTTCGTCGTGCGCGTGCCGCCCCTTCGAAGCGCCCGGGCGGGATCGCGTGCACAGCCACGTTCACCACCACCATCTACCGTGTAGGCTCTGTAGCCACACCAACGGCTTCAATGTTTCTGAAGCCTCGCACACAGGTAGATCCAGTACTCACAGATGTCCCTGTCAATTTTGGAAAGTATACGACGCCAGGATGTGGGGTATTCCGCCTGCCGCGTGGGGCGCGGCGCGCTTCGGCGGCGGGATTTGCACAGCCACGCGCTCCCGCCCCGCTGCACGCGCACACGTTCTCCGCGACGACTACGGCATCCGTTCGGTCTGCGACAGTTTGCATTCGGGAGCTACTACATAGTAGTGCCTATGTACCGAGAACGACGCCGATCCGCGCCCTTGCAGTGTTTGTACAGCTGTTTTGGCGTTTTTGCAAGAACCCCGGCCTATTTTGGCGGGGTTTTTGCGAAGTCGATTGTGGACGGCTCTGTGAGGGGTTTGCGTCGATTCAAAGGATGATCAGGAACACACGGACACACATGGACACCGAGCCCCAAGACGAGTACCCAGCTCTGACTTCTGTACTAACATTTTTGGTTCTGATCACAATGTCCCTGTTCTCAAATCTCTAGTAGTGACCATGTCAGTATCGTACCGTGCAGTACTTCTCGTACAGCCTCATGATCCAGAGTCGAGTGCTTCTAAGTATTAGATTGCAATGAATGTCCGATACACCAACGCTTACCATAGACCATAATCATAGATAACCACCAGTATCTACAACCAAGCACCCCCCCCCCCCCCTCCCCCCCCAACGCACGCTAGCCTGAAAACAATGCACTCAATGCACTGCAGCGCCAACCCTCGCCCAGAACATCTCCTCCCGCAACCGAACGAGCTCCTTGTACGTGCGTTCCTCCCAAGTTGAGTCGCCGACATACTGACCATTGTCTTGGCTCCGCTCGTCCTTCGCATCCTCCGCTACAGGATTCGCGACTACGGCAGTCGCGTTGGACTCCGACAAGGACACTGCATCCGCAGGAGGGACATCGCCGTTGAGGTGAGACTCCTCGGCATCAACAGCAGGGGTCTCTTCTGTCTTCGTGGACTCCGCACCAACAGCGGCGGCAGACGCGTCAGATGATGGAGGAACATCCGCAGAAGGAGTCTCTTCTGCCTCCGCACGTGCAAGCGACTCAGGCTCCGCTGTCACAGGTATAGGCTCTTCAATAATATTGGCGTCCTGCGACGGTGCCTCTGCAGCCTCACTGGTAGGTACCGACACACTTGGCTGTTCGGGAGCCGGTGCAGCCGTCTCCTCGCTCGGTGGGGCAGCGCCGGCGCCGTCTGTCTTCGCAGGCTCCTCAGGCGCGAGGATTGAAGTTGGACGTGCGCGAGCGGCGGCCCGACGTGGGAGAGGCGGGGGCACAGGAGAACCTGTGCGTGATGACGGCGCGTCATCCCGGGGAGCGGAGGGTATACCGGGGGCAGCTGTTGTGGCTTCTGCAGAAGGTAAATCATTTGCAACATTCGACTCGTCGGGAGACGGTGCATTGTCTTGCGCAACAGGTGATGATTCCTGGGAAGATGGGAGCGCGACGGACGCGGCAGCAACGGATACGTCAAGAGGTGGCGCCAGCTCTTCGGTTGGGGTCGCGAAGGAGTCGTTTGATGTTGCGCGAGACATCGTGGTAGGCAGTATTGTAAGCTCTGGCTTGGGAGTGGCGGCAGGATCTTCAGGCGTGGTGTCCTGCTGTGGTGTGTCCTCACCCGAAGCTTGTGGAGAGGCGGAAGGTTCGTCGGACCCCTCTACACTGACTACAGGTTCCGCAGGGATTTCCTCCTTCGCAGGTTCGCTGGAGGGGTTCATGTCCACGTCAGAGACACCGTTCTCCTGGGCCTTCTGTTCGACCTCGGGGGTTGCAGACCTCGTCTCTCTTCCCCGATTCCTCTTCGGCAATGGCGGCGGAACTCCGGGTGTGGCAGAGACAGGCGCGGTCGTCGGCGCTGGAGAAGGGGTGGGGGAAGGACGGGAGTCCTTGAACGGAGGTGGAACCCGGTGGACATTGGAGATGGAATCCTTCGAAGTGTGCGAGACGGCTGGGTGAGATGGAGGGGGAGGCGGGAGTGTTTTCCGTGAGGGGTCCCGCGGAGGAAGCTTAGGCCGCACGTCCTCCTTGGGCTTCGCAGCCTCGGGTGCGGGCGAGCCGCTTAGGCTGCGCTGCATCGTTCCCCACAACGATCCTAGGCCCATCTTCGTCTTCCGTGGTGGCGCCTGCATGGTTGGTTGCTTGTTGTCTGAGACGACGCCGTTCGGACCATCGTGCTTGTGCTCAGCACCGTTCACGCCCGGCTTGTCGTTTACATTCGGAGCGGCAACCGGGGGTTCTTCCCAGACCTTCTCGACGACGCTAGTGCGGACGAACGCCCAAAGCGAGCATGTCGAGCGCAGCCTAGCAAGGCACCATCCCGTCGTGCACAATGGGTAGATCGACTGACGCGGAGGTGTACTCTGCTGTTGTGACATGGGCAGGGAGACCGGAAGGCCAGAAGTCGTGGCGTCCAGCCGGAATATGTACAGCTGTGAAGGGGGTTCAGCGCTCGGAGGACCGAACTGCGCGGATTGTCGTGAAAAGGGTGTAGGGAGGTTAAGCTCGCCCGCGCGCACATTCTTGAAAAGATTAGTAGACCAAGACGCGCTTTGCGACGCGGAGCGAGGGCCATTAGGCGTGGTGGGAGTGCTCGCAGGCGAGTCGCTAGATGTGGAGTAGATGGGCATCCCGCAGAGAGCGCAGGAGATGTGGGTATGATGGGAGCTAGCGGGTATATTCGGCGGAGCCAGCTCCTCCAGAAGGGTCGTGAATTGCATGGGCTCGACCGTTAGCTGACCGCTGTGAATAGCGGCGAAAACGGACCGGCGCGAGAGCCAGTTTAGCGACGGGGCAAGGTCGAGACGTACAGTAGGGTCACTGCACAAAGGTGAGCAGAACGCATCAAGCACGAGCGGATGTGACGTACGAGTCTTCCGCAACCAGCCTTGCCAGGAGCGGGAGCGGGAGCAGAGTAGACATGGCAGGTGGTTGGACGGAGGCGGGGCGGATGGCGCGGAGATGGGACACGAATACCAGGAATTCGTGGTAAGGAACGTGTGAGGAGAGCAGCTGGTGTTGCATGGCCCGAGGACCATCTGGGGAGCGGTCGACCCACTTGCCTTTGCCCATCCGGACCCTCATGTCCTCAACCCGCCGATCCGCCTGCTCCTTCTCCGCCTGCAGCGCTTGCATCTGGGCCTGCAACGCACCCACCACCTCCTCGGCACTGCGCAATGCGACCTCGGTCTCCTCGAGCTTGCGTGCACTTCTGGCCTCCGCGATACGCGCTTCCGCCACCATGATGTTTGCCTGGTTGAACAGATTTGCGCTGAGGTCGTCGAGTTCCTGCTCAATCTCGGCTCGGGCACTCTCGGCCTGTCCGCGCCGCGCAGCCTCCTCCGTGGCCTTCTCCATGAGGCGAGTGAGCTCGGTGGTAACATGCGACTTCTCGACGAGCAGTCCTGTGCTCAGCGCAGAGAGATGCTGGGTACGTTCGAGCTCAAGTTGAGAGATCTTGAGGGTCGCCTGGCGAAGATTGGACGAGGTGACATGCAGCTCGTCCTCGAGGTCGGAGACGCGGTCGTATGAGCGGACAAGCTTGTTGTTCAGCTGTGTGACCTGAGAGAACAGATCCTGCACCTGTGCGCGCAGGGATTCAATGACCATCGCCTGCGCATCCGGGTCCGTGTTGTGCGTCTGAAGTATTGTGTCCTCTCCGTTCGCGCCGCCTGGAACGACAGTTGTCTTCAGTTCGAGCAGGTCGGCCTCGGCGTTGAGCTCGTGCATCTCGCTGTCGACAGAAGGCTTGTAAGCGTGTGTCATGGCAGGTCGCCACAGGCTGAGCGAAGACAGAGTGAATGGGGCAGGAGGAGGAGGTGGCCGGAGCACAAGCGCATGTCCTGCCTGGGCGTCACAGTCCGGACTCCGTTTGGCACCAAACCACACGAGCCTGAAGCTTGAAGTCTACTAAAGTATGATTCATGGAACCTCCTCGTGCTCATTGATGTCTCTGGCTCACTTCTACGTACAGAACGAGTCATCCCAGGGAATCCCTGAAGCATGAAGGGCGGGTGAGTGGCTCGCTCTCATTAGCTCTTATTCGTACGACAGAACTGACGCATACCGCAGTCATTCAGCAACACATAACATGCCCGAGTCCTCGTCAAATCTTCCCCATGCTCCTGCCTATCTTCCAAGGGAAATCCTTCTCATGCTACTTGAAAGCCTTGACGGCGACAAGGAAGCATTGCGTTCGTGTTCACTCGTCTGTCGCGCATGGCTGTCTATCAGTCGTTCCCAACTCTTCCGCGCCATCTACTTCCGGCCGCCTCACACAGGGTGGACGGACTGCTTCGTACGATTCCTGTCCTTCTTCCTGACCTCGCAACGCTCTGGAGCTCACCTCGGGAGGCACGTCGAAGACCTGACGTTTCATGGCGGCTGCCGCCGTGTTCCTTACCTGCTCGACAAATACAATGACTTGGACGACTCCGGTTCCCGAGAACGTTCAGAGGACGGCTACGTGAGCTGCCAGCTCCACGTATTAGTGCGACTCGGTAGCGTCTTTTCACGGTTAAAGCGCTTGGCACTGGTCGACTTGAGCATCGAGAGCGATACCCAAGGACATGCTCACGACGGCGGCGTCGACCATCCCATCGCGGTCCTGCCTGAAGACCACTCGCCCCTCGGAGAGCTACATATCCATCAAATACACTCTCACATGGACAACTATAGCGATATCTTTCAGGTTATCTGCTCGTTTCCCGAAATCGGGAAGCTCTCCTTGGGCTTTACGTGGCAGCCCGAACGGCTTCGAATCTTTCGAAGTTCCGAGGCTGCGTCACGGTTTGTCGATGAAACTGCCAATCGCTGCCCGGTCATCCGCAACCTCGAACTCGGAAACACAGACCAATTCCTTGTCAGCATCTGTCACGCACTGATGCGCAGATCCGGGGATTCGAAGGCAGCCTTCATTCGCTCAGATGTCGACGGGGCTGGATGGGCATTGAAACCTTCAGGCCTCTTCTGGCGGATGCTCGAGTTCATCTCCGCGAACTCAACCTGGACCTCTTTGAAGATGACTATCGAGATTGGGGTAGTACGTAGGGCGCCCACCGCTACAGGTCGATGGACATTGACCATTACCATCTGAAATAGCGGACATGAATTCGTGGCACAGTATCGGTGTCGCCCAATGCACGGCCCTGGAATCGCTGATTCTGCCAATCAAACGTGCTCCCTTGGCCGCCAACAGTATCGCGGAATATGCACTGCGCATTGCGAGCGTCGTCAAATTATACACGGGCTGGCTCCTGGAGGATGATAGCCTCCCTGCGCTCCGTTCCGTCACGTTCGAAGTCTTCCTCCACTTACGCCAGCCCGCGATCGACTGGTTCCAGAGGGCCGGAGAGGACCACCAAAGGGCATGGCACGAGATGGCGCAGGTTTTGGTACGGCGTTCGCTTGAACGCGTGTCGATCGTCATCTTCTCTTGCGAGCCAGACACGCCTGAAGAAACGAAGATGGCTTTGCGGAATTGTCTCACCGTCCTCATGGCCCCACTGCAGTCCAAAGGCATACTCGACTTCCGATTCGCACAAGAGCCGGACCCTCCCTATGAACTCCATTGACGCAGAAAGTGCACAGTCATCAACCCCTTCCTCTTCCCTGGCTTCCCAACTGCTACTAGGCTAGTGCCTATGCATCGCTCGTCGCTGCTTGGAAGCTGGCTGTACACGCACGTCGCCACGCAGACATCACGGAATTGGACCATAGCAGCCGAAGCTGGCCTCGCCGCGAGACCTGGCGATCTTCCACCTACAGGTTGAGGAAGCACAGCCGCACGCATACTGGCAGACTTGCTCAGTGCCTTCTGTTTGGAACTGTGGGAGTGCAGCGATACCGTTCGAGCGTTGAAGGAAGGAGCGGGAGATCTTCAAGGGGTACGCCCTTAGATGTATATAGCATGGTCAGGAGCATGCACCGCTCAACCCAGATAGTCGAAGTATTGTCCCAATCCTTGCAAACAATGGAATGGAAGTAATAGTCAGTAAAGCCGTCGAGAATGACACTGAGCGCAACGAGGAGGACGGCGGGGAGGGCGGAGGAGGAGGGCCCGGGCCGGGCCGGCAGCATCCAAGCATCAGGTGATCGGACCGGGATCCCGAAGGACAGAATTTGCGGGCGTCTCAAACATAGTAGTCCTCTCGTCCTCTCCGCTTGTCAGACTCGCAGTTCCCAGCTCACTATCCCGGAGGCGTCCTGATGAAAGCAAACTATAAGGTGTGTCTTCAACTCCAAGATCGACTATCGTATTGACTGAAATTCGCAGTTCTCGAACCTCTGCGGGACAGTCTACAGGCAGGGAAACATCGTGTTCACGCCCGATGGCAACTCAGTATTGAGTCCTGTGGGTAACCGAGTGTCGCTCTTTGATCTAGTCAAGTGAGTAGTAGCCTACTCTTGTCTGTCTCAACCTCTTACAGAGTATAGCAACAAGTCCCACACCTTTCCGTTCGAAAACCGCAAGAATATCGCCGCGATTGCGCTGAGCCCAGACGCGAACGTGCTTTTGAGTGTTGATGAAGGTATGTCAAATACTTTTGTCATTGGAACTGTCATGGAGACCCTGGCCAGATGGTCGCGCTCTTCTCGTCAACTTCAAGCGCGGGGTCGTTCTGCACCACTTCAACTTCCAAAAGCCTGTGAAGGCCGTCAAGTTTTCTCCGGATGGAAGGTACGCCAATCTTCCCCTTGAGTCACTTCCCCCTCTTACATATCGTCAAGATACATCGCCGTCTCTCACGACTCTCACGTCCAAGTATGGCGAACACCCAATCATCTTGTGCGAGAGTTTGCACCTTTCAACCTCCACCGCACCTACACCGGACATCACGATGAGGTCCTCAGCATTGAGTGGTCGCCGGATTCAAAGTAAGCCGTTAATACTAGCCTTCGTATGTGCGGAACCTAACGGACCGCACGCCCAGATGCTTCATCACGACCTCGCGGGACATGACCGCGCGGCTATTCACCCTCGACCCACTCGAAGGCTTCCGTCCGAAGACCTTCGCCGGTCACAAGGACGCTGTGCTGAACGCCTTCTTTTCCAATGACGCCAAAACGGTACGTAGGAATGGTCTGCTCCGTCGTATTGTTCCCCGCTTACAGCGATGTAGATTTATACCGTCAGTCGCGATGGTGCTGTCTTCACGTGGAAAGCGAAGGCCGCAGACGAGCCCAGCGATGAGTCCGACACTGACGACGAGGGTCCTGTCGCGTCCACTTCCCGCAGTCTCTACAACGAGATCGCGAACACTCGATGGGGCGTACACAAGCGTCACTACTTCAATCAGCCGGGCACCAAGGTTGTTTGCACCACGTTCCATCGTGGTTCGAGCCTCCTCGTCGTCGGCTTCTCTACTGGCGTCTTCGGACTCTGGGAGATGCCCGCTTTCTCGAACATCCACACACTCAGCATCTCGCAAGAGAAGATCTCATCCGTCGCGATCAATCCCTCGGGAGAGTGGCTCGCCTTCGGTGCGCAGAAGCTTGGGCAGCTCCTCGTATGGGAGTGGCAGTCGGAATCATACGTCCTGAAGCAGCAGGGCCACTTCTTCGACATGAACGCCTTGGCATACTCCCCTGATGGGCAGCACATCGCTACAGGAGGCGACGACGGGAAGGTCAAGGTCTGGAACACCGCTTCTGGCTTCTGCTTCGTCACATTCTCCGAACACTCGTCCGCGGTGTCGTCTGTCGAGTTCGCGAAACAGGGTCAAGTCCTCTTCACCGCGTCGCTCGATGGCACTGTCCGAGCCTTCGACCTTATCCGATATCGGAACTTCCGCACCTTCACCTCACCAACCCCGGTCCAGTTCTCGTGTCTTGCTGTCGACCCCAGTGGAGAAGTAGTCGCGGCAGGGTCCACGGACTCGTTCGAGATCTTCATGTGGTCTGTCCAGACAGGCAAGTTGCTTGACGTGCTCACCGGACACGAGGCGCCAATCAGCTCCCTCGCGTTCTCGCCGACTGGCAACTACCTCGCGAGTGGCTCCTGGGACAAGAGCGTTCGCGTGTGGACCGTCTTCGGGCGCTCGCACGCTGTTGAGCCCTTCCAACTCAGCGCGGATGTCCTCGCCGTCGCGTTCCGCCCTGACGGCAAGGAACTCGCTGCAGCTAGTCTGGACGGCCAGGTTATGTTCTTCGACGTCAACCTCGGCCAGCAGACGAACCTCATCGACGGTCGGAAGGACATCTCTGGAGGTCGCAAAGCGGACGACCGAGTCACCGCGGCTAACAGCGCCTCCGGGAAGGCGTTCAACAGTCTTGCGTACACGGCGGACGGGCGATGCATCATTGCGGGGGGAACAGCAAATACGTCGTCATCTACGACGTCCGCGAGGGCGTGATGGTGAAGAAGTTCCAGATCTCGCAGAACCTGAGCCTCGATGGGACGGAGGAGTTCCTCGACAGCCGGAAAATCACCGATGCGGGTAACGTCGACCTCATCGACGACCGTGGAGACGAGAGCGACCTCGAGGACCGGATGGATACCGCGCTGCCCGGGGCACAGACCGGCGACATGTCGAAGCGGAAGTACCGCCAGGAGGCGCGGACGAAATGCGTCCGGTTCTCTCCCACCGGGCGGGCATGGGCTGCCGCGTCGACGGAGGGCCTGCTCATCTATTCCGTGGACGAGAGCATCGCGTTCGACCCATTCGACCTGGACATCGACTTGACTCCGCAGGCCGTCCTCGCGACCCTCGCTCAGAAGGAGTACCTCAAGGCGCTGGTCATGGCATTCCGCCTGAACGAGAAGCCGCTCATCCTGAAGGTGTACGAAGCGGTTCCCCGCGCGGACATCCGGTTGCTCGCTCGCGGCCTCCCTGTCGTGTACGTTGGGCCGCTCCTGCGGTTCGTCGCGGAGCACATGGAGCGCAGTCCGCACGTCGAGTTTGACCTGCTGTGGACCACTGCGCTGCTTGGGGCGCATGGACGGCATCTGCGTGATCGCGCGGGGGAGTATGCGAGCGTGCTGAGGGCGCTGCAAAAGGGGCTGACGGACTTCGAGCAGCTGATCTCGCGATTGTGAGTACACGCGATTGTGCCTATATCCTTTCGTGCATGCGCTGACGGACTATGCAGATGCGAAGACAACAGCTCCACGCTGGCGTTCCTCATCGACCAGCTGAAAGTCAAGACGAAGGACGCTGATGTCGAGATGGCCGAATCCATCTCCAACAGAGAGACAATCAGTGCCTTCTGAGGAGGAGGAAGGTGGTTCAGCCGCTGAGACGCTGTGTGCGTCGGTGACTGTCGCGTAGCTGCGGCCCCTGCTGGCCTGGCTGCTCATCGCTCTCGATTGTAGATGTAAAAGTACAACACTACTTCGCGTCTATCGTAACGTCGCTGTAATGCATACTCAATGGTTCAGGCCGCAATCGCAGTCACGAGTGTCTTTGTGTGTCCAAACGTCCGCATGTTCCCCGTCAGGATCATCATTGCAAGGTACCAGCAAAGCTTCCACCCCGTTCTTCTCGATGGCTCCGGATTGCTGACAGTGCTGTACCGTATTACCCGCTAGCACCTTGACCGCATGTGTCCAACATCGAAGCTCACTTGTCCGTCTCGGTATTTGGAGACGACTTGGAGTCGTGGACAAGTCTGCGAAGCATGCGAACACGTCAGTACATGCGACCGTATCAGGATTCGGGAAGGAATACACAAGCGTACCCGCTCCACCCAACCGAGATAATGCCCTTCAAAGCCAGACTCGGGAGCATCTGCTGGACGTCGGCTAGAATACGTGCTTCTGCATCTGCTGCCCCAGACTCGGTGTCTGAACTTGTGTTCCCTAGAACGTTTATACCAAGACTCTCGAGATCACGAAACGCCCGGGCCTTCTGCAGAGCCTCTTCCAGCAGCTCGAGGCCGTCAAGCTCAATGGAAGCGGGACTGCGGGGCTCGTCCTGCCCGGGCAGGCCAGGGGGTTGCATCGCTGCCTTCAGCCAGACTGTGAACCCGAGGTGACGGACGCGGGCCTCGGATGGGAGTGTGGGGAGCGACCGCACCACGGTGTGCCAGTGGCCTTGAGAACGCAACCCAGAACCAAGAGTGAGGTCTTCCAAAGAACTGAGGAGGTGGAACGGGATGGCTCCGAGCGGCGCTGTTGGTGAGCGGTCAGGTATGAGGGTGAGAAACTTTGCGCAAGATAGACATACTCAGCAAGATATTGAGCTTTGTGAGTCTTGGTGCCACCGTCTTGACGAAAGCCATGTAGTCGTTAGCGTGCGGCGAGACGTCTGTCCGCGTGGACCTGAATGACAGGTCGCGAAGAGAGCTCCGGGTGGGTGTATGCGAGAGCCATCGCAGGAAGGGGGCCAAACAGTCGTTGTCTCCCCGGCGGCACGAGAGGTGCAAGGTGTTCAACGCCGGGCCAGGGACACGAGTCGCGTACGTAGCTGAAGTTTCTCCCCGTGCGACCGGCCACGTCACGTTGGTCAGCTCCAGTTCCTCCAAAGATCCAGACAGCGCGGAGACCATCCGGCGCATCGTCTGAGCCGACGGCAACTTGCAATCGGACAGCGAAAGCTGCTTCAGCGAGGAGAAGCGGGACAACGCCAGGTGCGCACGCGGGTGCAGCGGTCGACCGGTGGTCCAATCGGCCTCCTCGATCGTCAGGGATTCGAGGTTGGGAAGGTGGCCGGCGAAGTCGTGTACGAAACGGTATGTCCACCCACGCGCCGCATCTCCCTGCGGCGGGGGCTCGTCGTACTCGGACGGATCTGTGAGCCATACGGTCTCTGTCGAAGCCAGACATGGTTCCAACCGGTCTGAATGGAGCACGTTCTCGACGAGCGAGCTGTATGCGGTGCTGGTGGTTAGATCGAGGAAGTTGAGGAGTTGGGACCTGCTGGCAGGAAGCCAGTCCCGACAAACCAATGCGCAATTGAGCAAAGTTCCGTTCGACTCGCTCAGCGTTTCGTATGAGATAGACGCAATTATTGCGACGATGATCTCGGCTGGAAGGTACGGAGGCATAGCTGATTAACGGTGGTTAGCTTCAGTAGAAAGCCGCTCGGAGTCTACGCGACACTCACTGAGCGATGCTTATAGCTGAAAAGTGGGATGCGGGATGCGGGATGTAGGCGTACTACAAATCGAAGAAGGGCGATGCTCGCGAGACGCCACGACAATTGTTCCCGCCGGCCGGGCTCGTCGGGGTTAAGAAGACGAACGCATGTATAACGCTCACTGCAAAGTGGAATGTCCTCAATCTAGATTACAAACGGAAAGCAGGCATACGACAACTAGCGACGGTCCTTGTCCGTCCGCCTGGACGGCTCGTACCTGTCCCTCGAGCGCGAGTGGTCATGCTCCTTCGGTCTGTCCCGCTCCCTCCGAGACGGGTCGCGGTCATCATCTCGTCGACGGTCGTAGCGATCGCGGTCCCTCTCGCGGTCACGGTCTCTCTCGCGTTCGCGATCGCTGCTCCGGTACTTGTCGCGATCACCCCGGTCACGGTCGTCGCGCCGACCATCGCGCTCTTTGCGACGGTCCGGAGAGGGTGATCTGGAGGGGCGTCCAGAGCCACTACGCGAAGCCCCGCTGCCGCCCTCCCTGCTCTCAGTCCGCTCCTTCTTGATCACGGGCACGTACCGCCTCTCGGGGCGCGCCTTGCCTCCCCTCCTCCCCTTGCTCCCATCGTCGAACACCTCCTTCTCCTTCGCGCCGATTCCCAGGAGGGCGGGACGGGACTGCGGGAGCCAGGGCTCGACCATGCCCTTGTTCTTCTTGCTCGCCGCTGTGCCCTCCTTCCATCCCATGCCCCGGAGCAGCGCCGCGCCGAACTGCGACACGGGCACACGCTCGTAGTCCTCCAAAGAGGCGGGATCTGGAAGCTCGACAACGTCCTGCTTGTAAGCGTCGTCCTCGGTCACGGCAGGGATGATGTCGATCTGCGGCCCGTCAATCCCCGCGTCGCCGCCAGAAGCGGCACTCGCGAGGATCGCACGCAGAGCCTTTTGGTCGTCCGTCTCCTCCTTCACCTCCTCTGCGGGAGGCGGTGGTGCAGCGTCGGGGTCGGGCATGGGGACGTCTTCGCCATCCTCAACCTTCACCCGCTTCCGGAACTGCAAGCCCGATGCCTGCGGCCCCGAGTTGATGGTGTCGCGGGTCCCGAGTCCGCCAACGGAGCCGTCTGCTCCCGTGGTCGCGGCGGCGCTCGGAGGGACGTAGATCTGCTTGCGCTTGCGGGCGAGCTCTCGCCAGTCTCTGTTCTGGAGCGCAGGAATGACAAGCGGTCCTTGCGGCTTGGGCTTTTCATAGAGTCTGCCACGATAGTGGGCTGCTGTGAGTTGAGGACCCGAACGGCGCGAAGACATTGAGAAGACACACCGCTTTGCGCCGAACTGGTCAAACGCTGTCACAAGCTCGTCCTCCGCCTCTGAGCCTTCATCAGAGCTATCCCGCTCGCTGTACTTGCGCGCCTTGTGCGTCGGGGCGTGGCGCGGCCGAGCGGGCTGTTGGGAGTGCTTGTGCCGGAGAGATGACGCGGGAGTATGGGGATCTTGAAGGTGGAAGACTCGGAGTCCGACCCTCCGTGCGACGCTGGTGTCGGTCTGCGGACGGTGAACGACACCTTGCTCGCCGCGGTCGATGAGGACGACATTGGCGGAGGGACTGCGATGAAAGTGGAAGGAGGACAAGGAGGATATGTAATTCCAGACTCAATTCCCAGCAATTCCCCAGCGCTGTGGGCGTGAGAGCATTACGTCAGCTGCCAGGAAAGGAAGCGAGGCGTTGTCGTCGTTGTCGTCGTCCTCGTCCTCGTCGTTGTTCTCGTCCTCGTCGTCCTCGTCGTCTTCATTGCCCTTGTCGCCCTCATCATCCTCATCGTTGTCGTCCTCGTCCTTAACATCGCCGCTATAGTCTTTGGCACCGTTTCCTCCGCCCGTGGGATCTACGAGCGGACCCTGGACTTCTCGCTGCCTCGTGTATCTCTGCAAGACGAGTCATTGTGCCCGTTTCGTCGATACACGCCTTCCTAAGGCTTCCTTTGTGCTCCCGCAATGGCCCCCCAAACAAAAAAGGCCGCAGATGCCATCGATAAACGGCGGCCGAGGCAGCAGCATATAATCCTCCAGACCCTCCCTCCTCTCGTCTTCTCCACCCCCACCAACACCGTCACCATCCGATTCACCATGGCTACCCCAGACGTGAAACAGACCCGCCCTCAGTGTAAGTTCAGACCCTCTTATCGCAACTATCACTGACCTGGTACTCCAGCCAGCGGGACCTTTGGCGGAGATCGCCACAGCCAACATAGCGTTGACCGCCACAGCCAGCATAGTGGTGACCTCCCAGTCGATTCGGCGGACATCGCGTATGTCCAGCAGACCGTCCAGCACCTCGAGTATAGGATCGAGCAGCAGATCACGTCGGTCAAACAGGAGGTGACGCAGCGGGTCGACTCGCTAGACGCGAAGGTCGTCACGCTAGACGCGAAGGTCGACCGCCTGGACGCAAAGGCCGTTAGCCTGGACCGCAAGATCGACGGCATCGAGGACACTATGAACAAGAGGTTCCATGGGGTGGACTTGAGGTTCATTGAGTCGGACAGGACCACGAAGGAGAGATTCGCCGAGGCGAAGAAGAACATCCAGCAGATCGACAGTAGCCTCAAGGCGTTCGAGAAGAACGTGGGCCAGCGTTTCGACAGGCTCGAGGAGAATACAAAGTCTATGCAGGGTGAGATTAAAACCATGCAGGATGAGATGAAATCTATGCGGGACGATATCCGCACGATGATGCTCTTGCTGCAGATGCAGCAAGGTGCACCAACCCAGTCTCCACCCCGCATCGTCGAACATCCTCCCTCTTCCCACTCTCACGACGCGGCCAGCGGCTTCACGCGTTCCCGCTATGTCAGCGACGCTTCGCAGAGCAGCGCCGCTGGTCCCTCTTCCCCTCGGCACCGTCAAGGACCCTCTGCCGAGGCCATCGGCGACGAGGCTAGTCTCTCATCGTCGAAGCGTGGGGCTCGTGCACACAAAATGTTCCGCACTATTCAGCGCGCGGCCTCCTTTGGCGCTGATTTGTTCTCGAGGGACAAGGGGAAGGACAGCGCACAGTGAGCGTTGTTTCCGCCGGGTGCGTTCCTTCTCTATCTGCATCACGGCACACGACTGACAGTACTGCAGTTCTACTACTTCAACATGCATCCTTGTCTCTCATCACGTCCACTGTGCACGCTTTGTTCTTGACTACGTGCTCTCGCATTTACCCGACTTGCTGTCTTGAGGGCCACTCGCGAAACTCATCTCGCCGTCTCGTCTTCCTGCACCATCCACACTCATTGACCATCGTCTCCTTGTTTCTCCCTGCTCTCGTCTCATGTCTGTTTCGCTCTCGCTGATGTCATCTCTGCTGTGTACGTTTTACATGTATTGTGCTGTACGGTCGATATATATAATGGAGTTCTTTGTATACGCCTGTCTTAGTCCGACCGGCGACGGGTCTGCGTGAAGAGGTAGGTCCACCTTCCGGCTTGAGGGCAACATGGCTGTAGCGGCTGTGCGTAGATTGGGTGGTGCATGGTCCTGTATTTGACGAGAAGTCCACGGTTTTCAGAGATACTTGAGCTGGGTACATACCAAGTCCGACGTCTTCCACAGAAGAGAATATGCCAGTGCAAAACATGGTATTACACTACACTACCACCTCCGACCCGAGTCACACAAACAGCCATCAGAAGGAATCGTGAACATCAAACAGGAAGTACTGCCCCGTCTCCTCATCGCGGCGCGATGAGCACAGGAGCGGGAATCATGTATGCTCGACAAGTTCTAGTAAAAGAGTGTCCGTGCTGCCGGGCGTCCCCGGTGCGGGCGACGTCCAAGAGTCCGTTTTGCTGCGATCGTCCGTGGATTTGCTTCAGTATACATCCGTCTTCTCTTCCCTTTTCTCTCTTCCAACCCCGTCCCCCATGGGGCTGGACTCATATACGCAAGCACGCGTCGAAGTGCGCTCTTACTCCGTCGTGACGGACTTCGCCCTGTACACATACAATATAGGTCAGCATTGGAACGCGTCATCAAGAGTGATGCAGAAGCACTCACAAGTTCCTCGGGAAGTCGACATCAAACCCGTTCTTGACGGCAAGGTGGTAGCTGAGCAGCTGGAGCGGGATGATGTTGATCAGGCCCTGCAGACAGTCGACGGTGCGCGGCACGCGGATCGTCTTGCAGTCCTTGGGGATCTCGTCGTCGCCCTCGTTGCACACCACGATGGGCTGCGCCTTGCGCGCGGTGATCTGCGCATACGCGCTCTGCACCTTCGGGTACAGCGAGTCCTGCGTCATGACGATGATCACTGGCATGTTCTCGTCGATCAGCGCAAGGGGGCCGTGCTTCAGCTCGCCCGCGAGGATGCCCTCCGAGTGCATGTACGAGATTTCCTTGATCTTGAGCGCGCCCTCCAAGCACGTCGCATACCTGTTCGAAATTGTCAGCGAACACGAAAACATGGGCAGTGCGCATATACTCACTGGTAGCCACGACCCATGATAAGCAGACTCCGCTGGTTGGAGAGAACGCCGCATGCGAGCTCCTGGAAACTCTTGTCGTTCTCGAGGACCTTCTTGATTTGACCAGGGAGCGCGTGGAGGCCCTCGATGATCTGGTTGCGACGCTCCGTAAGCGAGATGCGGTCCTCAGAGAGCTGAAGAGCCATCATGAGGAGCGCAATGTACTGCGAGGTGTACGCCTAGACATAGCTCCAGTATTAGTACGACGCCCCGACACGGAAAGCGCATACCGCTTACCTTCGTCGATGCGACACCAATCTCAGGACCAGCGTTGATGTGGACACCACAGTGAGTCTCACGCGAGATCGTCGAACCGACAGTGTTGACGACACCAACGCAAAGCGCGCCACGCTCCAAGCAGTAACGAAGAGCGAGGATGGTGTCCGCAGTCTCGCCGCTCTGGCTGACGAACACGCAGACATCGTCACGGAAGATGGGCGTCTTCCTGTCGAGGAAGTCGGAGGCGAGCTCGACGGAGACCGGGATCTCAGTAAGCTCCTCGAAGATGGCGCGCGTGGCGATCGCGGAGTGGTAACTCGTACCACACGCGCAGAACACGATGCGGCGACCGCGGCGGATGATGTTGAGGTACGCGCGGAGACCACCGAGCGTGATGCGGTGCCCGTCGAAGTTGACGCGACCACGCATGGTGTTGACGACGGACTCGGGCTGCTCGTAAATCTCCTTCTGCATGAAGTGGTCGAACTTGCCCTTCATGATCTCCGCGAGCTCGAGCTCGAGGGTCTCGATTGTGCGGTGTGCCGACTGGGGCGGCGCGCCCTCCTCGTTGCGACGCAGACGGTGGATGTGAAGCTCACCCTCGGCGATGTGAGCGATATCGTCATCCTCGAGGTAAAGCACGCGCTTTGTGTGCTCGATGATAGCGGACGCGTCCGAGGCGACGAAGAACTCAATAGGTTGAGGGAGACCATCTTCGGACATGAATGCACGGGACTGGGTGCGGAGCAAGCTGCCGGAGGCTTGGGGAGGTGCAAGAAGACCGCCAGGGGAGGTGGGGGGAGCGACTACAAATGTAAGGTGAGTATGGTGACGTGTCCAATGCGTAACGAGACGTACGAGCGTTGCTGGTCTTCGCCTCGCCCTCGGGACCAGCGAACTCGACATCAACGAAGTCGACCTTCAACTTCTTCTCGGTCTTGACACCGATAAGAAGAGGCGAACCACGGCGGGCGGTAACGACCTCGTTGGGGTAGTGCCGAGACTTGAAGACGAACGCGAAGGAGCCCTCGAGTTCCTTAAGCACGGTCTTGACGAGTTCAGTGAAGCTGGGGCGCTTGTCGGGCTGCGAGTCGTAGATGTACTTCGTGAGGATAGCGACAGCCTCGGTATCCGTCTCCGATTCGAACTTGTACCCGCGCTTCTGGAGGACGAGACGAAGGGCAGCCGCGTTCGTCACAATACCGTTGTGAACGACGCAGAAGTCGGCGTTCGGGTCGGATTTCAAAGGGTGGCAGTTGACAATGGAGGGAGGGCCGTGAGTCGCCCAGCGGGTGTGCGCAATCGAGACCTGGGAGACGAAGGTCTTGCTGGTGTCGATGTTGGCCTCGGCGATGCGCTTGCGAAGGCCAGCGACCTTGCCGACCTCCTTGAAGAAGAACATCTCTCCGGGCTTGTCGCCATCAATGCCAATGCCTGCGGAGTCGTAGCCGCGATACTCTTGACGGGCGAGTCCGTTGACGAGGATCTCACAAATAGTCTTCCGGTCCTGTTACAGCTTGGTCAGTACCATTCCAATTCTCGACAAGTCAGAGTGCGGTATAGAACATGCTCATGTGGTCATCCTAAGCCTGCTGTATGCAGACTGACTCTGCAGACAAGCTGAGTCGGAGCGTGTAGCTTCCGAAGGCAGGAAGATCATCCCACCGCAGGCACCAGATCCAGCGAGATCAGCATCCGTCGCGCCTGCCCCACGGGTAGGGTGGCTTCCGAACAGTGTGATGTCATGAAGCCCGTCCCAGAGCCTATCGCCGACGCTGGGAGACACGTTGGGGACACGCCTTCCGCTAATTGGCATTCGCAGAAACGCGCTCGCCCAACAGAACTACCGTCCACGACGGCCTGTCCTTTGGAACACACAGACGCGACCCGAAGCCTACTGCCCTGCCAATGCGACGGCACATCCATATTGCTGCGCTGACTTGCTTGGATGTATGCAGAAACGGTGACTCACCTTCTCCTGGAGGTAGCTGCAGTACGCGAAGATCCCGCACATGATGGTCTACGATGTTCTAGCGGGCTGGGGAGGGCTTGTGTGCGTGCGTTGCGGGGCGTTCAGAGCAGTCGCGAAGGGTACGACGTGAGATGAGACGAGCGAGGCGTGAGGTGAGGTGGGGGACGAGGAGAAGGAGGGCGGAAGTGTTGGAACGAGACAGACAGCCTCGGAAGGGCTTGATATATTCGCCGCGGACGCGTCGCGAGGCCGAAAGAGGCAGCTTACGTCAGCACACAGCCAGGCTGAATGCTGTGGCCGCTTGTCTTCTGTTCCTGCTCTTCTCTCCCGCACAGCCTGCGAGCTGGTCTGGCACCGGTACGCGCCCCCATTGCGAATTTGGGGCGAATCAATGTTCAAATCCGTGCGTAACCGTGCACAGACCACCATATGTTCTGACTTGTTTCAGAAGGAAGGAGCTCGCGACCGACGATAGAGCCCAGCATTCGCGCTGGCTTGCGCCGCTCGTACAGGGTTCCGTGCACCGACAGCCGTCACCTGCACCCTCGAACGTGCGTTGGGCGTACTTATCAGCTCCCACGGACAAAGTGCTGTTTTGGGCGCATCATCTAGCGGGGAGTCCGACCAACGGCGTCCGCGTCACCATACCATCCAAGACTTTGGACACAGCGTCGTGATCTTCCAAGCGTTGATATGTACAGGTCCTCTCTTTCTTTGCAAAGCGGGCATAACTTCCAGTCCTGGTGTCAGAAGGCTTGCTTGCCATCGCGTTTTGCGTCGCGATGCCAGGGCCCAACGGCGGACACCTTTGTCCGAACCTACGTGCGGCCACCTCTTCCCCGCGGTCGGGCTCGATGCCCGTGGTTGTACGATCTGTAACCTTCGAACCACGAAGCGGTGCTTCACGTATCGCACCGGCACTTGCATCCCCCGCCCGCTAACTCATGCCCTTCTGACTGACGTGTCGAGCTCTCAGTCCTCCTCCTGTGTACCGCGCTGTGCTTCGTCACGTAACTCTCTGATGGCTCCCTCTGCCTCATCTATTCCTCGATGCACTCTAGTACTGACGCCATTCTGATCCTCTGATTCTTGGAGCATAGGTGGTGATAGAGCTTGATAGACCATCGCATTGAATTCTATTCCTACACGGCCGAGAATGTTTGTAACACACTTCGGGCATCTATAAACCGTTCGTTTCGCCAGCGACTTTCGTGATTGACTGTCAAGCGTCCTCTGCAGCGGCATACTCGTTGTCACCAATGTGTTCCCCTCGGCCCGAGTGAGAAGACGAGAATCACAGTAGCACGCAAGTACCTCGACTTCAATGAACGCAGCTGACCCTTCGGGTAAAGACCCTGGCTGTTTTGAGGTGCACCTCGCGGCTTCGGCGTGTCGCCGTGTACGTGTACGCTCTACGTATTACAGCGCTCAGCGGTACACTGGAATTCGGTGCCATAGGCGGACTGCAGCGTTGTGCTCGAGCGGCGAGGGGAGAGATTTCTCATTTCAGATCGTGAGGCACGAAGTATGCATGGTGAACTCCATACCTCCATACCACTACTTTATCTCCTCGTACGATGCCTCGCATAACGCTGAAATTCACAAAAGCGAGCTGAACTCGCGAGTGTCAATTGCGCTCATAGAATACAAGTTCATCCGGCTTCCATACTGTACAATATCGCAATAACACAACGTCGACATCAAGGCAATAACGCTCAGTAGGTCCCCGATTGAGGGCCGTATCCACCTCCACCACCAGCATGACCACCACCGCCCGTCACATCCGAGAGCGTGTTCGCGTTCTGCAGCCCACCGAGATGGCGGTTATCCGGGTGCGCACCATGGGCAACAGCGCGCTCGCGACGCATGAGAGCTTCCTTCTCGAGCTTCTCCGCCTCCGCGATCTCCGCGCTCTGCTGCTTGAACGCGCCGGCCTCCTGCTCCTTCTGGAAGCCCTTCTCCTTCAGGGCCTGGCTCCCGACGAGCGTGCCGAGGCCGCGCTCAGCCTTGCCTGCGAGGCGGCTCCCGCCACCGCCGGAGCGGTTGTCGGGGTTGATGTGCGTGGCGGGCGGGACGGGGGGCTCGTTCATGCCTGCGCCTGCGCCGGTACCGGGACCGCCTGCGGTGTGCGACTGTGAGTAGGGGTCAGAGCCCATAGCACCCTGCTGGAAGGAGAGGAGATGAGCGTGAGCTACAGATGTTCGACATGGGAACATACGTTTGCGCCATAGTTGGGACCTTGGTTAACGCCTTGGTTGGGCGCAGCGCCGTACGGATCCTGGGCACCTGCGTTCGTGTTGGGGTCGTTGCGGGTGAGCTTGTTGCTGTGATCACCGTGGTGGTCGTTCTTCTGCGAGACGAGACGGATGAGGACTCTAATTCGAGCAACGATGAGATAGAGACATACCTTGTGCTTTCCAAAGAGAGGCATGGTGATTATGTGTGCGTATGAGGAACAAGAGTGGTAGTGAGGGTCGTTGGGGTCGTAAGTCGATGTTGGGAGATACGTGGTTGTTTGGATTGCGAACCTGGACGCAACATATATATGCGTAGGAGAGGAGTGGTGCTCATACACCCGCAGCATTAGCTGCTCCATGGTGACGTCCTCCATCGGAGGGGTTAACCATAGGAATGGAGCTTATTATAGCTTGTGCCCGCGTCATCCTGGTGTCTTGCGCCGCCGGAACTTGAAGCTTTCAAGGGACTAGGTATGGAGTCCAGGTACGCAGCCAGGGGAGGAGGTCAGGAGGATGGGATGACCCCACGTCAGTGGAGTCGGTGTGGCGGGGCGTCCGTGGTCGCAGTGACACCGTAGGGTCAGGAAGTTGTAACTTCAGTACTGCTCGGGAACACTCCGACCAATATATGACTGCCCAATAGTGCGACAATGCCAGACTCAAGCAACTGGATGATGCTTGCATGATGTTGTCTCGAGACATGTTGGCGCGGAGCAGAGGAACTTCGCAAACTTCCGAGACGAATGGCCGCCGAGGGACGTCGAGCGCCTACGAACCTTAGTCCTCAACTTCTCGTGGACCACTCAACCTCCTTATACTAACGAGCATGGACACTCTTGACTTTATCTGAACATACTCAAAAATAAGGCAAGGGGCTTGTTGTTGGAATAAGTAACATACTATTTGGCTGACCACGCCGTGTACTTAGCCTAGCACCGGCTGGCGACATGCTCTTTCCGATTGCTCATCGGATCAGGCCTAGGATTGCTGGTAAAGGCAAGTCGTCGGCATGCAGCGCAGTCGCAAGGTTGGCTTGGCCTGTCTGCGACTCGACGAATCTGGAGCCAGCAGCGTTTACAAACGCATGAATACACTGGCACGCATCAGGTACCTTGACCCGCAGGACCTCGGGATCGTCCGCTTGCATCACAGTTCGCACAGCGTACAACCCGCTCTCACTTGCTGTGTGCGTCCCATGGTGCAATATAACCGTTCTTGAGATGCGCGCATCCCTCGTGAGTACTATCCCACTGTAGTTTCGCCATCGCCCACATCTGACAGTTCGCAACAGCTACGACTACTTGTGCGAGCAATCGCGAAGGAGTAAGCTTCACACCATACCGCTTCGTCTACTTCTGCGCGGCGCAGTTGGTGACTTGCTTCCCATAGGGACGTCAATCTTCCGCTCTTCATCGGAGACTTGTGGTCGAGGGCTCAGGGCTATTGTTGCAGCCCCTTGGACCCTCAGTGAACAACCCTCCGAGCGTGCGTCGTGGACAATGGATATCAAGCGGGCATCTCCTGAGGTCACCGGGAAGTTCGAACGACGACTCGCCATCAGACCAAGGCACCAGCAAGCTCTCTTCCTTCGCAGCTTGCACGGTAACGTAATCAAGCGTAACCATCGGCGCTGGGAGATCGGTGATTCGCTTCGACGCTCTCATCAGCTACATGCGGACGCCCACGACGATATTGACAGGCGGGCTGATTGAGTCACCCAGTCGGGCGGCGAGTCCAAGTCAGTTCCTCACGCGCAGCAGTACGGTGCAGGTACGTCCTGGGCCCTAGGTACGTCTCTCTATGGCCCCATTGGCCATGGGAACCCCGCTGCCACTGGGGAGATAGGCGATTGGCTTGCTACCTTCTGTCGAGTTCAAACTTGATGCGCCTACCTGGGACTGTGTCACGCTGCGAGCGGCGTGGTTGCGGGATGTCAGGTCGGTATATAGTTGTCGTCCGTCAGATGGCGAGCGCTCTTCCTTCTGTCTCCTGCCGCCTCTTCTAGTCTCGGTGGCTCGCGGAGGGGACGTGTGCGGCACGCTCAACGTCGCAAATCCCTTTGACGGCCTACATCAGTCATGATCACATACGACGAACAGCTGAACTTTGCGAAGCTTTTTGGGGAGAGCCTCTTCTATGGTGCGTCCTATCCCCAATGTCTAGCGCACGTCGTACGTCGAACTAAATTCCGCTCCCGCGTCGCCTGCTCGGCTAATGTGGGCTACTCGATGTTACAGGAGCGGACTGTATGCTTATGCTTGCAGTGTTTCACATACAGTTGTATGTCAAGAATCACTGGGTCTGATACCGCATCTCAGGCTGATCATGACATACTTCTCATGTATGCAGGACGTCTCGTCATCTCCTTCCGACGCACAAGATTCTCCTGTATATCTCCGATCTGATCTTTCTCTTGGTGACCGCGCATTTCACTCTCCTACTCTACGAGACCTTCTCCGGAACCGTCCCACCGCGCGTCTTGCAGGCTGCGGTTGCAGTCGCCCAGATCGAAGTGTGTATCTGTTTACTTCCTATGGCGCCGTGTTATTTCTCACCTGCTCTTGCACACGCAGCTAGCACTCGGAGACTTCGTGCTCGTATGGCGGGTGTGGGTTGTCTGGAGTCGGGACTGGCGCGTTGTCGTCCTCCCCGCTCTCACTCTTCTCGCGGGCCTCGGTACGCCTCTTACTGTCCATTTGCAAACCTTGATCCGCTGACAGGCCCGTGTTGGCGTACAGCGGTGGGCTTAGCTTCGGCGGTAGAAGCTGTGTCTTATAATGCTCTGTCCAAGATCCTGCCCGTACCCGGAGTCATCATGGCCGTGATTAATAATGGGCTATGCACTATCCTCATCGTGGCGCGGCTAGCGTAAGTCATCTGCGTGGTTTGCCGCCTGGTAGTCCATCATAACTTATGTTCTCGTGTCTCTCAGCTATCTGGATGCTTTGATAAATGGGCATCTGGCTTTTGGTGCCGGGAGAGACAAGACATACAGGGGTGTTATCCTTATGATGGTCGAGTCTGGTGCAGTCCTTACCATTGTAAATGTGAGTTCCAATATCATTACCGCCGTGTCCAGGTTGATTGAAGCCTGCCTATGCGTCAAGGTTATCAGTCTCGTCCTGGAGCGCCTCCGACACCCGGGGCTTCATGTCATACTCAACATACTCGTGCCTCTCGCGGTACGTCTGTGTCACAGCGCGTATCCCCGTATGCGACTGATGCTGATACTTCAACGCGCCATCACCTCTACACCCCACAGAGCATTGTTCCAACCGCTATCATCGTCCTCTCGCACCTGAAGCTCTCGCCGGGGGACACCGTGATGGAAACGATAACCGTCCGCTTCGCATCGCGCTTCGAGGACTCTGCTGTGGGAGCCGGTCAGCCTCGGGATCAGAGACGACGCGGCCCCGACCTCGCGGAGCTGACGGTTATCTCGAGCCGCGGCTCGACGTGTGCCTCGGACGTATCGTCTGTGAGGTTCTCCGTGGATATGGATGCCGAGAAAGGGTTCGGCACCACCTGTGCCTCGGATGCGTCGAGTCTGAGCGCGAGGGCGCAGAAATTGGGCCCTTGTGAGGTTCCTTCTCGATGGGCCTATAGGAGTAGCGCGTCTTGCTCCACTATGGTACAAGTTCCGGAGGAGCCGGATTGTTGACTGTCATGTCGTCGCCTGGTGAAGTTACGAGTGCTTACTCTATGCCAGTGTAATCAGTGCTGTTGTCGGGCCCTGGATAAGCGTTCGCTGCATGTACCATCATCGTAATAGAACACCAATCACGTATAGATGACAGCCAGCTGCGCCAACTCGCTCAAAGTGCTAGCTATGTATGACATTGCTACACTACTGTGACTTTTGCTGGGTCGGTATGTTTTCAGCCGTCCGGCATTCCCCGGGCGCCCGTCTGGCAGTCTGTTTGCGCTGCGGCAGCGGTTGCCTAGGTTGACTCCTCCTCTCATCCTCTCACCCACCTCGCCAACAATGCAACATGCATGTAATTCGTTGGCCGTCTGTGTCGAACACACACGGCTGCTTCAGATTTGCTGCGACACAAGAGTTGGATCGACCAGTGGCCATTGAACACGCTGCGCCTGCGCCCGTCAAAAGAGCGAACGCGAGCACACGCTAGTCAGGAGTCGATAGCGAAAAATTCCTAGAAGGTCAGTGAATACAACCGGTAAAGATTATGGGATTCTGTCTGGCAGCTGTATGGCGCTTCGCAGCGGCAATGTGTTGAGGTATGTCGTAAACACGACCACAACTCTCTCGCTGCCGTCACTGATCAGTCTCTCTGCGGAGCAAGTGGGAACAACTCTCGTAGGGATACACTATCGGAGCTTTGTTCTAGGTTTTTTTCTATCTGGCGGCCTGCGTGCTTCCCCCGAGATGTCTCGAGAAGTCGCTAAATGCGCAAAAGTTCGACTACAGCGGTGCCGCCGAGTCCCCGCTAGCGAGCAGCATCATCAGACGTGTTGTGCGATCTACGCCGATTCTTACCTGTGATGGATTGGCTGATGCACTAAGTATATGACATTTTCAAGCCTTGTATGGACACCGGGTAGGTTACTTCCGAAAAGGCCTAAATTCGCGCGAGCAGCTGGACTTTGCGAAGCTCCTCTGAGAGAGCGTGCTCTACGGTACGCCTCACGTCCTGCCGCTCATCCCATCAGCGAACACTGACGTAGAACCCGTTGGGTCTGTCTCTATGCAGGTGCTGATGGCGTCCTGATGCTTGCTGTAGTGTATGTTCAGTTGTACGTCTTTTCTACCTCGGCTCTCCTCGACAGAACCACTGATGTACGATATGTCGCAGGACGTCTCAACACTTGCTCCCGTCACACAGGACTCTGCTATCCGTCGCAGACATAATGTTCTTACTGACGTCAGTGTCCCTCCTGCTCTATGAATGTCTGAGCGGCACGGTACCGGCGCGCGTCTTACAGTCTACGGTCACTATCGCTCACTCTCAGGTATCTGGATCGGAATATATGCACGTATTTTTGCCAATTGACAGATCCCACAGCTGCTGTCAGGCGACATCGTCCTTACATGGCGTGTGTGGTTAGTCTGGAGCCGCGACGTCCGTATCGTCGTCCTGCCGATCCTGGCCATAATCAGGTCATCCCGGCTCCCTATCATGGTTGGCCTTGGCGACCAGATCCTCACATCACTCGCACGATTCAGTATGTCTTCCCGTTCTATTAAAGATCATCACTGACATCGACATGCGCAGTTGTGGGCTTGATGTATGCGGCAGAAGCCGTCTCGTACAGTGCGCTCTCTGGGCCCGATGCCGGGGCCCGATGCCGACGTCGCGGCCCGACGGTCATCTTATTGGCCGTCGTGAACAAAACGACGTGCACTGCATTGCTAGTCGGTCGTCTCGCGTAAGCCTATGCCTCCGCCGACGCAGGACGCAGGACGCAGGACGCAGGACTGACATCTTCCATTAATCATCGCACAGCTATCTCCTCCTGATCAACGAGCACCCTAGCGTTCGGGTCCGGGAGGGATATATTCTACAAGGGGGCCATACTTCTGGTCGTTGAATCCGGCGCGATCATCACGGCGGGCCGCGGCCAAAGTACGCATCGTTCCGCCGTAGGACGCAGGACGCAGGATGACGCAGGACGCAGGATAACGCAGGCAGCAGGCACGTCTGTCTTCTCATTGAACTTAAATTATAAGCTTCGTCCTTGAGCGCATGCAACACCCGGGCAGGCCTTCACGTCATGCCCGACATCTGCGCTCCCCTGCTGTGCGTCATTCTCCTACATCTCACAAATATGCATTGACGTACTAGGTAGTCTTCCGCCCTGTCTTCTCTCTCTTCGCAGAGCATCGTTGCAACCTCGATGGTACTTGATCCTCTCCCAATTTTGGGCGCTCTCTGGGCGACAACATGAACAAGGCGCTCGCCGTGCGGTTCGCGACGCAGCTCGAAGGCTTCGGCTTCGCGACTTCCACCGCAGGCCGCGCTAGGGACCCGCTCGAACACGAGCTGACTCGATCACGCAGTCCTGCTTGTCCCAGCAATGCACGCCCGCAGAATCAAGCCTGAGTGCAGCGAATATCGGATCGGTGAAGGATGCGAGGTTGAGGTGAGCCTTCGGGTGGCCTAGGGTCCTGTACTTGTAAGCATATTCCCGCTGGATGTGTCCTATCGTTCTTCTCACGTGTGTCACACACACAGCTCCTCGTCCTTCCTTCGGATTGCTCTATACGATGGACGCGTGCGTACTAGGAGGCTGTGTCTGGTGCAGCCCGATGGTCTTCGCGATGTCGGTGCGGATGTCAGGCCGTATCGCAATCTATCGCCTCCCATTTCTTCCCGTGTTCGTTCGATGAGTCTAAACATACATCGAAGCTCAATCTATGACTGCGCTATCTGCAACGTGGCGGAGTCTACTCAGAAGGACAGGAACAGATCGAACGACTGCCGCAATCGCTGCCACCAGCCGAAGGTCTCCCGTGAATCCTTGGCCTCGAAGCATGTCGCAGCGTCAACAATGCAGCCATGCTGCTGACACTCCGGGCTTCGCAGGTTTGTATACGGTCTGAAAGCCGGGTTCCGGTATGTGTACTCGTAAGGTCGCAGCTCCGTCGGTTCGCGCGCGATTGATTTGACGAGTCATATGTGGCGCGAAGCTGCACCGGCCGTCCTCGTATATGTTCGAGCGCGATTCAAGACGGGCTGTAGGGTTTCCCTCCGACCTCCTGTCAGTATCCGCCATGGCGAGTCCGACGCTGCAACCCTCCCTCAACGATCTTTCGATGCTTGACTGCTACCCGTATGGATATGACTGGCGCGGCACTGGGGCTGCCTTCGCTGCGCCCGAGTACTCTCCTTCTGAGTCTTGTGGGGCGCCGGGCATACCGACACCCGGTGAGGGCCCCTGGCCGGCCCTCGGCAGCACACTCGAGACGACTCAAGACATTGAATCTACAGCATACCCTACCCTACCTAACCCTCCATCGGAGGTCTTGAGCGCGAGCGGGGCGTTTCAACCCGCGATGAACCCGGTGAGTAACTTCTAGACTTGGAACAGTACACCAGCTTCTGAGCAAACACGCCTGCAGATTGACTCACAAATGGAGAATATCACACTTGTCAGTCATCTCTGTCGTTTCCTAGCTGGACAAGGTCTCCTCGTTAACGTCTCTTGCCTATCTGGTCAGTTCACTACCACAATTCCCGACTGGGAGACCCCAGTCTCCCCAGCTGGACCCTTGCTTGGGTCACAGTGGGTCGATCACGAGCAGAATGACTCGTCGATGCAGACCATGACACATAATGTAAGCCATCTTCACTCTTCTCAGCTCCTTCATGGTTGACATCCTGGTCAGTTTATCAGCACACCTAGCGACCAGGCACCCCCAGTCCCCCAGCTGAGCCCTTTTTTGGGTCCCCAGGGGGCTTGGAGGGCTCTGTCCAAGTCTTTCTTGGCCCTTATGCGATAGAAAGAAATCAGAATTTGGACATTAATGTTCTTATAGAAGTGAGTCTTGACTCTTCTCTTCCTCATTCTGTACATAGAGTACGCTGCTCACATATTGCCAATTTAGAGAACTGTGATTGAAACTCACAACTCAGTTCAACTTGAAAATGGAACATCCATTCAACGGCTTCAAGCCCTATTTAAGTGTTGCGTTTGCGGCTATGGTGAGTCTCCTATACCTTGGCATACTTTGCTTGTACACTGTAGTTACCGATTGCTATATGTAGATGCAAAAAAGAAATATAATGTGAAGACTCACATTGAAGTCGTACACTGCAACATGAAGTATCCATGCTTCTTGAAGTCATGTGGTAAACGATACACCAGACGGCCTGACCTTCGCAAACATCTGCTCAATAAGCATGGCCTTGAACTGCCAGTGGTGAGCCAGTGTATGTATTCAACTCCTTCCAAACCCTAACAAAGTCACCAGGGTCAAGGTGAATCAGTGCCAGTTGGATGGTAGCCACGAACATGAAGTGAAATCAAATGACTCGCTTTGTACCGCATGTATCGCTCTCTATCGCTTTGTACCTTGCTATCTGCTGCTATCATGTACAACAATCCTTGTATGACCTTGCGTCTGCTTCATAGCGCCTTGATGCACCCTTTGAACTACTCGTCGCCAGTGATATTTTATTCAATACTGAGTATTCAGACCACTTGGAGTGCAGCCAGCTCCTCCCCACCAAGAGGCCAGAACGACTCCTCTAGTTCTATCACCCTAGCCCATATCTCCTCCGCTCGAGCCCACGCAGGTGTACCGGGAGAAATCTGCAAGCTAATGAATGAGCAGTCCAGTCAGTCACGCATTCCATGAGTAAGTATCGGAGAACCTCACTGATTCACGAGGTCTGCGATGTCGTCAACAAATCGCTCAAACTCAGGACAGGTCCAGTTCTCGACAAGCTGCCTGATAACGGGCAGAGCAGGATCGCCCTCGTGGTCCGGTACTACATTCACAAGCAGCGACTTCGCGTGCTTCCACGCGTCGAGGTACACCTGCGTGACAGTAAGTGTCCGAGACCACTATCCGGGCAGACAGCAACGGAAGAGCACGTACGCGCTCCATCGCCCACAGGAAGACGAGTCCGTCCTCGAGGGTCCCGAGCGCGCCCACGCGCGCCATCTCCGCGGTGTAGTCCCGCGTCGCCTTGCGCTCGCGCCACTGCGCGAAGTTCAGGCCGTACTTGCGCTCGACCTCGGCGAACATGCCGACCTCGCGCAGGACGTTCTGCAGCGCGAACGCGAGGAGCTTCAAAACGTCGCGGTGAAACGTTTCCTCGGGCGAGTGGAGCGCATGCGTGGACGAGAACGGGATGCGCGTGATGAGCTGCCCAATGAAGAGCGGGTAGCCGTGCGCGGCGTAGATGTGGTCCTGCGAGAGGTAGAGCGAGAGTAGCGGGAGCGGGAGCGTGCCGGTGCCTGCGGCGGTTAGGAAGGCATGCTTCGTTGCTGCTGCATACGGCCGTGGAGTCGAGAGCGAGAGGAGGTGCGTCGTGAGCGGGACGGACATGTCGACGCGATGCTCGTGGTTGACGAAGCGAAAGCCTGCGAGAGCGGGGCACGCAGATAGTAAGTACGTTCACGATATCGTCGAGGCGATCATCGACAAGCCGCATTCGGGCGCCTAACCAGTCTCAGCGCAAAGCAGGGTTATGCCAAGCGGAAGACTTTCTCGCCATGGCAGTCGGCGATAGAAGAAGCGAGAACGAAGAGACAGTCTAATGATTCAAAGCGAGAACAGCAACTCCAAGTTGATCATCGAAGATAGGCACACCCATCTACGAACGAAAATACGAAGAGCTAGAGCAACGTGGATCTACCGACCGTAGAGGATTCCATTGCGTGAGACTCATTCAATACGTCGGGGTGTGCTAGGGACGAGCGCCCACAAGAACACCATGAAGCCCATCATCGATACCAACCTGCAGGAAAGCAGAGCACGCATCAGCCTCCCTCGACCCACCCGATACTACTCAAAAGACAGAGCGACAAGATACTCACAGCGGCTGCAGACTCTTGATACCCGTCCTCGACGCAATCGCACCCGTCATGAACGGCAAGACCGCCGAACCGGCCTGCCCGAAACCTGCGATCCAGCCTATCGACCCGGTGAGCAGCCAGGGCGGGAGCACGCGCCCGGCGTGGTTCATGACGATGGGGTATATAGGCCCCAGGAGGACGCCGACGAAGGACACCGCGACGGCCCCGCCGATGAGTGAAGGCACGAGCCAGACGATTAGCTCCAACCTGCACGGCGCGTGTGTGAGGGTTCGCCTGGAGCGGAATTAGGTAGCGAGGCACATACCCGATGGCGACGATGGCGTAGATGAAGATGGCACGCCGCTCGCCGACCTTCTGGTTCACCCATAGGAGTCCGACGCGGCCTAGGGTCAGCCCTGATCAAGAGGGTCAGACGGAAATAATCATGGGCGGCGAAGTTCAGGGTGCGTACCGCCGAAGAACCCAGACGCGATGTACCCGGAGTCGGGACCTCCGCCTCGCAGGTTGATGACATACGTGACGATCCAACCTACGCAGACCAATTAATGTCCCGAAGACACAGGGTTGGAAGAGCAACTAACCTCCGAGAGTGACTTCGACGCCGACGTAGATCAGGATGAAGATCGCCATGAGGTGCAAAGAGCGGAGACGGAACATCTGTTTATACTTGCTTCCGTTGTCAGTGCCGGACTCATCGTGGGTGGGAGCCTGGCCTATCTCGGCGAGACAGTCTGTACATAAGAATAGAGTGAGTGTATGCATAGGATTGGCGAAGTACACCCAACGTACAGTCCTGGTCCTTGAAGCGGAAGACCACAATGAGGAGTATCGTGTTCAATAGCGCGACGCCCAGTGATACGAGGTAGTGAAAGGACCACCGCTGCAGTTGCGCGAACTGAGTAGCCACGAGCGGAGAGCAGAGCGCCCCGACGCCTGTCCAGAGATGCGTTAACACTGGGGAAGAGTTGACCACGGGGGAGTCGTTGTACCGTACCGTATATCGCGTGCAGGATGCCCATCTTGGTTGCCGCGTTTTCCTTCAGCGAGGCGACGAAACCGTTTGCACCTGCGTCCTATTCCGTGGGGTCCGTATGATGGCGCTTGGTAGAGGAAACACTGTACACTGACCTGCAGCCCTAAGCCAAAGCCGTTGACTGCATATCCCAGGACGAAGACCGGGAAGGGAGGTGCAGGAGCTTCGAGCGCGTAGCCGACCACTTGCGCCAATGACCCTGCGCTCGAAGTTGAGTGTTGAAAGCCTCGCGTATCAACCGGTACTATCATACCAATCACCATGACCTAGGTTAGGAAGTTAGTAGGTGCCCGGATGTATGAGACCACAGAACGCACCTTCCCGAAGCCTAGCCGGTCGGTCAGCCAGACATTGGTAGCTGCAGCAGTGAGGAAGCCCTTACGGCGGGAATGAGACAGTAAGTGACTTGAGATACGTCCGGAGATTTCAAGGATGGTCACATACAATGCAATTGAAGATGAAGATGACAGACACAACAGCGAAACCAACCTGGGGACCCAGCGGGATTCAGAGACATGACGGAGGGAGACGAGAAGTCGACGTATGTTCGAACGCACATGGTAGACCCTTTGTATGCGGGGTAAAAGGGGTCCCGTTGTGCCGTCGTTCCAACCTGCCAGGAACAACGTCCAGCAGAGGGTCGCAAACTGTATCCTCGCGAGCCGGCGAGACGCAGGTGTACCGGCGGCAACGGCTGAGGATGGTACTCTTCCTGACTGTGAGTCCAAGCATACAGCAGGACCAGTCTCTACCATATCCAGACTCTTCCTGTAGCTCTTTTCATCGCCGTTCACCGAACCAGCCGGAGTTACCTTCGGGGGATGAGGAGATCGTGCACGGATGTTGGACAATTCTACTCCCGCATCCCTATACATGTCACCAACATTAACATGAAGACGCAACGGAGGCCCGGAGGAAGACGTACTGATGAGCCATCGCGGTGGCCAAGGTCAAGAGAGAGGCTCGTATCGTCCCGCGCGGCAGTTACTTATGAGAATGTCACCTTTGTCGCGAATCCGGCGTTATCTCCCGCTGTGAGAGTCTCAACGTCATGCAGCGTGTTAGCAGCGTCTGTAATTTCTCCACGTATGCGTGGACGTTGCGTAGAGCAGACGACAGACTGTAGAACGTGGACGGGGAAACCGCGGGGCTATGTCCGGCGCTGTGGCAGACAGCGCCCACGACGTGTCGCGTGTTGCCGAAGCATCTTCCGCACCGTCACCACTTCCAATACTTACTTTCGTCTTTCGTTCTGTGGTCCTTCTCGACACGCGGTCATGGCCTCTCCTGCTCAGCAACTGCCTCCCGGGTGGGCAGCGGAATGGTGAGTGGGTGTATGCGCCTTGATTGCTCTGGCGTTAACAGCAGCGCAGGGATCAGAACGCGCAACGCTACCTCTTCATCGGTGAGTCCGTCATCGGTCGTCTTGCGGCATATATCGAACCGGAGTCGTTCAGAAACCGCGACGGGGAGGACGCAGTGGGAGGAGCCGTTCCTTGACCCGGAGGGCGCCTTGAACCCTGTCCCGACCGCCTCCCCACCTCCAGGCCAGCATCACACAAAACGTCGGCAGTATGCAGCCGGCCAGACGCAGGCGTACTACGGCGCGGACACGATTGCACCTCCCCTGGTCCTGCGTACGGTGCGGTGCCGGGCCAGCCTGCACAACCGTCGCAGCTCTTCACTCCCGGTCTCGCCGCCGAGGGCCAGTTCGCACAGCAGCAGATAGGCCAGCCAGGACAACCGCCGTACTATGGAGGAGCGCAGCCGGAGCCGGAGTACATCAACCAGCCAGGGTTCGGGCAGGGGCCGGTGTATCAACAGCCTGGAGTCGGTGCGCTCGCAGACCAGTTCTCGCAGATGAACGTCGGCCAGAAGGGCCTCCGTCTCTTCACCACTAACTTGCTCACTGCACCTCCCGAGCCTCTTGAACTCCACCGCCCTCCTCCTGATATCATCCTTCCCCCTAACTCGTGCCTATCCAACTCGCCCTTCGCGAACGCGGACCCGTCGTACCAGCGTTGCACGCTAAACGCGATCCCTACGTCGAACTCTCTCCTCAACAAGTCCAAGATCCCTCTCGGTCTCGTCATCACCCCTACCGTTCGCTGAAAGAGGGCGATGACCCGGTACCACTCATCACGGACACGGTCATCGCGCGTTGCAGGAGATGTAGGACGTACATCAACCCATATGTGCAGTTCATTGACGGCGGTAACCGGTAAGTGTCTGCGATCCACCATCTTGCGCATACCCTGATGTTGCGTAGCTGGCGGTGTTGCATGTGCTCCATGTCCAATGAGGTGCCACAACTCTTCGACTGGGACCAAGTGCGCAATCAGCCTGGGGACCGGTGGGCACGCGCGGAGCTCAACCACGGTGTGGTCGAGTTCGTCGCACCTACGGAGTACATGGTCCGGCCGCCCCAGCCTGCTGTGTACGTGTTCCTCATCGACGTCAGCCACAACGCCGTTCAGTCCGGCATGGTCGCGACCGCGACGCGTACCATCCTCGAGAACCTCGACCGTATACCGAACGAGGATAACCGTACCAAGGTCGCGTTCATCGCATTTGACGTGTCACTGCACTTCTTCTCCCTTCCGGTGAGTCTACCCGTCATGTTATGTGGACAAGGGGGTATTGACAAATCATAGGCTGGTACTTCGGACTCGAGCATGCTGGTCGTGTCGGATCTCGACGACGTCTTCTTGCCCAAGCCGACAGACCTGCTCGTCAATCTGACAGAGAGTCGTGCGGCGATTGAGAACCTCTTGGGCCGACTCAATGACATGTTCACGGAAAACCACGTCATCGGCAGTGCCTTGGGTCCTGCACTCCAGGCGGCATTCAAGATGATGGTCAGTACTCGCATCGGGAGCTCAATGCGCCGACACTTACGTTGCTGCGCAGGCACACATTGGTGGCAAGATCGTCGTACTCTCGTCCAGTCTCCCGTCCCTTGGTGCTGGTGCGCTCAAGAACCGCGAAGACCCGAAGGTTCTTGGCACGTCGAAGGTGAGTGAATGTGTCGTGTATCTCCGGAGTAGCCATTCTCAGACGTAGCATCCAGGAATCCGCGCTCTTGCAGCCCGCATCGCCGTTTTACAAGACGTTCGCCATCGAGTGCTCTCGCGCGCAGGTCTCCGTCGACATGTTCCTCTTCAGCGCTGCCTATCAGGATGTCGCAACATTGGGTGAGCTTCTTACTAGATGTCCTTCTTCTCTTCTGCTGTTCTGACTGTATACCACAATAGCGTGCCTGCCACGCTACACGTCCGGCCAGACGTTCTTCTATCCTGCGTTCAACGCATCGCGTACCGAGGACGCCGTGAAGTTCGCGCATGAGTTCGGGGAGGTGATCGCCATGCCCATCATGCTGGAGGCTGTCATACGTGTCCGTGCATCGAAGAGTACGTCGTGTCGAATGGCAATTAGCGACCAGGTACTGATACGCCTACCAAGATCTGCGCATGTCTGCGTTCCACGGCAACTTCTTCGTCCGGTCCACTGATCTCCTCGCGATGCCCTCGGTGCCTCAGGATGTGTCCTACGCCATTGAGATCCAGATCGAGGACAACCTGACCGCGCCCTTCGTTGTCCTCCAGACCGCCGTCCTCCACACGACTTGCTTCGGTGCGTCTCTATCACATAAGTACCTCATCAGGAACGGTGAAACTGATCCGCATCCGTCAGGTGAACGCCGCATCCGTGTCGTCACCACGGCGCTGCCCACCACGAGCAACCTCTCCGAGGTCTTCGCATCCGCGGACCAGGTCGCCATCGCCACGCTCCTCGCGAACAAAGCCGTCGAGCGGTCGATCACGCACAAGCTCGAGGACGCGCGCGATGCGCTCTTCAACAAGATGGTCGAGATCTTGTCCGCGTACAAGGCGAGCATGACCGCGGCGGGTGCGGGTGCAAGTGCGCAGCTCGCGATCTCGGAGAACTTGAAGATGCTGCCGGTTCTTATCCTCGGTCTGCTGAAGAACGTCAGTCGTCGCTTTGTCGTAGGCAGTGCGCGAGGGAGAAGGCATACTGACGATGGGTTGGTTGCAGGTCGGGATCAGGCAAAGCGCGCAGATCCCTCCCGATCTGCGGGCATATGCGCAGTGCTTGCTCACTACGCTCCCTTCGCAGCTGCTCATCCCCTACATCTACCCGACATTCTACTCGCTACACAATATGGCGCCGGAGGTACGAAGTCTTCGACTATTTCGATGGACCACCTCACGCTGACATACATAACGCCTTTGTGGCAGTGCGGAACGGTTGGCGAGCACGGCATCATTATGCCCCAACCCTTGCCCCTCACGTCAGAACGGCTCGAGCGCCACGGTCTGTTCCTCATCGAGGACGGGCAGAATATCTTCCTCTGGGTTGGCAGGGATGCTGTGCCGCAGCTCGTCATGGACGTCTTCAACCTGCCCAGCTATGAGGTCCTCCGCGGTGGCAAGGTACGTCTCTCTCTCCATCTCACTCTCCTTCTTCGATCACCGTGATCCCTGCGGCGCCCTTCCCTCCTCGCCCTTCGTCTCAACCAAATTTGCTGACCCTGATATTCGCAGACGACGCTGCCTGTGCTCGACAACCCCTTCTCGCAACGCGTGAACGCGGTCATCCAAAAGACGCGGGAGATGCGCCGGGGCGTGTACTACCCGCACCTGTACGTCGTCAAGGAGGACGGCGAGCCGCCGCTCCGCCTCTGGGCCCTCAGCTGCCTCATCCAGGACCGCGCGGATGTCCTGCCGAGTTACCAGCAGTTCATCTCGCAGCTGCGCGACAAGGTGCGTCTTGCTCCCCCCCCCTCTCATCCGTCGGTGCATATAGCCGAAGCTGACTTGGTCTTGCGCTGCAGGTCAACGGCTCGAGCTACTGAGCGCACGGCGGCTGACATGCAGGGACGAGAGCGGTGAGGGAAGCTCGAGAGAAGTATACAAGAATCTGGCTGCTGGAGTGTTTCTGTCTGTTTTGCGTGTGTCGAGTATACATAACGTATGATCGTCCTTGTCTCTCTGGACTATTCCCTATCTATTGTAGATGCGCGGACTTACGTGTCTACGGTCTCTCGAGCAAAGCTGGTTCGCTTTCCTCACGAGGCGCGTGTATCCTTTCAAGTTCACTTGAGTACGTGGCATGTCGGAGCAGTGGCGGTGAGTTTCTACGGTGTTGACCTTCTCTCATTCGTCACTCGATGACATACTATATGCTGCAGGACGAAGTCTTGCACGTTCTGCTTCACTCTACGAGAGAACTGCGCCTGCTATGACGACCCGAGACCCGACCGTGCGCCAGTGATCGCCGGAATCGGGAGACCTACAGAAACTACACCGACGAGATGAACTTGCCAATCCCTGTTCGCTGTGGTACCTGATCATGACACGTCAGAGGTTGGTCTCCAATCTTTCTCAACCCGAGTCGGATGAAGGCGAACTGCGAGGGCTAGACACGTGCTCCTCACTGCCGACCTGCTGAGCCGAGGGGAGGTCTCGTTTTCACTCTTCCTGACCGTGCTGAACTCCATTAGGTCACCGGTGACGAGCATCGCACATATCATTCCAGTTGGGGCCACACCATCTTACGCAACTGCGTTTCCGAGAACGAAGGGAGTTGAACGGGCCTACTACTAGCTCGCGTCGTACGCGGCATTGGGTGATCCAGCATCGTGGTGACGTCGTTGATGTCGGACCACATTGCCTTGTACTCACCATGACAAGTCGCGCCGTGCATCACTTATGGACCTCCTCACTTGCATTCGACCTCAGATTCATGGAGCAAGAGGGACTCTGGACTCGGAACTAAGTGAGTAAGTATGGCACTGCAGTCCTCCTCTGATGCCTCCCCCGATCTCTCGTTGCAGACATCCCTAAATCCGCACATAGCCCGCCAGAACATATCGCCCGCATACTCAGCTGGCAGGTCACTTGTGCGCAAACGTGTATGTCTATCGCGCGCGGTTACGCGGACGCTCATCTAGAACGCCTGCCTGTTCGGGAACAAAGCAGTGTCTCAATCCTCCCCTCCGCTTTCCAGCGTCCGCTCGCAGTGCGACAGCCGCATATGTCCCTCAGAACCCCCATCATCGACATCACCCGGTTCTTCTAATGCATGCATGTTCTTCTCTTCCCCCCGCCATCTCCGCGCCCTTCGCACATCTCCACCTCGACATTCAAGGCGTCATCTATGTATTTCCTGCCATTCTGGACATCTCGCGATCGACCGTGACCTTGTCCCCCTCATGGCTGGGCCCTTGGAGCTTCTCCCCGCCCATCCGAATCTACGCGAAGCTGTCGTGCGGTGGACACTGATGTGCTTCCCATCATCCCAGGCTCCCATCGACCCATCGACCCACAATCCACGACCCACGACCCAAGCCCGCGGAAACGGTACCTCCGCCCGGCAGGACAGGACCACAGAGGAAGCACCCCGATGTCCCCGCCCTCGTCGCCCTTCGCGAAGCCGTCAAACGCACCACAGCCGCCTGCAATACGTCGTGGCCCTTCTCCCCGCCGTGGCCTTGGCTCTCCGCGGCTGCCCGCTCCTTCTCTCGACCTGGTGGCGAGCCTCACGAGACCGCTGCGCGCTGGTTATGTACATATGTTCTGAACGGTGGCTTCTCTTCTCCCAATCTCCGCGGGGAGCGCTGCCGTACGCGTCGTGTCCAATGCGGACCTTGAGCTCGCGATCTTGCTCTCTCGCTCTCTTCCAGGCGAGAAGCCTGGACCGAGGAACAGTTGAACGGTCGAACCGTTTCGTCGGGGGACCAGGTGCCTCTCGATTCTCGAGCTTCGCCGCCGTCCGTCGAACACAGTGACCGTCCCAACACGGATCCTATCCTCGGGCAGAACTCTTAGTCTCCTCGGTCGGACCGTGGACCGTGGACACTGGGACCGCATGCGCATGCACGCCCACTCGACCGACCGTGACGCGCACCCCAAGTCTGCCATTCCCAGTGTCTCGCAGCTCAGGCCTCAGGCTCAAAACCGTACATACGTAGCGGAGTAGGTCTGCGTCCGAGTCCGAGTCGCACTCCACATGCTCAGGACTCAGGCCACGCGGACCACAAGGGAGAGAGACCGATCCCGAGAGCCTCTTCGACGTGATGGAGCTTATATATATCGAGCCCTGTGCTCCGTCCGACCTCGCCCTAGCTCGATGCACGACAAACTCGGACGGGGACAGGGCAGGATCACGGATGGAGGAGCAGTAAGTACTTCTGAGTGACGCACGCGGCGTCCCATCGTGGACGGGTTGCTCAGGAAGGGAGAGTGGGTAAGTAAGTCGCCCCTGGAAGCACCAACATCGCGACGAATAGTAAGCAGCGTAATGCGCATACCTCTAACAGCTGCGGCGAGAGGGACGCCCATACTGTACGCGTGATTTGGACAGGATGCTTGGGGTTGCACACATCAGGAATAGAAGACAATAACACATTCAGCGATCTTGAACGTCTGAACGCTCCAATTCAGCGACCTAAAGACGGCCTCGCGATACTCTAACAGCCCCAAGCTCCTCAAGATATACAGAAACGAACTCACTCAGACTGCTCTGAACCATCGACAAGCCAACAAGAGTCCTGGCACAATCACAAGAAACGTTAAGAACTATAATACAATGGAATTTTGGTCTTGTACATCAAATCTATACAGCGAAAACTATGAGTATGCTTAGAAAGCGAACGATCCCAGTGACGGATATGAGTGCGACTACTTTACGATGAACGAGGGTGAGAGCGGCGTGCGATGCAAGATGACTTGGACAAGCGAGACATGGTACAAGGGGAGGAGGAGGGAATGCAGAGGAGGGAGAGGGAGGATGCAGAGGTAGACGGAGGTACAGGACGACGGCGACAACAAGAACAGAACGACAGCAGCATCACCAACTCGAGAACAGTCCACGCCCATGGGCAACGATACACTGTGCGAGCCGGGACAAGGGCGACGATCGACGGGGATGAGGAGGGTGCGACCAAGCCCAATCCCACCACCAATAGCCAAACGTTCCCCCCTCCTGGACGGATTTGCCCTGTACAGATCGACGTGCCAGACGGCGGGCGGCGACGCGCGGTGCTTGCGGGGAAGAATAAGCTGCGCCACCTAATCGCCGAGAACGCCGACGAGGAGAACGGGCTGAGTGTATGCGCGCCATAAGAGTGTGTGTATGCGTGGGGTATGAGCAATGAGCGCGGTTTGAAGGAGCGAACACGTATGGACGTAGCATTGATTATGTCCTATGACGATATGCAAGCGAGGGCAACGAGGCGGTAGCGACCAAGAAGGGGAGGGGGGTATGAGGGGGCCACACAGCGTCTACTGGAAGGGCGGGGCCTTGTACTCCTCGATCGGCGACGCTTCGATGTCCTGGACGAAGGACTCGACCTGGCAACGCTTGGTCTTCTGACCAGAGACGTCGTACGTGGAGACCGACACGGTGTCGGACGGCGAGTGCTCGCCTGGTGCCGCCTCAAACGTGTCCATCTACAACAGCGCGTGCCATGGTGAGAACATGACTTCACGCAACAAATCATGGTGTACTGACCTGCACGTTGACCACCCCAGGCTTCTTCTCGCTGAAGATGCCGCGAGTAGTGAGGCGACTGCGCGTGAAGGCAAGCGTCGAGGCATGCGTTGATCTGGACGCAGCTAGTTCAGCATGAAGTGGATTGAGACAGTTAGATCAAGGACTTACCCAAAGACTTCTGCCCCCTCAGTCGTGTAGTTGGTCAGACGGCGGACTACACGACATGACACGATCTAATCCCTGATCAGCAGAATGTCTCACAAGAGGGCAATGAGACTTACTGTGGAGGCCACCGCCGCCGGGACGTTGGCGATGATCGACATGACCGCGTTGAGGTTGACGACCATGAAGGACTAAGTCATGTCAGCGAACCTCGCAGAACTAAATGAGGAAGAGTACATACCGTAGCAATGACGTTCGCACCGAACCTATGAGGAAGCATGAGAAACGCAACACATAGCATGAGATGAGTAACTTACGCGACCAAGAAGAAGATGAGACCATCGTCGAAGATGAGGATGACGATCCTCGACCTATCGCGCCTCGGCGTGCCTGTGATCCCCAACTTGATGGCCGTCAAGGTGAGCACGAGGAAATCGAAGCACATCGTATAGATGAATGTCGCGGCCAGGATAGTGTTGCTCGTGGTGGTGATGACGCAGCCCTGCCCGTCCACCCAGCTGGAGGTCAGCAAGATGCCTATGCGCCAGAACGGGTCAGCGAGCTGCATGTGTACACGAAGAGAAAAGACACTGACCGTGGAGGAGTAGCGACCAGTGCCCAAGGCTGATGGCGATCAGCGGGACGACGACCCACAAGGACATGGACCATACAGCCATGCTAGATGATCACGCAGTGAGAAGGGCGGAACTAACATCGATGAGGACCACATATACTCACGTGCGGAGGGAGAGGTTGATGCTCGCAAAGCCTATGGTCGCATTGCCGAAGAGCTGATTGTACGTGTAGAGGGCCTGGCAATTGACGGGCCTACAGACGAAGGTCAGGTCAGAGGGACAGCACGAGGCCGTACGTGACGCACTCGGTCACATTCAGTGCGATCGCGCTGCAAGGTAAAGTACAGTCAGTGCAAAGCGCATACAACGAGCAGGAATAAGACTCACATGCCGATGAGCGCGAAGAGCAGGCAATAGCGGCCCGAGAAGTAGAAGATCTGCAGGTATAGACAACGTGAGCATTAGGTGAGAGAAGAGCGACAGGGAACAAACGCACGAGGGGCCACTTGAACTTCTTCTTGCCGCTGATGTACTGCCAGTCGAAGGAGAGCGAAGTAATGAACTCCCAGCTGTACTGCGACGTGAGCAGAGTGCTCGCGTTGACGGACGTCGCCGACGACACATCGAAGAGCGGTCGACGTACATGTAGAGTCCGAGCAGGGTATGCATGAACTTGTCAAAGACGACTGCGGCGTGGACGAAGAGACGTCAGGGCGTGAGTCCGCGGGATGAATGCGGCGGCTTACCTCCGTCCTTCGCGATCTCTGTGGGAGATTGCCATTGAACCATGGTTGCCTGTGTGGCGGCGTCGAGCTGTGATGGGTGAGCGGGCGTCGACGTTCGCGGGAGGAGAGCGGGACAGACCTGTGATGGTGGTGGGGAGACACGAGGCAGGGAGCGGAGGCAGGCTGTATGCGCGCTGGGGAGGCCGGGGGACGGGGACGGGGGACGGGGAGCATGCAGGCTCGGGGATATATGAGGATCTGAGCCTCCGACTTCCTTCCCTAGGTGGCTTGCTGCCAACGGGCGTCCGCGTGCCTTCGCTCGTGCTGCTCGGACGCGCGGACTTTGCGCCCCATCGAGCAGCCGGCCGACCGAACAGAGTCCCCCGGCCTGGCTCTGCTGCCCCGCACTCGCGCACGGGCCAAGGTGCGCAACCTGACGCGTCCCTCCGCTTCCTCTCTTCGCCACCCTGACCTACGCCTGCGTGCCCCGTATGTCGCTGCGAACGCCTCTCTGGGACGGGCGAGCATGGCGGGCCTCGCGCACGGGGCGGAGATGACTGCGTTCTCTCCCAAGAACTTTCTGTGAAGACGTCAGTCCTCCGTCTCTTCGGGTCCCATTCGTGTCAACTTACCACGCGTCGTGCCTCGTACTGCGCTCAATACACACTCCAGGCGCATCCTTTCCGCCTTGCGAGACCTGCTTCTCCCAGCGGAGTCCTCTCGTCTGTGGGCGCGCGCGGAAGGTTCAATTTGCTCGTTCCGGGCAGGAGCCTGGAGAAGCATCGTCGTCCACTCTGATGTCGCCGTCCAGAAACGCCCGCTGTCGTCCTCTTCTTCCTTGTTCGACTGCAGGTCAGGGTGATCGGATCGAAGCTGTGGCCTCCGCGGTCGACCGCGAATATTGCCTCCGCAATCAGATAACCCGCGTTGGGACGGGATAAGCCCCCTTACCAGCACGAATAAGCCCGAGGAAACGCGTATGTCGCGCCACCAGCCGCGCCCATGCGGCGATAGAATACGACTGCCACTGAGGAAGACTTGTCTTCTGCGGCTCGGGGAGCTGCCAGCCATCGGCACAGAACCAGGGAACCCAGGGCTGCACGTCCACTGACTGCGCGCACAGGGTCCACAACCCTGAATAGGTTCTCAACCTACCAGCAGCTGCATCATATGCTCGAGCTCCCCGAAGCTCCAAACCACCGCGACTGCGAACCCCGCCCAACCGCCGTACCCGGCACCCTTCCCCGCCGCCAGCAAGCAGCCGTGGGTGTGCTCTCCCCTCCAGCTCGCCGCTCTCGCTTTGGACTAGCGCAACGCGGGCGGGCACGTCCCCAATTACGGCGCGAAGCCACGAAATTTTCAAGGGGCCCCTTCGAATTCAGCGTGCACCTCGACTGGTCCTCGAAGCTCGACCTTCGAAACCGCGCGCATCGCTAAGCGCGGGAACTTCTGCGAATACGATGGACTCATTGAGGAATTTCAGGCAGCTGCCAGGGCAGACACGCGAGCCCAGGACGGATGTCCCACCGCCCCTCCTGGACGCGTTACGGCATCCGTCTGCACATGGATCATGGATGCACAACTTCGCCCTTCTGGTGTTCCACCCGCCGCTCGCCGCTCGGCATCGCTGCACGTCTAACGGTGACCGCAGCGCGACCCTGGAGTCCTGGAATTCCTGGCATCTGCACCCTGAGCCTGGGATGTCGGGGCGATCGCTGACGTTGCTCCTTCGTTCTAGGACCTAGGTGTCGCCGTGTCGGGGAGCAGTTCGAACGTCGACGGCCGCCGTTTTCGCCGCTGGCCAATGGCGATGCTGTAGGCTCCTGGTCCTGGTGCGTGCGTGCAGCGTATCTTCTGACGTTCACGTAGGTATGGGCCGTCGCAACGTCGGATCATCAACCGCCTTCGCAGGACTCCAGTAACCAGTCCCCCGGCGCCAGACCCAGCTGGGGCCAGATGGTCGCGACTCGCCGTCCGGACTCCGCAAGGCTCGAGGCGGGGAACGCCCTACCGCCGGGTATCCCAATATCCCAGTAGTACTAGGCCAGTCTGACGTCGGCACCGGCGGCGGGCGCGCATCGACTGCCGCCTGGGTCCGCATTCAGCCAGCCAGCCAGCCCGAATCCGAATCCGTCGACGGTGACTCGACTATGGGTGCCAGTGTAAGTACGGTACTTGCTGTGTAAGTACCGTGATGTGTGAGCTATGTACATACTTAGATCTGGCCCGCCGATGCGCGACTCCCGACGAGCCGCCCGCCTGGGCATCGTGCCATCCGCGAGGGCCCTCGGAGTTGTCATTCGCCGCCAACGCGTACTTACAGCGGTCGGTATGTACCCCGCGTAAGTATACGTACACGTCGCCGGAGCTGTGATGCGCCTGCCGAAGACCTGAGTCGGCGCGCTCCTCCTCTCCGCCGACGGTCCACGGCATGCGCAGCTGAACGTTCAACGTACTGCCGGTCTGCTTGCGCCTGATTTCACCCTGTCCGTCCGACCGGCGTCGACGTCGACGTCGCATTCATCACGCTCTATCGACCCGTGTCTCGTGTTCCATTTTGCGAGAGCGCCAGGCGGACCGCGGCGTCATTGCGTTGAGTAGCTCGCTACGTAGGCATACTTACCCCGCACAAGTTACAACCTTGTCAGTCCTCGGGCATCGGGATCGACGGGTACGGCCTAAGGGTCCGGGGGGCCGCCGCCACAAGTCACCCGCCAGGATCGTCGGGGAGGTCGAGATCATCGTGCCATCGGTGTATCGCGGCAGCCTGAGATTCGCCCTGTCACTGTACAGTGTATGTGCTGTAAGTCTAGATCTGGCCCCTCGCAACCCCTGCTACCGCATTACCAACAGAGTGCTGATTGAGCGACTCCACTCAGCGTTCAGCGTTCAAGATTCAGCGTTCCAGCGTTCCAGCAATGAATACTGAAGTACTGAACCCGCGTCTGCAGCTGACATTGACATACGGCGGCAGTCGCCATCATCTATGATCTGTCACGGTTCGCGGTTCGCGAGCGACACGCTCTACGGTCTTCCCATCAAATCATATCGTAAGTCTATTCGTCTTTCGAGGTACCCGGATGCGGGTGAACATTGCTCCTCCACAGCGCGTACGGCCGTCGGCGAGTCGGATGCAGTTCAAGACTCCAAGACTCCAAGCTCGCCATGTAGCCGTGTCGAATGTCGAATGTCCAGCCCTTCGTAGGTTGGCAACCCATGCAGCGTCGCACCCGGTACCGTATGCTGAATCCCAGTTGCTCCCCCAGTGCGTACAGTGCAGCAGGCCATCCACAGGTGACAGAGCAGTCCAGCGGAGGTGTCGATGTCGTCATGGGCCGTAACCCGAAAATTAATCTTGAGGTCCGTCGTCGACTGATGGCAGCGGCAGCGGCCTCGACGTCTATGATGCGATCTATTACCCTCACCTCCATCTCGCCGACTCAGGTTTCGGGCCTTGGGCCTCAGGGTTCCGACCAGCCGTATCGTTTCGCCTGGACCCGACCCTGCGCCATTTAGATGCCCGCGACTGCCATCTGGGTGTCTGGGTCTACGGACGTCGGACGCTTCTCCATCTGGCACGAGCGTAAGTAGGTAGATGCTTCTCGCGTGCGCGGAAGCCCTTCAGGGATACTGCAACTGCATACGGTTCGATGATTGAAGCCAGGCTCCCGCAGCCCGCTGTCTCGGCACAACAGTCAACTCTGTGGTTGACGTTCCCCCGAGGGCCCCGAGCAGTCGTAGTTCGAGTCTGAACGATGCAGCGAACGCCAAGAGCACACCACGCAGGCCACCACCGACTCCCGAACACCCCAAGAACTCGCGCTCGGCCGTTTGGAATCGCGAGTCGCGACTGTCCGTGTTCGGACTCTGAGCCACTTAAGCTTGCCGCGCCGCGGCGGACACGGCTTTACACGACGCAGCAGCCTGGCAAATCTTTGCACCCCAGCGTGCGGACTCCGAAGTGGAATCTGGATGGATCATGCATGGACCACGTTGCCCGAGGCGAGTGCGTACTTGCTCAGATCCTGCGATGTCCTATACAGCACTTACCAATTGATCGGAAATACAGACGCGTCGGGTGCGAGGGCACAGCTCCCGCCTCTGGCACGGCCTTGCAAATGAAGTGGGCCAGGCGCGGCGCGGACGCTCGCTGTGTTCCGCGAATCAGTGTACACTGTACAGGGCGCGGGCCCGGGGGAGGCCCCACGAGGCCAGACGATGCCAGTCGCGAAGGTTCCAGCCTATGGCCTTATGCTAGTAGGGGTGACGCGGAAGCTTGCTGATGCTGGTCAGACTTCAACTGCTGTTCGCCGGTCCTCTTGGGCCCTACGTGGAGGGAGAGGAGAGGTAGGTGAGCGAGGCCTCCATACGAAATGTCTGAGACTCTGGCTGACATGCATCGAGCAGGACTGTTTGCCAAGTGCGTCATGAATGATGGAAACCCCCGACATGGCGCGCACCGCGTCTGCGACTAGTCCATACTCCATACTCCTCACTGTCGGGAAGCCCAAGGTGCACATTGATGACCGGACTGTCACGTCGCTGATCCCACTAGGCTCCAGATTCCAGTCTAGCCACTGCGTTAGTCCGTGTCCGTCTCAACCCTGAACGACTTTGCGTAAACACTGAGGCCAGCCTGACAGATCTGATCACTATTGTGAAGTCACAACTTACGGAACCTGTCTACCCCGCCGCCCGACGCTCCTCAATTGACGCTCCTCAATTAACGACTTACCGACGCCATGCCGTCTAGTTCCAGCTCGGACATGAGGGCGACGTTTGACAAACAGCTCATCCGACTCGAGTCTCGAGCACCACCTAGGTCCCCGGGCGCACTCGGACGCATGCTACGCATCATCGTTCAACAGGCAGTCCTGAGTCGACGGTCGACGATCGTACCCGCGGAGAACAGACGTCAACAAGTCGGACATCATGCAGTCGCATCAGCACCCGTGCGAGACCTCGAAAGTTTTCCGAGGCCCAAGGTGCCGCGTCTTGGGCAGCCTTCCGCCTCCCGGGCTTCAGCAGTCCAAGCTTGCTGCTTCCAGTAAGGTACAGCACTTACCGTAACATCTATCGACCAATCATCGGCCCCCACGGGGCTCTCGTAATCAGCCTCAGGCCCTAACAGTTCACTCAGCCTTCAAGGTTAACGTTCGCTCTCAGCTCTCAAAATCTTTCTCATCAATTGAGAACGCGCTTCCCAACTTCGTCCGTCCATTCGAGCGGCCGGGGCCCGACGGGCGAAGCCCCGAGCGCGGGAAGTTCCCACTTCCCACTTCCCAGGATTCCAATTTCCCGCAGCCCCAAGCCCCGAGCACGGTGGGTTGAAGGTTCTGATTACTGCGGTGGTCACGGTGCGGTTTGGTTGCCTGCACGGCTGCAGTTGCAGTCGCCCCGACGAACTTGGAAGTGTCAGTGGAGTGATGGTCATTGGTAGGTAGGTAGCTTCGCGAGCGCAGCGCCGTCACCGTCACCTCCTGCAACTCTCGGACCTGCCGACCTGGAGCCACAAGTCAGTCAGTACCACGTACCATGTACCACTGCGAAACTCAGATTTCAGATATCAAGAATAACATGCAATCAACGGGCTTAGCTGCGTGGGCCTGCCGCCGCAGGAATCAGACCTTCAGAAGCTTAGAAGCCCACGGCCGGACGCAGTAACAAAAGCTTAAACGCACGCTGGGGGGTGAGAGCGCTTGCACATGTGCCGCGTTCGGACGTTCGTTTGTACTTACTACTCGCCACCCACTATGGCAGGAGGGGCAGGGAGGGCTCCCTCTCTCTCGATCCCCGTATGCCCTCGAGAGTCAGAAGCGAGGGCCCTGGAGTAATTGGAAGCAGACGGGCTCCGGTTGATCGTCCGGGACTTGCACAGTATTTGTCACAGACCCAAAAGAAAGCTATTAAGCGCCCAGTGAGAATTCGTCCCGGACAACCCCTGATAAGATGGCTTGTATGGACCTCATATGGGGTAAACGGCCCTAATATGGTTTTGTATCTGGTTTCTAAGCCCCTAATGTGGTATCTTACAAAATCAGTGTGCTTATAAGATTTCGTCAACCTTTGTGACATTTGTGGAGCTTGTTCAATTCGCGTGGGCGCGTGAACGTTTGAGGCTCAAATGCCAGCGCGAAGTACAAGGGCGCAGAAGCGTGCGTCGAAAGGAACGCTCGGGGAGAAGTACGCAGTCTGCATCAGACGGGGAGAAGAGAGAAGGGCGCAGGGAGCAGACGGTTGCGACGTCGTACATACATACGCACATCGCATTCACGACGGCGCACTCAAGCTATGCTGTGGAAAATGCAAGAATCTGTATTGCGCATTACCGCATTCACGACGGCGCACTCAAGCTATGCTGTGGAAAATGCAAGAATTTGTGTTGCGCATTGCTGTAGATCGAGTCGCCACACCACGACTTACTTACCAACCGCCAATCACCAACTAACTGCCTACTACCAGAGCGTATGCGTAGAGTATCACCAGCCCCAGGCCCCTCCTCCCCCACCTCCGAACTTCCAAGACCTCCGGCGCCGCCGCTAAAAAACCAGGAGCCTATCGTAATGTACCGCACTGCGAACTATCGACCGAGAACTGAGAACTGCAAGACGAGCATGTATGTAGATACAGAGCCGGGGTACCAAACTTGGGCTGAGAACCAGTAACGAGAACGAGTATCGAGTATCGAGTCACGAGATCGAGAGCGAGAGGTAAGAGAGGAGAAGCAAGTATGAGATCCGAGACGTAACACCAAGCTGCTGTACAGATAAAGAGCGAGCAAGAAGACCGGGAACGGGGGTTTTGGGTTTTGATGTCCTGCTGGGTTTTCGGGTTTGCGCACAGATGCGCGTTCGAGTTGAAGCTGAAGTTCTGCTGTACACGCAAGACACTGCCGCAGACCGGCGAAAGAGAGTATGCCCGCCGCCAGCGACAGAGGAGGGAAGCCAAGCAGGGAGGAGGGGGTTCACGCCGCGAGCGACACATGCAGCGGCAGCAGCCCGCCCCTCCCATCCACGACCGGCTGCAGCGTCGGCGAGATCTTCTCCACCACCCCGCCGTCGTCTCCGCAAACTCCAGACTCCGCACCAGCGTCGCGAGTATCACCTTGAACTCAAACACCGCCAGCCGGTACCCGATGCAGTTCCGCGGCCCGTCGCAGAACGTCACGAGCCCGCTCCACCCGTGCGGCAGCTCGCCCGGGGGCGGCACGCCCCCCGGCGCCAGCCAGCGCGCGGGTCGAACCGCGCCGCGGACGCGCCCCACACCGCCGGGTTCACGTGCATCGTCGTGAAGGGGATGTGGAAGACCTGCCCGGCTTTGATGCGTACGGAGCTGAGCGTCTCGCCAGAGGGCGTGCGGATGGGCTTGCTGAGCGGGATGACGTCGTCGCGCAGGGCGACGCGCTCGGTCTGCGGGGAGGCGGGGTGCAGGCGGAGGCTGCAGGCATGGTACACGGTTAGCGGGACAGGAACAGAAGGGAAGCAGGGCAGATGGACGTACCCTTCTTTGACGACGGCGTCGAGGAACTCGAGCCGCTGCACGTCGTCGTAGCTGAGGTCGCGGCCGACGGCGCGGATCTCCTCGCGGAGGCGCTGCTGGACCTCGGGGTGGCGCGCGAGCTCGAGCAGCGTGAAGCTGAGCGAGCCTGCCGTCGTCTCGTGGCCGACCATAATGAACGTGTTCACCTGCAACATCGACGTCCGTCAGGGCCAACTCTCACGCCGCCGGAGAGGGCAAAGGCACTCACGTTGTCGACGATCTGCTGGGGCGTCAGCCGTCCCTGGGTCCTGTTGCCCTTGGCCGCATCGCGCTCGGCCTTCATGAGGATGCTCATGATGTCGCGCCCCTTCTCGTTGATCGTGCCGCTCTCGAGGAGGCGCATCGACAGTTTCGTGGTAATCTCGCGGATGCGGCCGCCGGCGCGAATCGCCTCAATGGGGAGCTTCGTGAGCAAGAGGGTGATGAACGGCACGGCGCGCATGACGAGCATCGCGACGAAGCCGCCAAAGCCGAGGCCGGTGTTGACGTGCCCGAGCCAGGACGTGTGGATTTCCTTCGCCTCTGTGCTCTGGCCCGCCTTGAAGTCGTGGCCAAAGGCAACGCGCCCGATGATGTCGAGCCTAAAGAAAGCGTGCAGGCACAGGTACGCGGACGCAAGGGGCGGATTGTGTCAGCCCGAGCAAGAAGCGTCGGTAGGAGCGGGTCGGGACTTACGTGCACGTCGACGCGTACTCTATCATGTTCACGGTGGCAGACCCGCCAGCAGAGAGGATGTGGTTCGTCAGTCTGCTCTCGAGCTACAGCCAGAGGCCATGTCAGTGTGTGGCCCATTTCCCAATAAGGCAACAGGCTTGCCTTTTCGGAACACTCTGAGATATCGTCCGCCATGCCCTTGATGGCCTCCGAGCTGGGCGGAGCAAAAGAAGTGAGCATGACGTCGCACGACGCAGTCCGGGTGCCTCCCGTTCAGTCTGCGTTCTCCCACTGTCAATCGCGCATCAAGCCCACGTTGCACGTCGGGGGCTCGATCCCCCGGCGAATACGCGAGCAGTGGGAGAACTACCTGCGCAGCGTGGGCCCAGCTGCCGGTCAATGCAGAACGTGGGCGCGCCGCGGGAGGGCCGCCGGCAACGTAAGTGAGTTTGATGAGTTGTGGACTTACGAGAATGCGGGGGCGAGGATGCGGCGCTGCGTCTTGTGGTCGTCGCCTTCCGCCCAGACGAGGCCCTTGCCGAGGACGTTCGCAACCGGGGGCCTGAACGCAGGCGACTTCACTGCAAGACAGAGGAGAAATTTTGCGTCAGCAACAGTGCCTGGGGTTGCTAAGGATCCGGCGGCGGCGTGGGCCGCGTCCATTCAGCCCGTGTGTGCTTCGGGAGCGACGAGACAGGAGCGCCGGGAGAAGGGAAGCGTGGCGAAGGCGACCTGACGGCCGTGCGCCTGCTGTCCCCCGGCGTGGACTGATGGAAGCACGCCAAAAAAGAGCGAAGGTACGGACCGTAGTCGTCGCTGTTCTGGAAGATGTGCTGCACGGCGCCATGGTCGGCGGCCACGATCTGTGGGTGGGTACGGTGAGCACGCGGAGAAGCACGGTTTACGGAAAACGAGGCGCAGCGCGCCCGCTGCATTGCGGCCCATGCCACGGTGGAGCGGGTGGGGGAGGTAGAACTTACGATGTCGGGGTGGAAGAGGGCACCCTTGACGCGGAAGAAGGGCCCGCAGAGCGCTGCCCAGTTGGTGTAGGTTTCGGTCGCCTGGGCCTGGAAGGTGAGGAGCTCGTGTCCCCAGAGCCAATGGGCGATCTCGCGAGGCTAGAGAACAGGAGAAGCCCGGGATGTGCCAAGGCAAATCAGAGGGCAGATGGGGGCGAAGCGTTGTCAGTGTGTGTCGTGCGTGGGATGGCCGGATCGCGTAAAGGAGGACCTACAGCGCTCGGGATGCGAGAGATGTCGTAGCGCTTCTTGTCGGAGAGCCAGCGGGCGAGGGAGAGGAGGGCGATAAGGGAGAGGAGGAGGACGGGGGTGGAGGGGAGGAGATCGGAAGCCATGTTTGTTGGCAAGACACGGGGAGGGAGTGGGGGGCGTAGAAATGCGGGAGATGTGTATAGGAAGGATGGAAGGAGCGTGGGGGTGCGAGCGGAGCGGCACAGAGGATAGAGACGGGGAGCTGATGGAAGAGAGAAAGATAGAGTAAGATACACGAGGGGAGGCGCGGATTGATATGGCCATTAGCGGGTGGGGGGAGGACATGGTGCAAATTTCTGACGCGGGGCTTACGGCGGATCGGAGGGCGGAGAAGCAGGCTGTCTGTCGTGGCCGCGTTGCACGGGCAGCCAGTCTGGCCACAGGGCCACGGCATCTGGGCCGTGCGCAGTGGGCGACCCGTCTCTATTGCCAGGCATCGTCTGTGCGCGGGGAGATGTCGCCCGCCGCCTTCTGTGACGCACCGTGCGTGTGAAGAGCCCGCCAGCCGACGCCTGCACGCACGCGAGCCAAACTAAACGCCAACTAAACGCAAAATGAAATTGATACGCCGACCTCCCGCATCGGGCAGCCGCGGACGCATCGGGCGGGCTGGCGGAGATAGCCGCGCGCGCCTGGGGGACAAACGCGGCCACAAATATGGACAAGGTAGTCGCCGTTGCCACTCAAGCTTCTCGCTCCAAGCTCTGGACGACGCTACGCGGGCAGCAGACCATGCGGGGCCGGGAGTGCGAAATGAGATCACGGCGTTGCCGTGCGCGGGGCGAGAACGCAGCGAGAATAAGCTGGAGTGTGGGGGAGCAGGATGAAAGGGACGGCCGGAAGGGGGAAGGCGGGACCAAGGGGGACTCGCGGCTGATGTTCCCAGGCGTGGTTCGCAGAAGCGAGCAAGCCACGGACTGGTGCCAAACGCAGCTGCTCGATGCTTGGAGGCCGTCCGCTTAATATCCCCCGACCCGTCTGCCATGGCCCCCAGAGTCCCCCTCCTTCTCTCCCGGGTCTCCTCACTTCCTCCCCCGCCACCCTAGCTCACTATGCCCGAGTGGAACTCCCCCACTGAGCTCGCCCTCGATGGCGGTACGTCCCAGCTACCCCGTATGCTTCGACGTCCCCGCTGATCCCCCTCGCAGCCGTCTTCCTCAAGTTCATGCACGCACTCGCGGGTCTCTACTTGTGAGCTTCCTTCCCGACGCGTCTATCGCCCTTCTCTCTATCTGCGACGCGTGCTGACGCGCTCGCCCTGCAGTTGGGAATGGTTCACCTCGCTCGACTTTGAGTGGTCCTTCATCACCGGCAAGCGGCGCTTCCACTACCCCGCGGTGAGTCTACCATCCTTCCTCAGTCCATCCCGACCCACCCGCTCATGTCCGCCCCAGGTCTTCTACTTCCTCAACCGGTACTGCCTGTTGTTCGTTATGATCGGCCTGTAAGTTATTCGCCGCGCGCACTTGGCCAGATCGGGACGTTAACATTCCTCCTCGCAGCTTGATCTCCCTCGATGTCACGACGTGAGTGCTTGCTGCGACACTAGTACTGCTGCAGTGGCTAACAGTGATGATTGATCCCGCAGCGAGGTCAACTGCCAGTCGTTGTACACCTTCAACCAGATCATGGGCCAGTCCGCGTCCGGCCTCGCCAGCATCAACCTGTCGATCCGGACGTACGTCACTCTCGCTCACAGCGCCGTGTTCGTTACTGACCGAGTCCATATCATCATACAGAATGGCGCTGTGGTCGCAGGACAAGCGCGTCGTCATCCCCATCGTCCTCGTCATCCTCGGCCACTGGTCCCTCATCCTCCAGGGCGTCCTCGTCAAGGCGAACTGGGTCGACGGCGTGGGCTGCGTCGTGACCGGCACGAGCAACACCATCCTCGCCGCCACCTTCATCTACTCGATGGTCTTCGACCTCTTCATCCTCCTCCTGAGCATGTACAAGCTCGTCATCGGCGTCAAGGGCGGCCGCTCCCAGCTCATGACCCTCCTCTTCAAGGACGGTCTCGTGTACTTCTTCATCGCGTACGTCCGCTTTCCCTCCCCCATCCGCGAGAGCTGCTGGCTCAGTGTGCTCGTCCACATTTAGGTTCTTCTCAAACTTGCTGGCCGTCGTGTTCATCCTGCTGAACCTGAACGCAATCATGAGCGTCATCTTCAACGTCCCCGCCGCCATCTTCTCCACCGTACGTCCTCGTGCCTCTCCCTTCTCCCAAGTAGGCCGAGACTCACCCGTCGCACGCAGATCGTCGCCTGCCGCGCAGTGCGCCGGCTCACCAACTTCTCGCACCAGGGCCCCGAAGTCTTGTACGTCGTCTCGAGCGTCTTCCCGTCTTCCCGGTGCAGTCCGGCTGACCCACCCGTCCGCTCTCAGCTCGAGCACCGGCCACAGCTTCCGCGCCGCGCCCACCGGCACGCGCGCGACCGTCCCGCCCACATACCGCGGCACGACGCTCAAGTCCGATCTCGGCGGCCCTGGCGTGCACGTCCAGGTACGTCTTGCGTTCTTGTGGCTTGAGATGCGATGGGGGAGGCTGACGTGCGCGGTTCGGACAGATGCAGACGTTCACGGTTGCGGACGAGGACCATATGTCGGACTATAACTCGGAGGACCAGCAGAAGGCGCGGCTGCCGGACCCGGAGGCGGGCGACGCGCAGATCTCGTCCGAATTCAAGCGGCCACCATACTAGGGGCGCGTCGCAGCGTCGCAGCGTCCCGGAGTCTCACGTAGAGTGCTGCGCGCTGCTAGAAGAAGATCGTTGACAGTTGACAGCGGACGAAGCAGCGGAGGGGTGCACATAGGCGTCATTCTGGTCTTTAACTTGGGTTCTACGTTATACCTTCACCGCTTTCGCGCCCCCTACAGTACTCTGGCAGCTTGCAGCCTGCCGCCGCTTTATACCTTACCGCCCGCCCACATACCACTAACCCCCTTCCCCCCCTCTCCCCTTTCACGCCGCCTGCGACCCGGGCGCTCTCCTCGACGGTCCCCGTCCCCCCGCATCATCCAAAAGAGAAGGAGAAGCCTCACCGTCCGTTCCTAGAACACTGAAACTGAAACTCGAACCCGAAACATTCGCTCGCATCCGTCCATTCGCTCATCTCGTTCATCGTCCAAGTTCCAAGTTCATCGTCATCGTTCAAGTTCCAAGTTCAAGTTCATCGTTGTACATTGCAATCTACTATCCCACTGCTGTTCATGCTGCTGTTGCTTCCCGCTGCTGTCGCTCGTCGCTGTATAAAAAGAAAGTGCCTGTGCGCTTGGTTTTTGCTCTACGAGTCTTGCGTGGGTGGGGTGCTGAGATGCTGAGATGCGAGCTTCGCGTTTTCTGCCTTTCTTCAACTCGACCTCGGGCGGGAACATGGAACTCACTCGAACGCGAACGCGACCTCGACCTCGATCGAAAGTCATCACAACGCCACGCACTCGAATCGACGAACTTCGCGCCACGAACCCGGGCCACTACATAGTGGACTTGAACTTGCAAACACAGTGGCACGCACGACGGCTCTTCGGACTTCCCTCTTCTCCCCGCGCCGCGCCCCGCAAGATCCTCCGTGGAGGCGTCCAACTCTGAATCCAATATCAATTGGCAACTGCGCCCGGTCGCCAACTCGCGCCTTCCTGCTCCTTCTCGCCACACCGAAGTTCGTCCTTGGCCTTCGCGACGTCCCATTCGCATTGGCTGGGAACTCGTGCGGGTGACTGCTCGTTCTCTATCCTCTTCTCCCCGTGCCCGGATGTTTGCTCCCCGCTCATCGTCCTCGCCTTCCCCTTCCCCGCAGACCTGCAATCACAAGCTCCCGAGTCCGAGTCCCGACTCCGTGAAATAAGTAGTATCCCTCGCGAACGCACCCGAGAGACCCGGTGCAGACGAGCGATGTCGCTCCACGCTCGTGTATCGTGTGCGCCTTGCGGGAGGCACTGACAACCCCCGTATCCGGATGGTGTTCGGCGAGTCCCAAGGTGGACTGCATTCGTCAAGGTGTGTTCGTGAGTACCGTGCACCGCCCGCCGCCGGTGTGTGCGTCCGTGAGAGCGAGACTGTCGGCTTGTATTCACCCTGTAGATCGCCGAGGGTGGAAGGACAGCCTATCGACATGAGGCTTCCCGGTGTGGGTGTCGGGAGGTGTCCGCGCACTACTGCGCCGCCTTGCGTACGGCGGCCTCGAGGCTTGGGCGCATCTTCCGTCGGCGGGCGGATGTTCGTTGAAGTGGACGCGCCATGTGTTTCTGGTGGGATGCCGTCCGAGCGTAGCGTGGAGAAGATTATTCATGTCGATTCAGAGGTTACGGCATGTATCAGAACGTCGTCGGCAGGGCCACGGCCTCCGACTGGGAGTCCAAGCCGCGTAGGGTACGAATGCAAGGGGCCATCTGTGCGATGTACATCAAACATCCTGCCCTTGCGACATCTACGGAGGAGGTGCGTAGCGGAAATTTCCAGTACAGCTTGCCTGTTGTTTGTATGTCGAGCTCCATGGCATGTGAGGGGAGCGTCACGGTGATGCAGTGACGACTTACTCCCGATTGTTCGCGCTTCTCCCACATCGACTGTCGTGAACGGGGCGGTCTCGTACCCAGACTATGTACGGGGGTGCTTCGGGTAGTAACCTCTCCGAGGCACCAAAGATGGTCGTACCCACTTCCCGAGCGAGAGTGTGCACTTGCATTAGGCGAAGAGGGTAACGTTGAGGGGGTAACCTTGCACGGGAGCGGATCAGCACCATAGCGATAGATATCCCGCTCTCGTAAGTCCTGGCGTAAGTACGTGTGCAGGGCCATATGCCGGACGAATTGGTTGCGCACTTTCCCCGGTAAATGGTGATCATGAGATGCAAGAAACTGCTTGAGTAGATGCTGACATGCCTTGGTAAATCGTCGCCTGATCGGATGTTCTGGACCTACCAAGGCGCATCCGACTTTGACGGTATCGACTCTTGAGGATATGTGACGAACTTGTAGCCAGGAGAATCCGCGTCCAGTGGCAGACTCGGTCCCACAGGCCGCGAACCCTCAGCCACATATTCGATATGGAACTTGCAGCTGTGACCGGTGTCCGAGGCACAAGTCAAGGGAGACTGTTGGATTCTCCGGAGTAAGTGCGTGGACGTGGAGGCTCGCAGCGATCAAACCGTTCGCACGAAGGTTTTCCCTCGTTACCGGCGATACGGTACCGTCCAATACGAGTGGGGTTGCGATCACTACATACTCCGGGGGGCTGGAACAAGGTACGCCCCATCGCCAGAGAAAACCACTAAGCCGAGTCTAGCAGTTTGTTTGTTCGTTGGAGTGGGAGGATCGCAGGTCGGCGATCCAAGATCGGGGGGCGGTTGATGCTGTGCAGTAGTCAAAGCGTTGGAATGTCGAGCTCGAGCTGGACGTTGAACAGTGCAAGGGATGGTGAATTGCGAGGAACGTGATGACAGTGTCTAGTGATATCTATGGGTGTCTGAATCTATACTGTGCGATGCATCTAGAGGTCGCCGAGATTGAGATATTGATGAAGTCGTGAAGGTCATGATCTGTAGAGAAAAAGCGGGTCATCAACTGACAACGCAGGCCCGTATCCTGTCCAGATACCCTATCATACGTTCATGTGGTGAAATCCTGTCCGGCTTTGAAGAGGCTAGCGGCGGCCGCCTGGGACGCAAAGCCATATGGTGAAGAGCAAGCCCATCATCGACACCAGCCTGAGACCGACACGTCAGCCATCTATAGTATCATCGTCAGGCGGGAAGTACTCACACGGGAAGCAGACTGACTATGCCCGCCTTCGATGCGATGGCGCCTGTGATGAAGGGAAAGACCGCGGCGCCTGCCGCGCCCCAGCAAGCAATCCAGCCTATGGCGCCTGAGATGAGTTCCGGGGGAAGGACGCGGCCGCAACAGTTCATGAGGATGGGGTAGATCGGTCCGAGGAAGAAGCCGACGAAGCCGACCGATATCGCGCCGGCGTACAAGTTGGGCACAAGCCACACGACCAGCTCGAGGCTGGACGACGATTGGAGAACATGAGTTGACTCGCTCGGACATCTAGCACGCTCCTGAACTTACCTGACAACGGCAATGATGTAGATGAAGACAACGCGGCGCTCGCCGACCTGACAAAGGACTTGGTCAGTGTTTGCCCGGGCAAGACAGAAGAGCAATGAGCACTCACCTGCTTGCTGAACCACAGCAAAGCGACGCGCCCGAGCATGAGCCCTCCGAAGAACCCAGACGATATATAACCCGAGTTGGGTCCTCCGCTACGCTCGTTGATTATATAGGTGACGATCCAGCCTGGAGCAAGTCAGCGAGACTATTCCCGACGACAGCGACAGACACTCACTCCCTACCGTGACCTCATGGCCGACGTACGCGAACGCGAACAACGCCATGAGGTGCACGCAACGAAGCCCGAACACCTTCTTGTATCGCTCCAACCAACCCTCCGAATCTTCGGGAGGGGGTGGCTGTCCGATCTCCTGGAAACACTCTAGCAGACGAGGATGAGGGACTCGTCGGAAAACTTGTGCTGCCAACGACTAACCTTCCTGGGTTCTGAAACGGAAGACGGCAATCTGCAAGAGACCGTTGAGGCAGGATATGCCTAGATGCGTCAAATAGACGAAGGACCAGCGCGGAATGTGGGCGAATTGTGTGGATACCAGGGGAGAGCACATCGCCCCCAACCCTAGTATCACGCATGATGAGTTAGCCTACTGAAGAGCATGCGGCGGACTGCCACCAACCGTAGAGGGCATGTAGAATACCCATCCGTGTGGATGCTTTCCCGACACTGAGACTTGCCAGAAAGGCGTTCGATCCGGCATTCTGTGATCATGTAATACCATCGAGTGAATACGGGCAAGGCAACGAGAACGTGGTTGAACGTACCAAGTAAGCCGTGCCGAAGCCATTGAAGAAGTACGAGACGACGAAGACGGGGAAAGGCACTGCTCCTGCCTCGAGGCAGTACGCTATCATGACCGACACGGATGCTGCCAGCGGGAGGTCAGAACAACGGCGTTATGAGCAACAGCCGACTTGCATACCGATAACGACAGTCTACGAGAATGCGTGATCAGCGGCTAGTCCTCAAATATCATGTCCGCGCTCACCGTGCCGAATCCCAACCGATCGGTGAGATACAGATATGTACAAGAACCAACTATCGAGCCCTGAGAATTTAAGAGATCAGTCGCAGTATAAGCCACATACGACGGTGAAAGACTCACCAAGCAGCTGACAACGAAGATGAGAGATATAACGGCGTAACCGACCTGCCAAGGCGGAAAAACTGTGAGTAAGTAACATATACGTGACCGCTTCCCGCGACGAGTGAAGATTCGCACATTATATACTGTCTGGAGGCGCGGAAGCAAAGGTCCTAGCGTTCCATCGTTCCATCCCGAGACGTAGATGGACAGGCAGAGCGTCGCGAACTGCCATAGCGCCTTCCGCTTCATTGCTGGCGTCTGGATTGGTACCCCTCCCGGAGCCGTCTGGCTCTCCAGCACAGGGAGCTGCCCCTCTAGCTCCCTCGACTCCTTGTCCTCCGAGTCGAGAGTCGGAGACGCCCTGTTCGACGTCGGCATCTTCTCGTTGAGGGCATCTTCGAGTCGCGATGCCATCCTGCCTAGCAATCACCAGCGTCGTCGGTCTGCCGGACAAGCAATTCGTCAGTCTGGTAGTGAGACGAAGAAAATTTGCCTGACCCCTCCGGTTATATAGGACAGACCGGTGTAGAGGCCTGCAGGAGAACTGACATACATTTGACAAACGTTTCTAGGCGTGTCTTCTGGCGCACCGGCTCGATGGCTATTATGTGTACGACAGTCGAACTCGCCGATGGACGGGCGCGGGTACCATGAGGCCTAGACCGAGTGAGTACATAGATAATGATAGAGTCGTCCCCGTGGCCAGTTGTCTTCCGCGCAAGTTCGGACCCTCGGGCCACCGCCAGAATACTTTGCCGCTGCTGAGCACGGGCCTTCGGGGAGTCAAGGTGTAACGGAGAGACAGACGAGAAACCGGAACCGGAATCAATCTGTGTTGGCGGCCACGTGTCGTCGATGCCAGTGGGTACTTCGGCGTTGATTTATTCAGCTTTCGAAGTGTTTCTTTGGGCTAGCTCGTCGTGAACGAGGTGCACTAGGAGAGAGGTGAGGGGTTGCACATTTGACTGTGAGCAAGCTGTCTGAATCACGAAAGACTTGAACGAGCGCATTACTTGATCAGACTCTGTACTTCTCCAGGAAGACATTGAAAGGTCACCCTCTACTACAATCACAGGTTGCTTCCTCTCCCGTCATTGCCGACCCACCCGCTGAGCTCAATTGCGTGCGTAACTCCACGAGGTCACGGAAGACAGAGCCGGCAACGTGTATGCTCGTGAGTCGTAGCACCATCGGCCAGGAGCCTTCAAGCTTCAGGAGCCCTCTGTCCTCGGAGCTCGAGCTCCTGCAGCGGGCCTGTCGCGAAGAGAAGCAGGAGTCGCGAAGGACTTGCCAGTCGACGGTCGACCTTCAAGCTCAAGGGTTAGGGTTCGCGCGGAGATTGAAAGTTGAGCGGCTGCGGGCGCGGTCCTCCCGAGGTTTTCCCGCTCCCTCCATGTTCGAAACATGTACTACTACTAAAACTTCATCTGCGGGCCCCAGCTGGCAGTACATGACCACAGGGAGACATTTGTCCTTGCTTGGCAGCGGCGTTCAAGCGTTTCAAGTTGAGATGCTCGTTCTTAGTATAACATCTCCATTTTCTTCTTCAGTCGCAGAGACCCAGAACAGAGGTCGTCCAGTCGTCGCCAACGTCGGTTGTGCTTCCGCCACAGTCACGCTCGCCGCCATGCTCGGTGTCATGTGCGGGCTCTCCTGATGCTTCCGGTGTTCTCTTGCTGACTCACCCTGCCAGTACCATGTGCATATAGACCTGCACCCTCGTCCTGATTGCTGGCCCCACAGCGACTGCACCAATGTTCGAGGATCCAATGACCGACGACCGTCAATTGTCTCCGGCAATAGCGTCTTTGGATGAAGCAAAAGAAGCGGTTACAGATGAGCCTCAGCACCTGGAGGACAAGCAGGTGCCGATCGCGACACCCACAATGCGTCGAAGAGGATGGATCCAGTTCGCCGCACTCTGCTTGGCCATCTACGTTGCCGGCTGGAACGATGGCACACTAGGTCCTCTCCTACCTCGCCTCCAAGAGGTGTACCATGTCCGTGCCTTTCGGGAGCTTTTGTGCGATGTCTGACACTGATCAATGCCACAGGTGGGATATGCTGTCGTATCGCTGATCTTCGTTACCAACTTTGTTGTGAGTGCACGCCTCATCGTGACAAGCAGAAGGGACGGCTGAGGATGCACATACCCAAGGGCTTCTTCCTCGGCGCGTCGACCTATCTCTACGTGACAGACCGCTTCGGCTACGGTTCAGTCAGTCATCTTGTCACTATCTCGCTGCTTCTCCGAGCTCAAGTATCCTCAACTAGTCGGTAGTAGTGGGTAAGTTTTCGCCTCAACAACGCATGAGCGTACATCTGAAAATAGACAGCCTCATTCATTCTCGCGATCGGGAACTCCTTGCAAGCGTCCGGGGCCCCCTTCCCGGTGTTCGTGATCGCCCACATCTTCGCCGGCTACGGAGAATCTTTCCTTGTGAGTATCGTCCGACTTGCCACCAGTCCATCACGCTGACTCGGTCCCAGGACGCCGGCTCGAATGCGTTTCTCGCAAGCTTGTCCGAGAACACATCCACCAAGATGGGCATCATGCACGCCATCTACGGCGTCGGCGCGATGTGCGCGCCGCTCGTCTCGACTCAATTCGCCCGCCTCCCGCGCTGGTCGTTCGTCTATCTTGTGCACATCGGCTTGGTCACGCTCAATGCGATCAGCCAGATGGTGACATTCCGGTTCCGACGACAGGATGGTGCGATTTGCGACTACGGCGAGCTTCAACTTGGAGCATAGTCCACTGAAATGCTCTACAGATATTCTCGCCGAGATCGGACAGCCGCCGCCCCAGAAGACCAAGGAATCGGAAGCGGGCGTGAACAAGTACAAGCAGGTGTTCGGCTTACGCGCGGTCCACCTTATGGCCTTCTTCATCTTCACATATGTCGGTGTCGAGGTCACCATTGGCGGTACGTACTCGCATGGCGTCACTGAGAAGTGAGTGCTGACTCCTCTTCAGGATGGATTGTCACGTATGTTATCAACGAGCGCCACGGAGGTGCCAACTCGGGATACATCTCGTCCGGCTTCTGGGGAGGGCTGACGCTCGGACGGGTCGCCCTGTTGTGGTTCAACAAGAAGGTACGCACCACCGAGATTCGCAGCGAGACGACAAATCATGTTCGGACAGATCGGCGAATGGCGCGTGATATTCATCTACGTGGTACTGGTTCTCGGGTACGTACCTGTCCCCTTCTCGTCGCCTTGATTCGTCGGCTCACCCATTTTCTGCTTCCGCAGCCTCGAGCTCGTCGTCTGGCTCGTCGACTCGCTCCTCCCCTCCGCGATCTGCGTGGCCTTCGTCGGCTTCTTCCTGGGTCCCATCTACCCGATCGTCATGAACCACGCCGGCACGATCATCCAGGAAGAGCTGATCTCTGGCAGCATCGGCTGGATCTCGAGCTTCGGCGGCGCTGGAGCAGCGGCGTTCCCCTTCATCACCGGGGCCATCGCGTCTGGAACGGGAATTGGGAGCTTGCAGCCGCTGTGAGTCCTGCGAGATGTGGCGTGGTGTATTTCGGGCGTGGTTCGCTGACGATGTTTGGCGTATGCAGGCTGATCTCTATGATGGGACTCATGTTGGTCATTTGGGCGTTCGTGCCGCGCAATCGCGCGCAGATGACGTAGTGCTGGTGGTAGACAAGTATAATTTCCTCCTCTGGGGTGCATAGGTACGGTCCTCCAATCACTGTCATTGACCCCATCGTATGGCTGAACTGTTGGTCGGTTGTACTTGCATCAGATCTCTCTGGGATTCATATTATTGACGGCTTGACGATTTGAATTCGAACAGCTATTTCTTCGCTCTGCTTGGTGATGGCAAGGCCGTGTCCTATCAGTAGTCGCACTGGTACGCTCACAGCTCGCGTGTTTGCTCTCGAATCTCCTACCTTGACGATGGACATAAATGATATTTCTCAGCACACAGAGACCGAACTCTGTCTAATCTACTAGACGGCCCGAGGGTCCAGAGGTCCGCGGCTCTCAAGTGCCTTTCAGCGCAGCTCTATCATCAAACCGGTTACTCGGTCTAGATCTCATGGACCATGGTATCCCCGTCCTGCGTCTCAGCGCGCTCGATAATCGTACACACGATAGCTCTCGCGTCCGTGCACGGGAAGACACGCCTCGAGACATTTGTCAATACGACATCATCTGTATGTCAGTTTTCTTGCGGGCCTCCGCACCCCAAACTGTCCTATATAACTGAAGATCAGGCGAGTCCCTCTCCTCCTGTCGTCCATTGCACTAGTACTCACCACAGCCCAGGACCGAGGCTCTTCCCCGGTCGGGGACGAAGAGACCTTCAAGGAGGAACATGCCGACCTTCAGCGTGGCGCCTCCGATCGTGCGGGGTTATGATTGCAAGGCATTTGGACATGTCGCAGCTTTCATCGACTGTAAGTAAGACTCCTGGCACGGGTCGCATACGAGCATCACTCACGCAAATTTTGCTGCAGAACGCGACCTCAGCGAGCATTTGCACTTTTACTGCTCGAGTTCGACTTTGAGCTGACAAGTTACGCTCGCGTCTCGTCACATGTGATGACCAGTCTTTCATCCACGGGTAGGCAAGTGGAACGCATGCAGATGCGCCGATGCCCGACGGGTCGTGGTGAGTCCGCATGACGTCCCAGGTTCGGAGCACCAAACTCATGGGGGTGTCGCCCCAAGCCTCGCGCCACCCAGCCTACGACAAAAGCGAAGAAAGCCAGATGCCCTCGCTTCGCCCCGCATACTGCCAGTATTACTGCTGCCGTAATGCATCTTTTCCAGGTTCGCGAGTTCGCACATGTACGTGCGCATGACCTGCCTTCGTACATGCGTGCGAGCGTACCCCAAGCGTGGGTTGGCCACTACCGCAGCGGCTTCCCACGTTGACCACATAAGTAAATGCGACGAGCTTGGATCTTCAAATCGTCCTAGCCTCCCCAGTCTTCTTCCCCTACCTTGGTCGCCGTCGAGGTACGGACTATCGCTAAATGAATTTCGAACGAAGGTGCACCCTCAGCACACACAGCTACGGAAGGAGCATGCTCGTGAGTGGTCTAATAGTATTTGGGTTTGCGACTGGAAGCCCTATCGCCGGATCTTGGAGTGTCCATCGTCCACTCTGAGGTCGCTGGGATAGCTTAGCGACGCCAACAATTTCGAGAGTACCAACATCGGTCGCTTCTTGTACCGCGGAGTGCCGCATTGACGACATGCAGCGGGCAAGTATGACGATCGCTTTGCTCCGTAAGGAGCAAAGCCTGCACACATTCAGAGGAATCTGAATGTGTAGTGCACTGCCGGGAATTCCCTGCAGTGGTCGTCCTCTAAGTGGAGGGCGGCGTGTAGCAGGCACGTCTAACGTGCACTGCTCGGTATCTCGTCTGGAACGTCAACCGGTATGAGGGGCTACCAGTCGACGCACGTTATTATCCTTCTCTCGCTGTCATCTGTGCCGAGTCTGTGTACTGAATCTTGCCCCACCGATTCAGTTGCGTACTACTGAAATCATTGCGCTGCCCCTGCGTCCAGAGGAGGGAAGGCAACCACGTTTTCAATGCTATGTAGCCCAGACTCCTCACCGCGACAACGCTCCTTCAACTTCTACGTTGCAGGCGGTCCGTCGAGCATGGAAACACGCAGTATAGTACATATCCACCCCAAAACGATGCTGACCCGCGCGGTGCCAGGTCATCAGGCTCGCCACTCAGCTGGAAGATAGTCGCTGTAATGCGGAACGAAGAAGCACGCGTCGATGGGAAGCACAGTCTAGCATCAGTACGATGTAGTAGCAACTGGGACTACGAGAAGAACATTGCGTTTGATCGTAATTAGGTATACGCGCAGTAGTCGTTAAGTCATCGTTATGACCTTGTAAGACCCAGTTTTAATTCATTGTTGTGACCATCATCACCCCACTGTCCGCTTGACCTCACCCGGGTGCGCGTCATCCAGAGCACAAGTAAGAGGCCTAATCATCGCGGTCAACCTGGACATCGACCAGCCGATCAGCGATAGGTAACTTGACGAAGCATCAAACATGAAGTATCGGAGTAAGTGTTACTCACAGAGGCTGCAGACTGCCGGTACCCTTCCCGATGGCTTATGTCCCAGCAATGAACGGGAACGCGGCCGCGCGAGCGGCTCTGAAGCTGATAATGCAGCCGACAACGCTGGTGGCAGGATTATGCCGGCGTGGTTGATGACGATTCCTCCAACTGCTTCCGCCGACCAACCGGACCTCGACCGATGCGTTCCTGGCTTCATTCCTCGCCGTCATCAGGTCTTCAAAGGCGGCAAGAAAGCCTTGATGTCAGCAATGTCAGGGATCTGGCCGTCCAGAAACTCGGCAACGTCCGGAGAAAGAGTGAGACTGAGCCGACGGCCGTACGCAATGTTCCAGGTTTCGTAGAGAGTCTCGTAGTAGCTGTCTGTGAAGTACTCGTTGACGGGCTCCCGGTCATTGTACGTGCAGCCGAGCGCGTCCGGGGGATGATTTGACTGCCCAAACACATTGAAGCCTGAGGCGTACCCGGAATCTGACAGCACCCTAGGCGGTGGCAAAGATGCGGGAGGCAGGACCGGGCTCCAGTTCAGAGGGTCACGGTCGATGTCGCGTTCTCCGAGGGAGTACGCCAGGTCACGGCACTGCGATCGCAACCGCGCTACCGTAGACAGGTACAGCCCGTTGAGCTCGCGTTGAGCGGCGCTGTCGAGTATGTGGGCGATCTCGAGTGGTATCGTGATAGGTAGAGCATAATTGACAAGTGCTTGCTTTGTGGTGTAAGCGTTTGAGACGGATTGCATGTAGACTTCTGGTTCAACGTGCCAGGGATTCTCGACGTGCCAAGGAAGGTCGCTCATGTACAGAAACAGGAGAACATAGGCCAACGACTCGAGGTCGTCTTGAGGGACGGGAGCTGGGATTCGGATGAGAAGCTGCTACCGCACGCCCCAGGGCATATGAGCCACGTACCAGTGCCGATATGAGCGGAGATGCTACAAAACTGTGTCGTGCCGGTTGGGAAGACGAGCGGAGACGTCGTGTCCGATCCAGACGCCGCTTTCGCAAGTACCGCTGGCAGATGATGGGCGATGCTGAAGTCTACGAGCACAACGCGTGCAGGTTCCACGGGGCACAAGAGGATGTTGTCCGGTTTGAGGTCTCGATGCACAATGTGGTGCGAAGCGAGGTGCTCCAGTGCGGAAAGCTTTGACGGCAAATTGGCTGACTGAGCAGAAAACTCTGGATAGGAGGTCCGTGGAGAACTGACCATTTGTTCTCCAACCCTGGCGACGGTCTCAAGGGGCAAAGCTCGACCCCGCTTGACCGTCTGTCGCAGACTCGGACCCAGGAGCTCAATAGCCATATACTCGAAGTGCGGGCGGCGAGTGTGACCGAGAAGTGCTGGGATAGCACGGTGACCTTGCAAGAGTTGCAACACTCTTGCCTCGTGCCGCAGTGGAGACCGGACCACGTTAAACGAAACCCTTGAGACCTTGAGTGCCACCACTCGACCTGTATCTTGCTCTTCAGCGGTATAAACCGTCCCCTGTGAGACGCGCCTCAACTGCGTAGCCGAAATTCCACTGGCATACTAATTGAAACCACGCACATGTGAACCTTCACCCAGAATAGCCCGCCGAGAATATACAAGCTTCTTCAACATGGTTAGTGTAGTAAGAGGACATGTACGGCGTAAAACTTAAAAGTTACTTACGATTTTTAGGCGCCTAGTTGCCATATTGGGTCGCCAATAGCGCTCCTTCCGATAAGTACCCGCCTGCACTTCCTTACTTGTCGTATCGTGGGCTGCCTAGGGGAGACAAGCACTTCCTGGAGTTCCTCGTCTTCGGCTTCCAGTCATCACCATGGCTCTAGTACTCGCCTCGTTATTTTAACCTTCTGACTCACGCGCTGTACTTACTTACGTCCGAGCCGCAGTGCAGCCTGAGGCTCAACTTCATTCGGACGCGTTTCCACACTCTCCAGCCTTCTTCTGCGCTGTTTGGACAATTGTCGGCATGCTATGTGTCCATCAATAGAGGCCGAGCCAGAACCTGAACCTGAGCCGGTACTCAGAAGGACCCGCGCGGTGGACGATCGTCAAGGACAGGGACCTCGGGCGGAGCATCCCTCTACGATGTTTACGATGACCACCACCACCAGACGGTTGAGGAGGAAGAGGACGACCTCGCGCCGCTACCGACGTCCGCTCGCAACCCGCGCAAGTCGCTCGTGTGGAACGTCAGCTAGTAGTAGGTGGAAGCGCCGCGAGTGACGAGGTGGTTGTCCCGACTGTCCGCAGTGTCGTTTGTCGGGTCGTCCCCTGTCCCTCAGGCCGCCTGAAGGAAATCGACGAGGACGTCGGTGAGCGCTGCTCCGAGTGCGAGGGGTGCAACGGCGGGCCCGAAGACGAGGAAAAGGCAGACTTGATGTGGAGCTGCAGCCATGGTGCTCGCACTTGTCGCACGATGGCCCTGGAATGCATCCCATGCATAAGGTGATGAGTGTCACTTACTGCAGGGTGCTACAGCGCGCATATGTGGTTAAGTGATATCACACCTCGATGTGGATTGGGAGGTCGAGGAGAGCAACGAACTTCTATCTGGTAATGGTTCCTGTCTGCACGTCAACGCCTTCCCGCTCCTGCGCCCTGCCTCTGCGAACAGATCACATACCATCAATTCCTGCTCGGCTTCGACTATCCTCGTCATGTCTCGGAAGGCTACCATAGCATCTTAACTTCAGCAATGCTTGGGAGCTGACCGTCCAAAATCTCGGTGTCGTCCGCGGGAAGCGTCAGAGAGAGCCTTTCCGTGAGCGTCTGAGTTCCCTAATCGGGTGTTTGTTTGTGAGGCCACGCGTCGCCGTCGCGTCACTTGGACTCTGTCCACGTCGGCCTCGGTGGATATAGGCTAGACCGTTGAAACCATCGCAATGCTCTACTTCTTGGACTCTGGTGAACAGAACGCTAGAACATGGGCTCCCCTGACCACTCGAACAGAGATACTAAGCATGAGACTCAAGAGTTGAAAACGGCCCGGGAACAAATCAATTTGGTAGGCCCTGCTCAAGCTCTCGAACCTCTCTCTCGTAACATCGACCAAGCTTCTATGCTTACAGCAAGCGCGCTCGTCGTGTCCCATTCGGAACCCCCTGAAGGGTGTCCGGTAGAGGGAGAGCGCGTGTATCCACGACGTCCAGGAGGTCCGCAAGCTGCGAGCGTATCGTTTCGAAGCGTGACACCGCGAAGGCCAGGATAGCGATGTTGGCGATCAACAAGGCTGTTGTTGCGATTTGGAGGATGTTCGACCCCGCGGGGTTAGCTTCTGATTTGGTGCATGGTGAGTGATCCACAATCCTGCTTCCGTATGTATCGTTGAGCCACCCACCCGGCATCAAATTCAACTCATCAGCCTCCCCATGCTCTGTCGCTGCAAGCAGCCTGTACCCTTGGTGTGGCATGGCCCTAGCTGCGGATGGCGTGAGGTCAGATTTGCACAATGCTGGAGACAGCGTACGTATGGAGATGACTTCGAGGGCGTCAGCGCTATCGGCTTCGAGTCGCTACCGCGTTCGATTATGGGTGAGCGTTCGGTTATGCGTGAGATGGCCAAAGAGGTGAGGCCTCGCTTGTCTTACTGGAAGGAGCGTGGCTAATAGCTGAGAAGAGCAACATGAATTGTCACAGCCATGCGCTCAGCTTTCGTTCTGCTGCGGCGGCGTACCACCCAGTCCCCACCGCCATGAGTAACTCTCGGCGACCTCGGATAGGCTTGACCACAGTCTTAACAGACGGACGATTCCATAAGTGGGTAGTGAGCGGCGATATGGGAGGGCTGACGCTCAGGATCTTTCTGCAGCCCACGTATGTCGCATCTTTCCTACCCATGCAGCTTGCATACCGCTCACACGTAACCTGTGCCCGATGATAGTGCCGTTGCTGATTACCTTTTGCTCAGACTTCAGTCATGTAGAGTTGTCGCACTATGTCCGTATTCGCGCTCTCTATCACCAGTTTACGTCCCAATATTTCATCTAGAGTTGAAGAACGCATGCTCCTGAACTCAGGCTGCGCAACAGGACGGTGGCGTCTGATATACGGCTCACGAGAGCACGACGCTCAAGAGCAACGCCACGTCGCTTTGACCTCCCTGAGAAGTTGCCCTCTACGGCCAAGTTGGATGGCCCTCACTAACGACCTTGCCGCTCTCGTTGGGTTTGCCTGTGAGGCAGTCTGTTGGGGTATGTGCTCTGGATACGCGTTTCTCCGTTGCAGCTGACATCGAGGCTCTAAAGGGGTCTACTCTGTCCTATTCCTAGCGGCTGTCTTCCTCCTCATACGGCGCCTTCCGACCAATGGCGTCAACGTGAATACTCTTGCCGCTATCTGTCTGCTCTATATGTGCTGCACGGCGCATTTCGTCCTCGAATTTAATCACTACTATACCACTCTGGTGAGTTCTCATTATTCAGAATGCGTCTCGCCCAAGTCATGACACAGACGATGGCAGGTATCGACTGGTGTAAATGGTTTCGCGAACGAGACCAAGCCATTACTTGGAGCGGACATTCTCATATCGCTTTGCGATCTCCTCGGCGACTTCATCCTCCTATATCGCTGCTGGATTGTATGGGAGCGTAGATACTGCGTTATTATCCTCCCCGCGCTGACGGCACTTGCGGGCTTTGGTGAGCATCCCATGTTAGTCTCTCCTCGACCAGCTTCATCCCTGACTTGCGTATCTACTCCTTCAAGCCTGCGTCATGGGAGTCGCCCACATCGTCATGACGCTCGACCATACGGACCCAGTTGTCCCAGTTGCGCTGGTCCCTCTGGGTCTTGCGGGATACTCGTTACCGCTCGCGACCAACTTCATGGCCACGATCCTAATTGTAGCGAAGCTCTGGTCAATCATGGGTCGCACCGGAGCAGGACCCGTCGCGGGGCTCTACAGAAGTACACGCAACACTGGTCGGACAGCGGTCGCTATCATCGTCGAGAGCGGGGTGCTCTATCTCGTCACGCAGCTCATATTCGTCGTTCTCTTCTCCCTGGGACACCCTGCTCAGGCAATTCTTGCAGTCGTCGCTGTGCAGATATACGTAAGTGTTCGATTGTCTCCTCCAGTCTGGCAGTCGACTTACCTCAACTTCATGAAGGGCATCGCTCCTACTCTCATCATCATCCGGGTCGCGCTCGGGATCACGAGCGAGCACACAATTCAGCAGACTCCTACTGCTCGGAGCGGCTCCGGGTGGCAATCCAGCTCACTTGGTGGCCCAAGGCCGAGCGGCCTCCCTGGTATTCGCTCGCACGGCACGGAGGAGACGCTCCACTCGTCGGGCGATGGAGACAGTGCGGAGATGAAGGTGTTCGACGGTCCGGGACGCACAGGGCGCGGTCATGCGGTGTGAGACCGCGCGAGTTCGACATTTGGTGGCGATCCTCGGAGCGCGATTAGGTGGTGTTGCACAGTGACCGCAACTGAGGGCGGTGCGTAGTATTTTGAACACTTCACTATTGCTTGTGCTTCCTGTATCTTCGTTGTACCGCAGTGCGGATTCGTTATCGTCTCAGTTCTCAGACTCTGAGAGGATACAATGTAAAAGTTGCCCCGTGGTGGGTGCGTCTATGGACATCAGCGCTGTTCTATCGGCCCAGCTGGATGCTCGTCCATGTACTCCCTCAGCACCGTCCAGTCCTTGCAACGATGGACCGACCCCACTCCATTTGCCGCATGCTCCCACTTCCCATCCAGCAGCCCCGGGTGATCGACCTCCAACGTCGTATCGGCGTAGCACAGCACCGCCTGCCGCATATAGCGCAGACAGTGCTCGACGTGGTGCGCAAACCCGGTGCGGTTCGTCACGAAGCCGACACGGAAGACGTCGAGACAGTGCAGCTGGTGCACAAATGAAATGAGGAATGTGCGGTTCTTGGGGCCGAGGTCGGTAAAGCCGTCCGACTCCGGGAAGAGAGTGCCCCAGTCGTCGTCGGCGTATAGCGAGAAGTGCGGGGCCCCGTTCGCGAGGACGAGTCCGACTGAGGGGAGCCGGAGGGGTAGCTGAGAGGGAAAGTCATCTTCTACGTATGCTGAGGCACGTTCTATCAGTTTGTGCTATTAAAATGACGGTGCAAGACGGACTGTACTGGTGTTCTGTAGGAAGTAAGGCCTCCAGTGCATTGAGGAGGCATAGGATGAATGTCATATTGAGGACCGTGACCCCCATCAAGGCGAACACCAATATGCGAGAGGATATTTGCATCTTGTTCTAGCAATGGGACATGAGGGACGAAGAGGCGTGTCAGTATCTCTGCCCTTCAGCGTACCTGGAGTGTGTCTTCACTCTAGCAACCGAGGATGATACTCAAATGCTGCTGTTGAAGCCCGATGGAACTGCTTAGGGAGCTGCGAAGACACGCAGCTGCGATTGCAGCGCGTCGCTGAGGACAATACCACATCGCCTCCACATGCTTCTCTGTCGCGCCCATCGTTGGTGGCAGCAGGCCGTGAGCCACCTAGACAGGGCTGTGGCGCAGCCTGAGATCGGGAGTGGACATCCCTCTTCTGTATGGGAAGGCACCTAGCACCCTCGTTGATGAGCGGGGCTGAGTGGGTTCTGCGATCAGGGCCCCAGACCGCAGTTTGTGAGCCGTTACGAGCTGAAATCACACTCCTCCGGAGTAAGGCACGCTGATTGAGGGGTGCAATGCGCCGTTAAGTACGAGTATGTGAGGCAAGAACCCATCGCCTGCGTACCTGTCATGTCATTGATAGCAGACCCTGCGTGCGCTACAGTAATGGAGACAACACACGACGGATATGGAGAGGTTCAATGGAAGCGATACCCTCGCATATACCGCGGTCGTCGGAGTCCTATGGTGACAACGGTGCAAAATGATACCAGACTAAAAGCGTGCGCAACAACGAGCAAGCTGGAGACGTGGCGGCGCAGTGCAACACGGCCATGCTGCGATTGCTGTTGATCTTCCGGTTCTCATTGCTCCGGAGCAAACTGTCCAAGACCTGCGAGCGGTGATGACCGGCGTTCTAGATTTGAGGCCTCACCGTGCACCTAAGTGCCCTCAATCGGCGCGGGCGCGCGACTGTGAGCGCATCTCAACGGTCCCTCGGTCATTTACGACTACGACAAGCTGCGAGAGTGTCAGCGCGGGAGGATCAACGACACAGGCACGCACTCACAATTGCGACTGAATGCCGCACCGTGACAGTCTGGCGGTGCGCATGGACTGTGAGAAGCTGTGGCAGAGGGACTCGGATTCATTTTAAGTCGGCGGGCAGGGCAGGCAAGGCAGGACGGAACCCACCGATAGTCTAAAGCTCGCTCGTCCACTCCCCGCCAGTTACCGCGGCCTAACCAATCTCGAATCAGAATGCGTCTCGCCACCATCGCCGCCATGCTCGCCTTCTTACTTCTCGCCAAGGCCAAGCCTACGGAAGATGGTGAGGACCGCTCGCGCAGGGCCGTGCACCCACTGAACCCGCACTCACCTCAGCTTGTTGCAGCCGCAGACCTCGGCTTCCTTTGGAGAGGCGCGGCTCATGTCGGTGTCGACGGTGCGTACGCCCGGTCGTGCATGATGATGAGTACGTTGACACCTGGAAATGCGGCATCGTTCAGGAGCAACCGCAACAGATGTCGGCAAGTGACGACGTGGGCCGCATACGAGACGCATACGCGGGGACAAACATAGAGACCGACACCTGGAGAGCGGGTATTAGGGGGTATATTGTACTATGAGGGTATTCGGAGAGCTTACGAAATGTACTATGAGACGAGACGAGACAAGCGACTCGGTATTGTCCTATAGTTACAGTTCGAACGACCGTCCTGGGGGCCGACAGTTCTAAACAATCTTCCCCGCGCGGCCATGGAACGCAAGGCAGCCCCGGCATCTAGCTGCGAACGCTGATTTGTCGATTGAAGCTTCCTCAGGTTCAGTGCCAGCCACCGCAACGAACTGCGGGCATCCCGGCGTTTAAACGTTCAAACATTCAGCGCTGGTCATGGTGGGGAAATATAAGCAGTACTCTCACCCTCTCGTCTCCACCTCCATCTTCCTCGTCGTCCCTCATCTCGACAAGTGCACACGATGCGCTCACTCGTCCAACTCGCTCTTCTCGTGCTCTACCTCGTACTGTTCGTCGCAGCCGCCGAAGAGGAAGCAGACTGTAAGCCCACCGTGACACGGACGAGACCTCCAGGACAGCAAGCATACTCACCTCGTGTATTGGCCTGCATACAGTTCCGAGCAAAGGCCAACTATGGCGCAACCGAGCGCACCTGAAGATTGATGCCAGTGGTGAGCAAACCTGCGTCCGGCGTCCAGTAGACTTAGCAGCACTGATAAACCCCGCCGTGTCTGTCGCAGAAACGGACAAGTAGAATCTCGTCCTGGAGTACCTCCTCATACTTGGTTCTCAGCGCTCAGCGATGCAAGCTCAGCGTCGGAAGAATAGTCGGCCTGTCGATTGTGTCAACTCCAATTATATACGTGGCAGAAAGAGAGGAACGGTCGCACTGGGTAGTCTCCCATTGACGGCACAGGACTCAGACGCGATAACGTTGAGAAGGTGCCTACACACACTGCAACCGCGTATTAGATGTATTGTCGGCTGTATGTATCTAGAGTTAGAAAGTCCGGATGTATAGCAGGCGAACACAACAAAACCCAGACCAAGCGATTTCACCACAGCGAGGAAACGTCCACGAGATGAGCAGAATCGCGACGGGCGTGAACGCCTGCGCGGGGTCAGCGCACACTTCGACCTAGAGCCGAACGCGAACATACCTTGAGCATCTGGATGTACGCGACCGAGAGATATAGGAGTACGCCGTGTCGCTGAGAATCAGAGATGCGCTGAAGAGCAGGCCGATGAGGAGTATACTCAGGAGCGACACGTCTTTCGACACGTCTTTCGACATGTTGACGTCCTTCGCGCTCTCAACCATGTTTGTTGTCCGTTGCATGCCGCGGCCGATAGCCTGTGTGGTGGCGTCAGCATGTGCATCGAGGGTTCGTGCGTCCGAAGGATTGCGCTCTAACGCCTTTTGCCGGTCTGTATGCTCCTTGGAAAAATCGGCCGCAAGTCGAATTGACCCAGCGTGAGCGATGTATGACCGTAGGCATGACAGTCCCCTGCGCGCGGCCGAGCACCGTATGAGCGCAGCTAGCTGAACTACACCTCGCCTCAATGTGTTGACCTTGGCTTCCTATCGAAGGCGTGGCTCGTGTCGTACGCACGCTGGTCAGCCGTGCATGGTGATAAACTTGGCGAGACAGAATTGTGGCATCATTCAGGAGCAGCTGCAACAGATGTCGCCAAGTGACAACGAGAGCCACACACGAAACCCGTGAGTACACGGGCGACGACAGGTTCGAACCTGGATAGCCGTGTGAAAATAAGAGGCTGTCGGTCGAGAAAAAGAGGTCTACGTACAAGACTACTTCCAAACAGGATATGAACCATGTCTGCACGTCGATGTCGTCGAACTTCTGCTTGACGCATCTGCCGTCCTGCCGTCCTCGACCGCATCGTCGCCGGCTTCGGTGCTTGCCCTCACCAGGTCCGAGGAGGTAGTCTGCACATCTGAACTTCAGCGATCTCTGGGAGCTGCCCGTCCAGAAACTCGGTGTCGTCCGCGGGCAGAGTCAAAGAGAGCAGACGTCCAAACGCGGGGCCTAACCAGTCGCCGAGGTCCGAGCCATAGTAGCTGTCTGTAAAGTACTCGTTGATGGGCTCCTCGTTATCGTACGTGTCCAGCCGATCCAGCAGGTGGATTGACTGCCTAGGCGCGCAGTCCCCAGAGTCCGGTCGCGCGGTAGATAGCGGTGGAGATGCGAGTGGGAGGACTGGCGTCCAATCGAGAGGATTCTTGTTGCATTCTCCGAGGGAGGACACCAGCCTGCAAAACTGCGACCGCAGTTTCGTTATCGAGGAACTGAACAGATCGCTGTTTTGACGACGTCTGGCGCTCTCAAGCATGTTCGCGATTTCGAGTGGGATGGAGACAGGAAATGTCGAACTGGTGAGTGCTTGCTTGGCGAGATAGGTATCCATGACCGATTGCTTGTATACTTCCGTGGAAGAACGATAGGGGTCCGCGACATGCCACGGGAGGTCGCCCAAGCAGAGAAACAAGAGAACGTAGGCCAAGGACTCGAGGTCGTCGTGGGGATCAGGAGCTGGGGGACTCATAATCAGCGATCGCTAAGTCATGAACACATTATCACGTACCACCACCGGTATGAGCTTCTAGGCTGCAGAACTGTGTGGTGCCGCTCGGGAAAGCGAGTGGGGACTTTCCGTCGTTGCATGCCAATGTTGCTTGTACCGATGAAAGGTGGTGGGCGATGCTGAAGTCCACGAGAACAACGCGCGCGCTATCGACGCAGGATACGAGGATGTTGTGCGGCTTGATATCACGATGGACAATGCGATGCGATGCAAGGTGTCCTAACGCGGAAAGCTGCATGGTGTCAACAGACGACTGAGCCGAAGAGTCCAAGTAGGAGAAGTGCAGGACGGACCATTTGCTCGCCAACCCTGGCGACAGTACCAAGGCTCAAGGCGCACCCAGACTTGACTTGGCGGCGCAAACTCGGGCCCAGGAGCTCCATGGCCATGTACTCGAAATGCGGGCGGCGAGCGTAGCCGAGAAGAACTGGTACAGCAGAGTGACCTTGGAGGAGTTGCATAACCCTTGCCTCGTGACGCAGAGATGATCGAACAACGTTCAAAGAGACCCTCGAAGCCTTGAGCGCGACAGTCCGACCTGTACCTTCCTCCTCGGCAGCGTACACAATCCCCTATAAGACGCGTCTGAGACGTGGCGACTACATCGAGGGTTATAGAGCACGCACATGTGAACCGCTCCCCAAGACATTATGCCGAAAGTAGACGATTTTCGAAAGCATGGGATGCGAGAACAGAGAACATGAGGAAGCTGTAGTGACACTGTGAGCGCCCAGGTCACCGTGCTCCTGAGCGGCCGTCTCCCCTTTTGAACTCCGGAGTTCCCGGTGCGCATGCGCCCGCCGCGCTCACTGATCCAACGACTGGGCGATATATAAGTACTTAAGTACTCAGAGGGGAGCACCCAACAAAAGTGAGTCCATTTCTGCGCCTTGCAGGCTACTATACTTTTCCTCACCGACTGGTGACCATCAGAATCAACCAGCACATCGCCATCGAACTCAGTACTTTCGGTCGATACGACCAGGTCTACAGCGTCACATATTCTGCGACATTCGGCAGTCCTGAAGTGCGAGAGGGGATCTTCCCCAAAAGAAATGATGGCGCAACCGAGCGCACCTGAAGATACCAATGGTGAGCGGACCTGCATCCGGCGAGTGCAGCACTGATAAAAACCCGCCGTATCTGCGGACAAGTAGCCTGATCTCGTCCCGGCATACTTGGAGTGCAGCGATGCGACGCTCAGCCATCGGCAGAACAGTCGGCCTGTCGATTGTGTCAACTCAAAGTCTATACGGGGCAGGAAGAGAAGAACGGTTACGGTTGCACTGGGTAATAGGACTCGGACGCTATAACGTTGAGAAGGTGCCAACACACACTGGAAACCGCATCTTAGATCTATTGTAGGCTGTATATGTATCTAGAATTAGGAAGTCCGGATGTACACCAGGCGAACACAAGAAAAAAACAGGACGAGCGAAATCCCCACAGCGAGAGAAACCCATCACAAGCGTCGACAAGCGCCGGACGAGGCCGAAGCCACCGACGAAGCAAATCATTTGCTCCCTGCAGTCTTGTACAGGACAAGGCCGACGAGCGCGATCGAGTAACCTGCGGCGTACGTGTGCGCATGAGCACTCGACGCGACACACGAAACGGACACGGGAGGGAGAGGACGCACCGAGGACCTGCAGTGGCGTGATCTGCGCGCCAAAGATGAGCACTGAGCCGGTGATGAGCAGGATGTCCTTGAACACGCCCGCGAGCGTGAGGACGAGGCCGCTGCCGGCGCCCACGAGGAACACGGCCGCGATGTTGAGCAGGAACGCGATCGCAGCGTTCGAAATCAGGATCAGCGGGCTGCAACTACGTGTCAGTGGGGAATTCAGAACTACCCAACATGGGAGAGACGCACCCGACGCGCATGACCTCGTAGAACGGCGCGAAGCCCTCCGTGAAGGGCAGCACTGCGAGGTTGATGAGCGCACAGACCGGTGCGTAGTAGTGCAGCGAGACGAGCGGGTCCATCTTCATGCCGTGCAGGAGGATCTGGATCATGACCAGCCGCGATGCCTCGAACTGTGCGACAGTCAGCAATCACATCTAGGAGATTACATGGGACGTCACGCACAGCAACGGCCGCAGCCTGCGTGAGGAAGCCGACGAGGTTGAAGCGGAGCTCGCCGCGCGATGCGAGTGCGACGCCCGACGAGATCATGAACACGATGACTGCGAGACGCTTGCTGGGGTCTTGAATACGGAACGTCCATGAGATGAGCAGGATCGCTACGGGCGTGAATGCCTGCGCGCGAAGTATAAGTACTTGCTTCGACTGAGGAGCTAAACGTGTACGTACCTTCAGCATCTGAATGTACGCGACCGAGAGATACAGGTACGCAGTGTTGCTGAGGATGAGGGATGCGCTGAAGAGGAGGCCGATGGGGAGGATACTCCGGAGGAACACGTCTTTCGACATGTTAACGTCCTTCGCGCCATCGACGAGGTGTGTTGTCCGTTGCAGGACGCGTGTGCCGATAGCCTGTGTGTTGCGTCAGCATGTGCATCGACAGTTATGCGTCTGAATGGGTTGTGCCCTCGCCGGTCTGTACGCTCCAACGGCGGACCTTGGGAGAGATGGGCCGCAAGTCGGATCCACCCAGCGGCAGCAATGTATGACCGTGCGCATGGTATCTCTCATGCGTCGAGCCGAGCAGCGTCCAATTCCCGCTGTCCACGACTCACCACAGCGGATCATGCACGTCCCGTCAGAATGAGGGAATCCGAACCCGCCACAATTCCATACACCGTTCCTCGCTGCTTGCGCGCTGCAGCCTCGACGAAACACTGCATGACACCTCGAGATGAACAGCGGGAGACGCAAAAAAGGGGTGTGCTTGTGAATCTACTGTCGCTTCTGGCCATCGCCAGTGCGTCCAACGTCCAGCGTCCATGAGAATTGAGCCGCCTTACTGGAAAAACCGTAGACAGGACCTGCCGCTGGTTCATGAATTGGAGCGCGGGAGCGATGTACGACCGTGCGCATGACAGTTCTCCTGCGCGCGGCCGAGCACCGTCCAAATCCCATCCGCGTCACCGTGCACAGGCTCATCCCGGCGGAACGAACGCTCTAACGCACCCCGGCTCTCTACCACCGTAAGCGATTGCTGCCGCCACCACGAAGGTCGAGCCCGGTGTTTGAGGGGCACGGCTTATCTCTCCCGCACCTTGTGCCGACGCGCGCACGGGCGCCCCCGCCCGCGTAGTGCTCCCTCGCAACCCACGACGGAAAGCAGATGAGACTCACAGCAAACGTTAGGTGCCAGGTGACGAGGAAGACAGGAAAGCGGAACTGGAGGGTGTTGTACAGGTAGTTGTTGTAGATGATGACGGCGGAGCTGAGGACGATCCATATGGGAATGATCGCGGCCGCAGACAGCTTGGGTTTGCTGGCGGCGGGGCGGGGGAGGGTGGCGGAGACGGGAGAGGGGAGGAGGTCGTCGTTGTCCTTCTCGTGGACGTCGAGCATCTGGACCTGCTCCTCCGCGGTCGCGTTCATCTTCTCGTCGACGGGGGCCATGGCGGATGCGTCTATGTGAGTGCGTGTGGAGGAAGAAAGCTGGAAGCGTCTGGGACGAGGACGGCAGCGAAGGAGGCGGGTGTGGAGGGGCCAAGGATGGGGATAGAAAGGAGAGACTGGGGTCGGTGGACCGAGCTAAGACTTTACACGAGGACGGACGAAGGCAAGCAGGAGCCAGCGCTCTCCCGCCGACGGCCGTTTCTCCCCTCATCAATTGCTCTCCCACGCCCCAATCCTGCCGCCGCCATGTCCGTCGGCATCCCCGATAACGAGCTCGCTGCCCAGCGCGTCGACGAGGACATATTCGACAGCGGCGACGAGTAGAGAGTACAACATCCGCGGGGTCGGCATACACGACCGAGAAGCCGCGAAGTGCATCCGCTCTGCCGCACGGTCTTGTGGTCAAGATCTCGATCCGCTCCTAGAAATAGGTTTGCTATACTGAACGCTCTTCCTCCGTCCATGCATGCAGGCGTTTTCGGACACGCAGGGCAGCCTAATTCCTGGGTGCGTCGACCATAATCAGTATGCAACTCCCCACTTCACGACCTTCTGCTCAAAACGTCATAGAACGCGCCGGTAGCACAAGTGAGCTTACATGCTGCGTACCCGAACCACTCTCAACGTAGTATCCGCGTTTATGTCGGCTCACGGGTGTCTGGTAGAAGTGGGGAACGCAGCAGGCGTATGAGCACATGAGTGCGTCTTGTGAGTCCGACGTACGTGCGCCGTGGGCACACTGTCTTGTATCTGAATACCATGTTCTGCTTCAAGCTTGCAGCACGCGTCATACTACGTGGAAGACACCGCGGCGGCGACTGCTGATGAGTGAGCACACGTCGCCGACGGACGGGTTAGCAACGCCGCTATGTACCCCCTAAGTATGGTTTTCTCCTTGTCAGTGGACGATCAGACGGGTACGGTATGAAGCGACGAGCGGAACACCAGCCTGAACCCTACGACCGGCAATGGTCGCACCCCAGCTCGGGAAGTCGGATACGTCGTCGCCAAGCAGCTGAATGCAGTCAAACTCCAGTACTCTACATTTGACCAGCGAGGTTGCGCTGGAGAAGTGTGAACAGCTGTTTGGAGTGGAATATCGACTCAGCTCGGTGCACTCGAGGGAGGCCTGGAATTTCGACACTGACGTGGACGAAGGGCCCTCGACCTATGTTCACTTTCACGTATGCAATACTGTATCTACGACATGCTGTACCTGTATACGGGAGTCATGCAAGTTCTATGTTATGCGGCGAGGACGGTACCTATGTCACCGTGTGTATGTATTACTCTGCGTAGCGAGAGAACGTCCAGAGGTGTCCTAGCATATCCAGCCGGCGAAAGCGCAAACGAAAGCAGCGGTACGCGATCTGCTGTCCGTAGTGACCACTGACCAAAAGCCGTGTTCACTTCATACCACGCGTCGCGGCGCCTCTTCTCGTACGACGCGAAGCACGGCCTCGACGTCCAAGGGAATCGGCGTGTTCCAGGCAGATGGCGAGGGTACGCTGACAGAGGGCAAGTTGCTCCCCGCAAATTTCCTGTTACAAAGTATCAGCATCTTGACATCGCGCAGGACAACTCGACAAGGCACTCACATCTCTTTCCACCATGCCATGTAGTCGATCCCGAGTGCCTGCATCGCATACTCCTGGTCGCGCACGAATGTGCCGGGCGGGAAGAACTCCATTAGCATCGGCGGCAGAGAGCGCGGGCCCGGCTGCTCTTTTTCTCCAGCAGGCGACACAGCGGGCGAGCCATCAGCCGAAGGCGAACGCATGAAGATGCCGTCCGCGAGATGGCCTCCGTACGGGCCCATGACGATCTATGTATCCATGAACTGAGTCAATAATCCTGACCTAAAGCGATCTGAACACTCACTGTGGACCGTGCGATCGCGCTCATGCGCTCCTCCCACTCCGTCGCAGACACACTCCCATTCCCACTGAGTACATGCACCTCCCCAAGCAAGCCATCCTGCTCGAGCTTCTGCAAGCCACTCACCAGCCTCTCGTGGTCCTCCACGGACAGCCTGGGTCCCGCGACAGCAGGCTGGCCCTGCATCGACACGTACGATACGACAGGCTTGCGCACCTGCTTGCTCTTGCCCCAGAAGCCACCACCATGCGAGCTCGGCTTGTGCAACGACATATCCGCGATATGCAAGAAGCGCAACAGCGCAGAGCGCATGGGCGCCCACCACCCGTCTGGCGCGTTAAGGCCGACGAACGGCGCGGCCCAGGCGGGCTCGCCTTCCTCCCCTGGGGCGCGTTTGCTCATGGCAGGAGCCCCTGACTGGGACTCAGAGCTTGATGGTGCGGCGGAACGCCAGTTCGCGCGCCCGCGCTCAGCAGCGCCCCGGTCGGCGATGACGACGCGTTCGAGGAGGAAGGGTACGTGCATGTCTGCGAGATCTTTCCAATCCTCCTCGAACCACATCCCAACTGTGGGCAGGACGGCCTTCGGGAGGAGCGGGTGGATGCCGAAGTAGGCGCGCTCGCGCGGCGGCGGGTGGGCCTTGTCTTGTCCCACCGGTGGAGGAACATTCGGGGTGGAGAAGGTGGGGATGTGCGGGAAGATGAGACGAAGAGGGGCGGGGACGGAGCTTGCAGGACGAGAGGGCGTCGAAGGCGAGATGATGTGGAGGCCGCCAGGGGTGGTGAAGGAGGACGAAGGCCCTGAGGACATGAGGGAGGCATGTGTGCGGAACAGCGAGAGGAGAAGATAAGGATCTTGGTCGTCTGCTACGTCGAGAGCAAGCCATGATGTGCCGTGGATCCTGCGTATGCTCAGCGTGCTGAGCGATATCCAGACGGGCATGCAAAACTCACTTTGCGGCATACGGACCGAACCATTCGCTAGCGTCGCTCGTGGTGAGGATGTGCCAGTCTTGTACCCGTGGTGGTCTTGATGGGTCCACAGACGAGGAAGCAATGTCGCCCAGCTTCGGCACCTTTTCCCAGTCGTTCGCCACGACGAACAGTGTGCCATTCACACAGACCACATTCTCCAGTATTGTGAACCCTGAGGGACCGTTCGTGAGTATCCCGCGGGCATATGACCAAACGACGCACCTGGAGTATGGGCAACGACAGTCGTCTGCGGCACCTCCTTCCCCCACTTCACGAACTGGTCCTTCACCGTCACGCCGGTGCTCAAGCTCACGCCTCTGTCGCCCTTCTCCGCACTCCGGCGCGCCTTCCTGCCCGACTCGAAGTTGTATACGAGCCCATACCGCCCGGTGCCCCTCGGCGCAGACTGGCTCCTCGCAGACCCGGCCACCTCGCCCTCGCGCCACTCCCAGTCGCCAACAATCATGTCCTCGAGCTCATCGCGCCACTGCTTCGGCCGCCGCCCGTCCGCGTCGAACCCGGGGTCTTTCGTCCCGAGGCCTGATTAGTCCGGTTCCGCGCCGTCAGCGTAGACACTCAGAATCGCGACGAAGGACGCACCTATACTCGAGAGATACGTTGAGCTGAGCTTCTGCGGGCGCACACCGACGAGTCCGAGAGACGTCTCAAGGTTGTACGAGAGCACGAAGATGGTGAGCGAGAATAGGAGGAGAGTGACCTCGCGCCGCGTCGGGGGTGCCGTCCAGCTTCGCATGAGGGGTATTCAGTCCGGGTCACGACAAGGTATACTTGACGTTGCCAGATAGCAATGAAGCGTGTAGAGCGGCGTTCGGCAAGCGGGTGCGTTGGCAGTCGCGGTATATCCGACTTCTGGGCGGTGAGGCTCTACTGTACGCCGGGTGACGTATGTTTTGTCCGCACAAACAGCGCAATTGGGTAGAAGATTAGAGCCCTCAAGGCAGCCCAGCAAAGGGTGCAGGAAGATGAGATGGTCGCAGTCCGGCAGGAAGCCAGGTCCAGGCGCCTCGCCTGCCCGCGGACCCATATTTACTGCATCCCGATCACTCGTTTACAGTTGCATAGAATCTATTCGCGGAGTCACAGATTGCACCAAATGCAGGCCTGGGGCGCAATCGAATGACCGAAATCGCTATGTATACTACATAGATGAAGCAAGTGTACTCTAACATCCGGAGTGTACAACTGGCCCAGGTTGAAGGCAGACTTCGACAGAACGCCGGATAGGCTGAAAACGCGACCGTACCCGCGGGTCGTAGATGGTCGTAGGGTGGGCAGTCTGAGCCTACGGCGCAGTCGTCTGCGGAGATGTTTCCTGTGGCGGGGGAGAGTTGGACGCAGACTCTGCAGGCGGCTCCTGTTGCTTCGACAGCCTGTCGAGAAGAACGGTGGTACAGGTTTTGAGCGCGGAAACTTCTTCCGCCTTGGGGTCCGCGCACGCAGCCCAGCGGATCTTGAGATTCGGGTCGACGAGGTACACGTATCCGATGTGTTTGTTCGCGATACCCAGTGGTTGGCGGAGATACCTTCAGATAAGACAACGTCAGTACGGAGGAGGTTGCAAGGCGATACCAGGGACGTACTCCATGTTCTGGCTGGAAATCATGTACGTCGGCCATAGTGACTCGGGCACTGTCTTGCGGATGCCGGAGGCAAACAGAGAGACGAGGAACGACTTCAGGAGGTTGTCCTGCAGGTTGATCTGCACGAATTGGAAGAGCGGATTTGAGGAGAACGCCTCCAATGTCGGTTCTAAGAATTGCGCAGTTTGTATCTGCGTACTAGGTATCAGCGGTAGTGTTTCTCTCTGACAAAAGGCAACGCACCTCCGATATTCGTGTCGTGAGCAACGCAACAACAGAGACCTTATCTTTAAGAAGATTTGTTGTGTGAATCTTCTCCTCGCTGCCGGCTAGCGCAGTGCCATGTATGTCTGGAAAGTACAGCGCTTTCTGGGCAAGTCATTGAGCACAGCACCGAGCACAGGAGTATGCATAAGCCCGCCAAATGTGGGTATGGAGGGCAAGAGTATGAGGATGTACGGCGCAGATTCCTACACCTCTTCCATGGTACGCGGAGGCGATGTTTGTGCCGGCCAAATGCATTTCCAGATGGGTATCAAAGTGGAGCAACAATAGGACTCAACTCACGTCCTCTCGAATCATGACCTTCGGTGCGATCCAAGTCTTCCCTCCATGACGCCGGGTAGCATTCAAGTCATAGAAGTAGCCTCGTGTCGCCTCTCTCGCCCTGTAGCACACGGTTCATTCGAGTGCGCTATAGCTAAAAGACAGAACATACAAGTGTGTCCGCTCCTCCAGCTGCTTGTCCCGGTCGAGGAACTTCTCCTTCGTATCCGCCCATGACTTCACCCGGGCTTTTGGCTTCTCCCTGATACCGAGCGGCCTCTGCAAAAGTGGCAAAGTGTCATCTGTTTTCGCAGTCTTCGTATTGTTCGGCGAGGGTTCCGCTGTAGCTTGCGCCTTCTCCTTGCCCTTCTCCTTAGACTCAATGTCGGGTGTAACGGGAGCGTCCGGAGATGGTGGCGAAGTGCTCATCCACTGCAGTCGGTACGACTGTCGAGCTGGACCATAGAAAGCCACGCGAGTAGGACGCAGAGAGGTAAGAGCAGATCGCATGTCTTTCTACCAGGAGGAGGGAGACCAGCGCCGACTTCGAGAGTCTCCGCGAGCGCAGGGCAAGGTGGCGGTCACGTGCGCTACGACGCGTCGTGTTTAGGGCCGGCAGCGGTGAACTTGCAGTTTGGCGCGTCGCCAAGTGGTCTTCTAACCACTGGCAATCCCGCAGTTCTCTTTCTGCACAAAGCATCCTTTATCTGACTCTCTGGGAGCTCAATAGTGCTTCTCTGTCGCTTGAATCAACTGGGATCGTTGGATGCCACGGTCGTTCGGGCAAGAGAATCAATGGTCAAGCAGAAGTTGCGTTGTCGGCCTGCTCCTGCGTGCCGGATGGGTCCCACTTCGCTCACCGTCCTAGACTGTGTGACTTGAACTTGCAAGTACTAGGTCCGGCTTCCTCGTATCGCGAACTCCAACATGGTCACCGTAGGAGACATCCAAGCACGTCCGCCTCACAGGACAGCCAAGCCTGCTTGCCTTTTATCCACGCTCCGTTGCTTGCCACCTGATGCCCTTCACACATATCGTCCACCGCGTCTTCAGTCATTTTGATTACAGCTTACATACAACTCATGGATAGCAGCGCCTGGGTATGTAAAGCACGCTGCCGACACGACCTCTGCGGCCTGCCATAGCGGACGCGTTGCGGCGCGCATCTCGCATAGCGCATGGTGAGTCGTCGTACATTGCACCACCTGTATTGCAGCCACTAAAGCGACGTGCGCAGCCCCGCTATCATGCGTTATACACACCACCTCAGAGCCTCGTGCGCGAAGTGGCGATATGGGCGACATGTCTGGCGTCTCCGAGCTACGATGTGTATCGGTATCTCACGCGACGGAGGATTCCATCCGAGTGTCCTTCCTTCATCCGGATCCCCATTTCGATGCGTTCCGCAACCTTATCCAGTGACCCAGCACGAAGACGCCGCTTCCCATGGACACACCGTGCATGGATATCTAGAATCGCGGCGTGCGGCACGGCCAATTCGCGGATATGAAGTGCCAGAGCCACAAGACCAACGCAGGACACGAACGAGCGTCGAGATGCGTCACCGATCGAGGTCAGTCGCTACACACGCATACACACGATGCTTCTGGATGTCTTATCGCTGCTTTGCACTTCAGACCCTCGGACCTTGTGCTATGTAGACGCCGTGTCTGAGGTCCGGCAGGAGGCGATCCACTGCGGTACCTGCAGGAACATTCTTGCAGGCGATGTCGTGACCGGCGGCTAAGGTGAGACGTGGAGGCAAGCTCGTACGTAGCGGACACACGCATCAGGAGCTCCCCGCATGACTGACCAGTCTTGTTTGGCGGCGCATTCGTGAGCCAGGGTGACGTTGTTCTCCAAGGGATCGCCAGGAGGCGCAGCGCGAGGATCCTCCTCGACGGTGTCGCAACATTCATAACCACTGTGATGTGAACATCCCAACGGGCGCAATTTATCTGCGATATATTACGTTCAGGCGACGGAGCACCGCACAGGCTTGTGGCCTTCAGTCAGCCTACCGAGCACCTTGTAATGGTGCTTCAGAGCCTTGAAATGGATGACAACCGCAGAGGTATGGAGCTCGACGTTAATCTCACTAGGCAGTAAACAGACAGGCTGACTACGTCAACACCGACAGGCACCCGCTTCTTTTGATAGCGGTTTGTATAGTTTAGGTATTTCTTCGTCCCTGCTGCGGTTCTGGCGGCGTAACTATTGAGTGGCTTCATTCATTGCAGCCCGAGTAACCAATGATGCAGTCACAACGTATGTGTCTTATCTCGGTCACTGTCAGCCTCGGCATTACAGTACTTACGCTCGACGCAGTGGCGCGATGGAAGCCCGAGCTGGAATGGAGGCCCTAGTGATGCTCTCTCAGCAACACGAGGTCCCGGAGCGCATGCAAAGTCCCTCCTCCTCGACCCTCGCGGATGGCGGTGCGGGTTCAAGAGCTTGATTGCACCCCCGAATGCCCCCGTCGAGCCCCAGAACCGCACCTCGGAAGGGGCAGCAAGTTCAATGCTGTGCTGCAGCGCTCTCCCGGGCCGGCAACGTGCGAGTCGGCCGAGGCGCGGTCGCCCGATCCGACATCAGTATGGACACCGAAGATGAAGACCCCCTATTGTCCGTCCTCCGTCGCGGTCATTTCTTACGCAGATTCATGGCAACGCACCCCGAAGCGACAGGCACGGCCTTGGCTGGAATGCAGGCGGGATCCCGACGCCCGCGCCCGCGTCAGGTATTGTTTCCCGGCTGAAGCACATCGATCACACGCTGCAGCCAAACCTTCATAACGCAGCTCTGCGTTGTGCCGCGAGAAGGGCAGGATCACCAGCCCGTATCTTTGACCTTCGGAGTCCTCGAGGCCGCTTCCTATTTCCTAGCTCAATCGGACAGCGGCTCGCTTGCCTTCGTGCACCCTAGGCGATCACCTCTGCCTCATGGTGTACACGCTCGAGCCAGCCCTTTGTCACGTTCTCCCCGGGTCTCTAATAAAGCCTCCCGACTCTGGAACCCTTCCCCTGGGTCCTCCTCAACGCTCTGCGAGCTCTTTGCGAGCACTTACGCTCTCCGCTCTCCCTCCCTCTTCTCCCTCTCGCTGGCCACCATGGTCACCTCTCCTCAATCCGCCGCGTCACCTACGCCACCGGCACTTGGAACCTTTATCGACAATGGCTCTCTGCAGCTCGTCGAGATTCTTGGGTACGGCGGGTATGGTATCGTCTACCGTGCTATCGACACCTTCTCCTCCAGCCCGACGTCCTACGCCGTCAAGTGTCTACCCCACTCCAACAAACGCAACGCCACCCGCCAGCGCCAACTACACATCCGCGAGATCACCCTCCACCAACTTGCATCGGGCCACCCCAACGTCGTCACGCTACACCGCGTTGTCGAGGACTACCAATACACCTTCATCGTCATGGACTACTGTCCTGACGGCGACCTCTTTACTCAGATCTTGCACCGGCGGCGCTATCTTGGCAACAATGCCCTCATTAAGGAGGTCTTTCTTCAGCTGCTCGACGCGGTTGAGTACTGCCACTCCCTCACTATTTATCACCGCGACTTGAAGCCCGAGAACATCCTCTGCTTCGAGGACGGGCTTAAGCTCGCAATCACTGACTTCGGGCTCGCGACTACGGAGCGCATGAGCACCGAGTTCCGCACTGGCAGCGTTTATCATATGAGCCCAGGTATGTCCCATGTCACTTAAACCTCCGTTCATGTCTCTCATCTCCGGTCTAGAGTGCCAAGGCGGATACTTCGCACCTACGCGGAGCTACTCCCCTCTATTTAACGACGTCTGGTCGCTGGGAATCATCCTTCTCAACCTCATCACCGGCCGGAATCCGTGGAAGTCAGCCTCGGCGGACGACTGCACGTTCCAGGCGTATCTTAAGGACCCCCGTCACTTCCTTCCCACCGTCCTCCCTATCTCCGAGGAGGTCAACGCCCTGCTCACGCGCACGCTCGAGGTCGACTGGCGCCGGCGGATCACTCTCCGCGAGATGCGCATCGCGTTCAACGCGATTGACAACTTCTACTCACCCGACGTCCTCTTCGAGGAAAGCATGGCGCGCTGTCCCTGGGAAGCCGGTGTCAATGTGGACGCAGACAGCGATTCCTCTGCCGAGGCGGAACCTGAGCCCCAGGACCTTCCGGAGCAGCAGGAACCTCAGGAGGACTTCGCTTCAGCCTGGAGCGACGGATCCGACGCCGAGATGGTCTTCGCCCGCGAGAGCTCCCTTGCCAAGGGGTCGTCCTGGTCTGACTCCTTCGGTCCTCAGCGCCGCGACGAGTCCGCCCCCGCCTCTTCCTCGTACTCCCGCTCCATGTCCCCCAGCCCCGACGCCTCGCCCGTTTATACTACAACGAAGCTCTTCGAGGCGTTACAGACCCCCGGACAAAGCCCAGCATCCGCGTACTCTGTTCTGTCTTCCTCGCCGTCCATCCCATCCCCGCCGGTGACGCCGCATGCATGGGATCAGGGCCACCAGACGCGTCCGAAACTCGTCCTCACGGTCGACACGGACACGTTCAAGCCCGAGTACTACGACAACAGCATCACGATGCTCTCCGCGACGCCGTCGACGATGCATACCGCGCTCGAGTCCACCTGGGGCGAGGGGTACATGTACTCGCCTCTTGAGCCGAGCTCCATCCCGACCGCGAAGCCTTCGCCGTACGACGACTTGCGCGAGGATATCGGCATGATCATCACGTCTGCTACCGAAGACCACGACATGGACGAGGACGAATATCCCGAGATTGACACGTACGACTCGCTCCCCTCTGCGCGCCCGGAGTCACCAGTCCTCGGTCTCGACTTCGGCGCCACCGAAGGTCAAACACGTCATCAAGTCGCGGACGACTCGCAGTCGAACTACAGCTGGGACCGCATCTGCTCATGGCTCAACCCCTCGAAGCAGGCCACCAGCGGCAACACAACTCCGCCTTTTTCGTTTTTTACGGTCCAGGCGACCCCCGCGCCATCACGACAGCCGTCGCCGCGCGAGCCTGTCGCATGGCCGGCATTCTCTTTTGGCACCTCTGCCACGCCCTCTTCCCCGCAGTCCATGCCCGAGAAGCTCCCCCCTCCCCCTCAGACCTCGCCGCCGCGCACCACACGCCCTCTGCTGATACCCACCGCCCGCAGCGACAGGAAGACGCACACCTCGAGCTTCCTCCGTCCCATCCGCCTCGCTTTCCCGCGTCGATCTTCTTCTCCCCTGCGGCGCGAGCCTTTCTCTCCCTCCCCGGGTCATGGGCTCGGTGGTCGCGGCAAGACCCGCCAAACCGAGTCTGCGCCCGAGGCGTACGCCACGAACTGGGTGTTCTCCGCGTCGACGAGCGCGTCCCCGAGCCCCAGCCTTACCTCTGCCTCCCGCAGACGACGGGCCTCGTCCAGCCGACGCACGTCCGCGTGGAGACGCGTGGAGAGAAGGAGTCAGTGCACCCGACGCACTCGACACTCACGGAGGACGCGCGCCCGCGGCGCAAGCGGCTCCGGTCTGCGCGCGACTGGTTCTCGCCGGAAGCTCTTCGCTGCGGTCTTGCCCTCTTCGTGACTTTCGCGTGTTTCCTGATCGTTGGCGCGGCGCACGCGCATGTACATTTGTAACGGTAACTTATCTGCATCTGCATTGTTTGTATTCTTCTCGCATCCACACCTGCATACCTCCTCACGACGCATCGTCACGACCACTCGCATTCTTCATCCCGCATCCTGCATCTCACATCCACATACATACCACACGCATCCCTCGCATTGCATTCCATTTCGATTCTTCCATCGCAGGCACTACCGTCTAGCATTGCATATCTGCATCTTCATCTGCATTCTCACCGCATCTTGTACCAAAACTGTACTTGTGTCGTTGCATATCTTTATCTCGGTAGAGCCGTGTACGTTCCTATCGCGCTCGGACTGGACCCGCGCAGCATCTGTTGTTTGTACCACACTATACGTACCCTCGGGGCCAGCGGTCCTCATGTATGCTCCCCTCACATCTGTTGTATGCCATATGCCACTATGCTGCACCCACATTCTTCTCGTGTGTCAGAATCTGCATTCGTTGCGATCGTCGTGCGCAACTTTCAAAGCAACATAAGAAGTCAAGGTTCCGCAAGTAGGGGTCGAACTCGTTTGAAACTTGTTGTCTTCATACTGCTTCGCCGTCAGTACGGAGATCGTCGCTAAAGACTGTGCTCGTGAAGCCATCGGACGGGAGGGCTGTGAATGGCGTGTTGAGTGTCTGGTGGTCCGCTGCCACACAGTGCTGAAGTCCACTCCTGCATGACGCATGCCGACCTCCGCTGCCACCTGACACTCTCAAGTTGGTCAGTTTGACCGCTCATGCAAGTCCACCACGCACCTGCTTTCTTTAAAGTTGGCAAGCATGCGCCAGCCTGACGATCGTGCACTCACTCTGCTCGAAAGGGGTCCGAAGTTGTTAGATGCAGCAGGAACGTTGGTCCCGGAGCCCGCCTCTTCCAAGTGAGTTCGAGGGACAGTGCCTAATTCGGAGTCAGACCAAACGGGAGCTCATGTAGAAGTGAGGAGGGATCAGTGAAGGACACTGCCAGTGGCTTCATTGGATGAACTAGCTGCAAGCAGTCCCGGTGTTGACCAGCCGGCGAGGCAGAACAGAATGATTTGGCAGACGTCTGCTGGCAGGAGCGGCGTAGGATGAAGCAACGTATGCAGGAGAGCAGCATGAGATCTCGAGAGCAAGCGCATGATTAGTCGAAAATACACGTATGTGTCGACCACTCTACCGGGAGCTCTTCAAGTGTGGAGCGGGACGATCCTCCTGCCGCGGTCCCTCTCGACCTCCATGGCTGACCGCATCTCCCTGCCCTTCTCCATTGTCCGCCCCTCGCCTCCAATACCATTGCCCATGAGCGCAGGCATATGTCCCGGAAGGAGCATGCGCACCACTGCCTTCATGACCTGGTACGGGTTCCTGCTCCCCCACACCTTCGCGCTAGCGTCCTTGATACCCGCGACCTTGAAGACTTCGTGGATGATGGGGTTCGTCGCAAGCCCAAAACCAACGGGACGCGGACGAAGTATGATGCGCGTGGCCCCGAACTTGCTCTCCATCTCCGTCCAGATGGTGCGGTCCTCAAATCGCTCGATGTAGTCCATGTTGCGGACCGCCTGCGGGAACGCCTTGCCCAGTGCGGTCTGGTAGTCCGAGCCTTTGCCCTCTCCCAGCCCTACCAATCCCCTCCCGTTCCCAACAACCATGAGGATGGCGATGCGCTCAATCTTGCCCTTCCCCGTCTGCTGCTTGACGAATCGGAGGAGCTGTGCGCGGTGGAGCTTCTGCAGCTCGGATGGAGGAAGGTGAAGGAACTTGATGGGCTTCATGGCGTCCGTCGAGCTCTCGACCTCGTCGACGACGAGGGCATGGTCCTTCTCGCCCCGCTCGATCTCGCGCGCTATGCGGAAGATGGAAGGGTTATTGCGGACGACGACAGTGTTCGCGAAGGGAGTGTGACGGTTGGGAGGGAACGTCTTGCTCTCGTGAATGTCGAGCAGAGCATCGGGGGTCATGAGATTGGGGAAGTGTTGGCTCTGGGCCAACGCCTCTGCGAACTCCTGCTGTTCTGCTATTCGTCGCATGTCATCATTGGGCGGCGTCGTTGGCGTCGAGTAGTGTCGAGACGCAATGGAGGGGACAGAGCAGCATGGTCGTCTCGAGGACGCAGCAAGGAGCGTCCGCGCAAGTTTTGAGCTCATCGTCTAGGACGGCGACGAGGAGGTTCGGTGCGACCTGCACGTCGACCGTCCGCGCTGTCTGGAACGCGAAATTTAGGCGCTAGGCCGGCCGCTTATGCCGGGCCGCGCAAGCGGCAAGCTCACAACGGGTGGCAAGGCGGAGGAGGGCACTCTTACACTCAAACCACCACCATCGGCCAGTATGTCGCACAATGACGAGGACTCTGTTTCTGCCCAACTGTCTGCGCTAGACCTCGGGAATCTATACGGCTGCATAGACAAGCAAAAGTGAGCATGCGATGGTCCGCACATGCGCATACAGCGACGAACATAACAAGTCAAGTGTGCACGGCTTGAACCTGACTGTCCCAGAGGATGCGCAGGCTCTCATCAAGCCCTGGGATGAACGGGAAGACACACAACACTTCGCTGAATCTGGAGTAGACGATCAGGTGCGAAACCCTCCACCACCGTGAAATGAAGGCCCTAAGAACCTTACCATCCGTGCCTGTAGATCATTATCCATGTCCCGTTCACTCAGAACGTCCGTTTGCGCTCCATTATTCTCAAGACAGGTTCGTCTCTGTTACCGGGGAAGACGCAAGTCGCCGCTCATCAGTTCTATCTAGGGAGAGGCGAGCTCACACCGCGGCGATTGAGGATATACGCAAATCGCACCAACATCGTCGACTTCTCCGAAGTCGAGGATATTACTCCTCAGCTCAACATCAGTCTCCTCGAGGGCGAGACATCCGTCTCAGAATACCCATTACGGGCAGCGTCCTTCGCAAACGTGCACTCGCTGTCCCTCTTCTTCGTACGTCCCTTTGCGTGGTCTTCCCCGGAGCATCCTAAGACGTAGCCATTACAGAGCGATTCCGTCGGTGGAGAGTCCTTGCGCTTGTACTTTATCGGGTTCAAAGGTGACAGCCGCTCACAGCGCAAGGATGGCACTCAGAAGTTGGAGATCCCGGCTGCGGTCGCTCCCGATGCAAAGCTAATAGACCGGCTGCAGGAGAAGTCTGGCGGACAACAGACTACCGCGAGATAAACCGGCTTGCTCTCAATTGCATTCGTCAGTCTCATCCTAGCGTGGAACCATCTCTTTCGGAAGTACCAGTTTCAGGTATTGTTGAGAGAAGGCATCGCGGCTATCGCCCCACCTTGCGCCACGCCTCTTGAGTCGTTCTGACCATGGTTCTCTGTCAGTGGTACAATCACGCAGTTTTGCTTGACTCCGCATGAAACGGTCGGCGTGTTTTCGACTGTGTCACCCGAGCTTGAGGGTCACACGAAGTACCGTGCCAGCTCGTGGTGTAATCTGGAAGCATCAGTGTTCAGCAAGAAGCCGAGTGCTGAAAGATGAGCGACCTGACGAGATGCTACTTATCTTGTGCCGTCCCTCGCAGGTTCCTCTGTGCTTTCTGACCATCTCAGCAGACCAACGAAGTAGGAGCGCGCATGGACCCACAAAGGAACAAGAAGAACACTTTTGGTCTTGAGTACATCTCCGTGTGACCTTGAGGGCGCTGTACTCATCGCGTTACCACAGCATACCATCGACCGCCGTTAACCAGGGCGCCGTAAAGCGCGTTCTTCTCTACCACAGTCCCACCCATCGTGTGTTCCTTTCTCACTACACTGGCATGGAGTTGTTGCTTGGCGGTACGCTGGAGCCTACCGTGGCATGCAGCGCCTGCCGCCCAGGCCTTCTGCTTGATCGCGTCTCATCCACAGCGCGGGCTCTTTGGACATCAACGTCAACTGGTATGCAGCTGTGGGACTGTGACCGAGACCGTCATATGTTGTTCGTGCTATCCTTCGTACGTATGTCTATCATGCATACAGGACGTCTTGTATGCGCTGAGGCAGCGCTGCAGCTACAGCAGAATTCTCGCCAAGCGGTGCGATCGTGACGTTGTGGGCGACGGGTGGTTGATAGGACGAAGTGCAAGACCGGTCTCTGCTTCTACCGCGCTCAGTTTGTGGGTGTCCTTGATGTGCTTCCCGTGCTCATCAAATTCGACAGTATATGACCGAGGCAGTAGCGGTCGTACCTAGCTGCATCTGTTCTCGCAACCCTTCCCCAAGCGCAGCTGCTACTGAATATGCCTGCTCCAGCCTCCTCCACGCTTCTGGTCGGGCTCGCCGTGGAGTCTACGCTGTGGGGTATGTGACACATATTGCTCTGCCCTCGCGCCACACCTCTGATACAACCCTCTAGGCGTATACCTGCACCTTTTGTTTTGGTCAATTGCGCTCTGCTACCGCCGTGCCGAGCATGAAAGGCCGCCCCGGCCAGTCTTCGTCATGAGCGGTCTGCTCTTTGTGGCTTGCACCATGCACCTCATGTCAGGTATTGATGCCGTATGGGCTGTGACGGTTGGTCATCTCTACTACATAGTCGTCTCGGGTCACTGTCAGGATAGCTGATAAAACCAGCAGAATGTCGGTGTCAACGCCATCTCAGGAAGTCCTGGAGACATCCTCATCCCCCTCTGCAACGCAATCGGACTCCTGTTACTTGTCAACCGTTGCTGGAAGGTTTGGGGAAAGGAAACATGGGTGGTCCTCCCCGCAGGTGCCGCGGCCCTGCTCGGGTTCGGTACGTTGTGTCTCCTTCCCTCCCCGCCGTGCGCACCCCTAACTGCCGGCAGTGTTGGCCACCAACTTCACATTCAACCCGTCCGACCCCGACCGCCTTCTGAGCACAATTCTATCCATCATCGGGCACTCGTTCCTTCTTTACTCGAACTTATCGACAATTCCCCTCATTGCCGCCGGATTGGACCGGCGCTCATACTTCCTCAGCTTGGATAATCCCCAGGAAAAGAAGACATTCGTGTCCGCCGCGTCGGTTCTCGTCGAATGTGGACTCCTCCACCTGCTTGCCCAGGCCGTGCTGTTCCTCTTTGTGGTGTTGGAACATCCATTCAAGTACGCCGTCGGCGCGGCGGTCGTCCAGATCTTCGTACGTCGGGCCTATGGCATCACGACTATCCTGTCTGACATGCCTCTCTGTAGGGTTGTTTGTCTGCGCTTGGGCTGGTGCGAACTGGACTCGGCCATACCATGCCTGACGTTGATGTCGAACTTGAGACGCGTGAGCTGACTGCCGAGGAAGAAGAGCAGGCCAAAGCAGTGGAGCGCGCTGTCCTCAGGGCCTTCGACTGTGATGTTTGATTGCAGTATCTGTCTTTACCATATACCATGTGTGTTGTACAAAGCGGCGGAGAATGTGCACTGTCAGTCGTGCATACAAGGATGACACAAGGTACCTGCTCCGGTAGACATGTCCACGCATTCGACGACGGCGGCCTTCAACAGGAACCGCGTATGAGCCTTTCGTAGAGCGATCTCGGTGGCGAGGAATATACTATCATAACAGGATAGCCCATGAGCTGACGGTGGCACAAGCTCAAGCTTCGAGGTCCAAACGGTAGTCGATAGTCGCCGGGCGGGGAATCCAGCACGGGCGCTTCGGAGCTCTTCTCCCTCTCTTCCATCATCAACATGCGCGTCGCCAGGACCCTGTGAGCTACCGACCTACTGTTGAACGTGCGCGGCCACTCTATGTGAATTGGACGATCATCAGTTGGGACTCGTGAGTACGCAGACCAAGACACGCGCCTTGTGTGGCCCTAGTACTGACGCGGTGACAGGACGTATTGCAGTAGGGCGAATTCCTATGTCGGACTCGAAATCGCAGGAATTAATCCTGAAGGCGACGTAATCTTGACAACGCAGCGCTTCCACATGGTGCACGTCCTCTCATCATGCGCCGGAGGGCGCACTATCTCCTGCCAACCACATACATACATCGTGATCCTTGTTCTATTCGAGGATGACGGCCCTCTGGTCAGCGCCGACCGCTCGAGCAACAACAACACGCGGTTGCAGGGTTTGATCCTCAGAGTTTCTCTGTCGTTGCCGCCTCAAACCGGCACGGTCCCTACGCGGCGAGCTCTTCCATGCCGCAGTTTTGCGCCGTTTGTCTCTTAAAGCCAGAGTTTGCGAAGTCATTCGCCTCCGCCGTTCCCTCGGGCTTCTTTGACTGCCATGTCAGTGCAAGCATACATAGGCGCCTTTGTCGTTGCGTCCCTGCTGTGGACACTGGTCTCCAGTCGACTCTCATCGACTCGATCGCCCTTATCGAGTGTCTCAGGGCCTCGGAAAGACCACTGGCTGACCGGTAAGTCCCACGTATCATCTCGACATGAAGTGTGCGCACTGAGCTCACCGATTCGTCAGGCAACCTTCATCGTCTGTTCAAGGATGGTCTTGAGTACAGTTTCGACCTCTTCGCCAAATATGGCAGCGTGATCAAAGTGCATGGCGTGCTTGGGGTACGTGTCCGAGCGGCGGCAAGCTTGCTGTACGATCTGAGCTGATATCTCCGTCTCGAATAGGCTGATCAGCTGTTGGTCTCCGACCCGCGAGCGCTGTACCATATCCTCCTCAAAGATCAGGAAGTCTACCAGGAGAGCGATATGTTCATCATGTAAGCAAGGAACATGCCTTGTTGTCTCTCAGCGTAACGAGCTTGGGCTAATTTGGCGTTGTAGGACGAACAGGTTGCTGTTTGGGGAAGGTCTCATCTCAACACTGGGTGCGCTGCCCCTCTTCGTCCGCTCATCACGACGTCGCTGATAAGCCGCGCAGGGGGGCAGCATAGGAAGCAGCGAAAGATGCTGAACCCGGTCTTCTCCTTGGCGAATATGCGGTCTCTGCTGCCTACCATCCAACCGATCGCGGACACCCTCTTTGAGCATCTCCGCGGCGAACTCCCGGAGGACGGAGGTGTGTCCCATTCTTTCCTTGCGTGTGGATGTTCGCATATTGATTCAACCGTGTTACTTTTCATAGGCACCAAGGAAGTCGACATCCTCCCTTGGATGGCGCGCGGTACCCTAGAGTACGTAGGTCGTGCCGTCTTAGGCATATCCTTGGACATGCTGGACACCATGAAGTCAGATGAATATGCGGACGCCATCCGTACTGTCGCGTGCGTGATAAGCTTGTCATGCGTAGGTTTGCGAGCTTAACGATGTTGGCGTCGACGCAGGCACACAGGCTTGAAGGTGTTCTTCCTCCGACCGCTTGTACCGATGGCTATGCGCAACCTTTCGCCATATTGGCGGAACAAGCTCGTGGACTGGCTGCCGTTCCCGGCTCTACGGGAGCTGCGCGAGATCTCGTACGTATTGGACAGGTCCGCCAGGAAGGTTTTCCTCGAGCGCAAGGCTGCGATGCAGGATGAACTGGACAGTGACGTCGGGGACAAGAGAGATCTGATGACCATCATGCGTGAGCTGAAGTCTCTCTTTGACGAGAGAGTAGCATGTATTCACTGACTGCGTTGTCTAGTGAACGCGAACATGTCCACGTCAGAGCATGAGCGGATGAGCGAGGACGAGCTCGTGGGACAGATCAAGTATGTCTACGCTACTTTTGCGCTCTCAGATGCACCTTACATTTACGACAGTACGTTCCTTCTCGCGGGTCAAGAGACTACTACAACTGCCCTCGCGCGGATCTTGTACATCCTCGCTCGTGAACCCCATGCGCAAGCCCGATTGCGCACCGAAATTCGCAAGGCGAAGAAACAGTATGCCTCGGAGCAAGGTCTCGAGGAAGATTGGGAACGAGTGAACCTCCCTTACGACGTCCTTGTGCATCTCCCGTTCCTCGATGCAGTAGTGCGCGAGACCCTGCGCGTCCATCCTCCCACGAGCATGCTCAACCGCACTTGCACAAAGGACGCCATCCTCCCGCTGCAGTTCCCCGTACGGTCCACAACCGGAGAAGAGGTGACGGCGATACACGTTCCCGCCGGCACGAATATCATCATGTCCATCCTCGGCTCAAACCACGAGAAGCGTGTCTGGGGCGAGGACGCGTCAGAGTGGCGTCCGGAACGGTGGCTCAACGCTAACGGCGAGCGGATCGGGTTCGGGAAGAACGTCGATCTCGCGTTTGGGGAGGAGAGTGTGGGACAAGACGTAGAGGGCTCTCCAGGATTCAAGAATGGGGTCAAGTATCCGGGCGTATATGCGACGATGTGAGTTTTTGCTGTGCTCGAGCTGCATGTTCCTGACCTCACATCCGTCGCAGGATGACATTCCTGGGCGGTGGACGAGCGTGTATGTGAGTACCATGCCTGCCTTTTGAGTGCAACACGCCACTCATCTGGTGTGCAGCGGCTTCAAATTCGCCGAGATGGAAATGAGTGCGTAGCATCCATTGCCTTCCTGGTATGCCATACTTACACTTTGCAGAGCAAATCATCTCGACGCTAATATGCCAACTGCACTTCTCTCTCCCCTCGGCTGGAAATTGCGACGGGGTGAAGAAGGAAGTGTACTGGCGAATGGACGGTCTGCAGGTCCCAGTGGTCCGTCCGCCTCATGGCGACCTGAAGACCATGCAGTGTCCCTTGGACATCAGGCTCGTACGGAATAGCGACTTTTTGTGAATGCCACGCGAGAGGTATGAGAATGAGAGTTGGATTGAACTAGCTAATACATTGGAGCATACAACAACAACGACAAGTGTCGTAATCCATCAGACATACGTCCAACTCGCTGGTTCGCGCCTCTAACCACTCCGAAGAGGGAGAGAGGACGCGATCCAAACGTCCTCGAGACCGCAACGAGGCGGCCATGTTCTCGGTTATACGAGCGGACGGGGGTGTCATCGACTGGATATGAAGGATGTGGCATGTGTAAACATGCGAGACTCGAGTTAGTACCTATAAAATAGATCCTAGCTGAGTATGTTCTGAAGAAACAACATACCAGGGCGGCCAATTTTTATACGGCGGTGAGTTTAGGGCAGGTCGGCGCCCCCCGACGCCCGACGCGCCACTCACAGGCGCTCACAGCTTTGGCCGCCGTAGCTGTCGACCCGATGCACCTTAATGTCCTCTCCACGTCGCACTCATGCGACATGATGCCGGTGCGGTATATATATTGCAACGTCCTGCGAGTCTATGCCACAGACTGACGTCCCTGAGATATAGAACATGATACTGGTGTTGCGATGATACGCACTGGAGCAGTTTCGCGCAGATTAGCATGAGGCTTGAGCCAGCGATGCGCTCGCTGTACGTAGTGAGTGATTCACTCTGACCTGGTTTGTATGCTCATGAGCTTGAATCTCTCATTGACAGCTCGCGCATTCCTTGATTTTCGCCATCGTGATGCATACCGTACGAGCGGCCATAGCGCACGAGGGCGCCTCACGAGTCCGTTGTTGATGTCCGAGGGACGCTATAGCAGGTGCCAGGCGGTCTCGAGTCGAAGTGCTCACCGCTGGAGCCTCATGTCGACAAGTCAACGCTTTGGCTTCCCTCATTTCAAGCTCCGGTGTGGCTGTTCCAGGTCGCTTTGCCGGCCTCGTACTTAGCGCGCTACCGCACTATGCGTTACAGCGACTCCAGAAGTTCATCGCAACGCAGGAACTCGACGACTGGTGGAAGGACATGATCTACTCACCTATAGGCCTCTGTATGTGCTGGCTGAGACGACGAAACAGCTTGGACTGTCGCGAGCGGAGGTAGGGTATGCACGCGGGTACGCTTTGACTTCCTCGCGAGCCAAAGCGTGTGCCACACTGCATATATCTTGAGCAGGCTTTTATCCCTTGCCCACTATCACCTTTCCCCCGCCCCTCTCCTCTGCGAGCCACTCCCCTGCCTATCTGTTCACAGCTCCAGCTTTGTCCGTCCACCATTATCTTCCTCGTCGACTCGCTCCCTCCCAAAGCCATAACCTTCACTTCCTCGGCCACACGACTTCCAATGCCCGGCGACACCGTCAAGATTCCGCGTTCGCCCAATGCGTTCATCTTTTACCGGAACAACACGCTCAAGACGCTACGACTTATGTACAACAGGACTCCTCCAGGGAGCGTAGTCTCCATCATTGCTGGCCGCGCCTGGGCATTGGAACCGATCGAGGCCAAGATGGTGTTCTTTCGCATGGCCGATGCGGCTAAAAAAGAACACCAGCTCAAGTATCCAGAATGGAGCTACAAGCCGCAGAAGGCCAAGAAGGCTGCTGCTGGTGCCAAACGTACGAGAACCCGGAATAGGATCGCAAACAACGCAGCCAAGATTGCGAGGAAGGGACGGAAGGCCACCACTATTTATCACTCTGAACCACCTCTCTCATCGTGCTCTCCGTCTCCGTCGACTCCCTCCTTGTCGTCGACGTCAAGCTTTTCGTCAACGTCGTCGCTGTCTCCCTCTCCCATCCCTACACCGCCTCTGACGGCGCCAGTGGCACCTATTGGTTTTAGCGGTTTCTCGCATCCGTGTCCAGCATCGCTCAACCAGGTGCGTCTTCTACGGGCTACAACCATCCGACCTATACTCACTACGTGCTTACAGCTTCCCCTCGATGATCGTTCGGAATTGATGCGCCGTACACAACTGCTGTATGGTCTCGCTTCGTCGATGGGATACGGACTTACCAGTGTCCACGGGGGGACCCAGCACGGCATGCTGCCGAGCTACCACTATCACGATACTGTCATGACTCCTCAGGGATTCCCGCCGTCGACATTCCCTCATGGTACATTGCCTCCGATGGGCACCTTCCACCCTGGCATGGTAAACGTACGTGATCCGCCCTCATACTTCTATGCTCTCGCTCATGGGTCTTGTATTCTAGTTGGGCCTGTCAGACATGCAGCATCCAGGCTGGACCCAGCCTTCCGACGTCGACTTTGGTTCCAATCCGTTCGCCTCACCTATCCCCCAAGACGAGCGAGCTTGCTACTTCCCCGACGCTGGGAGTCTCACGCCAGCTCCAGATGGAGCCGAGCCTTGGACCGCCCCTTGGAGCTCGAACAACGACTGCGGCACCGAGTATGCCACCAGCGTCACCCAAAGCCCCGCGCAAGCTCCGATGTCCATGCCCGACCTGCTCGATATGTCTTCGGTGCGACCCATCTCCCCTTCAGATGGAATGCACGAGCCGCAGTCGTGCACGTCCTCGGCTGCTCAAGCGGCGTCCATCGAATCCGCCCCTGCTGCATCGTTGGACGTGGAGGTGGAGGAATTTTTGCTTTCGATCAACGTGTCCTTCGAACCTTCGTCTACCGCATCTTCATCATTCTCCGGCCTCTCTCCGGCCGATGTGAGCGAAGAGGACTCGTCGCAGACGCTTTCTCCCCGTCACCTGTGGACGCAAGGGCTAGACGACTGGTTGAACATGGATGGCGCTGCCGCGTAGGGCGTCCATAGCCGACTTGGTCGTGCTCGAAATCGGAAAAATATCGGACTGGCTTTGCGGATACCCTTCGTTCACATCCCCCTTGTGATTGCGTCATGCTTTGGCGCTTATGACTCCGTCTACTTTTGTCTACTTCTCTCTCTCCCGATTCTCCACACTACATTTTTTTGTTACATACAGGTTCGTTCTCTCGATAATATCTGGATTGGAATTTGCGAATGCGCAAACCTGCGCGGATGTCTAGGTGAATATTACATGTACGTCTTCATTCACAAGCCACTCAACGCCGAGCTCGAACATATACTAATGATGGAAACGGGTCATAGAGAATACAACAATGTTATACAGTAGTCCGGATAATCATACAGACACGTCGACTGGAGCTCTAAGATGGAGCGCGTTCAGAGCCCTACCAGCGAAGTCAGCTCGGTGAGAGTGCCAAGGAAGCACGGCATCCACCTACGGGCGATGACTCAAACAGCGGCGGGAGGTGGAATGCATCCTCCGTCGACTGTGGCTGGGGACGTCCGTCAGCACATGCGACTCCGGCTCAGATGAGATGGGCAACTCACCGTCGATTCGTTGATGAGCGCAACCCCTCCACAGCAGACCCTTGTCGCTATCTATGGACCGACATCCGCGGTGAGTACATGTGCAGCATCCCATCGTCCAGCAGGACTAACCTCGGCTTGCGATCAAGGGCATAGACGACGTGAAGGATACGAGTACGACGAGGATGAAAAGGACACGCATGGTGGGGTTCTCAAGGGTTCGCTACAGCTTGGGCAAGACGCGGGCGAGTGCCTGCGTTTCGTCTAGTCGCCTAGGTATAAACATGCTGGCTTAGTCGCTCGGCAGACACGAGGCGCATGAGCAAACCTTCTAGCCATTCGTCGGATCATGTACGATATGCATGTATGGTCGGTAAGCTACCCCTCTCTGCTGTCCGGAGAATCGGTCTGGAACTCACCGTACTCCTGATTGACATATAGCCATGCGTTCGGGAACGTCTCTGCTGGTCATTGACGTATGCAACGTCGGTTGGAACGCCGGGACTTCGACAATGGATTCCACCGGACACTAGAACGCTACCGTTCCTGGCCCTTGGACTTCTGGCCCTGTCCAGTGATAAGGTATAGACACCGCGTAGTGACAGAATGTGAGTGAGCGTGCTGCGAGGATTGACGAGTTCTGACGATGTTCTGCAGCTATTGCAGAGGGTGTCGGAATGATCTTCGTCCGCAGCTTCGTCGGCGAGCGGATGGCACACCGGGGCCGTATCCACCAATGGGCACCTCGCATGCAGGTCTTCTCCCGGGACAGGCTGCTTGTGGGCAGGTCATGGGCAATACCCCGATTTCCTCTGTTGAGCCAAGATTGCGCACTTCATTTACCTCGTTGACGGTGCGATGATCCACCACGGGCTACCCACTGCAATTCCCAAGGAGAACGCCTTGCACGCGGCGGTTTAGCGCGCCTCTTCAGACTGACCGGCGACCTTGGGGTATGCGGACTCCCCAATTCTATTCGCTTCTTGGCGGGTGCCTGCTGGGACGCGTATGGCGCGATTGACCGTCCCTCACTTAGGCTAGCGACCATTCTTTTCGGGCTATGCGTGCTCCAGGTAGGACGGGACGACAACACGTTCCCCGAGGATGGAATAATCGACTGGGTCGCGAGGACGTGCAAACGACCTTGGCGGGGCGGGCGTCCCGTGTCATGTACGGGGTCTTGCGGCGGCTCGCTGCTCTTCTGCCCACCGCCAGCAAGCCATTGCCAGCAACTCACCTCGTCCGCCATCTACCCGCCATGTCAGCTGCTCGCAGCATCACGCTCACCGTCCCCTGGAACGTGGCGGTAGCCACTTTCATGTTGCTCAATGTGGCCCTGATGTGGGTCGTCACCCCGAGGATCTCGCACTTCCTCCTGGTGACCCGCTACTATAGCGAGCACGAGTACAGTGAGCAGTATCCCGACCCACCTCAGTGCATTTGCTGACACATCATCCTCTCGCAGCGTACATTGGCACGGACCACCCCATGCGCCTCCCGATCAACCTCCCAACCTCCTACCACGCTCTGGGCTCCGGCGAGCCGGGTTTCTCCCTGTACGCCGACGACGACTGGGCCACGCTCTTCCCTGCGTCGGATGGGTTCACCGACCTCGGGCCCCAGAATCGCACGTTCCTCGTCTCGATGGTGCACCAGCTGCACTGTCTCGACGTCTTCCGCGTCGGATTTGTGACCAACCGCACGGGCTACGCGCACCACGTCGAGCACTGCCTGCGGTACATGCTGCAGATGGTGCTGTGCAACGCCGACGCGACGCTCGAGGCCGACGAGCCTGGCATACGCGATGGACGACTGGAGCATGCCGCTGGGGGATCGGGTCGGTGCGCGAGTGTAAGGACTGGACTGCGCTGCGGAAGTATCTGGACGAGCACCCTGCGGGTCCTGCTCACCTGTAGATTGTTTTCGGACGTCGTACATACGATGTACATAAAATGCCGTACCACTGTACCGCTTCCAAGGTCAATGATGCCGCCGGGTTTATAAAGAAAGACTGATCATACAACAAAACGAGCGGAGTGACAAGAAAGAGCGACAAGAGGTCAGAACTACTGGTAGACTACAGATCAAGCAACGAACGACACAATGTACAAGCAGCCTCCCGTTTTCTATGCCAAGATATAACGTTTGCGTCAACAATTCTCCACGGTCCACGAACTAGACCGCAACAGCGTGACCGTTGCAGCTCTCAAAGTCAACGTCGAACGACTTCATCTCATGGGACTCTCCGTCTGGGTGTAGAGTCGTGCGTCCGCTCTCCTCCGTACCCCCGATCGAATGGATGGCAGGAAGGAAGCCCGGACGCATCATGCTGACGTCGTCCGAGTTGAGAGAGAGGTCGCCGCCAGACCCGCCTTTGGCGGGGATGGTGTAGTCGCTCGAGATCCCGAGCGCGACGCGGATGACGATCAGCGTTGGCGCAATACCCTATCAAGGACGCGAGGAGTCAGCGTAACGGTCCACCCGGGAGCATGGATGGTCCCCACGACCAAGCCACGACACTCACATAAATTTGCACGGCGACCACGGCGAGGATCGCCTGAGCCGGGTGGCCGAGCGCGAACAGGACGACAAACACCAGCTGCGTGGCCAAGTAGAGCACGCCGCTCTCGACGATGATCGCGACCGCGCGCTCAGCGGCGCGCGCAGTGCCCTGCATGCGCGTGCCGATACGTTGCTCAGCGCTTCGTGCCGTGAGCCAGAGCTTGGTGACGATGAGCGCGGTGGCCATGACGTTCGTCGCGAGCGGGAGCACGTAGCCTGCGGTACCAAGTGGGACGATCGCGGCTGGCGGCACGGGCGAGGTGGGGCTTAGCGTCAGGATCCAGTGAGCGACGACCACTATGCAGCCTGCGAAGGGCCGGGGATCGCGTTCAATGAAGAGCGAGGTACCGCCGTATGGATGTAGGACTCACCAAAGCCGGCAGCTGCGGTCAGCAGGGGGAGGAGGACGACCCAGAAGTTCTTGCCCCATATGACCCAGCATCGGTACAGCAGAACGAGGTCGCCGAGGAAGTCGCTGAGGGAGATGAGCAGGTCCGCGCCGACGAGTTCCGCAGTCTCGTCCGCGAAACCCTCCACACCTACGGAGCCCTTCAGCGTGTCAGTCATCCCGCTCGCGTGCAGCATTCCGCTGAGGGGACTCACTAGCGCAGCGTAGAAATGCTTGAGCTCGAGTGCGAAATGAGCCGTGCAGGATGCGAAGAGCAAAAAGTTCGCAATGAAGATCGGGACGTTCATGCTGCGCGTCCTGACGCGGCGGAGCAGCAGGACGACCGAAGCGATGAACAGGACGGCATAGATTCCTGTAATTGGCACGCCGTGAGCAATCCGCAGTCTGGCTCGTACACGCAAAGGAGGGAACGCACCCCAAAGCACCGCTTCGCACGCAAACCCTAGCAGGGCCGCGATGTTGTTTGAGAGGACCATGGCCGCAATGGGTGAAGGAGGTTGCGGAGGGTGTCGCCGAGGAGTCAGAGGTGCCCGCGCTGTGCGCCGCACTCTACTTAGCTATTCCTCTGCGCTGGGAAGGTAGTGCGGTCTCGCGACGTCGCGGCGGGGATGGCGATAACGCGCGGGTGGTAACAAGGCCCATCTGGTTGCTACTCGGGGTGCATGGGCCGACCTGAGGGACAGGTGGATTGCTCGAGAACGCGTCGACGTACCTTCTGCGAGCGCCGCTACTCCCTCTGGGGGACGTCAGCATGCCTGAACGAGCTCTGTGCTCTCCTCGTTCGGATGACTGGAAGCGCGTCGCCAGGGGATCGTCGGCATTTAGCACACGTGTATCCGCGGGGAGCTCCAGTCGAAGAACTGAACCACGCGGGATGTCCAGGGTAAGGGGAAGATGGACCAAGCAACACCGCGTTCCCCGGAACGACGCAGTAGCCCGGAGCATTGACTTACCTGTCGCTGGACATGCATGGCTGCATCTTCCCATCAGAGCAAGTGACCGCGCAAGGCATCGGGCGTCGTCGTGCAAGGAGCATGGATCACTCTACATGTAAGGTTTGGATTCTTTGGTACACCGGTCTTCACGGTTTGATAGCAATTTTCCCCGCGTCGCGACTCCTCATCTTGTCGAGGGCCTTCTGATACTCCGAGAGCTTGAACACATCCGTCACCTAAACCCCGCAAATGTCAGTCCCTGAAATTGCGGCATACTACGAGAAATGCGCTCACCAAGCCCTTCACCCTGATCTTCCCGCTGTCGAGATACGCCACCGCGCGGGCGAAGCAATGCGCCTGCGCAAAGGTACCAATGATCTGCGCGGCGCAGCCGTCAGCGCGCACGTCGATGGACATGAGATGAGCCACGACACAGGACATACCTTGATCTCGTCGGTGAATATTCTCGACGGCGAATAGCTCACGAGGGCCTTGGAGTCGTACACGCTGTACAGGAGGAGCGTGCCACCCCTCCGCACGTAGTTGATCGCGAGCTCGGCCACAGACGCGGATCCCGTGGCCTCGACCTGCGCCCGGACGAAGCTGGGATGAGCCCGAGCTCCCAAGACGCTCCGCAGCGCATGCGACTCACCACCACATCGAAGCCGTATGGGTTATCGGCCTTGAGCGTGTCCCATTGCGGCTGAGGGTTCTCCCGGTCGAGCTCGACGTACTCGTCCGCCGCGTCCAGACTCCGCGCGACTTGCGTCTTCGTTCCCTTGTTGGCAGCGACCACGACGCGCGACGCGCCGTTGAGCTTCAGCAGCTGGGCGATGACAAGCCCGGAAGGGCCCGCACCAAGCACAAGTGCTTCGATGCCGACGCTGGGCCCAAGCCGGTCCATTCCGTGGATGGCACACGCGGTGGGCTCGACCAGAGCCGCCTCCTCGTCCGAGATGTTATGGATCTTGTACACCTTCCTCGCGTCGCTGCGAGCTCACGTGTTAGCGGGGAACGTCTGGAGCGAGAGATGCTCGATGACTGACTACGTGACGTATTCGCTGAAGCCCCCGGGCAGGGAGACGCCGTGACCGCCGAGGCTCTCGCAAAGCGTGAACTGGCCGCGGCGGCAGAAGAAGCACTTGCCGCACAGGACGATAGGGTCTCCGACGACGCGGTCGCCCTTTGCGAACTCGGTGACGTCCCTCCCGACTTCTGCGATGACGCCGACTACCTCGTGACCGGGAACAAGCTGGAGCAAAGGTTAGCACGACAGGATGGGTGTAAGGCGAGGACTTACGGGATAGACCAGGTGCCCAAAGTCCCCATGGTGGATGTGCTCATCAGTCCCACAAACGCCTGGTATGGACGCGTGTAAGCGTAGGAGGGTGAGTAGAGACGGACCGCTCACCGCAACAGGTGACTGTAGATACGCGTAACTTTTAGCTCACTCATTCACGATCTAATAACTGCGTACTGACCTTTGATGAGGACTTCGTTGGCCTGAGCTTTCGGGATCGCGGTCTTCGAGATGGAGAACTCCAGCGGCTGTAGAGCAACCTCGTCAAGTTCAAGTTCAAAGCATATGTCGCGCACGTCGGCGGACACGCACCTTCTTGTAGGAGACAACGTCCATTGTTGTAGCTGCCATAGTGACCGAAAGTGCGATTGAGATTTCGCGGAGACGACTACGCTGGATCGATGAGAGGACACACCAAGCTTCGAGGGCAGGTCTTATACATCCCCGACGACCGGACACTGCACACGGCAACTTGAAATATAATCGAGGCGCGAGTCTGATGCTGGGGGTCGGCTTGGTGCCATTCGTGCGACGCCGCCCGGAGCGCGTTGGCCAAGCTTTGTCATTCCCGTTCGGATGTTGGGGGTAATCCTTAGTCACCGCAGTCTCTACCATGCTTCGGTCCGAGCCAGATCTAGAGAGCCCGAAATGCAGGTGTAGACCATCTGATGTCGGAACGTGGTTGACGGCCAGCAGGTTGAACAGCCGTCAGCACCACCTGAACATTGCACTGGTCTATCATAGCACCATCATGAGTACGTCTCAAGATAAACTGTAAATCTGAGGTCATACCGTACGTGGCAGCTCCGAGCATGGCAGTGGCACGCCATGCATGTCCGTCGCAATGGCCAGCTACTTAATACCCACGGTCAATATGCTAACGGATGGTTTCCATATGAAGATATACTTACATGCCCTCTTATGTAGATGCCGACATAGATTGCAAGCAGTCTGAGAGGTAGAGATCCTGCAGGCAACCACGGTGACCTGGAGGCGTGCCTGGAGAGTGCCTGGAGGAGCCAACTTGAAGTTGAAGATCATCGCGGTTAAGATGTGTAGACGCTGGTGCCCGCTGCTCCTTCTTCCTCCTTCTTCTCGCCCTGATGAGCTCGGTACGCCCACATTTGCGCTCGCGCCCTCTCACCGCGCCCACGACGCCGCCCGACGTCTGGCGTTATATACAAGCTCTCTGAACAGCGGACATGATGTTCTGTCTCGGCCTCGTCGCTCAGCACGATGCTCCTGGCATTGTCGAGCCTCACGTTTGCTGCTCTTACATTCCCCTACGGCGGCCTTGGGCACCCACAGCAACCCTTAGCGACAACGTCGACGAGAAAAACAGGCTCGGAGAAATGGGGCTGTCGGCCTTTCCTCCCGAAAGTCTTCGTCGACAGACTCACGCATCCGTCTATACGAGAGGCCACTAAAGTTCTCGACGAGTATATATCCGGCCACATCGCCGAGGGTGGCATCGACTCCCTCTGCATCGCGGTGGTCACATCCGATGGCATGCTCTACGAGAGGAATTCCGGTGTCCTCAGGGCGAACGAGGCGAACTCCCCGCCGGTGACCAGCCATTCGATGTATCGGCTTGCGTCTATCTTGAAGCTCTTCACGGTGCTGGAAGGGATGGTATTGGAGCAGAAAGGGATAATCTCATGGTGCGTACTTCCCTCATATGATCCTTTCTGTGCGTGGATACGAAGCTGTTGCAGGGACGATCCCGTTGAGAAGTACATCAAGGGATTCAAGTATCGTCTTGACGCCCTTGACCCGGAGCAACCCCACCCAACTCGAGATGAGGCACCGATCACCCTGGCTCAGCTTGCGACACACATGTCCGGACTTGGTAGGGACTGGCCATCCGGGACGGCGCACGACTGGCCACACGAACTCACCGGAGGAGGAGCTCCCCCCGAGAATGGCCTGCCTTTCCCAACTCCCGAACGCTTCTTCCACAGCATCTCGGAGCAATATCTCGTTTCTCCGCCGTGGGCGTACCCCTCGTACTCGAACACTGGCTTTGGTGTACTGGGAATCGCGCTAGCGGAGGCCGCCAGTGCAGCGTACGGGACAAAGCTAAATTACGCAGAACTCCTGAAGCGCGACATCTTCGAGCCGCTCGGCTTGAACGGAAGTCATTTCCTGGCGATGGATGCGAACAAGCATCTGGTAGTCGTGCCCTCCTTCGAACAGGACATAGTCGTTAGTGATGTGCCCCTTGCCCGTGGTGTCTTGCTAACATGTAATCTCCAGGATCTGGACTTCACGGACACCATGAATCCCGCGGGTGGACAATTCTCGTCTCTCGCGGACCTCGCTACGCTCATGCAGACCCTTTTGAACCCGCGCGGCCCCAAGAGCTTGCTCACACAGTACTCCGTGGACAAGTGGATGCGCCCGGCGCATTCTTTCGAGGAAGACGACTGGACCGAACTTGGTTTCGTATGGGAGATCGTCAAGGCACGGGATTCGAACGACCGATTGCGCAGGATCTACTGGAAGCGTAAGTGCATACGTCCGTACATCCGCATCTTGGCTAACCACCGATATCCTGCAGTGGGCAACATCGCCGCGTTTCATACTGCCATCGCCATCCACCCTGGAACATCGTACGGCATCGTGCTGCTGCTGAGCAGCGCCTACCCCTTCGCGTCCGAGATTGTCTACGATGCGTTCGAGATCCTCCAGCCAGCGATGGACAAGGCGCTCGCCGATGCGTCCGAGACCCTCTACGCTGGTCATTGGGTCGCCTCAGGGGAAGACGCGAATACCACCAACTCTTCATCCGTGCGTATCGCTGTCGACAGAGGCACGCTGTACATCGACGAGTTCACGCTGCTCGGCGTGGATGGACTGAAGAAGTTGGGCGCGGAGGGTCGCGTCGCGCTGCGTCCGACCAGGAAGGACGAGTTTCGGTGCGTTCTTTTGTTTCTTCCTGCACTATCACGCATGTACTGACATGCCCTACTATCTGCCGTGTGCCGCGGCAGTATTGACGTCGGGATACCCGCGTACAATGGCAAGCGATCTATGGGATGCTTCTCGTACTGGGCTACGCATGACAACTGGCCCGTATTGAATGACAAGGCCATCAACGCGATATACTTTACAGGCGAAGGAGAGGAACGTGTTCTTCACGTCCCGTCCCTGAAGATTGCGATGCGCCGAGGCTAGACGTGCTTGTATCCCTGCTCGGTCCGAGCTGCGGGCGGTCACTAGCGGGCGCTCCATGTTTCCCAGCGTCATGTCTGTGCTCCGTCAACTAAGTACTTCTCTGTTCATGTCTAGTCTCATACTACCTATCAATCAGCTTGAGCCGAATTCCTATGTATCTGCCAATGCCGTCTCACGCGTCTAGCTGCCACTGGACGACTCCTCAATATTCAATCGCCGTCCTCCTTATCTGGCTGTGGCCGCATGACGAATTCATGAAGCTGCAAGTCTTTCGGTCAAAGTGTTTCGCGTGGATTGAAGTCAGTGTGTGCTACTGCAGTTGGGTGATCTTGTTGCTGGTACCACGGACGGTTGACAACCACCTGCAGCCAAACGGAGCACACCATGGGTGAGTGCGCGGTCTCTGTCCGTCAATGTCGCTGCTGACACCTAGACAGTTCCCCATTCATCGCTAACGCACGCTCGATGTGCTAGCAGCCCCAGAGGAGTGCCTTTTCCTCTGGATATAGCTCTTGCAACGGGCCAAAACCAGTGTCTCCTTGTTTTCAGCTGATATAGACCGCATGAGGTGCTCGCTCATTCTTCAATTGAGCTTCATCACCGCGGTAGCTACGCGCCGAACGGTTGGCATCTTCGGCCGTCACCCTTCTTGTGGTTCTCATGCATCATGGTTCCTTGACGCACTCAAACTTTGCGAGTACTGTTGAGGTCTCTGCGCAGCCCCCGCATATCCCGCACGCCACCTATGCGTATGTCATTCACAAGTGTAAGGCACAGCTATTGTCGAAGGACCAACCGCGTTAAAGTGCCTTCTGAGCTGTACTCAATCTCTCCCATCTCGCAACCCCCGCACTTCGATGTTTTATCAAAGAAGAATGACTGCACGACGACCATGTCCGCGGTTGCCAGGTACAGTGCAATATAACATCTCCAGTTTCCACCACTCACCCGGCTTTTGTAACCCCAGCAGTCTCGCAGTCTCGCATCCCTGGTCCCCACCAATTCTGACCCCTCGTGGAGGATTTGCGCTGTCAGCATGCTGCTAGTTGTGCATCTCTTCTGCGCGCTCGTGCTGTATAGCATGTCGGTGGCACTGGGCAGGATACCACCGCGGTTTGTCGCAAGGAGTTTGACTGGGTACGTCCTCCATCTTGGCTTCGCGAGAGTGTGTCTGACAACCCATGGAGATGGCGAACTCCCTAGGACAGAGCCCGTGCTTGGTCACATCGTGGCTATTCGTACCATGTTATGGCCCGGGAAACGGTGCGCTCCCACTTAGACCTCGTACATTGTCTCTGCTGCTCCTGACGACAGCGCACGGTTGCCTTGCCAAGGTTCCTTCATCGATTCGCTTACTCCCGACGAAGTTTATGAAGGTCCTCAAGCCAAAGACGACTTCGACTCAACACCGTGCGACTGCAACACGGTGGTGTACTCTGTCTTTGCGGCGTGCGGCCTCTGCCAGGGCGCAAACATAGATCCGTTGAGTACAATGCCAAGTTATCGCCACCCCATAACGCATTCTCATTCGGCCAATCAGGTGGCCGACGTACTCCACGAACTGTACGCAAGTGTACCTGAAGAAGTGAGGCTAGCACCTCGCCTGGTCGAGCATTTCTGACAGAACACTTACTTCAGGTACCCAGAGCCGATCCCTGGCGGAACCGCGGTGCCTGCGTGGGCATTTCTAGATGTGACCGTGGGTACAGTGTTCTCCTCGGCATTCATATCGCTCAGTCGGTTGCTTTCAAGACGAATAGCACCTTCGACATCGACGCTGCAATGGCGCTTGCTTCACGAGGTGCTCAACTCAGCAACTACACGCTTCACGCCTCGCTGATACTTTCCACGGTACACAGATGCTCCTGATGTGAGAAGCAACTCCACATCCTCAGCCACATCCTCGGCCACATCCTCAGCCACATCCTTATCGGCATCGACGTCGGCATCAGCTCCCTCCGCGGTTACAACTTCTACAGTATCTGTATCCACGATATCAGGATCTACCTCTTACACGCCGTCCGCGTCCGCATCCGCATGGAGCGCCCCCAACCATCAGCACAGCGATGTCGGTGCTATCGTAGGCGGAACCATCGGAGGAGTCGTCGGCGTTCTCTTCACTGGGGCGCTCATGTACTTTGTCGTCTTCCGCAAGCCGAAGGATGCGCAGACCCCCTTCAACGAGAGCGACTCCCCCAATTCCAGCGCAGTCCTCCATATCGGTGGCCCACACAACGATCAGTACGTGGTCAGCCCTACTAGTATGAAGAGCATAAACGGTGCTCTGCTCTATGTGTGTCATTTGTCTTCGTATCTCCGACGACCGCGATGGTTCTGATATGCGCTCTTGGCAGGATGCGAACGATCCCCGCACGTACCCTCCACCTATCGGTGTCGGTGCTCCGACGTCAATTGCTACTGCTTCAAGTGGTTCCAACGGAAAGACGCGCGAAGCTTTGCCATCTTTCTATAGAGGCCTTCCGCAGGTTTGATTCGTGATCTGGACAGGACCCTTTTTTCTCTCAGACATTGCATCTCTTGTCATCGCCGACCGTGCTGTATCATTTCTAGCTACGTATCTGATATTTTGCCTCGCTAAGCATGCTTCGAAGCCTCTGATTTGCTTGCTCTAGCGGGCCGTGCAAACGATAGGCTATGAACAACAGCGAATCGTATGGATGCAGGGTGACTGGACAGCGATTGTGATTAAGCACACCATACCATGGCCATTGACCACGGCGGGCGGAACAAGATGGGAGTAGGCGATATGTGTGATTTTGGACTGCATCCTCTCCATGGCTCCGATGTCATTCAGTCAAAAATCGCTGTCCTACTGGAATGCCGCCGCCGGTCGGAAGTGAGCGCCTGATCCTGCGTTATCATTCGTACTATACATGTACTTATGGTACCACGAGAAGATCTAAATTCATCGTCCACAGCAACTTAGAGTCAACCTAGATTCCTAACTTCACAGAAATCTATCTGCGGATCCCAGGCCAAGCGGAGTGTGGCACCTCGATACAGGTACGGTGCTTCGGACCGCATGGGATATATGTAATTCGAGTCCTGATATAACTCCTTCCGTTGCTCAGCATCCTTTCTATCACCCCATGACGGAAACTATACCCAACGAGCTTCTCGAGGCCATCCTCTTCCATGCCTTGACTATCCCAACCGCTGTCTTCGAGGCATGGCGGACCCACCGCACGTTTTGTGGCAGCCCCCGTTCAGGCGTGTCCTCGCTATTGCTGGTTTCCAAACGCTGGCATACGCTGGGGACGTCGCCTCTCTACGAATCCGCCATCCTGCGCACTTCTACTCAGGTTCAGGCCTTTGCGCAGACGCTCACCGACCGTAAGGACAAACAGCGTACCCCAGGCCGATACCTCCGCAGGCTTCGCATCGAAGAAGGTTTTGGCGGCGCGGCCATCAATGTCCTCACGGCTGCGCCAGGCATAACTACACTTTACCTCGGGTTCGACCTCACGAACCATGACAGCATGTCTGAATTGACGAGGACGCTCAAGAAGGTCAGCTTGAAGCACCTCCTGCTCGACTCCGTCGATGGCGGTCTACTCAGTACCACTATGGGGATCAATCTCAGCAAGGCAGTCGCTAGTGCTCTGCCCCACTGGAAGCAGCTCGTGAGTAATATCTGCGCTAGCGGGCTCCTAGCAATCATCACAAAGCTTACTCATTTTCGACTGTAGAAACGGATAGACACCAGCCCTAGATTCATCTTTTTGCCGGAGGTGCTTCCAGCATTGACGAAGGCCCCGGCACTAGAGGTCATCAGCATGAGTAATCATACCATGACGATGAACATCGACGGGAACATCCTTGCAGCGCTTGGCAAGAACGCGTCTGTCAAGATCATTCATATTCGTCACTTGGACACCTCTACTCCTATCAAGCTCCTGCAATATATTGATCACTTCGCTAAGACAAAGCTGTATGTCGGCGTCGGGAAGGAGTAAGTCTATGTGTCCGCCATCCGAGTCACACCGTAACGAAATTCCTAATAACTTTAACCCAGCATGGTCAAGTTGACGGAATTTCCGGAAGTGGAACCCGTCAAGGAAGACCCTGGTCCACTCCCCGACTTACCGGACAAGATATGGGATAGGATTCTCGACTACGCAACGCATGTAGACAATCGGGAGATGGACGAAACCCTCTTCAGGCTATCTCGGCCCTCCATGAATCGCACCAGAAAATCCATCCTTCTTGTGAACAAGAGATTCAACGTACGTGTCCCCTACAAAGCCATTTTGGAGTCTGATCTGACGTCCTGTCCACTCGCAGCGGCTCGGGCTCCGCCACATGTACAGCATACCGCACCTCGCTCAGGAGGACAGCGTCGACGCATTCATCGCTGTCATCGAGGATAAGCACAACCTCTCCCATCTCGTCCGTGTTCTCTACCTGCCCGACGATATAGCGTTCCACCAGCGGAAGTCCATTGTCGCTCCGCTTCCGAACCTTGAACAAGTTTCGAAGCACTTCCTAGTCTTCCCGGATATGGCGAATTTCGTTCAAGAAGGGGAGACTGTAATCCTGCAACAGGCATCACAATGGTTGGGAGAGGGTCTCATCGATTCGAGATTGTTCAAGCCTTTTGCGATCCTCCGGAGCTTGGCGTTGTATAACTGGTACGGGACAATCACAGAGGATATTCCACGCGACGCTTTTCCGAAGCTCGAAAGTCTGGACGTCTGGGGATGGGATCTGATCGACAAATTCACGCCCGCCGAGTAGGTCACCTCCTACATTCATCCTCTGCACCGTGATGAACTGCCACAGGTTGCCGTTGCTGCGCGTTTTCACATTTGAGGCTAATCCCCAAGTCATCGCGCAAGCTGCCAACTTCCTTGAGGTACACGGCCACAAACTACGCACGCTTTGCGTCACCGGAGCGTCTGAACCGCAGCCGGGACAATCGCCGCACCCTCTGCTTGACTTCTGCCCGAATCTGAAGGAAATGAGCATTCCATCAACTCGTGCAGTACGTACTCGTAGGTCACTTACCGAACCGCCCTCAAATCAATGCTTTCTAGCCTTCAGATATCCCCTTCCTCAAGCATTCGCAGCCTCATGCGAACATATCGCGACTTGTCTTTCCAAACCTCATCGTTGAAAGGTCCGCTAGACACAGATCGTGCATTTCTATCCATGTATTGATGCATCACCTCTCTACCACAGAAGTGCGCTTGAGGTAGACGCCTCATGGGACCTGTTCGTAGAGCATCTCACCCTGTACCGCGACAAGCTGCCTGCGCTCAAGGAGTTCTGCGTGCTTACTTCGTTTCGTTGGCCCATCAACCAGTGCGCATCTAGCATATTGATCTTCCCAGGTCTGGGATCTGACAATAGCTCCTCGATTAACACTGGGAATAGCTTCGAGTACGAATATTTCGCCCTTACGCCACTCATAGACGATTTGCATGCTCTCGGCATCACGTTCATGGACAGCTCAGGGACGCAGTGGACCAGACTCGAACCCGTTCGGAAACGGTGGAGTCGCAAACGAGTTCTCCAGTTGCGACCGGCCATGACGGAGAATCAGGAAAGCGCGGGGATCAGTCTCGACGAGTGAACTGTTGAGAATATCTATTATTATCCAGTGGTGGGGCAGCACCGTTTGCATGGTGCGTGCAGTCAAATCGTGGTGGGGGTTGCTGAAAGTCAGTACCTCGTGCATCTAGTAACGTTATAGGGGGTTCTTCCCTTCCTCTGTATCCATGTTGATGTGATACATTATTTATCTCTGCATTGAAGTTCCTCCGAGCGTTGACCGCTCCGAGCCACAACTAGTGTAAGTGCTCACTGTGTGCATTGCGCTGTTGTCTTGGCACCGGTGACTGAATCAGCTGCTCAAGTTTGAATGCGGGTACATGTTCGTACATATCCCTTCGCCCCCGAAGGAACTCACATCTCCACACCATGCTTCCGCGCCCATTCAGTGGGCAAGTTCTGGTAGTCCTTTGGGCCATACGGCTCCATGATCTCCGCAAATACGCTCTTCTTGCGATGCGACTCCAAGCCAAGATCCTTCATCAGCATGTCCGCATACGGCACTGCGTCGAACACGAAGTCCGGAAGCCTCGCGCCGTACCCGCACGGGTATCTCCACTTGCCGAACTGCGTGTGCAGCATCGTCTCCCAGCGTGCCTGCTCCTCGTCCGACGCGAGACGGTCCAGCTTGCCGTCAAAGTAGGCCGAGATCCAGAGGGCCTGCGCCGAGGCGGTTGCCGAGGTGAGGATGGAGCTGAGCATGCCAGCGAAGGCGATGTTCCTCGAGTGGATGATTGATGGAGGAACCATGAAGCGGTAGAGACGGAATGGTTGGTTGGCCGTCTCCGACTGGCTCTCCTCCCGGAGGGAGGGGGCGACATCGGGCTGGTCCTTGAGACGGGGGAACCGCTCAAGAATCACTGCGTCCGCCTTCAGAGCGAGCTCGTCCGGCTTGGGAGAGTAGTGAGGCAGGCCAAGCTTGGCGGCAGCTTCGGGTCGGAGGAAGTCGATGGGCGGACGCGCCTTCCAGCCGGTAGCACAGAGGAGTGCGTCCGCTTTGAGCTCTTCCCCGTTGGAGAGGTGAATCGTCTCCTCCGAGAGGAGCGTGATATCGGCGACATGCACGCGGATCGTCCCGTTGCGCACGTACTCGAAAAAGTCCGTCGGGAAGTTCAAGATGCTCAGGCCGCTGCCCGTCCAGAAGGGACTGTTCCAGGGCTTCAGCTTCGCCATCTCGGGATGCTGGTCGTAGCCGACGAGCGTGAGCACATCGCTTCCTAAGATGTGCCAGAACGCATCCACGACCTTGCGTCCGAACCAGGTACCGTGCAGGAAGCTTCGGATGCGCCCGTACCCGTCCTCGTCGCCCCAGATGCAGGGGCTGAACCAGCTTAGAAGGCGTACGTGCACGAGCTGCTCCAGCAACTTCTTCAACGGGGTCACGTAAGGCGGCGACATCCAGGTCGGACCGCGCCCGCTCTTGCGGATTATGAGGTCGACGGGAACGTCGGACGAAGCAAAGGCGTAGGCAGCATCCCATCCCGACTTTGCTCCGCCGAGAATGGCAACGGTGCGAGCCGTCTTGACCACGTCCGCGCGACTGGCGAAGTCCTTTGTGTGGAAGATAGGGCGGCCGAAGCTCTCCTGGCCAGTGAACTGCGGCACGTTAGCCTCGGACGTCAAGCCAGTAGCCACGATCAGCTTCCTTGCGTGCAGAAGCGACTTCTGGTCGGTCTGGAGTGATCGCACGCCAAGGGTCCAACCGCCCAGCTCCTCGTTCTCCTCGGCACTGTCCACACGCGTATTGAACCGAATACGGCGGTACACGCCGAAGTGCTCAGCGTACTTGGTCAGGTACTGATGGACGACGGTGCCGGGGATGTGCTCCCCAGGCTTGACACCAAAGGTTGCTTCGTCCATCTCGAAGTCCGGGTATTCGTAGTTGCCGACCACATTGTTGGACTTGAGGCCAGGGTATAGACGGCTCTGCGACCACACGCCTCCGAGGCTCTCTGCGGACTCGAGGACGGCCACATCCTCCGCTGGATGCAACTGAATGTACGTCTTGGCGGCTGCCAAGCCGAACCATCCTGTAGAAAAGGCGATGTTAGAACGATTACGGCGTGGTCTAGCGACCTGGACGTACCGGCGCCCACAACAACACAGTCGAAAGTTTCCATGGTATGAGCGACGATTTCAGCCAGCGTGAGTAGGACGACAGCCTGCAGCTTGGGGAATTGACTTGAACATCAGTCGGTGCTGGGCAGAGCTATGTATGAACCACGTAGTGGCATCAGTAAGCGAGATATCCGATAATCCGAGCGCGCGTCAGATAGAAACCCCTTCCAGGCACGGTGCTGCGGGACATCTGGATGTTCGCGTCTCTGCACTTCCGGTCGACTCGGAGCTGTACTTGTGACATGTTCTTGCGGGAGCCTTGACGTAGGGTGCTCTCATCAGCCTTCCTGTTGACGGGGTGTTACCCCGCGCCGACCGGGCATACTACTCACGACATCGTACAGCAACAACACCTACTGATCACTGCTTCCTGTTCAAATAGCCCGTCCACCACTCCTCGAAGGGGTTCCATCCCAGTCCGCCAAAGCCCTCCATGAGGTCCTCCGTCTCATGCACGTACAGCTGCGTGTTCTGCGGCCGGAGCGTCCCGTCCTACGCAGTCATGTCAGGCTTGTGTTCAGCGGATCGCGAAGTGAAGCGAACAGGGCAAGGAGCTCGGGAGAAGGAGCGGAGACACACCTTTGGAGGCTCGGAATCCGCGATGATGTGCCCATGCGGCACGCCGAGGATGCGCGCAAAGATGAGGCACATCTCGTACTTTGTGAACGGCTCCTCGGCAGAGTAGTGCACGATCGGGGGGATGACGCGCGAGCCGGGCAGTCCTAGACGTGGGAAGTTCGTGTCTCGCTTGACAACATACGGTCTCACTGAAAAATAAGGCTCACCGCTGAGACGGACGAGAAAGTCCGCAATGTCCAGGACGTTCGTCGGGTAGCGCGTCGCATAGTGGTCCATCTTGTACGTCTTTCCGCTCTGATCGGCCACGATGTCGAGGAGGATATTCACCGCGCTGTCGCTGTTCTTCGGCGCAGGGCCGTATCTACGAGTCATGTCAGAACTCGGTCTCCCCGCTGTCGAAGCACGCACAAGACGGGCACGCGGAGCACAATCGACTGCGCTCCCGAAACGCCGAGGACAGCGAGCTCGCCGTCGCGCTTGGTCTGACCGTACAAGTTGAGGGGTTTGTGGCTGCGGAGGGGGTATATGGTGGGGAGGTGCCGTCGAATACGTAGTCTGGGCACTTCGTGAGCTCCGATCGGATGGATATGCGGAGAGATATGCGTACCGGTCGAGATATAGACGAGCTTGAATTTCAGGGATTTCGAGAGCTTGGCTAGATTCTCTGGTACAGACACGTTGATCTATGGCTGTATATGAGTGGAGTGGGTCGAGATTCAAGGCGGGAGCGATTGAACCTCTCGCGTAGCCTCGGGATCCTAAGTGCAAAGTATGAGGCAATCACATAGGCGTACACGACGGGCAAGAGGTCTGTTCTGCCACGGAGGAAATTGGTGGGACGGGCTATTTATCATGATTATCATAAGAGCCTGTTCGGGTACGCGTTTCTCGCGCGATTCTGGAGGCAAAATCGCATCTTAAATCCTATCCCAGAATCCTGCCTCAGAATCGAACTTTCACCTCATTCGAGGTCGATTCACGGACGTTCCGCGAAAACGGTTCGGGCCACAATTCTCTTCGATTCCAGCGTAAATTCTCGACCTCAGTGCCGGAATCAGATGGCAAAAAGTTCCTGCACTGGGTCGGACAAAGTCGCAGTCGATTTCATTCCATCTGGTCCTGAAATCGTCCAAGGAACTGTGCAGAATCGTCCTCCAATCGTTAACTCTGACCACCCCTAATGATTGATGTTCAACCAATTATTAGGGGGGTTCAGAGTACGAATTTCAGGTCGATTCGAGGACGATTCAAATCGCCGTCGCGCGCTAGATCGACCTTCGAATTCAGTCGGGAATCGCGCGCTCAGGGCGATTCTCTGTGAATCGAGGTGAATCATCAAAGTGAGTCCGGACTCGCTGCACAGACAAAAATCGCCGATGCTTGTTTTGACGCTCTGTCCCCGCCCTAAACCACTCCAATCCGTCTGCATAATCGTCCAAAACAAATCGGGGATGTCGAAGTAGCATCGAGTTTCCGAGGCCAATTCTCATTATTAGGGGGGGGGTCAGAATACGATGGAAGGCGTCGATTCTTGGGTCAACGATTCGTAGAGAGAATTAGCCTCGGAAAATTCGTGGCTACTTTGGCCTCCCCAATTCGTTTTGGTGGATTATGCAGACAAATTGGAGTGTTGTAGGGTGGACCTGGAAATCGTACTCTGCCAGCACTCCGTCATACGTGGTAGAAACGACGCTTTGCCAGTCGTGGTAAAAATCAATCACATCACCTTCTCAGCGACATCCGGTCGCCTCTCCGCGGCGCAGTGGATCACCCAGTCCGGCTTGAAGTCGGAGAACAAGGTCTCGGTTGCGCTTGCATCGAGCAAGTCAAGCTTCTTAAGCTCATCTGTGGAACGAGAACGCGCCAGTCCGAGGGCCGTATGGCCTGCCGATCTGAAGGCAGCGTAGACAGCAGACCCGAGTACGCCAGAGGCACCTGTGGAATAGGGACTTGTTACTTCCATGCATTACACGCATTGCAGAGGAGGATCCCTAGACTTACCAGTGATAATGACACGCATTGTTCTCAGAACAAGTCAATGTGGGGTTAATGTTCTTAGTGAGTCGGAGCCAAGTGAGAGCAGCTGTGAACGCGGCTCGGATTTGGCCGAGGAATCCATCCTTCCACGTGGCGCCCATGCCATGACGTCATGAGCCATGACGAGTCGACCTCCACTCGCTCGCCATACATAAGGCGCACCCAGACAGTACGCGGCCCACATACCCCCCATCACCATCCTCTATATCACCATGTCGTCCGTAGATAAGTCTTTTGGCACCCAGTCTCCCCCTCTTGGCGCGTCCAGCGACGACAAGCCCATGGGCGTGTCCAACATCAGAGGTGACAAGCCGGCGGCTGTCTCAGACAAACAGCAGAGACAAGGTCTGTACTTCTCTGCGCGAACAGACATACTTTAGCTCACTTCCTCGGTGCTAGGCTACTTCGACAACCAGAAGGGAAGCATTGGAGACAACTCGCCGACAGAGGTTCACGCCGAGGTGAGCTAGGCTTCATATCACCTGAAACATGCCATTGATCGTCCGTGTAGAAGGCAGAGAAGATCAAGAAGGACTGAAGAGTGCAAGTATGTTGTACCATATAATGTAATACGCCCATGGACTCGTTTGGAAGTTGGAACACCCTCGCGCGCACCTTGATTGAAATAATGAGGACTCCAAGTTCTCACTCCGAATGATCTTGGCTTTGCATCTGCGCGCACGTCCTGCAGCTGTGCGCGTGTAGGTCTTTGTGCCAGCCTGAGAGGCACGAAGAACGTTTGAGATGCGTTGTTGAGAGCGGAGTGCACACTCGTCGGAGATCGGCCCGGAACGGGCGCCTGTACCTGCAAGATGCCTCAAGATGCCTCCTCATGATGAGCGCTCCCACAACTCTGCTCCAACTCAAGTTCGATTATCAAGTACCTCAAGGCGGAGGTTTGAGCTTGAGACCACTTGGAGGTTGATAGTGGTCCCTACGAGCCAGTTACACGGGCGGCGAATGTGTGTTGGCAGCACTGAGGGCAAGTCTTCCGTCCTGTGCTTGTCACAATCCATTCCTCGCAGAGTGTGAAAAGACCGAGCGCGGGATACATGAAGCCGATCTATACTCGCTCCTCCTCGAGTCCCGATCCCGACCAAGAATGTGCGAGTACGCACGTATTTCGACGCTGTTTGATAGCCTCGTGGTATTCCGAGTTAGGCAAGTCAGACGCCCAACTGAGCTTGTGGCACCCTTGGCCAGCCTTGGCCCCGTCACCGACTACCGCTGCGGTCATCTCTCACACTTCCACCATTCTGCTACTCGCGCAATGTCGGAACATCCAACGCTATCTTGGGAGCCTATGCAAGATGGCTCGGTCTTCTACAGGCGACACCAGCTGTATTCTATCGCGGGAAAGCTACCGGGCGACTTGCAGGACTTCATAATTGCGGGGTGTCGTTATGGAGGGCCGATAGGTACGCAGGAGTGTTCGTCTCTCGAGAAGCAGCTTTTGATACGTGTTCAGCTGTTATGCGAGACACCTCGAAGATGGTCGCAATCGGCCATGCAGCACCAGCATTCTCCAAGACCCAAATCCAGGTCTACTCGCCGGCAGGCGAGGGTATCTTGCTCTTCAGTGTGGATACTTCGTCACTGTAGTCTGTCGCCTCCCAACTGATCATTCTTGCAGTGGGACCAGGGCAAAATCATCCGCTTTGGCTGGACGGGAGATGAGCGGCTCGTAGTCCTCAACGAAGAAGGGGTGTATCGCGTGTACGACCTGCAAGGAGAGTACCAACAATACTCACTCGGGAGCGAGGCTGGGGAGATGGGCGTCATCGACGCGCGGGTACACGAGACAGGACTGGTGGCGTTGACAGGATCCTTGACGTTCCTCGAGGTGAAGGGGTGGACAGGCGGGAAGCCGCTGACGTTGGCAAACCCAGGTATGTGTTCACCTTGCTCGCGCGCGCAACTCAAGTGCGAATGCATCCAGCGTTGAAGGTCTTTCCCAACCCCCACTATCCTGGACCGTCATCCCTCCCGACCAGACCATCTCGCGACACGTCGAAGTCCTCTTGTCCGTTGAGTCCACCATCTACAGCGTCGATAACCTTGAGAGCCTCGACCAACGAATATCGCGCGGGCCGTTCTCGCACATGTCGCCATCCCCGAACGGGAAATCATTGGCCCTTCTCACGTTTTCCGGACTGCTGTGGGTCGTGTCCACGGACTTCCAGCGCAGTCTGGCCGAGTTCGACACGACGAGTGTTGCGGGCGCGACCGGAGACGTCCACCAGGTGGAATGGTGCGGGAACGACGCAGTGCTAGTGACCTGGGCGAGCCTCGCAGTGCTGGTCGGACCATTCGGAGACACATTGCAGTACTTCTACACCGGTTCGACGTTCGCCGTGACTGAACCGGACGGCATCCGCATCATTGGCCCTGATACTTGCGACTTCGTGCAGAAGGTTCCGCGTAAGTGCATCCTTCACGGCCTACGCTCCTGCGCTTACAAGGCTTCAGCATCGTCGGCATCTGTGTTCCGTCCGGGTTCAACATCGCCGTCCGCCATTCTATTCGACGCTTGGGAGAACTTCTCCCGTCGGTCGCCAAAGGCGGACGAGAGTATCCGCAGTATCCGCCCCGAACTCGCCGCCGCGGTTGACGAATGCATTGACGCAGCAGCCAGGGAATGGGAGCCGTACTGGCAGCGACGCCTGCTGAATGTGCGTTTCATTGCTAGTCTGCATGTGCGCTGTCCCGCTGACATCGTCATCAGGCTGCCAAGTTCGGTCGTTCATTCCTGGACCTATACGACCCTTCAGACTTCGTGAATGTCGGCCAGGCACTCAAGGTCCTGAACGCGGTCCGCTTCTACGAGATCGGCATACCCCTGTCATATGCGCAATATACCCAGCTCTCGCCTTCGCACCTCATATCCCGTCTGCTCTCACGCAACCTCCATCTGCTCGCCCTCCGCATATCGTCCTACCTCACCCTCCCGCCTGACGCCGTCCTGAAACATTGGGCGTCTGTGAAGATCTTGCGCTCGAAACCCTCTGCCACGGGCACGGGGAAGAACGCAGAGCTCGATGGTGACGATGCGCTGTGTCGGACGATCGTCGAGAAGTTCGAGCAGCTGGGTGGGGGCAGGGTGAGTTACGCAGACATCGCGAAGCGCACATGGGAGGTCGGCCGGACTGCGCTCGCGACGAAGCTGCTTGACCACGAGACGAAGGCGTCGGACCAGGTGCCGCTGTTGCTCAGCATGAAGGAGGACAAGCTCGCGTTGACGAAGGCGGTGGAAAGTGGCGACACCGACCTTGGTACGTTCCCCTCCTGATGAGATATGGCCCGAGAGCTGATTTCGAACACAGTGTATCACGTCCTGCTGCATCTTCAGAAGCGGCTGTCGCTGGGCTCGTTCTTCCGACTGATCGAGGAGGGCGGCCCGCGTTTGGCGCTGGCCAGCCGGTTGTTGCAGGTGTATGCGCGGGCACAGAACCGCGACATGTTGCGCGACTTCTACTACTCGGACGATCGCAGAGTGGAAAGCGCGGTCCTCTGCCTCGAGGATGCTGCGAGCAGTCAGGTACGATGGCATCTGACAGCAGCTTGGGACTCCATTTGACGCTGTCTGCAGGATCCTGCAGCGAAGCTCGCATCGGTCAAAGCTGCGCAGAAGTTCTTCTCTGAAGACAAGGATCGATCTTTCGAGGCCAAGGTTCGTTCGAGTATTTACCCAAGAGCTTGCCTTCCACGCTCATGCATTTGGGTATAGATGATGGACGAGAACGTCCGTTTGCTGACGTTCCAGCAAACGCTGGAGAAGGAGGCGGACGGCAAGATCGCGTTCTTCGGACAGAGCGTGAATGAGACCATCCGTACCTGTCTCATCAACGGCATGGCGAAGCGCGCAGACAAGATCAAGTACGACTTCAAGGTCCCGGACAAACGGTCAGTCTGCGTTAGTATCTGCCGCGCGCCGAGGTTGATCTTGCACTGTAACAGCTTCTGGTATCTCAAGCTTCATGCGCTGACGGAGATCCGGGACTTTGAGGGACTCGAATTGTTCGCGAAGTCCAAACGGAGCCCGATCGGGTACGAGGCGTTTGTCAAGCACCTCGTCGAGAAGGGCTACCCGAAGGAGGCGCTGCCGTACGTCGCACGCTGCGACGGGCCGAAGCGCGCCGACCTGTACGTTCTGTGCAACGACTGGCGTGCGGCCGCGAAGGAGTGCAAGGATCGCGGGGACAAGGCGAAGCTTGAGTATGTTGCCCTCGCCCTGTTTGGGGTCTATCATGATCCGACTGACGGTGCTCCTTTTATAGGCAATTGAGGAAGACGTGCCCAAACTCGTTGATTGCGCGCGAGCTTGAGCAGGTGGCTGGGACCATGAAGTAGTTGCCTGGCTGCGTGAGAATGTGAGACACCCTGCATGAGTTACATACGAGACATGTACTTGTGATTGCTGTGTGGGATTTGACATGATGGACTTCGACATACTTGTTCTACTGATGCGAGCAATGACACAGAAACTTGGCCTCGTGTCGCAGAATGGTCCGTGCCACCTTGAGAGAAACGCGGACAACTTTCAGAGCATAAATATCGCCTGTGTCACCCTCAGTCGCCTTGTATACGTAGGCCTATAGTTCATGAGTCAGGAGTACTAAGTAGAAGTCGAAGATGACTTCACGCACATACGACCCAGATCCTAAGTGGTCCTCGTATGGATCATAGGTGAGCCTCGAGAGAGGTGGCATGACCTTGGTAAGTGATAGATGTGATTTAGGCTTGACATGAAGAGAGTCGAAAGGACATGTGGGACACCGAAGTGTCTCTGGTCCCGTTTGTGGTTAAGGACACGAGGCTGGGCGCGCTTAAGCGTGGAGTGAGTCGCGGCGCCTAAGTCATCCCGAGAAAGTCGGGGGACGGTCACCACGGTGAAGTCACCCCATCCTCCTTCTCCTCCTCCGTCCTTCTCCCCAAGCCCTCGGTGGTTCTCTGTTCTGTTCAAATATCTCTTTTTCTTCTTGCTTGCTTCGCTGTTTTGTTGAACACCGGATTCGGAGTATACCATGAAATTTGCACGGTGCGCGAACTTTGTTGGGGGCGAAGCACAGAGTTGGGCTGATGGGTTCCATGTCCAAAGATACCTCGAGGAAACCCAGGTTCGTGAACTGCATACCCGTATGCATGCTGCGCATGTTGAAGGTTGCTCTTTGTGCTCAGACTCCGGAGTGGAAGAATGCATACATGTATGTTTTCCCCACACACTCCATACCCCACTCCCCAGCAGCGCAGCAAGGCGCGCACATCTCGAGAGCTATTTCTCAAACCTGTCATCACGCAGTGATTATCGCGGACTTAAGAAGCGCATCACCGCCATCCGACGCGCCCACCAAGCTGTCTCCTCCTCGAGCAGCGACGAAGATCTCATCATACCGCCCGCGTCTCCCCGCGACCAGCCTGTGTCCTTCAGCGCACCACGTCCTTCTGAATATGCCTCCTCTTCAACATCTGGTCCATCTGTCCGCCGCCAGTCCGAAAGCGCGGACACACCGGGGCACGAGCATGACAGAGAACACCACGCTCACTGGCAGATCCGGAACGACCGAGAGGAAGTGGAATCTAGTCCTGAGCGACTCGAGGGGGACGGAAATCCTGACTCCCCAACACGCCCGTCATTGGCAGCGCGTTCGACGACGGTGGAGGCTGCCGCGCTCCCGCGCATGCGTCGAGGGCGCAGCAACACAGTGACGACGGTTCTTGGTCGCGCCTTACAGAGGGCGAGCTCCACGAAAGGCACGACGAGCGGTCCAGTTGCAGGGCCAAGGTTCGACGTCCGGCACCCAATCCCACTCAAGGATCTCATCCCGCAGCTGACCCCGGTGGAGCGCGCGTTCTTCGAAAAGCTGGACGAAGAACTGGACAAAGTCGAGAGTTTCTACTGCGAACGCGAGAGGGACATGCGGCACAGGTACGCATTTCCTCTTCTTTCGACCCCTGCGTGTCTGAGCTGCGTACAGAGCGAACCTGCTCAAGGAGCAACTGCAAGAGCTGAAAGACCACAGACGAGCGTTCTACGTGCGTGCAAATCAGGTCGCACGACCGCTCCTCCCTTGCTTCTACTGACAAAATTTGTACGCCTAGGAGGCGCATCCGGCCGCTATAGCGCCCTATTCTTGGCTGCCTCTTCCCCTTCCTACCCCCGCGGTCCCCCACATCCTCACGCATCGCCGGAAACACCAGGACGCTGAGCCCTCGAACGCTACTCATCACCTTCCTCCTCCGACTACCAGAAGTATACAATATTGGAAGCAGACTCTCAGCAGGAGGAACTCGAGCGAGACAGCCCGACCAGCAAGTCTTAACGATGCGAAGGGTGCTGTTGAACTCGCGACGCCCAAGCCCCGCGTTGAAAGCGGTAGCGGGGACGACTCCAGTAGAGTTACCGGTCTCGAACTGGACCGCAGCAAAGCGACTGGTTCCCAGCGCTGGGGAGAGACGTCAATATCGAAGAGCGTCCAGGCGCTCTTCCCGTTTCGCTCTATGGCTCCGCCCGAGAAGAGGGGAAGTGATACCGATGCCACGGTGATTGAGGATGTGCGAGACGAGGACGCAGGTGAAAGCTCTGGTAGCGGCAAAAGTGCACCGGCTTCTCCTGACAAGGCTCCGAAGGCTCCGAAGTATGACCCCGAGGAGTATCAGCATGCGAAGAAGCAGCTCAAGAAGGCTGTTCTTGAGTGCTATCGGTACGTCTCCATGCATCTGCGGCTCGCGAAGCACTTACTCAGGATCTGTGGTTGGTAGGGGTCTAGAAGTGCTGAATAATTATCGAGTGCGTGCATGCTACGCCTGCCCCGATGCACATGAGCACTCACGATCATCCTAGACTCTGAACCTGATCGGCTTTCGGAAGGCTCTCAAGAAGTTTGAGAAGGTGACACACGTACGTATCAGAGTGACCATGTCCCTGGGCAACAACTCATATGCGATCTAGATCCCGGCTCAGCAAGCGTATACGAAAGAGAAGATCGAACCCAGCGCATTCGCGTCTGGTGCGATTGTCGAGGCACTCACGCACGACCTGGAGGCGCTCTTCGCAGCGCGGTTTGGTATATCCTGGTCAATTCTCTGCAGGAATTACATCACTGACGTCTCCCATACGCACAGCTAAAGGTGACAAAAAGAAGGCGATGGCGCGCTTGCGTGGGGGGTCGAAGCATACCAGCCATCACTTCAGCACCTTCCGAACGGGTATGGCGCTCGGACTGGCGGCCCCCGCTCTGGTCGCGGGACTTTATCAGAGTGAGGGTCTCTCGTGTCGTCTGTACAGCATCTCTTTGGTGACACTGTCCAGGCTTCCAAGCAGATACTCGCGAGGCGATCCCGGGATGGGACGCCTTGTTGTTCATCTATGCGATTTTTTTCATTCCGACCTTCTTCGCCCTCATTGTGGGGGTCAATCTGCTTGTATGGGCGCGGGCGCGCATCAACTACGTCTTCATCTTCGGTATGCCTCTCCTCCCCTCTGAGAGAGAGATTGCTACTGACAACTTTTGCGCAGAATTGGATATACGGACTAGGATGGACCATCGTGTATATTTTGAGGTGCGGCTCGCCCATCCGCGCTTCCCTCCATCAAGGTAAACTCACATGCCGCTTTGCCTATCTGCACAGATGCCTGCTTTTCTTCTCTCGCTGCTGTGCTATGCTTTCTGGTTATCGTTTGCGAGAATAGGTACGGAAAGCGTGGCTCCGACGACGTGGCCCCTTCTGTGGCTTGCTTTCGCCGCGCTGGTCATGTTCGACCCACTGCCGATCATGTTCAAATCGTCTCGGTGGTGGCTTATCAGGAACGTCAGCAAGTTGTTGACGTCCGGAATGCATCACGTCGAGGTAGGTTCGCAGTTAATGGGAGATTCGTCGGTTGTACTCATATCTCTACCAGTTCGCAGATTTCTGGATGGGGTGAGCACCGCAAACTACGCGTATGAGTTCATGCGCTCAACGAGATTGCACAACAGTGATCAGTTCTGTAGCCTGGTCTTCACGCTCTCAAATCTATACTTTGTCGCGTGCGTCTATGCGACGGGCATAGACCCGGGCTGGCACAGATGTACTTCAGGACCGGGACCTCGTTGGGGCATCGCGTTCCTCCTGGGCTCGTTGCCGCTGCTTGTTCGTCTCGTGCAGAGTGTGAAGCGTTATGCCGATTCCGGCCTCGTCACTCACTTGATCAACGTACGTCGACTCCCGGCATGCCATTGTTTCGTGCAACGCTGACGTTACAACAGGGTGGGAAGTACGGTTCCGGCATCCTTTACTACCTGTTTTACTTCCTATGGAGGGCTGAAGGTTGGTCCTGTTCGCCGTCACCCGAGCTGTTGTGAACTCACCAGGTACGTTTCAGGCGGCTCTCGGGGCCCACTTTTCGTCCTGTGGTGTATACTTGGGACAAACTACTCCCTCTATGCCGGTGCTTGGGTGCGCGTGTGTGGCTCTGCCATGTTGTTGATGTCCCTGACAACTTTTCGACAGGATCTCCTGATGGACTGGTCTCTGCTTCGTCCTCACGCTCATTACCCTCTGCTTCGACCCAACATACTATACAGTAATCACATACCAGTGCGTACAGCAATCCTTCAGTTGATCTACGCGTGCTTACCAGTGACTCTTGCCACAGTTCTACTACTTCGCTATCGTGCGTGAGATCGATAATCGCACTAGAGAGCTAGATACTCATGAGTTCATGCAGGTCACAAATATCTTCATCCGTTTCATCTGGGTGCTGTATATTCCCATTGATGGGCCTAACTTTTACCTCCGCACGTTCATCGCCGGGATGCTGGAAGTCCTGCGCCGCTGGCAGTGGAACTTCCGTGAGTCCCTCGCGTCTCGGACAGACCGTGCCCAACATACTGATTGCGCTCATAGTGCGTCTGGAGAACGAGCACCTCGGTAACATCGATCAGTACCGCGTCACGCGCGAAGTGCCGCTGCCGTACTCGTACGACGACGCCAACGCAGAGTCCGACGGCGATGACGACGAGGATGCGCCCTCGAACATGCACAAGCGCACCACCAGCAGGTCGTGGCGTGTCCCGAGGAAGGGTCCAGAGGCCGATGCGACTGCTGCAGAGGCCGGTGCTGTGGACGAGGACTGAATATCGTATTTGGGAGATTCAGGTCGCTCGCTGGTCGGTCCGCCGGTTGTGGCAAACCTTTAGATATATAGTACGTTTTCACGGTGTCCTTGCGGTCAACTGGTAATCATCGCACATAGACATGACGGCCTTTTTGTTCACGTGGCGGGCTTTGCAAAGCCCAGCTGACAATATGCGTGTATTCGGCTACCGAACCATGTCGCACGACTCCTCCGACCGTTATCTACTCACGCAGAAGCTGCTCCTGAAGGAGCCTCATTCATTCAATACGTCGCGGTGTGTTCGGGACGAGTGCCCACAAGAAGATCATAAAGCCCATCATCGATACCAGTCTGTGTGCAATGTAAGAGCGCGTCAGCCGAAAATGTTTACGAACTCTCGAACAAGTATAGCAGAGAAGACGCACAGCGGCTGCAAACTCTTGATACCCGCCTTGGACGCGAGCGCGCCCGTCATGAACGGGAAGACTGCCGACCCAGCCTGACCAAAGCCGGCGATCCACCCGACAGCGCCGGTGAGGAGCCACGGGGGAAGGACGCGGCCGGCGTGGTTCATGACGAGCGGATAGATGGGCCCGAGGAGAACGCCGACGAACGAGACCGCGACCGCGCCGCCGAGAAGCGACGGCACGAGCCAGACGACCAGCTCCAGACTGCGCACATGCACGTGGTCAGTGAGGGAATTCTGGGTGAGTCGAGTGGTGCACGTACGCAATGGCGACCAATGCGTAGAGGAATACGGCGCGCCTTTCGCCGATCTTTTGGTTGACCCACAAGAGACCCACCCGGCCGACCATGAGCCCTATTGCAGGGTGTCAGGGAGATCAAAAAATGTCGTGGATATGGATTCCTGGCGGGCGACGTACCACCGAAGAATCCAGACGAGATGTAGCCCGCGTCGGGGCCTCCTCCACGGAGGTCCTTGACATATGTGACGATCCAGCCTAGAAAATTCCTATGTCACTGAGGGCCGCCTGGCAGGGTGGATGGGTGCGGCTTACCCCCTAGCGTGACCTCAACACCAACGTAGAGCAGGGCGAAGAACGCCAGGAAGTGCAAAGAACGCAGGCGGAACATCTGTTTGTACTTGCTTCCGCTGTTGTCAGTAGTCGAGGATTCTTCATGGCTGGGAGGCTGGCCTGCCTCAGCGAGACAATCTTTGCGGATGATAGTTCCGTAGGTCAGTCTACACGTGAGAGGCTCGCAGGGTGCGTCGTGACCTACCATCCTGGTTCTTGAACCGGAAGACCGCAATGAGAAGAATCGTGTTGAGAACCGCGATGCCGAGCGACGCGAGATAGTGGAACGACCACCGACTGAGCTGCGAGAACTGCGTCGCCACCAACGGAGCGCAGAACGCGCCGGCACCTTTTCAGCCGATCGGTATCCTCCTGTAAGCGTGACAACTCATCTTCTGATAACAATGGGAGTTCGTACCGTAGACTGCATGTAACACGCCCATCTTTGTGGCCGCATCATCTTTGAGAGAGGCTACGAAAGCGTTGGCGCCAGCGTCCTATCATACAAAGCGAATCCGATGAGACTCGTGAGCTCATGACGGTGAGACTATCTGTTCAGACGAACCTGTAGCGCTACACCGAAACCGTTCAATGCATAACCCAAGACGAACACCGGGAACGGGGGTGCGGGAATTTCGAGCACATAACCAGCTACTTGCGCCACGGAACCTGCCACAGCGCATTAGATTGCAAACCGTGTGGAGGGCTGTACGGAGAGCCTTACCAACTACCATGACCTGTTCTCGCGAAGCCCATGATGACTGTCAACAGTGGACCAAGATACACGCGCCGGGAAGAGCACTCACAGTGCCGAAGCCTAACCGGTCTGTAAGCCAGACGTTGAGGACTGCACCAGCTATGAAGCCCTAGTATGCTGGTCAGTACCCTTTGGTATCTCATGACAGACGTGTCCTCGAAGTGACCTACGATACAGTTGGCAATGAAGATCATTGACACAAGAGCAAAGCCGACCTAAATTCGAAGCGCCAAGCGACGGGGTCAGCAGCACTCTGACATCGTGAAGAGCGAGCGACGCACATGGTATACACTCTGCATGCGAGGCAGCAGAGGGCCGGTCGTACCGTCGTTCCAGCCGGCGAGGAACAACGTCCAACAGAGCACTGCAAACTGTAACTGCGCTGTCCGCCGAAACGCAGGGGTCAACGCCGGCACGGCCGTCGCGGGGGGGTCCACCGACTGGGAGCTTTCGGTTGGTCCGGTCTCTACTACCTCCAGGCTTTTCCTGAGATGTCGAACATTGTCGCTTGCCGCTTCGTCAGGTAATCCGGGGTGTGGAGGACGTGTGCGGATTGTGGGCAGTTCGACTTCCATCTTGTAGCAGATCAGTAGAGTACATCGACAGCTTCAACCAAAGGGAGGAGGCTCACTGCTATGGCGTAGTGGTGGTCGCGGTAGATGATTCTTCTGTGGAGCTCGCGGACCCTCTCCTATTAAGTAGCGGTATCCAGCGCGTACGGTTGGATTGTGACACGGTGTACGCAGCCCGTTCAGGGCTACCAAGGGACTGCCAAGGACGCACAAGCGACAGAAAGATTGTTCCACGTATCTCTCTCAGCACTCGTGGACAGCGGAAAGTCGAAAGACGTTGCCGTCCGGGATAACCTCGGAACATCTTGAGCGCCCGCAAGTTAAGTAGTAAGCCCACTTTACTTAATCGATTGACACATACAAGAGCGACTCTCTACTTACTCTGGCTTACACCATACCTAACGAAGACACGTCGACCCGCGCTGGCCAGTCCTCCTCCCAAAGTGACCACGACGACGCCGATATTTATCGGAGCGCTTGAAGCTTCGGACGGGTAGAAGCAACCATCGCAGCGCTGCTCTGCCATGGGACGAAATGCGCCGTGAGCAGGTCCAGCCTGGGAACTGTAAGTACCCTGTTGCAGCAGTGGGAGCGGTCAACGAAGGGCGGGATGAGGCCTGAGCGTAACGAATAGAAAGCTCAACCTGCGACTCAGCATCGCGCAGAATCAATGTTCGCGAGACTTGGCATGGAAGTGCAGTTGTTTGCTCAGATATGATCAAACAGGCGTTGAATGAAGAATCGACGCCGGCGGAACATGTACACTGCATCCGTCCACATCAGTTATTGAGATAATTATCGCAAACTTTGCGGAAGTACGCACCTTCAGATAATCAAAGACGACCAAGTGACATGTACCGCCTTACCTGGTGTTGGCAGACCCGCGGATGTATCACTACATATGAATAGTACGGTGAAATGGAACTGCTTCGAAGTAGAGTTCATGTTGTTGCTTACAGAACACAAAGACCACTGCACCATATCGTCCTCGGCACCTGGTGCCATGCACGCTTTGCATCTCCGTCCCATACTCGGCGTCCTCTCTCGAGGCACCTCTCCTGGGAGCCTAGCCGACGGTGCGGAGGCTTCTGTCATATACTCGATGGGCGGGATCTCTTGCGCCGATGGATGTGACGGCGCGCCGTGGTGACATAGAGCACCCCTCCGTCCCGCTTGCAATACGAAGGGCGACATGGGCCGGATAGAATGAGCCAAGTCGGCGTCAGTATCGTATTGGGGGCAGGGGTTCGGCACGTATGGTCGACAGGTCAACGGCCTTGTCGGCTGCTTCGTCTAGCTCTCCTATGAGCACGCTGCGAGCCGCCGTCAGCCGTGTGTGGTAGCGCATCCGGGGAGCGGCACGCTGGGGAGACATGCCAAGCACAGACGGACGAACGGAGGGTCACGTACATCTGATCGCCCTTCACAAGGTAGAGCCCGAGCGGTATCTCCTCCACGCCCTCCTCCATGCTGTACACTCGCTCCTTGCTGTCCGAGAGGACGACATTGGACTTTTGGTCGAACCCCGCCATCACGCCCTGCAGCCGCGCGGTCCGGGGTGTCAGGATGAACGAGGCAGAGACGCCAGTAGATGAGACGGATGACCAGAAAAAAGGAGCCGTTAGTACATCGGGTGGGGATGCGGAGTTGCTTTACATACCACGATTGCTCGGCCATCCTGCAGGATGAGGAGGACACGGTCTGCATCGTCGAAAGCGCATCAGCACCGACGTTACTCACGTAAAGACAACACGTACGGTCGACATAGGGCTGTAGGCCAGCCATGGTCCGCTGGATGTCGGCGGGGACAACGATGGTGAAGGACGAGAGTACGTCGACGGCCAGCCACCCGCCACCGCGGTGTCCAGGGGGCCGGCAAGGAGTGACCTGGGTCCCGAAAGCGCCCACGTGATGGAGACGCGCCAGGACGCGCCGGGATGCGTCGGGCGCCTGCACGCGTTATCCCTCCTGACCAGAGACCACGACGATGACGGCTGCACACGCCCCGGACCGCTATGTTAGCCTCGGGGAGGTTCTCGTGACTGTAGCGGAACGACATAAGACGGCGGCGACGACGATGGGGGCAAGCCGTGGCCCCCTCACCCTCCCAGTGTCGACATGCTCGCCAAATTCCTCACCGTAACCTCGTTGGCTGCACTCGCACTCGCGCGGGCTACTTCTACGCGTAAGACATGCAAGGTTGCTGCGATTGGTGGCGGCGAGGACGACGGCCCAGCCATCAACTCCGCGTTCAAGAAGTGCGCGAAGAACTCGAAGATCGTCCTTGACAAGTACTACGTTGTCGACACACTCCTCAAGACCGAGAACTTGGACAATGTTGAGATTGAGTTGAGCGGTACTGGTGAGTATATCTCCAGTGCTTTACTTTGCGTCCTCGATTGACCGCAAGTTCAGTCCAGTATACGCCGGACATTGCCAAGTGGTCGCCTCAGAGTCTCTACCTCACCTATCAGAACGCGTACGTCATAAATTGTGATCAATCGAATATCTCCTGCTGACTTCCATATGCAGTACCACGGCCTGGTGGCTGTCTGGGAAAGACATTCACTTGTATGGTGGCGGAACGATTGACGGCAACGGTCAAGTCTGGTGGGACACATACAACAACACGCACGTGGGCATCTTTACATTTTTACTCCCACTCACGTCACTTAATTGGATTGCTACACAAATAGGACTCTGGCACTGCCGGTGGATCGTCTAGGACCTTTGCCCGACCCATCCCACTAACGGTCGGAAATTCCACGAACGTCAAGATTGAGAACATCAAGCAGATTGGCTCGCCCTTCTGGGTAGGTGGTCGCTTACCAGCCCTGTCTCCATCTTGCTGACGGTGTACCTCACCTTAGAACAACGTAGGCTATTTTGCGTCTGTGATCGTGTGGCCGCTTCTGAAGATATGTTCCTATAGTTCGTGTATCAGAGCTCGCACGTCACGTACACCAATATTCAGTGAGTCCTGTTCCGCTCACCGTCCGCGACTCTGGCTGATATGCCTCTCAGCATCAACACGGTGTCGTACTCAAGCTCTCCGACCGCGAATTCAGGTGAGTTGGTCAGAGATCTCCGTCCTGCTTCCGGTCTCACTTCCTGCTTACTTAGATGGATGGGATATCTACCGCTCCTCTGACGTCACTATCGAGAATTCGCACGTGAACAACGATGATGACTGCGTTTGTGCGTGCTCTCACGTTCAACGTTTGTCTGCCGGGCTCATGGGGACACAGCGTTCAAGCCGAACAGCACCAACATCATCGTCCAGAACATGTGGTGCAACGGCTCGCACGGCATCTCCGTCGGCAGTCTTGGCCAGGTACGTATGTCTTCGTGCCCTCATATTCAGCGGTTGCTCACGGGCGTTCTCGCAGTACGCTGGCGAGATGGACATCGTCGCAAATGTGTTCGTGAAGAACATCACGATGCTCAACGCGCAAAACGGAGCTCGCATCAAGGTGTTCGGTGGAAACCCCAGCCCCCGTATGTTCCCCGCACATCCTCATGGCGTTGTAAGGGATACTAACGGTTCGCAGAAAGCACGATGGGCGGTGGCACTGGCTACGTCAGGAACATCACGTTTAGGGATTTCCACGGTGCGTCCATCGCTCGCCGCAGGACAAGCAGAGCTGACCCGCAGGGGCTTCCGTATACAGTCCAGAACGTCGACAACCCGATCCTCATCGACCAGGTGAGTCCAACACAGGGATTTATCGAAGTCTCCATCTCACACCCATCGCAGTGTTACTCCACCAACGCGGACGTCTGCGCGCAGTACCCGAGCAATCTCAGCATTTCTGACGTCCATTGTACGTCTTCACAGTCTGTACTTTGCGTGTATACTCACTCATCCCTCGCATGCAGACTACAACGTAACCGGGACGTCTTCCGGCCGCGAGGGCAGCGTCGTGGTCGACATTGAGTGTTCGGCCACGTGCAACGACATCACCGCGACGGGCACGCACCTCACCGCCGGGGGCAACACAACGTCGACGAAGTACATATGCAAAAACATAGCTACGCAGGCTCAGGTACGTTTTCACCCTTGTGTCTTTTGTATTTCATCGCACGGATCAAAGTAAGGCTGATTATATATCTCGTGCTCTAGCTCGACTTCAACTGTACCGCACCCAGCTCCTGAGTGGTGGACGAAATCGCAAGTGCGCGAAACCTAAACCATGATGATTGTACTTATCCAATGACTATGATTCAGTACACCCATGTACATTGACTTTGAGACTGTACAACATTCGGCACTTCTAGCACGAACGTCAGACTAATAGCCTGAGGGTGTTCATGGACTGCAATCAAGCCCCCGCTTGAGCGTTCCGCGCCCACGACGTAATATGACACGGCCCTCCGCATTGATAACCTCGACACCTCACCAGCTTCGATCTTTTTTTTTTGCGAAGGATACCGCAGCGGGCGACAATGTCGTTGCTCTCCGCCCTGCTTCCTGCGCTTCTGATGACGGCGAACAAACGTCGGACTTCGGGACGCGCTGTCGCCCGCCTTCGCGACCGCATGTCGTGCTTACCAGTGATTACGGAAGGACGAACATTAACGGAGCGCAGGCCCGGATAGGTATGTGGACAGGTCGACAATCCGACAAGCCCGCCCGCCACATCACCTCTTCTGACGCATGACTGAAGGCAACGCCAACAGAGGACGTACACGCACCACGAGGGCCCTGCGACTGAGAGGTCTAGCCAGACGAAGTGCCGACTGCGGCGGCATGCATAGATACGAGTGCATATGTGACGACAAGCGAGAAGGACGGCGTGCATAGGGAGAATGAGAGTGCCAAGAGGTGTCACCGTGGCCGGCAGGGGCAGGGGGCAGGGGGCAGAGGCAGGGCAGAGTCGGATGCAGCTAGACAGAGACAGAGGTAGAGATAGAGGCAGAGAGGTTTTACGAGTAGTAGGCAGCGGTCAGGGGTAGAGAACGGAACGTACGAACAGTACTATGCAGGCGTGCAGACGTCACGTACAAGCGGGGGGTAGGGTATCGTGTGTGGGAAGGTGCGATGCGAATTTTGTACAATTGAAAAGGTCCGGGGAGTGCGGTTGAGTTAAACAAGCGAATAAGTGACCAAGTATGCGGGGATGAAGGGGTGAGAGGGTGGAAAGGGAGACGCTGTGTGAAGTGTGTCCATAGGCCTGCAGTAGCGTGGAGATACGTCAATGTCATGATATGCGCAGAGGTACGCGAGCGCGCAGCTGGTCCTGCCCAAAGATAACTGAGACATCAAGGTAGTACTGAGACCATACCCGCGTGAGCCTCACATTTGACGACAAAAGTACTGAACAACGCACCTTGACGCGCACGCCAGCCCAGTCGAATGTCGGAAGCATATGCTTATCGAGCTGGATCTTGCCCTTATACAACCCGTCCGGTAGCGCCTTGTGCTCCTCCAGCGTGGGGTGTCTCTGGCCTGGCTCGCAACGATACCGGGGGCGTTTTGGGAACCCAACGGACACGTCGGTGTAGAGGGCGCGCGACTCCGATATTCCCGGAGAGGGGAGCTGCGGGAGCGGCTTCTCCGAGGGAGGACCGCCTGTTCGCGTTCGGCTAGTCGTTCGCGTGAGCGACCCCGCCCGGCTATTTGTTCCAGAGCTCTTGACGACCCGCCTCAATAGCCGGCGCGAGGATACAGGCGGCATATCGGACTCGTCACTTGATGTCGACGGCGTCGACGACGCGGTGGGTGTTGTATAGCGCGGGATGATGGCGTCGATGCGGACCTCGCGTAGCAGTGAAACGGAGATGGTCGCATCAGAGGCAATTTCTCGGGCGAGAGTGGACGACCGCGGGGTCGTGGTAAACACGACGAAGTACGATATTGAACTTGAGCGGGAGAAGGTCGCCGGATGGGGAAGAGTGACCTAGCATTTCAGTGATCAGTGTCGGTCATTTCACCTCGCAAATGGACAGAGACTCACGCAACATGTCATGGGCAACTGTCGGTCAGCCTTGAGGGGAATCTCGAGCCATGACTCCGATTGTGCACGTCCATCGAAGGATTCGAAGTCAGGGTCAGGCTGGTAGATGATGGGCGCCTCAACGCTACAACAGACAGATATCAGTATCTGCAGGGAAGTGAGATAATTCCAAGTGCTCACAGTACCCTGTCGCTACCATCGGCGGCTTCCCATACCGCCGTGACACTGTACGACACCTCTGCGCGCTCAACACACGGGCGAGATCGTGGTCCACACTCCCCGGTTGCGACAGAGGAGAATGTCGGAGGCAGCTCTTGACCTGACTGCTCCGACCGGGGTAAGTCGAACGCGTAAGCATACGGCCGAAGCGCGCCGCGTAGTGTTGATTGACTTGGACGACGCTCCCGCCCACGCCCTCGTACGCTGGCAGCGAAGAACGCGTCGCGAAGCGACGTCGTGGACCGGGGGCTGTCGAGCTCCCCCGTGGGGCGCGTGTCGACGGACGTGAAGAAGACATGCCTGTTCTTGTCCACACGTGGTGACTCAACGTAGTCGTCGAGCTCGGACTTGCCAACATTGGGCGACAAGTAGACGAAGCTTCCTTGAAGCTGCAGGCCGGGCACGGAGATAAGGCGAGCTGAATCGCGATCGTATGGACAGGCACACATACGAGGATCGTCAAACGCCCTGGGGTGGCGCACAGGGCGACGTCAAGGAGGACCTGGCCTGTCACCTTGTCATGATCACCGAAGACAGGCAGAGATCGAATGTCGTAGTTGGCCGCACGGTGGATCTTGACCGACGGGCTCCGCACGTGGACCTCCAACTGCGAGGAGCTGGGGACACGTCTATGGGTAGGTTCGGGTGTGCAGAAGAGGATGCTCACCGGAAGACGGAGTTGTGTGGGTAGTCGACGTCCGAAAGGAGAGGAGGGGGCGGCGGCGCGTCCTTCTCCTTCCCGATGTTGGGGTCAACGCGCAGGGTGGGCCGACGAAGCATCGCACGCGATGGTCATGCGCGGACAGCGAAAGAAGAAAGTTCAGAAAGCAAGAGAAATGGTGGTGAATGCCAGCCGACAGCAAGACATTGGCGAACGGTGTTCAGGTCGGCATCCATGAGGCTTATATTCGCGCGCGCGAGCGAACCGCGTCGACGGTACCGCGCTAGTCCCTTGGCCTGGAGATCAATCGGTCAGCACATGCCCGATTGGGAGCTGCAGCCGCGGGATCAGAGAAAGACCCCACGCGAGGCTTCTGGTTGGCTCGCTACGAGGCCGCCGCCGTCTCTTGTCCGCGTTTGGCAAGAAACACCGGCCACGATCTGGGCTCCCCGCATCTGCATATCTGCCAGCCTCCGCCACAGCTACGCCTCGCAGCCTGTGCAACGGCCGCATTCCCTGCGTGCCAGCAACGACCGAAGCTTGTTGCTTGTCGACGTTCTCATGCCATTCAGTCGCAGTGCCATGCGTCGTTCATTTCCGCGAGCCAAACCGAATCCTTGACGAATTTGCCTCTTCGGAGGGCTACTTTGTTCAGGCGGCCCGGAAGCTAACGGAATCTCCCACCACGCAAGTGAAGCAGATCAGAACGCGTTCTGAAAGATATATTATTCACGTCACGACCTGGCGCTTACCTGCTCACGTTCGACACGTCCAACGGGCTTCCTCGCGCGAAGTCCGTCGTACAGAGAATGGTTCCTGCCGCAGTCCTTCGCGACTCTTCGCTCCTTCGAAGCACTCCTGTGAGGTTCATCGACTGCATCGCACGGCCAGGTTCACGGCGGAGTTTGCCTAGAGGGTTTTAGTCCGGCATCACGGGTACGGGGCTGTGGGAATTGTCAGCGGACCGATGACACAACTGTTTAATCACAACATAACCGGTCGGACGTCTGGACTCTGACTGTGGCCTGCTGTGGCTCCCGGAGTCGTTATTGAGCGCATCAGAGCAGCATTGAGCAGTTGGGGCAGCAATCAGGAGACCTCGTTGTGATAACCCGCACAGTGATGGAGATCATGTCAAGGGGAGGACCTGCGCACTCGGCCACAGCACATAAGAGTTTCTGCGTTCATCATCAGCGCTCTTTCGACAACGACCTCGAGATCGCCCGCTGAACACGCAACTCCAAATGGGATCCATCCGCAATCGATGATGATGCAGCAGCATGCGCGAGTCTGGGTCGGTGGGGCTTCCCGCGAGGCTACAGCCTCGTCGTCGGGCAACGAGCGCCACAAACATCCACGCGACGTGGCCAGCCTGTCCCATATCCTGGAAACATGAGACGTCACGGCCCCGACGCCCTGGACGTGCTCGTTCATGGTGAGGAATCGAGGAGATCGTCATAGAGACCCCAATATTGATGATAATGAAGCCGAATGCCACAATGTCATAGAAGCTCGTGGCCGTCTCGAAGGGTGCTTTCAAGCTCTAGAAATTTGCACCTTACGGTATGCGACAGTCCACTGGGGATTCACGACATAGTCGTCTGACCATCCGTCGGAAGGGAAAGACGTACTGCGAGTGCCCCATCCCTTTGACGACGATGGGGTAGTAGGCACAGGAAGCGGAGGAATTCGACCTGTTCTCGTCGAACCATATGTCAGGACATAAGAAGCGAGACCTCTGGGACAAGATGAAAGATACTAACCAAGCGAAGGATCGAGAAGCCCGGAGCGTCGTCGTCGAACTTCGATGTTGCTTCTAGGATGGTCTCAATTACTAGGTCCCGGCGGGAGCATCTAACCTCGTGCACACAACCATGCCGGCAATGTTCAAGTCGGGACCGGATGCAACCTCGGGCCTGTCGTGCAACGCGTCATCAGACCATGACGTGGGAGTGTCGTAGGCAGCGAGCGAGCAATGAGGACGAACCGTGAAGTGCCGAAATGGCGGTTCGAGGCGGCGTCGTACTGGGAGGCGTAAACAGCGTTACGCACCCCGGAACCGCACAGCCAGTAACATTCGTCGCAAGTACGTCCTCGGTCGCTCCAGGCCACCACGAAGAGCAGCCCGGAAGTGTGAAGGCCCCATGGCGTCGGGTAGCTAACGGTCCTGGACCAGCCGCACCGGAGATAAGACAAGATTGCGGTGGCATTCGCGCAGAGGCACCCTAGTCGGGCTCCGCACGGCGGTCCATATCCAGCGGACGACACTGCAGCAGGAACCGCATGTCGGAGAATATCCTCGGTCACAAGGGAGGGCGTGGGAAGGAGCCAAGATGGGCGGAACGCAGATCAGGCCGTTCAGTAGCAACGAGGCAAGCAGGGGGTCGGCGGACCGCGCAGTCTCCGCACGTCGCCAAACTTCGCCGCGAAACCGACTGGCTTCCTCGAGGGCCCGAGGAGAAGCGTGTTATGACACCTCCGGGCCTGGATGGACGAAGCGAGCACAAGCGGTCGTCCGGCTATGGCTATAGTGGAGGTGCCTTGCCTGGGAGCTCGAGCGGCAGAGAGGTATGTAGCTGGATCCCACATTCATACATTCAGGGGCTAGTGAGACAGGTCGACAAGTCGGCGGACGACCATTGCCGACGAAGAAAGAAGGCCTAGAAAACCAGAAAGTCGGTCAGCACCAACGCAGCGGAGTATTTGCGAGGCAGAGGAGGGGCAGGCTTACGGAATAGAGTGCTCTTCAATTCAGTACTTGGCCACGAGACGGACAGCAGAGGCGACCATAAAGACTCGACGGGACTCCCATGCTCGGGACATCTGCGATTGGTGGACCGCGACGGAACACCCAACTATATGCGCCGGAAGAAGACTTCGGGTTTCCGTTAATTATGCTGGACATGCCGTCGGCAACGTCCGGGGTTGTGCATGTGGCCGCGGGACGGTCGACCGCGACGACGAGCGATGGTTGTCGGGGCCGGTTGCGGGCTTCGAGATGCGTGATTGCGTTCGGTCCCGTAGCTTTTGCCATATACCCAAGACCAACGGTGTTCCATGGAATGGGCAGAGAAGCACGAAGCACCCTGGAAGTCGAGTGTGTGGTCAGTGCGTGCGTGGCTACTGAACGGCTCGGTGCGTGGAATGGATGAACCTCCGTGGCTGCATGTGGCCATCCCTTTGTCACATCCCGACTGTATGCAGCCAAAAGCCTTGCAGTATCGTCTGTGCCGACCTCAGCTTGACTTTGAGTTTCTCATGGACGTATTATTGAGTCATCGGCGGTCATGGGGTTCAGCAGAGGCGGGCGAAGACAATAGCGCAGAACCTTCCCATGCGAATGTCACATACCACTTCCAGTCGGCAGCCGCCTACTGGCTGACTCTTGTAGGTATATGACGTCCACGCCCCTTGAGAGATGAGTATAGACGATAGGCATTCAAAAGTGAAGATGACGGTCAGAGGTCAAGACGCGTATTGGGCGCCTTCAAGGACCACGATCCTACCCAACCCAGACGCGGGCACAAGACGGAGAACTCAAGCTCGTTATCACGGCATAGGCATTCCCCACATTCCATGCGTATGGTTCATGGAAGGAGTCGTAAAGGACTGATGTTGTCACTTGGACGACAGACCTGACGGCTCTTCTAGATGCCGCCACTAGCAGCGAGTGTCACAGGACGAAAGAGTGCAAAGTGAGGCGAGCTGCACCCCAACCCAAGAAAGACCACGGAGAGCAACCGCGGATACGCAGGGATACAGCTCTAGGATCGGAGAGACACCTCCGTATTCCGTAGGGCCTTGAAAGTACCGCAATCTGCAAAACAACTCCCGTGCCCCCAAATCCACATTGGTTCTGGAAAACCCCCGAGAAGCAACTATTTACGTCTCTGTGTCAAACGCAAGAGGGCGACCGTACTCTGGACCGTACCCAGCGTCGGACGGAGTAGTCGCTGCGGCAATGAGTTGCTGTAAAGACAGACGAATCTGAGTCGCGGGCAACGGTCGAAAAGTCTGACGGAATACCATGCAATCCCGGTCTGGTAACGTCTGTCAGCGACAGACGAACGAGGTCGAAACCAATGACGTACACGCAGATGCGCACTCCGCCACTCTCTGAGGCCATGGACATCAGCCGCAAAGACAGCACCACACCAACTTATAGAACGACGGTCCATTGCCCCAGGGAGGACCAGGGACAGTCGGATTGGCCGGACAGTCCTCCGACGATGGCAGAACTCAGAGGGGCGTAAGTAAGACATGTGAGGGCTCCTCTGCCGTGAAGTGCGCTCTCAGCTTCTAGCTTTGGTTAGTGCACACAAAAGACGAACCTTGCTAGCTTCCTCGGAATCTTCTGTGCAGACGTAAATGCCATGTGAGAAACAGGTCTCCACAATTGAGTTGTTTCGGCCAATCAGGATATTTGCTCGGCGATATCGCCGCGCACGAGGAGACCGCCTCGCATCCTGAGGTCGCCGCAATAAGCCACTCGATGGAGATGGGAGTGTATGTCAATTGAGAGGCACGTTGCAGATAGCGACGTACTCGGCGGTCTTGGTGACATGATTCAGCACGCTCTCACGCAAAATGAAGACTGAAGGAGAAGGGGGAATCGCATTATGAATTGAGTGCATTCATAACGCTACATTAGACGTCTGCAACCTAGTTACCCTAAAACTCGGTCGAAGAAGCACCGACGGAATGAGGCGCTTAGTACCGGGCAGCCGCGGCTTGACACTGGAGAAGAAGGAGCGATGGTCAGCGGGTCTGCGAGACTGACATGACAAACAGCGAACTCACAGCCTTGAGCTGCTCGAGATACCAGGAGCAAGAGTTAATGTCCGCCGACTCCAGACACTTCGTGAACTCTGCAGTCACACGCGATGTGTCAGCATTTCGGACATTCGGAATGCCAGCGACAAGTTACTCACCCTTGGCCTGGAGCTCGCAGCTGATACCCTGCGGCTGGTACGACGACTGCTGCTGAACTGGTACAGCGGGGGCCTCGGGGGCCGCAGGCGCAGAGTGGGAGCTGCCAAAGAGCATGTTCGACAGACCGTGACCAATCGTGGAACCTACAGCAACTGAACCCGCGGTGGCAGCCATCTGTGCGAGCATGCCAGGCTCCCTGCCCTGGGCCGCCTGAGCCTGAGGGGGGACAGGAGGTGCGTGGGCAGGCGGGTGAGCCGCCGTGGGCGCCGCCATAGTGTGTGCGCCACGGGTCTGCTGGGGAGGAGCGGCAGGGCGGGCGGCGGGAGCAGCACGAGAACGAGACTGGCGCTGTGGCAAAGGATCAGTTATATGTTTACAATGCCAGCGAGCTCGCCAATGACTTACAGCCATAGTGAACAGGGAAGAGTTGAAAGGAGAACCTGGAGAGGGTAGTGGTGGTGTGCAAGCAAGATGTGCAGACGCGGCACATCGGAGACGCGACGCGCACAAATTCAAGCCGGGGACCCACGTGCGCGCCATGTGCGTGGTCAGCGCCTGACGCTGATTGGCTATTCACAAGCTTCCAGCACTGTCCGGCACACTCTGCTCGCTGTCTGCCACGGCGACCATGTCCCTCTACGCGTCCCGGAGATGTCTTGACGCCGTCGGCCGCGTCGCCGGAAGCTCTAGCTCACTGTCGCGCTCCTGGTCTGCTACGCTCGTCTTCCAGCATCGTTGCTACGCTGCTCGCGCTACCGCCCAGAAACTTAAGGAGAAGCCTGCTGTCAATGCCGCTGCACCCCCTTCGACTGCCCGGGCAGCCGGAAAAGCTGTCGATCCCAAGAAAGCTGCAGAGGAGGCCACTGCGAGCGAGAGGACTACCGAGGATGAGCTCAAGGCCATAGAGGCGTTACATCGGATGACGGAGACGAATGAAGTGGACATTTCCTCTGCACCACTAGAGTTGCTCGGTGAGTCACACTGGCCCGTCCTTCCGTCTCAACTCAGTTCGCCGGGGAACATGCGGAGAGTGTACATAAGGCCGATACACTTTCATCTCCAGGCTGAGGTGCACATGATATACACGGTAGTCCACCGACTGTCCGCCGGACAGCCATCCCAGTCGACTGACTCTCGGAGTATATTTCCATGGCTCGGTGTATGCGTATTCACTTCTTTGTGCATCTACCTATGCGACCGTGCCACTTCATGACCGTCGCTGCGCGGTCTCTTACATGGTGCTGACGACTTGCAGATCTTCATGTCCCCACCTGGAAGTCGTCGAAAGAGGGTGCCACAATCCTCGACCACCTCCGGGCCGTACTTCAGACACAGCGAAATTGGCTGCACAATGCACGGGCGTACGTCGTCCACATCTAGAATTCAGCCTTTTCGGAGATTCATACTTGACAGAATGTACCGAATTGCGAAGGCGCGGTCAATACCTGGTGTGAAGGTCAGGTCTCCTTGGTCATGGCAGCTCTTTGCGACCCAGTCCACAAAGCCGGACGCTTGGCTGGCTCCTTTCCGGCGGGCAGCGCTGGAGGTGTACAAGCAGGTCAACGAGGCAGTCGCAGCGTATGTACCCCGTCTTCCTTGCTCGCGCGACACGCGCACTCATGTTCTCACAGACGCGACGAGAAGACTATCAAGGCTTTGACTGGTGGACAACAACAACTGGAATACATCCAGCTCATTCGCTCCCAGGATCCGCGCTACGTCAATGTCTGGAAGTTCCACGGAGAGAGGACACCGTGTCGGGTAGTTAGCATCCGGGCACTGGACGCGTACTATGGCGTTCAGGCTCCGCGCATGGGCAGTCGGCTTGCCGTTCAGGCTGTCGTGCGCTTCGACACGCTCCAGGTGCGTCTCACTCCTCGCTTCCGCCGCGTCTGTTCTTACAGTAGCTCTCCTCCAGAGCGTGGAGACGTACTCCAAAAAGACTGGTGCTCGCGTAGGTGAGAGTCAACCCAAGCCCGTCGTTGAGTACCTTGTGTTCCAGAAGCGCATGTGGTACGACTCGCCATGGGTGATCAGGGATCGCCTCTACGAAGGCTTGGAGTCAAGATTTAACTTACCTGGATAATCATAATACTGCTCGGTGCGGCAGCCCCCTCATTCAAAGCTTCTATACTCGACCGCTTCCAGCCGCAGCGGGGCGAGCATGTAGGTGCGGCGGCGGACTGCTCGTGAGGCTGGCATGGATGCGCGGTCACGTGTGTTTAGTTCAAAAGGTGCGTCCTCGCTCTTCGCTCACCCGGGGTCCCCCTTCCTTTCATCCGCCACGTCGTCCGCGTTCTCCGGAGCTGTTTGTAGCTGCCCAGTAAGGTCGTACGAGGGCACGCTGCGACGTGTCTATCGGCGGCCTCCGTGCTCTTTAGTGCGGCTGGGCGATGCTCTTACATCGTGGAACCGCTGGAGCGTAGCTGCTGCTCTTCGCAGTCGGTTCACTCCAGCATTCAGGTTCCTTCCCCCTTGATGACGCCAACCTAGCTTGCACTTGGTGCGTGCTAGGTCGTGCAGTCCCTGGCGGGACTCTTGGAGGTTGGGGCGGCGCCCTTCCTTCCTTACACCCGACACCCCCACCCTCATTCCCCTTTCGCCCTGGAGCTCTTGCTGTGTCTTTCGGCTCTATGGAAGTCTATATGCGATCTCGCTTGCGCCAAGCACCGCGACACACACCTTCGCCATATCCTCCGCCGTCGCTTGCTATGCTCACCGGGTGCCCGCCATCCCTAACACCGACACTTCCGCTACCCTCTTCGTCTCCTCCAGGTTTCCTCTATGGCGATTCGCTGGAACAGAGTTGCGGCATTGAGGCTCACCTTCGGGCGCTCCTCTCACGGTGGCTGTTCTTCCTTCCTTGGTCCTTGCAAACCGCCTCGTGTGGATGGCCGTATACCAGGTACGCCCAATCACTTCTCGATAACAAAAGCTTCCGTCATCGGATCGCAGCGATGCCGTTTAAGAAGCTTTCTTTCATCTCGGCCGATGTTCTGGATCCTTATCCCTACCGCCTGGGCGCCTAGACTCACAGGCGGCCAACACGCCTCGACAACGCCGTCAGCCCCCTTGCGCTTTTCCGTCCACCCCAAGGCCCACGCACCCTTGCATTTGAAGACCTCGGTGGCGGCGCGCTGAAGCCCATCCCATCCTCTCATCATCTATCTCAGTTTACTGCTTCATCTACAAGATGTCCGACTCGCTCATTGGGTCTTACGTTGCGGTCCAGATTGATGCGAGGGCGATGGTGGCGGGATATGGGGATGCGCTTATATTGGCTGTGGCGAAGGCGTTGGGGACGAAACGATATGTTGCGCTGGTCGAGAAGGTGCGTGTCCTTCATTCTTGAGGGTGAGGGTCGAAGTGACCCTTGGCTGTAGGAAGTGCAGATCCCTTCCTCTTCCTCCGAGCCTCTGTGGCGCGTGTATCGCATCTCTCTAGTTGGTGGCCACGCTCATCCTGGACGCGCTTCGTGTCCTACCGACTGCGTTCCCATCTTCCCCGCCGCGCCCAGCACACAGTCGAGTACCTCCATCAAGCCTTCTCAAAACCTTCCCCTCCCCGTTTGCTGCCACCGCCCTGCCATGGAGGCGCTCATTCGCGTTCATGCGTCTACTCGCCAGCAAGCTTCCCCTTGGACACTCGTCGACGAACAGATAAGAAGTTTGGTCGGGGCGCGGAAGATGAGCGCTGTCCATCAGCCCGCGGAGACGTACCTCCCTTCCATTCGGTCCGACGCGACCTCCTTCACCTTCCGCAGTCCCGCCTCGCTGCCCTGCGACGAGGCGGACTACGTCTACTCCCGATTCGACCAGCAGCCCGCGAGCCCGACGCTCAGCGCGCTCGCGGACCTTGCTCTTTCTCACTCTCCGACGTCGCAGAACTTCAGCATCCAGCCGCCGAGGATCACGACTCCCGCATCCGATATCACCAGCGGCACGGGCACTGAAACGTCTGTCTCGGCTCTCTTCGAACGCGCCCCACCTCGTCGCCGTGGTACGTTGGACTCTGCGAGTGTATACTCGACCTCGACAGCGCGGTCCTCGATCGCGCTGAACCTGGAGTCGCCGAGCACCAGCAAGCTGCTGTTAGGCCCCGACGTCGACATGGACGACATCACCCTGGTCGACCTTTCGTTTGATCTCGAGACGCTGGAAGACGTATCGAACCCGGCTGGATTCTTCGAGGAACGGGACGTCGTTTCTCAGTACGTATCTTCCCTCCTGTGCGTGTGCACCTCATGTCAGTCACTGACGCCCATTTTGCGCAGACTCGTACAAAAAGCAAAAAAGAGACAGCGCAACGACCCCGCTGCGTCGTCGCGCGTACTCACGCCCCACCCGGACACTCGAGACGAAAGGCGTTTGAGCATCTCGCGCGTGCGCTCGCGGCAGTCCGCGGACACATACCTGTCGTCCACGCCTAATACGCCTAACACGCCTACCGACTCTCAGACCCAGTCTCAGAGGACTCCGAGAAAGCTGCGACGCGCCCGGTCTCACTACTCTTCGCGGCGTGAAGCGTCGGTCTCGCGCTCCGTGTTGAAAGCGGAGAACAAGACGGGTATGATCTCATTTAATCGCCCGCCATGTCGAGGACTTCACTGACGAAGGCCGCGCGCAGACCTCATTCCCGTCGAAGACGAAGACGAAGCCCGCGGTACCCGAACGCGTCCGGCATCCCGGAACCCGCTGGGCAGGATCGGACGATTATTCCGCGCCGTTGCCTCCCGTTTCGCTCTGCGGCTTGGCCTCTCGAAGTCGAAGTCGAAGTCGCGCCGACAACGGAGGGTAGCAAGTGGCGTTTCGTCTCGAGCGTCCAGCGTGCCTCGGTGATGTCGTGTATCTTGTCGAGTCCACGACTCAGTTCCAGGCTCAGTGTATAGTATGTACCTGACTAGTGTCCTGCATAATGTTCACTTCTGCTTCTCGCATATCTGCCTGGTGCGTGCGTATCTTGAATAGTGGATATCGATCCTTTCAACAGGGTGGCAGTCTTTCTGTACATGTTGAGCTTGGCTTGGTCTCTCGCTCTTGAGACATGACCAGCTGGTAGTGGTAGTCTAAGCTATGATCTCTCACTTCTTTTCTTGCCTTGCCCACCTCTCACTTTTACGCTCGTGACGGCCCATCCATCCGGCCCATGCAACATGATGCAGAGCACGAGTCAGCCCAGCGGCTCCACATAGTGACATACGGTGTCCGTCCCAGCTGGTCCCTAGGCCTGCCAAACATGATCGGCTTTGAATTCCGTCCGATTGCGTCCATGGGCACCGCCAATATTCCACTCATACTCATCCAAGTACGCGACTCGGAGCCCTAGCAGCGAGACTTGAACTTGAAGTGGAAGAAGTCGTGAGCACCCTTGTGCATGCTCAGTACTCCAGACAGTCCAGCTTCAACGATGCTTCGTAGACGGGTGCGCTGCTCCTCTTTCATCTGATCAAACCTGTCCAGGATGGTGAACTCCAGGCGACCAAGCGACCTCAAGCTCATCAGCGCAGCATCGAGCGGTTTCCAGGCGGCATGCACATTCTGCGCACTCATCTCCATTGCGTCGATGACTCCAGTTCCAGTCCAAAGGCTTGGGGAGCCGGTGACGATGTCCACGGTATGCAACACCGACAACGCTTGCCGGCGCGGGGAGATGAGGTCGGCGCAAGCGCTGAATGATTCGGGGAGCCAGCGGGCAAGCATGTCGGGCTCCGTGCCAAGCTCTTCGTCATCAGCAGTCACATGCAGCTTCAGAGTTTGCAGAGCGGTGCAGGTGCTGAGAGTTAAGATCTTGCACGCCTCTGAAATCGTTCGTATCACGTCTGAGACCTGGCATCAAGGATAAAGAATTCAGATGCGAGTATTACTCACCAGTTGGCAAGACAAAACCAAATGAGTAGTTCAGGTGAAATGTGAGAGCGGTCAGGTGCGGTCCAGCATCATAGACCAACGACGCGAAGGCTCGCGCTGCCTCCAACTCCCAAGGACGTAATGTCATTGATGTCAAATGACCCTTCAATGCTCCAGATGCACGGACCATGTGGCAGATTGCAGTCGTACAAGCTTCCCGGAGGTCGTACAATCTCAACGATCGCACCTTGAGGGGGTAATTCGTCGAGTAAATTTCAAGTTCGGAAGTCGAGGAAGTCATCCAGTCGTCGCCGTTCATCGCTAGGTCTCCGATCTCGGAGAAACGGCAGATGATGGAAAACATATCTGCGAGTTGACGGCTAGGAAACTCGCACAGAACAATGCTCAACTCGTCTAGAGAACGTCTGGTCCGCGACGTAGCAGGACGTGTCGGCTCGGGGGAGGCAGCATGGTCGATCCGAAGCGCGTACAGTCCGAGCACCCGCAATTGCGCGAGCTCCTCGAGGACAGCGTGAAGCATATCCAAGGTGACGGTAGACTCGTGCCTCCCATTCAGCTCCAGCTCTCGAATGTGGTGTGCGATGTTCGAGGTCGTCTGAATGAACCGGAGGAAGTTTGGGATGCGATCCCGGCGGTAATTGGCCTCGGCACTGTACTTGAAGGTCCCTACATCCACTGCACGGTAGAGCAAGGATTGGGAGATAGGTCGCCATCTGCGACAGACCAGCGAACAGGAGGCGGCGGTAGGCTTGTCGTCCTTGAGCCATTCAAGAATAGCGCATTCGAGTTCAGGCGGAAATTGCGACAGTGTGCCAGGAAGACTGATCCCATTTACATCTGTCTCCTGAGTGAGAGACATTGTTGTGCAAACGTCGTAGGATATGGGCACCGTCGATGTGAAGGTTGGAGATGCGGGATGTATTAGGGTGGTACGGCAGAGCCCTATTCGTTGTTCGTCTTCGTACTCTCAAAGGAAGAGGAGATATGGTTTTGCACTCACAAGTACGTGAAGGGGCTTGCAAAAGGGAGTCAAATCTGTGCCAGACTGTCCCAGATCGAAGGAATTAAGAATGATGACGGTGGTACGACGCTACTTATGTTATGGGTGGGATGAACACAGGTTCAGACTCCGCGGGCGTTGGTCTCCCGCCATGCAGCGGTATGTGACATAACATCTGCGCAGAGTGCCAGCTCTCGAAGAAGCCATGCAAGATGCTGTCGAATGACATATTCCAGCCGTTCACCAATATTGGCACGTCCTCATCATCTGCACCGGAACCTCTATCCGATTCCCAGCAAAGTATCCCCGCCTCTTAAGCAGCCTCGTGGGCGAACAGCAGATCATCTTCATTGCTCCAATCTAGCAGCTGAAAAGGCACGAAAACAATGATAGCATAGCAAACACGATAATGTAGCAATAGGATAGGTCAGTGTATCTTCTCCCTGCCTCCGGGCGAGCAACAAGGTCACTCCAGCGTCAGGTCAATCACGTCGTTCGGGTCATAGTTCGACCTCCTCCGGTCAGGATCGCGTTTGACTGCGGGTTTCCGCTAAATCAGTGGGGTCAGCTGGGCCACAGAGATGCCTTGACGCAGCACACACCTGAGGCACCTCGTCGTCGTCGTCGTCAGAGAGCTCAATGACGTACCCGCCAGCCTCCACGCGAATGCGGGTGTCTTGCAACTCGGACTTGACGGGCTTCTTGTCAGCCACAGACGTCGCAGAGGCTTGCGACGGGGGATAATCAGCCCCAGTCGACGCGCGTGCCTTCCCCTTCCGCTCCCTGATGTTCGGCTCAGCGTGCGCCTCTCGTTCCCCTGCGGAGGCCAGGACCTGTGCAGGCATGATGCCCTGCGCCTGTAGGATCTCTATAGCGGTACATATATGCGCATGTCATTGAGATGATAGCGATGACATGTGAAACCACACTGATGACGCACCTGCAGGCCGGTACCGAAACCTGAACGTCGCAAACGGCGGGGCACCCTTGACCAGCGGCGTAGTCGTTACGCAGCGCTGATCGTGTTTTCTGTACAGGACTGCCTGTCCCAAGCTGTCCGCAGAGGAGTCAGACAGATGGCGCCGGAGGAGACCAAGGAGAAAGGGGAGGATAGAGGAGGGAAGGGGGAGGGAAGGAAGGGAAACTTACGTTACGCAGTGTGCGCCGGCCTTTTTGCTCCGCTCGTGCACCCGAGACACGCTCGCGAAGGTGGCGGGCTTGAACGGGGCGGAACGCACGTGCGGGCGAATGTGGACGACCCGTAGCTCGATGGTGCCCAGCTGCTCGGACGCGCCCACGCCGCACAGCGCATCCTCGTCGTCTGTGCAGGACATGTGCATGAACGGGATTCGCACGGAGACGGAGGCGGAGGTATGACCGAGAGAGAGAGAGGAATGGAGCTTCTTGTGAGCCGGAGTCGCAGGTCGCGCATGAACAGAACTGGAGGGGACGCACCGGTCGTCTGGAGGGGGCGAACTGGAACGGATGGTAGACATGCGCAGACTCGGTGCGTACGCCGTCACGCTTGCCCGAGACTCCAGGGTAGCAGCGCTTGCCCCCAGCGCGCACGCCGTCGACGAAGGTCCTCATGCTCGTGTGGTTCGCCGTCGGTCCGTTGTGGTCCTTCCAGCAAATGGAGAATTCCTGTAGTCAATTCACCTAGTTTCGGTAAGCCATACTGACCGCAGTAAGTACTCCTCACCTTCCCACTCTCACTGGGAATGTAGCAAGTGACGACCGAGTCGTCCTCCCCGACCTCGACTTGGTACTCCGGAAGCGGCTGCCCGCGACTGTCTGCAATCCAGACTTCATATCCCCTGTGCAGCATAACGCGAGTCGCCCCAGAGTGGAATGCGGAACGTCTGGGTTTGGTTTGGAGAGCGTTCAGAGGAAATGAGTAGAGCCCTACCGCAGCACTGAGCAGGAATTTGGTCGCGGAAAGCTCGAGTCTCGGGAGCGCTCACCCCGCATTGCGTCACGCGTCAGTCTCGCGTCTCCTCCTCCTGCTCCTGCTCAGCAAAGCTGACTAGACTGGCTGCGCGCCCGCCGACAAAGTCCGGACGCCATACAGACCCCAAGGGTATAAAGGCACAAGTCTGAAGAGATCCAGAAGTCGAACAAACAGTGATGCTACACGTACACAAGCCGAACCCGATAACACAGTCAAGTCCATGGTAACTCCGCCACTCCTACAAAAGCCCGAACCCCCGCGACTCGCTCAGTCAACATCCCCCGAGCTCCCACTCGCCAGAGACGCGCTGCTCCCGCTCTTCGTCGAGCGCGTCGAGCCCTTCTCGCGCAAGTCGTCCTCCACGGGCTCGATCACCACGCACCAGAGTATGCGGCCCCACGCCCGCTCGGCCGTGCGCTCCTCCTTCTTGAGCCGCTCGCAGCACACGAAGCGCACCGGCTGCCCGTCCCAGTACTTGGTCATCTCGATGGAGAGCCCCCCGGGAGGTTCAGCAGGATCCCGTCCGGGCTGAACGTGAGGAAGTCGTAGCAGAAGTCCGTCGTGACGAGATCCTATGGGTGCATTGCGGAGGTGAGTTCCTCCTGTCACGATAGATGGGGAAGGAAGGAAGGGTGAAGGAAGGTCGAGGCGGAAGTGACACACCTCTGGCCCGAAGACAACCTCTTGCCTGCGGAGCGCGTTCGTGAAGTACCCGCGGCGCTTCGACGGGCTGTCCTTCGTCTTCGCGTTCTTGCCGTTGCCGTTCGCACTCGTCGTCCGCAGCTGCGTCGTGTCGTCCCCGATGGGCTCCTTCGGCGGGAACGGCGGCTCGGGCGCGCCCCGCTCTACGCGTCGGTGCGCGAAGTACGGCATGGTCGCGATGAGGGGTGACAGGGCCCACGGCTTCGAGCTGGACCCGAGGTCGTGCTCAAGCGTAGGGTCGATGAAGCTGTGTGCGCCATAGTGTTAGGAGCGGCAAGCGGGTGGACCAAGGGGTTACGCACTTCATGAATTTGACAGCGACGCTGAACACCCAGGGCAGCTTCAACGGGCGGTCGAAGATGTTTCCAAAGAGCAGGTCGTCCGCGCTGTATTCCTTCAGGAACCTGCCTGCAACCACGCGCGTCAGCATACTGTCTGCTAGCAGCCCTTCCGCAAAATCAGATTCATGAAGTCGTCTATTCGGCGCGTCTCTCACCCTTGTCAGACATAGAGCACGCTCAACGCCACAGGCCAGTGCTTCCCGAAAGTCAGGTCGACTGGGATGTCAGCCCGGCGGACAGTCCGCGAGATTCGGGCGGAACACCCAAGGAACACCCAGGGTGTCTTCGAAGTCACGGGCAGTGTAACGCCGACGCCACTCGCCCTCCACAAGTCCTCCCCAACGCTCCCGACTATCATGTCACTGTCACTCACGCGCCTGGCAGACACCATCATCGGCTGAGCTCACCGCAAGGTGAGCAGTCCGACGTGGGGTTGCCAGTGTTCAGCAGTTACGCAACATCGCGCAGCGCATGGTGTCTACCACATAGCTATGTCGTCTGTGCTGTCGATAGATCTCGTCATGGCGGCGAGCGAGGCATCGGGACTCGACGGCGGGGGTCAAGGCGGGAGCAGGACCAGGCGGGCCATTTGTCACTGTCATTTGTTCGTGACGCTCTGCACAGGGCTCGATGTCTTTGTCCCGCGGATAATCCGGTGGACAGTCCGCCGGATAAAGTTCCTAGTCGCTCAGACGTTCTCGGTGCTCCTCCCCCGTATCGGCAGTCTCGAAGCCAGCCGTTCTATGGCGCGTCCTGCTCCCAAAACACAAGGAAAAGAAAACCCGCAACAGGGACGAGACAGGACAGCCCAGAACGTCTGGTGACTTTCGCAGAGGCGGGTAGGGGTTCCGTCACGCTTGGCCTTGTGGCGCACATTCGCCCCGCTTGACCTGCGGGGTGGTCCCGTACCCCGTGGTGATCTCGCACCTCGACCACCGCAGATGAGACCACTGCGGTGTAGGTCAAGAGTAAGGCCTACGCCGCCATGGATCTCAGTGCCCGACACGATTACCCATCTGTCGACCATGGCATAATCGAGACTGGAACTACGGCTGCATATATGCGCTCCTGCTGTCCGATATCGGCTTTTCCCTTCGAATGAACCGCGGGGCGCATTGCATCGCGTCGGCTCGAACCAAAGACTTGAGTTCCTGTAGTAACATCCTCGTCCGTCTATACCATGTTCACTAGACGGTTAGGAAGCGGTCCTCAAAGACCGCTTCTGACCGTCTGGGTTCGGAACTGCCGTATCGGACAAACTGTGCGAGTCTTTCCATGGCGCGTTTCGGGTGCACTCAAGCTCATGTGGGGTCGGTGAGCGCGGACAAGGTCGCCGTTTGATACTCGCGCATAGCCTGAAGCTCGCGATACAACTATGGGCCAAGGCGACAGCAGTCGACGCGCAAGCGTAGGCGGGATGGCCGCGCGACAAGGCGCGAGCAGTTGTAGCCATGATCACAGCGACGTTCCTGTGATTTGTTCGCGCAGAGACCCATGCGTCCGTCGTATAAACCGCCCAGTCGCTCAGACACATTCGTTTCCACTTGCAATTCTGTGCCCTCCGGCATAGAGGTCATGCCAACGAGACGCGGAGAGACATACCTTGCATCTGGATGCTCCAAGTGACCCCGCTCCGCTTGCGGAAGTAGTCGCTGTCGCGCACTTTGCCCTCCTCGTCCGCGAAGCCCTTGACGAACACCGCGAGTTGGCCCTCGAACGCGTCCGACGAGACTTTGACTGGCACGCCGGAGTCGACATGGACAGGGACGAGGTCGGACATGGATGGGCCGGCGAGGATGCGAGGGCGAGGGATGGTACCGTAGTGTGTATGGCATTGTTTGCAATGAGAGAGTGCTTGGTGAGTGCGAGGGGCAGTCGTACACGGGATGAAGGATCTGGAAGGTGAGGTAGACGGCTACGCTCGAGGGAAGCGATAGAGAGGGCGGGAGGTGGCGCAGGTGAAGGACTCCGAGAGCGGCCTGTTGCACGCTCACGCTCCTCCGCAGTGCGTCAACCAGCGTCGTTCGGCATCTCCCGCGCGCCAGATTGGCTACGTAGATCTGGCCAATGACGTCGCGCAGGACGCCAGCGCAACTCGCTCTCTAGTCTGCACCCACCGGACGCCCCGTGTCTCGTCTCTGGCCGCGCTGCGCTGCTTGCTCTCTGCACAAGCCGGTACGCACTCTCCGGTCCCCTCCCTCCGCCACCCGCCGCGTCTGCCACCCGCCCCCGCAACGTCGCTCCGAGCAACTGCGCTTCAAGCAAACGCGTGGTACCGGCCGTATAGAACGCATACAGGTATGTATTTGCATCGCTATGCGTCCTTCCTGTCTATTCCCAGCCTGACTATGCGTCCTCCGCGTCTCTCCGCTGCCAGACTCGCCCTCCACTCGCGCCCTTTGTGAGCCACTGTCATGGGAGTAACGAGGCTGCACAACAGCTCCGCCAATCTCGCGCTACCGGCACGCACGACGGCCGCCGTTCTCTCCATCACGGTGCGTCTATCTCTCGTGAGCCTATGTCTCTCCTCCAGCGCGTCGCGACCCGCGGGCATACTCCAGCGGGTCTACCCCCGGACTCCGTCGTCGCCGGCCGAACACCAATCATTACTCAGGTGCGTGCGAGCGACGGTAGTCCCGGACCATACACAGACGACGTCGTTTGCCGGCGGCGCGCACTGCCGCTCAAAACCCGGACCAGAGATGCTCAAGAGCACCGGTACGCGTCCTACAGCTCTATCACCGATTGCTCAGTCACAAGCACACGCCATCCCATCCCAGGATCCGTCACCACAACGCACGCGTTCCTCCTGCCGCCTCCCGCCTCTCGCAATACGCTCCCGACGCCGCAAGTTGCGACGCCGTCTGTGCGCGACCGGCATCTGCCAGGTACTGCGTCGCGATGCAGGTACACGCACCCGCGTCCTGTGTACCTGCTCGAAGTGGGGGCCGTCAGCCGTGCATCCAGCGCCGAGCGTACAACAAACTCACCGTTCCTGAACTCGCACACCGAGACCTGACACAGTCGAGCCGGCCTCTTGTAAGTTGTAGGTTGTCGCGTGCGTCGAGCCTGATGCGCTGCTGGACTAATAATTAAGGTAAGTACAACGTAAGTACTAAGTCGCAGTGAGACTCACCGCTGTATGGGCAACGACCCCGAGGCCGTGTGCGAGCTGAAATCCAGCATGAGGATGAGTACTTCGTGCACGTAGAGCGTCGTAGATGCGTACCTCGACTCGTCACGCGTCAAGCCCGGCGCACTGGCTAACAGCAGCGGCGCGCCGCGACCGCCGGCGGGAGGGAAGGCGGAGGCTCTGGGGAACTGTGAACAAGGTGGGTGAGGCAGAGGGCCGGGCGACGGGACGAAAGGTGGGCGGTGCTCGTCCCGCTCGCTCGCCTGTCACCACCTTATACTCGAACCCCGGACGTACTCGCCGTCTGTACTACTCGGCCGCCGGGATGTCTTGAATCTTCTGTACAGGCGACGTCAGGATAGAGAAGGTATGTTCGCTGCTCGATGCAGCAGACTGCACGGTGCACGGTCGGGTCGAGGTACGTCCCCCGCCGGTGCGGCCAGAGCGGAGGATCGCCGTCCAGGGAGAGCTCGGACTTGCCGTACGTAGGTCGGGTACATACATGCGGTCGTCTCGAGCCTCGAGCCTGACCTGACGCCTTGCAGTCCTCGTGCCGAGCTCGGTGTGCGCAGGTATCCCGAGTTCGTCGCTTCAGGAGCCCTGTATCTACATGTAGGTGGCCGAGGTTCAATTTGAATTCGAACTAGATGCCTGTTTGCAACTGCCCATATGTGTGCCGTCCTGCGTGTCGTCGCCCCATGTGTGCTTCAAGTTTGACCGTTTGAACAGCCCTTGAAGTTGCTGTTATATCGATGATTGAGAGCGACAGAGTGCGCGCGCCGTGGCCGCTGAATCCTGATATTCGGGAGGGTGCTTGGAAGGTTGGACTCTAAATATCTTGGGTGTCAGTTGCTCCAGACCACCAGGGTCCAGCAGTGTATGGATGGGCTGCTCGGCCGAGGAGCGCTGCAGATCTGCTGCGTGTCAATGGTCGAGGCTAGGCCGGGTAACCAGTGCTTAACTGACCGTCGCGCTGAAACTTGCGGCTGCTGGGCTGCATGAATGTTTCGTAAATCATGTTCTCGTGTCGGTCTCTGATGCCGATGTACGGGCACATACCAGTAAGTATCTGCCAAGCATCCCCAGGTGAATGCAGGAGTAAGGACTCGAGCCAGGCAGTGCATATGGGTCGCACCGCTCTAAGGCTTGGACATACTTACCTGCAGTGTACTTACGGCGGTGGTGGGTGAGTCTGTCTAGCCCGGGCCTCTCGAAAGGCCCTGGAATGTCTGCTCGGTGTTGGTTAGCAACAATGCCAAAGGACAGCTCTGTCCGGGTCCGGGTCCGACTGCAAGTCGAGGATACCACCGCGGTCCGAGGCTGGCAGGGTGTCCGAACTTGCAGGGACCTCTCACGGTGAAGACTGTAGTCTGTCGAGTGCCGGGGCGCCATGCCAGTCCGCGGGCTGACGCGCCATCTTGCCGGTGCGCGCATGTGTCTGTGTGAAACAAGATATATTGTCTGCCTCCAGACGTCCTGTATTTCGTCCCAGCTTCCCAAGTTTCAACGAATGACAACGAGTCGCACAAACCCCCACGGATACAGTGGCGTGCGACCGCTACCAGCTCAGAGCTGCATCGTGACCGGCAGCCTCAGCCTGCCGCAGATTGGCTGAGCTCGAGCGCACGCGGTACAGGGCAGCTCGCCACCGGACATGTAGGTTGCAGTGAAGACAATTGAACCTAATCTCCTGGGACCTGTCCGCCCAACCATACTGTGAAGCGAGATCAGACGTCGGGTCGCAAGACGACGCTGGGATGTCATACCACATCAATATCATGGTGTTGATCCTCCAGCTTGCGTTCACAGTCCAGCAGAGGCGTTGTGTGTATCAAACACCTGCAGGCCCGGGAGCTTTCGTTCACAAGTCATTAGTAGCACGAAAAGCAATCTAGTCGACAGATGGTTGTGCACATACCAGAGTGTCAAGTGATGTGTCTGGCTATAGAGTCCGAGTCAGTGAGTTCACCTGTCAGTCAGCGGGACCATGAACAAGTTTCAAGTTGTTCATACTGTGAGCCGAAGGGCTCAGGATCGGACGAGAGGGCGGAGCTCGATACAAACGACTCACCTGTCCGCTTGATGGGACGCAACCAATCCGGTGGTCTGTGACGGCGGTGCTCAGCCACGAGAATAGAACTTCTGAATCGCCGGAGCAGCCCCCAGAGCACTCGTACTTGGAGCTACGGGTGCCTCTCGAGCACGAGATAGCGGTGCCGTGCAGCCTGGAAACAGTGAGTATTACTGACCTGTAGGACATGTGCGTGAAGGCTACTACTCAGGCTGTGATTGGGAACATCAGCACCGGTATCCTGAGCTTGTACGCACCCGAGAGTGCCGCCGCTTGGCATCCGAAGAAGCGTATTTGTCTGTACCTGAGTATCGGCACCTTCTTGCGGTCGCGGAATGTTCCGAGTCGACGGCGATACAACACGCGATGTCGTCTATGCATGCTCGATGTCGTCTCCGTGCATGCGTCGAGTGCCTCGCAGGCTTTCCTCGTCACTAGTAGCTCACTCCCTTCTTTGTCGACTGTCACAGACAGGTGTCGTGGAACTAGCGAGGTTAGCATCTTGTTTGACGTCTTGACTGCGTTCGCGAGGCCGGTAACTTGAAGTACCCTCATAGACTCCCCTGATGAGCACTCTGCAGCGTAATGTTCGGCGTTAGCAAGCGGAACGATTCAGGGAGTCGCTGCGACAGATGTGGGAGGACAGAATACGGTCAGAATATTGGACACGGACCTGCCTAGTTGATCGAGCCGGGTGTGCGGCGCCGCAGTGAACGCTGGTTGCCCTTTGCGTTGCACGAGTTCCGTATGCGAGCCGCGACCTGAAGGCATGAGAGCGATTAGAGGCATCTCCCAGAGTCGGGACTGTTGCCCCAGTTAACCATGCGGCAATCAAGCTCGGCTTACCTGCGACATCGAGTCTTGACTATCCGGCACTATACTTAGTTGAATCCGGCCACTTCAGGTCTTGTCCTCCAGGAACACCGGGCATCTCGGAGTCACCGGCCTGCAACGACATGTATCGCCGCCGACGTCTCCCTGCACTATTTGCTGGGGCCGTTCATGCCTCCAGGTTGTCCGCACGCGACCTTGAGCGAGGCGTGGCAATCGGATGAGAGGCCGGCGAGCCTGATGTCTACATAGAGAACGACAACATTGAGTAGCTGTCATACTTCGAGCTGGCAATATGTACCTGAGAATGCCGGTAAGCACACCTCGGCATATCGAGATCTCGCCTCCGGTGCCCGATGCCCTCTTGAGCGCATCGTCGGATGTTCAACAGCGGCAAAGTAGACGGCATTGTCCGCGTTCGATCTGTCGTCCCATACATGCAGTGGGTGGCTCCCGGGCCGTCGTGTTCGCTCGATGTGTACTGGTTGCTCCTGAGTCGCCGTGTTGCTATTCCTGCATGACAGGCATCGCAGACTTTTCACGGTCAGATTCTAGAGCAGCAACTGTCTAAACGCTGAGACGGACGCACCTGCTGTTTGGGCCGTTCGTTGGCGTGACCTTTGCGTGTGTCGGCTTTGCTCTGCACAGTGCAGTGAGTGTCTTGCATACTGATCCGAGTCGCACTGGGACGTGCATAATAGCTGTAGATGCACCTGCCGAACTTGGATTTGTCAACGGGTATTTCAAGCGAGCTTCAAGCAATCTTACCCTGTGCCCTTTAAGGGTCGAGTCGTGTATCGTGTCAGGACGCGACTGCCTGTCTCGCTGTCGCCGCCAGCAATGACACCATTCATGGGGCTCTCCTGTCCCATCACCACTCCGCTACAGTTCCCCCGGCTTGGCCTCCTGCCGTCGTCGTTCCCTCTCCTCTGCTGGCCGGCGTACGTCCCCATCCTCATCCTCCGCGGCACTGGCACTCGTTCTCATTCAGCTGAGTCTTGGAGGCGTGCTTGCCACGCCTCTTCCAGAAGCGCGGCGCAAACGTTCCAAGAAGCATGATCAGCACAGTCGGCCACCGGGACCTTCGCAAGACGGACCGTCGGAGTTACCCTGGCAGGAGAATAAGTACGCGGTGAGCTTGTCGCAGTCAGCGCGACTCGTACCAATTCACAGGCTGGCGACAGCGCAAGGACGCTCTGCGCTTGGCCGGTTTGCGAGCCGAGGACGTGAGAGGTGAGCGGTGAACTTCCCGGGCAGCCCGAGACGACGAGATTCAGACGGAGGCCATCGAGCATGGCCCAATGCGTGCTGGCACAAAGTTGGTAGAGACCAACGGTGAGCAGCTGTTCGGACGACTGCAGGAGGTGCTAACGTACAACTTAATCAGGTGAACCGGGAGGCGAGGACGGAGCTCGGAGCGACCGAAGACTTGATTTCGAGGTTAGTCGCGTGCATCCTGGATAGCTTCTTGTGTACCTGGTAGTACGATGTATGTGTTGCTAGCGTATCCATCTGTATTCATGTCGCCCTCGAGACGCGATCGTCGTGGTAGTGGTCAAGTCGAGAGCGCCGGGATGCTGTGCAATCGCAAACGTCCATCATTCTGCCCGTTCTGGCTTCGTAGTACTCGTCTTCTCCAGCCCGTCGACGTCCGTGTAGCCCATTCCGCGCTCTATGCGGCCCCGCACAGTCGGTAGAAATGAAATACATTGCCTTTAAGCTACTACACGCGTGGGCACAGCGGCTTCAAGTTGAACAGGACCGGGTGGCTAACGTCGCGAAAAGCCGACGACAACCGACTCCATGCAGGAACGCAGGGTTCCTCGCTTTGCGACGCTTCGAGCTCCGAGCTCCGAGCTCCGAAGACCCCGGCGTCCGCCCGCACCCGCACCCCCGCCCTCTCCCTCTCCGCACCTCCTGCAAGCCTCTCGACTCGTCGCATCCCTGCGCACACGTCGTAGAGATAGTCAGCATGCCGCATGAGTAGGCGTGGAGGCGCGAGACGGCTGCTGCACGCACCTCGGAGCTGGGAAAAAGTCGCCACAGAGGTGGCCCAGCGTGCACAGAACACCCTGTGTGCGCCGTACACACCACAGCAGAACAGCCATATATCCAGTGTATTCCACAAATCTCCCTGAGGCAAGCTTTCCTGCTCTGGAGCGTATCTTTCGCTTGCCCAGAACGGACGCCTGCGAGCGATCCCGCGGGCCCGAGCTGTGTTCGCGGTCGATCCCCGAGCTCGATCGCTTGCGCCGCACAACGCTTCTGACGGATGGTAGACATGCGCAGACTCGGTGCGTACGCCGTCACGCTTGCCCGAGACTCCAGGGTAGCAACGCTTTCCCCCAGCGCGCACGCCGTCGACGAAGGTCCTCATGCTCGTGTGGTTCGCCGTCGGTCCATTGTGGTCCTTCCAGCAAATGGAGAATTCCTGTAGTCAATTCACCTAGTTTCGGTAAACCGTACTGACCGCAGTAAGTACTCCTCACCTTCCCACTCTCACTGGGAATGTAGCAGGTGACGACCGAGTCGTCCTCCCCGACCTCGACTTGGTACTCCGGAAGCGGCTGCCCGCGACTGTCTGCTATCCAGACTTCATATCCCCTGTGCAGCATAACGCGAGTCGCCCCAGAGTAGAATGTCGAATGTCTGGGATTGGTTTGGAGAGCGTCCAGAAGAGATGAGTAGAGCCCTACCGCAGCACTGAGCAGGAATTTGGTCGTCGATACCGCGGAAAGCTCGGGAGCGCTCACCCCGCATTGCGTCACGCGTCAGACTCTCGCGTCTCCTGCTCCTGCTCCTGCTCAGCAAAGCTGACTAGACTGGCTGCGCGCCCGCCGACAAAGTCCGGACGCCATACAGACCCCGGGGGTATAAAGGCACAAGCCTGAAGATATCCAGAAGTCGAACAAACAGTAATGCTACACGTACACAAACCGAACCCGATAGAACCGTCAAGTCCATGGTAACTCCGCCATTCCTACAAAAGCCCGCACCCCCGCGGCTCGCTCAGTCGACATCCCCCGAGCTCCCACTCGCCAGAGACGCGCTGCTCCCGCTCTTCGTCGAGCGCGTCGAGCCCTTCTCGCGCAAGTCGTCCTCCACGGGCTCGATCACCACGCACCAGAGTATGCGGCCCCACGCCCGCTCGGCCGTGCGCTCCTCCTTCTTGAGCCGCTCGCAGCACACGAAGCGCACCGGCTGCCCGTCCCAGTACTTGGTCATCTCGATGGAGAGCCCCCAGGGAGGTTCAGCAGGATCCCGTCCGGGCTGAACGTGAGGAAGTCGTAGCAGAAGTCCGTCGTGACGAGATCCTATGGGGCATTGCACAGGTGAGCTTCCTCCTCTCATGTCGTCGAATGGGTATGCAGGAAGAGGCGGACCAGGAAACGCACCTCTGGCCCAAAGACGACTTCCTGCCTGCGGAGCGCGTTCGTGAAGTACCCGCGGCGCTTCGACGGGCTGTCCTTCGTCTTCGCGTTCTTGCCGTTGCCGTTCGCGCCCGTCGTCCGCAGCTGCGTCGTGTCGTCCCCGATGGGCTCCTTCGGCGGGAACGGCGGCTCGGGCGCGCCCGGTTGTATGCGTCGGTGCGCGAAGTACGGCATGGTCGCGATGAGCGGCGACAGGGCCCATGGCTTCGAGCTGGATCCGAGGTCGTGCTCAAGTGTCGGGTCGACGAAGCTGTGTGCGCGATAGTATTAGGAGCGGTCAGCGGGTGGAAACAAGGGGTACGCACTTCATGAACTTGACGGCGACGCTGAACACCCAGGGCAGCTTCAGCGGGCGGTCGAAGATGTTTCCAAAGAGCACGTCGTCCGCGGTGTATTCCTTCAGGAACCTGCCTGCAATCACGCGGGTCAGCATACTGTCTGCTAGCGGCCCTTCGAATGATCAGATTCGTGAAGTCGTCTATTCGGCGCGTCTCTCACCCTTGTCAGACATAGAGCACGCTCAACGCCACAGGCCGGTGCTCCTTCCCCGTATCGGCAGTCTCGAAGCCAGCCGTTCTAGGGCGCGTCCTGCTTCCAAAACACAAGGAAAAGGGAATCCGCAACAGGGACGAGACAGGACCCAACCCAGAACGTCTGGTCACATTCGCAGAGGCGGGTGGGGGGTTCCGTCACGCTTGGCCTTGTGGCGCACATTCGCTCCGCTTGACCTGCGGGGTGGTCTCGTACCCCGTGGTGATCTCGCACCTCGACCACCGCAGATGAGATCACTGCGGTGTAGGTCAAGAGTAAGGCCTACGCCGCCATGGATCTCAATGTCCGACACGATTACCCATCTGTCGACCATGGCACAATCGAGACTGGTACTACGGCTGCATATATGCGCAGCTGCTGTCCGACATCGGGCTTCGTTCCCTTCGAATGAACCGCGCGGCGCATTGCATCGCGTCGGCTCGAACCAAAGACTTGAGTTCCTGTAGTAACATCCTCGTCCGTCTGTACCATGTTCACTAGACGATTAGGAAGCGGTCCTCAAAGACCGCTTCTGACCGTCTGGGTTGGAGACTACCGTATCGGACTAAACTGTGCGAGTCTTTCCATGGCGCGTTTCGGGTGCACTCAAGCTCATGTGGGGTCGGGGAGCGCGCATAAGGTCGCCGTTTGATACTCGCGCATGGCCTGAAGCTCGCGATACAACTATGGCCCATGGCGACAGCAGTAGACGCGCAAGCGTATGCAGGATAGCGCGACGATGCGCGAGCAGTTGTAGCCATGATCACAGCGACGTTCCTGTGATTTGTTCGCGCAGAGACCCCTGCGGCCGTCGTATATTGAAACCGCCCAGTCGCTCAAACACATTCGTTTCCACTTGCAGTCCTGTGCCCTCCGGCATAGAGGTCATGCCAACGAGACGCAGAGAGACGTACCTTGCATCTGGATGCTCCAAGTGACCCCGCTCCGCTTGCGGAAGTAGTCGCTGTCGCGCACTTTGCCCTCCTCGTCCGCGAAGCCCTTGATGAACACCGCGAGTTGGCCCTCGAACGCGTCCGACGGGACTTTGACCGGCACGCCGGAGTCGACAGGGACAGGGACGAGGTCGGACATGGATGGGCCGGCGAGGATGCGAAGTCGAGGGCGAGTTGCGTACTGTGTATGGCATTGTTTGCAATGAGAGAGTGCTTGGTGAGTGCGACACCTAACCGTCCCACTGATCCGGCTTGATTAGACCGGACAAGTCGCGTATGTGATCGGCCTGATCAGCCCGGATTCCGCTGTCCCCACTGCCCTCCGATAATTCTCCCAACCTCCTGGCGCCTTCTCTGCTGATCCCCGGAACATCCATCCATCACCCGATCTCTCCCGGTCCCCTCCCCGACCGTTTCCGTCCCCGCCCTCCCATCAATTTCCCGCCCTTCCCGCCTGCCCGTTTCGTAACACGTGGTCTCCATCCCGCCCTCCTGCGCGTCTCCTGCGCCTCCCCGCCCCTCCCATCAGCTGGGCGTTCTCGGCTAGATAATCCCCCCTCCCATCAGGTTCTCCACGCGCCCGCCCCTCGGATATCATTCTCCTGCCATATTGGGAGGTTATCCGGGCGTTTCGTAGCGTCCGCGGTTGCCGCCGCCGCGATTGCCATATCCGGAAGCTCTACCAACCGCCAGGCGCTTCTCCGACCCATATACGGAAATCCTGCGCTCCTCGCCCCGTCGGCGGTTCCCCAGGTCGCTAGAAGATGTATTACAGTGCAGGATATGTGGGCAACCCTAGTAAGAAGTGGCTTGATAGAATAGGTCAGTAATACTTAGAGGAATGGGCTTACTCTGCTAAGTATGGCAGGCTTAGTATGGCAGTGAGCACGGTCGCTTACCAGCTGTCTCAATATATTGACCGTTACATGGGAGTAGCTTGGAGCAGCCTTCTGTGCGAGCAACTTCATTGACAACCCGCAGTCTGCTACCGAGTCATAGTAGAAGAGAGACGAAGTAACGTGACATAGCTGAAGAGCGCTCGTAACTCTGTCCCTTTCCCACACTCTTCCTTCACGTCTCTCACCTCCTCTGCGCTGGCTTCGCACTCTTCCTCGCTGTCTGGGTCTTCCCTCTGATGTCTGGCAAGTCGCGCTCGTCGATCTCCTCAGCGACGAACGTCCGCTATGGTCGCGGGCCTGGGCGACGGTCGACCAACCAGCTGCAGCGGCCTGGTGACGCGAACAAGCGGCAGCAGGAGGCCTACAGGAAGTACAGGGAGCGGGCATCAGGTATGCTGACACGCTATACCCTAGCTGTATAGAATATTGAACCTTCGCTTTAGCTCTGAGCTACGAAGAGCGCGAAGAGTACGCGAGCAGTAGCATGTCGGCGATGGACCTCGACGGCCTCAACTTGAACCCGATCCCTCCAGGCGAGGAGGGCCTCTTGACGAGTCATGCGGGAGGGGAGGAGGAGCTCTGCAGAGAGCTGTTCAAAAGGTGCGTAGTCCGTAATATGTGGCCCTCATCCATCACCAACTTTGTACGGTACTTTAGGCACGATGGGCGATCGCGACGCGACCGCACGCAGAGCAGGAACCAAGCGTGGCTCGCGCAAGTTCCGGCCCTTTCTGAGGCGTTCTTGTCTTGGAAGAAGCGGGTTCACAACGCCGAGACGGACGCGCCCCCGACGAACAGTCGAACATGGGCTGTTTTATTGATAGATTTCTTCGGTATGTCTCGCGATCTACTCATACATTCTGCATACCGACTGTGGATGGTAGAATCATCTACCGTCTCCCTTACCCCCTTCGAGCCCACCGAGATTGCGACCGTAACAATCGCGAAGCACGGATATCTCGCCACCGCGCCCCTCTTCCCGTCCCAAGCCATATCATTCCGCGCGCTCGAGGCGTACCGCGTTCTACATGGCGCGTGTCCCCGTCTGAGTATTCAAGCCTTCTGTCAAGGGCTCGCGGGACTGCGTTTGGTATGTACCGCATCGCCTCTTATCGCACATGATTCTCACTACTCTCTAGGAGCCATATAGACACGTCCTCGCTGAGCAATTCTCCAGCGCGTTTGACGTTTACAGTGACATCCTGCATTACGTCGACCAGCTTGTCGCCGCTGCTCTCCGCCGCAACACACCCAACTGGCGCATGCTCAATGCTTGCGCCGCGTGCCTGTATCGCCTCGAAGGTGAGAAGCCCCTCAAGCCCGGTCTCCTCGCCTCGATGGATGGCAATTCGTCACTCAAGCTCGTCGACGACGCTTTCCGGAGTGGACAGACGCGCCCCGATGAACGCACCTGGCGGACCGACCTCTTCATAACTGCGGAGGAGGTTGATCAGTTCAAGGATGAGGTGCACAACGCGCAAAAGGTATGGCCATGGTGATTTTGAGTATTTACTGCTAACTGTTCTGTAGAGTTCGCCGCCCGCCACCGATCCACTCAGTGCAATGTCGACGATGCCTATTGGTTTCGCCGTCGTTGCTCAGGGCGCCGCCCCCGCGCCATCCACGTCGAGCGCCCGCCGCCCTAAAAGGAAAGGGCGTGGCGCGGCCAAATCCGCACCGGCGTCCATCACTGAACCCGCGCCCGAAGTTGCGTCTGGGTCCTGGGGCGTTGGTCAGGATGTCCAGGAGGTAGACGGCGAGGATGAGGAACGCGAGGTGATATCTGAGGACACGCTACCCGTTGAGGAGCCCGCAGAGTCGAAGTCGGTCTGCGCCGAGAGATGGCGCAACGCAGGACCGGAAGCGCGTAAGAAGATGTTCGCGCTATTCGCCACGACCGGTATCTTCGCATGCCTGTGTCGACACGGGCAAGTCCTCGTCCTCTGCGACATGATCCGCAGCGGAGAACTGTGAGTAACGCGAGCCTTCTGTGGCGCGCGCGACCTAACTGATTATATTCTCAGTATGAAGTATCCGCTCGCGATCGTGAACCGCGTGATCGACGTGTATGGCCCAGAGCTCTCCGTCGCTCTGGGGTACGATATTGCGTGTGAGTTCTCGAAGACTCTCGGCCGCAGTTCCCTAGGACCCCGTGCAGAGGGCGTCGTCTCTGGCGTCGTCCCAGCCTTCCATGGTCACAGTCACAACCGCCGCTGCCAACTCGACTGGCACCCTATGTATCTGGAGGGCGTTGGCAAGGAAGACTTCGAGGGATGTGAGCGATTCTTCTCGCATTCCAACGGCCTGGCCAGCGCGACTCGCCTCTCCACTGCCTTCCACCGCCATCAGGCTATCGAAGGCCTCGTGGCTCGCTGGGCGCTCTTGAAACACGCCGAAAGCGGTAAGTAACGGCCTCCGAGATCTCGATAGTGTTCATCGCACTCACGACCCCCGCCATAGGTCGCTTCATATTTAATAATTACAGACAGGCCCTCACGATCATTGACGAAGGTACGCGTGCGCTCGACATCTACGCGCGCGAACTGAAGACTACCCCTGAAGACTACGAACGCTACCTTGTGGAGGAGCGTGAATACCTGCGCGGGCTCATGGCGGAACCGGCGGAGTTCACGCTCAAGGTCGAGTACATGGAAGCTCTCCAGAAGCTTGAGGAGGCGCGGTACGTAAATTGTTACTCCGTATCTAGTGGCTACTAACTGGCGGCACAGCATCAAAGATAGAGCGGCGGTCGAGGACTACAAGACCCTCGATTACCAGATCGTCCACGACGGCATCACAGGGAGGGAGATTTCGCGCATCCAGCGTGAATATCTCGCTGCCCAGACCCGCCTCGAGTCAGCAGAGGAGGTCGTCCGTCGCCTCGAAGACATGCTCGACATCGACTCGCGCTGGATGCCAGGCACGCCAGAGTACGTCAAGATGACGGTGGAACTGGGACAGCGCAGATATCGCCGCGCTCTCGACAACCTCGAACGCCTTGTCGTACAGAGGTTGTTTGAGTTGAGTAAGCTCGGGATGAATGGGCTTGGTAAGTTGCATGTTTTCTTGACGACGACTTTGCCTCATTACGACTTAGGTTATAAGCTTCGCGAGAAGATCGGGCACGCGCTCAAGGCACGCGCCGAGGCAATCCGCAAGGCGTTGGCGGAGTACAACCGCCACGCGAAGGCTCTGATCCCGCCGCGGCCGGAACTGTCGTGGACGGAGGTCATGGAGATGGCCTCTATTGGTGAGTTCGACCTGCTCCGTGACGCACGTCAAGACATCCGTGAGAAGCCGTGGGCCAATCGATCGCACCGCGCCGCTACGGCGACGTATTTTAACGTCAAGCGGGCGCGCGAAGAGATCGACCGGCTTAATGTCGAGATACCTCGCTTGTTCACCGCCATGATCGACGACCATATCGACCACCACGACGCCATCCAGGCGGCTGCAGACAAGGAACCCGCCCTCGCGCATGAATTGAGGCTTCGACAGCAGTACAACGATGCCGTCAACGCGAAGAATGTCGCGTGGCTCCAGAAGGCAAGCAAACTGCATGGATTCACGGGTCGCATTGAGTATGGGAAGCGTATTGGCCGCGACGCGTCTCGCTCGGACGCTCTTCCTCTGCCGTCTTGGGCGACTTACGCTGGCAGCGGTGATGGTGGCAATGGGTCTGCTGACGACGACGACGACGACGACGATGACGACGACATTCAGGGGACTGGGAGTACGACCGACGCGACGCGTCTTGTGAATTTTATTGATGGCTTGGGTAAAGACATGGACTAGCACTAGCACCTCGACGCTGCATGCATGTATAGTAGTCTCGCATAACTCTTGATAGCACTCCGATGGTACCAGTGGCCGTGACATGTCCCTTGTGATGTAGACAAGAATGTGTATGTCGCAAAGCTCCGCCATGCATGAATTGACTCAGTGTTGCCCTTCCGAAGGTCTGATATATATGCCCTGGACATGTGTAGTACCTGCAACGTCTTATTGACAACATTGAGGAGGAGGTGACATGTGCAAGTAAATAAGTGCATGCATTGCAGCTTGCAACCGCTGATCAACTCATTCTGTACAGCCCTCTATGTGCGCACACCGCATTGAACTTGGATCGCTACCCTGGTATCTATATGTTGTAAATTGGTACATTCATGGTGCTGTAAGCACTCTAGTAATCCAGTACATGGAAAATGGTACAGTTCGAAACCAATGCATAGCGAGTACTACATATCTTCATCCCTGCGCGTTGTGCATGCGAGTAATGAGCAACACGGCATTCTGGTTTAGCAACTGATCGCCGACTCGCTGTTCGCACTCCTGGCAATTCCAAACGCAGCAAATTAGCATGTCAATGTTGCACCAAACAGTCACAGCACACAACGAATAGAAGGACAAGTAAAGTGCGATGTACGAGGGACGGCGACGTGGCGGAGGGGGAAATGCGACGTAATTACATGACCATCGGACCTCGTGCGTGCAGGGAGCAGTACTGCAAAGTATGTCGAGCGTGCAGGGCCAGAGACATACGGGAAGGAGACCTTACGGAGCCCCGGAAATATTGCTAGCTAATGCAGGCACTATGGTACGGCGGGAAGAGCATCTGAGGCGGCAGGCGTTGTAACCAGCTAACGAGGGCGACTCTCTCACGGCAAACGGCGAACAGACGAACATCGAGGACGAAGGACATGGGGATACATGTGCAGAAGGGGAACGAACGAGCACCTTGACGAGCTTACGACACGAACACTCGATCTTCTCGTCGCTGGCGGCAAAGATCGTCTACGTCGAAGACTCTACAGTCTCCTCACTCTCGACGCGTGGCTGCTTCGACGCTGGACCTCCCTCCGTACCATCCTCCATACCCTCCTTGGCGTTGCGCTTCCGCTTCTTGCCGGCATCGCTGCGCTTCTTGCGCTGAGAGACGAGCCCGGCCGCGACGTCAGCCTCGTACTTCTTGACGATCTCGGCGTGCTGCTCGTCACTAAGGCGAACGAACTTGCATTCGCCGTTCTTCAAGGCGTCCCGGAGCTTCGTAAGCTCATCGACGTTGTTGCTGAGGTCGGATGGGTTGCAGAAGCGGTCGGACGTCCAGCCTTTGATGGTGATTCGGAGGGGAATCTCGATGTCGCGGGTGAAGTGCACGTAGCTCATCGCTACCTTGCCCTTCCCTGCTGCCTCCCCTAAACGCACGGTTACCAATGCATTCTCACGAATATCCACCAGCTGTTGCACCCGTGATACATCATGCAGAGGCTATTTGCCTACGCTGTTATACATCATATGCAGGCTGTTTTCGTGATACATCACGGACGCCAGATACAATGCAGGTATGCTGAAAGCGGACTCCCGGCTTCTCGGCAGCCTTCCAAATCGAGTCAATCACAATTGCGAGCCTCTCGCCAGCAGTTACAGAACCGCATACCGACCAAATTAGGCAAGAATGAGTTGTCTTTGATCGCGCAGGACAGTAACCATACATTAGGGGTACCTACGCCCACTGTGGCCGCTCCATATCCTCCCCATCCAGCTCGTACATTTGTGCGATATCCCTGTAGTCCTCGCTCACCTCTGGCAGTGCCTCGCGGGAGACCTCAGCCCCGTTTACAGGCTCCCATTCTGGCCCGGTGCCAGCAGCTGCCTTCTGCGCAGCGTCCAAGCAGACCGCGCGGAACGTAGCACGCATCCGCCGTCGCACCGCGGCCTGGTCGAGCGCGTATGCTACCAGCCCTTCGCGTAGTCTCGGATCGTCGACCTGGCGCGCGGTTGCGCGCATGCGCCACAAGTTCTCCTCGTAGAGAAGTGTTGCTAGACAGCGCCGCATCTCCTCTGGGAGCAACTTCGTCTCTTCGTGCCATCGCATCCAGCGTGCACGCGCCTTGATCCATTCGACGCGGAGCGAATCAGTCTCGCCTACATTCCCATCTGCGTCCGCCCCCTTCCAGATCCAGGAGACCCTCTTGTGTCCCTCCCCCAGGCCGGGCCTGTTCTGGTCGCGCTTGCGTTTCTTGGATAGGAGGCCGGGGTCGTCGTCGCTCAGATGGCGGATGTCCTCGTCTCGGAGTTCTTGTAGCTCTGCTTCCCATGATCCATGTCCGGATAGCGAGAGCTTCGCACGGCGGGCGCGACGATAGCGCTCTGCCGCGCGAAGCTTTCGCTCTTCTTGCTTGTTCAGATCGGCGCGGGCGCGGGTGTTGGCGCCCTGGTGGCGGACATTGACCTTCTTGTATTTGTACAGATGCGCGAGCGAATGCAACTTGTTCCGAAGATCTTGCAATGCGTCGCGGCACTGCGCTTCTCGGAATCGCGCCTCGATGTCCTGTAGACGTGAAGAGCATACCCTGCTGCGATGCGAGCTGGCGATATCTGAGGGAAGGCCTAGTCGCACACTCTCGACATCTTCGACGTCCAAACGCGCGGCGGGGTCTTCTGCGAGAATCGGGAGCGCGGCAGGCATGTACACAGCCTGCAACTCGCGGTACTTGACGAGCCGTCGGCGCAAAGCATGCCGATGTTCGACGAGCGTCGGTAGCTTGCTTGGGGTCGCCTTGGCCGCTTCACGACGTAGCCGATGTCTAGAAGACGACGTAGTCAGTACTGCCCGCCTTTACAGAGCTAGCATGAAATACATACTGTTGCTCCTCGAGCGCGAGTCCAGTCGAAATGAACCCAGAGGGACTGACATCATGCAATGGAACATAGCCGGCCTCGGCGCTCGCCTTCGACTCTTCCTCCGAGATCTCCTTGCGTATCTCGGCCTGTGTGGGTCCTGGTTCGCGACCAGGTCAGCGATTGATTGAGACGAGATGCCGAATGTACACACCTGATGCAGCAACATGGTACGGATCAGGAAGAGTTTGATCCTTCTCCCAGGCCTCTATTTGGGCCTTCCATTGCGCGATGTTCATCTCTACGAGCGAAACCGTGAACGCGTCGAAGAGATCCTTGTGCTCGCGGTATTCTGCCCATGCCAGAATCAACCTATTGCGAAGCGTCCAAGCTATGAATAGGTATATGTCAGTCCAGCTGTCCCGACAGGAGCTGCGATCCAACTCACGCATCATGACGAACTTCCGCCAGTTCGCGTACCCCCACTGATCTTCCAGCATGCCTTGACGGCCGCCCGGACCCATTCCCTTGGTGCTGTTCGCGATAGGTTGTATCCACCACCAGCGCCGCTCGATGCCCTCCCCGTCAAGTCGTCCCGCGCCGAGGCGGTAGTTCAGCGAGAAGATAGAATGACCCTCGCTCTTGTGACTGTGGTAATGCAGCTTTGGGATGCCGAAGAACGTCGTATCTTCCGGGAGGTTGATCTGCATGTGGGCGGGGAACTTGGATATGCGCTCGACGAGTCCCTTCGACCATTGGCAAGCGATGTCGTACGTGATAAGTTTGTTGACTACGAGGTGGTGGAGCATTGCTGAAACGAATATATAGTCCATATTTATGTATCTGAATGGTTGCTGCCTCAGACGTGGCTCTGTAGAGATGACCGATGTGACAGTGCGCTCACCTTTCCCCAACCTGCGTGTCGCCTACGCCGTTCGCCAGCATGAACTCGTGGCGTGAGCAGATGACTGCGCCAACACCGGTAGCAGCATATCCTTTGTGATACTTTGTGTTGGCGTGGTCGATCGCTGCGAGCCCGGAGCACGTAGACATCTTGCAGTGGTGCATCATAAGGGGAGGAGCCGGACGAGATTGAGGTATGAGACGTACCTCTCTTTGTTCGGCGTACTGCGTCAAGATCTCCCGGTAACCCGTATCCTCTACGAAATACCCCCAACCGCTGCCAAGAATCGGGTCCTTATGTTCGTCCGAGACCGCGCGCCTCTTGAGGCGGAAGCAGGCGTCGATGGCAACACTGAGCACGTAGAGATACCTGCAAGCATGTTAGGAGAGTGACACATCGATTCAGAAACGGGAAGCGTACTTAAGGTCGTCCGAGATAGTGTCCCAGTTGTCGGGGATGTTGATCCCAGGACGAGGACATGCAGGACAACCCACGGCAAGCTGTCCAGGCAGAGTACCTGCGACCCCAGACGGATCGTGCGCTCGTCCGCCGCGTTTGAGCATCTTCAGGTGTCGCCACTGGGCAACTACTCGCATGAAGGCTTTGTATCTGTCCTGTAGCTTGCGCGTACCCGTATTGTCGGTGAGGCGTTCGAGCGACTCGTAGTAGTCGAACATGGATATCTTGCCCTGTAAGCTTTGGACGTGGTAGTGTTCGAGCATGCGAAACGTGAACGCGGTGTTGGGCTCGACATGGGTAGCGGGGTAGAGGTCGAAACGCATGAGCTGCTGAACGAAATTACCGGCGTCCGCTGCGCGATCGCAACCACAAAAGTTGATTCGCAAATTATGCCGGCCATTGACGTCGATTGCGCAGAAGTCTTTGCGGCCCGCGACAGGGTTGGAACACGTCGATCCGTCAGCATGACCGAGTTGGATTGACAGCCCGGCGTCGTATAGCGCGCTCGCTTCGAAAGACTGTCCGGTCCAGCGCTGAAGTCCTCGTTAACCACGGTGCATGTGTATCAGCATGATGATGAACAGTACGCACCACGATGCGATGATAGGGTAGATGCGCATGACGGTGGACCAAGCATGGACCGCAGGCGAGCGGTCCGGGAGAGCAGTCAAGGCAGCGATAGACAGCCTTGCCGGCAGGGGCTATAGGGCAGTGCGCGCAGCTCTCCGCGATGTAGTCTCCACGTCCTTCGCGTCGCAGAAGCTCCTCCAGATATTGATCGCGCTCAGGAACCCAGGTCTGCATGGGAACATCCTGAGAATAAACATAAGTTCCATGCCTACCGCGTGCAGTACTTAGGAGAACGCACCGAGTTAAGATATCTGCGCGCGTGCTCCTCCAAGACAGCGGACGCGTCGTCTTGTGAACTCTCCTCTGGCTGGAAAAACGAATCCCAGTCTGGGATAGAGGCGACAGTGTATGGCAGGGACTCGGGAGAGAAAGAATCGGCGTCGGAGGGAGAACCCGAGGTTGTGGGTATGGGTGTAGGGGTGGGGACTGGGACTGTCGCGCGGTGGATTCTTCGTCTGTCTGTGGTAGCCTCTTCAAGCGAGACGGACTGTGCAGCGGGGACAGGGGTCGAGGAGGCGCGGCCATTGCGAATGACGTCGGATGCCGAGATGAAGAATTCTTCGCTCGCGTCGGGATCGACCTCGACGCGGCCGCGCCGTGTTCGTTTGGGTTTAGCGTTGCCAGCAGCCATCAGAGAAGTACAGCCAGGCGGAGTAGCGAGCTTCGATGTCAGGGAGGAGAAGGACACAGCAAATTTCCCCGGTCGTCACATTTCTGGAAAGGCCGCCCAGCGGATCGTACTTGAACCGCGCCTCTCGCTCTCCTGCTCCCCAGAAGAAAGCGCTCCCCGGGCCAGACTCAGGCTCTGCAACCGGATGCTTCTATGGAGGAGACAAGTGAGTAATTGTACCACCTCCTTTCCCGCACCCCGTCGCTCTCGTCGCGCGACAACGTCCCCGGGGTCCGGATAGAGCAGCGGCGGGATTTGCGCCATCTCTCTCGCTCGAGTGCCGTGATAGCTCGCTAACAAATAGGCCACGATCCCTCCTCTGTCCGACTCGTGCTGGTGACAGAGGACGGTGTATTTCGCGAGGTGGGCGGTGCTTCAACCTTACGCGTGGCCTCAGGATGACAACTGCCCATACAGACGCGAGCGGGAGTCCCGTTCTCTCCGTGGCACTCGAAGCTAGGAGTGCCTCTCCATGCTCCTGCCGACTTTCTCCTACACCGCCGCATACGCGTCGCGTTGAAAGCGCAAGACGAGCGGCTCGCGGCTTTAGCCACCGACCCTGGCGCCGACCCTGACGACCCCACGGTCACGACCCCTGGCTCACATCCTGCGAGTACGACTGTGCTCTCTCCGCCGCCGGAATCTTTCCTGCCATTGGACGAGGCTTCCGCCGACGCTCCTCTCGACCTCAACGTCGAGTACGACGACACCCTCACCAAGGCGCAGTTTCACCGCCGGAAGCACAAGAAAGAGACTCGCCGCCGTAAGCGGGCCGCGAAACAAGACCCCAATATGAATAGGCCGATGAAGAGTGGGACCGCCACCGCGCCGGTCAGCGTCGTCATCCCGCCTTCCGACTCCACGATCTCTCCGCCAACCCCATGCAGTCTGTCCGGTGATCGTGCAACTTGCACGGTTCCCGCTAGCAACAGGGAGCCCGATGCACATCCTCGACCGAGGCTCCGTGAGCCTATCGTGAGCCCAATGTCGCTCGAGATGCAGGACCAGCCCCACGTTGCAAAGTCCGCGTTCGTCGGCATCTTGACTGAGCCAACAGAGGCCGAACTCGCCGCCAGGTCGAAGGACGACTTTGAGGCGCTGGGGTTCGACTATCACGAGTGGGATGGATTGTACGTACCTCTTGTTGATCGTTCCGGTCCCCTGATTGACACAGTGTGTTATGGCAGAGAGGACTTCGTGATCCTTGACCACACAGGAACATACGTCGTCGCTGCTTTCTCGTCCGAGCCGGCTTGGGACCACGAGCAACTCAACAAGGACCTACAGGCTGAGTTCCAGAAAGCGAACGAACGCTATCACTTCCCCGCTGAACCGAATCGGCGGGGAGACGACGTGCGCGCGATTCCCGTAGGTGCATCCTTTGGTGGTGGCCAGGTGGTGAGAGCGAACGGCATACATATCTATGACATGCACTGACGTTGTACGTTGGCAGGTTGTCGGTAACTTGGTGCATGGTAGCAAGCGCAACGAGGCCGTGGTTCAAGACCTCGTCAATGTGCCGGCTGTGAAGCGCGTTGCCAATTTTGGTAATGGTACGCCCCGTCTACGGCCCAGTCCTTAAGCGCGTTCTGATGTCGCGCGCTCGTCCCTGTGCAGCATCCCTCCAGCGCTTCGGGCCCAAGCTGTATCAGTGCTACGACTCGGTCCTGACAGACCTGTCCGCGCGCGACCCTAGCCTCAAGCGGACCTGGGACAACAACGTCTTTGCGTGCGCGACCTTCAATGTTGGGCCGCGCACCGTGACCGTCAAACATACCGACCACCTGAACATTGCGTACGGATTATGTTCGATTACCCCCATCGGTAACTACAATCCTAAGCGGGGCGGGCATATTGTACTGTGGGAGCTTCGCATGGTGATAGAGTTCCCCCCCCTCTGCAACGCTCTCATCCCGTCAGCCATCGTGAGTCACTCAAATATCGACATCCAGGAGGGCGAAACGCGGTACTCGCTCACCCAGTACTCAGCTGGCGGTTTGTTCCGGTGGATCGCCGCAGGGTTCCAGACACTCAAGAACCTGCGCGCGAAGAATGGACACTTGCAGGAGACTGGTGAGGAGCATTGGAAGCGCGGGACTGCGTTGCTGAGCACTTGGGAGGAGTTACAGACAACGTGGCGTAGTGTAGTATGAATGCAGTAGCTGTTCCAGTCTCTGTCGTGACTTCTTAGATGGTATAACGTCATTCAAGGTACATATAACCGCGAGGAAGCACTCGGAACGGATGATCGTGACGTAAGAGCGGACGACGTAGCGAATGCGCAGGGTCTTAGCATTTCGTGAAACTGAGCATAGTCTACGACACTCGCTCTGTTCTCGTGAGTACTACATGTATATTATGGGCTTGGGCCCCCGGCCGCCAGGTGTACATCCATGCTTCGTCGTACGAGGAAGACTGCGACGTATACCAACGAGGCAACAGGTAACGTATGTACTCGGGGCGTCTTAGCGTCTCACTGAGAACGTCTTAATGTCTCGCAGAGCGTCTTAGCGTCAACCTGAAAACGTCTTAGCGCTTCCTCACCCGCAAGCATTCTGTGTCTTGCAATATCGCCACAACCTCCTCTGCATCACTACAACCTCCCCTGCCCCATTCGCTCTTCAAGTCCTCACGTCTCCGGCTACCATCATGGCATCGCACAAGCCGGCAGACACTGGTGATAAGAAGCGGGCTGAGAAGCGAGCGAAGAAGCGGGAACGTGCAAAGATTCACCGCGCGAAGCTCCTGCGGCGAGCTCGGAACCAACGCTACCAGACGAAGCTCAAGGCCAGAAAGGCGCAGGCAGAGTCCGCACAGTAAGTCTCATATTTCAGCGAGAGTTCTCCGCCTCATTCCCTCCTTGACTGGACTGCAGATTGCCCAGTGAGCCGTCGTCGCTGTCCGTCGATGCCAGCCTTGCCCCGCGGGGCTCGAATGCACATGCGCCTGGAGTGGATCCTATCCTTCGCCACAGGTATGTGTATATATTACGCGCCACGATCTTAGCTCGAACCTCATATTGGTCTTTGAGGCCGATTCCGCTTCCTCGCACCGCGGACGTGTACCTGCTCAACGCCCTCGATGGGCTAAATACCGCTCTCATCCAGTGGGGTTACTCTGATCAACCGCGCGACGTTCTCTTCCGCCGCATGCAAGCCGAGGCATCTCGCGAAATAGCTGGTGTGGTAGACATCACGAAGTGGATGGAGGATAAGGAGGAATGGCTGCAGGCTGGGGACGAGCTCCTGGACAGGATACAGACATGTATGTGGACTGAGGTCAAGCACTTCTGCGACGGTGATAGGGGTTTGCTCGAGAAATTCTGGGACCCGCTCAGCCGCGCAGCTTACAGGGTGCAGTACATGATGGCTCTTATAGAGTTCAGGATAGACACATACGATTTCGATAGCGAGAATTGATTTGTGGCGATGTCTCGCCTGCCCAAGCCCGCCAATGTCCGAATCATGCAGAGGGAGCTCAAATTGGGAGGCATACATGAGTTTGTGATGTACTCTACTCAACATCACTATCTGCGATGACAACGACAGGCACACCAACCTTCCCAGCCATGTAGCACCGCACAAAATACCACGACGCCTTGCTCAACGACGTAAACACGGCTAACTTCATCCCGGGATTGACCCCAAGCTTGACGAACGCGGTGTTCCTGCGGACACATGGGTGAGAGGAACCGAATGCGAGCACTGACAACGCACCGATCGAAGTAGATCCCAGGTTTATCTCCTCGCACCACAACAAAGATCTCCTTGGGCTTCGGAACCGCCACGGGATCACAACGCTCCAAGGTGTACCTCGACGTGCTCGCCTGCACCTCTCCCGGGCCACTCGCAGTCGACGCCTGGAACGTCCGAGCGATGTTATGCGTCTTCTTGGATGGCGAACTCGAAAGGGGGCGACAAGACTCGATGGTCGCGCGACTGGTGTGCTTGGTAGGGGATGCCGGCGGGGTGGTGGCTGCGGCCGACTCCTGCCTCCGTATGGGGCGCAAAAATGGAGACTTGTCAGACGCAGGACACGACAACGTCCTCGTGCTGACTTTCGGGGTGGACCGCGGGGAAATGGCGGTTACGGGGATCACGGGCGTAGATATTGACCCGGGCGAAATCGTGCCGGAAGTCAGCGTGGTGGCGGGGGACAGACTGAGCGAGGAGATGCTGGAGATAGTAGGCGATAATAGCACAGGAGGGAGGGGCTCATGGTCCTGGAGGCGGCCGACGCATCGACGCACTTCGGGCCAGGCAGCGTCGTGCCACATCTGCTCTTCCTCGTCTGGAAAATCTGCTGCCGCCACAAGAGACGGGATGCGGAGTTGAAGCGGAGAGGGCGGTCTCACCTCCACCTCCCTCGGCAGCGGAGGGGCGCGGGACGGAGGTGCAGTGTTCGACGCCGGAGCCGTGACGACGTACATCTCATTCTCGTCGACTTCGAACCCGGGTGTTCGCTGCGGCGGGCGAGGAGCTGGAGGACGCCACTTGCCCCTCAACTCGACCGGTCCCTGCTCCCAAGCCATACGAGCCTCTTCCAGGCTTCCGTACTTCTTGTAGCACCCTCCGGGGAACCCGCCGACCATAGCCCAGCAGAGACCCCTTCAGATGAACATCTCAGCGTATTGCGAGGATAAGAATGTATGACGACGTACCAATTATAATAGAACCCGATGCCTCTGCCAACGTATACGCCGTATACGCCAGAGCCTTTTCCTTCTGGCCTTCCAACGGGGATGATGAGGCCGTCGCAGTTGAACTTGGGAGTTGGCCCGAGGGAGACGGCAAGCTCGTCGTAGTCGCGGATGAGTTCGTCGGAGAGGGGCATCTCGAGCCAGGGGGAGGAGATGGCAAGAGATAAGCATCTCTTGCGAGCGAACCTGTCAAGATAACCACGTGGGTCACACGGGGTAACATGGTGTGACCTGTCGCGTTGCGTGACTCGGAGACTTCGACGCGTCCCTGTTTACCACAGACTCTGCCGTGAATCGCCTGGCTACGGCTTGACATCAAATTTCTCTCCCCGACTATGCCGACTTCCAAGACTGCTGACACCTCCTCGAACGCGGCGCGAAATCGCCACAAGGAGAACGCGCCGAAGAAGGGCGGGAAAGCTGGGTGCCAGGGAAATTTCCACGGCAGGCGCGCCGAAGTCATAGACGAGCACTTCCCCGAATTTCTCCTCGTCAAAGGGGGCCCGCGGAAAATTCAAGCGAAGTTCTGGGAGGCTTTCTTTGGCGCGTGGTGGCGCGAATTTCAATGGAACCTCCCGCTCGACCGCGACCCCGATCCCACCTTTCCCCCGCCTCCGAAGGAGACAGAGGAGATCCTTGCACAGAAGAGCCTGATCATCAAAACAACCCAAAATGTGAGTAACGAAACGGTTCTCGTTGAGCTTACTGTTGACGCACCTACACAGCGGCTGAAGGCCCACATGCGATACCGTGCGACAGCGGCGGCTCGCAAGGAGAACAATCCGTGGACAGGGCTGGTCGACAAGCTGTTCGAGCAGGTGAAGGACGCCCCAACCCCCGAAAGCTGGCCCCGTGGCAGCTTTACATGTCGAAGAAGTCGCAGGAGATCAATGACCTCTATGAAGAGCGGTGGCCGGCCGCGAACCTCCCCGACGACAACCGGCTGAACTTTCGAGCCGCCATTGCGCGCGAGCTGCTCGACAAGGAGGACGACGAGTATCGGACGGCGTTGCAACAAGAAGTGGACGCGATGCACAAGGACGATATTGCAAAGCACAACGCTGCGACGCTGCCGCCAGCCTCCGAGGACGAGGAGGAGAAAGAGAGGTGAGTACACCTGTCATTTAGTCCACGTAACACGTCCTGATTGTTCTGAAGGGCACGAAAAAACTTTGTCCTGGTCGCGCAGCCTCTTCTTGAGATCCTGCGGCAGCGAACCGGGTACTATCTCGAGCTGATAGCGGGAGTGCCTCTCAAAGGCGGTGAAAAGGACTTCGACCTCAAAGTGTACGTGCACTCCATATTCTCCGCCTAGCTCTGATATCTGACCTGTGAGCACTACAGCGTCCAAGCAGGCAAGGCACCAGGCGGTCGGACTTGGCATGCCGTAGAGCACGCCGTCTTTTCAGAGACGATCATGCCTTCTTTGGGCCGCTTCCTCATGATGACGCCGGGTACGTACTTTGTTTCGTTCAAGCTACTAGCACCCACATCTGACATGTACTCTGCGCAGAATGGCAAGACCGGCAGGAACATCTTGCGGGTGGTAGCGCGACGTCGCGGGCAGGCTCCTCCGCTCCGATCGAGCTTTCAACCGGCATGGACGATTCTGCCCCCTCTGCGCCTGCGCTCACGCCGCCTACTGCAAACCTGGGTGGCGCTGTGGCGCCAGCTCCCAAGAAGAAGACCTCGCAGAAAGCTGCTAGAAAGAGAGCCAGCACCTCGGCCGAGGAGAACGTCTTCGAGACCGAGACCGAGACCGAGGACGAGGACGACGAGGACGACGAGGACGACGAGGACGACGAGGACGACGGGGACGACGACCACGAGGACGACGACGATAACGACGGCGAGGGCGAGGACGAGGAGCAGCTATGCACCTCACTCCCCGCCGGCGTCGAGGTACCATCTGCCGACGAGCTTGGCTTCAATGAAGCTATGGTCAGGAAGCTCGACGCGATGGCGGAGAACGAGCGCCGTCTCTTCCTGTGGCTACACCGAAACAGCACTGAATACGACATAGAGTGCTTGAATACGCGGGCGGCGAATGACGAGGTTTTGCATTCACTCGGTGTCGACGCGGACTTCCTCGCTCCCAAGAAGCAGGCTGCCAAGAAGCCTAAGAAGAAGTCCGCTGCCTCAGCACAGAAGCTCGTCACAGCCCCGGGGCGTAGGTCAGCACGGCTCAACAAGGGTGCGGAGACTGCGGCTCCCTCGCCTTCGCACTCGCCTTCGGGGTCTCCTGTACCCAGCGAGCGAAGCGCTTCCAAGGCGCCCGCGGCGCTCACGTCGGAGGCGCCCCCGCCCCAGCCAGCGACTGCCGCCGCCGCTCCTGAAGCAGGCTCCTCTATCGCTCCCGGTCCCAGCACAGCTACACCACCCTCGCCAGAAGGATCCCCTGTGCGGGACGCAGCGCAGATTCCCACCGCGCGCGGAGACTCCGAGTCATCGGTGCACGAAGCGCAAGGCTCCATCACATCCCGCCCGTCCACAGCCAATCTGGTGCAGCCACAAGCCTCCAACTCAGGCGGCGCCATGCATACGGAGGTGGAGGTCACCTTCGACCCGGAGACCCTCGCGACAACGAACACAGCCGGGTGGCCGGCCTGGGGAAGAACGCGTTCACGCACTTCACCGAGCAGCTGTACAGCGCCGACTTCGCCCGCGCCGTACATCTCTGGACGATGCTTGAAAGTGGGTATGGCTGGGAGAAGTCTACGAAGGGGTACCGTGCCCAGCTGCGTCCGACCGCGATCGGCGACTGGATGCGGTTAGACCGCCGTGTTCATGCGAGGGTTCCGAAGCTACCGCCTGTCGAGGAGTATGCCGCCTCTTGGTGGGCATGGTGGAGTAGCCTGCAACCTGACTGGCGTGCGACCGACGACGCAGGTCGTCCTCTCGCTACCGGAGATGGCCCATGGGATGATCTTGTACAGCCTGGACAGAACGGGATGCTCCTTGTGCTCCTGTCTCTTGTCTGGTGGCACGGGATTGCAACAGAGCCATTGAGGAGCGACTGGGACGCTGCAGTTCGCGATGTTGCATGGGTCCTGAGCCAGATGGTCCAGTCGAAAGTGGAGGCTCCAACCAAGTAAGCATTCCGCATAGCCGCGCAATCACGAATCCTAACCTCTCTGACACAGGAAGCGCAAGGGGGGGTCGGACGTGCGTTCGGAACAGCCCGCCTTGAAGCGCGCGCGGAGGGATTAGCGCGCTCGGAGGGATTAAGTAGCTCGGAGGAATTATGTAGCTCGGAGGAACGAGCTCGAAGAAAGTAGCGGCAGTGTACTACGGCGTGTCGCGACGCGACGCGTTGGGTATCCTGTGTCCTTGTAGATGATCTTTGTACATATACAATCAGAGTTCATCCACGAGCTTACGCTATCATGTTCCGCAAAGTACCTGATCCAAGCCTGTAAGTGGCAACATTTTGCACAAAGTGACACATGGTAACTATATCAGAGAATACCCTATACTCATGCAGCGCAAACAATAATCCAGAGAGAGTGAAGGCGAAGCGCGACACCCAGCTACCGCTCAACTGTCCCGAAACGGAGATGATTAGTCAGCCTGTCTGCGCGACGTTCAGTATGGGCTGCCCAATTGGGTTGGTACACGCGCAACAATGCAGAATAGCAACGGCTAGAGCAACAATTATCCAGTGAAGGCAAAGCGTGATACCCAGCGACCCCTCAACTGTCCCGAAATGGATGTGATTAGTCAGCCTGTCGGCGCGACGTTCAGTATGGCCCAATTGGGTTGGTATACGCGCGGCAATGCCAGAATCTCCCAATATAGCAACGGCCAGAGTATCTGCAGAGAAATCCAGTCATTCCTGCTCGATTAGGAAGGCTGCCGTGATGCCGAACGGGCCCCCAATGCCGCCCCCATAGCGCCAGGAGGACCGTGATATATCACAGAAACAGCCTGCAGCTGATGTATAATGCGCGCAGGGAACCACCTCTTCGTGATGTATCATTCCTACAACAGCTGCTGGAATATCAGCATGATAAGTACTTACGGAGACCTTCAAGGATGTAGTCCCTGATCTCGCCCTTCAAGTACATTGCCTTCTCCTGTGGGTTTTTCAGGTACGCTATCCAAAGTTCGTTAGATCGCTTACCAAAACTGACAATGACTCGCACTTACAGAAGTAGTTGGCACCTGAGATGGCGAACGCCTCGGCGAGAACCCCGATCTTCTCAGGCTCGAACTTGCGGACGGATGCGCGTAGATACTCGTCGATAGCCTGGTTACTGAACCACCAGCGCGGCTTCATCGAGTAGTCACCGGTGTTGCGGAAGATGCAATAGAATCCATCCACACCACAGCGGCCCTGTGCGCCAGTGATCTGAAGACGGGCTCGGTTTCCTGGGGGACAGTCGGAATGACTTCGAAGACTCACCAAGTCTTCGATCTTCTGGCATGTGTGGCTCACGTCCTTCGTGCGACCCTTCTGCGTCAGCCGAAGACCGTGGGTTTGCGATTTCTTGTGCTCGTCGAGGGCCTTCCGGAGCTCTTCCTTCTCCGCGCGCGAGAGGTTGTGATAGTCCTCGATGTTCTCCTTCGCGAGCTCGACGACATCGGCGCCGTCTATCCGAAACATTTTCAATGAGTGATTCGTGTGACTACGAGTAGGTTATTGGACATACCTTGATTCATCTCGGCCAGGTGGTGAAGCCACGCATTGTATCCGTTCGACTTACGCGGCGCGTCCGCGAGCTTGGGCCCGCCGGCGAACATGAGATTGAGGTAATACTGCTCACTTCTGCCGTACGTCTCTGACAGCGACCGCGCCTCCGCCCGTGTGTACTTCATCCATCCATCAACCTTCTCCCAGACGGCGTCGTCGCGGGCGCGACGCTCAGCTGCAGCCTTCTTGCGCTGCTCAGGGGTGAGAGAGGTGCCTGAGCTGCGCTGCTTGGGCTCAATTGGGCGGGCGACAATCTGCGTGTTCTCGCCATAGGCAATGTCGACTCCAGCTGGCATCTACGACAAGGTTAGTGAGGGTGGAGCGGGGATTCTGGGGAGGCGAGTACGATGCCCTGGTTCCTATCCTTGCCATATTGTACCAATGCGCCACAAGGTCACATCGCAGTCTACGAAGCGGCTGATATTATTACAAGAAACGGCATCAAGACAACCGCACTACGCGTACTACCCGAAACTCCAACTAGCCACTTCAGTCCATGGGCACATCGTCCTCCAGCGCCAGGATCAGTTCACCCACAACCTCCTCAGGAAGATGCAGCTCCTCAGTCATCACCCCATACCATGCAGACTGTGGCTCAACACAGACGATGTCGCGAAGCTGTCGGTGAAGCGTGTGCGAGAGGTTGTGGGCCACAAGGACGGCGTGGGTTTTCGGCCCGACGATGTCGAAGCGCCTCAGCGCCGACGACCGCATGGGGGACGCTGCCACCCGATCAGTGCCGCGTGATGCCACGGCCGCCGCAAAGGGCGGCGTAGCAACGGGGGCAGGTGATGGCCGGTAAGGAGCAGGCATCACCCACTCCATCATAGCTCGCGTCGGTGAGGGAGCGGGGGAGGGCGGCGAGCTGGCAGGGGGGGCGATGGACGACCAGGAGCTGATGTTCATCGACGAGAATGGAGAGGAGAAGGGGGTCGACGACCGTAGTTCAGCGTGACGAGCGGGCTGCACGGCGGGATCGGATCGCCGAGAAGGTGATGTGATCACCGCCAAGGGCGAGCGCGTCGGAGTCGGGGCGGACACAGCGGGAAGCGGTTGCGCCACCGGCAAGGGACTGGCTGAAAGGTCGCGCAAAAGATGTAAGATGTGGCGTCATTGAGATAGCAGATCGTACTACTCACCGTGTGACAAGGCGTCGACCTCCTCTTCGAGGCGGATGATGTCGCGGTCGCGATCTTCGATGATATCGCGCAGATGCGCGATCTCGCCGTCCTTCTCAGTGATGAGGGCCTGCAAGTGCGCGATCTCCGCGCGCAAAGAGGCGGCGACGTCGTCGGTCTCGTCGCGGACTCCATCAGCAACCTCCCTGGCACCACTGCGACGAGCCGGTCCATCGCGGTCTCTGGGGGTCGCGGTATCTGCAGCCAGGCGGAGCATGTCCTCGAGCTCGCCGACACTACGACCGTGGCACCTATACAGAGTGGTGCGCGGCTTGGGGTCCGGCATGAACGGGAGGTGGGACGGCGGCTCAATGGACGTGTCCACCTCAGCGAGCTTGAGGTTGAGCTTCTCGAAGGCCCGGCGCCAACGCCGCGTCACAGGAAGCGCGACCTCCTGGGCGAACGTCTGCACGATCGAGGCCAGGGGTCTGTCGACGAGGGGGTTTTCTTGACCGATGAACTGGGGCACGTACACATCGAACTTCAAGAACGGGAGCTCAAGGGGATGACCTGGCTCGACCGTTCCGGGCGAATGGATGAGGATGCTGGCGCCGCCGCTTATGCGGTCCAGCACGGTGAGCTAGGATGTGTGAATGCCAGCTAATGATGTACGAACGAGTGGACGTACCGCATCCCAAACCAGATCCCTCAGCTTATCCCGAAACTCCCGCCGTGCTTGATAGATCGCGTCCTTGCCATTGGCTCGTACCAGGCGGGCCTTCGCCCACATTGGATGGAACTGGTCGGGGTTGACGAAGTGCTTGCCGTCCTTGTGTGCGCCGGCGACGAGCCAAGCCAGGTCGGCGGTGTCGAAACGATGCTTGAACTGCTGATACACTTCGCCCTCGCCCAGGAACGAGCAAAGGCGGTGGAGATCGATGGCGTTGCACTTGAGGTCGCGGAGCGCGACACCGTCGGGCGTGACTGGCGCACCGGATGAGGTCGTGACGGGGGTGCGATGGGCCATTGGGGAGTGGGGGAGGGGGATCAGGACGACATCGAGAGGACAGAAGATATAAGGGGGTTGGTTAAGCGAGAGAAGGCGTCGATCCTGCGATTGATTAGCTATCAGAAGATGACGTGGCCACGTGTCGGGCAGTGTAGCCATTAGAAGAATGTTCTAGAAGGTAGTAAGAGACTACCCACACACGTCTGGGGGCGGCAACAGCGGTAGAGGAAGGCGGCACGAGGAGGAGCGGAGGAAGGGCGCGATAAGCGCTTGAAGGCTGGTAGAGCGTCCGGATATGGTAATCGCGGCGGCGGCAACCGCGGACGCTACGAAACGCCCGGATAACCTCCCAATATGGCAGGAGAATGATATCCGAGCGGCGGGCGCGTGGAGAACCTGATGGGAGGGGGGATTATCTAGCCGAGAACGCCCAGCTGATGGGAGGGGCGGGGAGGCGCAGGAGACGCGCAGGAGGGCGGGACGGAGACCACGTGTTACGAAACGGGCAGGCGGGAAGGGCGGGAAATTGATGGGAGGGCGGGGACGGAAACGGTCGGGGAGGGGACCGGGAGAGATCGGGTGATGGACGGATGTTCCGGGGATCAGCAGAGAAGGCGCCAGGAGGTTGGGAGAATTATCGGAGGGCAGTGGGGACAGCGGAATCCGGGCTGATCAGGCCGATCACATACGCGACTTGTCCGGTCTAATCAAGCCGGATCAGTGGGACGGTTAGGTGAGTGCGAGGGGCGAGGATATGCGGCGAGGGGCAGTCGTACACGGGATGAAGGATATGGAAGGTGAGGTAGACGGCTACGCTCGAGGGAAGCGATAGAGAGGGCGGGAGGTGGCGCAGGTGAAGGACTCCGAGAGCGGCCTGTTGCACGCTCACGCTCCTCCGCAGTGCGTCAACCAGCGTCGTTCGGCATCTCCCGCGCGCCAGATTGGCTACGTAGATCTGGCCAATGACGTCGCGCAGGACGCGTCTGCCTCCAGCGCAACTCGCTCTCCAGTCTGCACCCACCGGACGCCCCGTGTCTCGTCTCTGGCCGCGCTGCGCTGCTTGCTCTCTGCACAAGCCGGTATGCGCTCTCCGGTCCTCTCCCGCCGCCCGCCTTGTCTGCCACCCGCCGCCCGCAACGTCGCTCCGAGCAACTGCGCCTCAAGCAAACGCGTGGTATTTGCCGTATAGCACGCATACAGGTATGTATATGCATCGGTATGCGTCCTTCCCGTCTATTCCCAGCCTGACTATGCGTTCTCCGCGTCTCTCCGCTGCCAGACTCGCCCTCCACTCGCGCCCTTTGTGAGCCACTCTCATGAGCGTAACAACGAGGCTGCACAACAGCTCCGCCAATCTCGCGCTGCCGGCACGCACGACGGCCGCCGTTCTCTTCATCATGGTGCGTCTATCTCTTGCAAGCCTATGTCTCTCCTCCAGCGCGTCAAGACCCGCGGCTCCAGACATCCCTTCCATACTCCGGCGACTCTACCCCCAGACCCCGTCTATGCCGGCCGAACCCAGGTGCGTGTGAGCGACGGTAGTCCCGGACCATACACAGACGACGTCGATCGCAACCCGCCCGACGGCGGCGCGTACTGCCGCTCAGAACCCGGACCAGAGATGCTCAAGAGCACCGGTACGCGTCCTACAGCTCTATCACCTGTTGCTCAGTCACAAGCACACGCCATCCCATCCCAGGATCCGTCACCACAACGCACGCGTTCCTCCTGCCACCTCCCGCCTCTCGCAATACGCTCCCGACGCCGCAAGTTGCGACGCCGTCTGTGCGCGACCGGCATCTGCCAGGTACTGCGTCGCGATGCAGGTACACGCACCCGCGTCCTGTGTACCTGCTCGAAGTGGGGGCCGTCAGCCACGCATCCAGCGCCGAGCGTACAGTACAAACTCACCGTTCCCAGACTCGCACGCCGAGACCCGACACAGTCGAGCCGGCCTCTTGTTAGTTGTCGCGTGCGTCGAACCTGATGCGCTCGCTCGACTAATAATCAAGGTAAGTACAGCGTAAGTACTAAGTCGCAGTGAGACTCACCGCTGTATGGGGCAACGACCCCGACTCGGAGGCCGTGTGCGAGCTGAAATCCAGCAGTAGGATGAGCACCTCGTGCACGTAGAGCGTCGTAGGTGCGTACCTCGACTCGTCAAGCCCGGCGCACTGGCTAACAGCAGCGCGCGCCCGAGGGAAGGTGGAGGCTCTGGGGAACAAGGTGGGTGAGACAGAGGGCCGAGCGACGGGACGAAAGGTGGGCGGTGCTCGTCCCGCTCGCTCGCCCGTCACCACCTTATACTCATAACCTTGGGCGTACTCGCGGTCTGGACTACTCAGCCGCCGGGATGTCTTGAATCTTCGGTACAGGCGACGTCAGGATAGCGCAGGTATGTTCGCTGCTGGATGCAGCAGACTGCACGGTGCACGGTGCACGGTGCACGGTCGGGTCGAGGTACGTCCCCGGCCGGTGCGGCTAGAGCGGAGGATCGCCGTACGGGAGAGCTCGGACTTGCCGTACGCAGGTCGGGTACATACATGCGGTCGTCTCGAGACTCGAGCTTGACCTGACGCCTCGCAGTCCTCGTGCCGAGCTCGGTGTGCGCAGGTACTATCCCGAGTTCGTCGCTTCAGGAGCCCTGTACGTACGTCACATGTGTAGGTCTGTCCGCCGAGGCTCGATCCGAATTCGATGCATGTTTCCAACTGCCCATATGTGTGCTGTCCTGCGCGTCCTCGCCCTATGTGTGCTTCAAGTTCGAACAGCCCTTGAATTTGCTGTTGTATGGATAATTGAGAGCGACAGGGTGCGCGCGCCGTGGCCGCTGAATCCTGATATTTGGGCGGGTGCTTGGAAGGTCGGAACATCCTGGGTGTCAGTCGCTCCAGACAGCACCAGCAGTGTATGGATGGACTGCTCGGCCGAGGAGCGTTGCAGATCTGCTGCGTGTTAATGGTCGAGGCTAGGCCGGATAACCGCTGCTTGACTGCTTGACTGACCGTCGCGCTGAAACTTGCGGCTGCTCGGCACTGGGCTGCATGAATGTTCTCGTGTCGGTCTCTGATGCCGATGTATGGGCATGTCCCAGTACCAGAACGTATCATGCAAGCATGCCCAGGTGAATGCAGGAGTAAGGACCTGAGCCAAGCAGCAGATATGGGCCGCGCCGCTCTAGCCTCCAAGACTTGGACATACGTACCTGCAGTGTACTTACGGCGGTGGTGGGTGAATCTGTCTACTATCCAGCCTCTCGAAAGGCCCCAGAATGTCTGCTCGGCGTGCCGCGTCGGGTTAGCAACGCTGAAGGAAAGCTCTGTCCGGGTCCGGGTCCGACTCCAAGTCGAGGATACCACCGTGGTCCCGGGTCCGAGGCTGGCAGGGCATCCGAACTTGCAGGGACCTCTCACGGTGAAGACTGTAGTCTGTCGAGTGCCGGAGTGCCATGCCAGTCCGCGGGCTGACGCGCCATCTTGCCGGTGCGCGCATGTGTCTGTGTGAAACAAGATATATTGTCTGCCTCCAGACGTCCTGTATTTCGTCCCAGCTTCCCAAGTTTCAACGAATGACAACGAGTCGCACAAACCCCCACGGATACAGTGGCGTGCGACCGCTACCAGCTCAGAGCTGCATCGTGACCGGCAGCCTCAGCCTGCCGCAGATTGGCTGAGCTCGAGCGCACGCGGTACAGGGCAGCTCGCCACCGGACATGTAGGTTGCAGTGAAGACAATTGAACCTAATCTCCTGGGACCTGTCCGCCCAACCATACTGTGAAGCGAGATCAGACGTCGGGTCGCAAGACGACGCTGGGATGTCATACCACATCAATATCATGGTGTTGATCCTCCAGCTTGCGTTCACAGTCCAGCAGAGGCGTTGTGTGTATCAAACACCTGCAGGCCCGGGAGCTTTCGTTCACAAGTCATTAGTAGCACGAAAAGCAATCTAGTCGACAGATGGTTGTGCACATACCAGAGTGTCAAGTGATGTGTCTGGCTATAGAGTCCGAGTCAGTGAGTTCACCTGTCAGTCAGCGGGACCATGAACAAGTTTCAAGTTGTTCATACTGTGAGCCGAAGGGCTCAGGATCGGACGAGAGGGCGGAGCTCGATACAAACGACTCACCTGTCCGCTTGATGGGACGCAACCAATCCGGTGGTCTGTGACGGCGGTGCTCAGCCACGAGAATAGAACTTCTGAATCGCCGGAGCAGCCCCCAGAGCACTCGTACTTGGAGCTACGGGTGCCTCTCGAGCACGAGATAGCGGTGCCGTGCAGCCTGGAAACAGTGAGTATTACTGACCTGTAGGACATGTGCGTGAAGGCTACTACTCAGGCTGTGATTGGGAACATCAGCACCGGTATCCTGAGCTTGTACGCACCCGAGAGTGCCGCCGCTTGGCATCCGAAGAAGCGTATTTGTCTGTACCTGAGTATCGGCACCTTCTTGCGGTCGCGGAATGTTCCGAGTCGACGGCGATACAACACGCGATGTCGTCTATGCATGCTCGATGTCGTCTCCGTGCATGCGTCGAGTGCCTCGCAGGCTTTCCTCGTCACTAGTAGCTCACTCCCTTCTTTGTCGACTGTCACAGACAGGTGTCGTGGAACTAGCGAGGTTAGCATCTTGTTTGACGTCTTGACTGCGTTCGCGAGGCCGGTAACTTGAAGTACCCTCATAGACTCCCCTGATGAGCACTCTGCAGCGTAATGTTCGGCGTTAGCAAGCGGAACGATTCAGGGAGTCGCTGCGACAGATGTGGGAGGACAGAATACGGTCAGAATATTGGACACGGACCTGCCTAGTTGATCGAGCCGGGTGTGCGGCGCCGCAGTGAACGCTGGTTGCCCTTTGCGTTGCACGAGTTCCGTATGCGAGCCGCGACCTGAAGGCATGAGAGCGATTAGAGGCATCTCCCAGAGTCGGGACTGTTGCCCCAGTTAACCATGCGGCAATCAAGCTCGGCTTACCTGCGACATCGAGTCTTGACTATCCGGCACTATACTTAGTTGAATCCGGCCACTTCAGGTCTTGTCCTCCAGGAACACCGGGCATCTCGGAGTCACCGGCCTGCAACGACATGTATCGCCGCCGACGTCTCCCTGCACTATTTGCTGGGGCCGTTCATGCCTCCAGGTTGTCCGCACGCGACCTTGAGCGAGGCGTGGCAATCGGATGAGAGGCCGGCGAGCCTGATGTCTACATAGAGAACGACAACATTGAGTAGCTGTCATACTTCGAGCTGGCAATATGTACCTGAGAATGCCGGTAAGCACACCTCGGCATATCGAGATCTCGCCTCCGGTGCCCGATGCCCTCTTGAGCGCATCGTCGGATGTTCAACAGCGGCAAAGTAGACGGCATTGTCCGCGTTCGATCTGTCGTCCCATACATGCAGTGGGTGGCTCCCGGGCCGTCGTGTTCGCTCGATGTGTACTGGTTGCTCCTGAGTCGCCGTGTTGCTATTCCTGCATGACAGGCATCGCAGACTTTTCACGGTCAGATTCTAGAGCAGCAACTGTCTAAACGCTGAGACGGACGCACCTGCTGTTTGGGCCGTTCGTTGGCGTGACCTTTGCGTGTGTCGGCTTTGCTCTGCACAGTGCAGTGAGTGTCTTGCATACTGATCCGAGTCGCACTGGGACGTGCATAATAGCTGTAGATGCACCTGCCGAACTTGGATTTGTCAACGGGTATTTCAAGCGAGCTTCAAGCAATCTTACCCTGTGCCCTTTAAGGGTCGAGTCGTGTATCGTGTCAGGACGCGACTGCCTGTCTCGCTGTCGCCGCCAGCAATGACACCATTCATGGGGCTCTCCTGTCCCATCACCACTCCGCTACAGTTCCCCCGGCTTGGCCTCCTGCCGTCGTCGTTCCCTCTCCTCTGCTGGCCGGCGTACGTCCCCATCCTCATCCTCCGCGGCACTGGCACTCGTTCTCATTCAGCTGAGTCTTGGAGGCGTGCTTGCCACGCCTCTTCCAGAAGCGCGGCGCAAACGTTCCAAGAAGCATGATCAGCACAGTCGGCCACCGGGACCTTCGCAAGACGGACCGTCGGAGTTACCCTGGCAGGAGAATAAGTACGCGGTGAGCTTGTCGCAGTCAGCGCGACTCGTACCAATTCACAGGCTGGCGACAGCGCAAGGACGCTCTGCGCTTGGCCGGTTTGCGAGCCGAGGACGTGAGAGGTGAGCGGTGAACTTCCCGGGCAGCCCGAGACGACGAGATTCAGACGGAGGCCATCGAGCATGGCCCAATGCGTGCTGGCACAAAGTTGGTAGAGACCAACGGTGAGCAGCTGTTCGGACGACTGCAGGAGGTGCTAACGTACAACTTAATCAGGTGAACCGGGAGGCGAGGACGGAGCTCGGAGCGACCGAAGACTTGATTTCGAGGTTAGTCGCGTGCATCCTGGATAGCTTCTTGTGTACCTGGTAGTACGATGTATGTGTTGCTAGCGTATCCATCTGTATTCATGTCGCCCTCGAGACGCGATCGTCGTGGTAGTGGTCAAGTCGAGAGCGCCGGGATGCTGTGCAATCGCAAACGTCCATCATTCTGCCCGTTCTGGCTTCGTAGTACTCGTCTTCTCCAGCCCGTCGACGTCCGTGTAGCCCATTCCGCGCTCTATGCGGCCCCGCACAGTCGGTAGAAATGAAATACATTGCCTTTAAGCTACTACACGCGTGGGCACAGCGGCTTCAAGTTGAACAGGACCGGGTGGCTAACGTCGCGAAAAGCCGACGACAACCGACTCCATGCAGGAACGCAGGGTTCCTCGCTTTGCGACGCTTCGAGCTCCGAGCTCCGAGCTCCGAAGACCCCGGTGTCCGCCCGCACCCGCACCCCCGCCCTCTCCCTCTCCGCACCTCCTGCAAGCCTCTCGACTCGTCGCATCCCTGCGCACACGTCGTAGAGATAGTCAGCATGCCGCATGAGTAGGCGTGGAGGCGCGAGACGGCTGCTGCACGCACCTCGGAGCTGGGAAAAAGTCGCCACAGAGGTGGCCCAGCGTGCACAGAACACCCTGTGTGCGCCGTACACACCACAGCAGAACAGCCATATATCCAGTGTATTCCACAAATCTCCCTGAGGCAAGCTTTCCTGCTCTGGAGCGTATCTTTCGCTTGCCCAGAACGGACGCCTGCGAGCGATCCCGCGGGCCCGAGCTGTGTTCGCGGTCGATCCCCGAGCTCGATCGCTTGCGCCGCACAACGCTTCTGACGGATGGTAGACATGCGCAGACTCGGTGCGTACGCCGTCACGCTTGCCCGAGACTCCAGGGTAGCAACGCTTTCCCCCAGCGCGCACGCCGTCGACGAAGGTCCTCATGCTCGTGTGGTTCGCCGTCGGTCCATTGTGGTCCTTCCAGCAAATGGAGAATTCCTGTAGTCAATTCACCTAGTTTCGGTAAACCGTACTGACCGCAGTAAGTACTCCTCACCTTCCCACTCTCACTGGGAATGTAGCAGGTGACGACCGAGTCGTCCTCCCCGACCTCGACTTGGTACTCCGGAAGCGGCTGCCCGCGACTGTCTGCTATCCAGACTTCATATCCCCTGTGCAGCATAACGCGAGTCGCCCCAGAGTAGAATGTCGAATGTCTGGGATTGGTTTGGAGAGCGTCCAGAAGAGATGAGTAGAGCCCTACCGCAGCACTGAGCAGGAATTTGGTCGTCGATACCGCGGAAAGCTCGGGAGCGCTCACCCCGCATTGCGTCACGCGTCAGACTCTCGCGTCTCCTGCTCCTGCTCCTGCTCAGCAAAGCTGACTAGACTGGCTGCGCGCCCGCCGACAAAGTCCGGACGCCATACAGACCCCGGGGGTATAAAGGCACAAGCCTGAGGATATCCAGAAGTCGAACAAACAGTAATGCTACACGTACACAAACCGAACCCGATAGTCCATGGTAACTCCGCCACTCCTACAAAAGCCGGTCCTCGCTCAGTCGACATCCCCCGAGCTCCCACTCGCCAGAGACGCGCTGCTCCCGCTCTTCGTCGAGCGCGTCGAGCCCTTCTCGCGCAAGTCGTCCTCCACGGGCTCGATCACCACGCACCAGAGTATGCGGCCCCACGCCCGCTCGGCCGTGCGCTCCTCCTTCTGAGCCGCTCGCAGCACACGAAGCGCACCGGCTGCCCGTCCCAGTACTTGGTCATCTCGATGGAGAGCCCCCAGGGAGGTTCAGCAGGATCCCGTCCGGGCTGAACGTGAGGAAGTCGTAGCAGAAGTCCGTCGTGACGAGATCCTATGGGTGCGTTGCACAGGTGAGCTTCCTCCTCTCACGTCGGATGGGTATGCAGGAAGAGGCGGACCAGGAAACGCACCTCTGGCCCAAAGACAACCTCTTGCCTGCGGAGCGCGTTCGTGAAGTACCCGCGGCGCTTCGACGGGCTGTCCTTCGTCTTCGCGTTCTTGCCGTTGCCGTTCGCGCCCGTCGTCCGCAGCTGCGTCGTGTCGTCCCCAATGGGCTCCTTCGGCGGGAACGGCGGCTCGGGCGCGCCCCGCTCTACGCGTCGGTGCGCGAAGTACGGCATGGTCGCGATGAGGGGTGACAGGGCCCACGGCTTCGAGCTGGACCCGAGGTCGTGCTCAAGCGTAGGGTCGATGAAGCTGTGTGCGCGATAGTGTTAGTGTGCGGCGAGCGGGCGGGACCAAGGGGTACGCACTTCATGAACTTGACGGCGACGCTGAACACCCAGGGCAGCTTCAGCGGGCGGTCGAAGATGTTTCCAAAGAGCAGGTCGTCCGCGGTGTATTCCTTCAGGAACCTGCCTGCGACCACGCGCGTCAGCATACTATCTGCTAGCCAACCCTCCGGAAAATCAGATCCACAAAGTCGTCTATTCGGCGCGTCCTTTCACCCTTGTCAGACATAGAGCACGCTCAACGCCACAGGCCGGTGCTCCCAGAAAGTCAGGTCGACTGGGATGTCCGTCCGGCGGACAGTCCGCGGATTCGGGCGGAACACCCAGGGTGTCTTCAAGTCACGGGCGGTGTAACGCCGAGGCCACTGCCTGTGACGCACCTCGCCCTCCACACGTCCTCCCCAACGCTCCAGACTATCATGTCACCGTCATTCACGCGCCTGGCAGACACCATCATCGGCTGAGCTCACCGCAAGGTGAGCAGTCCGACGTGGGATTGCCAGTGTTCAGCCACTACGCAACATCGCGCCGCGCATGGTGTCTATCACATATATGTCGTCTGTGCTGTCGATAGATCTCGTCATGGCGGCGAGCGAGGCATCGGGACTCGACGGCGGGGGTGAAGGCGGGAGCAGGACCAGGCGGGCCATCCGTCACTGTCATTTGTTCGTGACGCTCTGCACAGGGCTCGATGTCTTTGTCCGGCGGACAATCCGGTGGACAGTCCGCCGGACAAAGTTCCTAGTCGCTCAGACGTTCTCGGTGCTCCTTCCCCGTATCGGCAGTCTCGAAGCCAGCTGTTCTAGGGCGCGTCCTGCTCCCAAAACACAAGGAAAAGGAAACCCGCAACAGGGACGAGACAGGACACAACCCAGAACGTCTGGTCACATTCGCAGAGACGGGTGGGGGGTTCCGTCATGCTTGGCCTTGTGGCGCACATTCGCCCCGCTTGACCTACGGTGCGGTCTCGTACCCCGTTGTAATCTCGCACCCCGACCACTGCAGATGAGACCACTGCGGTGTAGATCAAGAGTAAGGCCTACGCCGCCATGAATGTCAATGCCCGACACGATGTCCCATCTGTCGACCATGGCATGATCGAGACTGGTACTACGGCTGCATATATGCGCTCCTGCTGTCCGACATCGGGTTCCGTTCCCTTCGAATGAACCGCGGGGCGCATTGCCTCGCGTCGGCTCGAACCAAAGACTTGAGTACTTGTAGTAACATCCTCGTCCGTCTATACCATGTTCACTAGACGGTTAGGAAGCGGTCCTCATAGACCGCTTCTGACCGTCTGGGTTGGAGACTACCGTATCGGACTGGACTGTGCGAGTCTTTCCATGGCGCGTTTCGGGTGCACTCAAGCTCATGATTGCGCGAGTGTGGTCGGGGAGCGCGCACAAGGTCGCCGTTTGATACTCGCGCATGGCCTGAAGCTCGCGATACAACTATGGCCCAATGTGACAGCAATCGACGCGCAAGCGTAGGCGGGATGGCCGCGCGACAAGGCGCGAGCAGTTGTAGCCATGATCACAGCGACGTTCCTGTGATTTGTTCGCGCAGAGACCCATGCGTCCGTCGTATAAACCGCCCAGTCGCTCAGACACATTCGTTTCCACTTTCAGTTCTGTGCCCTCAGGCATAGGGGTCATGCCAACGAGACGCAGAGAGACGTACCTTGCATCTGGATGCTCCAAGTGACCCCGCTCCGCTTGCGGAAGTAGTCGCTGTCGCGCACTTTGCCCTCCTCGTCCGCGAAGCCCTTGACGAACACCGCGAGTTGGCCCTCGAACGCGTCCGACGAGACTTTGACTGGCACGCCGGAGTCGACATGGACAGGGACGAGGTCGGACATGGATGGGCCGGCGAGGATGCGAAGTCGAGGCATGTTGCGAACTCTGTCCGACGTTGCTTGCAGTGATTGCCTGGTGAGTGCGAGTGGCGATGATATGGGGCGAGTAGGCAGTCGTACACGGAATGAAGGATATGGAAAGTGAGGTAGACCGGCTACGCTCGAGGGAGGAGATAAAGAGGGCGCGGGAGGTGGCGCAGGTGAAGGACTCCGAGAGCGGCCTGTTGCACGCTCACGCTCCTCCGCAGTGCGTCAACCAGCCGTCGTTCGGCATTTGCCGCCCGCCAGAGTGGCTAGACGACATCCGTCGTGAGACCTTCCTCCTTGTTCCGCGATGGCTTCGCGCTGCGGTGAAGGGAAAGCAACACGTCCGAAGGCTCGAGGAATGGACGGTGCGGGAGGTGAGGCTGAGAGGAGCTCCGTACCAGTGGGAATTGGTGTGGCGTGTGGAAGGCGGTGGGTACGGTCTCCTCGGACATCCCATGCATGTCGGTCTTCTGACACTCTGCTGTCCAGGTGTGCCAAAACGGAACGACTGCGCATGTTCACACTAGACATGCATACGTAGGCGAACAGTGACTGTACACAGTCACCAGTCCCTGGCAGAGTGATATATCACCTATGGTAGTTAGTGACAACCCTCAATGTATCACGGTCTGTACTTACAGATTGGCAGTATATATCACCGCTCTGTAGTTGCTGCAGGGCGTCCCCTGCGCTGCTTGCCCCATATAATCACGCCCGCCCTGTCTGTTTCGGTATGTTCCTCCGTACTGTACGACATATGCGCCCCTGGCGGGTCTTTCCCGTCTTGTCCGATATCATTCCTCCCCAGCTTCGACGCTATTCAACCTCCGACTGGCATTTGTGAGCATACACGCGCATATCCCAGGTATGGCAGGATACGAGCTACGACGTCCCGCAGGCTCATTTCTATTCCTGAACAGATCGGGAGGTTCCTCGTCAGCGCTCGCACGCGCACCCCCTCCGCCTCCGACGCTTGCGCAGCGCGCGCGCACCTCCCCTCGAGCTCCTTGCAGCCTACCACAGGTAGTCGGTCAGCAAGAGCGCAACCAGAACGACCAAGTAGAGCAGCTTACAGAGATACGCTCGCCCCCCACGCGCTGTCCGCGCTGCCCGCCCGCCTGCACTGCTCGCGCTGCTGCTCCCGCACGCGCGCACGCCAATCCTCGCCTGCGCTCGCACGCGCACCCCCTCCCGCCTCCGGCGCTTGCGCAGCGCGCGCGCACCTCCCCTCGAGCTCCTTGCAGCCTACCACAGGTAGTCGGTCAGCAAGAGCGCAACCAGAACGACCAAGTAGAGCAGCTTACAGAGACACGCTCGCCCCGCACGCACTGTCCGCGCTGCCCGCCCACCTGCACTGCTCGCGCTGCTGCTCCCGCACGCATGCACGCCAATCCTCAGCTCCTTCCTCTGCGCATATTGTGCGCGTACGCGAGCGGGCCGACGCTCTCAAACGCTCGGGTTCTGGGGCCCCCTGGGGTCAGCAGAACTTCTGTTCACTCGGAAGGGCACTAGACGTGTGCAGTTGGTGTGAAGAAGTTGCGCTACCAAGATTTGGCTGTATGTCTTACCTGGCATAGAGAGCATCACACACTTACATGCAGGTCTGGAGGTTCACATGACGGTGCAACGTTGCAACGTTGATCCAGACGGGGTGAGTTGATATTGAGGGAAGCGGAGGGGAGGACGCAAGTCTCCGGGCGCCTCCCATGACCGGAATTCACACGCAGCATGCAACACGCTAAGTCCAGCATGCTTGAGCGCAGACGATGTCGAGGTACAAAGACGTGGCTGGTCACAATGTTCGATGACGAATTGTCAAGTCAACGGTAATAGAAGTATTATTGACAAGAGAACGGCACAGGAAAGTAAGGTAGAAAACATATGATACTGGAGACATACGACGCGCATTCCAAACCAATGTATCTAGACAAGGGGAGGGAGACCATCTGGGCTGCGTGAACGAACACTAGCGGCGTCGACCTGGGAGGATGGGGCAATGTTGACGAGTCCAGGGATGACGTCGGAGTCGCGCGACATTGCGCTGACTGAGTGGGCGATGGAAGATGAGTCTGAAGCGAGGGTGGCAAGTTCGGGGAGGACTTCAGAGTTGCTTGAGAAGATGCTTGCGCCATCACGCTCAGCATCTTCGATGATGAGGGCATCGAGGTCGGGAACATCGGGGTCGGGCTCAGGTGCAAGCTCGTCCTCCTGCAGGGAACTACCGGCGCACTCTCCGAGTGTAACCCAGACCCCAACGTATCTCCAGACATGCCGGCAGAACTCCTTCATCTTGCGCCGGATAGATGCCTGCTGAATAGCAAATGCACGCGCACCTTCAAAATATTCCTCCCGGCCCTGATAGTTCCGCGCACTCCTGCGTTCCCACTCCTGGGCCATCCACTCATGATACTGCGGTACTCGTCGCATCTCCTCCAGGAGCAAGTCGACTTCTTCTCGCCAGCGGTGCGCGCGTGCCCGAGCCTTGCACCATTCGACGCGGAGAGCTGTAGAAGCAAGATAGAATGAGGGACACGTAAGCCGACATCCAAGATTATGACTCACACTCCTGCAGACTTGCTTCAGCGCGCGCTCCAGCGTTGGCGGCGTCTGCCGCGGAAGGGCAGGCCATCCACAGCCAGGACACCGTGCGTGTGCCCTCTGTGCCATCAGGATCCTCGCTGATGTGGCGCAGGTCGCCGTCTTGGAGAGGCCTGAGTAGAGCGCGCCATCCCTCGCGATCCTTGCGCAATCTGGGAGAGAGGATTGAGAGCGCGTTGTAAGCGGCGCGATACCGAGCGGCGGCCATGTCGATCTTGTACTGGACGGCGGCAATGGAGTTCATGGCGCGAGTCTGCGGGCCTTGCCCGCGCACCCAGCGGTCCTTGATCTTGTACAGGTGGCAGCGTAGCTCTAAGTGCGTGCGGACAGTGGCGAGGGCATCATGGGCCTGGCCATGGCGAAGCTCCCACTCCTGATCAAGGAGCTTCAGGGGACAGTCGAGATACTGGAAGGCGACACTGGGAAGCAGAAGGGGGATCTTGTGTGGGAGCGCAGAGGTAGAGGTCGACATAAGCTGGATGCGACGTGCGTGGACGCCGGGGAGGAAGAGCTGTTGGACTTTGAACCACGCGTCGAGCTTGCGGTGGAGGATGTTCTGACGCTCGAGGAGCTTGGCGCGCGCGTTGTCGGTAGCGTGTGCATGTAGTCCTGCCAACTCTGCGGCGTGCTCGCGTCTGTGCCGATGGTCAGTCGAGGTCAGGATCGTCGTGAGAAGGGCTTACTGTCGGTCCTCGAGATCTATCCCCGCCGAGATCATCGTGCTGGTGGAGAAATCCTCGTGCAGAATCGGCTCTTTGCCGAGGCGCAGCGCCTCGCCATCTTCCTCGAGCAGCCGCTTACGGATAGCGTTCTCGGATATCTCTGGGTGTATTTGGTCAGCAGTGTACGAAAGCTGAGTCAAAGCAGACTTACCCGGGCGGGTGACAAGGAACGGGTTCAGCGCTGTGGAGTCCTCCTCCCACGCCTCAACTTCGGCGGTCCAGCGAGACACGGCGTCGGTGGGGAGGGCATCAGAGTACTCCTTGAAGGTTGCTGCGTGCAGATCGCGTTGGATCACGGCCTTCTTGATTTTTCCTAGCAAGACACCGGCTGCACAGAACATTAGATCAGGTGAGCGATACACAGAGGTGATCGCAACTTACGTAGCTTGGTGATCTTCAGCCAGTTGTGGTCACCGAACGCGTCGTCGAGGTGGTCTTCGCGAGATCCCGGGCCCATCTCCTTCGTAGACGAGGCCATGGCGTTAGACTCAGACCAGTTGCGCTCGATGGCCTCGCCGTCGACGCGCGCGCAGAAGGGTAGATAATGGAGTGAGAACTGGCCACGACAATGCTCTCGATGAGCGGCAATGTGAAACTTGGGGATAGCCCAGCGCAAAGAGCGACAACCGAGGGTCATGTAACCGTACGTCACGAACCGTGTCTGCAGGTTCACGCAGAACTGGCAGGCGATGTCGTAGCAGCAGCATACCTGCGTGCACCGAGTGTGGTTCAGGGTGCTGTTCAGCAGGTAATCCATGTTGGCGTATCTGGCAATGAAGTTAAGTATCGTGTGCAGCACATGACTGAGGAGAGTACGCACCTTTCACCCTTCTGAAGATCACCTACCGAGCATGGACGGCGCATGCCATGACGCGCACAGTCCACAGCACCAACGCCAGTGGCGGCGAGAGTGGCTCCGTCCTTGAGGTTCGCGAGCTTGACAGCGTTGTGATTGTTGCAGTGAGCGTGCTTCTCGGTTGGCATGTTGCCGGTGGCCTTCAGGAACGCCCGGTATGCGACACCTTCGACTACGTACGCGCAACCCCGGTTGAGCCCGGGGTCGTTCGCGTGAGTCGAAACCTTCCTACGCTTGAGGCGGAAGTTTGCGTCAATCGAAAGGAATATCTGGTAGAGCCATCTAGTATGAAAAGTCAGCCTGGAATGTACCGCGAAGAGACCATAACAGCTTACCGTTTCCATGGCGGAGCGTGTTCCCAGCCTTCCGGCAGATTCTTGCCGGGGTGTGGACACGCAGGGCACTCTACGGCGCATTCGCCTGGAGCTGTGGCGGCCACACCAGCAGGGTCATGCGCGCGCCCACCGCGCTTCATCATTTTGAGATGCCGCCATTGCCGTGCCATGAGCATGAACGACGGATAGCGATCCTGCCGGGTGTGGTTCAGTACTCAGAGGTGACATTGATGTGAGTGACACGTACCTTCCCACGAGTGGTGCCAGTGTTCTCGGTGCGTCGTGCCAGCGATGTGTAGAACTCCCAACCTGAGACCTTTGACTGCGTCGAGAGCACGTGGAAGTGTTCCATGAGACGGAATGTGGCGGCGGTCTTGGGATCAATGTACGTCGCGGGATACCATCGCGCGCGAAGGAGCTGCGTGGCGTGACCGAGCGCAGCCTGGCAGTTGCAGAAGTCCAAACCGACCTCGTGGATCCCGGTGATGTCGATGACGACAAAATCGTCTCCGAAGGCACGCTTGGGGTTGTAGCATGTGTCACCGGGATCGTGACCGAGCTGTATCCGCAGCCCCAGCGACTTGAGGCTGACGCGCTCGAAGAAGCCTTGGTCGTTCCAAACCTAGTACAGCAGTTAGACGGTGGAAGGTACAGTCTAAACATGACAAGACGTACCTGTACTCGGTGCAATGGTTGAGATGTGTGTAGGACCTTGATGCAGCCGGCGCAGTATAGCGCGCAGTCATTGCAATCATCGCACCGGTACGCCGCGCTTGCCGGGATGTTGCAGCGCGGACAGGTACGATCCCGGTGCTTGCCGCGACCCTCGAGTCGCAGTAACTCAGCGAGATATTCATTGACATGGCGTATCCACGTCAACAGCGGGCGGTCCTGATGAGATAGAGTCAGTGATTGCGGACGCGCACGGCGCACGAAGCATATGAAGCTCACCCCAGCAGTGCGGCGACGAGGTGGTCGCTCCTGCCCGTAGTTCAACGCGCTGTCATGCTGATACTGGCGGTCTACGCCATCCTGGTACGTGGCAAACAGCTCGTCTTCACCACCGTCGACAGCACAGGGAGGTACGGGGGCCGGGGGCGCCGATGAAGCACGGCGACGCTTGGGGACATCGCGAGGGAGTTCGAGATGGGACACTCTCACCCTGGGGCGCGAGTTGTCGTAGCAGTAGTCAACGTGACGATGCTTCTCGAGTTCGGGGACCTTCGGTGAGCTGGTGTTCTCGTCGTCACTGTCATCATCGAACGTGTACCGAGTGCCTGCGCGGCCATCCTTGCAGCGCTTCACCATGCCGGAGAGGCCGCAGGTGAGGAGGTTGAGGGCGCGACGGAGGGATTTGAACTTCGCCTTCGCCATGGTGGTGCGTGTTGAAGGGACGGTCGGTGCGCTGGGGCTGGGGCTGGGGTTTCATTTCGACACAAGCGACGTCCGATCGAGCGGGCATGCATCATGTAATGGATGCCCGTGATGGTCTCATGAATTCTGCAGAAACACAATTTTCAGGGCACGTACACGGGAGATGTACTGCAGGGACTCACTCTGCCTTATCCATCTCGCGTGTCCACATTGGATGCTGGTTCCGAGTTGACCGGGGTGGCGAGCATCGGCCTGGAGGTCAGGAAGGGATAATGAAAGGATTGTTCGGATTGTCTGCATGCCTGATGTGACTTACAATGATGTCCGCGGCGTACCTGGAGGGCGTTCGGGCACTTCGGCTTGAACCACTGCCCAGTTCGTACGTCTTCATCCTGCAATCATGTGTTCAGTTTTCCCCATTCCGAGTCAAGACTGCCAATATCACATACATATATGGCTGAACGCAGCCTTGAGCAAGATGTGTGCGACACGGACGGTCCTGTGACAGCCCTGTACCAGTATGAGTTTAGGCCCCAGCACTCAAAGAGATAGCGTACCGGTGGGAGGGAGACCGTCATCCTATGGGGGACGTCGAGTATCGCGCGAGCCGGGGAGGACAGAGAACAGAGGACGAGGGCGAGGACGAGGAGGGGGGATGGGAATGGGAGATCATGGTGTGAGCTGGCAAGGGGCGGTTGTATCCCGAACAAGGCTTGAGGTACGAGCGCCCAATCACGGGGATTCCCGCCGTCCAATCAGCAATCGCATAAACCTGAGGATGAAGGCACGACATATCAGAAACAAAGGAATAGCGTCAGAACCAGAGCACTTACGCCTCAGAGAATATGACTTATGGAAAGAGACACACCCTCCCCTCCAACTTGCACAAATTGGGGGGCGCCCAGATTTATTGTCCTGCGCATCCACGAACAGCGTCGATAGCACAGTAAGTATGCATAGGGATTCCTATGCATACTTCCAACTTACATGTCATCAAGGTGCGGGGCCGCATGATACAGCCTCATTCGTTGGCATATATGTTGTAGTTCTTTTAGTACTGCTTGACGCAGCTTGAGACTCATAGGAGATGCAGGAACCGTACTATTGAGGGTCCCAATGTCGCACGTAGCGTTGACTGCCGACGCGTTCACGTCTACTGCATGTCCACATGTTCTATTCAGCTTGCCGAGACGAGTCTACAAGCTATGTACCCATGATCACTTGTTCAGCATCACAAACATAGAAGAACGCATCACCTGCCAGGGCAACCGACCCTGCGCGCGCGTCGTAGCGTACACCCCAACACCCCGCCTGCGGACCTCCATTTCCTCCCCCAGCATCGCAATAATACGAGCTCCCCAGTGCAGATATACGTCCTGCACATATGCGTCGGTGGTTCCCACATCGCTGTCCCTCGTGACAACCCACGCTTCACGCCGGGCGAAGATTTCGACCGTGAGTGCGGCCGCGACAGCGTCCACGTTCAAACCATCACTCCCCCACGCCTCCGCGCGTGCGATTCCCTCGTCGATGAGGCGCGAGTAGTGGTAGATGCTCAAGCGAGCTTGAGGTGATGCCCACACGCCGTCCCCGGAGAGGAGAGAGGGCCGGACACCTGCGCCTGGGATGGCCAATGTATATGGGGCTGACCAAAGGCCGAGGCCGAGTTCCGGGGTAGGTTCAAATGAGAAGGAGGCCCGTAAGAGCGGTCGGCTGTAGCGCAACAAATCCTCAGGCATCTCCAGCCCGAGAACTCGTCGTTGAGACGCCCGGCGTTCAGTATACGCCTGCGCGTTGCGTGCGGCTCGTATTTCTCTGCCGCTGGTATGATGCCAGTAAGTATCATGCCTATAAAGGATCATTGCAGCGACTACTGACCGTTCTGAGTTTGCGTATCGCCGAGCATAGTCTCTTGCAGCCGCCGAACGTGCTTCTGCAGTCAAGTGTCGCGCACGGCGACCCATGGTGGCGGGATGATGATCAGCTCACGCGGGGCCAAGCTGGGTCTTATATGTGCACAGCACTGCATCGACGTATGATTAGCAACGTGATATATTATGAGAGTAGTGACGGTGGCGTGGGTAACAAGTGAATAGACGCATACACTGCGGGCTGATTTACGATGTTTGCGGGAGTGAAGGACCAAAGACGTGTGAGCCAAGAAGTACAACAGAGTCACAGGCAGGTATGTACAGCAGATGGGACGCGACAAGAAGAGGACGAGGAGGACGCGATGCGCAAATGAGACACGGAGCAGCAAGCGTGGTAGAAGTACGTACATACACAGGAGGAGATCAATGGAAGCCACAGCTCAGGAGCGTTTACGCCATGTCGACGACACGGACAACCCCAGGGATGCTGACGAGGTCCATGAACAACTTCATCGCAGCATTGCGCGAGGGAAAGCACTTCCTTGCGTTGGAAGGAACACCATCGGTGGCCGTGGCAGCGACAGCGCTGGAAAATACATGAGTGACACCCAAGTAGACTCGGAACAGCAAGCCGCACCTTTGATCGAACACGCCGACGCGTTTTCCAACGGTCACCGCGTACCATGTCGTCGAGTCGCTCGGGGAGCGAACCAGGGTGTCTGGGGGTCCCATTCAGGATCAAATGGGCTACGCATGGAAGAACCGGCAGTCGACGGAGGATCCCCAGTGTCGAAGTAGGCCACGATAGGGCGCTTCGTGGACTCCTCGTCGGCGCCCTCCACATCCTGGCTCTCAGAGTCTGAGGCTGGAGTGGTCCCCTCCTCACGAGCGGCGTGACAGGAGCAGGCTAGAACGGGAGCAGACGAGGGAGGCGGGGAGCCGGGACGGTGATACATGATGTGCTGGAGCTGCTCGATGAGCTTCTGTTCCTCGGAGGCATTCGGATCGGGCCACGCAAAGGACATCATTCTTTCCCCTGTTCATGACACCGTCAGAATGCGTGCGTGTCAGTATATCTTGGTACTCACCAACGACGGACCGATTCACACATCCGACGCACAGGAACACACGCGGGTCAAAGGTAGAGGCCTTCACGTCTGCAATGGTACCTGTCAGACTGTGACCGACGACGACAGAGCGGAGCGGGGCACTCACCGCTGTCCTCCGCGATCACAATGAGCAGGGCGCGCATGAGCTGCGACGCGGTAAAGCGGGGGATCTTGTTGAGGTCGTCGAGGGACACAGGCAGCTTCGAGTACGACATTGTAGCAGATGAGGACGCGTTAGAGTCGAGGGATGGACTGAGGGCAGGGACATGACGGTGGTTGCCTTATAACCTGAGCAAGTCGACTTCAGCGCTAGTGCCCAGTGTGGCGTTGGGCGCCTCCGCTCGTCCATATTCAGCTGCATGCTCGTTCTCTCCCTGATTCACATACTTTCCTGCAGTCCTCGTCGGCTCCTGTCACGCAGAGCAAATCAGCGCGCATGCCAGCAACATTACATTAATGTATCACCATGTCTCTTGTTCAACATCACCCTCTCTTGTGCATCCAACCCTCTCGCGCACGCCATCCCTATGGCCCCTCCGCGCAAGACCGAGCCCGAACAAACCGTCTGGCTTCAAGACCGGATCCCGGCATTTCGTCAGGCACAGAAGGATGCGGAGTCGGGCACATGGGCTCTCGCGATGTGCCAAGAGTGGTACACGGAGTGGCCGATCGAGGATGAGATATGGGGCGCCGGGCAATGGCCAACCCCATTATCGCCAGAAGACACAGAGAAGAAAGAGGCAGCGTGTATCGCGAAGCAGAAAGTACGTATCATCACGCGATTGAACCCTAAGGATAAGTGGTTGAACTCTCTTCTGCTCTCTCTTCAGCAACTTATCAACTGGTTTCGGAACAACACGCGGACCGGTGGTGTGACGAAGGCGGACAGGGCACCGGCGGGTCCCAAGGGGAAGAGCAAGCGTGCTTTACAGGCGGTCGAGGTGTATTCGAAGCTGTACTACGACAAGAAAGTCAAGCACACTGTCGAGGAGGAGTTGGCGAAGCTCAAGTCAGTCCGCAACGTGGACTCCATCGAACCTAAAGAACGCCTCGCCATCGTTCGGTCCCACACGAAGGCGAGCTTACAGCACGCAGACGACGACGTAAAGAAGGCAGTCGCGGAAGCTCATGCAGAGGAGAAGGAGCGGACGCGTGCCCTCGCGCAGGCATACAAGACTGGTATCGTCCAAGAGGAAGGACGTACACCTGAACAATATCAACAGTAAGTAAATTGGCGTGTCCTATGACCTGGCGTCGATCCTCATATCCATGCAGTGCCATTGATTCTGCACCACGCGACATTCGCGCAGCGCTCGATCCTATCGCCGCCGCCTCGGGGTGCATCTACACTGTCATTCTATCTGGTCCCATGCCCATGGACGGCGGCGCAGTCGGGTCGCTGAGGTACAGTCATAGTTGCGCCACCTTCCGAATGGCATCTGACGCTTGCGTTTGCAGCGTCCATTCTGGGCTCACTATTACTGGCCACAACTTCGCTGAAGTCACTCCAAACTACCGGGACGACTTTGTGCGCCCCCATGTGCGCTTCGCAAAGGGGCTATTCCGTAAGTTTCACACTGTGTCATGTTGTCCTCCCGCTAACCTGTCTGTCAACAGCTGTGGATAAACGGCAAGAGCGTGCTCTCCCGCCTGCTGCGAGCGGTCTCTATAGTATGGGCAACGCCGACACGAGCACCCCGGAACCTTCCATGTCCTCAGATAGCTCTTGCGTTGCTGTGCAAGCGGCCGCGCGGGCGAGCTCCCCGGAGGAACACGTCATCGCAACGCCCAGCGTCATCCTGGACGAGCGCGATAAGCATACCGGGCTCGGATCGTGGTCGCTGATGGAAGACACCCCTGCATTCGACTCAACGGAGGGCGGTGAGGGTGACGGTGAGGGTGCGCTTAGCGTCACTCCCGACGCGCTGCCGGCCGGGTTTGACCCCGTAACTGGTAACGCGTGGTCGGCCATGACACCTACCGGAACGGCGATGGATGTACAAATGGATGGCGACATCACCGATCCACTCTCCTTCCAGAATGCGACCACGCAATTCAACATGTCCGGCGGCAGCCAGCTCCCCGGATACAACCAGCTCCCGGGATACAACCAGCTCCTCGGATACAACATGACCAGCGCCGAGATCTCCTTCGGGAACCAGCTCACCGGATACAACATGTCCGGCACCGAGATCTCCTTCGGGAACCAGCTCACCGGATACAACATGTCCGGTCACGGCGACCAGCCTACCGGATTCTCGTATGACGAGTTGTTCGCTGGATTGGGACCCCTCGTGCCCACGGCAAACGACGCAGGCGCCGTCGCGGCTGGACTCCACGCACCGCATGCAGTGGTTGGGCCTGTGCAAATGCCATCTCTGACGTCCGGACTGCCCGTGCCCAATCAAGCTTTCGTCTTCGCCCAACCCCCCGCGCATGCTCCTGTTGCAGAAGTAGCCACATCGTCTTCGGTCGAGCTTGCTCCGTCGACTCAGCCGCCCGCACCGCCTGGTTCAGCAGCACCGTCTCCCACCCCGGAGGAGCAGGATAGTGTGGTGGTCACTCGCACCGGCCGTGTATCGCTTGTACCTGCCGCGCGCGACGCCTCACCGGGGACGACAGCGCAGCCAAGAGTGAAGCCAAAGCCTAAGCCCATGAGGAAGAGCACTGTGCTCGACGGCGGCGCCTCAGACGGCCGTGCGGCTAAGAAGAAGAAGTCCTCCTGAGGTGTGCGCTTCCCTCGCTGGACCACACACACGACGTCCTTGGACGCGATTGCTGCTCTCTAATTCTTGCTGTATATAGTCGTGTATATTGATGCAACGCAAATGAAAATTTTCTTGAAGAAAAACATACATTGGTTATGTCGAAGGCGCAGTACACACAGCTTGAGAGCAATGCAAATAACATCATACATGGACTTCTCGATCGCCCTCATATCAAGTTACAACGACATAGAACATGATGGTAAAATATGCGTATAATGTGGTCTTCACCCAGTCGACGCGATAACCTGCCCTCTCTCCCCTCCACGATGCGCTGGCACATCCCCTGCGATCAGCAAGGCGGCGATTGGAGCATGCTCTGCTGTGGTTGGTCATGTAGAAGTGTGAATAATGTACGACAATATTCAGAACTTACCAGTATGCAATAGCGGCGGGGTAGTGGCGTATGCGAGCGGCTGAATACAGTGTAGTGGTCGCAAGGAAGCAAACGCAAGCGGTCGGGTAGCATACGGGCCCTATGCAGACCGGCGAGCGGGCGGCGGCGAGCAGGCACGGCGAGATGAGTCAGCGAATGTGCAGTGGGGTGCAGCAGAGGGCCAGCGGGCAAAACGGCTAGGGACAGCGGGTGGAGGGGAGAGGAGGGAAGCGGGTGGTCGGAAGCAACAGCGAGCAGACGCCTGAAGGTATATAAGTCAGCCACCGAGCAAACACGGACAAGCAATATGTGAACCGCGCAGCCGGATTAATGTCCCTGGACGGTTCATCCCGATTACCCAGCATTATATCCTCGTTGAAACCCCGCTACGAGGCAGGGAGTACCCTCCCAAGTAGGCGAATCCGCAACGGGAAGGGAAGGGCGGGGTGGCCGTACCTGCGCTGAAACGGGAAGGAGGCGCGATGTACAACGCCCCAGGCCCTGATATAACCACAGGGGATGGTAGATGTATCACTGATATAACTAGCGTGCGGTCTCTCATTGCAGACCATGATACATCGAGGCTGGTCAGTACTTAGAGACTATTGATATATCAATACGACAGCATGGGCTGACACAGTACTACTGCTGGAACCCACGCACCCCGCGTCACAGCGGTGAGGGCGATGCCATGGAGGTGACTTCCGTGTCCCCTCAGTTCGACAAGCCTGAATACAAGTAAGGTGTAACCACCGCATATTGACCGCCCTCGTAATGGACTCCATCACAGGTGAAGAGGCAGCACGCATGATGCAGACGCTTCGTGGGTCCTGCCACCGTCGTTGAGCAGATCCCTTACCGACATCGCAGTCGAGTGCGTCCGAGCGTTCCAGCAGATAGCCAGAGATAGCCTTCATGAGCCTCGTGGGCGAACAGCACATCGTCGAGGGAGGGCGTCTCGCCGCCTGTCTTCGTAATGAGGGTGTCATTCTATGCGAACACTACATCAGGAAAAAGCATTTCAGTAAGTAGCACAGGGTGAGGTCGACATAGCGTGAGTAGCATAGGTAGGAGTGCGCACCTCTATGTAGCCGGGGTAGCGATAGGTCGCGCTCAGGGCGGTCACGTAGACCTCCATAGTGACCCTTTCAGGCTACTACAAATGGGATAGCGCAGTGACCTGAGGAGGAAGGGAATCGAGCGACCGGGGTGCAACAGATGCATAGTACAAATCGTAGAACGTGTAGTATGATACATGGGGTCAACTAGGAGCTCGTGCACGCGCACGGTCTACCATGTATCGGAACAATACAAAGTCATGATGACGAACGTACGGGTTGACATAAAATCTGGTGCCTCTCTCGAGCGCGTTCTCCGAGTTCATGCGCCGATCCATGGCACGTCCATATACGGGGATGAGATGACAAGTGCGCACAATCTGCGTGATGGGGATGATTGATGCGAATCGACGGGACTGACGGGTTGAGCGGGCGACACTGTACATGCCCGCGGTCTCGTCGTAACGCTGGAAGGGCGTGAACCATTCCACGTATGCGAGCGGGTCGCGTGGCGTGTAGGGGGTCTGATGCGTAGCAGGAACCGTAAAGATAGCACGAACTTGAGCGATTCGAAGGTCTGGAAGTGTATCAGTATGCCAGTGCCAGTATGCGGCATGCCGCAAGCACAGGTACTCACTTCGCAATGGTTGCTCTTGATCAAACCGTGTTCGCTCTCCTACTTGCTCATCCACCAAGACAGTCGAGAATCGTGCGGGTGCGGCAGGACGCGTCCCTTGTGCGGGGGTGGCAGGACTGGCGTAAATTGTGTCGAGGACAGGAAGGGAGGTGACTTGCCGGATACGGGGTAGGACGACGTCGAAACGGTGGAAGACAGGAATACGAGTGAGTCCATAGACAGGTAGATGTCGATCATGCGCCCGCTTCACCGCTGCAGGCGTATGGGCATGAGAGAGAGCGCAGCGGAGGAGGTACTCGTTGAAGCAGGTGGCGAAGTCGGTAGCACCGTGGTGGTGGACGAGGTGAGAGACGAGCGCACGTGGCTGTGCCGGCTCTTTGGCGATGGCATAACCAGTCCGCTCGATCTTGTCCAGCTTCCGCCGGGGACATACGACGGCATCTGTCAACTCTGCAAGGGCACCACTTCAGCTTACTGTGTTGGTGCTCGTCGCTGGTACTCACTGTCAACTGGCGTGCTCTCCTCAGCATCTTTCTCTGCCGTACCGAGCTCGCCACCGTCTTGAGGTTGTTTGGACGCCTCGCCGGCATCGGGAAAAACCTCCCTTGCGAATTTGTGCTCATTAGCGCAAATTCGCAGACATTCCTCGGACATTGCATCTATTCAGCTACAAGGTGACACGGTGTTGACAATAAGTGCTATGGTGTCAGCAGACTGTCGTTGTTTCACATCCAATTCGCGCTGACCACGTTGCAGTAGTTCGGTTTTGTACTTCTTTGTCAACATAGCATCGCTGGTGTTAAAAGACAAACAAACTGTATTCACAGTTGTGACATACGCATACACATGCGAGACAACGTCTACCAGGGTGCCTGCACAGTCGCACTCTGCGCCTGTGACTCCGTTTCATCTCGAGTACCGCATCCTACCACCCTCAACATACCAGCGCTGCCCCAGAACACTGTCGCGTGCTGGGCGACATCCACCGCAAATGTGTCCTGGGCTACAGCCGGCATCGTCGCTCTCTTACGCAGTAGCGTAGCACTCCGAGTCAGAGAGCGGACTTCGTACTCACCGGCAACCATAACAACAGAAGACTACAGTCCGGCCTCTGACCCGCTGCCCTGTCCGTCACCGTCGATGTCACCGTGGATTTGCATATGCGTTACCTTGTGCTATGAACTGCTCGCCGTCGGGCCTTGAGCTTGGGTCGTCGTGGTTGCAGTTGCTGCACGGTCATGATCGGTGACCACTGCGACACCTCATGCTGGCAGAGGGATCCACCCATCACTGTAGTAACAGAGAACCTTGGATCCACCCTTGACTGTGGTTACAGTCCAGCCAAGGAGAGCTCTCCCTGGTCGCTCCCCGGGCTTCCAGCCAGGCATGTTTTCCGTATGTTAGGAATTCCTATCGCGGCTGCGCGCGTAGGTCCCATCGGGAACGCAGACCGTGGACGTACTCCCTGCCCTTCTCGCATTCTGAACTCCGCTCCTACTCTCAGCCTCACAATATTCAATATTCATTATTTGGCGGATGCTTCGTACTCCGCCCGTTTCCACACGTCGTGCGTAAATGATGGGCCTCACGCGCTCTCGCCCCGCTGCCCCGATACTCTGCGTGCCTCCCTTCCGGCATCCCGCAAATCGCCGACCGTGAATTGTGCGTACGAATTCCTCGGCTTGGTCCGATCAGCCGTTGCCGCCTTGGAGCTCCCTCTACCCAGCTAGTATACGGTGGACAATCAACAGACTCATGTCTGTCGACTCAGCTGGCTGCAGGCGGGGCCCGGGGTGAATGACCGTCGAATGGGGATCTGTGCCACATACATCGCTCGCCCTGTCAGCGGTTGTGCACGGCGTCTGGAGTGCTGACTGTAGAGATGTACCCAAAACGCGTCCGGTCTTGGGTACATCCTCACAGTCCCTCCGGTCTTCTCTCGACCGATTTAGCACACCGACTGTAGCGATGTACCCAAGACGCGTCCGGTCTTGGGTACATCCTCACAGTCCCTCCGGTCTTCTCTCGACCAATTTAGCACACCGACTGTAGCGATGTACCCAAGACCGGACGCGTCTTGGGTACATCCTCACAGTCCCTCCGGTCTTCTCTCGACCAATTTAGCACACCGACTGTACGGATGTACCCAAGACCGGACGCGTCTTGGGTACATCCTCACAGTTCCTCCGGTCTTCTCTCGACCGATTTAGCACACCGACTGTACGGATGTACCCAAGACGCGTCCGGTCTTGGGTACATCCTCACAGTTCCTCCGGTCTTCTCTCGACCGATTTAGCACACCGACTGTAGGGATGTACCCAAGACCCGTTCGACGGGTACATCCTCACAGTCACGTCCCTTTCCCAGGTTCTCTCCCGGTACTACCCACCGAACGCAGCGCACGCTGTGTCAACCGCCGAGGAAGAGGCTCTGCGCCTGGGGCGCATCTGCACACTGATAGACGTATCAGGTAGTCCAATGGATGGCACACGCGTTCTCCGCTACAATGCGTCTTCTCGTCCTTGCTGTCTGTGAGCATGTACCCAGAAGACGGTCACTGGGTACATGCTCACAGACCCGGGCCCCTTCATCCTTGATTGGCCGCTTCAGCGCCTTGTGCACCCACTGTAAGCATGTACCCAACCACGTCTCGGTTGGATCCATGCTTACAGACCCATGGAGCAGCGCCTCTCCCGCGGACTGTAGGCATGTACCCAAATGATGTCTGTTGGGTACGTGCCCACAGTCACGTCGGTTCCCGGAACAGTTCTCAGGCCGTCACGTCTCCGTCCTCGGAGACATTAACAGTACTCGCCGAGGCTCTACCACGCACCTTCTCATGCCTGCTGCACAGAGCCCCTCACGGCTTGTCGTGACGTGCCTATCCATGGACGCTGTGTCGTGGGCTCGGTAACCTGAGGATCGGCCTCAATATCCACGAGCACGGGCCCGCCGCATCAACTGTAAGCATGTACCCATCGAACATACACTGGGTACATGCTTACAGACACGGTACGTCGCGCTTCATCATGACGCAGTGGCTCATGCGCTAAGTATCTGTCAGCATGTACCCAGCGGGGGTTGCTGGGTACATGCTTACAGACCTATCCGATCCCATCTAAGTAGTCAATACTGTATGCGGTCATGATACGCACGCACCTATGTTCATGGATCATTGCAGCGCAATTTCATGGACGTACGACCTGCTCGTACTCGGGTGAGTAACAACGATGAGTACTGAGAATAGCGGAGCAGTAAAGTACCTCCCTGCTATGTATGTAGGTTCGAATCTATGTGTGCAGGATTGATGCTTTCAATTCAGCGGCTTACGTTATCTGGCTGACGCACGGGCTGGGAACCGAGAATGGCTTGAACATACACAGAACATACAAACTAGTACTTAGTACAAGCACTGGCAGTCCTAATCAAAGTCCTCCAACGCCCGATCAATGTCAGCGACGTCCTCCAAATCTGCCTGCAAAGCTGCCTGCAGGGAAGCGACAGAGGATTCTGAGACGCTGTACAGTGACGGCACGCTATCATCCTCCGACGACGCGCCAAGGTGTGACTCGAACTCGTCGGACGCCTCCTGACCCAAACACACCCAAGCACGGACATGAGTCCAGGCCTTGGTGCAGTAGTCGCGCATCTGGCGCCGGATTGAGGCCTGACGGTGAGCATACGCGCGCATACCCTCGACGATATCGGCACGTTGCTGCTGGGTGACCGGCACTTGGTGCTCCCACCAGGCGGCACGCCAGCGGTGGTACTCCTGCGTGCGACGCATCTCCTCTTGCAGGAGCTCGACTTCTTCTGTCCATCGCATGGCTCTAGACCGGGCCTTGCACCACTCGACGCGGAGACCTGTCGAGAAAGGTAATGAGTGTAGGAGGCCTCCGATGCAGACGGGGATCCACGCACCTTCCTGCAGGTTGGCGCCAGCACTTTCATCTGGCAGATTCCCGTCAGTATGCATGCCGCCGGCTGTCCAGACCCACGAGAGCTCCTTGCGACTCTCAGACCCGCCACCATCTCCTGCCGCGACATGCCGGACGTCAGCGTCATTGAGAGGTTGCAGTGTACCTCTCCAATCGAGCTTGCCGAGAGCGGCCGCCAGCGTTGTCATGGCCGAGTAGGCGACACGGTAGCGTGCCTTGTCCACCTTGAGCTTGTCCTCGATCCCCTCGACGATGTCGTTCGACCGGAGGCCCTCCCTTTGGCCACGCACGTGCTGATCCTTATAGCCATAGATATACGCCCGGACTTCTAGATGGCCGCGCAAGTCGGTGAGAGCATCGTAGGCCTGCGCCTCCCGTAAACGCCACTCCTGATCAAGGAGCGTACGAGGTACGGTGACCTCGGCGCATGCCGCGGAAGGCAGGAAGAGGGGCAGGTTCTGGGGCAGGATGAAATCGTCCGCGTGGGAAGGCTGGGCAATGAGCGTTGACACACCGGGCATGAAGAGCTGCTGAATGGCGCGCCATGCATCTATTCGGCGCTGGAGGGCGTTCTGACGCTCGAGAATCCTGGCTCGCTGCAGGTCGGTGGGGTGAGCTCCGAGTGCGGTGGCATCAGTCCGAAGCTTGCGCCTACAGCGGCGAGTGGATTAGAAAGGAGTCACCAAAAGGCGGTGCAAGTACGTACTGTTGGTCTTCAATTTCCATGCCGACGACCACGAGCGTGCTCGACGAATAGTACTGATGGAGAGTAATGGCCGTGCCTGCACGGATGTGCTCAGCGTCTTCTTCTGCCAGTATTACACGGAGGGCAGCTTGTGTGACATCTACGGCCGTGTCAGTGACCACTAGCACAGACAAGACTCAACGTAACTCACGGGAGCGCCGGTATTCATATGGGTTTGGGGCTGTCTGCGGCGCGTCTTCCCAGATTGTGACCATCTCGGTCCAGTGCTCGACGGTCGCCGGGGGAGAGACTGCTTGAACTGTTTGAAGGCGTTCACATGCTTGGCGCGCTCGACCACGGCAACTTTGATGCGCGACAGCAACATGCACGCTGTTGATTGGGCGTTAGCGTTGATGGCATCCAATATAGCAGTTCTAAACACTTACGCAGCTTCGTGACCTTGGCCCAGTTCTGATCACCGAACACGTCATCGAGCAAGTCGCGACGCGAGCCGGGGCCCATCTCCTTTGTCGAGGGTGCGTAGCCGTTCCCCATCGCCCAGCGGCGCTCCGGCCCTTCTCCGTTCAGCCTCCCGGAGTAGACCAGAAGGTATGGGGAGAACACGGAGCGACAGCGCTCACGGTGAGCGTTGAGGTGGAACATAGGGATCGACCACGTAATCTTGCGGTTGGCGAATGTATCGTAGCAGTACTTGGACCATCTGATATTGGCCCGGACACTGTAACTACACGCGATGTCGTACGAGACCGAGACCTGGGGCGGAGCGTTCTGGGACAGGCTTGAGTTCAGTAGATAGTCCATGTTGACCTGTCTGTGAGACGCAAAAGGAACGCGCTCATCAGATCATGATCTCGCGTGGACGGCGTGGGATACCTCATACCTTTCCCCCTTTTGTAGATCTCCAACCGAGCAGGGTCGCTTCATGTCATGGCGGCTGCAATCGACGGTGGCCAGGCCGGTGGCAGCTAACCCTGCTGACCCTTTGATGTTAGCGAGCTTCACGGCATCGTGCGTGTTGCAATCCTTTGCGTGATCCTCCTTCGGGTTGTCGGTGTCGAAGGTTCTCAGATGCGCCTTGTAACCTTCCTCCTCTACGAAGTATGCACAGCCGTGATTGAGGTCGGGATCCACCTGATCGGAGGAGACCCTCTTGCGCTTCAGACGAAAGTTCGCGTCGACAGCAAGGTAGAGTTTGTTGTGCCAACTACGAGAGTGATCAGCGCGTCGAGGAAGGAGGAGGATATGAATCATGATGTTCACCTTGTGTCAGCGTCCTCGCCATTCTCCGGGAGGTTCTTGCCGGGATGAGGGCAAGCAGGGCACTCCACGGCACAACTCCCCGTAGGCACGTTGGTCGCCCCACCAGAAACATTCCCTCTACCTCCGCGCTTCAGCATCTTAAGGTGCCGCCATTGCCTGATCATGAGGAGAAACGAAGGGTAGCGATCCTGCGCACGCATCAGCACGCACCGAAATCAATGTGACGATAGATGACTAACCTTGGGCGGCTCCGTCCCGGTGTTATCGGACCTCCGCGCCAAAGTGGCGTAGTACTCGAAAGCGGAAACCTTGGACTGTCCGGAGAGTAGATGGAACGTCTCAAGGAGACGGAAGGTGGCACCTGTTCTGGGATCGACCGACGTAGCCGGGTACCAGCGGTGGCGCAATAGCTGAGTGGTGTGGGAGTACGCAGTCTCGCAGCCGCAGAAGTCGAGTGAGACCTCGTGGACGCCATGCAAGTCAAGGACGACGAACATATCGCCCTTGACCGGGATCGGATTGTAGCACGTGTCGCCGGGACGGTGCCCGAGCTGAACACGCAGGCCCAGGGACCGCAAAGTGACGCGCTCGAAATGCGTGCCTGTCCATTTCTGCCAGGGAGCAAGTGAGCTCCCAGAGCACGCAGAGACGAGGATCGCAACGCACCTTCATGCGGTGCAAAGGGTTCGACAGATGCCGGCCTGTTGTGCAAGTCTTGCAGTACAATGCACAATCATCGCAGTCCTCGCAACGGAAGCCTGGGACGTCGGGGAGCAAGACGTCGGCCGAACAACCCGGGCACAGCGTGGTCGTGAAGTCGCCGCGGCCTTCGAGACGCATGAGCTCATGTAGATAGTCTTGAATCTTATCGCGCCAGACTGTGAGGGGCCGGTCCTGTACATAAGGTCAGACGGGCAAGCAGCGGCATGTAAGGCGACTGGAACGTACTCCGGCGGTGCGCGTGCGAGAGGCCATGTCCAGCTCCGGCTCGAGATCGAGCGACTCGATCCGGTGGTACAAGTACATCATGTCGAGCTCCTCTTCTGGCTCGTGCGCACCCTCAGCTGGCGTCGACATACCCGAAGGAGGAGGAGAGATGCGTGCCCGTTTGTTGGGGGACACAGGCACGGGGATGTATGATGTACGGCGTGAGTGGTTGTCGTCGTCGAAGCTATACGCTACATGACGAAGGTTCTCTGTGCGGGGCTGCGTATCGGGACCGTTGTGGTCGTCGTCCGACGAGTCGAGGTCGAGTGTGTGGCGTATGATGTTTGTGGAGCGACGCTTCTTCATCTTGCGGAGAAAGGAGGGGATGCGGAGTACAAGCTGCTTGATCTTGCTGCGTGGACGCATCGTGCTTAAGAGTGGGAGGGAGCCTAGAGATCCCGCACCAGTCAGTAACCCGTTATAACTGTTCTACGCATTCAAATGCATGGGCCGGCAGGCGGCACGATCATACAATAGGTGTTGCTCAGGGTTGGCTATTGCAGCGATCAGCGGTGCTCCGAGCAAATCCTCTGTCAAGCTCGGTTGCAATGAACTTGGCACTCTTCATCCGACAAAGTCCCTCGACGTGGCAGCGAAGCCAGATGCGTGCGCCCTCCCTGAGGTATGATAGATATGACTTACCACATATACCTGTTGCAGGTCCCAGGGAAGGTCGAGCGACGCGCGTGCCCACGCGGTGCATAGACGTGTCCATATAGTCGAAGTGCAACGATCCGCGCGGTCGCAGTACAGAGGAGTGTGCCTTCCCGGTGTCGGCACGAGGAGCACAGGTGGCAATGTCAGGGAATGCACGTAGTCCATGCCGACGCTGTCAGTTGTTATGTACACAAGCAGTAGTCAGAAACGAGACAGGATGATTATGAGTGTCGCCCAGGGGAGGATGGTGTTCGAGTACACTGGTGGACAAAGGATGTTCGAGTATGCTGGTGGACAAAGGAACATGGCTGATCGCGCGCAGAGTACGAGGCGCCGGAAATCGACTAGGCGCGGAGGGCTGGCAGCCAATCAGATTCATTTAATATCTCTCCTCTGAGTGGGGAAAACATACAAATCGTGCTAGGACTGGTTCCAGGGTGTTCTGCAAGTTGGGGGTGGTGCCAGAGATATGTATATAGGCCATACTGTAAGTACGCATCATCAAGCGGTCGGTATATGCATGTTGTAATGGTCATGTCGCAAGGAGTACAGGATGTGTGCAATGAAACCCTTGGTTGGCACAGGGTGTGGACGTGACCTCGAGACATGCAACACGTAACATACTCATCTTTCACTCGTACATCTCTGCAAACAGATCGTCCTCGTCCTCGCCAATGTCATCCAATACACGCGCATCCTCAGCCATGTACTCCTCGTTTGCCCGCTGCAAGACTTGGGCAGGAAGCTGCTCGAACGCCGCGACGTACACCTCAGCACCTCTCTGTCGCATCTCGAGCTCCTCCACCAACCAAACCACTCGCTTGGCTCCCCAGCCCAAGTACACCTCGCGCAAGCTCGTGCAAAGCTTGGACCACCTCCCAGGTCGTTCGAGGAGACTCCACGCGTGGATGCGTGCCCGTAACTCCATGATCCCGGCCTCCACAACTCCTGCCATGTCCAAAGTCGGTGCCGACCATGCCTCAAAACGCGCGGCACCTTCTTCCAGTAGCCACCTGCATTGCAGCGCGTGGAGCTTGAGGTCTAACGATTCTTCATGGCCAGGTTCCTGCACGGCCAGGATCATCTCCGCATCCGGTACAGTGAAGGTGTATGGTGGCTCGCGGAGACCGAGATCGGGGCCGTAGTCGCCTTCAAATGACCACGAGATAGGGCAGAATATCGAGGCCCGTTCGTGCATAGTGTCGGGGATGTGAATGCGAGAGGAGATGGTAGCAGGAGGTTCGTTCAACTTGCGCTTGGCAAGGTAGCGCGCCTGAGCGGCTCTGCCCCTGCTGGACGATCAGCAGATCGACATGATGTCATGAGATCAGATCGTACCGATCTGATTTAGAGTATTTGGCGTGATGAGCACGTTTGGCTGCCAGACGCGCCTCCGCTGTCAGATGTATCGGGCGGCGACCCATGGTGGTTGCAGAGGTAGACGGGCACACAAGAGTAGCAGACGATAGCACAGTATATATATGCAGGATGAGACGCCTGCGATGACCAGATACACATGTACACCATTACAAGAAATACAACAGCCCGCCGTGCTTTAGGCTAAGGCTACACGTACAGAACGAACATCAAGACGCGTTCGCGGGCTGGTCGGTGACGTACCCGCCAACTGCGGACCTGTAGAACACGAGGAGGGCCTCCTGATAAGGCCTCTTGCGCGTCCAGTTGTGGCCACTAAAGCCGACGGCGGCACCACCCGCAGTTTCCCTGAGCTCGGTCAGCACGAGTGCAATGCTAGATAGGAACTAGAAGGACTTACTGGTTACGGAACACCCCTACGGTTCGGCCGCGAGTCACGACATACCACCGGCCAGTATACCCGGGTTCGTCTGGGTCATAATGAGCCACGATGCCTTGGGTCGCAAGGTACGCGTCTGCCTGCTCGCGCGTGGGAGGAGCGGGAGGAGCGACAGGTGCAGCGGCAGGCGCAGCAGCGGGAAGAGCGGCGGGAAGAGCGGTCTGAGCCACGGGTGCTTCGGGAGCAGGGACCGGGGCGACGGGAAGAGTGGTCTGAGCCACGGGAGCTGCAGCGAGGGCGGCAACGGCCTCGGTGGCGGAGGCAACGGCCTGAGTGGCGGCGGCAACGTGGTCAACAGCGATGCTGACCCACCGGTCCGCGGGCTGGGTCGGATGCGCACTCGCGCCGTTGAAAGAGTCCTCGCCCACAGAGGACACGTCGTCGAGGTCTTCAAGAGAGTCGTCCTCGCCGTAGACATCGTTGTAGAGCTCGTTAGCCTCGAGGGCAGCCGCGCGACGGTGACGGCACAACTTGACTGCGTAGCAACGGAGCATCAGTGAGGGGACGACTGACCCAATCTGCGAGTGCGCTTACCTCCCATGGCCAGGCTGTAACATTCCCAGCAGACAATTTTCCCGTGCCGACATTCCCTGTGACCTGCGCCGCTGTCAACATCCCGATCCTCGGCCGCAAACATGCTACTTACGTTCATCACCCACGTCCTCGTCCAAGCCTCCGGGCACGGAACCTGAGGCCGCGGCGGCAGGGGGCGCCGCGGCGGCCTCAGGTTTGCCGGTGTGGTTGTGCATGAGGAACAGTGAGCAGACGAGGTGAGACGATGGCGGACAGGAGAGAGGAGGGGATGGGAGTGACGAGCGATTGCTGGGGGTCTTTATACCTTCCTTGACGGCATGCTCGATGGACGATGAATTAGAATCCGAGAGCCTGAAGCAAGAGATAAGCGGCTGCCGGGTAGGGAGGATGTCTACCATTTGCGACATCATCAGTCGCCTCGAGGTTTGGGTCACTGTGTTGAGCATGTCAATTACTGCAAACCAAAGCGCATTGTTCCCATTCAAAGAGGTGCTTACCGCTAACGCGCGACCCCGCCCTCTCAACCTGCTCCCCGCCCAGCCGCACGCCCCAGCCGCGTCCCCTCGATGTCTGACATTCCCCGCTCCTTCTCCTTGGACCCTGAGGAGGAAGAGCACGCCAACGATAAGTGGCCGGGACCATCGAAAACCTGGACGACCCGGGAGCAATGGCGGTGGTTGAAGGAGACAAGAACGCCATACCTGGCTGCACAAAGGGGCAAGAAGCTCGCCGCGTACCTAGAGGAGATGCATCGCGAGTACTTCGTGCTGTGGTCGGAGTGTAAGCTCCTATATGGGCACAATGATCGGGCAAGGCTTACTGCGGAGGAGAACGACGCGTTGAATGACGCGGTCAAGAAGAGGAAGGAGGTGTGTATGGATCGAACCTTGGACTGTCGTGGTATTGACGTCTTCATGCCGCGTGTAGCAACTGCGGAATTGGCACAAGAATCGAGATCGTAATCGCCAGTCTTCGAAGCCCTTGGCCGCGTTGCTTGCGGACATCGGCGCCACCAAGAAGACGACTCGTCTCCCGCAAGCACGCGAGATGTATTCGAAGGAGCGCTACAAGGACGAGATTCGACCGGTGGTGTTGGTGAAGAAGGCAGAGCTGGAGGCTGAGTTGGGACGCAAATGGTTGCCCGGTGAGAGGCTGAATATCGTGAAGAAGTGTACGGACGAGGCGTACAATGCCGCAACGATGCACGTGAAGCGCGACATAGGGAAGAAGCTTGCACAGGCGAAGGAGGATGCTATCGCTGGGCGTTCCGGCCGGGCACTCCTCCCCGAAGCGGCCCGGACTCCGCAGCAGTACCAGGAGTGAGTCGTCTCAACACGTTGACCTTTGCCTATGGCCTGACCATGATGTCTCGATGTGCAGTGCCATCGATATGATGCCTCAGCTTCTGGGTGGGCTCCTGAACCCGCTCGGAGCTTACTCTGGCTGGACAATCAGCGTCGTGGGTGCCGGTCCGGTCCCGGAAGACGACGGCAAGATTGGGACTATATCGTGAGTCTACCACCAATCCTGGACTGCACGAGACGAACATGCACTAACGAGCATCTTGGCACAGTGCTCACTTTGGACATGATCCAACCACCGCGAACTTTGCACAGTCGACAGCGGACTTCGAGGAGAAGTTCGTTGTACCGGTGGCGCGGTTCGCGAAGTCTTGCTTCCGTATGTACACTCGTAATCTCCGGCTCTAACTCGGTACTCAATGTCTCCTTACAGCACGCGATGTTCAGAAGGCACGCAGCTTGGAAGCTTCCCGCTCGTCTTCCGGTCAGGTGGACAACAGTGCTCCACCCATGGTTGTCGTGGCTGCTCCTTCAGTTCAGTCGACTACTGGAAGTGAACCCTCCCCTGGTCATGTGCATGGCGAACGGGCCGCGTCGCACACGAGTGTTCAGCGTGTCGCCACTCCTTCGCCGCCAGCGCATGTCAATATGGTTGCGGAGGAAGTGAGCTCATCGGATGTCGCTGCCGCGGCCCCTTGCGGCGAAGCCTCTTCCTCCTCAGTTCTGTCTGGCCCTCCTGCGCCCTCTGCCGCCGTTCCCGAAGACGACGTATGGAGGGACATGATCACCTTTGACCCCAACGGCACGGAGCCGCTCATGATCGACTACTCCCGTATGGACAACGACGCCATAAACAGGATGGTGGCGTTTTGGGAAGTGGCTGATCCGAACTTCTTCAATGAGTACCAACCGCCCATTCCCGGCGATGGGGTGTCAGATGCCCGCACCACGCCGCTGCCTGCGCGTAACGGCGTGGCGAACGTTATCGTCCCAGACCCTCTTGGCGACGTGTTCTCCGCCCCAGTTCTGCCGACACCCACCCATGTTCGCACCGACCCGTCCTCCGTGACGTCTACAGGCCCGCCGACATGCAACCCAGACCCTCTTGGCGAGCCGTCCTCTGCCCCAGTTCCAAAGACGGCACGCCCCGGCCCCCGGACCCGCTCCACTACTTCCTCGGGCGCCACGATCTTCGAGCAGTCTGCGGCGCTCACGTCGACCTCCGCTCTGCCTGCCACTGAACCTCCGGCCGTGACGGATGCGGCAGATGGAGCAGAGGAAAAGGATATCGAGGAAGGCGCAACACGTCGTTCAGCCCGCGGTCGGGAGACGCGGGCACCGCGGCCCGCCGATGATGGCTGGGCGAAGAATCCAAAGAACGTCCCGCGAAGAAGGCAAAGGAAGTGCTGCCCAAAAAGGCAAAGCAAGCGCCGACGGCCGCGAAACGCAAGGCCGCAGAGACGACCACGAAGTACGTGCCCGCCCTACCCTCTTACCACTTGGAACTCATGTTTACCTCAGGCTGCCGAAAAAGAAGGCTCGACGGTCGTAGGTAGAATCGGCGTAGTCACTCATAGCACCGATCTTGTCCACCTGTATCTCCAGCAAGTGCATAGTAGGCGTACGATATATATGTCAGAAGGGTGCCATGATTATTGTTCATGGCCACACTACGTAATAATTTGACTATAATACATCACACTGCGTGAAGGAGGACATACGATGAGGAGAACATGAGTCCGTGATGTAGACGAGACATAAGTAATTCATGAAGATCCACGGCGACTGGCGAACTTGCACGCGAGGACCTCACGTTGGAGACGGCGTGGACGCCGCGCGGATTGGTCGGGACTGTGAGCATGTACCCAAGGAAGACATCTTTGGGTACATGATCACAGTCGAAGCAGACGCCGCGCGAATTGGTCGGGACTGTGAGCATGTACCCAAGATGTCTTCCTTGGGTACATGCTCACAGTCGAAGCAGACGCCGCGCAGATTGGTCGGGACTGTGAGCATGTACCCAAGGAACACATCCTTGGGTACATGCTCACAGTCGGAGCAGACGCCGCGCGAATCGGTCGGGACTGTGAGCATGTACCCAAGATGTCTTCCTTGGGTACATGCTCACAGTCGGAGCAGACGCCGCGCGAATTGGTCGGGACTGTGAGCATGTACCCAAGATGTCTTCCTTGGGTACATGCTCACAGTCGAAGCAGACGCCGCGCAGATTGGTCGGGACTGTGAGCATGTACCCAAGGAAGACATCCTTGGGTACATGCTCACAGTCGGAGCAGACGCCGCGCGAATTGGTCGGGACTGTGAGCATGTACCCAAGGAAGACATCCTTGGGTACATGATCACAGTCGAAGCAGACGCCGCGCGGATTGGTCGGGCCTGTGAAGTTGAGCGAGGGCTCCGCATGCATCAGCAGGAGATGTCCGAAGCGGTCGAGGGAGGCGCCGCACTCACCGAGTGCGACTGATTATCCAGGGAAGAATGTACCTTGGAAGCCGGTAGGGACTCGGACGGCTGGGGGAAGCCCGGGTGATCACAGTTGAGGGACGCGCTGACTGGTTCGGCTGTATCTCGAGGGAGGACTGTAGGCATCACAATGATGATGATCAGATACATATGCTGAGGCGGATATAAGCACATACCTGCGGATGCCGCGCGACCTTAGTGATGTACCCAAGGAAGGACGTCCTTGGGTACATGCTCACAATCGTCGTGAACGCCGGGTGACGACTGTAGTGATGTACCCAAGTGTCCTCACTTGGGTACATCACTACAGTGTCTCCTTCCGGGGTACATCACTACAGTCGTCACCGGTGCCATAGTGATCGAACATAACTGCACCGGGGATAGCGGAGGCGCTGCCCTGATTGAGAGCAGGAGCGACTGCGGGCAGCTGCGCAGGTGCGAGCGAGTTGGATGCTATGTACTGTGAGTGCAACTGTGCAGAGTCGCGGCAAGCCATACGCATGCTCGCTAAATATGAAGGGTGAGGAGACGAGATGCGTGCATCCCTGTGGTTCAAAATTGAGTGTAAATATACGATATAGCGCCACGGTGTCTCTGTGTAAGCTCACAATACCAACCGGACCAGCGGGGTATGATATTGCGGGCGTGCGGGCCCCTGATATGTCTTTCAACGCGACGGAAATTGTCCGAGATTGGTATGAGCAAGCGGGGAGACAAACATACCTCGGGGGCAGCCGAGGCTGGTATCAACCTGAACGGGTGGGTACCCCAGTTCGCACTCCGATATCCGAACGTCTACCTGTACAACGTAAGTTGGCACCTTCTAACTCCGCAAAAGGACGGTGTACACAGGACGCGCGCGCAGCGCTTTAGCATTCTGGATCGGGATGTGGGTGAGGAGCTGACGGTGAAGACAAGCGCTGAGCCGCTCCTTTCGGTATGGACCCTGCATCGTGAGGGTTAAACGCCTGGAGGAGGGGCGGGTACATCTACAGTGTTGACTGTAACGACAGGCAAGGATGGATCCCGTCCCGTCTGTAATCACAGTCATTGGGTGGATCTATATGGCACTAAGGCCTGACTGCGAGGCTTGCGAAATGTGACGCGATGACTGCGGGGAGTACTTATTGCACAAGGTCGATCGTTTGCGCCAGATGTTGTGAGTCAAGCATACGTTGGTAGGTAGCAGAATACGGTGGCGGGAGAAACTCGTCCGGGGTTTCTCACCGAGTTATTAACCTGTGCGTATCCGGAGGGGGTTAGTCACCTCAGTTATTAACAGTTTCTCGCAAGTTTCTCACCGGCGCCTAGATTACCGGTCAGCCACCGCCCTCTCCCTCTTCCCAAGGCCCACGCATAAGCCAGGTCTGAGAGTTATCTTCAGGTACGTAGACTGTTCACCTTCAGAAAGGTCGTCTGAGTGCTTGAGTCTTGATCCTCACGTCGAAATGAGTCGGCGCTCTACTAAGTAAGGCCAAGTCCGAGTCAGTAAGTACTTACTTACTTAGTACTTAGACGCTCAAAGAGTTCAGTGAAATGGCGGGACACATTCGCTGCAGATACGATAGCTCCCAAGAACGGTAGTCAGATCTACCAACCAGTCCTAGTCTGCTGGACACGACCAAGGGCCTTGCATCTTGATTTGAAGCCCATGTCGACAACTTCTGGTGATATAAGCGCTCTATAAGCGCTGGGTTAATAACGGGGGTGGTTTACCCCCTGGGTTAATAACACGTTAGTAACTATGTTAATAACATGAGTTAGTAACATTTGCGAATAACTAGTCAGTTTCTCCCGCCACCCTATAGCAGAAGAGGCTGTACTTAGAGCGGGACGGACGTGCAGAGCCTCATTAGTAAGCAGACGTCACAGTGGCGCTTCCAGCGCCCATTACCCGGGAGACTCCGAAGCGACACCGTATATATACGTGTCATGGCCTCGGCTTCCCGCAAGGCTCACCCTTCAAGCGGCCCCTCCTGTCCATTCTCTGTTCATCCTCCCGCGCTCTGCTGGCTCTCTCATTACTGCTAATATCGTTGTTTATCGTCTGAGTTTGTCACGGACGTCCAATGAGGCCAACGCCCCTGCTCTCCCCGTCATTTCTCAGGTGAGTACATCTTCCTCAGCGCACTTTTCGTCATGGACAATGTACGTGCACATGTCTCTTCATGTCATCGAGCTGTTGTACTGATTCTCCACCTGCAGGACCTGGCCACTCTATGCTCTACACAGGAGCGTTTGGCAAGCAGGAGTTAGGACATCGGCTGCATGAGGGTGAGTTCCTCAGCGCCTTGACTTTGAGCCTCAGTTCAGAATGTGACCTTTCTCGCGCAACATGACACCCTTCACGTTCTATCGTTCTCATTATCCCTGAAATGTCGACCTTGCCCACACCCTCATCCCCACCTTCGTCTGCTATGTTTTTTCCCTGTCACTCTGCCCACGCGACGTCAGTGCTCACCATTTCCCGACCTCGCCATCATCTCGTTCGCCGCTCGTGCTCTCGCCTACACCCTTGTCTCCGCCTTCGCCACTGTCCAGTGACCGCCCTTGCTCTTGCCCTCGCCCTTGCTCTCGCCCTCGCCGCCGCTCTCGCCCTCGCCGCCGCTCTCGCCCTCGCTCTCGCCCTCGCCGCCGCTCTCGCCCTCGCTCTCGCCCTCGCCGCCATGCCCTCGCTCTCGCCCTCGCCGCCGCTCTCGCCCTCGCTCTCGCCCTCGCCGCCATGCCCTCGCTCTCGCCCTCGCCGCCACTCTCGCCCAGACCCACCTTGCCCTTACTCCATTTTTCGCTCCCACTTACGCCGCTGCTCTCACTCACGCCCTTGCATTCGCCTTGCTCTCGCCCTTGCCGCTGCCCTCGTATGCCCACCTTGCCACTGCCCTCGTCCACGCTCTCGCCCACGCCTTTGCCGTCATATCGACCTAGTTTTTGAGTTAGAGGTGACTCTCGCTCCCCCTTCCTCCCGTCTCTTGTACTACTTATCCTGTTACGTAGTTGACCGCCATGTACTTACATGAGTCATTAATGAAATGTTTCGCTGCGTCTAAGTTGTGTGATTACTTCTTACAACACCTACTATAACACGAACATTGAGCTGGTATTTGCTTCCACCTTGCCGCTATTTTATCACAAAAATGTTGCTAAACTGCTCCGTTAGCACACCACGTTTCAAATTATCGCTCATTTGCCATACCTTGCAAATTAGCACCATTTGGGCTCATTAGCTACAATTGTCGCAAATTCGCTAGGGAGGTTTTTCCTGATGGGACTCAGGACCTTCTGACTCCTGGATCGCACCAAGCCAGCGCAGGTACGTGTCGAAGCGAAGAATAGCGTCTTGCCGGTTGAGCCAGGTTGTCATCTGTACGGTGTAACTCGACTGCTTGTTCGAGGCGTCGTACGCAAGCTTCGCGAGGTCGATGTGATGGCGTTCTGGGGATTCGGTGCTGTACCCATCAGCTGCACCAAACTCTCGGATGGAGTCGAGGTAGTGCTCCATGGAGTGAAGTTTGGGTATGTTGAAGTGCTCGCGGACGCCTTGGCGTAGAAAGACGTGCTTCGCCCGGTGGAATTCGAGCCACGCAGATCGCATCATTGCGAGGGAAGTGTCGGTGTGCAATTCGAAATGAGCGTAGTATATGAAGTCTAGGATTGCACGGACGGCCTTCGTGACGTCGGTGTCCGCGGTACCGGCAACCACGCCCAGGAAGACCTTCTCCATATTTTTGTACTCGGTGCCGGTCCACTGCGAGACGAACGAGATGCCCTTCTTGAAGTGCCGCAGATCCCGATGAGGTGTCATTGCTCGGTAACGACGATCAAACTCGTCCTTGCCGTCGTCGGCACAGGCCGTGGACCACTGGACGAGGTGGTCTTTGAACACGCCCTTGTGTAGCTGATGGAGAAGATCGGGTGTGATGGAGGAGAAGATGTCGGAATGGGGTAGATCTGACCAGAACGGCAACACAGGCCGCAGTCCAAGGCTTTCAAACTCGACCTTGTTCTGGCCATTCGACCGCTCGTGCAGAATCTCGGCGATCTTGGAGTGCTCCTTGAGCTTAGTCCAGCTCCCCGGAGTACCACGCTTATCGGGGTCCACCGGGCACTTCGGGCAGCGGTTCTCCTGGCAGCATGTCACCAAACACTGCTCAGGATGGTCCCCAACGTACGCAGCCACGATGGGATACACACGCCGTACCTTACCATCCGCGCACACCATCTCGACCCCTTTCGTCCCGGCCTCGACCAGAGGCTGCAACAGTGCACGCATGCAGGTGTGGAAGAGGCGGTATTGCTCAGCCTGCCGACGGCTCTTCTGCGAGAAGCACTCGAGCTTCGAAGTAGGCAAGTAGCCTATGAGGACTGTCGCGCGGGATGAAGGCTTCCGTCGAGTGGCCTTCTCGATATTCCCAATGGTAAGGTACACCGGCCAGGCCACTTTATCCCCGCTGAATCGCGAGAGATTCGTCTTGTCAGAGGCTAGTATGACTGGCGCAACAGTCGCTCCGCTCGGCAGGAGTTTCTGTATCATTTAAATACTGGGTGAGCTGTGATCTTCTAACTATGATTAACGACTCACCTGTATTTTCCACCACCAGTCGCCGGTCCACATTTCGCCATACATCTGATCCTCTCCCATACAATCTGCGAAGAGCTGCTCTGGGGCATAGCGAATGAGCTCGCGGAACGCCGGATTCCCTATCAGCTCCCGGATGCACTCGACAGGGTCGCGCTTCCAGAGATGAAGGACCTCTCTTCGCGGTTCGCCGTCTTCGTCCAGCTCATCTCCTATGGCCTCAAACTGCTCGCACATCCAACTTGCACCGCCGGGCAGCTTGTCAACTTCCTTAAAGAACCGATGCTTTGTTTTGAACGAAAGGTTCGTGCGTTTAGTCTTATGCATAAGTTGCGGCAGCAGCCGTGGCAACGGTCAATGCGGACATTATTGAATGACGCATGAAACAACTCACATTCTCGAGTTTCAGATAACTGTCAATCCCTTCTTGCGTCAATCCGCTCTGGAGCAACCAACGAGCAACTTCCCATTCCTCCTTCGACTGGAATGGGTACCAGCATCCTTGGTCTCCGCCCTCTCGTTCTTTCCGCAACCGTTCAAAGAGGGTCTCTGCTCGCGCGATTGGAACCCCCGCCGGCGCGTCGAAGTCTCCAACCCATGGCCGCTTTGGCAGGCCTCCCGGCTCTTCATCTTCGACCTCCTCGACGCGAACACGCTTCGATGAGGGCTCACCGCTGTCTAGCTCATCGAAGGTCGCTGGTGGGATATCATCGTGGTGGTGAGTGTGTTCATTTGCTTCTGGCGAGGAGGAGCGCGAGCAAGCTGGGTCTTCCGGAGGTGAAGGAGGTGGATTGGTGCGGTGGGCAAGTCGCAATAGGGCACGGCGACAAGCAGGTCTGTGTTTTGTGTGCAGCCGCTGACCGCGCGCAGTGGGGAACGGGCCGCGCCCACAGTACTTGCAGAAGTACTGCTTTGTTGTGGCTGATTTTTTGGACTTGACAGATGGTTTCATTGGTCGCCGCGGCCGTCTCAGCGCAGTTCAGGTCATGTAGCAAACAGTGTAATGGAATGAAGGTCTCAAGCTAAGGACCGCACGAAGGCGCCCGCAGGTTTGGAGCTCGGCAGCTCCGCCACAGTGCCGCTCCACTCAGTGATCCTTGACGTGCGATTGTCAAGACTCTTCTCGTCTTCCAGCTTCTTTCCCATCCCCCACCGTCTATCATCCCACAATGGGTTCTCGACAGAACGGCGACACAACTCCGGGTCACCGGCGCGGCAGACAGAATCCTCGACCTACTGACAAGCAGGAGCAGCTGAACAGTACGTCATGCCATCTCACATTCAGTGCAAGCTTTCAATTCTAACGTTTTGCAGAGGAAGCGTTGGAGAAGATGATGAGGAAGATGCACCGTCTCGAGAAGGAGAACGCATCGCTGAAGAAGGGAGCACGGGTACACGACAGCCTGAGTGGTAAGCAACCTTATTCTGTGTCTGCTACGGCAGCGCGACAGGCTGCTGATTTTGGTGATGTACAGATCGATCTCCTCACCCCGAAGACGAGGAAGATTACGAGAGCGAAGAGCGAGACAACGGTGGTCAATATGAGTCAGCTGTAAGTTCGCCCCAAACACTGGACATTCGCTCTCACCGTAGCTGACAGACGATAAGTTCCAGTCTCTTGGAGTGATCAATCAGCCCAGTCAAAGCCGAAGCAGGGTCCGTCGATTACGACGTGAAGGCGACTCTCCTCAACAGCGCATCAATGGCCAGGAGGAGGAGCCCGCGGCCTCAGAGCAGGATGAGGATGGTTCTGGAGGTCAGACGCGGCGTCGTCATGGTAAGTCGTTTCCTTTCTACCGTTGCTGCACTCTGTGTAGACAAGTAACTGTCGGATCTTGCAGAAAGTGACGGTCTGTCGAGCCCGTCTCCGGCACCACGGCAACCACGAGGCAGAGAGAACCCACGCAAACGCACACGTTCGCCCAGCCCCGACGCAGGGTCAGAGACCCAGGATGGTCTCGATGAAGATCGCACACACTCGCCCAATGAGGACGACCGGCGCGACATGCGTGCACCGGACCGCAAGAAGCCAAGGTTCCGCCATGACAAGACTCCGTCTGGCAATCCCAAAGTCTCCGACTACGAGCCATCCGTCAGCCACCTTATCCTCAAGGCCATCCGGATCTTCGAGTCACGTATTCTCACGGAGAATCCGTTCCCTTCAGACGAAGAGCAGGAGAGGTGGGCGACGGAGGCATGGGACGAAGTCCAGCCGGAAGACTCGCAGGAGCAGTACAGGCTGCCAGCCCGTGTCCGTGGCTTGGTGAGTTGTACTCTGTATCCGATCATGGATGCTCCTCCTGACTTGCAGCTACTTATAGATCACCGAACGCACTTCACGGCCGCGTGGAGCTCTACGCGACAAGATACGCCCACTGATCATCAGCATCTATGGCTTCTCTGATAAGGGAGACGAGGACGCCAAGAAGTCCAACTACCTCCTGTATCAGAAACTCATGCACGTCGACGAGCTAACGCACAAGCCCGATCCCATCTTCCATTATGCGGTGAGTCCGTGGTCCTAGCGTTCGCAAAGTATCTTATATATCGGTGCTGACCATCTGTCCTGTAGGATCCCGATGCCCAACGAGGCTATGCACGAAGCACGGCCATATTCCAGGCTATCCGCGATGCCTGGTTCCCAAGGACCGGCATCAAGCTGGGGGTTCTCTTTCCGTCTCGCTTCAGGCCCATTGGCATGGTATCGCTCGCCCTTGTCTGCACCGCGGTGAGCTTCGATGCAACCGTCATGTACTGCTTCGCATTGTTGACTAACCCCTCTTTACACTGCAGATACACTTCTGCCTGGATGAGTGGGCTGACGGCACATACAACAAGTTGGAGTTCTCCGAAACTGACTATGACCCGGTCTACAAACGGTACAAGGCCAAGGTCGACGATTGGCGAGAGATAGACCCCGATAAGGTCGACAAGATCCTCTCTGACATGTACGATGAAGCGCGGTATGTTTCCTGGATCACAACACGCCCCTCACATACGTACTGATGCTTTTGCAGCCGAGCGTCCGGGGTTCCGATGGAGGAACCTGATGATCCCGACGGCCTCGCGCCTGACGTTCGTGAACTCGCGCGCCGGGAACTGGAGGCCTAGTGCACGGTGGCAGCGCCTTGACTCCGACAGTCTTGGTAGGACCTATGATGTATTATTATTGTATATATGAACGTGTTTTGCTAGTATATCCGACCGTGTGGGACAGTGACAACTGTAGTTATCAGACGCTATGGCAAACCGACAGCAGGGTGAGTGTAGCCGCCGCTGGGCCTACTAAGCGCTACGTAGACCTGCGCGGTGCTACCAGACGCTACTTCGCACCATGTGGTCCCTGCGGCCTCCTACCACTATCTACATAAACTGGGGGTAACCTACCGCACTACTGGCTCTATTGCGTCGACTTCGGCTACCGTAGTATACAGGATTTTTCCAGATGTAGTATGCCACGAAACCGCTGACGGGTGATTGTCGTACACAGGACAGCGTACTATCACTAGAATCAAACAAAGCGTGGTCAGGAACGGTGGCACAGCACCTGAAACTATCACCTACCGTGCACGGTACATAGCAGAGTCTACCAGGTCCTGGGCGTTCGCCACGAGGAGACGTACGGGAGCGTCCAGGTGAGTCTTGAGAGCGCGCGAGCTTCCCCTCGACCTGCCTCAGGGGAGTACTCGTACAAGAAAGCGACGGGTTGCGTCGAGCATTGATGCCAGGCTTCAGCTAACACTGGATGATTTGCGGTTGTCCGCCTCAAGTCGTAGGCTGGGATGGAAGCATTGGAGGCCCACATCGGCGGAGGGAGATTATCGGTGACTCAACAGCATCTACAAGGTTTCATCAAAGTACAGTTGGCACTGTGCGCAGGATCGTATGTGAGTGAGAGTTCTACGCAATAGTACCGACGCCCGCACGCCGCGCGACTGAACGCCCAGATATCGGACTTTGAACGTTTGAACCAGCCAGTAAGTACTATCCCATTTTCTGAGCTCCCCACCACCACCATCCTCCGATCTCCCTTTTGCTCCCTTTTTTGGTCTTTTTGTGAGCGCGGAGCCATATCCTCTTCTTTTGAGAGCGCGAAGACAAATAACGAATAGGGCTCTGCCATACCACTCCAGATTCCCAATCATCACCACGACGGTGCCGAGATCCTACGACATCTTCACAACTATGTCTCTCACGCATGAGACAGATATAAATGGGACCAACCTTCCTGGCACACTGTCGCAACTTCCGCTTGAACTCGAATGCGCTTTTATTGAATGGCTCAAGGAAGACAAGCCTACCGTCGCCTCCTGTTCGCTGGTTTGTCGCAGATGGCGGCCTATCTCCCAATCTTTGCTCTTCTATGCAGTCAGTATAGATACCTTCAAGTACCCTTCTCAGGGTGGCGAGGGCAAGTACCGCCCAGATCGCATCCCAAACTTCCTCCAGTTCATCCGGACGAACTCGAACATCGCGCACCACATTCGAGAGCTGGAGCTGAATGGGAGACATGAGGCTACCGTCATGTTGGAATTGCTTCGCGCTGTCCTCGAGGAGCTGGCGCAATTGCGCGTGCTCGGACTGTACGAGCTCCGGATCGACCACGCTGCCTCCCCCGCGGAGCCGACACGTCCTGCTACGCCGCGGACCAGACGTTCTCTAGACGGGCTAAGCATTGTTCTGTGCGAGTTTCCTAGCCGTCAACTCGCAGATATGTTCTCCATCATCTGCCTCTTCTCCGAGATCGGACACCTAGCAATCAACGGCGACGGCTGGGCCACCTCCTCGACTTCCGCACTTGAAATCTACTCGACGAATTACCCCCTCATGGTGCGATCGTTGAGCCTGTACGACCTTGGGGAGACTTGCACGACTGCAATCTGCCGCGTGGTCCGTGCATCTGGAGCGTTGAGGGGTCATTTGACATCAATGACGTTCCGCCCTTGGAAAAAGGAGGCAGCGCGAGCCTTCGCGTCGTTGGTCTACGACGCTGGACCGTACCTGACCGCTCTCACTTTTCACCTGGAGTACGCAGTTGATTTTGTCTTGCCAGCTGGTGAGTAATACTCGCATCTGTATCCTTGATGCCGGGTCTCACACCAATACGAACGATTTCAGAGGCGTGCAAGATCCTAACTCTCAGCACCTGCAGCGCTCTGCAAACTCTTAAGCTGCATGTGACTGCTGATGACGAACAGCTTGCCATGGAGCCCGACATACTTGACCGTTGGCTCCCCGATTCATTCAGCGCTTGCGCCGACCTCATCTCCTCGCACCAGAAAGCGTTGTCGGGTTTGCATACTGTGGTCATCGTCACCGGCTCCCCAAGCCTTTGGACTGGAACTGGAGTCATCGACGCAATGGAGATGAGTGCGCAGAATGCGCATGCCGTCTGGAAACCGCTCGATGCTGCGCTCTTGACTTTGCGGTCGCTTGGTCGCCTGGAATTCACCGTCCTGGACAGGTATGATGAGATGAAAGAGGAGCAGCGCACACGTCTACGAAGCATCGTTGAAGCCGGACTGTCTGGAGTACTGAGCATGCACAAGGGCGGTCACGACTTCTTCCACTTCAAGTGCCGCAGCTAAGTACTAGGGCTCCAGATCACGGTATTGGGTATGTGTCCATGTCCGACACTTGACTGTTCTTGTCAAATTCGCTGCTAAGACACATTCAGATCTGAGTACAAGAAATGTTTGCGCCGTTGACAAGGATGGAGGTCGCCGAGACACCGGCGAAAGGAACAAACCGTCGAGAGTAGCCCTGGGCTGGACCTCGCTAGATGTCTGCCTTGTATCTATGACGCCCGCTAACATCTCTTGTAGTTCCGTAGTCGTGCATGTCGGCTGAGAATTGGTTTCATTGGAACAGTATTATGTGTATCGTACGAACACGCTGCGCCTATGACTTGATTACTACCTCTACTGTTTGGTTAGCGCATTTGAGCCTTCAAAGACTGCTCGGCATACGTAAGGCGACACTCACCGGGTGCAGCTGTCAAGGTCACTACAATCTCTGACAGTTTACGGACTGGCGGGTCTCTGGACCACCGAGTGAACTAGTGAACTGTGTCAAGAGGTTCCAACTTCAAGTCGGATCAAATATTTGAATACATAGACGCATGTCACGTGACACGTCGCGTCGCGTGTCCACTGTCGCGCGTACCGGTTTACACGCGTCTCTTGTCCACAACCACCTTGTCGCCACCACCATCATCTTCACTTCTTGTTCTCGAAATTGCTGTTGTCATTGTCAACCATCGAATCCACATCATGCAACTGAAGGGCTACGAAGTCTGGATCTCGTGCAACGGCAAACCGCTTGCCGAGTACTGCATCCAGCCTGAGGGGAGCGACGGAAAGACCATCGCGTGCTTTGTTCCAAGCGAATGCGGCAAGGTATGCACCTTTCTACTATGTACTCTCATGCATCACGAGCTGCGCATCCTCAAGTACGCTTGCAGTCCTTCGTGATCGAGTGGAGGGACCATGTCAAGCAGAGCCACCTGCGATTCGTGACCAACCTCGACGGGAAGGAAGTCGGCGGGAATCGTTGCATTCCGGGAGGAAAGGGGCACAGGGATGGTTTGCGCACGAATCCTACTACCAGGAAACCATTCAAATTCGCAAATCTTTTAACGACCGGTGCGTATGTCATCTCCTCATTACTGACAACCACCTGAGCTGAGTCGTGCAGATGACGAGGAGGAAGTTGGGATGACCAGTCACGAGAAGCTTGGAGAGATTATGGTCGGCGTGTCTCGCATCCGTGCGGAATACAGGTCCGTACAGCGATCATGGAACCCGAAGTTCCATCCGACCGGAGCTGTGCACGAGAGGAGCAAGAAGGCCGGTGCACACTGCGTTACGTGAGTGTCTCCCTTCCGGCATGTGCGACATACGATTGAAATTGTTCACTGTAGGCTGGGCGAAGATCGCAGGATCCCTACGAGTCGAATTCAGACGCGCAGCACTCCGCTCAATCCTCGTGAGGGCGACGTCGCCCGGTTCATCTTCCGTTATAGGCCTCTCGGTGCGCAATCATTCCTGATAACCAGTATCTGCGTGGATATGCTCATACATGTCCATCAGCCCTCTTGCAGGCGCAGGGTATCGTACCTCTACCAGAAGATGTCAAGCCTGTCGTAGTCAAGACATGTCCGGATGACTTCAACGAATCTTCCATCCTTGCCTCCGGCTCGCGGAAGTCCAGAAAGCGCCGCATTGACGCGCTCAGCCACGATTACGACAGTGACCAGGACGTCAAGCCGGACGTCTCGTCAGTCGCCTTGGACGGCGAGAGTGACCTGGAGGGGATGAAGGTGCGTCTGGCACCGCCCTCTGCCATGGTGCGGTAGCTGATGGTGTACTGTTGACATATAGAGCCAGCTGCTCACACAACTGCATAAGGTCGAGCGAGCCATCAAGAGAAGAAAGACGGACGGCGTATCGCCGCTTCCATCGACACGTGTGAAGACAGAACCACGAACGGCGTCTCTCCGACGGCGAACATCTGGACGGGTCGTCATCGACTTGACTCTCGAGTGAAGACGACGCCACTTATATGGCTCGGAATGGACATACCACAATGTTGAGGATCCTGTACTTTGCACATACCCCTGACTCTGACTCCCATGTCGTCTGTAGCTTCCGTCATTGCAGGTCTGTCCCATTCAAGACCCTCGGCAGCGATTCGCCATACTGACACGTCATACAGTACTCCCGTTTTCGTTTGTTCTCTTAATACTAGGGCAGCCGAGGGGTCCTCGGCCTATTACCACCTAATTTCTACCCTGAAATCCAATCCAGTCTGTTCATCCAAGTACGTGTCAGCAATGTTTTGCTTAGCTGTACTCCGCCGGCTCCCCGTCGCTGCCTAAGTCAGGCGCTCAAGCTCGTTTGGGATTGGTTCAATAGGTTTGAAACAACTTGTTGATGCGATCACAAACGAGCTTGGGCGAATCCTATACGTCGGGATGATCGCGGTACTGCACGGCAGCCTCGGTTCCCAGCTGTGTGTGCTTGACCACTACCCCCGGCATGACTTCACTTGGGCTTTATAATGAGGTTCTTGAGACGCCTATCCGGGTTGCATCAAGGCGCGTCGCAGGCTGAGGGAGTACGGAGCAATCGCCTGTGCCAGGGCTCCGCGGAACTGACATCGTCGGTCTGAGCGGGCAAGGTGGCTCTGGACATCGGGCAGGATCCGGCATATGTCATCGCCGCGACCCACGGCAAGCGCGTTGTGGACAATTTCGCGCAGTTCGAGCCCTAAATCAGGGCTAATGAGATGGACGACGAGGTCCAAACGTTCGAGGAGAGTATCCTCTTCTTCGCCGACGCGTACAACAAGCACGGCCCCGGATCGCGTGCTCGCCCATCTCGTCTGGGGTGGGCACTCCTGCGCTCTCGCCTGCCAATCCCCATCGTCCGTCATTCATGACTCACGTCAGCACACGCCGCGCCTTCCTCAGCCGTCAAGACAACGTCAGGGTCGAGGAGGCAATCGAAGATGATGCCGAAGAGGATTGGCGGTCCACCCGCACGCAGTCGCGGTTCGACGTCTGGCAGATGGAGGCATGCGCCATCGACCGTGCCGTCCGCATTCTCCCTGGTGTTAAGAAACTCATGGACTCTCTTCCTGAGGGACGCTACGCCGTTGCCACCTCTGGAGCAAATGTTCCTCATGTATGTCCTCCGCCTTCGAGGCTGACACCGTCGCTTTTCCTTAGCGCACGGCTGCATGACCCGCGTCGGCATCACCCCTCCTCCCGTCACCATCACAGCCGACGACAAGCGTCTCAAGGCGGGCAAGCCTGCCCCGGACCCCTGCCTCCTCGCAGCGAAGGAGCTCGGCTTCGCCGCGCACCGCTGCGTCGTCTTCGAGGACCCGCCCTCGGGGATCAAGGCCGGCGTCGCCTCTGGCGCAATCGTCATCGCACTATGCACGAGCCACGAGCGTTCTAAGATCCAGAACAGCGGCGCACACTTCATCGTCGAGACTATGGAGAGCGTGAAAGTCGAGGTGGAGAATGGTCGTCAGTGAGGTTCGTTGTCTATCGGTCCGGTGATTCAGTCCAAATCATGGCCGGTGTCGCCCTGGAGGCGCAATGTCTTTGAATCAACGAGTACTTACTTCTTGGAGACTCGCGCCCGCTTGGACAGCATTCGACTCTTGGAGGACCCTGGATCGTGAACACACTTAGACTAGCCGAGGTAAGCCGGCGGGCGGTTCCGAGCAACGCGATCGGCCGTGGCCACAGCCACTGCGGTAAGCGGTAGTCGAACTTGAACTTGTTCCTCCTCGTTAAGCCACACATCCACAACTATCTTCCATGAGGGTCGGTCACTGCGAAGTATGGCTGACATGCAACGGCGAACCGCTCCCCGAATTTTCGTCGACCTCGACCGACAGGGCGAGCACCTGTTTGGTCCCGAGTAGGGCCGGCGAGGTGAGCATGGCAGTAGCACGCCACAGGGACTGCGGCTGCAGAGCACCAATTGACGTGTAATATTGGCAGACTTTCGTCGTCAGATACCGTAATCATGGGCGTGAGCTGGTACGCTTCGACCTTCGTATGGACGGCTCGCCGGCGGGCAAGCGTGTGTGCTGGCCAAACAAGAAGGGCAGCACGTCGGGCATCCGCACAGGAGCGGAAACCCTCCAGCTCTTCCAATTCTCCTCTCTGGTCACAACGGGTAAGTCGTCTTCTCTGGTCTCAGGTTCGTTGCCGATACTGATACTGCTTCTTGCTAGACGACGACGACGCGCCTGACCTCGATCACGACGGGAGAGTGGGGGTCATCCATGTGTCCGTCGTCCGAATCTCCAGGAGAGACCGGGTACGGAAGCCTTCCGCTCCAGGGCATCACACGCCTGGCTTTCGGTCTGTCGGAGTCGTCCACGAGCGATCGAAGAAAGCGGGTGCACACTGCGTTTCGTGCGTAATGCACGCAATCTATCTGCTCATGTCGTAAGACTGACATTGTTGTCTTCCCCTTCAGCCTTGGACATGCCCGTCGGGTGGAGCCCAGGAGCGCGCTCGAGTGGAGAATGTCCGTAGATCCGAGGGAAGAGCCTCTGGCATACTTCACCTTCCGCTACAGACCTGAAGGTGCTGCCCATCTATCTCAGCTCCATTCGTGCCATTCTTGGCTGACGACCGCATACTTATAGCCGTCTTGCAGGCAGAAGGACTCATGCCGTATGCGGTTGTGCCCGAGGCTGGACCTTCCTTGGACAATTACAAGAGCATCGTCACCTATGTCGAGCGTACTGAATTGGGAGATAGGCCACCCGTCAAGTCGAGCACTGGAGAAGACGACACCAAGAAGGAAGTCATTGAGGTGATTGATCTCTGCTGCGATGAAGACGACGAATGGTCGAAGGTCAGTGACCAACGTTTCTCTTGATTACAAACCTCGGGCTGACACACAACTCCAACGACCCAGGACCAAGATAACGGTACAGAGGATGATCATGAGCGGCCTGCCACGAAGACCGAACACGACGTCTACCCAGTACTCGATGATGGTGTCATCGACTTGACATTGAGCGACTGAGTCCCACTTGGCACCTAATTCTCGGGCCTGGGTCCCGTTGTGCATGATCTGTCTGTAGTGTCGTTTACTGTAAGTACATAACATTCTGTCTGTTCCACTCGTATTTGTAATTGATCGGTAATTCGTATAAGAGTTCATAGTGGTCCATCTCTTGCCTATGGTGTCTATCTCAGCCAGCATCTACCAGCGATGTACACGTCTAATTTTACCACTCCGTCGGCCGTTTGAACCCCTGCTTCGCCGCGAGGACTCGGATGCCGCGATGTTCTATAATGATCCCATCAACTTTTCGGTATCTCAGAATGCTTCTAATCAGCTTCAATATTCCATTAGATGTTGTGGCCGCGCATTGCCTGGGTACTGTATGTCATACTGTATACTTACTGGTCCAAGCGCTGGAAGGTCAAGATACACGTGTTCGACCATGCCGCTTATGGCATTTTGATGGCGGGTCCCTTCAGGGTGCTTTCCGGTGCACCTTTGCACCCTGCCTACGCTCTGCCGACTTGCAGACCTCGATACAGCACACAGGAAGGACGATGAAACTTGGCGACTGTGAAGTATGGATTGCTTGCGACGGCGAGCCACTCCCAGAGTATTCCGTGGCACCCGAGGGCGACGACGGGAAGAAGATTGCTTGCTTCATTCCTAGCGAGGCGGGGAAGGTCAAGATCTTCGTCTTTTACGAGAAGTTATCACTACTAATAATGTGTCTCAATCTGTTTTACAGGAGTTCGCTATCCACTTCCGGAACAATAGTCGAACGGATATGGGCTTCATGAAGAAATTGGATGGGTCGTTGGCAGGTCCTGCGCACAGAGTTCCCTCTGGTATATCGACTCAATCTCGGGGTGTTCGTGTCACACCGACATCCCGGCGTCCCTATCAGTTCTCTCTTCTGACAACCACTGGTCAGTTCTGTAACCTGACATCACTTCATCTCAGGCCGCTGATATGCTGTAGACGATGACTCTTTACTGGGACAAAACGGGAACCAAGAGCTCGGATCAATGGAGATACTTGCGGAGCGCATCGAATCAGTGCCTTTCATGCGACTCACTGCTAGTGGGAACGCCGGAGCATTCAACCCGGTGGGGCCTGTCCATGAGCGGTCCAAGAAGGCAGGTGTGCATTGCGTCAGGTATATTGGCTTCAATGGGTCGTCTGACATATGATTATTCGATACTGATCTTCTACTTCTCTTGTATCAAGTCTCGGCGAGGGGAATCAAGTCACTCCCGCACCACACAGGATGAGTTACCGGCTGATAGACCCGAACGAAGGCCCGGTGGCGACCTTCATATTTCGCTACCGGCCTCTAGGTGCGCATCGCAATCTTGGTCCAAGGTGGCATAATAAATTTCCCGAGGCCAGCCCTTCTGCAGGCACAAGAAATCGTGCCGCTCCCGGACTCCCAGCGCGATGCCGAACCTGAGGCAGGCCCATCTCGGCAGTCGTCAGCGAACGAAAGCAATGGGAGACAGCGATCAACAGAAGACTGCAGGCCTGCAAAGCGTGCACGACTCGACGCAGAACAGGTCGATGTGAAGCCGGACATCGGAGACGGCTCGGAGTCCGATGGGAACGAACTGAGCGAACTGAAGGTGAAGTCGTACTACCTTCTATCTGCCTTCGTGTGCTCGAATGTTCAATCTGATTACCCCATGCGAGCAGGGTCAGCTGCAACAGATCCTGAGCAGGATTGATCGCATGGAGAAGAAGAAGTCGCGGAAGTCGGCTGGCGGCTCGGGGAGGGTGAAGAAGGAGGAGCCGGGCACTTCGTCTGGTCTTGGGTCAGGAGGCGGCGTCATTGACTTGACTCTGAGCGATTGAATTCGCTCTATTGCATGATAGACCAACCTGTCGCTTTCCGGTCTCTTCTCGCTGAACAGGCACGCTCCGAGCCAGAGCTGCACCGTGCACGCTGTGGTAGTACTACGTACTGCGCTCGTAGTTACGCTGCTCATGGACACGGGCGTTTCGATTACTACTTATAGGTTAGATCATTCTTCCGTCGCTGGCTACTTGGCTGCACAGCGGCTGTCCGGTCTCTTTGGTTCTCACCCCGACTCACCCCCAGTCGTATCTCTCTGACACTCTCCTCGAATATATATCCTACTGCTAGCTATCCGACCTGCCGACTACAGAATACACGCTCATTCGACTCGACTCGACTCGAAGTAACGCGCACAGACAAGACGCTCACTGGCTCGACTGCCACGAACGCGTACACTCCGCTACTCAGCTACGCCCGACGCCGCCCAAGAATTCTGTACGAGCACGAGCTACTGCTCTCTGCTACGACAGTGGAGCCCACCGCGAGGGGGTGGTTTCCTGGGATTAGCTGAGTATCTCCCCTGACCACTCTCAACATTCTACCGCAACATCCCCATCTTTTCAATTCTCTCCGACGCTCTCTTTTCTATCCTGCCCAATACACAACTCCTGTCTATTCTTCCCATACCATCTGCCTGGGATCGTTACGCCGATCGCCTTCACGCTACCGACATGTTGCTACAGGCAGTATATCAGATGCCGATTCCCCGCACGCCCGAGGCACCCACCTTCGATGGCCGCAACCTCTCCGACTTCATCAACATGCTCGAACTACAATTGTGTCGTGCCCAGATCATCGACGAAGACATGCGAGTCAAATACCTCATGCGTTACAGTACCGACGCGATCCGTCACGAGGTCAATTGCCTGCCTGAGTTCGATCGCTCAAGAATTGGCAAGAGCTGGCAAGAAGCCAAGACCTTCCTCCGCGACTTCTACGGCCATCTCGATGAACACTGCCCACTTGCCGAGTTCCAGAAATGGGTTCAGAGTGCCGCAGACCATCCGGTGTTCGTCTCCAAGACACAGGTGAATACCTATCACCTCGAATTCATGTCTCGGGGGCAGTTGCTGCTTGACAACTCCCAGATCTCCCAGAGCGACCTGTCCTTTGCCTTCATCCAGGGCACTCCTTCGTCCATGAAGGCAACTTTGCGACGACTCATCCCCGAACAAAAGCGCAACCACTCTACGCCATACACAATCAAGGACACCCTCTCTCTGCTGCATTCTATCATCGCACAAGACGATCCAACCAGCGATACGGCGTCCACCAATCCTGCACCGCCCTCTCCTTCCAGTCCTACATATCCGCTATCCGCGCATACTCTCCCGCTCTCCCACTTGGCTGCCGCATATCCTACCGCACCTGTATCTTGCTCCGAATTTTCTGTGAAGTTACGAGCCCAGAGCGTCAAGAGCGAACATTCGCGAGACCAGAACATACGAGATGAGGTGTCTCAACCGGAAGCTAAGTACATGCACACGTCCTCCGATAACAATCACATTCCCAAGTTCGATGTTCGGACATCAGACTCTGCATGCCAGCATTCCAGAACGCACAACCCTCCGAACCGCGGCTACCTGCCGGCCGCCGCACCGGACTACCCAACGCGTCCCGTGCCTCCGCCCTCTTCTCCCAAATCTGCTTTGCACCCCACCTCATATTGCGTATCGGCTTTGCCGTCTCGTTCTCTCCCTCTCTCGCTATCGTCTGTTGCATCTCCCATCCCCAGTTCCATACATGTCCCCGAGCAGCAAGTCCATCAGAAGCTGCGCCTTCCCGATCCCAAGAGCAAACCTTCACATTGCAAGCATGGGCAGAACAGTAGCAGCACCCGAGATGCGACGTCTCAGATTGAAGATGAGTACACACGCGCTTTGCCCGACGATGATCACACTGCCAAGCTCAATGTCCAGAGATCGGACCTAGCTTCTTGGTTTTCCGGCATGCACAACTCTCCGAACTGTGGCGACTTTGCGAAGGCCGCATATGCCACGTTGGTCCAGCGACTCAAAGTCAAGATTTCTGCCTTGCGACTGTTGACAGTGTCACCGCACAGCCTCCGGTCCTGCGGCAGCTCGCCGTTTCCGTATCCTCGCACTGTCAATGTCCTTGTCGCACCCGCCGCCTCCACTGGCGGCATGTCGCGTTGTCCCGGACATCTCATCCATCTCAACCACGCGCGCGTTGGTGTCGGGGTGCACCAGCCTAATGGCGACCTCCCCTCCACCGTCTGGACACTTTTCGACATGCACTGGCGTACTCTCGCACAAGGCCGCGCATCCGATGGACGGCAGACCAATGTTCAATCACTCCTCCCAGGCTCCGCCACTTTCTACCTTCGCTGCTCGCAGCCGTCTCCATCATCATTGCTCTTCTGCTCGCGGTCGCGTTTGCGCTGTCATACCGTCACACGTCATTCCTACCAGGACTTCGAGCCCATACGCCGTACCCTGGCGCATATCCCCCTCTCTCTATCTCGAGCCGACACGCCGCGACTGTGACAGCTACAATGCACAGGCCGTCTGTCCTCTCGTCCCTGCGCCCATACCAGTGATGTGCACCCTCTGCCACAGTTCGATACCCTTCCCTGAAGATGACATCCTCCCATGGCATTGCGTGTCCCTGCCTCGAAATCCCCTTCTTTAATGCTTACCACTTCCTACTTTGTTCCTTATATTCACCTACTCTTGCCCACCCACCCACCCTGTTCTCATACTCCCAATTTGTGTCGACGACGTCGGGACGACATCTATTTTGCTGTGGTGATTGCGTGCTTCATCTCGCTCGCGCTTCTATGTTGCTGCATTTGATTCTATCTATGTCCGGTACCCTCGTCCCCATCACATCCGGTGTCCGCTTCTCCTAAGATTTGAGCCTGCCTCACTTCAACTGCACATTCATTTCACTTCCTTACCCCATCCTTTCCAACTCCGAGCCCTGTTACGTGCCTGCACTGCCCACTGATTGTCTGACTCTCATTTAAGTTCTCCTCAGACGTCGAGGCCGACGTCTCTATTGTTTGGGCCACTGTGGTAGTACTACGTACTGCGCTCGTAGTTACGCTGCTCATGGACACGGGCGTTTCGATTACTACTTATAGGTTAGATCATTCTTCCGTCGCTGGCTACTTGGCTGCACAGCGGCTGTCCGGTCTCTTTGGTTCTCACCCCGACTCACCCCCAGTCGTATCTCTCTGACACTCTCCTCGAATATATATCCTACTGCTAGCTATCCGACCTGCCGACTACAGAATACACGCTCATTCGACTCGACTCGACTCGAAGTAACGCGCACAGACAAGACGCTCACTGGCTCGACTGCCACGAACGCGTACACTCCGCTACTCAGCTACGCCCGACGCCGCCCAAGAATTCTGTACGAGCACGAGCTACTGCTCTCTGCTACGACAACGCCTATGGACTCGACCCTTCGCGTACTCGCGGGCCCAATGGCATCCAATTGACCCAATCAATGGCTGTTCGATCATATGTGCTGCATCTCCCGCGCAGAAGGACCCTGCATCTTCGTACAGACTTGGTACCGACAGTCCAATCCGGAAGCGCCCGTGAGCCGGGCCGCCTGGTTGCCGCACGGCGCATAAGTACACTCGCCTCTGACAGCAACGCCTCTTTCTTCTCATTCTTCCTCGAACTGCAAGTGGCGCATCTTTACCTCTCTGACACAATGCGCGTGGGCAATTTTGAAGTTTGGCTCACCTGTGAGGATCAGCGGCTCCCAGAATACGCTGTAGAAAGGAAGGAGAATCAGGTGACATGCTTCGTTCCCAGCGAGGCGGGGAAGGTGGGTGATGGGTCCGACACGTAACCTCTCAGTTTAAGTACGCCAGCTGATAAGCGCAACAGCAATTCACAATCCATGGGAAGAACGACTACGATGAGACTATCGCGCTCTTCTCGTCCTTTGACAGCTCTGTTGTGACCTCGACGGCGGTTGTCCCTGGAGAGAGTAAGTCAAAGCGGGGAGTCCAGACGGGTCCGAGTCTTTTCCAGCATTTTCAGTTCGCAGAACTAGTGACTTGCGGTGCGTGGCTGAGGTGGCGCGTTACGTGCAAGCTCTAAAGCGTTGCGTAGATGAAGAAGACGGTTCCCAACGGCATGACGCAGCCAGTCTCGGTTCCATCGAGGTGAAGGGCTGGCGCATGCGATGGGATAAGACCAAATTGCGGACTTCAGCTCAAAAGCCCACCGCGTTTCAACCGACGGCTCGGGTGCATGAACGATTGAAGAAAGCAGGTACCCACTGTATCGCGTGCGTATAGACATTCTCAGTTGCAGATCCTCACTAACTTTTGCCATGTAACGGAAGTCTTGGCGCTCCCGTCGCTACTAAAGAGACGATCCCCGCTCCCAATTGGCACGCCCAATACCTTGACAAGTCGCCGATTGTGATTTTTATATTCCGTTACAGACCTTTAGGTGAGACCGTCCTTGTCTACCGCCCTCTGTCTTACGGACATATGACCAGAGCTTCACAGCGCTCTTGCAAGCTCAGGATATCGCTCCGCTTTCTCAGCCCAATGCGCTCCAAGCCCAGCCAGGCGGGTCCGAGCCAGACGCTAATCAACTCGACGTCTCTCAGTCTCAGTCTCAAGGCGGCATCTCCCGGTCTCAGCCCGCTTCCTCTCGACAGCGAGCGTTTACTGACCTTCAGGAGGAAGGCTCACGGCCCGCCAAGCGTGCACGAGTTGGCTCCGAGGATGAAGAGACGAAGGCGGACGTGGACGCACCGGCCGAGGGCGAGGGCGAGCTCAGCACCTTAAAGTCCAGTGCAAGTGCGTTGCAGGTCAGTAGCATACATTGACCACGCATCTTGTCCGAACAGTAAACACGAGCTGATAGGTCGTGCGTTTGTGAACAGGGCCAGCTTCAGCAACTCATGAGCAAAATCGACCGCATGGAGCGCAAGAAGACTCGCAAGACGGCTGGTCCGCGAAGCGTCACGAAGAAGGAGGAGGCTACCGAGTGTGGTCTCGTGTCTGGCGAGGTTATCGACCTCACTCTTGATGATTGACTCGGTGAAGTTTCGGTGAGTGTCATAGTAGAGAGAGCTGAGTTTGAGGTGGACAGTGCTGCCTCAGAGGACGGTCTTGCTGCATCACGTACTTGCCAGCACATTTGGCATCGTTGTATCTTGGGCGCACAATCCAAGGAGGATATACCGCATGCCACCCATTGAGCCGTCCGTGCGTGGCCAGTGATTTGTACCCAAAGCCGCGAGGAGTTCATGTTTGACCTCGGAATGCGCTAGCACGAGTGGCATACCTGATTGCCCGCTTTGTCATAGATCTACATACCATCGTATAGAAGGATCAACTGCAACAGATCCCACAGGAAAGTTGATTGCATGGAGAAGAAGTTGCCGAGGGAGTCGGAAGTCGTCTGCTAAGTCATCGTCAATGTGGAAGCGGGCCGCGGGCCGCATGGTATTGAACGCCCGGTAACGCCCGCCGTTCTCCCACCTTCCTCTTCTTCCTTCCTCGAGCTCGAATCGCAGGTGGCGCAGCTATCATTCTATCTGACAACTCAATGCGCACGGGGAGCTGCGAGGTTTGGCTTACTTGCGAGGGTCAACGACTCCCGGAATATTGTGTAGAAACAAGCAAGGAGGGAACGATCACTTGCTTCGTTCCTAGCGAGGCGGGGAAGGTGGGCGATTAGAGCGAATGTGAAGGGCTCCTCTGAGTACAGCAGCTGATATGTGGTACTCTGCAGGAGTTTGAAGTCCATGGGCAGAACGACTACGATGAGATCTTGGCGCTCTCCATAGCATTCGACGGCTCACGGGCGACTGCGCTAACCGTGGACCCTGGGAAGACGGCCACAAAGTGGGGAGCACGGACTAGCCCGACGGTTCGACAACGATTCCGATTCTCAGAATTGGTGACGATCGGTACGTAAGTGGTTTGGTCGCATCCTCATCAAGCGTTGAGTCCTGAAGTGCTGCATAGATGATGAAGACGCACTTCAGCGGCATGATGCAGCTAGTGTCGGTACTATCGAGGTGCATGGTCGGCGCATGCGATGGGACTCGGAGGCGGTCGAACCCACTTCCCGAAGACCTGACACCGTGTTTCAGCCGACGGCTCGGGTGCATGAACAATCGAAGAAAGCAGGCACCCACTGTATCGCGTGCGTGCAGACATTCTCAGTTACGGGATCTCACCAACATGTAACGGAAGTCTTGGAGCTCCGGTCACTATCGAGCAGGACCCCCTTCCCCATGTGCGCTCCAAATATCTTGACAAGTCGTCGATCGTGAAATTTCTATTCCATTACAGACCACTAGGTGAGACCGCCCTTGTCTAGCACCCTCTGTCTTACGGACGATTAGGACTGACCAGAGCTTCACAGCGCTTTTGCAAGCTCAGGAGATCGCCCCGCTTTCTCAGTCCAATGCGCTCCAGTCCCAGCCAGGCGCGTCCGAGCCAGACGCTGATCAGCCGGCCGCCTCTCTCTCTCAACCTCAAGGTGGCGCCTCTCAGTCTGAGCCGGGTCCATCTCGACAGCGAGCGGACAGAGGGTCGGCTGACCTCCAGGCGGAAGGCTCACGGCCCGCGAAACGTGCGCGAATGAGCTCCGAGGCCGCAGATATCAAGCCGGACGTGGAAACGCCGTCCGAGGACGAGGACGAGCTCAGCAGTTTGAAGTCTAGTGCAAGTACGCTGCAGGTCAGTACCATACACTGAGTGCGTATGAGTTCCGGACGTCATCTCATAGGTCGTGCATGTGCGTCCAGGGCCAGCTTCAGCAGCTCATGAGCAAGATCGACCGGTTGGAGAGCAAGAAGACTCGCAAGCCGGCTGGGTCGCGAGGAGGGCGAAGAAGGAGGAGCCTGCTGACGTTAGCTTTGTGTCTGGGAGGTTATTGACCTCACTCTCGATGACTGAGAGTCGATGAACGTGAAGAGTAGTCGCGCTTGTGGTGAGTCCTCTCAAGCCAGGTTGTACACAAAGAGAGCTTAGCTGGAGGTGACTAAATGTAGCGCCTCAGGAGACTGATTTCCGCATCGAATGCTTTCAAGTCAGGTTGACATTCTTTCAATTGCCAGTACAATCTACAGAGAGTATACAGGACCCTCGTATCACATCGGGCTCTGTTCCTTGGAAGGTCATCCCGCCGACCCTGCCTGTCGTTCCCGCCGCTCAGTACCTGAGGTGCGCCTGTTCATGATGACGAACTCTGACTGCCCGTCATCTCGACTATCCAGCGCATTTGGAGTTTCTGCACTTCATAGCATTCGCTAGCCTCTCCTCCTAATCGCGGACCATCCTCGAGTCGTTCTTGTGCAGCACGGACCAGGTATGGTCCGAACTCCGGCGCAAGAAGGCACGAAGAGTCACGAGCGTGCTTGCGCAGTCTTGGTGAGTCGTCCGGTGGTGCGATACCATAGGCAGCGGGGAGCTCAGGATGGATGGCGACAGTTCACGTTCGCGAACGAAACGGGACGGGCCGAGTGACGAGCTCGCAACGCAACTGCTCACCGCCACGCCGACGGCGACAGCAGATCAGTGATTGCAGCGCTGCGCGCGGTGAGCGCATTTCACATCGGCCGCTACTTGCTATACTTATGCACCGTTCGTCGAAAGCGGGTGATTACCGCGCTGATCGTGCTTCGCGGTGACAGCATCTTTCGCATGCGTCGTACGCGTGCGTTGCGTTTTCGCAGTCGGCGGTACCGAGGTCGGACGTACGTGTTCCCCGAGCACCGAGTAGCGAGTAGCGAGTAGCGAGCGCCGTCTTTGGCTCTGGGACGGCATAGTACCTCCCTCCGAGGATTACAGCCTGAGGGCTGCATCCTTCGTTGTGTCCGAACGGGTACGTATTATGCTGTTGAGGTGCTCTGCCCGAGCTTGCAACCACTGAAGTTACGCAGGTCCTGTGGTCCGAGAGAACACGAGCAAACCGCGGTGCTTTGTTCCGCCCGTTGTATCATTATGCCACCGCCCGCAGCACGGTGTCGGCCAGGGGTACCCTCTGTAGACCTTGGTACTCGGGGCAATGCACGGACAGGACTGCCACGGCCTGCCAGATCTGGGTCAGTGATGAGTGAGACGTACTCGTGCGATGATGGGCGGCGCGTACCTTTGACAGTACTACAGCCTCCCGCCGTCGTGTGCGTGATATGATAGATCCATATGCATGGGCCGTGTGGTTTGTATTTGTGAGTGCGTGATGTGCAGTTCGTCGTCCACTCGGTGCCCTCCTCACCTGGCCCTTAGCAGAGACGGTGAAGTAATGCTATGAGGTTGATACTTGATACGCGCATTTGGCTTCGGCTTGCCAATGCCTGTAAAACACAATGCTTATTGACTTTGGCTTTTTCTTGGTGTCGACAAGCTGGAAGTAGACAGTCCCTGCGAGGCCGACGTCGCCCAGGTAGGAATGCTGGGGAGTATGTCTCCGATCCAGGCCCTTGTTCGGACGTCTGATGTCATGCACCCTCTTGGACGAGCCAAATTCGGCGGGGGTACTTAGGGTAAGGACGTCCGATGACGTTGTGCTGGGCGCCGTATATAAGTCAAGCTCGGGGCAGACGTCGCTGCTCTTCTTCTTGCCTCCACCTTGCACGGTCCACCATGGTCATCTTGCACGCCTCCGGAGTCTGTCTACATGTCGGTCGCCTCTTCGACGTCGACGCCATCTCGAGAAGGGCGACGTCGCCTCGGACGAGTCGGAGATCAATCACGGCTGTGACGTTCGTTCGACTCGGAATTTGACGGCGAAAGGACGCCAAGCAGGGGCGTCCGCTGCATGACTTCACGCTCCAGCGCCAGTGGTGTATGTTCGGTGATGTCTGGTTTGGTGTCAGTTCGTCTCTGGCTCTCGCCGCACAGAAGGCTAACTTATGTCAGACACGGCAGGACACGGCGTGCTGTGTTGTTCGAGTTGTTGATCCATGACGGAGGCTAGCGGCAGCCTGGGATTGGCTGAGACGGCAGACCGCCGGAAGCGATCTGGATCTGACACGCGCTGCCCCGAGGAACGCCGGGGAAAGGCCTGGACCAGGGGATGGACGCGGGGCGTGTGCCTGGGATGTCTTCGCCTTCGCCCGCTCGGTCAAATGCCGTCTGCCCTGCGTCCCAAGCTTGTCTCGCGCCCCCGCTGATGTCTGTGTCCCCCAGGCCCTTTTCAGCCTGACGAAATCCGAGTAGTCCTCCTGGTGCGTCCCCCGCTTCGCATTCGCCTCCTGGACCGCGCTCTGTGTGTCGCGTCTAGGCCGTGCTGCTGTTTCTAACAGGTACGGATTCGATCCAAACAGCATCGCCCACAAGAAAGCGCCCCTCGAACACGCTCGGCGTCCCAGAGCGCATCATCTTCCCAGAGGGACCCCTTCGTCGCAACTCGCCCCCGCATCTGTCGCTCCTTTCACCCTCACGTTCATTCCTGTTCGATACCCCTTCATTCCGCCTTTGGCTCTCCGTCAAATGTTCACGCCCCCACCTTCGCCCGATCCTCGACGTGCACAGCGGAACCCGTCCACGTCCGCGTCCCCTGCGATCTCATCACACTCTTCGCTCACGCTTGATGTCGGTGACGATCCTTTCCTGAGCCCCTCCTCCAGTCGGTCTCGAAGCGTCTCGCCCGACTCGCAGCCCCCGCTGTCACACGAGGGCCCGCTCTCGCCCAGGGAGGATCCGTACACGTACGCACAGCTGCACAAGAAGCGTGCTGGGAGACGCACACGATGGGCAGTGGTACTCCTTCCTCTTGTCCTCATCTTCATTGCGCTTTCCACGCGATATCTTACGCACCCCGCTGCGTTTGACGTGCTGTCTTCCCGCTCCTCAAGCTGGTCCTCTGTCAAGGACTGGACTCCCCACAAACGTCATGCTGCCCCGGAACCTGCTCCTGCTACATCCGCGGGCATCACCGTGGATGCATCAAAACCGACGGCCACAGATCTCTCACTCGCGCCATCAGCGACATCGGCCCCGACGCAGGTGGATTCCAGCAACACGAAGGTGCCGTGGTCAGCACCTGTTCTGCCGACCCCGTTCCCCCAGCCCTTCGACTCCACCTTTTCCACGAACTTCTCGACCGTAGGATGCCAGGACTTCTTGACGAACATGACCCAGACCGCGCCCTTCCGCGAGTGTCGGCCGTTCTCTCTGCTCGTGGGAGACTCGAACGCATTCATCACAGTGAGTTTATTCGATCTCCCTTTGGTATGCTCGTGGCCTGGGCTCGTGTGTTGCGCTTCCGTTCCGTTGTTTCTGGACTGGGACTTGGATCGTGGACTGTACACTTGATTCTTGGTGGGGAGAGCTGGAGAGCTGGAGCTGCCGTGGACTCAGGTCACTTGTTCGACCTGAGGACCTGATGACTTGGCTTCGAATTTCAATTTCTCACAGCCGTCATCCGACAGTACCTGTGTTCTCGCTGGTACGGGTCGAGGCTTTCAGCTCTCCTGTTTTCCCGCGGGTTACCTTTGGGTGGATGTCGTACCTGGCGCGTGCTAACATCGTCTCTGATCGAAGCAGAGTCAGCGGAACATATCAGAACTCAACGTTATCATCTGGGGGACGTGCAACACCGACCTCAGCGCGGAACAGTGTTCATCGAACATGGGATGGTTCGCGAGCCAGATGCAATCCGTATGCAAGAAGGAAATCGCCGAGAACAACGCCCTCGTTAAGGACGCGCTTGCAGGTATGACGGAGCACGCATATATCGACCGGACGTACACTGACGTGCCCGTTCTGCTTGCCCAGGTCTGCAAGCATACAGCATGATGCGTGAAGCCGCCTGCCAGGTCAACCAGAAGACGGACACGTACTGCTACGTCGAGGCGACGCAGTCCACACACCCGTCGGACCTGTACCTCTACCAGCTCCCGCTCGGCCTCGCGCTCCCGAACACGACCGTCCCCAGCTGCACAAGCTGTGTCCAGGACCTCATGAGCGTGTTCGCGAAGGAGGGCACGAGCAACGCGCAGCTCAAGGAGACGTATGGCCCGGCGTCCGCCATCGTGAACAACGCGTGCGGCAGCCAGTTCGTCGCGACGCTGAACGCCACCACCGGGAACGGCGCTCGTGCGCTCGCTGTCGGCGCGAGGCTGGGTTGGGCGGCGGGGATGGCGCTGCTTGGTATGCAGTTGTTCCTGGTGCTGTAGGCGGTCGGGCAGTGGCCCCGTGTGCCCCCTGTGCGGTGCGCGCTGCACCCCGTTTGATGTCTATATGTCACGCCTTCGTCCAGGTCTGAAGATCTGACGTTTCACGCTTCGCGCTCGCGCTCCGACGCGCAACAGCAACAGCAACAGCAACAGCGCGACAAACACGCATTGTACGAACACTTCCTGTCGTTTCTCTGGGTCCTTGTGTTTACCTTCGTTTGGTTCCGGATGGCGCTGTGGACGCTCGGTGGTCGACGTGGGCGGTTTGCCGCCGTAACGGTACTTGCGTTCCCCCGCACCGCTCCCCACTAGTACTGTCGCGCTCTCGCGGGCGGACGCTGCTCCATCTTTGCATTGGTGTACATACCCTTCGTGCTTTCTGGCTTAAGTTATTGTTACCTTAGTTACTTTAGTGTATACCTGGCTTGTACCCCGTATATCCCCCTCCGATTTGGAACCACCCGCTCCCGCACCCGCACCGGCATCCGCACCCGCTTGCCACCTCGCGAACGTACGCACACTGCACATACACACATACCTAGCTTGCATTGCAACATGATATGACTTATAGGCTCCTACTGGTGACTGGTGTCGTTGCGAGGCTGGTCGTGGCTCATGTGGTTTGTATTCCGTCTTGTCCTCGGTGCGGTCTGATGCGTCCCTAGCTGCCATCGTGGGTCCTCCTGTAGCTACAACCATTGGCCGTGGTCTCCAGTCGGGATAGTGACTAGTGAGTGCTGGGTTGCCCGCCTCGTGTGCGGACCTGCGCTAACCATCTTCTTCGGGCCCAGGCTAAACATTTTTTCCGTAACCTCCCTTGCACGGCGGGCGTGTGTATGCGGCTTTGGACGACTGTATTGTGCTGCTTTGCTTGGGGGAACCCTGACCGGCGGCCGGTGGTCCGCAACTAAGGTGAGTGAGTTCGGGGAAAGCGTTCGGGAAGAGCAGGGAAGAGCAGGGAAGAGCAAGATCTCGCCTGCGCAACCGAGGTGAGTCCGGCATGTCCAAGTTCGCACTGGCACGACTGCGTCTCTAACGGCTTTGTGTTGCCACGCCCATAGACCATCGGCAGGTAAGCAATGGGGCACATACAGTACATGCTCCGAATAATGGGAATGGGAATGCGGTGCTATCGTCATCGCTTGGTGGACAAAGGCATGGCCCAACGGCCTATTCTTCTTCGCCCATTGTGGCCCGTGAATGGTTGGACGCGACCGAGCCAGGGTGGCCCACAATACGGAAATTGGGGTTGAAGCTCCGACGTCCTCCGCCAGGCCTGGCGTATATAAACCCCCGGGTCTCTTCTGCCTTCCCTCACCAATCTTCTCCTCTTCCCTCTCTCTCTCACCTGCCTCCTCAGGCCTCCTCCCACATCAACTTAGGCTACAGACATACTCTCGCCGAACACCACTCTCAGCCTCCTCCTCGACACACTCGACCTCGACCTCGAACTCGACCGGATGCGGTCCCATGGCCGCAACCACCACACTACGCTCTGCGCTCCGCGCGAGACCGATAAGCTATTCCCACTACGCCCACCCAGTGAGTCCGCTCAACCACCTTGGTGCGCCGCGACCTGGCCGTCTGACCACGCCACACGAACAGGGCATGTCCGAGGCCGGCGAGGACTACGATGACCTTCTGCGGTCGGCCACATTCTTGCACCTGCTATCGTGCCTTGTGGAACTCAGCACGACCACTTATAGGGCCTCCGTCAACGACCCCATACGCCGGTCGCCACGCGCGTTCGAGGTCTTCGTGATCCGTTCGTGCCAGGCGACGCGATCCGCAAGTACGGCGTTTGAACGAATCGACGTAGCTGCAAGCGGGGCAAGATAACTGGGATCAGCGGTGCGGTGGTTGGCTCAAGGCTTCCCACAAACTCTGCTCGGTATGTCGGCTTGTCGTGGTGGTTTGAGGTTGCGTGCTCGATGCTGACGCAGCGGTCGGATTGTCGCAGGTCGCAGAGTGGTTGCGCACCGCATGGAACACGGCACACACCCATGCGCGGCGCGGCGATACCTTGCGGAGTCGAAGCGGAGTCCGAGCCTACAGTGGAGGAGACCCAGGATTCGGGGCGACTCACGTCGCTGCAGCGTTTGCCAAGTCACCGCCTGCAATCTCACATTATCCGCGGACGGGGTCGTGCTACGGCTCGTTCCTACCTTCTTATCCACTGCTCAGTGACTCAATTATCTCCCTCGCCACACTGGATACCCCTCTGGAAGAGACCAGGCATCCCTGTCGATCACGCACTACCCTGCAGCGGCATACCTCAAGTCGATTGGGGCGCGTTACCTGCCCCTGGCGCCGTGCTGGACCGTTGTCTCTGTTCGTATAGGCTTGCGAGATTGTCGCAATCGCCTGCGTCCAGCTGTGCTATCGCTTCCACACGCTAACACGCTAGAATTGCTACCCCCGACCTATCCAGTTCTTTCGCGCTCCATGACGCCGCTACTGTTCTGCAGGCATCCCTGCGCCTCTTCCACCGTTCCTGGTTCTGGCTATGCCGATACAGCCGGAGGCGGCGACAGGCCTTTGCCCAACACGATTTGCCCCACTGGCAGATTGACCACGCCACATCTATCCTGTGCGTCCTCGGTCGCGCAACTCCTCCATTGCCCAAATACTGCTGCCCTAGTCACATCGACCACCACACCCTCTTGCGTTCCTCCTACCGCCACCGTGCTCTTCATCCATCGTGTCTCCCACCGCACGAGTCAATCGGAAAGGGACAAGAGGCTGGCAAATGCTGCTGAGGCGGCACAGTCTGGACTCACGCGCCACCTTGCAAAGAGCTGATGCTACCCCAGGGTGGTCTTCCGACTCGAGACCATTCAGGCAACAGCGACACGCGCCGCAAAACATCCCAAGAGCGTCGCTCCCGTTGCCTGAGCCTGGACGGGTGCTCTGAATGCCATCCGTGGTCGCCAGACCGCTGTGGCTCGATGACGGTATCCTTGGGTGTCGAAGAAGACAGACGAGGCATGATGTAGTCAGACTGGCCCTGGTCGTGCTTACGACTGACCGTGGTCGTGCTTACGATCTCCTCATACATCCCATACTCCTTCGACCCCTCCTTGCGCACGGTCGATCTGGCCGTCATCGCGCTCACGAATCTTACCACATACATCCCATATCCCTCATGAAACCGATAGTGGCTATGACTCTCCACATCGTCCCGCTCCCCCGACCACCCGCCGCGAGAAATGCGCAGCGCGTACGCCTGTCCCATCATCTGCTTCGCCCACATCGTTGAACTTCCTGCTCGACTTCGCCTTCCCTTCCTCTTCACGTCTGTCAAGGCGATGTCTAACAGCGGCTTCTTACCGTCTTATTTGTCGTTCTCGCGATGTCCTCGATGCTGCGACTCAAGATATGCAAGTCCGTGCATCTGACTTCCCCTTCCTATTCTGCCCCTTCTCGCGGCGAAGTCAAATGTTGCCGAGGATGACCTCCGGACATCGAGGAAATGGTCAGTCTGCCAAGACGCGCCTAAGCATCGGACAATCCGTGTCCCTCCCCATATTTAAAGTGATCTCCACGTGTATTAAAATAGCGTTGGAATCCAATTGCATACTCTAATTAGTAGCTCAGCTGTGAGCCTCCAAACCTGTGTGTGTTGGAAGTGTTGGAAAGGTGAATGACTTGAAAAATGCGACGGGCCCCCAGCTCCCTTCTGCGACGAGACGATGTTGGAAGCGCGGCCACACTCGAGGTGGCAGCAGCTCATTCATTGCTACAGCGCTCAAGGTAAGTATCACGCCTCCGGGACGCACCACGCTCCGAGGCTCGAGTCCCACTGCAGACCGTTTCACTATCACTGATGTACAATGAACCTCAGACGACCATTCTCCACCTCGACCTTCACGCTCTCCATGGTGTCGAGAACGAAGTGCGCGCCGCACTTCGCGATCTTCGACCGCTCGTGGCTCGTGCATAGCGCGATGACGATTGCGCCAGAGGCCACGCCGGCCTTGATGCCCGAGGGCGAGTCCTCGAAGACGACGCAGCGGTGCGCGGCGAAGCCGAGCTCTTTCGCTGCGAGGAAGAAGGGGTCGGGGGCGGGCTTGCCCGCTTTGAGACGCTTGTCGTCGGCGGTGATGGTGACGGGAGGAGGGGTGATGCCGACGCGGGTCATGCAGCCGTGGGCTGGAGAAACGACACAGTCAGCCTCGAAGGCTCTATAGTATTTCGGTTGAAAGCGACGTACCATAAGTCTTGGCGCCGGAGGTGGCGACGGCGCAGCGTCCCTCGGGAAGAGAGTCCATGAGCTTCTTCACACCAGGAAGAACGCGGACGGCGCGGTCGATGGCGCACGCCTCGAACTGCCAGGCGTCGAACTGCGCCTGCGTGCGGGTGGACCGCCAGTTCTCGTCGGCATCACCATCGACTGTATCCTCGACCATGACGTTGTCCTGAATGCTGAGGAGAGCGAGGCCCCACGCGGCCTCGACGGCGGAGATGGAGTCGGTCAGCGTTCCGTCCTTTGAGATCCCATCAGCATGCAGAACTTGGAAAGCAAGGGGACGGAACTTGTGTGCTCACCATGTCGAAGAGGACGGCGTCGGCGAAGAAGATAGTCTCGAACGGTCCGACCTTGCTCATGATCATAATTGCGCGGGTGGTGGTGGTGGAGCTTGTTTGGTGCGGTATGGTGTGTGTGATGTTGAGCGGGGTGGACTGGGCAGCGTATGATGATGCCCTTATATACGCCTCTTCCCCTCACAAATGAGGTAATAGCCGACGCGCATCGCAGGATACGACGTCGGGCCGCGTTATTCGTAAAACAGCCAGTGTCCGTCAATTACGCACATGCATAGTATGAGGGACAGGCGGGACGGGACGGCGGCTTTCGATCCAGCCCACCCGATGGCAGACGAGTTCGAAACGAGGCCGGCGGTTGTGTTCGTCGCCCAGTTTTGCAGCTCGTCCCGGTCCTGTTGAAGCGGCCTCCGCACGAGCGCTTCAATCCAGCACAGTCGAAGTCGAAATTGACCGTTCAAAACCAGGCCGTCGATAACCTTGGCCCGATTGGCGATGATGTCGGGCGACATCCTGGCGGTCATACTGGATCATCCTGGACTCATGAGAGCGTGTGGAAGCTGCTACACACCTAGAAGTAGATGAGCCGCCCCGCTCGGCCGATCCCGGCTATGGACCAGCGGCTTCTGCCGAGAGATCGAGATAGTGATCATACTGACTTCGAAGAGGCGTCCGCTGGTGTACTAGCCGCGGGCTTCTCATGATGTGGACAGTGGCTGCGTGAATGTCCTTTACCACCAGGAGTTCGCCTGAAAAGTCAAAGCATAGCAATCGTAATCACATAAGGCCCAGCAAAGGACTGCGGGGTTCCAGGACATAGAAGGATGCGCACTAGCTTTTGCTTCCCGCTACTCCCGCAAGTACATACCTCTGTTGTTCATCTGCCTGGACAGACGGCGCTCGAGTCATGGGGACTCGAGTACCGACCGTTGGGTAACGCCCTGCGCGGCGTGATAACATGGGGCTTGTCTCGGGTGAGTCGGAAACGACTATGACGGGTGAGCCCTGCTCCTGGCCTGCCGTGCGCAGTGCTCACCAAGCGCGACCGGCAAGTGGGTGCACTTGAACTTAGTCCGCCAGCTGACTTTCTTTGACTCAAAGCAGCTCCCTTGGTGCCGCCGGGGTGCCACGGCACGCGGTACTGAACACTGAAGGTATCGAGGTTGTCAATGTCGGTCTCGATGCGCGAGGAGTCTGACCTTCCGGGGACTGCGATGTCCAGACTTTGAGGACACAGACACGCACGCGACGGACGTCGAGGCGTGAAAGTCTGCGCAGATCGAGGCATGACTCACAACGTCATCGTCGCTGTCATGATCTATCTATGGACGAGCTATGTTGCCGCCCGCTGCCGTAGGACGGAGTTGTGCGGAGTCTGATGTTCTCAGGCAGCTGGTGGCGGGGCGACCCTGATCCAAACTCCGTCGTAGCTCCCGACAATGTCGCTTAATATAGACTGCGCGGCTGAACCAATGGCAAGCCTGGTCTTTCCTCCACCCAGCCCCATTTCCCTTCTGTTTTCTGTGTCTCCGCCGTCTTGCTTGTCGTCTACCACCGCTTGCAGGACGGACCCAACGCCTCGACAACTGCATGTCTACAACGTACACAACGGCCACGAAGGAGGGGCGGCCGCAACTGCTCGTAAGTTTCCGCTGCAGTTCACGCCCGGGGTATCTCATCGACGGCTCACAGGTGCGGACGAGTCAGTTCTTGAAGAAAGTGTCCACCTTCCGCAATATTCGCCGCAAGAGCGAAAGCAGGGCCTCCGGAGACACGGCCTACGCGAGATCTGCTCGGTCCATGGACCTCGGCTCCAAGGCGCTCGCCAAAGTCGAGGTGCGGGCTCACCACCACTCGTTCGACCACAGCGGAGACTCCGGTGAGGATTCCCCGAGTCATGTATCACTTCGAAGTCCATCCAACCTTCGGAACTCGTCGCAATTCACCGACACTCCCTTGACTGCGCCTCCCCGCGCGATCGACGGCCTACCAAACATCAATACTTCTGCCCCATTTGCTACGGTCATAGACGCGTCCAGCCCGCGTTCTATGCACACACGCGCCCAGACGCTCCCTTCTCCTGCAAGCTCCGGTTCTGAGGTCCCTAACGGCAATACAGCGCAATCAGCGACGATGGACGGTCGGGCCCGTCGGGCCATCGCGCCCCGTCTGGCGACGCTTCCCCCGCCATTGATGGCTCAGTATGCGGCAGGAGGAAGTGCTCGGCTCACCCCATCCTTGGTCGCCCGACAGCCTCCGATGCCTCTTTTGAACCTTCCCACCCTCCCACCGCCGACTCCGGCTCAGCCTGCGCGACCCGCCCGGCCGACGGCTCCGCTCCGCAGTATTCCTGCACTTCCGATGCAGGGTCCTAGTGACGCGGATCAAGATGCCGACCACGAGAATGCCAGCCTCGAGGAAGAAGAGGACGAGGAAGACGGTGACGACAATGCGGACGGGCATGGACATGATGCGGGTTCGGAGGAAAGCGGTGATGAGGACGATGAGGCTTCTCCTCCGCCTACGTCTTGTATTGCAGGTCCGTCCCGCCTCCCTCAGGTGGATGTCTCAGGCTTCAGCGTCTCCTTTGGAGACGCCGGTCTTACTTCCAGTACCCCGCGCACACCACACCCACCGGCGGTCTCACCTGTCGACTACTTCAGTTCTAAGTCCCCGGAACCCGCATTCTCGCCATTGCGCACCCCACGCCCCAACGATTACCGCCCCAACGGCAAGGCGCGGGCAATCGACGGTGTGCCTCAGCCGCGCTTGGTGCCGATGCCCGCCACTCCTGCTTCCCCGCGTCCCGGATTGTACCACCAAGCCTCCAAGAGTATGGTGGATCTCAGTGCCATGACGCGGAAAGACAAGGGCAAGGTTTTCTCCCCGAAGCTTGCCAGGACTGCGCCCATGAAGGCTCAGACACTTGGTCTGGACGGACAAGCTCCCGCTGCGGGAGCGGAAGAGCCTGTACCAACCGCAGAGTCTCCGGACGACGTCATCACGTCGCCCATGCTCAGGCGCCGCTGCTCACTTCCTGTCTACGAGCCCTCTTCCGATCCGCCACCGTATCCCGATCCACTCTTCCGGAGACGCGGCCCGCCGCTGTCTCAGCCACTGGAAGAGGAAGGTCGCGAACAGTTGCCTCCATATTCGAACTCTATCTACCTCAGTGGGGTCATGCCGAGGAAGATGGAGTTCAGCCAGCCGGGCGTGCAGTCCAAGGACCGCAAGTGGCGACGGGTGTACTGTGTGCTCGAGGGCACCGCGTTCCGCGTGTACAAGAGCCCACCTCCCGCGTCCGGGGTTGGTGCGATTGAACAGTGGTGGGAGAACCGAGTGGGTGTGGGCGATCGCACTTCTGTGAGCATCACAGCGGTCACGTCGACCGGAGTCCGGGTGAGCGCGTTACGGGAGCGGCAGAGGGAGTCCACGGACGAGCGGATACCGAAGATTCTGGAGGAGTCTCCTGCATGTCAAGACACGCCGACTCAGCCGGCGCCTGACAGACCCGGTAGGCGGGAGCCCTCCCCGTCACCGGCGCCGACGAAGTCGAAGCTTGGGCTCGCGTCGAGAATATTGCGGAAGGAACGGTCGAAGAGCGTGGACCGCTTGAGGACGGACAGCGCCAACAGCTCGAGGACGCGGCTTAGCATGGACTCGCGCTCTGAGAGTGCTCGTCAGTCTTCGAGTGCGACCTCGCGACATTCTATGGACACGCTCGGCTCGTCAAGGCTGTCCAACGCGCCCTCTACCGTCTCACACTCCACTACGTCTACCTCGCCCACCTCTTTCACTGGTCCATCACCTACCTCCGCCTCATCGTCTGCGTCCTCGGAAAGCGGATCCCGGTTTTCGCGCAGTCGTCTCCTTACACACCACAGCAGCAGGCGGGAGCACGCTGGCGCGGAGAAGGACAAGGACAAGCTGAAGGAGGACTCCTACACTCCTGATCCGAAAGACCTCATCCGCCAGTACTCGTTGCAGCACGCGGAGAGTGGTTTGGCTAGCGACTACCACAAGCGGAGGAACGTCATTCGGGTGAGGATGGAGGGCGAGCAGTTCTTGCTACAGGCGAAGGACGTCGCTGCGGTGATTGATTGGATAGAGGTGCGTGGACATCGGTGGCGTCATGGGTATGTTGCTCACGCCGGCGTGGCGAATGCAGGGCATCCAGATGGGGACGAACGTTGCCCTTGATCTCGACGAACGTCCGATGCCGAGGGGTCCGATATTCCCTAGGTGAGTGCAGTGATTGGCTGTAGCGTGTTGCGGGACCGTGTTGCTGAATCGTCTCATTTTCTCAGGCGGCGTCGGCGGCGTGCACGTCGTGTTGATCCTGCCGGGGCGACTGCCTCATGAGCCCCCTCGCACTTTCTTTGCACATTCGCCACCAGTCACGGACCCATACCTCTTCTGTTGGATACTCTGTGTGCCATTAACTGTACACCGACTGAACTCTGTAGAACACGCACTTTTTCCACATTCATTCGCTATACCCGCACACGCTTCCTGCTTCTCCCGTCGTACATGTACCACGCGATGTAATCTGCTGCATTTGAATACGACTGCAATACATGCCAGGAATCAGCCGATGTCTGCGAGGGGAGGACCCGGGGAGGCGTTGAAAGCCCGACGGACTCCGCTTGGGGAGGTGGCGCGCAGCCCACGAGGGCGGACTCAGCATCATCCGACGCTCGTTATCTTCCGCCGCGTCCATCCATTGCCAATTTTCGTCTTTCGAGCGGGCTGACAACACGAACAGCGTCGCCCTCGTCGTCGCCAGCATCCCGCTCGCTCTCCCGCCCCCGGGCTCTCGCTTGCCGCCCAGAAAAGACTGCCCAAAAGCGTCTAATCGTCCTTGTTCTCTTCCGTCCGCCCGACCCTCACGACCCCCCGCGTCCGACCCTCACGACACACTCTTCACGACCGCCCAGCCTCTGACACGTTGCGCTAGACATGGCGGATACCACGACGGAGATAGACCTCGACTCGGTCATCGACCGCCTCCTCGAAGGTGAGTTTGCGCGCCCCCGCGGCTGATGCGCTGGAATTGGCACGCCCCGCCCGATGCTGACCGCCGCAGTCCGAGGCAACCGTCCCGGCAAGCCCGTGCAGCTGCAGGAGTACGAGATCAAGTACTTGTGTACGAAGGCACGGGAGATCTTCATCAACCAGCCCATCTTGCTCGAGCTCGAGGCTCCCATCAAGATATGCGGTGCGTTTGTGCATTCTCTCCTGCTGCCCTCCTCCGTTTCCCTCATGCGCCGGTGCGTGCGTCCGTGCAGGCGACATCCACGGCCAGTATTACGACCTCCTCCGCTTGTTCGAGTACGGCGGGTTCCCGCCAGAAGCGAACTACCTCTTCCTGGGTGATTACGTGGACCGTGGCAAGCAATCACTCGAGACGATCTGCCTGCTGCTGGCGTACAAGATCAAGTACCCCGAGAACTTCTTCGTCCTGCGCGGAAACCACGAGTGCGCGAGCATCAACCGTATCTATGGCTTTTACGACGAATGTGCGTATCTGGCTGGTGACTCACATGGCTGCACCGCTCACGAATATGCACCGCTCTGTCTCCCCCTCCTCGCCTGCGCTGCGACACACAGGCAAGCGCCGCTACAACATCAAGCTATGGAAGACGTTCACGGACTGCTTCAACTGCTTACCCATTGCCGCCATCATCGATGAGAAGATATTCACCATGCACGGCGGTCTCTCACCCGATCTTCAGTCGATGGAGCAAATACGGAGAGTAATGCGGCCGACAGATGTTCCTGACACCGGTGCGTCCTTCCTCCGTTCACGTAATGTATTCACCGGTCTCACGTCGGGTGTTTAGGCCTGCTGTGCGATCTGCTCTGGTCAGACCCTGACAAGGACATCACGGGTTGGTCGGAGAACGACCGAGGAGTGTCGTTCACGTTTGGGCCGGATGTGGTGTCGAGGTTCTTGCAGAAGCATGACATGGATCTGATCTGCCGGGCACATCAGGTGCGTGTTCTTTACGTCTATCTAGGCGCAAACCGTGGCGAAGATCGTTGTGGCTGATCTTGGATACCCCGCATATGTCCGCTTCAGGTTGTCGAGGACGGGTATGAGTTTTTCGCCAAGCGACACCTGGTCACCCTGTTCTCCGCGCCGAACTACTGTGGCGAGTTCGACAACGCTGGCGCGATGATGAGCGTCGACGAGACCCTGCTTTGCTCCTTCCAGGTATGGCTATATTTGGGCAGCTCGGGTGCGGACGCTGATGAGACGTGGGTTCTCTTTTTAGATCCTCAAGCCGGCAGAGAAGAAGGCAAAGTATCCCTATGGTGGTGTAAATATGGGTCGTCCAGTAACGCCTCCACGCAAACAGAAGAAGAAGGACGCGAACAAAATGGGCTGAGGACTGCACCGTCAGTACATATACTTTTATCTTATGTCGTCACGTCACAGACGTCCGTTCCTCCCCTTTTCTTCGCTGGTGTGGTTGTCATGGCGCATGGATGTTGTGGATATACATGGACCTTATTATCAGATATGTTCGCCCCGACGGACGGCCGGTGCGAGGCGGCTCTGGACTCACTGGAGGACGTCAAGACACCGACTGCTGGGGTAGGTGGGCTACCGTGCGGGAAGATGCACGGCGGCGCCAAGGAGAGGATGATGGCGGGGGTGGTGCATCCGGTTGTGGGCGCGAAGGGAGGCTAGAGCGACGGGGGCGTACGGAGGGGCTGGACGCTGCAAAAACCATCATCCACCACTACGACGACAACGACGCACAACAACCATACGCACGCAATACCGGACGCTGCAGCATTCTTCCATACGACGTGTTGTATTATCAGAAGGTTTTTTTTTCCACCCTCCTCCGACCATCCTGCGCTCTTTGCTTGCCTCGAACCTCGCCTGGGCCTCAACGACACCGCTCGCACCTCGTCCATCGTCCGGGTCACGACCACGCATGTCTATCCTCATCACGGTGTTTATTCGCTTTCGCTGTTCTGCCCGTCCGTCGCGCTGCCTCTCCCACTCGCCTCACCCTCCCACTTCACTTCCACTTCCAAATCCCCCATATCTATACCTTTCCTTCTCCTGTCCTCCCTTCCGTCCAGCATCGCTGTGTACTGCGGCAGATGATCCCTGTGTGCAATGTACACTTTCCACTTCCGCTTCCTCTCCGCTCCTTGTCTAATCTTCACCTCCAGTCTGTGTTAGGGTTACAAATATAGTCGCCTCTCCCTTCAGATATCAGTGTCGTTTCGCCTTCTCTCTCTTCACCTTTATTCACCTCAATCGTGTACGATCCAAGCTGCTGCTGCTGCCCAGACCTCCTTCTCGTCCTTGCTCTCCGAATGCCGATGTGTGAGAATAGGCTACACGTAATACATTCTACTAGTCTCTCGTACTCGCCGCATGGACGCAGGTTCTTCGCTCCGCCTTTGCATTCTTTCATTACGCCAGCTGCATCGCCCCATCTCAATCCACTCGTGAATTGTCTACGTTGACAGGCGCGTATCTGAGATTAACCACCTTGCGTCCGAGGGATTGACAGTATCTCCTTCTGGGGCCGTCGCATGCGTCCCTCAATCCTGGTCGGATCCGGAATGCCTGTGCCTTCCGATGAGTTGCCGCGAAATCACGACGTTCGCTGACATTGCACGCGACGTATCGGTCGATTCGACGCGCTACTTCGTCTCTACGGAACGCGCCCATCCATTCTTCGACGCGGTCTTTTTCGATCTGTCGACCTCATGGAAAGGGAGCGTGATCGTTTGGGTGATTCGCACAGGGTTGATGAAGGTCGAAGGGGACGAGGCGGCGTCGAGCTTTGATCTATTGCGCACCTTGCAAAGGAAGGTCGTATCCATGGGCTTCTTCCCAGTTCTGAAGTATGTCGCAGTGGTGGTACTCGAACTGGTCCGTCAGACCGTGATATGGGAGTCGTCAGGTTTGTAAGAGGATGTGCAAGGAGAGGTGTATGTACAGCTATTGGACCCTGCGAGGACTGGAGGGCAGCGTGGACCGATGTTTGTATGCATCTGTAATCATGGGGTCTAGGGTACTTACTGTATAGCCGAGAAATTATTCAGACTTTATCCGCAGCTGAAGCTTGAAGAGTCAACGCGCGTGGGGCCCTTAGACTGTGCGTTGAGTTACTCTCGCACGGTAGGATAATATACGTCGAATGAGTTTGTACAGCTCAGGAGCCGATGTGGTTAATAGCATGCGATCGGAGCGCTAATACTGAAGAGACACGCGCGCCTCTTCCACTACCAAACCCTCCCCTCAGGCCTCATCCCCGCGTCGACCATGGTTGGCAATTACATACGGCGACGGAGAAAATCAAGCTCTGCGCGCGGTGCATGTGCCAGGAAGGCGTAGGAGAGCGTGTATCGCCCTACGTTTACATTGGACCACGCTCCCCTCCGGACCCTAGAGGGTCTAGGAACTGCACATACACCTCACCCTGCGCATCATCTTCCCAACCTGGAGGGAACTCCCACACAACGCTCTGGCGAACCTGCAGCGGTACGACCACGACATACTTGAGCACCGGGAAGAAACCCATAGAAAGGACCTTCGTTTGCAGAGTGCACAAGAGATCGCAGCTGGACGCCGCTGCGTCGCCATCGACCTTGGCCAATCCCGTGCGGAGCACCCAGATGATCACGCTCCTAGAATATGGGGGTGTCGGATCATATGAAGGTGCGAAGAAGACGGCGTCGAAGAACGGGTGGTCGCGCTGTGCAGAGACGAAGTAGCGCGTCGGGTCCACAGACACGTCCCGTGCGAGGTTGGTGAACGTCGTGATTTCGCGGGGGTAGATGGGAAGTGATAGCCGACCCCATCCCGTCGGGGCTGCCGGTGCTTGCTGTATGAATGCGTTGTTCCCTTGCGGTTGGAGTGTCAACCCTTCGGGGGAGATCGTGAGCACGTCGTCGTGCTCGCAGTTCCCGTATACGAATCTGGGACGCGTGTCCGTGGACGATGGGTCGCGGGACATGGGGTGAAGTCTCAGTTGTAGGTCCATGGACGCTCGGGAACGTTCGGGTGGTATGTGACCACTGGTGGATAGGATAGCCAAAGCTTCGAACGCCCACGCGGAAAGAGCGTTGGTGGCGACAGATTCGTTCGCACGTCTGAAGGCTTGCTCGGCGACCAGGTAGTCTGGGACTCGTGCATGGGCCAGCACGGCGGCAGCGACAGTTGTGGACCTAAAGTCCACCGCGCACAAATCGGTGTGTATGCTGGCACAGTGTACATCTAACGGTTTGACGAGCAGAAGCGTGTCGAAGGTCGTTATCGAGCTCCAGTCGATGGTAAAGGAGCCCAGAGATGGACCAGCCAATAGGACATCGACAGATCTGTTCGCATCCTGTAGGCAACGCGCGGGATCCTGTAGATAGGCGAAAATGTCGCGCGGGACAGGACCAGCGACAGAACGTATTTCCTCAACGCATTGAAGGCTTGTCGCCCACGCCGTCACATATCTAGCCAGCGCTGGCCCAAGATCGATGTCATTCAGGATACTGTGGAATGATTGAGTCAGCCGTAATCATCCAAGCGTCTGTCGTAGATACAACTCACAGCGAGAGGAGTTCCTGATCAAGCCAAGGTCGCATCGTCAACACTAGCGGTGGCGAGCGAAAGCGAATGAACCACCGCCTGAAGTCGTCTTGACGTGGCAATGGTATGGGGTATAGCGCGAAACACGCTAATCCAAGTAGCTGGGACGGCGGGCTGTACCGGCCGCAGTATGCGTCAACGATCGACCACACACGGCTCGTAGGAACGAAGAGGTCGAAGGGAGGGAGATCGTCAATTGCGCGGACATCCTGGGTGTGCTTCATCCACACGCCAAGCTCATCGACGAGATACGTCTCTAAGTCGACAGTGGTGAATAGGACGGTTTGACGCTGAACCATGCACTCCAAGAGGACGAAAATATTGAAGCATGTCTTCCCTGGCGATTCGACGTCAGCAAACTGTGCCGTGATAGCGCAATAGAGCTACATACCTGAGGCAGGCAGTCCGACCAGGATTATTCCTGCCCGATCGTCCCGATAGCCTTTGCGAATGCGGGCAAGTAATTCCTCGTAGTCACGTCGCACGAGCATGCCCCCGGACGGCTGCCTACATGCGGTCAGAGCGGCGAAGATGCTGTCTGGTGCAACATAGAGAAACTGCTCGGTTTCGGGGTTCGAGCGAACTTCGTCGAACCGCGTCCTTCCGGCCGACCCCCACCATGTGCGGTGGAACTCTCGCCAGTCAGGGAACTCGTTGTCTAGTCGTCGCCAAGTCGAGTGGTACGGCTTTTTCTGGCAGCTTCTGAGCTGAATTATTGTCAGAACAGATGAATCATACGGCGTCGTCCATAACTCTTCAACTCACCATGGATGGCACGTTGGGGATCAATCGATACTTGTGATGAATTGCCATGCCGAGGAGTCCCTATGGGCTTATATAACATTGCTGTTGACACTGGATTTGCATCCGGGCTGGGGATTCTAGGGGAGTTTCCCACATGTATGCTTCGGAAATAAGTAAGTATGCCAGTCTCCTCCGACATCCCATTGGACCTTGTTGACGATCTGCGACCGAGTCTCGAGCATGTTATCAGAAGGCAGATTGAGCGAACTCGATGGTGTTGCTTGCTGAGCGCGACAAGTCTGGTCGAGTTGGTAGAGCCTGAGCGTTGTGGTTATACATCCGTGATCGGAGCGCTACCGGCGGAGGGACACGGCAGGTCCGTGTGCCGATCCGCCCGCGCGCGGCTCAGCTACGGACTCTCGACGTTGTCCCCTCTTCCACGCCCTCCGCTCATCCCATGTCGACCATGCTCAGGCTTGCCTCCAGACAATGCGCACTGTCTCTACGCACTACGCGCGCATTCTCGACGAGCGCACGCCGCTCTGCTGACCCGTGGCTCCTCCCGAACACACCCGAGCACCTGGAGAAGACGACGTCCCCGCCCGACGCGCCTGCGCCGACACCGCTGCCGCGCACGGGCGAGAGCGTAGACAAGATGCGCGCGCGGCTTGTGTACCAGAGCCGGAAGCGGGGCACCTTGGAGAGCGACCTGCTGTTGAGCACGTTTGCGAAGGAGCGGCTGGGGAGCATGACAGAGGAGGAGCTGCGGGAGTTCGACAAGGTGCGTCCGTCTCACCTGCGCATTATTCTTTCTGAGTGCGCGCGGGGTCCCGCCGAATGGTCGCATCTGAGGTTGCTGACGCGCTGGATAGTTGATGGACGAGCCGGACTGGGACATTTACTATTGGGCTACGGGGAAGAAAGCACCGCCAGCACGGTGGGAGGGCTCGAGCGTTCTGGAGAAACTGCGCGAGCACGTCAAGAATGAGGGCAAAGTGGTGCGACGGATGCCTGATCTTTCGTAGTCGTTGTAAGTGTCGCGCTGAATGTCACACGTCCCTTCGTCATCATCTGAGAGTACAGAGGGACCAGCAGTCGATGTACAGTGCCTTCATAATGCACAGCTGTCTCATACAGCGGGAGGCAGCTTCGCTAGTATATGATAAAACGAGTTGCACTCTCATAGCCTGCTCTGCACGTCCTCAAGCCCTCGGCTTTTTATCGGAAGGGGCATCTACGACATTGCGCACTAGGGGGCAGACCACGATAGGCACCAAGTATATTGACCATGCAGGAAGAGAGTGCTCACCCTCGACCTCCATAGCCAGAACCTTCCTGCCATGCAGCGTCGGGAGCCGTCTTATGAGCTCTGCAAAGATTGAGGCCGTCGCATCCCTTTCAGAGACAATTACGAGGAATTCCGCCCGTTCGAGGGCCTTCTGTCTCTCTTGACCTAGAATTGAGTCTAATTCCTTGACTTCGTGGTCCTCAATACACGCCTCCGGCGGATTCCTGGTGTTGACGTGCGAGCTATTGATCTTTATCTGGAGTATTCGCAGGCGGGGGTGGTTCTCAGCAGGCCGAAGAGGTCTGCCCACCGAGTACCATAGCGGGTCGCATCAACGAGGAGCTTACAGACATTACTCCAGGTGCACTGGGCAACGTTCACTAGACGGTGGCACTTGGTAGTGAGCATGCTAAGCCACGTCAACCGACATACTTGTAAGACGCACCGATGGGAGTGAGCGACGCATATTTAATGTGTGGCGCAATGACTTTCAAGAATATCCGCTCGGTCAGGCTGAGTACGTGGGCATTAAGTGGCGCGTGGCGTCCTGGATGAAAGCGCAGGTTGTAAATGGAAGACTGCGATCGTGTCTGGGAGAGCCACAGCAGGAGCTGGTCGGTGCAAGGCATATAGAAGGAGTACTCGAAGAAAAAGTTCGCGAGGGTTGGTCGAGTCCATGTACATGTGCTGGGCCCTACTGCCTCTGTCTCACGCCAGGTTACTTCGTGAATATACAGGGCTGTAAGGGAGGGGATTGCTGTGAGGGTGCGGCGGAGGAAGCTGAAGGATGGCAGAGAACAAACGACTAGGGCAAGGGACGTCAGGGATGGGAAGGTCGACAGCAGAAGAGGCTCGCTGCATCGTGGAATATCTGCACTCCAATCCAGATTCATCAAGGACAGATGATCCATGACAGGTAACTGCCCCGAGAACTCGAGCAGGAAGAGTCGATGTGCATGCTCCCTTATTGGCAGCTCACGGGGGATATCATGACAGAGAAGGACGCTGCGCACTGTTGAAAGGTACCGCCGCATATCGCTTGAATGGAGGACGCCCCGGACGAACGAATCGTACGCTGGAACAGACTGGAGGCTGACGCAGGAGAAGAGGTGAAACCTGGCGATCGGCAACCAGCTCTGGCATACGCGTGCGCAAGAGCACAGAGTTCCCCGGTGGGCCTGCATATGGCTCAAGATATGGTCCACAGTTTCCGGCGGGACGAAAGGTGGCATCTCTCCTCGATGTCGCCGATGCTGGCGGCAGATCAGCACAGATACTAGTTCGAGTGTGATACCTCGGACGACGTACCGATGAATGCGAATCTGCGTGCGGGAACTTTCGTAGGATGGAATGAGGTCCGATAACCGCAGGAAAATAGCTTGGCTGTCGCAGTCGCAGCAGTACTTGGGTTCCGAGTCGACTTCACGTTATTGAGCGCCTCGCTCTGTATTCGTGAGTCTGTCCAAAGTCTGTCACCTTAAGCTTGCTTCATCTGCTTAACCGCGCCATCCGCCAAAACGTTGGTTCCTCCTTCGTGATTGCACAAATGGTGAAATAAAGATAGCCTATGATGGAGAGAGAGAGAAGCGAGCTCGCACATAGATACAGCGGATTAGGTTCCCGACGCCACACGATCTGCACGAACCCTGCACGAACAGATAACAGAACACGGACATCAATCCTCGTCAGGCACCTCCTCCACGCGTGCTTGTCTGCTGGAAGGGCGCGAGTCGCCGGAGTCTGCTAGCTCCTCGATGCGCGGCGAAGGGCTAGCTGACGTCTCCCCGCTTGCGACACCCTTGCCCTTCTCCGCCTTCTCGACCCGCCTCTTCTTCGTCTTTTTCTTCGGCAGGTCCCACTCCCACAGCGGAATAAACGACTCAACCTGTGCACAAATCGATGTCAGCCACCCATCTGACACGGAAGCGGGACATCGAACGAAGACGGAGTACTCACGAATCCTACGTCCGCGAACAGCTTGGGGAATATCCAGATACCCGGACTTGCGACGATGACAGTGATGATGTAGAAGATGAGTCGCACGATGGCAAGTGCGAAGAAGAGACCAATGAGGCCCAGGACGCCGATGGAGAGGTACCACACGCCGAGGCGCATGATGGGCGGCCAGAGGGGGAACATGACGCCCGCGAGGAGGACGGCGACCATGGCGAGGCCTCCGAGATACGTCGTCCACTGCGATCCCTCGTAGAACCACGCGTAGTAGTCGGTGGGGACGAACGTCTGCATCTGTGTGATCTGGAGCGTCTTTGGGGAGGAGGCTGCCGAGCCGGAGGGCGCGCCGCGCTCGACGCGGAGGAAGAACGCGAAGGGGATGATCGAGAGGAGCAGCGACTGGGCCTCTTCTTCATTCGTGACCTTGGGGACGTTCTTGAGCTTCGCGTACGCGGGCGACGTGAGGGCCTTGACTGCGCTCTTGCCTGTACGTGGCTTAGGCCTGCGGGGTGGACATGGTTGAGGGGACGGGGACGCACCTTTGAAGTAGTCTATGCGCTTGCCATTGAGGACGCCGACGCGGACCTTTATGCCCGCCGCGCTGCCTCGCAGGAAGTTGACAACATTCCGGATGTCCTGCGGTGCCTTGGACTGTTGCTCCATGGCGAGTAACCTGCGCCCACATCCGCTGGTCAATCACTGATCTCGTCGCTGCCCGCGGCCAGCAAGAATCAAAGAAAGTGAACGCACTAAACAGGAACGTAACGTAGGGGGAGACCAGTCCGAGGCAGCGAAGACGGAGAACGAAAGAGAGACAGTGCGCACGTTGAGCTGGCACGCTCGTCAGTGAGGCTGACTGCTGGCTGGCTTCCCATATCGGGAAATATCCGCTTATGTCAGCGTAGCTTTCGCGGGACGCTCAGCCTGAGCTGGACGCTGTCCTGTCCGCCATCCACCCACCTACGATGTCCGCGGCACTGCAGGCAGTAAAGCAGTTCCGCGTCCGTGAACTTGCGCCAGTGCTCAAGGCACAACCGACAGCCTCGACCGCACGGCCAAAAATCCTGAACCCCTTCCTCCCGCACAAGAACCCGGAGTCGGGACGATGGGCACCAGCAAAGTACTCGCTGCGGAGACAAGCTGACCTCGTGAAGCAGGCGCGTGCAAGCGGCATGCTGCACCTCCTTCCTCCGGGTCCGAAACTCTCGCCGAAGGACCTCGCGGCAGCCTCTGCGTCCACACCCATCCCCGCCTCAACGCCCACGTCGGACGCGGTGGCACCTGTGGCGGAATCGTCGAAGTCATGGTGGTTGAGTGAGGTAGAGTGGGAGGGAGAGTTCAAGGAGAAGGAGGTCAAGGGCGCAGACGTGGGCAACCGTCTGTACGCAGGCAGGAAGCGGATGTTCAAGGGCCACAAGTGGGAGCGCACGCTCGAGAAGCGCACCTGGGAGCGCAAGATGCTCATGAAGGACATGGCTGCTCGCATCGAGCGATTCCGCACGGTGAGTGCTCGGTTCAAGCTTGCTCCAACTGTGACGACCGGCTACTGTCGGTCGTTACTACCCCTCCTCGTCCTTCTCTCCTTTCTGCCTCATTGCGCCGTTATTCGTGCATCATGCATGTCGATTACCCTCTGTTCTCATGGGGAGCGATCGCGTATTGCTCGCAGGATGACGAGATATACGTGATACGAATACGTGCATGCTGACGCGAACATCTTTTCCTACAGACGTACCGGCGCAAGACGCCAAGCCCCGTCAGCCCTGCACGGCCGGTTTCGTACTCCAAGCTTCCATTCTAATCCCCACTGTACTGGCGCGTGGCCAGCGCTATAGGCCTAATACTTCCCCCCACCGCCTCACGTTCATGCACTTGCCTTGCCCGGTCCTTGCCAAGCCTAAAGTTTGTGCCGCGTTCTCAACCTGTGGTTTCGAAAGGTAAGTACATCTGCCAAACATGTGTTGGGTGCATAATGCATCGTGCGGGCCGTTGACTGCGAGGAAGTGGGCACTGAGACGTCGAGGCTCCCGCGAAGCATGCAAGTCGCGGGGCTCCTTGGGAGAATGCATGGAACGACTCTTGATGCCACTTGAGCCTCAGTCTTGAGGAGCGTACGATGCCCGGTGCAACGCCAGTCCGATAGGAATAATGACGTCGCTGTTTGCATACTTGGCACTACGAAGGAAGACTCGCGCCTTCCTCGTTTGTGTCGACCATGGCAATGATGGCATGTCGGAGACGTCCATTGGCACCAAGCATGCTGGCGCCTGGCATCGGGGACATGCCGCGGCGTTCCCTGCCAGGCGGCATGCTGTACGGAACACAGATCGGGCGTCCGGTGGCAATGGCATCCCCCATGGCCAGATGGGCAGTTTAGCTGCCTCTCCCAAGCCGCTCCGCCAGGCTTCCCAGCTGTGTCTCGGAGCTCGTAGCCACCCGCTACGTCTTCTACGTCGAGGGGACACCCGAGAGCAAGGAGACTTCGACGATTGTCGGAGTGGCCCTAGTGCTACTGTGCTGCATGCTGGGACTCGGAAGCTGGGGAGGGGGCGTCCAGAAGCAAGGATCGAGCCATTCCTCCACAGACCGTCAGCTCCGCGACTGGCTTGGCCAACCCTATGCTGCAACGTCGCTGCTCGATACGGGGTGGGGATGACTGAATGTGCGGACAAGGGCGTTGCTAGTTTCTTCATTCAGCCGCAATTCGCTCATCGGTGGGGGGCGTATAGACGTTGCCCGATATGCATTTGCCATGGTCATCCTCGGTGACGGGACTCTGACGAGGTACGCTTGGCGAGGTCCTCGTGCTCGGCTGTCCTGGACGTCCTCTGTCTTCACTACTGTCTTGCATGCATGACGATAATGGGCAGCTGGGAGCTGGGAGCGATGTTTGAATGTTGACCGGTGCCCAGACGTTCGCAACATGGATCTGCGCGCCAAGAGTGTTTGCAGCTCCTCCACTGTGCAAGTTGCCGCCATTGGCCAATATGGATAACTCGCGGGCAACGTTCGGACTTGCTTAGGTCCTTACGGACGCGCTCCATCTTCATCGGTCTACCTCAGGCCGTCACAATGATTGATCACCTTCTAAGTTCTGACTCGTGCGCTGCGAAGGTCTCTGCGAAACTCTTCCCACTGGACCGACTGAGACGAGCCGACCCGCCTTGTCGCCGCGCGAAGCTGTATGTCTCGGCATGCATGGAGCTCAGCTAGGTGGGCCTGCGACATGCAGGATCTATCAACTTCGGAGACCGCAGTCCCCTGTCCGCCATACAAATGTCCAGAGACTCCGGACGGGCCGTCGCCGGGACTCGGTGGCCCCAGTGCGTGACAACGGAGTGGTGGCCTCACATAGGCTTAGCACATGCGCAATGACATGACACATACTGTAACTGTGTGCGTTCGTGCGCGGTCCTGCACACGGCTGCAGTTCTCTCATTATCAATATGTATGCTTGGCCCATGTGCGACTGAGTTCAGGCGCGGCTATTCCGAGCGGCATGCCAGGCGGATGAGAATAGCCTGCGTGAAGCGTGAATAAATATCTGGATCGGCCGAAGAATCTGCAGACGGGCGGCGAGGATAAGAATACTAAGGATAAGGACTGGAACCTAGAACAAGAGTGCAGCTATTCGGAGACGTGGGCACTTTTGAATATTCAATACTCAATATTCAATGTCGAAGAAGAGAGAAGACGGGACACGCTGCGCGAGCGCGGGCCTGCGAGCCAAACCTTGAGCTTGCCATTGATTTGGTGCACAGCGATAGCCTTCGCGGGTACGCGGCGAGCTTGTGCGCAGTGCAGTTCTTCGGAGTTCGGGCGGCATTTACGACAGACAGAAGGGTATAATTATTCGAGCGGTCCGAGGCTGGTGCCACACGCACGGAGAAGAGGTTAATGCGGGAGGTGATGGTGCAGGGCGAGTGTATGCACGACGAAGAGGATGTAGAGGGAAAGTACGGGTGCGGCCAACGAGCCGTATCAGAACATGTCGCCTTTGCGAGACCCATCGCGAAGGAGTGCGGAAATTCGAGCTATAGGTTCGCCGTAGATTTACAAGTTACGCGCAGTCCGGGGACACGGACGACCACATCACCGACGCAAGCTCGCAGGCTGGTCGCTGAATTCGCCGTTTGCCGTTTGCGTAGGGTTTGCGTCTTGACGAGCAGCCGGTTCCGATGCCGGCGCTGGCGGACCAACTTTGATAGTTCGTTCGTAAGGCGCACACCGTACTAGCCGTTCGAATAGACGCAGTGACATGGAGATATCGGGAACCGAGCTCGAGAGTCAAGACTCAAATCGCCCTGCGGCCCTGGACCCCCGTTTGGGTACGCATGCGCATACGATGGCATGCCGGGATTGCATACATGCAAGGGCGAAGTTGAGTCAACCCTTGCCACGGTCCACCTGCCCCCACCTGTCGGCCTATGCATCGTGCGGTGATCCCGGTCTCGGTCTCCAAGGACGTACGGGGCTGGAGAAGCGTCGTCGGGTCGCTGGGTACGGAACATGCGTGTGCGAGATGGACTACTTCCAGTACTTCTCGATGCTTATCCCGGCCTGGCCCTGGGTGGGATGAAGAAGCTGCGCGTGTGCGAGGGGTCTTTCGTCCCAGTGCGTGTTACAGCGGGTGGTATCTGCACAACCGCGTACCCTGGACCGTGCACTGATGACATGAGCTCTTCTTTCTGGCGATGTTCAAGTTCGTAAGCGTGCGGCAATACTCGGGGCGCAGTGGCCCGAGGGCTTACCGGACGCCTTGTCGCAGCGCAAGTCAGAGTCAGACTGCGGGGCTCTCGGAGAGTCGGAGGCGGCCTGTCGTACTTGGTGCCCCCACTGCGACTGCCGTCGGGTCGCTGTGTACGTCAGATGCGGGATGCGGGATGCAAGAATGGGCGCACCGTGCGACGTGCGTAGATGCAGCCGATATCTGCGCGCCGTGCGGTGTGAGCTCATTCATTGTATAAAAATCTGAGGAAAACCACGATCGGGGCTTACCGGACGTAGCCACTCGTCGAGTCCCAAGCGGGAATCTGAGTGCGGAGGGTGGGGTGTCGATGGCCCGTTTTCACGTTTTACTTGCGGCGGCGGATGCATCGATGGAGTGGGGCTCTGCATTGCAGTCGCTCCTGAGGCCTGAATCTCGTGCCTCGCTCGGGCACCGCCGATTCGTACCGACAGGGACGACCAGCGCTGGGATCCTCGGAGGATGGGCCATATCGGGCTGCAACTCGTACGTCGGGCGAGGCGAGGTGAGAGAGCCCGCAAGCGATGTATGGTCGGATTGCGGGTGTGGCTGTGGCCGTAGCCTGTGGTCGCCGTGTTACGCCGCGGCCGAGGAGAGTGATCATTGCGCAAGTTGCACAGAGACCCGCGGAGAGGACCACGACCGAGTGGCCCTGTGGGTTATAGTGGGACACGTATACCCCATAGGTCGAGGAAGAAGACGTCCTGTAGGCGGCCGTGCGAGGGGTCTGCCTCGGCGCATCTGAGGAAGCCGCGAAACGGGTTACGGCGGTGCTGGGCTCTGTCCGGGAAGTCGTTAGGTCTGATAGCATCCCGCATCCGCTGAGAAAGATCACAGGGCGGATCCGGAGCCGACGCTATCTTTCCCCTGTAAGTAAAGAGGAATGTTCGTAATCCATTGCGTCAAGCCGACGCCGTGCGCAGCCGGTGGATTCTCGAGATTCAGGATGAGTACGATTCGGACGTATGTGCGTATTGAGTGGCTCACTCATCGGTACGCCCGAGGCTGACGATCAGAGTCTGTTAGAGAGTGGGTAGGCGAGCGGTTCGTGCAGGTGCGACTTCGTCAGGACTGGTTGGTGACTCGTGGGAGGTTGTCATAGAATACTTGCGGCGGGATCTGTGCTGTACGATGTATCCCACGCGCGAAGATAGGCAGGTCCGAAAGGGGTATGTGTGGTTGAGGACCATGGTTGGTAGGCCGCATCGGTGTCTAGCCGTATATGTATGTCTCAGTCTGTGCGCAACTTGAACTGGATGCGATAGTAGTGGGATGATGCGTACCCACGACTCCATAAAGATGCCCAGTGTGCGAAGGCATTGCGAGGATGTGGTTCGCGGATGCGAGTGCGAGTCCCGTATCGCACAGGGATATCATGCAACGGAGATAGAGCGCGGATGGGACGTCGACTAGCGCATTCTTGTCCTTGCGAGTCCCTGCAGCACGGACGGCGAGCGGAGGGTCCGGCGGGCGCTCCGGAGGGTTGACGGCGGGAGATTGAGATCGAACGGAGCAATCTGGGCATCAGCGGCCGGATGGAAGATGACAATACGCCATAGACGTAAGCCGCCCTGACAGCCTTCCTCGCGACCCATCCTCGCTCTAAAGTACTTAAGTATACGAACAGACGAGCAGAGGATGCCCGCCGACCCCGCACGGACCAGCGCACAGACCACCAGCAGGCACATCTGCTCCTCCTGCCCCCGCCGACCGAGGCTGACCACAGTGACCAGGTTCAGCCGCAGCCGTAGCCGACAGACGCGATGGCCGGCTTACCGGAATCAGCCCAGGAGGATATGACGCCAGAGCCTGCTCGCCGTTCCACTTCGGCCCACTCCTCGTTCTCTTCCTCCTCCTCCTCCTCCTCCCCCTCCTCCTCCTCCTCTCCGTCCACGTCTCTCGTCCTCTCCCACCGCCGTGGTCCGTCCTGCCCGCCCTCATTCGCTGCTGCCATGGCCGCCGTGCCATCCTCCAGCAAGCTCTCGGGCTCCCACCGCCCCCGCTTCAAGCCTAGGTTCCCCCTCGACCCCTTCGCTGGAGCGTCAGCCGCCGCGCTCGGTGAGCCCTGGTTCCTCAGGATCGACGCGCTGCTCGCCGCCACCGCGCTTCAGCGCCGCAACGTCCTCTTTGTCCTCGGAGGTGAGTACCCGGTCTTGTCGAGGGGGAGGGGTGGGAGTGCTCGACTGCGCTGTTTCTCTCTGCCGCCTCGTCCAATCCAACCGTTCTGCACCTGGCTGCTGGGAGGTGTGCCGCTCAACGTCGCAGGCTCTTCGGCCCTCTGGGAAGTGCGCGATCGTACATACCTCTCGCCTGTGCGTATGTCCATGTGCATCGCGCACTTTCCAGCCGCATCCATCCCTGGGGTGTTGCAGGAGTAGCCAGTGGTTCAGAAGTACCATGCGCCCCGATACGCTCCTCTCTTCAATGCCTGTGGCCCTCCTCCGCCGGCTCGAGCGGCGCCTTGAATAAGCTGCACTACGTTGAGCAGCTCCGAGCACTTCAGGGGCCTCACACACGCGCTCGCTGGCGCCGCATTACAGCCTGGGCAGAACGCGTTGGCCAGGCTCATATCATAGCGGTTGCCCGGCAGGCGGGCGAACTTCTCCTTCCACTACGTTCGTTCTCTTTCTTTGTGTGATACTCACTGAGCGCCGGATAGCCCCCACTCTCCAGGACCTGGCGCCCCTCCTACAATCCCGCCATCTCGCCAAGTCCCTCGTCATCCTTGCCACCCACAATCCTCCAGAAATCCCCGGAATCGTGATCCCCACCGTGCGCGTCCTCCGTCTCTCAGCCCCGTTGGCACTCGAAGATGCCGGGGCCGTCCGCTTTGTCAACGTTCTTGAGTGGGGAGAGCGCGTTGCCCGCACCTGGAGGAAACACGGCGGCGGAGGCGTGCTCGAACTATCTGAGGAGGCTGACCTGCACGGCGAGCTCATTCCACCCTCCATGTCCCGCTTCGGCTCCCAGAGCACGCCTACCTCTCCAGGCAGCTCCTCAACGCACCTCTCATCTGCCCATCTCTCGACCGAGTCTACCCCTTCCAGGCCTTCATCTAGGCCCTCCTCGATGGTCGGCTCATTTCTCAGTCGAAGAGGCTCAGGCACGCTCCCGCCCCCGGATCCGTCACAGCGGCCGTTCGACGTCCTCATCAACTTCATGCCGGAGAAGGTCTCGGACAAGGCGCTGCTCAAGAACTCCATCCTCGTGACCACAATCTCGCGTCCCTTCCTGACGTCAACCGTACAGGCCACACCTGCAACCATGCGTGCCTCCCCCTCGAGTAACCGCTTGCGCCCACAGTCGATCTTCAATGCTTTCAGCCGCAGTTCGAGCTCAGTCTACATGCCCCCGACGCCTCCCTATCACAGCGGCGAGTCTCTCTCGCTTGCCCAGTTGATGCCCGCGCCTCCTGGGAAAGCTCTTATCATCCACTTGCTCCCTGCCCCGCATCCTAACGCCCCGGCCGGCGCGAGACGTAAACTTGTGGAGAGCATGGAGAACTTCCTCCTCTCCTTCCACTTCCAGTCCTCGGCATCTACGCTCCCACCCATACAATCCTTTGGCGCGTCCGGGGCGGGCGGTACCCCAGGTCCGCTTGAACGTGCGCGTCCCTATGTCATGCAGGCCTCCACGTTCTGCGACAGCGTTGGCACGGAGCCCGGCGTGGCAGACTATGGCGACTGGACAGTCGCTGACGTCGTACTCAGCGGCGCCCTCGACGCGGATACGCCGACGACGTCTACCACAAGCGCTGCTCCCCCAATCATGACCACTAGTGCGAGCGTAGGCGCCGTTCCGAAGCTCGCGAAGTCGTCGAGACGCGCTTGGATCGCCGCTGCTGCGGACCTCGTCATCATGCCCTCGACGGACGATCCATCGTCGCTGCCTGCCCCTCTCGAGCCCTCCTATCAGGGGCTGGCGAACGAGTCGGCGCTTCTGTCCAACCGCGAGTTTTCCTCGCGGACGGCGGAGAGGACGCGGAGTACGTCGGCGCCGCTGCTGTCTTCACGAGGCCCGGGCTGGACACCGACTGGACGGCCGATGTCGCATCCGGCGCTCTCACAAGCCCCCGCTGCGCATGCTAGGGATGGGAAGGGCACGTATGGGTCGTCCTCGTCCCCATCAACTAGCCCGTCCCTGATCCCAGGCGGCCTGCCCACCCCGCCACATTCTGAAGCGTCGGACGAAGGCGGACCGGACACGGGCGCGGACACGTCGAAGGTCTCTGTCGCCGTCACGAGTAACAGCGACGGGCAGAGCGGGAAGAGGCGAGGCGCGAAGTGGAAGTTCTGGAGGCGGTTCGGGGCTGGCCACGCGCATGTGCAGCCTGCGGCTCTGACGGCATGACTTGAGAAGTCGAGGATGCACGCGCTGGCTGGGTCAGATGTGGTGACAGCTGATGTGCGTCTGGCGAGTGCCAGTGCGAGCACCAGGAACCCGTGAGGCCCGGAGATGGGTACACGAAGGTTTGGAGAACTCGCGAAGCGCAGAGCCCCGGGCTTCTTTCGCGGTCTATCTTGTGCGTGCCGCACGTTCGATCCTGATTCCCCCAAATATCTGTCTGTGTGCTTGATTGTATGATTGATCTTTTGGTTTCTTGGGATGCTGCTCGCTCATCATGCCAGCCTACGCCTACGTTACAGACACGGTTATGCTCAGCTTTCTCGTCGTGGACACCGATACGGACTTTGTCGCCCCGAGCGGGTCAGAACGTTACGCATATGCATATAGCTATAGCTATCCCATCCCTCATCCCCGCATCATCCGCATGGACTACGACGTGAATCATTGACACTACTTTCCCATCCATCTCTCGACGCTACACGCTAGACTGTTACCCACTTTCTTTCACTCTTACTAGTTACTCTCGATCGTTGCATGTCACGTCGCGTTCTGTGCGATCGCATCTATTTCTGGATTTCTCCACATCGACGGTCCGTGAACGTGTTTTGTTTTGTGTCTGCAGCTTTTATACGTATCGCATCACGCTGCCTTCGACCCGCACACCACCTATTAATTGCTCCTCCTCCGTCTTGCCGCCATATCCGTAATGGCCCCCTTTTGTTCTTGCTGACGCTGCCGGTAACCGGTCTGCGCGTCATGGCCCCGATGCCCACATCATCCCCCATCCTATACTTACATATCTTCGTGGAATGGGACAAAATCTGGTTTGAAGTCTCTCTTGGTCTTGGTCTTGCTTCTTGGTCTCTCATCTCGCGATCGTCTCGGTTTATATCGAATAGTTAATCTCTCCTATAGGTCCCCATATACATCCAACCCCCACGATTTCCGAACACCGACAGTAATATCGAATCGTGCGCCACGCACTCGAATAACCACACAGTGACACGCAGTAGCAGATTTGCCGCAAATGCTGTGTCGTTCATGCCCTCTGAACCTCTTGAAGCTGGAGTTGGCCAGGAGCGCGCGGGACGCAAGTGTGCTCTCTACCATCACGACGACCTCTGCTGCAGTATCCCGCTCAGACCCACGGTGTGATGGCCATCAGAGATCCCTTGGGACCACCAACCCAGCGAGAGATTCGGCTCTACGGAATTGTCGACATCTTGCATCCTGGCTACGAGGAGAGATGCATTCTGTTGCAGCTGCCTGCTCTGGATCCTGTCGATACTCCTGAGGGCGAACCGCAGAGGGGCGGTGTCGACTTGCGCCTCGCCCTCGACGCATGTCGTGTCCTGACGAACAACCGCGAAGGCTTCTTATCCTCGAGCCGCAACGGCGACAACCCGGTCCAAGTCTCGGAGCGCGAGGGGCTCCTGGTGCAAGCGCAATACTACTACCACTTCGCTGGACACTTGGGTTCCATGTACAAGTACCCCGTTGTTACCGCGTTCGCCGCTTGGACTCTCCCGACGTCTATCCCTGAACATTGGGCGCGCGAGGAGACGGCAGTGGCGCGATCGGCTCTTGAGGAGCGATTTGGAAGACCTGCCTCAGCGATGTCGACTGCGGTGAAGGTCTTCGACGGAGGCTGCGTATTGACCAAGTTCCTCGCCTGTACGTTCTCATTGGTAACATCAATCTAAGCTTAATAAACACCGAGCCTTATGGACTCCTTAGCTACGCAGACCGCCCGTTACGTGCCCAAGGAAGAACAGGCTTGGTTCGACGGCAACCGCGCGACTTATCACTGCCTCAACGCGAAGGCTGGGATTGATGATACGGCTAACGGAGTCACGCTGCGCAGCGACGTACACTTGTGCTTTGATCGAGGCGGCTTCGTGTTCTACCCAATCAACGCTTCTACCAGGGAATATCTGGTGTATTCTTTGTCGAATGTCGAAAGCGACTACACAGACCTGCTGCACCGGAGGCCGGTTACGATACACGAGCGAACCAGCGCAACCCTCGTGTATGCTCGTTTCGCATATGCCATTATCCTCCGCGGTGCGCCGGGATGGGTGGGGAAAGAAGTTCCGATCCGCGACGTGGTCAAGGCAGTAGCTGCGCAGTTGAACTCGAGCGCGAAGCAGGGTTCCAGTGACAGTGCGGCTGCTCGTGCGCTGGCACCCTCAATTACGACTGCATCCAGCGAGTCGGTTGCTACTTACATGGAGGGCTATGACGAGAAGCAGTGGGAGGAGGGCTGGAAGGAGCGTTTCCCGAAGTTCAGTACGTGTCGCTTTCTATGCGCACGACCGACCGTTCCTAGTATCCTGCTGACACAATGAATGGTACAGGTCAGGAGGTTGAGGACCCACCTGACACTTGGGTCCAGTCGCACCCTGATACGGTGCGTATCGGAAGGCTCGCGGCAGCCTACAAGGCGAAGAACCCGCAGATCGCGCTCTCTGCGGACGGCTCCAAGCTCCATGACTGTGACGATCCCGTCGATGTTGTTGACCGTTGAAGCCTGCACCACATGGCCACCCACGCTGTGGACGAGCGAGAAGTTGAGGCGTACTTCGCGGACGCGCGTGAACATCGTGACCGTCCGCTGTTCATCCCGGCGACTTGTCTTGTCGCTCAAGTACTGGCTTGCAATTCCTCCTATAGGAGATGCTGAGAATCCTGCCATCATGAGATGTCGATGGTGTCGATATGAGGACGGTCCTGGTGAATGTTTTGGTTCCTGGGGATCTCGGAGGAATTGGCTCCGAAGGAGGTACGCCCCTCGTCGCGTCAGATCTCGTCAACGACCTCCGCAAAACAGAGGTCTCTCAAGCACCGTCTGGGAAGCGGCATGATGTGTTAGAACTATAGGTATGCACTGGCATGAATATCATAGATTAGTTTCGCCTCCCAGTCTTCTATGGAACCTGCACCGCACGCTACAGGTCATAGCACCTTCAGTGTCAGGACAATTTGCACAGCGACTCAGGCCATGCTAATGAGGCCGAGACTCTCCCGGACAGCTTACCAGAACAGTCTGCTTCGAGAGAACCTCAGGATGCTGGATGTCGTGCGGGAGGAAGAATGGACTCACTTCTTGGTGGCGTTGACTCTCGGTTCTCGCGCGTGTGGAAGCTTGGCGGGTGACAAGAACTGCCCATGGCCAGGGATATTGCCGTCCATCGCAAAGGTGTGATTACTACGGCCGCGGGGTGCTCGGCGACCCCATACATTGCACACATGATCACAAACAACTCGTGTTGGGGTTGTCTCAGTAACGTGGCCGTTTCGGGATGTACCGAGCGGTTCATTGACGGCTCACTCGGTATAAGTATCAGTGTGGTTAACCACCTGGGTAACGTTTCTTCCCAGCGCCGAATGGGTCGGTTGATCAATACAGGTTGCGGAACGCGGAAGGTTGCGCAAGGTGCTGTCTGGACGAGGGTGGGACTTGAAACACAAATACTTATGTGCCGCTTGCTTGGAAGGCAGGTGTGAAAGACGCCCCTGGCGTTCCGTACAACTGCGTGCGCTCCTTTGACCGCTGTACAGAGATCCTTGTGTCTCTGCTCTTCTCAGGTCGTCTGGGATGACGGTTGCTCGCTGCAAGGTGGTATTGTGCGCATTGCTGCACATAAGCCACGTATCAGTATCGCTTAAATATGCGCGTGGGAAAGAGAGACGGGCAACGCTTGCGTCGCGAAAAAGCGAGCTGATGCCCTTTGACCACTGACCACATACAACATCCCTGCTCGCTGTTGCCACCCGCCGCCGCCTCTGATTTATCCGCACCGACGACCCTATCGCTCCCCACACACGTCTCTGTTCGATAGGCGTCCCCGACCGATCAGCTCTGTGCTAGACAAAGTGCAAATCCACTCACGCAACCCTCGACACCCATCCAGCTCACCCCGCATATTGACTCCCTAACCCAATCACCATCCCCCAACCCCACTCCAATCGCAATGTCCCAACAAGCCCGCCCCTCCTCATCCACCTCGTGCGTGTGCTATCCCATTGTCCCGATATTACCGCAGCTAACGTGACTGCAGGCACGCCGACTCCTGGAAAGCAGGTCTGCGCCCGCCACCAAAAGACTACCGCCCGCAGACGGAAGATGTGACCGCCACGAAAGGCGTCGAATTTGAAGATATGTACATCCGCCGGGAGCTGCTCATGGGCATCTTCGAGGCAGGCTTCGAGCGGCCGTCGCCGATCCAGGAGGAGGCCATTCCCATCGCACTCACGAAGCGCGACGTGCTCGCGCGGGCCAAGAACGGCACGGGCAAGACCGCGGCGTTCGTCATACCCTCCTTACAGCAGATTGACGTGAACAAGAACAAGATCCAGGCGCTCCTCCTCGTCCCCACCCGCGAGCTCGCGCTGCAGACGGCACAGGTGTGCAAGACGCTCGGGAAGCATATGGGCGTCCAGGTCATGGTGACAACGGGAGGAACGACGCTCAAGGACGACATCATGCGTTTGTCAGAGGTCGTACACGTGCTCGTTGGTACGCCAGGACGTATACTCGATCTTGCCGGTAAGGGCGTCGCGGACCTCAGCGAGTGCCCTGTGTTCGTCATGGACGAGGCGGACAAGCTCCTCTCGCCCGAGTTCGCACCCGTCATGGAGCAGCTGCTGTCGTATCTTCCGAAGGACCGCCAGGTTATGCTGTTCAGCGCGACTTTCCCGATGATTGTCAAGGACTTCAAGGTGCGTTATCTTTACCCTCGCATCATACCGAGAACACGTACCGAACTGCGCTGCAGGAGAAACACATGAAGTCCCCCTACGAGATTAACCTTATGGACGAACTCACCCTTCGCGGTGTCACACAATACTACGCCTATGTCGAGGAACGGCAGAAGGTGCACTGTCTCAATACACTATTCTCGAAGGTGCGTGGTTTTGCACTCTACCGGTCGCGTGATGCCGAACCCACTCCCGTGTGCAGCTGCAAATCAACCAATCTATCATATTCTGTAACTCTACAAACCGCGTCGAGCTGCTCGCCAAGAAGGTCACAGAGCTCGGCTACTCGTGTTTCTACTCGCACGCGAAGATGCTGCAGTCGCATCGTAACCGCGTCTTCCACGACTTCCGTAACGGTGTCTGCCGCAACCTGGTGTGCTCAGATCTCCTCACGCGTGGTATCGATATCCAGGCGGTCAACGTCGTCATCAACTTCGACTTCCCGAAGAACTCGGAGACGTACCTCCACCGCATTGGCCGTTCGGGACGTTTTGGTCACCTCGGTCTTGCGATTAACCTGGTCACTTACGAGGACCGCTTCAACCTGTACAAGATCGAGCAGGAGCTCGGGACTGAGATCCAGCCGATCCCCCAGCAAATCGACAAGGGCCTCTACGTCGCCCCGACGGGTGCTGCCGAGGAGGAGCCGCAACAACAGCAGCAGCAGCAGCAGCAGCAGCAGCAGAAGGCGAAGGCAGCGCCGCAGCCTCAGCCCCAACCGGCACCGGCGGCTCCCAATGGCCCGAGACCAGGACCCGCACAGGCTGCTGCATCGGCGCAGGCACGCCAGGGACCCCCCCAGGTTGTATACCAGAGCAGTCCTCAACAACGCTTGAACGGCGGTGCCGCTATTCCGCAGCAGCAGGCCGCATACCAGAACGGGTACCGTGGTGTACCCGTGCAGCGATGAGTAGCCTGGTTTATGCTTGCCTCTCGCGTCTTCACGCTGCTTGGTGAGAGGAGGAGTGTCCGGGAGAGGAGAGAGGAGGGGAGTGGAGGGAGAGTGCGGGGATGGATGAACTGCCGGCTGGACCACACGATTTCTGCCTTCGACTCGCCTCGGGTGCTTTGGGTTCATCGCAACAACAAGAGGGGATCTTTGTATCATATTGTCTTCGCCTCGACCGCTCGCATCGCATACCGTACGCCGTGAACAACACCTGCAACATCAACGTCAACACCAACGCTCTGCTACCTGCTCGCGCTCCTCCTACCATCACCACCACCGCTCGAGCTCGTCAGCATACCTTTCACACGCATACTTGACACCACACCCCTCTCCACATACACATATACGTCTGCCAACGCCATTGCGACCGTGCCGAGGACCGTCTGCGCTGCTGTCCGTCATGTCTTTTATTTTTCGCACTTGCTACCGCCGCCGTGCCGTCTGACTATTATACGGTTACCGTTTACTCCTTTCACCTCTGTCTGTCGGGACCCCCTCCTGAACATATGTTTTCTTGCCGTTGCATGTATCCGTAGTAGTCGTTGTCGAGCAGAATGCATCCCGTGTGGTCTTGTCAGCCTACAGATTCGATGTGTGAGTACACTGCATGAGTTGGCGCGTCTAGAGTGCGCTAGCCTGAGCGTGAAGCTGCTTCTCGACTTGCCGTCGCCGACATGGCTGCTCTCCCTCCGACCACGAAGTCGACCTGATGCTCTGAATTTTATCTGCCGCTTGTCGCTTTGCTAGCCCTCTTGCATACCCGAAGAAATTGACTTGGCCTTGGCCACGCTGCTGCGGGCTCGCTACATAGTGCTGCGGCCCAAGTTACCCGCACAGCAAACTCTCGGGCTCTCAGTCCTCCTTACCCCGATACCATGTCGCACTACGAAGAGGAGATCCCCCTACACTCCTCGCGCTCAAGTAGCCCTACCCTGCGATACCGGAATCGAGCTCCCAGCCCGACGTTGTTTTCCGTGCCACGACGTTCAGACTTCGAGGCACGCCATCTTCTCCGTCCGCGCGGCATACTCGCACTATTGAAGGTTGCCATACCCCTCAGTCTTTTCGTCATCATCGTCGGACTGCTGTACTGGGAGCCTCACATCGAGGTTGCGTTCTACAACCGGTCATGGGTCAAGCAAGAGGTGCTGACGGTGGGCCCCCTCGCCGGCTGCTTCTCCCCCCGCGCCGTCTCCCCATCCTACAACGTGACGGACGCGCTCTACGGGCCCAAGCACACGGAGGTGCATGCAGGGACCTCGCTGCAGTTCGGCATGGACTGCTACGACTTCGCGGGTACGATCCTCCCGCTCGACCGCCCCGCCCCCGCACGCAGCATCCCTGCGGACCAGCGCGTGCAGTACCACACGTACTGGCGGACGGACCTGGCGCCGTTTGACGCGCGACAGGAGTGGATGCTCAAGTCGTTCTTCGCGACGCAGGACACGGCGCGCTCGCGCCTCGTGCTGTGGTCGAACGGGGACCTCTCGCACAACGCGATCCTGCAGAAGTGGCTGGAGCGGTACCCGGACGCGTTTGCGCTGCGCGTGGTGGACTACGAGGAGCTCGCGCGTGGGACGGAGCTGCAGGGGAGCGAGCTGCTGCAGGTGACGGATGCGAAGGCGTGGATTGACGGGGACTTGGTGCGGCTGTTGGTCATTTGGGCGTATGGGGGCGTGTGGATCGATATGGACTCGTTGCTCACGCGGGACCTGGCGCCGTTGCTGGAGCACGAGTTCGTGACGCAGTGGGATTGCTATGGTGAGTGCTTCATTCAACTTTCGAACCTCCGTTCCTGCGAACTTCGCTATGTCTCGTCCGTCCGTACCACACTCTGACTGCGTCACTCTAGACAAGAAGTATGTTCCGATGAATGGCGCGCTCATGCACTTCCGGAAACACTCCCCCTACCTTTGCGAGGCGTTCCACGTCATGACACACTCGCCTCCGCCGCGCAAAGGCACGACGGATTGGGGTGCAACTCTCTACCTCAAGCTTCGTCGCCGACTCATTGCTGGAGGTATTCCTCCCTTCAAAGTACTGCCCTTCTGCTTCTCCGACGCGCGTTCGTGTCGACTCGACAACCGACTGCCGGATCCCTTTGCTTCCGACCCCTCCGACGGCCGATGGACGATGGGGTACGGCAGAGAAGAAGGTGGTGGGCTCGACAACGCACTCAAGAAGGTGTTCTCGGTTCACCTACATAACCAGTGGGAGAAGCCATTCCCAAAGGGCGGCTGGGTGGAGAGGTTGCTGCTGAGGAAGTTCGAGGAACGGATTGGCTCAGACGCCTCATAGTGCGTGCATATGCGTATGATAGGTTGCCTCGATGCCATGATAATACCCTATCCGTCTGGCACTACCTCCCAATACGATCGCTATCTCGATCGCTCGCTTGCGCTCGTGCCGAACAGACTTCCCAGGTCGCCGATCAACCGCTGAAACGCCCCATAAATCCTTCGCGGTCTGTGTTCCCAGGGCTTTCTTCCGTCTTTCTGCCACGTACCACTCAGACTAGATGCGTCGGAAAGGCTACGAAGTCTGGATAGCTTCTGAGGGCGATGCTCTCCAAGAGTACCAGGTGAAGTTGGAGAATGGCGGTCGAAGAGTAGCGTGTTTCGTTCCCATTGAAACTGACAAGGTGTGTCCCTGCGTTGATGTGCAAACCGCCGCTTCACTGACAACATGCCTTGATATGCAGTGCTTTTCTATCCACTGTTCTGACCTCGTGGAGCAAAGCTTCTTCTCAATGGAGATCACATTAGATGGTCGCTTTGGTGGCCGTACGTTGTGTGCTCCGGGGTCAACTTCCAAGAGAGACGGGCTGAGAACCTCGGAGACGACCTTAAGGCAATATCGATTCGCGGAGGTTCTAACGACTGGTACGCCGGTGGTTCTGAGCGCTGCGATGCGCACCGACTGACCTCTCCCATGTGATAGATGATGACGGGTCTTCAGCTGACACCACCGATTTGGGGACTATCGTGGTGGCTCTCGAGCGCAGGTATCCGGGCACTCGGGACATACCCTTCCAGGCATGGACTCTGCCTGACGTAGGAGCGATCAGTGAAAGGATGAAGACGATGGGTGCGCAGCAAGTCAGGTACGTGTGTCGAGCCCGAAGCCTCGCACCTTCTGAGCTTCGGCGTAGCCTTAGTCAAGAAGTCTCAATTGGTAGACCCGGAGCTATGCAGGAAGCTCTTCCACTCCATCCCGCTGAGGGCTGCTTTAACACCTTCGTCTTCCGTTACAGACCTCTCGGTGAGTAGTGACGTCGTCCGCATTTCAGCAATACGCTCACAGCAGAGTGTCTATCAGCCGTCTTGCAAGCGCAAGGAATTGCACCGCTATCCGCCAAGACCGACTTGCGGGACGAAGGGCCCCGCTATGTCATAGATATCGACCCTCCTCATGTGCAACCGCGTTTGCCTGTCCCTGCTCGGGGCTCGTCTTTGATCCCTGGCGAAGCGAGTGTTCTCAACCATCCGTCTAGGCCTGGAAGTGTCTCGGAGGGGCGTCCTGACAAGGGCAAAAGACGAGCGGAGGCTTTAGGAGACGAGACCGACGCGGAGGAACAACAGGTTGAGGTGGAACTCAGGTCACCCAAGAGAGCCAAGCTAGCGAAGGCCTTATCGAGTGACTTTACCGTTTCCGAGATGGGCGAGTCGAACGACGAGTCGAAGCTGAACACCTTGAAGGCAGGCGTAGAGTCATTGAAGGTGAGTTCGTCTAGTGCCGCGTTCAATTGCCGTACCTTACCGCCCATTGCTGTGCATAGGCTCAATTGAAGCGGATGGAGAGTCAGATCCATAGCATTGAGAAGGGACGGCGGTCTTCTCGGTCGCGATGGACGAACGCGGGATGCCCATCCGCTGCCAGTTGCGCCAAACCAGAGCCTCCGACTGTGGGCGCCCAAAGGGAGATGATTACTCAGGGAGTCATCGACCTGACCCTAGCTGACTGAATCGCTGGCGCGTCTTTGCGCCCGACACGAAGTTGAAGCAAGTTCGTCTATTCTTGGTGCTCACCAGGCAAATACCACACAATACATTAGATCGACACTGTTTGTAAGCAGTTTTGGTACATCGGAATGCACAAGTGGCTCGTACATGTGGCGTTCGCAACGTCGTCTCGGAGCAGTTAGCTCGCGCTACGACGTCCCAGTCCGAGTCAGCAGTGTTCCATGGGCGACCACTGCATGTCACAAACGGGATATAGTAGGTGCGGGCAAATACATTTTGGATCACTGTGCTTGGCAGCAAGTTGGATTCCCGCCGTCTTGTCATGCACATACACAAGGACTCCTATACCCGTAGCATTCAGGCTCGCAGCCTCCCGAACAATCGACAGTGGAAGTGGATTTTCAAGGCTATTTTAATACACGTGAAAATCGCTTTAGATAGGGAGGGGGACTTGGCCAGTGCGTGCCCATGTCGAGTGTGACTGAGTAGTGCGCACGAAGGGTGTGCTCGAGCTCCTTTGCTCTCCATCCTCGGTAATGAATCTGATTGCAGTGCTTACACGGTCTCTGGGAGGTGATCGCATTCAATCAGTTTCTTCTCGCGTACGGACCACCGAATGGCGGTAAGGACGTCTTCTACGCTGATGTAGTGGTTAACGGCGCGCTCGCTCATGCTCTGTTAGTGGGGTATGGTCAGTCACCGGTATTGCGGTGCAGCGAGGCGGTTGGGCGGACTCACTGAAGCTGTGTAGTGGGAATAGCTTATCGGTCTCGCGCGTTTAGCGGGCGCGGGTATTCCTCTAGGTATGCATGGAGCCTAGGTTTTGCCTCTGCGTGTTGGTGCTGGGTGACAATGGCCAGTCTGTACATGTTTTCAGGCGCGCCGCTGAGGAAGAGGAAGAGGGCAGCGATGCGGATGCACGGACTTGCAGGTTGCGGCGCGGGACGTCTTGATTCGCAGGAGAACTTGGGAGAAGCAGCGGCATGAAGTGGGGAGTCATAGCCACAGTCGAGTTCGTAGGGGGTATGGGATGTATGTGGCCAGAGTCGTGAGCGCAACGACGACCAGATCGACCGGGCGCAACGAGGTTCAAAGGGGTATGGGGTGTATGTGGAAAGGGTCGTGTGTAGGCACACGAGGTGGAGGATCTGCTCCATGTCGTGCGGTGTGTCAGTGACACGGCGCATGAACACTCGTCTGGGGTGACATGTAGGTCTCGTGCTCTATTCATCAAGAAAGAGCGGGATTGGGTCTTCATGCCTGCCTTCATGGAAGACGAAGAGGATCTGGTGGAAGAACCCGACTGGGAGCTCATCGTCGGTCCACAGCGCAGTGTGGGGTCGAGCTCGTCGGTAGGGCGGCTAGTAGAACGATGCTCGTCAACAACCGACAAGTGGTACAAAACTTCTGGCGCACAACTCACCTGGCATAACATTTCAGCTTTCTGTGAACGGTCTCGAAGTGCAGCACCGGGCCACTGGGCGACAACCGGTAGCAGGCATTGTGGCGAGAACGGCGGATGCAACCACATGTGTGCGCGAGGCTTGCGCGATGAGCCTGCACCAGTGCATGCGCTCTGACAGTAGACACCGTTGGTCTTACCAAGCGCGGAGAGGGGCATACGCGGGCAACCTCCACGGCTGCGTTGAGTGAGAAGAGCGGTGCTCTGCGAAAGCAGCATCGGAGGATGGTGGGAGCCGCGCCATCGGTCCAAAACGAAGGACCTCGGTATGTGAGTGACCCCATCAGGTAGCCGTACAGCGCCAGGTTATCCTCGCAGATATGCAGCGGCTCCGGCTTAACGGGAAGGGTCCAGGCTCGTGGGGACGGCGAAAGAGGCAGTAGAGATGCCTGTAGAGCGGTGAAGTTCAACGGCTCAATGGTGAGCCGAGGCATTGTCACGGTGGGCGACCGTAGAAGGTCGTCGTAGTCTTCATCGGACTCGGACATGGCCTGTCCGTGTGGAGTCGTCAGGAGGCCAGGTCGCGACGCACCGAGGTTGAGCGCACTTACTGAGGAGTTGTAGTGGGAATAGCTTATCGGTCTCGCACGGAGCGCAGATCGTACTAGTGTGGTGGTTGCGACCATAGGACCGCATCCGGTCGAGGTTGAGTGTGGCGAGTCGCGAGGAAGAGGCTAAGAGCGTGGTTCGAGGAGAGGAGGGGCTGATGTGGGGAGCTGCGAGGAGAGAGAGGAAAGAGGAGAAGATTGGTGAGGGAAGGCAGAGGAGACCCAGGGGGTTATATACGCCAGACGGGGCGGGGTACATCAGGGAGACCGCATTTCGGCGCCTAAACGCCGTTGCAGTCGCCCAATCTCGTTGCAGCCCGTTGCACTCTATAGCACAATAGTGTGCTATAGAGTGGGCTCAATATAAAACACCAAAACATCATGCTGAACATCTTCCTATACGTTCAGAGGTCCGTTAGCCAAGATATGAAGTCCTCGAATGCATTTGAACACGTTGTAGCAAGACCAGATTCACAGCGGAGACACAGAGTTTTGACGCCGAACACGGCTCCGCAGCCTCGGAAGGAGTCGGAGATCATCGGAGCTACAGGCGCCGACTGATTCTGTTATCTCTGGGCGACGGACTTCGTCGTTTTTTTCGTCTCTCTCCTTGTCTTTGCCCACCATCTCCCTCCACTTGCTCGTTCATTTACACCCCCTCCTGCTTGGTCCCAGTCACCATGCTCTTGCTGCTTTCAAGCCCCCACACCCCACCCAAGCACGCCTTCACAAGCCACCTCGAGGTCACCCCATCCACCCTCGTAGATCCCATCTCTTTCATACGCAGGTCTGCCCGTCTCAAAACTCTTCTCCGTCCACCTTCAAAACCACTCATCGATGCCTAGCCTGTCCACGTCGCCCGTCTGGTTCCCGTCACCTGCCCATCTCTCAATACCTGCCTGTCTCTCGTCGCCCGCCTGTCTCTTGTCGCCCGCCTGTCTCTCGTCGCCCGCCTGTCTCTCGTCACCCATCACGTCTCTCATCGCCCGTCCCGTCTCTCATCGCCCATCCCGTCTCTCATCGCCCGTCCTGTATCTCATCGCTCGTCCTGTCCTGGTTGCCCGTCCAGTCCTCATCGCCCGTTCAGTCTTCGTTGCCCGTCTGGCTCTCGACGCCCGCCCGTCTCTCCTCATCCATCCAGTCGTCGTCGCCCGTCCCGTCTCTCCTCGCCCATCCCGTCTCTCCTCGCCCGTCCAGTCTCTCCTTGCCCGTCCAGTCCTCATCGCCCAGCCCATCTCGACGCCCGCCTGTCTCTCCTCGCCCATCCCGTCTCTCATTGCCTGTCTAGTCCTCGTCCTCGTCAGCGTCTAGTCCTCGTCGGCCATCCAGTTCTCGCCACCTGCCCAGTTCTCGATGCTCGCCCGGCTCTTGAGGCATGTCTGGTTCTCATCGCCTGCCTAGTTCTGTCAATTGTACAGGTCTGTTCCTCTCTTGCTCGCCCACCTGGTCCTCATCCTGTTGGTCGCCTGGTCGCCTGGCCCTGGTTGTGCCCGTTGGCTGCCCATGGCTCGTCTTTCCGGTCGTCTGTCGACTAGCAACGTATTTCATGATGTACTTTAGTTACTCTGCAATGACAACTAGTTTTCACTACTCCTCGTGTGTGGTGCACACTGTACGCAATCTAAGTAGTATTATGTACTATACAGGCAGTGCACCTTACTTCTTTTGGACATTTCTGTAGGCCTCTATTGCACTATGTTGCGCAATAGAGTAAGTAGTGGGTGCAATATTGTGCAATATAAAGGGTAGGTGGCAATGACGCAATGAACGCTATATTGCCTATAGAGTGCAATAGAGCGGGTGTCGGTCTTCCTGATGTATGTCGGAGCTTCAACACCGATTTCTGTATTGTGGGCCAGTCTGGCTCGGTCATCTCGACCCATTCCCGGCGCACAATGGATAAAGAACGATGGCCCACGGCTTTGTAGACCAAACAATGGCCCGCGGGCCATGATGGCACCGCATTGCCATTGGCATCCACGGCCAGAACCACGAGCCATGCTGATGGTCTGTGGGCGTGGAAAAGTGAGACCGTTAGCGACGCCTACGCGTCCCGGTACTTACTGGTGCGAACATATCGGACTCACCCTCGGCTGCGCAATGGTAGGCGAGAACTTGCTCGTCCCTACTCTTCCCGAACGCTTCCCCGAACGCACTCACCTAAGCAGCGAATTGCCAGCCACCGGTCAGGGTTCCCCCGAGCAAAGCAGCACAACAGAGTTGTACGAGGCCGCATATACACGCCCGCCGTGCAGCGGAGGTCATGGGAAATGTCTAGCCTGCGCCCGAAGGTGGTTAGCACAAGTCCGCACACGAGGCGGGCAATCGAGCACTCACTATTCCGACTGGAACCCGGCTGTTTTGGCTACAGGAGCATCGAGTAGCTGGTGACGCATCAAACCGCACCACGAACAAGACCGAACACAAACCACATGAAACAAAGACCCCAGCCGCGCAACGACTGTCACTTGCCTGTACCGATAGCCGTAGGAGCATGTTAGTCAATTCAAGTTGGGATGCAAGACAGGTATATGTACGTATATATGTATTTGCAGCGTGCGTACGCGAGGTGCCAAGCAGACCCTGGTGCTGGTGGTTTCAGGGTATAGAAGGGAGGGGGTTTTACCCGGGTCACGAGTCAGCTATCTCTAAGGTAACAATGACTGAAATGCTTACAACGGTAGAAAGAGACGTACAGTGCACACATAAATGCAGAGATGGAGTAGCGTCCTCCCGAGGGACAGCGACAGTGGGGAGCGGTGGGGGGGCTAGAGGTAACAGTACGTGTGCATATTTCATTGAACTGACAGGCGGCTGCACGTATCAAGCTGTATGCTAGCAGGCTTGGGCAGGTCAGTACGTGAGGCGAATGGATGCGCGCTCTGTCATACCTGCAAGCGCGACATGAGTCCATGACAACTCGAGCTCTCCGGCTGCCCACCCCAATGAAGATATCAAGTCCGCAATACAAGTCCAAGTCCGTTCACAACGGAACGGAAGCGCAGCACACGCCGAGCCCAGGCCACGAGCAGACCAAAGGGAGATCGAGTCAACTCACCGTGATGAATGCGTTCGAGTCCCCCATAAGCAGAGAGCACGGTCGACACTCGAGAAATGGCGCGGCCTGGGTCATGTTGTACAAGAAGTCCTCTCTCCTCCGGTCGAGAAGTTCGTCGAGAAGGTGGAGTCGCAGGGCTGGGGAACGGGTTCGGTACTGAACAGGACCAACAGGTACTGACCACGGCATGTTCGTGCTAAGTACTGCGTCGGGGCCGATGTCGCTGATGCCGCCAGAGAGAGATCTGTGACCGTCGGTTTATGAGGCATCCACTGTGATGCCCGCGGATGTAGCGGGAGCAGGTTTCAGGGCAGCATGACGTTTGTGGGGAGTCCAGTTCTTGACAGAGGACCAGCAGTTGAGGAGCGGGAAGACAGCGCCTCAACCGCAGCGGGATGTGAGAGATCGTGTGGAAAGCGCAATGAAGACGAGGACAAGAGGAAGGAGGAGGACAAGAGTGCCACTACAGCCACTAGTAGTTACTACTCCAGCAGTGTGTGCGTCTCAGATTGTCTGGGCGTCCGGCATTCCCCGGAAGCGATCATCACCGAGGTTAAGTAAGTACCGCTTGAGGTTTGTTGATGATGCACATTTGCTGCAGCAGTACTTGTTCGAATTCTGTCGAAGGAGACGCGATGCGATTCATCTCGGGTTTGAGAATCTGCTGCATCGGCCTGCCAGAGTGGTAGGACAGCGTACCGCGCTCACAGTCATAACGGTCAGCAGTAAGACATTCAGAGTCAAACGCTATCTGATTACGCGCAGAAATCGCTTTACTAAATACTAGCATAATAGGGAAAGGGAATGTAACGCCCTCGCCAGGCGTTACACGACTTCGATCGACCTCTTGCCTATTTGGTATTCACATTCGCCTTTTACGGACTCTTGACAGTTGCCTTTCTCGGTACTATATAACGCTCGCCGCGCCTGCGTCGTTCCTCAGCTTCTCCTTGAACGACGCAGGTAAGTATCGCATGCTCGCTCTCATGTACTCTACTAAGCTTCTCCTTGAACGACGCAGTTCGTTCTTGTTCACTTCCGCGTGTGATCAGTGAAGTCCGGCAACGGGCTTACACTTTTTTTTGAACACCGGACGAACTGGTATCAAACCCAACCCGCGAGCATACCCACTTCTGGAACGTCGACGTCGAACACGCCATAGAGGCTTCCCCACCTTCTAGGCGTTCCCACCCGTCCTCTTAAACTCCCGTCGTGGCGGCTTCATCCCCACCACTCTTCCTCCCGTCCTCCCGTCTCCGCGCCCAAACTGCCGTTCTCCCGTCGACCCCCGTCCACCCCGCAGTCCCTCACAACGCGTTCCGCAGCCCGTCAACCATCTGTCGCATACGAAGACGAATCACCGCTCAGCTCCGTGACGGAACTCTCTTCACGTGCGTCGGCGGACCTCGAGGACGCACTCGGTGAGGACCCCCTCCTCACAATCGTTCATCCGCCAACCCGCTCGCTCTCCAACTCGCTCGTTTCCACCTCCATCCTTTCTGAGGCTCAACCCCCCTCGGACTGGACGCATATAGTCAACCCTCACGTCTTCCCGCCGCCTTTCACGCACGTTCCCGCTCTCAAATCATCCCACGCTCCATCCTCTTCGTCCTCAGACTCCACCTATATCTTCGCCCCACCGCCCCCCACGCATACACCCGCTATGACAACGAACCAGGCTCAAGTCACGCATCCGGTCTTGAAACAACCGCCGATCCTCTCGGCGGGCGTTCTGACCCCGGAAGCCGTCTCTGCTTGGAACTTGGGTTGTCAACAATACTTCCTACACAGCAAGAACACCGCGGTTGCCGACCGCGTCTCTTTCGTTGCGGCTGGTTTCCAGGACCCCCTTGTACAGGCGTGGTGGACGACGAACCAGGCGACTCTGAAGACCATGGTCTGGGACGACTTCCTCGCGGAGATCCGCACGGAATTCTTGGACGACAACTGGGACCGCACCATCCGATCCCAGATGCTTGCCATGAAGATGAAACCGGGCGGTAACTTCGCGATCTTCGTTCGTGACTTCGAAACCAAGAACACCCTCCTCTCCGGTACCGCCCTACATTTCACGGCATCCTCTCTCCGCGATGAAATCACCGCCCGTCTATCTGATCGCCTCCAAGCCCACGCATATACCGAATTGATCCTCGCCATAACCAGTTACACCAAGTGGAAGAAGGCCATGGCTCAGGAGGATCGACTCTGGACGACGAAGCGCGACACCGAAGTCCAGGAACTTTCGACGCTGCATGCCCGTCTCGCCAAGATGTCAGTCAACACCAAGCCTGGTCCTCCCTCCCGTAACGCTTCCGGCGGACCCTCCTCCGCGTCCGCGACGACATCCTCCGGTGATCTCCGCACCCCCATCCCTGCTCTCACCGACCAAGAACGCGCTCTCTTGAAGGAACATAAGGGGTGTTACAAGTGTCGTCGTTTCTACGCCGGCCATATGCGCAGCGACTGCCCCGACTGGCCCGCTCGTCCCTACAAGACGCTGACGGCCGCGGACGCTCTCGCCGCACAGAAGGCTCAGAAGTCCTCGATGAACCCCACCAAGAAGCCGACGGCCGTCGCCGCTGCGTCAACTATCTCTCACGACGCACAAGACACCGACTTCGACTCTGACGAGGACCTCTCGTTCCAACCCGTCCCTGTGGCTGCTGTCTACGCTTCCTTCGTTGGCGCGCTTGGGACGGACAGTGACGATGACTGGGGATCTGACTCAGAGTACGTCCCTCCTTCGTCTCCTTCTGCTACACCTCGTCCTCCTCCCACCACTCCCCACCTCGTCTGGCATGCCCGCATCGATTCGTCCTCGCTCTCCGAGGACGTTCCCATGCTGACCGATACCGGTGCCCCAGTTAACCTGGTAGACGAAGCCACGGTGATCAAGCACAACCTACGCCGACGCAAGCTCCCGCAACCTATGCCGTTCTCAGATGCGTTCGCAGGGGAGGGTAGGGAGGCTACAGAATGGTGCAAATTTGTTGTACTTTCTCCATGCGGTACCTATTCCTCTCGCGCTATGCGTTTCATCATTGTCCCTTCGCTCTGTTATCCTGTAATCCTCGGTGTTCCTTTCCTCGCGAAAAATAAGTTGCTTGTCGACTTACATCGTCGTGCGCTTTGGATCGACGGCACCTCCACGAACGTCCTCAACCCTCAAGCTCCCACTCCTGTCCCTCCTGTACCTACTCCCGCCGCCCGCCGTTCCACCACCCGCGAACGTCACCGTCTCGAAGATCGTCTCCGTCTGGCCCAGCACCGCGACCTTATCCAGGACGTCCAGCTCAATATCCCCAAGGTTACCCCAATCCCTGACGCTCCTGGCCCGCACCCCGTCGTCGCTGCTGTGCGACAGCGCGTCGAACTGTTGGCTTTTGCTGAGACTCTCAAGCGTGAGGACGCTAAGTTCAAAGCTGAGTTTGCCGACTGTTTTCCGTCGGACATTCCTCACTTGAATCAGCTCCCTTCGGACGTGTTCCATGAGATCAACCTCAAGGACGCAAACTTGTCCATTGTTCGCCGCCAGTATGACTGTCCCAAGAAATATCGCGAAGCCTTCAAAACGCTACTGACCGAACATATCGCTGCGGGGCGGCTTCGCAAATCTTCGTCCCCATACGCGTCTCCCTGTTTTCTCGTCCCGAAAGCTGACCCTACTGCATTGCCTAGATGGGTTAATGACTACCGCATTCTCAACGAGAACACTGTACCCGACGTCCATCCTCTGCCCAATATCCAGGAGATCCTCTCCGACTGCGCGCGCGGCAAGATCTGGGGGAAGTTAGACATGACTAATTCTTTCTTCCAGACTCGAGTCCGCCCCGACCATATCAAGTACACCGCCATCACGACGCCTTTCGGCCTCTATGAGTGGACCGTGATGCCCCAGGGGTGCCGTAACGCACCCAGCACGCATCAGCGTCGTATGTATCAAGCACTGAGACCTTTCATTGGCAGCATATGCCACGTTTATCTTGACGACATCATCATCTGGTCGAATTCCCTAGACGAGCATCGCCAGAACGTCAAGACGATCCTCGATGCCCTCCGCGCGAACCAACTTTATTGCTCCCTCAAGAAGACCGACCTCTTCTGCACCGACCTGACCTTTCTTGGGCACCGGATCTCGCAGGACGGCGTCGCTCCGGACGGCTCGAAGATCGAAAAGGTTCTCAAATGGCCTACACCCCAGTCCGCTAGCGACGTCCGCTCCTTTCTTGGACTTGTCCGCTACATCTCCGCGTTCCTCCCACATCTCGCGTCGCACACCGCCGTCTTGAACCCCTTGACCACTAAGGAAGCTGAGGCGGATTTCCTCTGGACAACAAAGCACGAGGCCGCCTTCGAGGCGGTCAAACAACTTGTCGTTTCGCATGAATGTCTTACTACGATCGACCACTTGAATCTTGGCTCCAACCGCATCTTCGTTTCCACCGACGCTAGTGACTTCTGTACCGGTGCACTGCTCTCCTACGGCGAAACTCTCGAGACTGCCCGCCCTGTTGCCTTCGAATCTGCCCAACTCTCCGGCGCTGAACTCAATTATCCCGTACACGAAAAGGAGCTTCTCGCTATCGTTCGTGCTCTCAAGAAATGGCAAATTGACCTTCTAGGCGTACCGTTCACTGTGTTCACCGACCACCGCACGCTGGAGAACTTCACTCACCAAAAGCACCTCTCTAGGCGTCAAGCCCGATGGCAGGAATTCCTCGGACAGTACGACTTCGAAATCGTCTATCTCAAGGGGTCCGATAATTCCGTCGCTGACGCTTTGTCCCGCCTACCACCACCCTCGCCCTCTGCGCCCCCTCCTGTCCTCGCTCCACCTCGGACCTCCGCTCCCGCTGCTCATACTCCCTACTCTGTGAACGCTCTGCGACTCCTGCGACGCGCCTCTCGCTCACTTGTCTGCCGTCCCGCCACACCTCCTTTGCCCGTCGCCCCTGTCCAGACGCTCACCTTGTCCACCGACTCCGCCTGGCTCGATCGTATCCGCTCTGGTTACACCAACGACCGCTGGTGTTGCAAACTCCTGAAATCTCTCTGTGCCGACTCTGTCGACCCCGTCACCGCCCTTCTGGATCGTAAACTCGACGGCCTTTCTATCGCTGGTGTCTCTGTTGTTGATGGACTGCTCTTCGTCGGCGACCGTCTCTGTATTCCCCGTGTCCCTGACATCCGCGAGGCGCTCTACCGTCTCGCGCACGACTCCATGGGCCACTTTGGCACTGACAAAACCTATGCTCTCCTCCGCGACTCATACTACTGGCCACACATGCGGCGCGACCTCGAAAAGCTCTATGTTCCTGGCTGCGAGAAGTGTCAACGGAACAAAACCCCTCCTCGTCGCCCCCGTGGTCCCCTTCACCCGCTCCCCATTCCCGAACTGCGGCTGAGTTCGCTGACGATCGATTTCATTGGCCGTCTCCCTACCGACCACGGCTTTGACTGCATTGTTACCTTTACATGTCGTCTCAACTCCGAGGTTCGAATCGTGCCCTGTCGCTACGACATGAGCGCGGAGGATTTTGCTGAGTTGTTCTTCATCCATTGGTATTGTGAGAACGGTCTGCCAGCTGAAATAATTTCAGATCGCGACAAACTTTTCACCAGTCGCTTCTGGAAGGCCCTCCACCGCCTGACCGGTGTCGACCTCAAGCTCTCGACATCCTTCCATCCCGAGACCGACGGCGCGAGCGAACGCACAAACCGAACGGTTATCCAGATGCTGCGCTACCACGTCGAACGCAACCAAACTGGCTGGTCCCGCGCTCTGCCGCTCATTCGTTTCCACATCATGAGCACCCCGAACGCCTCCACCGGGTTCACGCCTTTCCAGCTACGTCATGGCGCTAACCCGCGTGTTCTCCCTCCAATTTCGCGGCCTCTCACTGACGCTGTGGTCGCAGATCTCGATACGGCGGGAGAGAGTGCTAAGGCACTCATTGAACGCATCGAGACAGACGTCATGGAGGCCCAGGACAACCTTGTCCTCGCGAAGACTCATCAAGCGGTCGCTGCCAACGCACATCGCGATCCGGAGATCCCGTACACAGTTGGAGATCAGGTTCTCCTCTCCACCTTCCACCGTCGACGCGACTACATGCAACGAGGAGACCATCGTGTCGCCAAATTCATGGTCCGCTTCGATGGCCCGCACACCGTCCTTGTCGCACACCCTGAGACTTCCACCTACACGCTGGACCTTCCACCCGAATCCTCCATCCACCCGACCTTCCACGCCTCCCTTCTACGTCCTTTCATCCCGAATGACGACACGCTCTTCCCCTCGCGTACGCACTCGGAACCTGGCCCCATTGTCACTCCCACCGGCCAAGAGGAGTTCTTCGTCGAGCGCATCCTCGACCGTCGTCGCCGTGGACGCGGCTGGCAGTTCCTTATTCGATGGCGCGGGTACGGACCCGGTCATGACAGCTGGCTCAAGGGTTCTGAAGTCCAGGACCTCGAAGCTCTTGACGCCTATCTCCTCTCTATTGGAGTCGACCCAAAGACGTTTACGACGGGCTCGAAGACTTCGACCGCAAACACGACGGACGCGACGGAGGCCACGACGGACGCGACGACGGACCCGGAGACCGCATAGATGGACTGTTTTCTTCCTTTCTTCCCTCGATTCCCTACCCTTACTCTCTTCATTCTGCCTTCCCATCTCATTTCGCTTCTTTGCTTCGATTGCTTCCTCCTCCCCGTTCTCAATTCTGTTGGATGGGGAAGAGTGTAACGCCCTCGCCAGGCGTTACACGACTTCGATCGACCTCTTGCCTATTTGGTATTCACATTCGCCTTTTACGGACTCTTGACAGTTGCCTTTCTCGGTACTATATAACGCTCGCCGTGCCTGCGTCGTTCCTCAGCTTCTCCTTGAACGACGCAGGTAAGTATCGCATGCTCGCTCTCATGTACTCTACTAAGCTTCTCCTTGAACGACGCAGTTCGTTCTTGTTCACTTCCGCGTGTGATCAGTGAAGTCCGGCAACGGGCTTACAGGGAATTATCTGGTAGTGCACCGGGAATGTCATTGCCGTGAAAGAGCCAGGGCGCGGTGTTGCAGACTGCAGAGTGAGCGCGGATTGATTGGTCTTGAATTAAAGCTTCGTACTAGATGAACGTGCTGTATTCGAAAGAGGTCGAGGGTTTCTCCGCCGGGGGAGGGGCAGTCTTGCACAAGTGCATCGACCAAGCTTGATATTGTTTGGGTGCTCGGCGACATCTCCCCGCGGCAGGGATGCACATGGTGATGCGAAGCTGCGAGTGGCGTCGACGGAGTGGAAGGGAAGCCCAGGTTGGCGACAATGGGAGGCCCGAGGCGACGAACATTGAACTTCAACGGATCCTAGCGATCTCTTCCTACCTTCGGATAGGAAGACACAAGCTCATATGCGCCACTGGGCGACCTGAACGACACGAAGAACGTCGCAACTTTGATCTGTCAGCCGTGCTCGTACTCACTCAGTCAAGGCGCCGTCCCACGGATCAACGAAGGGTCTTGATACCATACAAAGTCCTGTGACTTCATCTGGAGGGACAGAGTGGTGGCTCTGCAGCAGGAGCAGGCGAGCTTACTTGCTGTATCTGGGGACTGACTTCTTGCGATATACGGGTTCTGCGACGCCGCAAGTTAGTTGGTCACAACGAGAAAGGTGAGCCAATAAGAGCACGTACGCATATCTCGGCTGTGATGTTCGTGAAGCTGAAAAGGCGCCCCGGTGAAGTTGCTGCACTCCGCGAGGCCAGGCAGGGTGTCCACACCTGCGGCAGTGTTGATGTCAGTGTCGCGTCAAACAGCAGACTGCATCGCGGAAAAGTGCATCTTACCTGTAGGCCTATGTAAAAGTTTATCTAGGCCTACCGGGTCGATATTTGCTAGTCGACGGATGGCCACTTACTACACGGGAGTGTCGATAGTCATATTAGTCTATATAGGAGCGCGCACGCAATGATAGGCAACTGTAGCCTCTCGCTGGGAGAGCGATAGACGTCTAGAGAGAAGTGCGGGCACCATGGCAGGGGTCTATAGAACCCTGTTGAGGCTGGTTGGTTCAGCTCGCCGCTCACGCTCATATCGACTATTCGAACCATTCAGTGACTGTACTGAACCAATGGATCATATTGACTAGTTACTAATACAATTACGTAATCATAACGACCAATCAATACTTACTTCCCTCAACCCTCCTCAATGTCAACTTCGCGCAGCCTGAAAAGTATGTGACTACTCGACGGCGTGTTAGCGGCGTAGACGAGCGAAGAGAAGATTATGGTGAGGATTGCAAGTTACTCACTCTTCTACGCATGAAGTACTTACCGTGACTGCGAATTCAGCTGACATAGGAGCCTCGAAGCCGCACGTACCTTGTCGTAGCCGTCAGTCTAGTCTGAACACTCACCGATGGTAATCACCAGTGCTCCTGTCTCGGAGTGTTGTACCGCGGTGGCACCGCTGCACGGACTGAGTGAATCGGGGTCACAGGGGAAGGGAGACGGTGGTGGAAGGAGAACAAGATGAGGGGGATCGATGGGATCATGATGACGGCTTACTTATATCATGTAAACCTCTTCATGTTTGAAAGCCAACCCTGGGAGGTACAGACGCGTCAACAACCCGCGTCGTGTTGACGCGTCCACCGGTCACGAGGTCGAAGCTGGTCGAAGGTTCCGAATGCCCACGCCGAGTTCGGTCCGTATTCCTTAGGCCAACTGGGCGAAGTGCTGATAGATAGTACTTAGAGCCGCCTGCCCGGTCTTATTCGCTCACGATAGGATCCTACAGGACTCTCTAGGATCTCACCGACCTCAACAAAACCCTATAAACACGTATCCTATTCAGCCTTCTCCGCAAAACCCTATACTTGCCTGTAAGTCGTCATCTCCGTCTATAGCCGTCTATATGCGAGTGACCTTTTCGCTGATGTGAACGCGACCGAGCATCTTCGACGAGCTGTCGACAGTTGACACTGCACGATCTTTGAACGTGCAACACGGAGCACGAACCACACGAGCCACGTCAAGCACGAGAAGGCTGCCGCTGCAGTGTGCACACGAGCCCTCACGAGCCTCGCGTCGCGGCGTTCAAAGTTCTGCGCCACGCTCACGTGATCGTTCTCATGTATGCATAGACGCAAGTTCAACTTGATATCCAGGACCACATGCGAGGCAATGCATACACAACAGCAGGAGAAACGCATGTAAGTGGAGAAATACAGGAAGACGGATCGAGTAACTTATCAGTAAGAGTAAGTGCACAAGTATTGATTTAGCGCCAGCGAGGTCGCCTGTCATTGGTCAATGGGCGGCTGTGTACCGCTACGCAGCAGGCAGCCTCAGCGCTGAGCGGCCTGAGCAGGCCTCTCCTCGTCTTCCATCACTCACCCTCCACGACTGGGATGCTACCTGCTTGAAGCGTTCTCTTGCTTGCTATCTAGGTGCTGGTGCTCACGAAGAGTACGGGAGGAGCTGGGCCAGAGTGAGTACTCATCTCGTACACGCGGACACGGAAACGGCACTAGATGATCGTACCGTACAGGCATGTCTTCTGGTGCAAAGAAACCTAGTGGAGGCAGGCCGCTACCACGTAGGCTATTTTCCATAGACTCTTTGAAAAAGGGGAGAAGCAGCTCGGAGTCCGACTCCGCTTCCATCTCGAGCGGGAATGCCCACGGGCGGAAGCAATCAACCGCGTCCTCAAACCTACTCACACTCTCCGAGAAGATTGAGGACGGCATCGACCCCTTCGCGGACACTGCCAATGGAGTATGGACGGAGAAGGGCACGGTGCAGTCTCCGCAGGATGAGAGTTGGCCGTTCGGTGAGGACGTTGCCACGCCGAGACCTCCCAAAACACCCCGACTGCCCGTCCGGACACTCGCAAAGCTCGCGCGAACATCACACCGCTCAACCTCGGAGACACACCTCCTGATGGGACATACGACGGTGAGGTACCTCCCCCTTCTCCATCTCGCCGCAGATGGGACACCATTCGCACCCATGTTGTACCATCCTCCTCGTCCGTTCGCTCTGCCACTCCCCCTCCCCTTCCGTCCGGTCTACCAGACACCCCAAGTACCGCTGTTCCCTCACGACCATCTACGCCCCGCGGCTACCGCTTCGGACAGAAGCGTTCAATGCGCCATGTCGTCGACCAAGTGCGAGACGTCGCGCATGACGAAGGCCGCCGCCTCGCGGAAGAGATTCGCAAGGCCTGCATGATGGTGCGTTTTGGAGACGTCTCGGTGCGACCCCACAAGACGGAACCGACAATGCACAACACGCTTGGTTCGACGCTTCATCTACCTTTCCTCGCCTCTTCGAGCTCCGTTACGACCGGGGTTTCCGGCAAGTCCTCGCACATCAGACAGATGACTGGTGACGCGCTCAGACGTCCGCAGAGCGTCGCTTCTCTGGGTATGGGCTCCCGTGCGGCCCCGACGGTCACACATATCGCTAGAACTCTCACCTCATCGACGTCGATCAACCGACCGAAGGTCCTGCCTTGCGAAACGCAGGTGCTCGCTGCCCTACTCGTACCGTTCCTCGGACCATACAGCAACGAGCAAGTGGCCGTTGAACAACAGACGGCTGTAGAGACGTTCGAGTACGCCGTTAGGACCTGGAAGGCGGCTTCAAATGAGGTCGGTCTTACTGTCACCGTTCGTCATATCCACGCCTCACGCAAACACAGGCGGAACTGGACAGATGCATATGGTGTTGTAAAGCGGCTTCGGTATACTCGCGCTCACGCATGCGTATTTTGGGGAAGCTCTCGTCGCTGCTATTCGCGCCTGACAAGACCTTCGAACTCGAGACGCCTGCTATCTTCCAGACGCTTCTGCAGTCGCTCTTCTCCTTACTTGCGACCCTGCGGGGATCTCCTGACTCTGCCACGGAAGCTGCCACCGTAGCTGGGTACATCACCGCAATCAAGAGTGGGCAAAGCGGTACGCCGACACAGCAGGCTTTGGAGAAGGAATATGGTGTACGGCACTCCAAGGGCGACAGCGACGAGATGATCAGACAAATCATTGTTGCTGAGAGCGTGATCGGCTGTCTAGAGGTTGGTTCGGAGCAGTCCAGACGGTGGACACTGCACCATCTGGTGGAGGTGAGTAACAGCGGTTAGCTCCGCAGCACATCGAATTCAACTGTTCGTCTCTAGGAGTATTGGTCTTCGTCCGACTCTACGACGATGCTGTCCCCCTTACTCACGACGATGACTTGGCGCAAACTCAAGACGTTTGTCAACTCCACCGTGTCGCTGCTTCTCTCTTGTACTGGCGATCCCCGACGAGCTGTTGAAGACGCCGATGTAATCATTCACTTGCTACGCACGCGCATCCTGCCCGAGGTAGAAGCCATGCGTGATGACGCATTTGCCGTCGTCGGCGAAATCCAGAGCATCATTATACGACTGGCTTTGGAACTGCTGTGTGTGCGAGGAAGCAGGGAGCGAGAGTATGTGATTCTGTACTTCTCTCACTGGGTTCAGGAAGGCGGGAAATGGAGACAGAGCGTGGAAAACTCACTCAAAGAACTTGTGCGTGCTTTACTCGGTGTAGTCGTGGTAGCGTCGTTGATATATTTTGCTTCGACAGATTTCGCGGGGAGCGTGGTCCGTGATCCTTCGTCTTATGCCCACTCTCGAGGAACTCCCGGAAGACCTCCGGAAGTCTCTGATTCCAACGTTACTGCCCTCAATCAGCGATGTGTGTATCACGCTTTGGCTTGCCTGTAGCGCAGAGCGTCCTGACACGTCCGCAGCGACTCACGACAGACCCACCCGAGGTCCCATGTGCGCCGCTCTCCGACTTCCTAGAGTCAGCTGCGATCAGCTGTCCCAAGGCGTTCTTCAAGTCTATTTTCACCTGCGCCGCATCCATGAAGGACCTCACGATCGCCAACCACCTCTGCGCGCTCTACGCGCTCGCGCGTTTCTATCCCGCGCTCTGGACGCACGACCCGGAGATGATGTCTGTCGCGCTGATGACTGACCCTGGCGCATCGCGCGCAGGCTCGCTGCTCATGAGCGCTGTCCCCGAACCTGCGAAGGGGAAGGCGCGGTACGGCCAGATGATGATCATGGTCGAGCTCATACAGCATCTGCGCAGGGTGCGACAGTTTAAAGAGCCAGCGGTTGTAAGCCTCACTACTACGCATCAAGGCCGACAATCTTGCCTGACAGCACTGGCAGCTTGCAGCTACGGCCAGGTTCGTCGTACCCTTAGAAACAAGACTCGGGGTGTTGATCGAGGCCAAGGTACGTCCAGGACATTGCCGCAGCGGCAAACGACTTGCTGACATACAAACAGGAGCAGCACACCCTCATCCCCGCCTCACAGAGGCTGCTGTTCTGCACGCTATTCCGCGAATGCCGGCTGCTCACACGATCTTTGAGAACGTAAGTGATATTATTGATGAGATGGTTAGTGGCTCACTTGCGTTACAGAGCCGGGTGGCTTCCACCGGTCGTGAATTGGACGTCGTCCTACTTGTTTAACGCTGAGACGGACCCGGATGAAGGCCTTAACGAGGACGAAGTAGAGGTCACGCTGAAGAAGCTCATGGCGTTGTACCAGCAGGCGAAGGCAGGTATAGGAGGTGGAGGGAAGGTAGGTCGCCCGAGCATGTCGGCCGCTGCTTGAACTCATGGTCCGTCCAGCGCAGAACGACAGTCGTTGCCTCGTCAGGTACTGACTCGCCCCGGTCGAGAGCCATGACAAGAGGCGGCTCTGCGGACACAGGGCAAGATACGTTCGAAGACCGGATCACTCTCTTGCAGTCGTGCATCGACAAGAAGATTAGTACGGCGCTGGAGTTGTTGGTGACGGTGTCCGGACTACTGCAGCCGAACGACTACATGCAGCTCGCCCCGATACTGTGGTATCAACACCTTGACAATACTGCTTCGCATGTCATCGCTCCGGTATGCTTCCGGCGATCTTTGTGCGACACGGACACACTGATCAACATGTCATAGACATGTTTCCTCGTCATGCAATGCGCTGAGAAGATCCCTGATGAGTTTGCCGGGTTGATTCATAAGGACTTGTCTGAGTGCGTGTCACTTCATCATTATTGGCTGACGTGAACAACTTATATCCCCGATATTTCGAAGCCCCGAAGCTACTATGCGCCGGAAAGCGATCCAAAGGGTCGCCACTATGGCCAGCTGGCGGTTTCAGCTTCTTTCTCAGGAGGTCATCCTGGACCGGAACTACCGCCGTCCCTTCAAGCTCACACGACCACCCATCCTATTCGTGCCTACCGACATAGGAACGAGCTTGTTCGAGCTTGAGGAGGACCCAAACGACTTCAAGGATAGCAAGGGCCATGTTCTGCCGCAGGAGCTGCGGCGACGACTGTCAGAAGTTGGCTGGGCTGAAGAGCGCGGCGAGATGGACCCGAGGACCGAATGGATCAAGACTCCAATGACGCGTCTACCTACCCAGCAGCTTGATTCCTTGAGCTCCTCTTCTGACGCTGATCCTGCGCCGTTGGACTCACCCAGCCTCAGCCCGAGTCCGGAGCCCTCACCGACGAGATCTTCTCCACGAGAGTCACCTTTATCCAGGAAGGACTCCACTACGGGTGGGCAGTCGAAGGCCAAGCGACGACCCGTGTTCGTTGCGACCATGGTCGCATTGTTCCCTCGTCTGGCAGCCATGGTCAAGGATAGCGACTTCGTCGTTGCCAACACGGCGAAGACTCTTATACTGGACATCATGCGCGACGATCCACCCATGATTTCTCGTTCGGTCTTCCATCAGCTCTCCGGGGAGACTGGGGACCTCGTGTCTGCGATCACGACGCTGCGTGACTTCCTCCACTGCGAGTCGGTCTTGCCCCCAGGTGTCGCCCATCATATCCTGAATCATGCTGCTGGCTACTTGAAGGCTGCCATGCGACAGACAGCCGCGGCTAACCCTCTGCACGGATACGGCTACAGTATGCCGATCATCGCGAAGCTCATACCCCAGGTCAGCAAGATGTCGATGCGGGATATTCGTCGGGCGAAGGTGGATATGTTGCTCCTCCCTTCCGGATCTTTGTGGTGGAACGACGCGCCCCAGCCTGGGCCGATGTTCCCGACATCTTTGGAGACCAACTATGATCCCTTCGACACCCTCCCTGCCCCAGTGGTGTGGGTCACTATGGTCAGAACAGCTCAGAACTTGCTGTTCCTCAACATGCTTCGACGGAACGCGCAAGACGTCAAGGTATTCCGGAAGAATCTCTCTACTCTTGTGCTCCCCGTCAACTTCGACGACATGCAACAGTCTGCCATCCCCCTCACGGCGTACATTCCCTCGCAGGACCAGGGTCGAGCGCCCCCGAACCCAGCATTGACGGCGCTGTCGTTGACGCTAGCTAGGAGTCATCTACTCGTTCTTAACCAGGTCTTTCGTTCCATGTCTCGGCATCTCAACGACCGTGAAGAGCTTGCGTTGTTACTGGAAGGCGTCAACCGTATCCTTCTTGCGCACGGCGATGATGGAGGGATCGTTGCCCAAGCCATGCTCAGTGAGTGCCCAGTGGTTTGTGCAGTCGACTGCCACTGACTTTGTCGCAGACTACCTCATTGCTAGCACACGCTTCAGACGTCTATACACATCAGGCGGCGGCTACACGATGTTTATGCCCGCAGTGATCAAAGTGTACTGCGAGGCTGAGTCGCATCCCAGCATTCGAGCCATCATCGAGTTCGCCGTTAATCGCTTTTACGCTCTGCACCAGGAGTCTTTCATTTTCCAGACCTGCGACGTCTTGTCGAACGTGATAGCGCTGCCCGACGCGGATGGAGGTGCCATATGTCACAATGTGTTCACTCTGTTCAGCACCTTGAAGGGCCCTGCCCCTCTTACCCATCCCGAGGTAGCTGCCCTCAGTGCGCTCACGAAGCTGGAGGAGCAGGAGGCGATCATGGTGACCATCGCGGAGAAGGTTCCTCAGGCGTTCCTCGCGTCAGTCCATAGGAGCACACAGGACAAGAATCAGGTAACTGTGGACGTTCCGGACGAATTCGACAGCAAACGACTCGGTTTGGATGACCTCGTTCGACTCTTCCTCACGGTGATCGCTCACAATCCCACCATCCTCCGGGCGCAACAATTCATGCGATTCCTCATGTTACTGGGCCCAGACCTGTACCACGCGTCCGCGTCAGCTCGTCATGTTCTCAAGGATGGTATCAGTGCTCTCGGCTCTATCTTACTTAACAAGGGCGTGGTCAAGGCCAAGGCCGCCGAGAGTGCGTCTCTAGTGGAGGAACTTGGCTCCAATACCGTATCTCAGGCAGGCTTGAACCAGGCCAACCATTCACAAGCCTCTGTCCCTAGCGACCTCCTGGCTATGCGTTTGGACTATCTCTCACTAGTCGTCGCCTACGCACGAGCCGGCGGCTCACTTTCATCGTTGGCGTCGCAGCGGGTCTTGGAGCTTGTCAAGGTGATCTTCAAGGATTCCCGGTCGAGCGTCCCACGCGTCGCAACCTTCCTTGCCGACTACGTCCGCGCAGTGCTCATCCGCCCGACCCACCCCGATCTCAAAGAAGTTGTCACCCTTCTCACAGATGTTGCGCCCATCATCTCCTCGTACATGACTACTGTCGACTTTTCTGGCATATTCGATGTCCTTGCGACACTGGCCGCAGATACTGTCTACGCGAACCAGCCTGCTTTTGCTCGCTTGCTTGTGACGCAGTACTGCAGTGCTGGCCTAGAAGCATGCGAGGTTGCAGCTTCGGAGAACCTTCTATGGGCCCTCGCGGTCAGAGGAAGCTTGCTTAACCTGCTCGACAAGGCCCTCCTCGCCGTTGGTGCGGACGTCGTCGCGGAGCTGGAGAAACGGGAAGCGACCTTCGAGTATCTATCCGGAGTCATCCTCCCATTCGTCCTACGCATGAAGACGTCCGTCGACATTGCGAACGATAGCCAATGGGCGGAGAAGTGGCGCCGAGACGTCTACTCGAAGGCTTGGATGCGCCTTCTAGTGTATGTTCTGGCGGTGATTCAACGCGCCGACTACATGAAGAGCGAGTCCAAGACGTCAATTCCCAGTGTCGAGCGCCGCAAGTCCACGGACAGTCGTCGATCAATCACATCCACACCGGATCCCAAACCGGCGACGGCGCTCGTCGTAGCGCTACAAATTTTGAAAGTTATCGTGACTCGTGCGGAGCAAGATCTGTCGGCGGCCATACCAGGCATATGGGGACATATTGGCGGTATCCTGAGGGAAGCACTTGCAGACGGCGACGCGGGCTTCGCCGTACCTTCTCGTCCGGGCTACTCGGAGCCTCCGTCCCCGACCCACTCTCCTAAGACGAGCACGTTCAACCTCGGAGACCGTGACGACAATCCCTTCCTCACGCCGTCTATGATGCCATCCACATCCCGTATGCGCTCGCAGCGGCGCCCACGCATCGTGGATTACATGACTTGGTCGCTTGTGGAATGGCTATGCCTCCGGCGCAACCCGCTCGCCTTGCAAATGCGCGTGTTCGTGCAGGAGAATGTTGCCACGCTGCATCAAGAGCTCACGGCCAGCGGTGGAGGCAACGGCGGAGGCCCTGTCAGCCCCCTTCTACCCATGAGCGCGTCCTTCCCTGGGACACCCAGTCGGTCGCGAAGCCGACCAGTCTCTAACATCTTCTCGAAGCCGCGGAGGAGTTTCCTTGCGGGAGAGCCCAACAGCGCAGTATCGACGCCCCGCAGCTCGGGGCTATTCACGAATTCCGTATCTCTCCCCAACTTTGACGAGTTCGGCATGCAGTCCTCAACTCCACGCCGGTCGGAGGACCGCCAAGCGGGTTACATGCTCATGCCGAGTCCACTCACGCCCTCACGCCGCGCCGCACGCGAGTCCGGGCCCAAGATTGTCCATCTAGGTCCGGTGCGGCCGATCTCACCCTCAGGAGAGTCTGGCGGGCGTCGATCTTTCTCCCCTGGTGGCCGTCGGAGTAGTTTTGGAGGACGCAGTGCGCTCGTCCTGGCACGCGAGATGGTGGTCGAGTCCCCAGTGCTCGTGCGGATGACCGTGCGGCGGATACGCATAGCACAGGCGATGCTGGGATACCCGATCTTACCGCTCGCGAGCGTATCGTCAATGGACTCGACGGGTGAGATGGGCGATTTTTCGGAGGCGGAGGGGCTGGTTCGGGCGTGGTCGCGAGCGGAGGCGCTCGAGGCATTGGTGCAGGAGACCAAAGATATCATTGACGAGTGGAGGGAGGACGATGACTTGGACATTGGGGAGGACAGTGGTATCCTGGTGGATTTGGAGGAGCCGCGGAGTGGGCAGCCCTAGTCGGACTGGTCTGAGGCTTGTACGAATATTCTACGCTGTTCGGATATCACTCATCTACTAGAAGTCTGTCGCACGCATCACACTATCTCACATCGCTATCGTTGCTGTACCATGTTCATCGAGTAGAGTTATTTATACGTACGGCCCTCCGGGCAAACCTGCCCACGACGATATGCTAATAATATGTCCGATCCCGAGTAAGCATACGACTAAACGGAGCTCGCTCGCTCGCTCGGGGCTAAAGCCCGCTCGCCGGCTGAGCTCGCTCGCCACCGCAAGCGATCGGGACTGACATCCAGCCAGTCGAACCCAGTGGTCCAACCAAATCAGCAATACAACTATACCATCCTACAGTGGAGCTCGACTCGGGGCTAAAGCCCGCTCGTCTGAGCTCTGGCCGCAGAGCGATCCCGGGTGGTCCGGGACTGATCCAGCTAAGCATGGCCGGTCACCAACAAGCCGGCTCGTCCGCGCTCGCTGGCCACCACGAGCGACTGTGACTGACACCAGCCAGTCGAACTGGACACCCTCCAGTGGTCCAACCAAATCATATCAGCATACAACTAGACTATACTTCATGAGTGGAGCTCAACTCGGGGCTAAAGCCCGCTCGTCCTCGCTCGTTGCCGCAAGCGAGCTGGGACCGTAACAGGACCCCTGCATAAGCGCTAATAACTTACACCCCCGGCCGGCCTCATTTTGCCCCTTTTTGGAGGTCCCCCGGAGGGCTACTTTTCGGAGGTCGGCGTGTAAGTTGGCTCCGAGGCCGCCATTTTTGGAGGTTCCCGGGATGTAAGTTCCAAGCGCCCGCCGGGCGCTCCCCGAAATAGCTGTAGGCCTCCCTGATACGGTCATAGTAGTAACCCTCACTTCGTCTTCGCTATCGACTCAGTGCACGACCGCCGCTCGCTCACATGCACATTGCTACCACTAGTACAGCTCAAAGCTTCCTCCTCTTGTGTGCGACCGTCTCTTCTTCCTCGACATCCAGCTCTCCCTCGACATCTGGGTCCTCACCAGGCTTACGCCGTTTCCTCGAGTCCTTGATCAAGGTCTCCACAGCCTTCGCGATCGCCGCTGCATTTCCCTGTAAGTTGAAAAATGGATCTGTGAGCTTGGAGCTGACTGTGAGCATCGATAAGCCCGGTCGAATAGGCATTGTGTTTTCAATGGGGTTTGGGCATAGCGCGTCCAGAGACGTGACGAGCTCCTCCTGTCGAAGGAAAAGATAGGTCGGGGAGTCAGCCATATCGCCGTTGCCAAGCGATACAGTGAGAGGCGTCAGGATGGACATATCCCCCATGCCCATGTCCGTGTACATGAGGACGACGAGGCGCGATAGCTTGCTCACGTCCGCGCACTCAGGCGAGTAATTGTGCGTAGGCCGTTGTCCCCCGCCCTTGACGTAAATCACCTTGACTAAAGTCGATTTTCAGCTTTCCTGTCTCTCTGTGTCGACATGCTGACTATGAACTCACCCTGCCCGATATAGAGCTTCCCCATTCTACAGACAACAACCCAGGATCCGTGCTTGAGGGGCCGGAAGTGGGAGATCCCTCCCAATTTGAGCGTGAATGCCGATCGAGCATCGATGTCTCTGTAGACTCGGATTCTCGGGGCCATCCCCCTGTCCGCTAACATCGGGACATGGTCAGTCCTCATGATGTGGTCAGCCGCAGGCAGGAGCTCTCACCTGTCGTTGGCGCATTCTCAGGCTCGCCGTCTGCGCTTGCGGGCTGTCCACCTCCCTCCCACCGCTCCTTTCGTTCGACGCCGGACGCTGTCCCACGGCCATCGCCCTTCCCGCTGAACGAGGACGACATCACGCGCGTAATCTCAGACACAAGCGACGCTTTCAGCTCCGAGCTATCACCCGCGAGAGCGGGGTTGGAGTCGCTCTGACTTCCGGCGCGGTCCAAAGACTCAAGCGCGCCGCTAGCAACTGCGTGTTTGAAGCGGTAAGCAATGGCGCTGCGTGCTTCATCAGTCTCGTGTCGCTTGCGCTCATCGACGAGCGCAGTGAAGTTGAAAGCTCGCGCCGTTCCGAAATCCAGCGGTTTTCGCAGGCGTTCAATGGTTTCCGAGTAAGTCTTCCGCGGCCTATCAGTTCCCTGGTCTTGCGTAACCTGACGTGTTCGTTTTGGGCATCAGCGTATGTACCGAGGTGGAGAGCAAAGAAGGTCACAAACCATGGCAGGCTCGGTTGCATCGCGCTCCATCGAGGTGGTTTTCGCTGCGTGACTTGGAGGCGTGTCTGCATGGTGAGTGTGTCGAAGGTTCTCGGCCCCGCCGGGGTTGACCGCACCGGTTACATGCTGACTCGTGTGGCTCTCTGCATCTGCTCTCAGCTCCAGCTCGTTGTTGATGGTCTGGAGCACCTCTGCAATATGAGCGCGATATACCGCCGCACTTTCGTCTTCACCGGGGTCCGGTATATCATCCACGATGCTCTGACTGCGTAACATATTTGTGAGTGCCATCCCGTTGACGTACATGCACGACGACTTACAGTCTCAGGTGATCGTGTATGATCGTGGCGATGCTCTGTATGCCAAGATCCGTCAGTGGCTCGTCCGTTCCAACAGGGTCCTCGTGACGCCTGTACTGGCCGCCGTCCTCGCGGAGAAGTTGCTCCAACATGTCAGCAACAGACTGGTCCCCTTCGCCAGCTGCGGGCTCGGACGGTGGATCGTTCGACAGAAACTCTAGAGCGGCCGTCAAAGCTTCCTCATCCACCACTGCCGACGCAGCCACCTCGATTCCAAGCAGCGTTAGGAGGTTCTGCGCCTCCTCGTGTGCGACGTCAATCATCAATTGGAACTCGTCATCGGATGGGAATGAGGCGAGGTTCGAGAGGTTCACCCCGCGCGAGTGGAAGTAGGAATGATGATAGCCGTAGCGGCTTGCAGATGCCTTCTCCTGAGCACCCTTCATCTTGTTGCGCAACTCTCCCGCCATGAGGATGGCGATCTTCGGAAGCATGATGAGCCACTCGACAAAGGTGAAGTCCTTCTGTATCTTGCGCGCACACCCAAAGAAGTGCTCACAGGGCTCTGTCGAGTTCAGCCAGTGGAATAGAGGGACGTCGGGGAAGAAGTCGCGATGTGTGAGGATGAGGCACAACATCGCGTTGATGAAGATCGAGAGGATATCGTAGAGCTCGCGGGTGATGAAGTGGGTAGGTGCTGCGTAGTGAGGGTGGTCCAGAATGTGCTGACGCCATCCATCCAGAAAGAACCGCGCCCGCCACAGCATCTTGACTCGTTCGCAATGGCCGAGGTGCCGATTCTGCTGGGCGTCCAAGACCTCGCCGACAATGAACAAGTAACTCGCCAGCCCAAGTTCGTCGGGCATCACAACCCGGGCATAGTCGACGGTTGCGGAGGAGAAGAGACGAGCCGCTGCCCGATCATCTTGTTTGTCAACCCCGATAATGTCCGACTTCATCAGCGGTGAGTCCTCGCCCTGTGCCAGAGTGGCAAGTTGCCCGTAGTGGATGAGGTAGCGACCCATGGCCAGTACCCGTGCGCCAGAGATAGCGCTTCCGCGCGAGTTCTTCTTGGCGTGCTTCCCATCTGATGACATGATGCATGGCTTGCGGTTCGCAAGTAGCGGGACTTTGAGTATGAGGGGTGGCTGATTGTCGCATGGGTGCCGGAACGTCCACGCGTGGGACATGCCCTCCGCAAACGCGTCTCTCTGGATGTCATGGGTAAGACCCCGCTCGGTCTCGACGCCATCAACATTGTACGACACAATGTGCAAGTTCCGGGAAGACAGCTTGGCAGAGACCTCCTCGTGCCACGAACGCAGCTGCGGCCGGCCAACCTTGCTCCGAAGTGCCATGGTCGCGACAAGCCGGGGAGGCACGCCGATCACAGGGATGATCAAGAGCCACGCGCGTACCTATGACATGGGGTGAGTGACGAGTTTTTGTACTCAGCAGGTGAGCAATACCTTCTCTGCTATCTCCCCCTTATCAATGCGTGAGAGCTCCAGCAATTCTTCATAGGTCGTGAATGTGTGCACCACCCCATGAAGGCCTCCCAGGCACCACTGACCTCCGTCTTGGTAGGAGCGCAGCGCCGCAGTGACCTTCGTATCATCGACGGCCAAGATGAACGGACCATTCCAGCCTAGGCTTTCCGCCCACCTTACAGCTGCGTCGAAGTTCGCATCGACGATTCCTGGTTGGAATTTCCCTGCTTTTGCACGATGTTGTCTGACGCTCCCATCAGCTGATGTTCACCGTTAGACGCAATGTGAATCAGCTCACTGCATGCTCCGCAGAGTGCGTCCTCCGCACTCTGCTTGAAGAAGTGAGTAGCATCGCGGCGATAGAAGCGCCATCTGCGTGCAAAAGTCGTCGTATGATGCGTCATAGCGTATGTTCTTCAGCTCCTTCCCCTGATGCAAGCGCTCTTCCACCCTCATGATTGTCTTCATCATCCCAATAAATGTTCCGCGATCCTTGTAGCGACCAGCCACACCCCGTTGGGCAAACTCAAGCCACGGAAACTGATCCGCTGGCTAAAGACCAAAGGTTTCAGTTTCAATGTGTATTGGCAGCGACTTAGTGCGTACTTACCATTGTCAATAGCTCTTCGACGTCAAGGAATCGGAAGAAGGATGCTCCGACAACCTCGTTACGGTACCCCTTTGGCGTATGTATTGAACGTCCGGGCTTCGGCGGGCGTTTCTTGATCGCAGTACGGAAGACCTTGAGCCGCAAGACACCTAGGCATTTGGCGCAAGGGCAGATATCTCCTGTGCGTGAGATCTGAGCACGCCGGAGGCAGAATGGCGAGGTGACCGTGCCGGTGGTGTGATGGTTGAGCCATCGTGCTTGTGTCCGCTCTGCAGCAAGCACACGATCCTTGACCTCCTTGGCCGTGAGCGCATGTACGTCCCCCTCACCCGACGTCTTTTTGTGCTGGCGGAGAACCTCCAGCGTGAGCACCTCTCGCCGGGGTGCCCCGCCCGAGGGTACGACAGTCCGTCTGAGATACGGTGGGATGCGTGGGTTGTTGTCGAAGCCTATGCCCGGGCAGGCTACTTCGTCCGCGAGGGTGCGCACTTCTGTCCTGCTGGTCGAGACGCTGATCCCCTGAGGTGTTTTGCTCAGCCACCCCGACAGGAATGTCTGCCCCGGGTTGATCGGTACTTCATCGCCATCAAGGCACTTCTTCCCGTCGCGGTGGCTCTCGAACCGGTCGACTTGATTTGCTACGCGCATCGGCACCGGCTTGTAGCACCGCGAGCAGACGACAACCTTCCTGTCATGCAAGCTGAAGTCGGCCTTCGGATCCATGCGGAGGATCTTCTTCCTGAAGCTCTTGAACCCAGTATCTGACCACCATGTGGGCTGCAAGGGTATAGGTTCGTCGTCAGCATTCTGAACCCATGAGATCCATTATATACTCACGACTGCGTCCCTCCTCAAACCTCCCTTGGGCTTGGTCTCTGCAGATGCGCTCATCTTGTTTGTCGGAGGCTGGGCATGCGGCTTACGGTGCACGGACGGGACCGACTTCTTTGACGTATTCGTGTTGCAACGCTGGGGCTTTGGGGATTCGGGCTGGCCTGTACTGTCAGAGTCGTCTCCGGATTCAGGGTCAGAGGCCGATGCAGCCTCCGAACGCCCGGCGGAGCTCCCTGAGTCCGAACTGCTTGGGAGTATGTCGGTTGTGGAACAGGTGCCTAAGTATGTTTCGTCATGTCAGCTTGATACACAGCCGATGATTCAGCATCAGCGCTGTTGGTACGTACCGTTGGCCTCGACAGTCAGTTGCTGATCCTCCACGTCTGGGACAGGTGGTCGATCATTGTGAAGAGAGTCGTGCTGATGCTGGTTTGACAACACGCATGAGTATCACGGTCAGTGCAGCCATTTCAGTATAATCAGACTCACCTGAGACCCTAACGTCACGCAGCGCTCGAAGTAGGCTGCACGCATGAAGCCCGGTGCAGATGGTGACCATGCCGGAGCGTCGGGGAAGATACGCCGCTCGATCGCGTTCAAACTTGCGATCCCGCACGATGTGCCGTCAACCTGGAGTCCGGTCTCAAGAGCCGACTGATTGACTCTCCAAGACGCATTCGGGTAGACAGGAGCCAGGAATCCCCGAATCTCGGCAAGCAAACCAGGTAGGTCGCCCCGGGAGAACTTGGGGCTTGAGTCACCGATACTGATGATCTTCGCAGTCACGTCAACCTCGACAGCAATCCAGTGGACGTTCCGGATATTGCACGGCATCAAAAGTTTGTGGACAGCACCTGATGCGAGCTTGTTGGCGTAATGTTGGTGAGTCGTTGAATTTGGATTCTTCAGCGAGGTACGGAGGTAGATAGAGGCTGTGGACGTCGCGGGACTCGTGTTCGACGACCGCATGTTGTGTGTGAAGACATCTAGGAGACAGTTCATGCTCTCGTCATTCAACCATGCATTTGACAAGAGATTCTTCGCCAAGGTTGACGAGCTGACCCCTCCGTTCTGCAGGATTGCGAAACCGGTCATCTGTGGGCAACTCAACACAGTGTCGCGAATCCTTGCCGCCATCTCTTCTCCCCACTTCTCCCGCTTTCCGGCCTTCTCAACCCAACCTAAGCAATCCCTCCACACCTCCTGTGCGCGAAGCAGACCATCTCCCCACTTCCAAACACGGACGATCCACAACGGCAGATAGACGTCGTTCTTGACTGGATGCTGTACCGAGCGGGCTCCGTTGGTACATGCCTCCCGAAGTCTTGAGTCCAACGCAACGCAGTTCTGCGACGAAGGGAGCAGTATCTCAGAAGAATCAAGGATGTGGAGTGTCGGTTCCTTGTCCGAGAACCAATGTAGTGCCGGGATATCATACTTGTGACTTCGTGGGCGAGGAGGAGTGTTCGGCCAAGCGAGAAGTTGGGCAACAGAACGATCACCAGGGACTTGGAATGCAGAGAGTAGGTTGGGTGGGGCGACAATAGAGTCGGGGTCCATGGGATCGTGGTTGCGATTGTGGACAGTGGGTGTTGGGGAGCCTTCAGTGGCCGTCTGACATCCTCGCTGGTCGAGATGATTTACATGTAATTATTACTGCAAGCTCTATGGTACATTACAGGCACGACGCAGCGTGTTATGTGGGCGGCTGGGTATATATGGCCTTTTCGGGGCCAACATAAGGTCGGCGCCGAGCCTTGCATATCGAAGGAAGATGACTTCCCAAGGTGTTCGGTATGCGCAGACGGATCAGGTATGTACCACGTGGGAACGCCCGAAGCTGATCGGACGTTGCTCCATGTGCGTGCTCATGGGACACTTTTTGGAGGTCCGATGCCTGTAAGTTGGTCTCTCGAGGGTGCTTTTTGGGGGTGTAAGTTGCGCCTCCCAGACCCAACTTTTTGGAGTTTGGCATGTAAGTTTTCGGGCCCTCCGGGCCCATTTTTGGAGGTTCCGGGGTGTAAGTTATTAGCGCTTATGCAGGGGTCCTACCGTAACCGACCCAGCTAGTCGACCACAGACTCACCTACGAAGCATTCTCCCTGGCACCCAGACGCAAACTTGAGTCGAAGAGTCACTGTCAGACAACCGACAAACAGAGCGGTCAATAAGCGTCTAGACAATGGGTGACTAATCAGATCCCATCAGAGATCCCATCACGACGCCCACAACAGATTGATCCACAGATGCGACTTTACTACCCCACAAACCTGGTCACTAGTCGTGTCCAGGAATTGTAAAGTTACGCAGCGGGCGGGTACATTTTGATAAAGTCAAAATAGCAACTAGCACTTGTATGTTACATAGTGATATATGTTGCGTGCCCTCAAAACAAGTGGTTGAAGTGATCGTGTCACTGGCCAAAGGACGGTAAAATGCAATATCAGTCATGACGGTCTACGGTATTCCTGGACACGACTAGTGACCAGGTTTGTGGGGTAGTAAAGTCGCATCTGTGGATCAATCTGTTGTGGGCGTCGTGATGGGATCTCTGATGGGATCTGATTAGTCACCCATTGTCTAGACGCTTATTGACCGCTCTGTTTGTCGGTTGTCTGACAGTGACTCTTTGACTCAAGTTTGCGTCTGGGTGCCAGGGAGAATGCTTCGTAGGTGAGTCTGTGGTCGACTAGCTGGGTCGGTTACGGTCCCAGCTCGCTTGCGGCAACGAGCGAGGACGAGCGGGCTTTAGCCCCGAGTTGAGCTCCACTCATGAAGTATAGTCTAGTTGTATGCTGATATGATTTGGTTGGACCACTGGAGGGTGTCCAGTTCGACTGGCTGGTGTCAGTCACAGTCGCTCGTGGTGGCCAGCGAGCGCGGACGAGCCGGCTTGTTGGTGACCGGCCATGCTTAGCTGGATCAGTCCCGGACCACCCGGGATCGCTCTGCGGCCAGAGCTCAGACGAGCGGGCTTTAGCCCCGAGTCGAGCTCCACTGTAGGATGGTATAGTTGTATTGCTGATTTGGTTGGACCACTGGGTTCGACTGGCTGGATGTCAGTCCCGATCGCTTGCGGTGGCGAGCGAGCTCAGCCGAGCGGGCTTTAGCCCCGAGCGAGCGAGCGAGCTCCGTTTAGTCGTATGCTTACTCGGGATCGGACATATTATTAGCATATCGTCGTGGGCAGGTTTGCCCGGAGGGCCGTACGTATGCAAGAGGCTGGTGAGTATTATGGTAACCAATCCACGGGCGGGCCGCCGGGTGAACTGCGTCGTGTGGGACTATACATAGCCCTCCGCGAAAGTCGTCAGAAGTCTGCGTCGTAGTCCTCGACGGGATCGAGGTCGATGATGCGGATTACCAGCATTCCGTCCGGGGCTCCCGGAGGGCGATGCAGAGACGATTGCGATTGTAGTTGTAGTGTCTGAAGCCTGGGCTGCGGATGACTTGCCCCCGGCCGGGTAATGTGGTGATAGAAGTCGGCGAGACCCCGGCGAGTATAGCAATTCGAGGACGGCGAGCCTGGTCTGGGCGGGATACATGACGAAGGAAGAGGTGCGAGCGGCGAGCAATGTACGTATGCACAGGGCATCTCAGTGAAGTTGCTGCACTCGGCGAGGTCAAGCAGGGTCGCTGTATGAAGAAGGAGTCGCGGCTGTAATCGCCCATCCCAGCGGTCTGTAGCCTACTCCAGAGGGGAACACTCGCCCGGGCAGCGGATGAACTGACCGACGACGAGTCTAAGTGGCCCGTGAGGTTTCCGCGAAGGAGAGCAGACGCCACCTGGATGAATGACAGTGTAACTCCTCTGTGAGAGTACGCCCGGAACCGTCGGGGGATGTGATGGTGAGAGGCCATGCAAGCACAGCGGCCTACCCACATGTGCTATATAACCTGTGAATGGGGTGCAGAGCGACGGTTGTCGTACCACGCCCAGGGAGTAGCGTTAGAAATCCTATGATCTCAGCTGCCTCCGCGAGCGACAAGGTGAGGCAGGATGAGAGTAATGCCTGATCATGCGTGCCAAGGAAACTAAGGATGTCCGGTGGAAGTGACGTGCCCGTCCGTGGAAGGTAATCGCTGGCCCAGACCGAAACGCCCCGCCCTGTTCCGGTCCAGCGGCTAGGAGGGCAACCAATTCGAGCAAGCTATAGTAGACAGTATGAGAAGAAGTGTGCAATGTGCAGAGCATACGGCGTCCGACGTACTGATTATCTCCACCTGCGGCAAAGACGGTGTTCGCGGGTTGGCTGGCAAATTCCACGGGCCAATGCATGGAGAGATAGCCGTTGCTTAAGGCGCGGTAACTCGACACGTTCGATTCGACAAAGACGTCATGCAGGCCGTCCATCGGGACTGGTATGCAATGTGGCCGCTAGCTAGCGTCATCAGCCCGTCCCTCGGGCGGCTGGACCCAGTCATCCGCGTATTCATGCTCGTGTGTGGAATCGTTGGTGCGCGCAAAAACTACCGTATAGAAACGGGGCAAACAGCCGATCAGCCACGATTTATGACATACGAGGATTCCACTCACGCGGATGCAAATCCGCCTGGGGAGGTGATCTTCGATGTCTTGCTCCCATTGGTCGAACCGCTGGATGCATTTCTGAGACCGTTCCTGCTTCTGCATGGCGCATTCCTTGAGCGGCAGCCCGGGCGAGCCTCTACACGTGATGTCGTATTGGCTGTCGGGTTGTTGGAATGACCGCAAGCCACACCCGTCCGATTTGGGGAAGACCTGCAGCATGGTGTCGCACTGGATGTCGGGCTGGAGGAATGAGCCAAACAAGTTCAAGGGGGAGAGTCAGAACAGCCTGAGATGAGCGACTCGGAGTCGGAGTCGAGAGCGAGGACGAGCGTACCTTGAACGGCTTCGAACGACGGCGATCCGCAGATCCTGAGAAGTTTGTCTGTGAGAGAGAGACGAGTGAACTGGAGGCGGGTGGTGCGGGTCCATCATGCGTGACGAGCCGAGCGAGTGTCTCGTGGCGGTGGGTGGACTTCCGGGGAGTGGTGTGTTCGGTTGGTTGGCTGAGACGGGCCCCTTTATATACCGCCCAGCCTGAGGGATCCCGTGCCGCTTGAGCCACAGCCAGCTTTGACCTCCCAATTGAGGTCTTGAGGTCACAATGGCGCAGCCTTTGCTGTGGTGCAGGTCTATAGGTCTATAGAGGTCTATGCGATCGCATGGTTCGTCGCCCTTGTCCCGGCCGTGCTGCCATGTCAAATGATACTTACTCACAAAGCATTCTTCTCTCTCCGTGGCACTCACCAACTGTGGTAGGTGAATGGAATGGCAGCGAGTACAATCTGGACTCTTGGCTTCGACCAGCGAATCGGGGGCGTGACTGCCATTCTGCGAGATGAAGAGGCGCCAAAATAGACATCAGACCATCGAGCAATAGCGATCACATCCCTCTGTACTCTACATACCTTGCTGGTCACCCGCGGATCTTCGTCGGAGTGGAAGAGCTAGGTAGACGGTGCCGGTAAGTCGCGAGATTCAACAGATCGCTTGTTGGCTCCAGACACTTCGTTCATCCAAGTACTTGGGTATCATGGCCGCGTACGATACAACACCACATCCGGAGTGCGCCACCGTGCGTCGTGAACACAAGTAATCCATATCCATTGCAAGTTCCAGACCAGCATTACGACGTCAAACCAGAGAACACAACGAGGACAACCAACCAGACCGAGATAGGGTATCTCGAAACCATGCATTCAGATCCACATGCGACCCGACGCAACCTCTCACACTCAAACGAGGAGCGCACCGAGGGCCATGAAAGCACCCGCCCCAATCGCCGTCCACACGCCACCGGCGCCAGCGAGCGCGCGGAGGGCCATCGCGCCGCTGTTCACCGTCGTCTCGTTCGAGACCGCGATCTGCGGGGAGAACGCGGACGTGTTCTTGCCGTACACGTACGACTGCGCGTCGGACGGGTTCGCCTTCGAGTCCGCGCAGGTGATGGACACGGACTCGACGAGCGCGTAGAAGTGGCCGGCGGACTTGTAGTCCGGGTCGTCCCAGTTGATGAGCCCGCCCGCCCACTCGATCGTGCCCTGGCCGGACGCGTTGATCCCGGCGGGCCAGATGCTGTCGCGGAGTGCGTCAGGATAGATGCAGAGCACACCGAGGAGAGACGCACCTGAGCTGCACGCGGGACGGCGTGGACGGGTAGCGGCTCACGCCGTCGTCGCCAGTGGTGTCGGACCGCTTGAGCGTGCGGACGGTCTGGCCGTCAATGGCCCACGTCAGCGCGTCCTCCTGCCAGTCGATCTGCTCGCGCCAGTGTCAGTCTCCAGTTCCTACTGCAGCGCAAACTGGGCGCACCGTGTAGTCGTGGTAGTTGCTGAACGTGTCCGTGAGATTGCCGTGGGTGCCCCCGACGGTCTTCTGCGCTGTTTCTCACGTTCAGGCTGTGGTTAGGCACAGAGAGCGCGGGCACTCACGAATGACGCCCTGCCAGAAGAAGTTCGACTGGCCCTCGGTCACCTGGTCGCCGGGGAACTCCCAGTCGATCTCGTCCTTGATGTCTGACATCGTAATGAACGCCGTCACGACACCGCCCCACTTGCCCGTCTTGACTGACGGACGGTTGTGAGCGTAAGGATACTTAACGAGGGCACATAGGGAGGGTACGCACGCCTGGCGGTGATGGTGCCGTAGTGAACGTAGCGGGTGGACGAGATGCGGGTTCCGCCGTTGTCCTCGGTGAGGGTCAACCCGAGCTCGCCCGCGGTGGAGTTGATGATCGTGCCCGAGTTGACGACCCAGTCGTACTTGGTCGCGTTGCCGTCAAAGTACGTCGCGTTCGTCAGTATGCGCGACGTGTCCTTGAATGTGTGCTGTGCAGGGGAAATTCGGTCAGTATCGAGCCGCTGAACGCGCCAACGAGAGGATATGCCCGAACCACGGCGTGTGTGCATGGAGATTATAGCAGAAGGCCTTGCCTTCAAAAGACTATCGACATGAGCAAGGCCGTCTGGGAGAGTAATGGGAGCTTCAGCCCGCCGCCAGCTACTCCAGGAGTCGACTCAACCAGGGAGGTCTCATCGGACCAGCACTCCTCTGATCGCTCCCGCCCCGCGGCAGAGAGCTCTGCGGAACCCCCAGATTTCTGGCCAGTGTGGGCAGCACCCGGATTGTTGTGACTCTGCGTGTGCCCTACGGTTTGGTGGTCCCTAGTGAACGGCACGAGAAAACATCGGTATCATATCCCTTGTGGTCACCGGGCCAGCTGAGTGGCCTCAGTAAGCCTCAAGGACGCGGCAAGTGAGATCATCGCCAAAATGTGGAAGATCAGTCAATTCCTTGGCTGCGTCTCCAAGCGTATGCCGAATCGGCCGTGCCATCTCCGCAGCATACAAGCTTCTGCCGGCTGTACACGAAGAGGTGAAACAACAGCACAAGCAACATGACAGCGACCGTCGTGGCGTGCAAGACCTTCGTTCAGCGCGGCAATGATTCAACGACGCGCCCAGGTTACGCAGGAGAGGTCCCGGCTGGCACTCGTTCCGGACACGGGGAACATGTGATAGCCCCCAATGCGCGCATGACCGCCGTTTCGTCGAACCTGGCTATGCGCCTCGTTGAACACGCCAGGCGTAGTGATACCGCTCGGCCTCCCGCACGGCGCTATTTGGGCGGTGCATAGGTGGCGGTGGCGGGGACGGCGGAATGGGTAGACGACGTGCGCGACGGGGCCGAGAAACCCTCGAGTCCAGGGCAATACGAACATGGCGAACAGAACAAAGACGGAAACACACGTACATTGGCGTTTTGACAGACGGGCTCCGGCATGCAGGACGTCAGGGTATTGGACGCGAGCGGGTTACAACCGCCCAAGCAGAACTGCGCTGGCCGTCAGTCTCTGCGATCGCATTGACAGCTTGTGTCAGGCGAGGGACACATACGTCTCCAGTGCCGCAGAAGCCGAATTCACCTGAGAAGCGTGCGGGTTAGATGCGGGGAAGCAGGAGTGCGAGAAGGCTACTCACTGCAGCACGGTGCCGAAGACGGGCACAACGAGGTGGCATTACTGTGAAGAGTGGAAGAGTTCATATGTCTTGTCCAGTCCTCGACATGCGCAGTGCGCACCATTGTGTTTGGGCAGAGACAGCCGAGAACGAGGCGAGAAGCGAGACGACGAGGGGGATGGAGAGCTTGAAAGACATGGCGGAGAGTAGAGGAGAGTAGTAGAGACAGACGCGATGAGCGAGCGTGTACAGACGACCTGGAACGTGAAAGCCAGCAGCCCAGATGGAAGACAAGAGAGAGATGCGCACCGACCTGCCAGTGCCACAACGGGCCCAACTCCCCGACAGTGCAACCGGCATCACGCGGCCACATGATCGCGCTATGGAAAAAGCGTCACAGAGAACAACTTGCATTAAGGGGGAATCGAACCCCCGGCGGGTCGATGGCAACGACCCAGGTTACCACTACCCCATTAATGCTTGTGACGGAGCGTAAGAACACAATCTAAGAGTGCAGCAGACGTCCTGAGAAACTCCTGCTGAAAACAGAAGGCGCGTCGGCGTCGTTGGCAACGACGACAACTTGACCATAGCCACAACCAGTCAACTAATATGCCCCGCTGTGCCAACCCTTTGTTTTTGAAGTGGGTCCAAGGTTCGTGGGACGTGTCTCTTTTCAGAACAATCACCGACTGATTTTTATTGCGTCGTTTCGGATCCATTCGCTGCACTTCACCCACAGAATTCCATGCTGAGAAAGATTACCGTATAAAGGGTGGCCCACCCCGCGCGACAGGCTATGAGAACGCTGTTCGAGCTCTGCAGTCCTGCACAGAGAAGTACGAGCACCCCGCCGAATTGAAGAAGCTCAACGGCATTGGCCCGACATGTATCTCGAGGTACGGCCTGTCGTCCGTTCAAATTTCGTCCGCCTCTAGACTGACTGAATATATGCTAGATTGATAGAGAAACTCGAAGTGTACTGCGAGTACAGGGGCATTCCTATGCCCGACCCGCCTGCCCCCAAGCGTCGAGGTCAGTTCAAGATCCATTCTGCAGATTCATTCGATTACTGACCCTTGTTCAGCTCCAGCCAAGCCGAGGCAGACGGCTGCGCAGAAGCGAGCAGCTGTTGCCGCTGCGGCTAACGTTGAGGTCGTCTCCGATGATCAGGTCGCAAGTACCTCGACAGCGTCACGCAAGCGTAGCGCCCCAAAGCGCAAGAAGGCGGAGGATAGCGAAGAGGACGAATCCGATGTCAAGGTCGCGAGTACTTCAGCAGCGTCGCGCAAGCGCAGTGCCACAAGGCGCAAGAAGGCGGAGGATAGCGAAGAGGACGAATATGTGGAGCGTCCGAAGAGGCGTCGTGTTGCCAGCCGCAAGGCGGCCAAGGACGAGGACGACTTGGACTAAGGACTATATGCGCTCAGCCTTAAACCCTTTCCCTCTAATGCTCAGCAGACTAGTGAGATACTTTACAAAACATGAAGATCATAATCCCGCCTTCTCTATACTTCTCGCGTTCCGATTCTACTCATGCATACGACGTGCGTACGCATCCTGAATCGTATCGTATCTGCCCGCGAACACCTGTGCTACCTCCCCTTGGACGTTGCCGGACTAATTTCAAGGTCAAGTTGTCAACCGCATGTATGCACAAGAGTTCAAGTAACTATCCTCCCCAGACATGAGCAAGGAATTACTGTGACAGTCAGACTAGGAGGAAGCTCTTGGCAGACATCGACTGTCGGGCCAAGCTAGCTTCGCTGTAGAAGGCAAAACGCGCGTTCCTCGTGATAGATTCTCTCTCGTGTGCCACCCATCCTGCAAGCGGTGTGGATTCCCGACTGATTGAGGCAAATGCGCGAGTCAGAATCTACACCCTGACTAGTCTGATATATAGTATAACCCACTTACTTTCTTCCCTGATTCTCAAGCCTTTTCAAGGCCTCTTCAACCCGAGGAGGGAGACCATTCGCCTCAAGAGAGTCGATAGAAAGTCCGATCCGTTTGAGAGCAAACAGGACAACAGCGAGTGAATTGCAGAGAGTCGGATCGCCGCAGTGGAACTGGTCCAAGAGCGGGGGTTCGGATGTTTTCCATCTGTTCAAGATGACCCAGAACTTCTCGAGGGTCGTCCCCCCTGCAGGTGTGGCGGCATGTTGTGTGGGCCCAGGAGAGGGATGCAGGTCCGCAGATGTAGGGTGCAGGATATAATGGGCGACGATTTCGGCAGCATGAAGGCAGACATCACGATCTGACTCGCTGCCACCATCTGCAGTCCCATCACGAGTAATCCACTCATCCGCAGCGGCCAGAGCTATGGTCGAACTGTCAATTTTGAATTCTTGATTTGTAACAAATTGCAACACACCAGTATAGACGATTCTTGGGGAGTGGTCAAGGTGGTCCGCGCTACAGAGTACGCGTAGTATGCCCTTGAACGCGCAATTTGCCAGCTTCGCACTGCGTGTCTCCGTGATGATGGATAACATCGTCTCCACGCAAACACAATCATCGTCCGGAGGAACCGCTGGCATACAACACCATATATCCAACAGAGACAGTACTCCACCAACCCATCCGTCATCTCTGGAGGAGATGTCTGTAGACAGCATAAACCGGAGTGCGGAAATGAGAACATGTTGGAAGGCTGTCAAGATGGGCTGCGATGAGTGTCCCCAGTATTGAATACGCCAATGCGTGGTTTGGAGTGCGTTCCAGATGTCGCGACAATATCCTGGAACTTGTTCATGACCGAGATCGGCGTAGAATATCGGCGCCTTCGCTAGGTCGCCCGATGTTGCGGTGTACGCTGTGACAGCGATGTTTCTGTCCAGGGCCTGAGAAGCTCGAGGATGAGAAGTAACGATCCGTTCAATTGCATCCCAGCGCATGAACTCGAGCGCCACGGTCGCTCCGGGTCTGCGCATGGTCCTGGCCGTCTTCAAGCATTCTTCGAGGGAAACAAGTGGATGGTTGGAGAACGCAAGCTCGACAGAGGACTTGACGTACTGTAACACCAGGTTTATACGGGGAGACTTCAAAAGGACAACGAAGTCGGCGGGCATGAAGACCAGGGACCAATTCCCAAGATAGACCATCTGCGACCCGACTGTCGCCCAGTACTTGAAGATAAAATCCCAAAGTATTGAACGATAAGGGCATCCTGGGCTGCACAACGGTACCAGGGTGTACAAGATGCCGATGAACAGCAAGGCCGCCAGGGCTGGAATGGTCACCGCAATGGCTAAGAACCGGTTCAAATCCCACGAAAAGATGATTAAGCCCGCGAGGAAGCAGGCAACGGATGACTGGAGGGCAACCGATACCCAGGCGACAGAGGTCTCAACGTCCCATGAGAGGAGACCATCCAAGCGGTACTGACGATGTCTCGCCTGTACCCTTAGATCTCCGGTGATCCCTACTCCGGACATGTACAGGCTTTGCCTGATCGTCAAGGCAATGAGGGCGGCCACCACGCTGAAGAGCAGGCTGAGAAACCACAGCACGTTGATCCAGACCGCCGCCGTAGACGGTCGGAAGACCTTGGACTGCAGCGCCTCAACCGACTGCGCGGAATGAGTAGAGTTCACGAAGGAAGGGTTGACGGTAAAGCTGTTGATCTGCGAGGAGATTTGCTGCAAGACCGCCAAAGAAGCATCGGTCGGTGCGGGTTGCAACAGTTGGTATGATTGCACGGTGAATGCGGTAATAACCGCAGAAAAGAGGCCGGCCTGTTCACGGGTGCATACTCAATATGAATCCGACATACTACCGGATGGAGGACTTACAAATATGAGGTTGACATCAAGCTGTTTCCCCAGTACTCAAGGATCTCGGTGTGGTAAGTCTTGACGATATCCCCAGCGTCATTCCAGGCTTGAGCCCTCTCCGCGTCAGTGTGCCGTTTGTATGCCTCCTCCCGGTATTGCTGTAGAATGCGCATAGTAATGAGGCGACTCTGTGAAGCACGTAGTCAAAGCAGACGAACCTCAGGAGTTGGTAGCGTGGAGTACCGATCGTCGACACCGTCAACGTCCATGTCAGGACTGGGCGAACTCGTGACGTGTGCAATATCTGCCATGTGAAACTCTGGAGAACATCAATTGACCGCACAAGCATCTTTCGCGGAATTCAGGCGATACTGACCTTCAGGAGTGGTGTTGAGTGGGGGTGAAGGGTATGAGGATCGCGATGCCGTGGCACATACGTCCACCGAGCGTCCTAGTCGGAGTCTGAAGGTGTCCTATGCAGTGCTCGTTCACGCCTCATGCGCGCATGTCGCAAGCCACATTGCGGTGTACATGGGAAGAAAGACAGGCTGTCGTGAGAGCAGTCGTTGGGACGTCCACCTGGTAGAGATTTCTCATGGCCGCTCGTCGTACGTGAGTGGGGTTCAGTGTGTGGATGGTCGACGGTCCTTATCTTCGACCAGTGGCGTGAACCTTTCGGCAGTGCCGCAATGGCATGCAGGTTGCGCTCGCTATGACAGCATAAGCTTATGGCACCATTGAGCAGTGGCCTGTGTGTGGGGAGGGAGGGAATGCAGCTGATAGGCTTGCACATCGAGCAGGACAGTGGAGGAGAGACTGGCTTGAACATGCACCGTTAGTCCGACGCCGGACGCATGAACGGATTCTGGAACATACGTATATATGCGATGCGCGTTGACGCGCGGCCGTGGTCCCCACGTCCTTCTTCAAGTATACTCCCGCGAGCTTCTTCGCGTACAGTCTACAGATTGCGCGATCTATCTCATAACAGAAGAGGGGAAGAGGGGAATCGTTGACATATTGACATACCTTCGTACTTCAACCTTCAGGAAGCTGCCTCAGCCGGTATGTCAACCTTGCTCCGCGTTGTTCGTCGCATGCTTCAGTATCACCTCCACGCTTGCAGATGCTCATCTGCATAACGACTCACCGTGATAGCACGTACTGTTATCGCATAATATTACCGGCCTTCTCAGGGGAGCTACCCACATCGACCGACTCAATGAACTGAACATGCATTCGGGCTATGCACGATACAAAAGCGAATGCATTGTCCCAGTGACGAGCAGAAGCATGCAAAATCCATACAAAACGCTGCGAAGAAGCAAAAGAAAGGGGATCATAGTGGTGTCCACTGTCTGAAGTGCAGATCCTGTAGGAAAGTGTCAATGCAAACGTCTCACAGTAGGGACATGGACCTTACCGGAAGTGACTAAACGGCAAGTACGATACAAATTGAGCGAAGAGGGCGAGGCACGAAAACTTGCGAGGGTATCGATGATTGCGGGTATCACTTGCGGTACGGGCGGATTGAGGGTCTGAACGGGCTCAAGCAACAAAGGAAGGGCGCATGATAGGCGAAGAAGGCGTGGAGAACCGGTACGTCGAGGAGTAAGCGTAGCGACTAGCTGCTTCATAGCGCGGGCTGTGGAAGTCCTCAGCGCTCTGTCCTAACATGATAAGACAGCATACGACGTACCTCGTCGGGGCGGAACTGGGTCGGACGCCGGCGAGAGGCACATACAGCAGAGGTGTCCCATAACGAGACAACGATCGAGGGTCGACAGCCACCAGACCACCCTTGGAGAACGCAGCCAGACCAGCCTGTGAGAAACCAGTACCAGGATAGACCGGGGTGACCGAAGTGAGAACCGTGTTCGGAGGAAGACCAGTCGGCACGACGAAAGGAGGCGCGTGAGGATTTAGACCACCTTTGCCGTCCGTGTCGTTCAGGGAGGGTGCGACATTGACGAACTCGACGCTGATAGGGGTCTCGGAGTAGGCTTGCCCGTGCAGCGCGTGGGCGGCATCCGTGGCTTGAGCAGGTGATCCATATTCGACGATGGCGGAAACGTGGTTGCGGTCGCCGGAGGCAGGCGGCAGAAGCTCGAGTTTCTTCACGTCTCCGTACGGTCCAAGAAGAGGATGAAGATCAGACAACTGAGAGAACAATGCAGCGGGAAGATTCTTGACGAGCAATGCGGACGACTGAGCAGCGAAGCTGGCGGACGGACACTCGATCGGAGGCGTGACAACAATAGACGCTTGCAGTGGAGGGAGCGCTGGGCTGAGCGTCTTCATATCGAACGGTGCAGGAGACGGAGAAGGCGACGAGTTGGCTAGCACGGTTGCGCGGTCGCCACCGTCAAGGAAGCCTAGTAGAGGATGAGATCATGTTACGCGGATCGGAGACAGTCTTACCCTCAGATCGTTGAACTACCGCCCACGAGACATCAATGATATGGCCCCTAGCGAAGGGTATGTCAGGAAAAACGCGTGACGCGGGGCGACGTACATACTTGATGTCCTTGCGGTTCAAACCATCCATGGCGGCTTTGGCTTCGTGATGCCGATGCATGACGACGAAGCCGCGGCGCCTGGAAGCGTTGTCTACCGTAGCGAGGATGACGGCGTGGGCGACAGTACCGAAACGAGAGAAAATCTCAGCGAACTCGGCTCTGTGAAAGCCACCCATCAGTATTGTAAACGCGCATATATGCAAGGTACGGACTTCGTGAGGTCAAACGGCAGTCCAAGCACGTAGAGATTGCGGCGGATATCTGGTTGTCTGCCGGTTTTTGAGGCGCGAGGAACATCCGGAGCAGGCGCGACGTTGACGGTTCTAGCATCGTGTTGGGACGCGATGACACAGTTGGATGTGATGGAAAACACTTACAAAGGACTACCGTCGACGTTGTATCCAGACATACACAGTGCTTTCCTAGTGTACCTGTCAGTCACGACTAGGGGCGCATATAGTCATCGACACTCACTTGGCAGCATCCTGCGTAGAGAACGACAACGCAAAGTATCTGCGTCCTGCCGCGTACGCTTCCTCACACTTGGTGATGCCGCCTGTCATTCAGATGTGGCGTCAGCACGTCTAGACAAGACTGCAATGCAATCTCAGGGACGAACCTATGAGACTGTTGAACAGGTCGAACACCTCTCGCTTAGAGACTGTAGAGAATATCGTCAGCAATCATGGACGACAAAAGCAACCTTGACGGAAGGCACCTCCGTCCGAGACATTGGTGACTTGCACTGAGAAGGCGTCACGATTGAACTTGAACAGAGGGTTCGGCGTTGGCGGCATCTTTTGGGAGCTCGTGAACGATCAAGAAAACAATGCTGGTATGATTCGACTATAAGGTACGCTTCACTGACAAGAAACAAGAAAATCAACAAGGCGGGAAGGAGAACGAAGGGGTTGGAGGAAGAAGAGCGTCCGGCGACGGCCGACGCGTCCCCGCTGGTTTTGGCTGAGCGGAATTCCCACGCCACCGACGCGTCCCGTACGCAACACGCCGCACGCGGCGCGCTCTCCACTCAACCACTATCCACCCCAACCTAAAAGTGAGTAACCTGAAGACACTAAATTTCAGATCTCTAATACTGGTTTATAACATATGAGAGTGAGTATTCAATCAGTTCGCGTTCCGGCGTGACACGAGTCGAGGACCTACTCCACCCTCCTCATTATAAGTCCCTTGGATGTCCCGGCCACAGGTCGTCAAGCCGTGAGGCCGAACCCTCGTGCAAGCCTTGACAAGAAGGGTCTTGAAGGGGCTTGCGACGGTCTGACGGCGCGACTCGAGCATAACTCAAGCCCGAACCGAGCTGTCAGGCCGGGGCTCGAACGCCCTGCGCATCGATGCCCTGCAGGTCGCGTTCAAGCTGTCGAGGTGTGTCAGATCCGGCGAATGACGGATTGTTTGACAGCTTTCTACTTGTACCATCTAATTTGGCCCACCTCGACCGCTTAATAATGAGTCGCAGAACCTTGTTGTGGGACTGGGTATCTATGTGCTTCTTGACGAGACCATACACAGACCTGAAGCGAAGGGAAGACGAGGACGGGTCGACTTACAGTCGGTCAAATAGCGACGACTGTACCAACCGTCACGTACCATGATACGCGTTTAGAGACGACCAGTCTCAAAGAACATATCTATTTTATACAGGAGCAGCACAACTCTTGCTGCATCCAGCCTCTCCGCTGATACAATGTTTTCTACTCTGTGTCTCTCTGCCTACACCGAAGCTAACCAATCTCCATTTCAGGACTCGTATTCTGATCGTGTGCCAGCCATGTCAGGGAGGCAACTGTCCACCTTATCCCTCCCTCTCTCCACTCTATCCGCGCTTGCAAGTGCCGGCTACGACACCGTCCGCGACCTATCTAGCTCAACCCCCGAGCAGCTCTCCAAAGGCCCGTTCCTCACGTCTTATCCGATGGCCCGCAAACTTACTTACCGTGCGACCAAACGCAGACCTGAACCTACCGCTCCCGGCTTCTCAGGCCGTCTTCTCGGCCACCCGCGCCTCGGCCGCACTTCCCTTGACCCAATCCGCGGCTGCGATGATGGGCGCGACCAAGCGCTACCCCACCGCGTGTGCGCCCCTGGACAGACTCCTGGGCGGCGGCCTCAGACGCGGCTCCGTCCTCGAGCTCATGGGCCCCGCGGGCTGCGGGAAGGAGCAGCTCGCCGCGCACGCAGTGAAGCCGTTCGTCGAATCCAACCAGGAGGTGCTCTTCGTCGGTACGCCGTCGGATCGCACCACCTCCCCCAACCTAGCTTGTCTGACATTCCAGTTCACTTGGCAGACATGCAGAACATGGCGCCGCCCGCCACCATCAAGAGAATCCTGGCCGGTGCGCTGCCAGTCCATTCAGTTGCCCATCTGCGCCATCTTGGGCGAGATTAACGCCTTCGTTTCTCCAGCGGGTCGCACGGCACAGGCCGACGGACTAGATCTCGTCCATTACCAAACATTACATACAGCGACAGAGTTCGTCGTCTTCTTGAGGAACCTGTGCGACTATCTGAAGGCGCATTCAAACGTGAGGTTCCTATTAGTATCCCCGCGGATATCGCACCCTGACCTTCTTCCTGCGTCGCCCGAAATTTTCGCGGGTGCGGCTTCTTCTCCCCAGATTGCGCTGCTGGTGCTGAACTCTCTCGACTTCATCGTGCAATCTCTCGTGGACTACAAAGACCGCAGCGGCTTAATGGACATTCTGAAGGAGACACTCGCCAGGGCGTGCCAGGACACGAACCTAATTGTACGTAACGACCGCTATTTCCTGCGAGAACCCCCGATCGTATCAGAAGACGCTGAAAATAAACGCACGCCTGGCCCAGGTCATTATCACAAGCCACCTCCACTCCAAGCAGGTGTCCGGGACGGAGAGCCCGAGCAAATGGATCATGATACCAGCCTACCGTATGTCGCAGCGCTCCTGATCCTTGTCCGACAACCGCTGACAGCCCGTGCTGAATGCAAACCCTCCAGATGACAACCAGCTGCCCAAGGGACGAACGTACAGGGTACTGATCGTGCCGCGACGGAAGTCATCGGGGTCAGTATGCGCCTGTGCATGCACGATGCAGCAGCACTGACTGTGGCCCTCCACAGGGTCATGCGTCTCTTGTTCTCCCCTACGCACGTGCCGAACCGCCCAGTGCCAGAGGAACCGTACCAGAAGGTGCGTCGCGCGTGCACCCGTCACAAACCACCGCTCGCATGTGCCTGCTCACGATCGTGCGTCCGCACACCAATGGCAGACCGGAGGCCTGATCCAGTAGCCCTCCCACCGTGCACCTGAACCTACGCTGCGCCGCGGGTGCAGGCGGCACCACATCGACTGTCGTCCGTGGCCACTGGCCACACACACCCACGGCCTGGCATTCCGCTCGTCTTCCCTCGCCCTCGCCGTCACACCCATGGCCTGCCTGCGCACGCCACAATCGATATGTCGTGGCCCGCCGGCGTTTCCTCGGTATGCTGTACGAGGTTCTCAGCTTCGCGCTTCTTGATAGCAGCGGGCGTGGCAGCGCCTGCCCCGAACGGCTGCATGCATTGATGTTCTGCATTTAGGATACGATCCCATCTGGCCCAACGATTACGTCCACCTTCCAATCCGTCTCTCCGACCGGAACCTGTCCCGCCTCGAGGATTTGCTCGCGTAATGCAACCGCAACTGCAGGGGAGAGGGGAGGGGAGAGGGGAGGGGAGAGGGGAGGAGGTTATGCCCGCGATCAGCAACAGTCCACACCACGTAGATAGCTGTCGCGATTTGGAATTCACCTAGTCTCGGCCGCAATCCCTGCCTGCCTTGCAGCATCGCGGAGTACGACGCGAGGAAGCGGTCGTAGTACCCCTTGCCGTACCCCAGTCGCGATAATGATCGATCAAACGCGACCCCTGCAGTCCAGTAGTGCGTCATGCCATCCCAAGTCAGCCAAGCGTAGAAAACGCGAACAGGAAACATCGGTGGGAAGATCGCCTTCGCGTGGGGGCGGGGCTAGTGCGCTGGGAAAACGCGGGACTGCGGGGCGCACCACGCACCTGGCATCACGATCAAATCGAGCAGTTCGCTGCTGCCGCTTAACGCTTCACGCAGTACGCCGAGAAGCACGACCCAGAAAAAGAAAAGCAAGGTGGGAGATTCAGCGGCTGCTCCGGGCGGAACGGATAGCGGCGGAGAGCGACTGACCGGTGGGCCGCTGCGTCCCCATGTATTCTGGCTCGGGTTCCCGGATCCCCAGAGCCCTCTGGGCAGCGCACGAAGGTCGTCTTCGCCAAAGATGCGGAAAAAGTCCATGATGCCGTGCTCCTTATCGGTCGTCTTGGGCACGTAGAGGTTCTTCCCTGCGTGGCCCGCCGCAAGCCGTGAGTGCGCAATTGATGCGAACGGACAATGAATAACGACATATCAGCGAACCTGAGGCGATGATGGCAGACACGACAGCCGCAGTGTCTACTTCTCCCGCGGGCATGCTGAGGAAACAGCTGACGTTCTTGCTCTGCTGGAATTCCGGAAGAGTGAGGAGCGTACGCGTTATCTGGTGCGCTGAGGTAAAAGGGTGAATGACTAATGCGTCCGCAGATGGCATCGGAGAAATTGGGCCTGCATACACTGTGCCTGTATCTCGTCCGTAGAGAGGTTGGCTAGAAGACCTCGCATGGCTTTGCGCAATGCGACTTTCTGACTTCTGAGGGGGGTAGCCATTGTCCTGGGATGTGCTAGCTCTTGTTCTATGATGTAAAGATACGAGTGAGTGACGTATCGAAGACGATATGGGGTCGACGGATGTCATTCGGCGAATTATCAAAGGAGTATTCGTGGCTTGAGCATGACTTGACACAAGTGGTTCCCACGTACTCAGCCTATGCGTCATGACCATCCCGGGAGGCGCGTACACAACGACCTTCGCTGAACGATGTCTGAGTGTATGAACATGATACGTAAACACGGCAGTATTTCGTGGACACATACGGGCGCGGGAGGAAGAAGTGAAAATCACAAGGATCTCCTCAATAGTATTGACTACAATTGGAAGCGCTCAGATTACACAGAGCCTCCAATTTGCACGCAACGCAACAGCATCGATGGGGCCGTCCGTAGGAAGGCTGCTTTCATGGCCAAGTGTAGTGGTCACAGATCGTCGCACAGGCTGGGGTCATAACCCACAGAACGTCCCTGAGGCCACATCGATGCTGCCTTCCAACGAACCAGTACGCCACATACTTAGCCAGGAAGTGCGCATCCCGGACATGCCAGCAGCATGTTGTGAGCGCGAGGCATCTGATGACTTGCATGCACCGGACGATCCTCTATCTATCGGGGCAGCTTCAACATACAGCTCTCCCGATTGAAGATCACTTTTCGACGGAAAATCCGCAATAGAGCCACCAGGAGTCTCATAACTGACAAAATGATTCTGAAGCCTCTGTTCGGCGCACCATAGCAGACTCAGCCACCAGAAATCGCTGAAGGGGGCAAGAGCGGGTGCCATGTCAGAACTCAACAGTAACATCGTCTGCAAAAAATATTCCAACGCTCTCCCATGTGATACTGTCGACGTTCATGACACCCCAACCTTGTTTCAGGGTTCATCGAGGAACGGGTGATCATCGTCAACCTGACAGAACTCGACGCATTGCACAGAGACGATCCTCAGCAGTGGTAGCCGGCGATTCTAGCTGCCACGGCGGAGAGCCGGCGCGATGCACAATGCCACTTCAAGGAAACCAAGACATCGATTGCACCTCACCTGTATGAATTTGCAACCGACACAGTGCACGCGCAAGACGTCCGGTCTTCGGTACGTAGCCACCAAACTTTGGCAGGTGAACCTGCCACAAGAAAAATCACTGTCTGCAGGAGAGCAACCGCTCGGTCATCTTAAAATCGCACGACCGGACGGTAAACGCACCAGGAGAAGCACTAGTAGCACGCTGCGAACGCGATAGCCCAGAACGGGAGGGTGGTTGAACGAAACAAACAGACCCGCTCCACAACGCGGTGTCACGATCAAAGCCGATCGTCACAGTCACGGTGGCGCGTGTGTGCTGTGTCGTCCGCAAACCGCACGCGCTACTTATCGCTTACCCTCACCTTACGTGTAGCCACCCAGACGCATCCCAGAGCACAAGCCCAGGGGCCAGGGCGTCCCCGTATCTGCACTTCGCAGGGAAGAAAACCGCTCGAAGCTCGGCCGGTCGGACCATCGCGACTTCGCGACAAGCACCCAGCCCAGCAAGTTCGCACCCAGCCATCCGTCCGCCCATTGGGCCCGGCACCCTCGCGACGGCTCGGAAATCCCACCGGAGTGAGTTTAGCCTTCGTCCCCGCTCCCCCGGGCCAGATCGCCCGCAGACGGCAGAAAGCCTCCGCAGATAGGCGGCCTCGGACTTGGGGCGCGACTCCCACCACACTGGCACCGTCCTGCGGATGACTGATGCCCTCCCTGTTTGCTATCGCCAGCCACTAGCAGACCTCAAGCTGCCAGACTCCAGAGCACCGTGACGGGCAGCAGCATGCGCAAGACGGGCGTGCCGTCCCTGCACTCCGACGCCGAGCCATCCGCATCCGAGGCCAGCAGGGCCATGGGACCCTATGCACGCTCGGACTCGGGCGCGGGAGACGGCTCGGACACGGGCTCAGGCTCAGGCTCGGAGGCGTTCGTCTCCGAGAGGGAGCCCGACGCACCGACCTCCCCGACCTCGCCTCTCGCCCCGTACCCGCCTCTCCACCCGGCCGACTCCCGCAGCCGCGCCCCCGAGTTCTACGGCTTCGTCGCCTGGACCTCGACGTACCTCCTCTTCGTGCTCTACCTCCTCTGGGCCTTCCTCCCCGACGAGCGCATCCTCGCCCTGGGCGTATCGTGGTACCCGAACCGGTGCGTGCGCACTCCAGCGTATTACTGCCGTCCGTCCGCTCACGCCAGGCCGTCAATCTCCGCCGGGCCATCACGCACCGTTCCACCGTGCATCGCGCAACGCCCGCGCTCGCGTACCGCCAATCGACCGATCCACACACCCGTCGCTCCCGCCGGCGTTGTGTGGTTTTGCTGACTCGCACTCGCTGTGTGTCGCCGTCCCGCCGCAGGGAATGGTCGCTCCTGATCCCGGCATACGGGATGGTCCTCGTGCTGCTCACCTACTTCACGTACTTTGCCCTCGCCCTCGCCGGCACGCCCGCCTTCTCCGACATGCGCACGATAACGGGTGAGTTCAGTGTGTCCGTCCGTCCATCCGCCCGTCGTCCTTCTAGCCACTCCCCTACTGTCTTCCCGTCCCACCTTCCCACCGTCCCACATCACACCATCCCCAGCGAGCCGCGGGATCAAAGCCCAGCTCTTCCCTCCCTCTTCCCTCTCCCAGCTCCCAGCTCCCGGGCCCTGGCAACTAACTATAACTATACACGAGTGCTAACACGCCTGGGAACGGCTTCTGCGCCACAGATTCCAAGGCGCATCTTCCGCCTGCCGCCCGTGACGAGAACGTTGACGCCTCGTCCGAGCCCGCATCTAATTTAGGCCGCAACCACAGCGCACCTCCTCCTCCCAGTGCCACTACCGCCGGGCGCAGCAACAGCAACAGCACCGGCAACCCGTATCTCGCGCATGCGCGGCCGGACGCCATCTTCGAGCTGTACGATATACCCCTCGGGCTCGTGAACCGCGTCATCTACGGCCCGCCGCGACGGCGACGGCGGCCCAGCACGAGCAGCCAGCCTCGAGTCGCTAGCTAGTCGCGAAATGACGGCTGCGATTGCGATTGCGCACGGCGGTCGAGGCCCAGCCGCAGCGGCCAGATCGAAGGGAAGGTGTACCACAGGCTACAGCCTACAGGCCACAGCAGCAAGGGAGCGATGGGAGGCCGCGATAACGATGCGTCGTGCGTGCAGCGGACGATAGGGTTTGATAGCAGTTGCCAACAAGTAACTAGTAATTACTGGCCATGGGTGCATGCATGACGTGCCCAACGCCCAACGCCCAACCACGAGGCCGTTTGTCAACTGTACTTCTCCCGCCCCGTGTCCGTGTGTGGCTTCTGAGCACTGAGCACTGAGTACTGAGTACTGGGTTCTCTGGCAGGCCCACGGTTCTCCCGCAGCGTGCGTTCGGGTTCTCGTGCAGCATGGACCCATCGACGATGCGTATAGGGTATAGGCTAATCTGGCCTGGGACGCTCCCTCCCGGCCACACCCTGCCAGTGCCAGTGTCAGTGCCGGGCTCAGTCACGACTCGCACCGCACCAGTCTAACAATAATGACAGGCTCAGAGTTCTGCAAAGTGTTGCGGTTGCAGTCCGCTGCAGCCTGCAGGGCCGCATCGCCGGACGCTATCCGTGGCGAGAGGCTAGCGGTATCTGCGCCCGTATCCGAGTCGTCCACATCCTCCTTGTGAACACAGTGGAGCTCGTTCATGACGCTCCGAGTCCGAGTCTGAGCCAGAAGCCAGAAGCCACACGCAGGCGCCATGTCAGTGCTAGTGCCTAGTGGTACCCAAGCCCACGCACCAACAGCACGAACTCGAGCCGGACATATGCATCAGACAGAGAGGGGCTAGGGCTATTGAAACATGTATTTCGTGCGATTAGGGACTCTAGAGGGTGCAGGTGCGCGTGCATGCGGACACGGAGTATGGTATGCGTACAGAACAGAACAGACAGAGCAGAGCGAAGGCAATGTGGCTATTGGTACAGATGCGCAGGCTCAGGCGGGTGTGGGGTGTCTCACTGGCAAGCATGCTGATTCAAGCTACATGGTATATGTATACGGGTACGGGTGCGTACGGCTAGGCGCGAGGAGCGAGGCGCGAGGTGGGAGGCGGGGCGTGGGGACAACGCTGCGGGGGGCTGTATCGATGGGTGTGCGGATGGGGGAGATCGCAGGAGGATAGGGATAGGGATAGGAACAGGGAGAAGGACATGAATCCGACCGCGGGGCACGGGCAGGACGCTGGACAGCAGGGGATAGGACGAGAAGGCACGGGGCCAATTGCGATACCCCCCTTCTTCGCAAGATCGTGTCGTGTCATGGTCATGGACGTGGTCGTGGACGGGGTGGGCATCGACGTGTGGCCGCGCCGTGGTCGTGCACCTGTCCGCCATTCGAGGTCGCCGTAATAAGAAATAGAGCAAGCAAGGAGAGCAACGCGAGGCAGATGGCGTAGCGTAGAAGAGACGGTCAGATGGCGGGAAGATGCGGGCGCGATGCAGCAGGCGGGGGCGCAAGAAAGAAGACGGAGAGAGCGACGGGCACGGCTCGAACCAAGAAGCACTCGCACTCGGGCGCCAGCTCAGAAACTGGTCGGGGACGCGATTGCTGGCCCAGGGAGCGAGCGCCACTGCAGAAGTCGCGTCATGGTGAGCACACGCGCAACCAGGTTCGGATCGGGCCTGCTCACCTGGCTCGAGATGTACGGCGCGCTCTCCGCAGGCTCGTACGAATTCCGCTCCTCGTACGCCTCCTCGCCCCACGACGGACTCGACGGCGTCACCGGCGGCAGCGGCAGCGGCAGCAGCGGGCACGACGCCTGGTAGTACTCGTCCTCCGAGTCGCTCGCCGCGTCCCCCCGCAGGTAGTCCACGTTCGTGCGCGTCGACAGGCTCGGCGGCACCCACCGCAGCTTCGACGGCAGCTTGCCCGCCTCGTGCACCTCGGAGACGAGCGGCGTGTCGAACCCGACCGTGAACTGCGAGGGCGACGTGCTCCCGTGCTCGGACGTCGGGAAGATCCCGTGCGTGCGCAGGTGCCGTTTCGCGTTCGAGCGCACCGCGAAGCTCTTCGTGCACGTCGGTATCGGACACTTGAATGCTGGGAATCCCAAATGTGCATGTCAGCAAACGCCCTCATCCACCGCGCCAACTGTACTCACGTTTCGCGCCCGAGTGCGAGTTCATGTGCGTCGCCAGCCCGCTCGGTCGAGGGAACATCTTCAGACAGATCGTGCACTGGTGCATCTTCGACTTCTTCTGCGGCGGCCGCGCACGCTCGTGCCCGCCCTCGGACGGCGTGACCGGCGAGTGCTCGTTGTCGCCCTGCGGATCCGGACTGCGCGCAGCCTGGCGCGCCGCATCGTCGAGGCCGACCGCGGACGCCTCATACGCTGCCGCGCGCGCCCACTCCCTGCCCGCGTGGTGGTGGTCAAAGTCGCGCTCCTCGCTCGCGTGCGCGGAGCGGTACGGCAGGCGCTGCACGTCGCTCGCGGCGGACGGCAGGCTGCTCTCCGAGTCGTCGTCGTAGTCGCCCTCGTCGAACACGAGCCCGGGGACAGACGACGGGCTGATCGGGTCCGGCACCGACACCGAGTCCATCGAGTCGCGCCGCATCGGGACGGGGTACGGCGCGGACGCGGAGCGCGGCGAGTGCACGTCGATCAGGGACGCGGCGTCGGACGAGGAAAGGTGCGGGTACGGCGACGGCGGCGCGTAGTGTGCATGGTTGTGCGGCGGCGCAGGGTACGACGCGGGCGAGCCGCCGGGCGCGGCGGGGAAGCGGGCTGGCGCGCCTGGGCTGTACATGTGGTGCTCGCCGCGGCCGGGGAGGTACTGCTCGGGCATGCTGAAGCTCGTGCGGCGCTCGGGCATGTTCTGCACGCCGCGGTAGCCGGTGCGCGTGAGGCTGTGGGAGTCGAGCGCGTTCTGCAGCTCCTCGGCGGGGGTGGCGGACGCGGGCGAGTACGAGCCCTGGTACGCACCGGCGAAGGGGACGGCGTACATGTTCGCGTACGCCGCGTCGTGGAGGAGGGTGCGCTGGGAGGACTCGGGGTAGCCTACCATCTGGGCGTCCGGGCCGCCCGCGTAGAAGGCGGGGGGCGGTCGGGGTGGGGGGCGTAGTTTGTGTGCACATTGAGCATCCACGGCTGCTGGCGCGACTGGAAGGCGGTCGAGAGGGGCTCGAGGCCCGGCTGGGGGTGGGCGAGGTAGTAGGGGGCATTGGCGTGCTGGAATCTATGGAGCGTACTCGGGTCGTGGCCGTCGAGGTGTGCGTGGTTCGACATGGTATCTGCAGGCCAGGCGCCAGGCATGTGCGGGGCGATGGATCGGGGCGCGGAGGCGGGGCGGGGGCGAAGGTCGGATACACGAGATTCGGAGGAAGTTGCTGCTTCAAGCCAATGAACGTCGGAGAAAGGAGTCAATCCGGTGCCGTACTATGTATACCGTCGGACGCTCTACCACCTCCTAGGTGATGAGGAGAGCAAGATCGCGGCCGGGTCGGTGTGGCGCCTCGTCGCGGGGTGAGCCGGGCGAAATGTTGCAAGTTCTCGCACGAGGACGGTGGTGCGCGAGTTGTGACCTCGCTCTTAGCTTTTATATGTCCCGCCGTCCCGCGGGATGCATACACTAGATAGCAAGTCACGGAGAGATGTGAGCAAGATGGACAGTGGGAGAGTGCTTGGGAACGACACCGAGCCAATGCTCTGTTGCTGACACACCATGGGGTGTTGAACGTTGGGCAGTCGTTTTGTGTTGTGGATGCTAGCTCTATTCCAAAGCGTGCAAGGTTGAATGACTATCGGGGATCTCAGCCGGAGATCAAGCTGGGATACAGGAACTCGGGCGCAGTGGGTGCGTACTCCGTCGCGAATTATTCCTTGTTGTCTGCGTCGTCCCATGGAGCGAGGATTGCGGCACTATGTATCATAGAATCTAGCCACCACCCACCTCGTCTAGCAAATGGCTTGCCACCAATGGGCCATCAGCAAAAACCCGGTTCGCTCGTGCCCGATTGGGCGATTGGCGATCTGACGCCCTCTCGGCCGCGCTCCCAATCGCTCGCAAGACTACCCCAATCGCAGCGGTCGATTCCCAACGGTCCTCCGCTTGGGAATCTGGCAAGCGATTGTGTCGCTCGCTCGCGCGTGCACTCGATTGGGCACAGGGAGGGCGCGAGTCTTGTGGGCGGAGACGAGAGTGGTTGCGGGGAGTTGCGCATGCGGCGTTGCACGCTCGCAGTGTGACGCACAATGTATATACCGAGTCCTAGACCAATACAATGGTTAGTAAGGCGCGTAGTCGTTCTGCTCGAACTCGTCGAGCTCTGCATCTCCTTCCCCATCCTCGGGACCCAAATCTGGCTCCTCATCCTCATCCTCCTCGCCGTCCTCATGGTCAGCTCCATCTTCCTCTTCCTCTTCCTCTTCTCCGCCTCCCTCCACACCATCTTCCGGTTCCTCCTCATCAGACCCAACATGCTCTTCCTCCTGCCCTGCCACCTGTCTGGATGGCTCGTCTGCCATCTCCTCGTCTTCGTCAACCACCATCACGGGCACATCATCGGCTTGATGTTCTTCATGTCCAACACCGCCGCCTAGGAAGCGCATGAACAGGTCGCGATCGCTCCACCTGCGGCACGCATGATCAGCGCAGTTCAAGCGACATAGCGTGTACTTACATAGCGATGTAATAGAACTTGAAGTCGTCTTTTCGCGGCTGATCGTCGCAGTCGTCTTCGTCCATTGCTTGATCCCTCCGAGTCGTTGCGCGCTGAATGACGCGGTGGGGAAGCGATGGCGTATCAGCGAGGCCGTAGTGCGGGGCGGGTACGATGTGGACACCGCGCAGGACTTGCTCCGGCGAGATGAAACCGAAAGGCTCGTCGCCAGCACTTGCAAACTTCACGCGATGCGGGCGCATGCGCTCGAAGCCTCCCGGACGCATGGTGTCGAGGTCCAACCATCGAATCCAGAGAACTTGCAAGAGCTGGGTGTCTAGTTGTTCGGTGTCGGCGGCTTCTATCCGGAACGCGTTGACATGGAAGACAGTGACGATGCGCGCGTAGAGGTAGGGGTGGGAAGAGTCTGGCGGTGCGAGCATCATGATGTCTGGGTGGGTCCGAGGGTTGACGGAGCTCTGGTCCCGGCGCATGTCGTAGGATGTCCAGTTTACGCGCATTACTTTGTGGAGCCACATCAGATCCTTCTCGACACGTATTGACCGCCGTTCTTCTGTCGTGGGCTCGCGAGAGGTTGGACGCCCAGCAAGGGCTTCGAGGCGCTGGAAGATGTGAGCGTCGAGCATGGATCGGAAGTCGTTGAAAGAGGGGTCGCCGCGGTTCTGCGCAATCAAGGCCCGGATATTGACCGAGTTTGCTTGCTCCTCGGCGATCTGGGTGTGTTCTTTCGGAGAGCATGGCGCAAGGGGCTCCTCCGTGGCAAACGGCAGCTGCACAGGTGCGCGCAGAGGGGCGCGTCGTACATAGCACGCTCGGGACTTCTTCTTCATCTTCCTTGGCGGTGGCGCGGAGTACGATCCCCGGCCGTGGAGGTATTGCTGGCGGCGCTGCAGGCGGGCGATCTGCCACGCAAACTTGACATTTTTGTTTGTGAGCGCGTAGAAACGCTTTACGCGTTTGTGCTCAAGTTCGCCCTAGCAGAACGTCAGTGAGGTCGATCAAATGAGACCATCGTACTTACAGGCTGTGTGCTCGTGTTGTCAGTGGTTCCGTGACGGCGGATAGAAGCTACGTAGTCGCCCAGACGATGGTACTTGTATGTCCTCTTGTTGAACTTCTTCTTCTTCGCTGCCCGAACATTGCCCGATTGCGCATCCGAGGCACCAGTGTCTTGCTGTCCCGAGGTCGCAGCTGACTTCCTTGCCTTGCGTCGCTGCCGCGCAATCGTCTCCGATGGCAGTTCCCGGGTGTCGAATGCCGAGCAGACATGGCGTTCGAATGCGCGCATTGCTTCACCAAGCTTCTTTGTGACCTGCTCGAAGTATGTTAGCGTGGCCTCCGAGTGCAGGCGCAGCTTGGCCAGTGCGTGCCAGGTGGCGAGGACAGATATAAGCTTGAGGACGTGGTCGTTATAGGGCTCATCGAGCAAGCCTTCAAATACAAAATACGAGCACTAGAACATCGGTGAGTAACGACTCATACAACTGCGCATGGCATCGCATCACACCTGTAGGATGTCCTCGAAATCGCGCGCAGCAAGCTTCTTCATTGCTGACACATTTGCTCCAAAGCGTCGAATGGTATCGCGCCCAAACGTTGGCATCAACGCAAAGCTGCGGGTCGATATCGCCAGTCAGAATGTAACAGACTAGACTAAATGTATGACTCACCGCCTGTCCATTTCCTGAACACGATCGCCGCCGGCGGCGATCAGCACCCGGACGAGGTGTGTGAAGACGAACTTCCAGACACCCAGTTCGAACTCATGCATGAGGTCGGGCACGAGAATGTCGTAGACGTTCAGCCCATACTTGGCGAGCTTATCTGCAAATGCACTCTGCGGATACCATTAGAATCAATGAGGATCGCGACATGGGAAGCAAGCTGTCTTACACGGCTCGAAGTGATGGATGTGAGCTTGAGAGCATCGTCGACAGTCGCACCTTCAGGCGCATAACCTTGCTCGAAAATCTTCTTCCTGGCCGTCTTCACCGTCTCCCGGACGTAGCGATCGTTCGCAAGGGTCCTTCGGAGCCGTGTCCGGTTTCTCATGTCATTGACGGTACCCATGTTGTCGATGTCGTCCTTGGGCATCAGGCATGCTGGGCACGGGAATCCAGCAAGGTGCTTGATACAAGCAATGAGGCACCTATGAAGTGCTGTCAGTGAGGTGTATATATGGACAGCCAACGACTTACTTCTCCGGGTAGTCAGCAGAATATTGAGGGATCCGCGGGAAGAGGCGACGTGTTACGCCATCTCCGCACTTGACGAGAATCCCGTGGACGTAGGCCTTAATGAACTCCTCGTCGAGGAGGAGATGCCAGATTTGCTGCATCAGGTCGCGCTTGCACATCTTCAGTGTCGCAGTGGACGCCGACGTGCCGAATATGTCACGGTAAGCCTGTTGAATTGATGCCGGCAACTATTGGACTCGTGTTAGTTCGCTGACTGGCGGGATAATGAGTGCCTACCGAGGGTATATACGCAATATGGTGCGCGGCGAAAGCGTTCGGTCGACAGCGGATGTACTTGGTGAGCGCGCCAAAGAATGAGTAGATCGGCCATAGCGCTGCCGTTCCAAAACTTGCGAGATGTGTCGAGTCCGAGTATAGGAGGATGGGCGCGACGCATACTCGACATCCTCGGTGTCGCCAGGCTCGCGGTCTGTGCGCGCCTTCTCCTGGATCTTCTCATGGTCCTCAAGCATCGCGTCAGAGTTATACGTGTCGGACCACAAGCGCATCGGAGGAGGAGCAGGGGCACCCGGCGAAGCCGGCTTGCGTTGCCAGACGAGCTTGAAGGGGAAGAGGTGAAAGCGCGTCGCGCGCGACTCCTGGTATCCGGCTTTGATGACTTCAGTGAGTGATCGCACGAAGACATTGACAACCTTGAAAGTGGGCGCAGCGTCCTCACTGGTGTGCGCAACACCTTCTTTGGGCAGACGGAGCTCCACGCTGGCCTGACGCCAGCCGTCGTCTGCTGAGAAGGCATTCGATGTTGCAAGGAACTTGTCGAGACGTTCGTTCTCGCGCGCGCATCGAAGTTCTCGAGGTCTTCCGGACGTATTCAGGTGCCATAAACACGTCGCGGATGAGCTTAGTGAGCTCGCCCGGGGTCTTCTGCGTGGTTCCGTTATACAGCCACCGCATGCACTTGAATATATTGATGTTGGCGAACGGTGCGAACGTGGCGTCCGCTGCAGATTGGAGCGCCTCAACAACGCGAGTGCCAAAAGGACGCACAGGGTCCCGCTCCGCTGGGTTCACAGGAGGGCGTGTGTGCGTATGCGAGTCCGTGAACGCATTGATGGTGAGTCCATCTTCCGGGTCGTGCGAGGGTAGAGCTGGATAATACTGGCGGAATACCCCGAAGCGGTTGGGACGGGTGTTGATGGGCTCAGAAGGTGCGATAGGCGGTGGAGTGTGTTCGCGTGGGGGTCTTGTTGGATCGGGGCAGGAGGGGAGAAGGCGGACGCCGTGGACGCAGCTGCTCGGGCAGACCGGCGAGCGTGGTCGGGAGCATATTCTGCACCCGTGCTGGTGCACGACGTCGGCGACCAGAACGGGTGAAGACTTCCGGGGGAGCTTGGAGTGCCTCCAGCTCCAGCTGTATGTAGTTCAGTAGATGAATGGAAAACCAGCAGGCGCTGCACGCACCTGTCGCCGTTCTCGATCCTCCGCTCAGCGGCTTCCCGGACTGCTTGCTCCTCGTCTAGCCTCCTCTGCTTCGCCTGCCGCTCTAGCTCCTCCTCGCGATGCTTGCGCTTGAGTGCAGGCCCGTTGTCGAGGACGTCGAGGAGTGCTTTGCACGATGTCGCGTGCAGCTTGAAGTTCTTGACCTCCAGGTCACATTCTGAGCAGGTGGGCATGCAGAACAAAGTAAGCAAGAGTAATAAGTAGAGGAAAAGACGGGCCATCCAAGCGGACGACCGTCAGCGATGGTGGTGGATGCAATGATAAGGTGTGCGCTTGGGCTCGCAGCGCTGCCAGCGTGAGGCTGCATGGAAGCCCGAGACGCGGTCACATGCTCAGCGCGTCGCGTCGCGCACCTGCCTAATGGAGTGGTGACCCCAAGCTGGGGTTATGCCCGCACGGACCTCTTCACTCACCCCGTACCCTCTAGCTCACAAGCTGTCACTCTGAATGTGGGGCAGCGGGGCACCATATAAGCGTGTCTACCCCGCTGCTCCTGCTCTCCTTCAGACCACCACCATCCCAGTGCGCGGTCCCTTCAAGACTCTCCTCGTCACTCTCCTTGGCCTCATCTCTCGTCTCTACCTCCAGCTTCTCCACCATCGTGTACTGCGGCATTCAAGATGAGCTACCACCGCCCCAACCCCCAGTAAGTCTTCTGCAACGCGTAGAACGCGCATATACACGTATATATGCGCGTCCTATGCGCATACATTCACTTCTATGCGCATATACCCACACTCTGCGTGCAGAGCCCCTCCTCCCATGCCTTCTTCGCCTCACCGTGGTCAGTACCACCCTGGGTACGACCCTCGTCGGGCTCAGAACCCTGCACACGATCACCCTCAGCAAGACCCTTCACGACAGCCTCCTCCGGGCTTGACACCCGAACAGCTCTGGGCGCAGTTTTATGGTAGCCAAGCTTCCGCCGCCCCGGGTTCTCAAGAGCCTCCTTCAAGCCAGCAAGCGTTACCAAGGCCCTGGCCTCCTCAGCGAGGCGCACCGCGCCGCGAGCGGACTGATTCTTCACGCTCGCGCAGCCCTGGGCGGCGCGATCAGCACCGGGACAACACGTCGCCCGGTCGCCCAGGGCAATCTCGCGGGCGGTCGTCTACTCGTCGCCGTCGGTCTCGACGACAGGAGAGCCCGCGTTCTCCACCGCCCGAGGAGGAGGACCCGGATGGTGAGATCAACGCGGAAGCAGCGGCGGACGCGTATGCTTCCTCATTCACCCCGTCTTTCACCCGGTTGCTCGTCAAGGCCTTAAAGGCAGCTAAGTGTGACAAGTGGTCGATTAAGTAAGTCAGTTTGTTGCATTCTCTTGCTCGTGCTCATAAAAATGTACATGTATAGGGACAAGTCGTCTCCTGCTGGGCAGCTGGCGAAGAAGAGCCGCCTACTCCCCCGCATGACGAACCCACACTTGGACATCTCGGAGGTCATGACCATCGGCATGATGTGGTACACCGGCACGCCTGAGCGCTGGCTGGTCCCGGAGGCCTCGTAAGTCGAGTTGTATGTGGTAGCATCTATGCTGACACCTCCAACTATCAGACTCGGCGCAAAGCAGCGTGCCCGCCTCGAGCACGAGCGTGACTGCTTGTTCACGTTTGAATGGCTCAAGGAGAACGTGCCGTTCTTCTCGAACATGCTCCCGCATCTCGTGGGCCGTGCGACGGAGACGCTTCTCATCGGAAGCTTTGTAAGTTGTCAGTTTGCTTGCCGGATATCACTAACCTTGTTCCAGATTGATACTCACGCGCGTCAGGCACGCGCGACAGATGTGAACACTCTCAAGAAGTTGGCCGCTGAAATCGTGCCCCCCATCACGCTCCATGGCGGCAGACTCGTCACTCCACCTATCACCGCCAAAGAGCGCAAGGACAAGCACTTCTTCGGGTTCCATGCATGCTGGACGGCGCTGCAGCTCGTCCCAACCAGCGCCCTTGAGGAGTTCATCGACGACCCTGAAGAGTGAGTGCCAACTGTCACGACGGCACCGCGCTAACCGTTGGTTCTCAGATTCTGTCATTCAGTGCTCGGTGGAGACATCGACATCGACCATCGCGACAACCCATACTTCCTGTACCCCGCTGGCGAGTTCGACCCGTTCGACCTCTGGAAAGGCCTCTGTCAGGGCGAATCAACGCTGAAGGTAAGTCATTCCCATGGCGACATACTTATGATGACCCGTTCCGGAGTCGAGGCACACGAGCTGATTCATCGCACTTTGCAGGCACTCCGCGGTATCTTCTGCAGCCCCAGCTCCATCACCATGCCTCCCGGAGCTAGGTCAATGGGCCGTGGATGCATCTCGCACATCTACAAGATCCGCAACGTGGAGCCGCGAAGCATCGCCTACGTGGCGACATTGGTATCGTACTATAGCATGTTCCTCTCAAGTGCTAGTTGGCTGACTTCCTGTGACACAGTGGCGCAATGTCCTCTCTTCCTGCCCAAGCTGGGAAGAGAACGACGGTGAGTTCAGTGGCCCAGCCTTCTTCAAGCGGCTGGTCGCTCTATTCGACGACGAGATCTGGGCCAACGAGACGCTCTCGTGGTGGAACTCGTAACGCTCTTTCAATTTCATCGCTTCTTCTCAACTACTGACATTTGATCTATTCTAGCTCTGTCTACGGCGACGACAGCACAGGTCAGACACGCCGCAAGAAGAAGTCTCGCCGCGCAGGAGGCTCCACGCAGACCCAGGAGGAGATCCTCGCAGAACAGCGGAAGGCACGCGCGGCCGCGCAGGCGGCATCCGAGGCTCCTCGCGCTGCCTCACCCTCTGGCGCGAACCCGAACGGCGCGAACCCGAACGGAGCGAACCCGAACGGCGAGGACCCTACTGGCTCGGACCCCAACGGCCAGGCTCGGACCCAGGAGGCTGCCTAGGAATCGGACGCCGCCAGCGTGCGCACACCCTCAACACCTCCTCAAAATGCTCCCGACCGGGAGCCGTCTTGAACTCCGCTGCTGTATTTCGCTGCTCTGCTCGTCTCCTCGGTTGCGCTGGACCCGTATGGATGCTCCCTGTATTTCCTGCTACTAATGCTCACCGTATGTTTTCCGGACCCGTTTGCTCGCTGCCATGTATGCTATGTTAGATGAACCGCAATAATATTTGCTTGCTACACTACCTTGCTACCTCGCGTCGCCGCGAGCATCTGGAGAACCTCCATTGACTGCCCGCAATAATCCGGGGGCACCCTATCTGCCCCATTCGTCCTACCTGCGGCCGCGCGCGATAGGTTTTGCCAAACGTTGCATTCGCCAACAAGAGCGACATTCGACGGCGAGCGCGACACGCGCTCGCGGCTCTTGCGAGCGACCGCAATCGACTGACGGGGAGATTGTAGCGATTGCAATGTGTCGAGGGTTCTATGTATGCGCTTGGGATCGCCGCGCCGCTTGCGAGCGATTGTGGTGCTTGCATGCGCTTGCACGCGCCCGCCATCGTTTTGGGACTTTGCTGATGACGGAACAAACAGACCCGCTCCACAACGCGGTGTCACGATCAAAGCCGATCGTCACAGTCACGGTGGCGCGTGTGTGCTGTGTCGTCCGCAAACCGCACGCGCTACTTATCGCTTACCCTCACCTTACGTGTAGCCACCCAGACACCTCCCAGAGCACAAGCCCAGGGGCCAGGGCGTCCCCGTATCTGCACTTCGCAGGGAAGAAAACCGCTCGAAGCTCGGCCGGTCGGACCATCGCGACTTCGCGACAAGCACCCAGCCCAGCAAGTTTCGCACCCAGCCATCCGTCCGCCCATTGGGCCCGGCACCCTCGCGACGGCTCGGAAATCCCACCGGAGTGAGTTTAGCCTTCGTCCCCGCTCCCCCGGGCCAGATCGCCCGCAGACGGCAGAAAGCCTCCGCAGATAGGCGGCCTCGGACTTGGGGCGCGACTCCCACCACACTGGCACCGTCCTGCGGATGACTGATGCCCTCCCTGTTTGCTATCGCCAGCCACTAGCAGACCTCAAGCTGCCAGACTCCAGAGCACCGTGACGGGCAGCAGCATGCGCAAGACGGGCGTGCCGTCTCTGCGCTCCGACGCCGAACCATCCGCACCCGAGGCCAGCAGGGCCATGGGACCCTATGCACGCTCGGACTCGGGCACGGGAGACGGCTCGGACACGGGCTCAGGCTCAGGCTCGGAGGCGTTCGTCTCCGAGAGGGAGCCCGACGCACCGACCTCCCCGACCTCGCCTCTCGCCCCGTACCCGCCTCTCCACCCGGCCGACTCCCGCAGCCGTGCCCCCGAGTTCTACGGCTTCGTCGCCTGGACCTCGACGTACCTCCTCTTCGTGCTCTACCTCCTCTGGGCCTTCCTCCCCGACGAGCGCATCCTCGCCCTGGGCGTATCGTGGTACCCGAACCGGTGCGTGCTCACTCCAGCGTATTACTGCCGTCCGTCCGCTCACGCCAGGCCGTCAATCTCCGCCGGGCCATCACGCACCGTTCCACTGTGCATCGTGCATCGCCCGCGCTCGCGTACCGCCAATCGACCGATCCACACACCCGTCGCTCCCGCCGGCGTTGTGTGGTTTTGCTGACTCGCACTTGCTGTGTGCCGCCGTGCCGCCGCAGGGAATGGTCGCTCCTGATCCCGGCATACGGGATGGTCCTCGTGCTGCTCACCTACTTCACGTATTTCGCCCTCGCCCTCGCCGGCACGCCCGCCTTCTCCGACATGCGCACGATAACGGGTGAGTCCGTCCGCCCGTCGTCCGTCTAGCCACTCCCCTGCTCGTCTTCCCGTCCCACCTTCCCACCGTCCCACATCACACCATCTCCCAGCGAGCCGCGGGATCAAAGCTCAGCTCTTCCCTCCCTCTTCGCTCTCCCAGCTCCCAGCTCCCGGGCCCTGGCAACTAACTATAACTATGCACGAGTGCTAACACGCCTGGGAACGGCTTCTGCGCCACAGATTCCAAGGCGCATCTTCCGCCTGCCGCCCGTGACGAGAACGTTGACGCCTCGTCCGAGCCCGCATCTAATTTGGGCCGCAACCACAGCGAGCCTCCTCCTCCCAGTGCCACTACCGCCGGGCGCAGCAACAGCAACCCGTATCTCGCGCATGCGCGGCCGGACGCCATCTTCGAGCTGTATGATATACCCCTCGGGCTCGTGAACCGCGTCATCTACGGCCGGCCCAGCACGAGCAGCCAGCCTCGAGTCGCTAGCTAGTCGCGAAATGACGGCTGCGATTGCGATTGCGCACGGCGGTCGAGGCCCAGCCGCAGCGGCCAGATCGAAGGGAAGGAGTACCACAGGCCGCAGGCTACAGCCTACAGGTCACAGCAGGTGGCAGGGAGCGATGGGAGGCCGCGATAACGATGCGTCGTGCGTGCAGCGGGCGATAGGGTTTGATAGCAGTTGCCAACAAGTAACTAGTAATTACTGGCCATGGGTGCATGCATGACGTGCCCAACGCCCAACGCCCAACGCCCACGAGGCCGTTTGTCAACTGTACTTCTCCCGCCCCGTGTCCGTGTGTGGCTTCTGGGCACTGAGTACTGAGTACTGAGTACTGGGTTCTCTGGCAGGCCCACGGTTCTCCCGCAGCGTGCGTTCGGGTTCTCGTGCAGCACGGACCCATCGACGATGCGTATAGGGTATAGGCTAATCTGGCCTGGGACGCTCCCTCCCGGCCACACACCCTGCCAGTGCCAGTGCCGGGCTCGGTCGCACCGCACCAGTCTAACAATAATGACAGGCTCAGAGTTCTGCAGAGTGTTGCGGTTGCAGTCGCTGCAGCCTGCAGGGCCGCATCGCCGGACGCTATCCGTGGCAAGAGGCTAGCGGTATCTGCGCCCGTATCCGAGTCGTCCACATCCTCCTTATGAACACATTGGAGCTCGTTCATGACGCTCCGAGTCTGAGCCAGAAGCCACACGCAGGCGTCATGTCAGTACTAGTGGTATCCAACCCAGCACACGCACCAAGCACACGAACTCGAGCCGCACACGGCATCAGACTCGGACAGAGAGGGGCTATGGCTATTGAAACATGTATTTCGTGCGATTAGGGACTCTAGAGGGTGCAGGTGCGCGTGCATGCGGACACGGAGTATGGTATGCGTACTACAGAACAGAACAGACAGAGCAGAGCGAAGGCAATGTGGCTATTGGTACAGATGCGCAGGCTCAGACGGGGTGCGGGGGTCTCACTGGCAAGCATGCTAATTCAAGCTACATGGTATATGTATACGGGTACGGGTGCGTACGGCTAGGCGCGAGGCGCGAGGAGCGAGGTAGGAGGCGGGGCGTGGGGACAACGCTGCGGGGGGCTGTATCGATGGGTGCGCGGATGGGCGATGGCAGCAGGATAGGGATAGGGATAGGAACAGGGAGAGGGAGAGTGATATGAATCCGACCGCGGGGCACGGGCAGGACGCTGGACAGCAGCTGGGATAGGACGAGAAGGCACGGGGCCAATTGCGATACCCCCTTCTTCGCAAGATCGTGTCGTGTCATGGTCATGGACGTGGTCGTGGACGGGGTGGGCATCGACGTGTGGCCGCGCCGTGGTCGTGCACCTGTCCGCCGTTCGAGGTCGCCGTAATAAGAAATAGAGCAAGCAAGGAGAGCAACACGAGGCAGATGGCGTAGCGTAGAAGAGACGGTCAGATGGCGGGAAGATGCGGGCGCGATGCAGCAGGCGGGGGCGCAAGAAAGAAGACGGAGAGAGCGACGGGCACGGCTCGAACCAAGAAGCACGGGCACTCGGGCGCCAGCTCAGAAACTGGTCGGGGACGCGATTGCTGGGCCAGGGAGCGAGCGCCACTGCAGAAGTCGCGTCATGGTGAGCACACGCGCAGCCAGGCTCGGATCGGTGCTCACCTGGCTCGAGATGTACGGCGCGCTCTCCGCAGGCTCGTACGAATTCCGCTCCTCGTACGCCTCCTCGCCCCACGACGGACTCGACGGCGTCACCGGCGGCAGCGGCAGCGGCAGCAGCGGGCACGACGCCTGGTAGTACTCGTCCTCCGAGTCGCTCGCCGCGTCCCCCCGCAGATAGTCCACGTTCGTGCGCGTCGACAGGCTCGGCGGCACCCACCGCAGCTTCGACGGCAGCTTGCCCGCCTCGTGCACCTCGGAGACGAGCGGCGTGTCGAACCCGACCGTGAACTGCGAGGGCGACGTGCTCCCGTGCTCGGACGTCGGGAAGATCCCGTGCGTGCGCAGGTGCCGTTTCGCGTTCGAGCGCACCGCGAAGCTCTTCGTGCACGTCGGTATCGGACACTTGAATGCTGGGAATCCGAATGCATGTCAGCAAACGCCCTCATCATCCACCGCGCCAACTGTACTCACGTTTCGCGCCCGAATGCGAGTTCATGTGCGTCGCCAGCCCGCTCGGTCGGGGAACATCTTCAGACAGATCGTGCACTGGTGCATCTTCGACTTCTTCTGCGGCGGCCGCGCACGCTCGTGCCCGCCCTCTGACGGCGTGACCGGCGAGTGCTCGTTGTCGCCCTGCGGATCCGGACTGCGCGCAGCCTGGCGCGCCGCATCGTCGAGGCCGACCGCAGACGCCTCGTACGCCGCCGCGCGCCCCACTCCCTGCCCGCGGCGTGGTGGTGGTGCTCAAAGTCGCGCTCCTCGCTCGCGTGCGCGGAGCGGTACGGCAGGCGCTGCACGTCGCTCGCGGCGGACGGCAGGCTGCTCTCCGAGTCGTCGTCGTAGTCGCCCTCGTCGAACACGAGCCCGGGGACAGACGACGGGCTGATCGGGTCCGGCACCGACACCGAGTCCATCGAGTCGCGCCGCATCGGGACGGGGTACGGCGCGGACGCGGAGCGCGGCGAGTGCACGTCGATCAGGGACGCGGCGTCGGACGAGGAAAGGTGCGGGTACGGCGACGGCGGCGCGTAGTGTGCATGGTTGTGCGGCGGCGCAGGGTACGACGCGGGCGAGCCGCCGGGCGCGGCGGGGAAGCGGGCTGGCGCGCCTGGGCTGTACATGTGGTGCTCGCCGCGGCCGGGGAGGTACTGCTCGGGCATGCTGAAGCTCGTGCGGCGCTCGGGCATGTTCTGCACGCCGCGGTAGCCGGTGCGCGTGAGGCTGTGGGAGTCGAGCGCGTTCTGCAGCTCCTCGGCGGGGGTGGCGGACGCGGGCGAGTACGAGCCCTGGTACGCACCGGCGAAGGGGACGGCGTACATGTTCGCGTACGCCGCGTCGTGGAGGAGGGTGCGCTGGGAGGACTCGGGGTAGCCTACCATCTGGGCGTCCGGGCCGCCCGCGTAGAAGGCGGGGGCGCGGTCGGGGTGGGGGCGTAGTTTGTGTGCACGTTGAGCATCCACGGCTGCTGGCGCGACTGGAAGGCGGTCGAGAGGGGCTCGAGGCCGGGCTGGGGGTGGGCGAGGTAGTAGGGGGCATTGGCGTGCTGGAATCTATGGAGCGTACTCGGGTCGTGGCCGTCGAGGTGTGCGTGGTTCGACATGGTATCTGCAGGCCAGGCGCCGGGCATGTGCGGGGCGATGGATCGGGGCGCGGAGGCGGAGGCGGGGGCGAAGCAGGCACGGTGCTCTGCGGGGGCTGCTGGCGGGGGCGGAGGTGGCTGTTGGCTGGGACGGACGAGGAGGTTATATGGGAGGCGACAGCTTAGGCTCTGAAACGAGAAGATTGACATCTCTGGGACATGGCAAGGTGCGCGTTTGCAGGCGTCGCAGGCGAGAAACACATCGCTCTTCGGACACGAGACGTGCCTGTCTGCCCTCCCCCCAGCCGCCCGCTGCCGGTTCACCCCGCAGGATTCATCGTGGGACTGCACACGGCCAGCGCAGAAATACTCGTACATGCCCAGCCCATATCGGACACATTCACGCTGCATCCACACCCGGGCCTCCCTCCTGCCCCTCTCGTCCATCGGCCCCAATCAACGCCTGCTCAGATGCGATCCTGTTCAGAATCTCCCTAGCCTCCTCTGCGCGGGCTGCGACGCCCCCTGCTGCCAGCAGATCCGCTCTCCCCGCCGGCGCTCCTCCCCAGCAGCAACCCTCCTCTTCCTCGGGTCGCGCAGGCGCCCACACCGCTCCCAGCTCAGATTAGCTCCCGCTGCGACCGCCGCACCCGACCCTAGGTGCGCACCCGAGCGATCTGTGCCAACAGTCAACAAAGCTTCGCAGACTGCCAACAGTCGGCGTACCACACAGCTGCGCCTGCCAATCCTCGCCGCCTCCTGGGCGCCTCCGAACCTATATTGATCGTGTACGTGTTCGAGGTCCTCTCGGCCAAACTCCAATTGCTTCCACACCTGCCCAGGGCCCGAGTCTTGTCCGAAACGCGCAGTGGCATCTCCGTCCGCAATCAATCGCTGTCTGCGTCCAAACCCTGTCCAAAAGGTGGCTCGTGTCAGTCCAAGTGGCAAAGCGTCAGAAGAAAACCTTCAAGCATCCTGCCTTATCCTCGGCGTTTCCGTCCGCCGCGACCCTCGCCCGTGGCGGCGCGCCCAAGTCGTCGACGTCCTGGATCCCCGGAAGCCTGGAGAAACCTCTGTTCGCAGAACCCAGAACCGAGCAGTACCCACAACCCGCAAATCCGTGTGCCCCACACTGGCACCAGGCGCGGATACACGGACGCAAGCGACGACCCGACCCACCTGTCTGGAGACTTTGGCCCCGCGCGCTCGCTCCCCTTCTCGATCGGTGTCATGAGACAGTCCATATCGATATGCAACGAAAGCCATAAACAACGAAAGCACTGCGATTGCGCACCAGCGTCCACCAGCCCGTCCATCCGTGTGCTGCATCCGGGTGCCCTGGGCACCCAGCCTGAGCTGCCACACCACGCTCGCTCGCACGCACTCGGGCGTACGATCCATCCGATCCTTCCAGAGTCCCTGTCCGCTGCTGCTGTTGTGTCTGCGTTTACGTACGCGCACGAGCGTGCAGCCACTCCCGAGACGCTTCTCGCTTCTGTCATTGTCAACTGCACAGATCTTCATCTGCATGCAGGCGTCCACCTGCACGGGCCAATTCAACAACGCCAGCAGGCGCGCACGTCGTATGAGGTCACCCTGTCCGCAGATACGCGCAGCAGCAACACAGATCTCGCTCACCTGAACTGCTCGAGCCTATTCCTCGTCATTTCCGCCGCCGTCGCCGTTCCCCTTCCCTTGCCCTCAGCCAAAGCCGCCCTTGGACCGCTCCCGGGCCGGGAGCCAGAGCTGCTGGTGCGCGAGCCAGGTCCCCCGAGGATGCCCCGGGGCGTGGTTGGCCGCCAGCTTTGGGCGTAACATTGACGTCTTCGATGCTGGTGAATATCAAGCTCCTCCTTCCCATTGCGCGTAGATCCTCCTGTGCGAACGCCTTCCGTTTAGAGACTTGCGGGGCAGAATACGGCCGCTGGGCATCCCGTGGGGGCCGCTGCCGGCCGTCCGGGGTCATCGTCGTCTCTCTCCGCCGCAGCGGAGCAAAGGGAAGAGCTGGAACCGGGCGAGCCTGTTGTGCGTAGCGGGCGGAGCATCGATCAATGTCCACGAACAGCAACCAGACGGCGGGATGCAGAACATAAAAATAATGGAAGAAGTCAGTAACCCCACGCAAGGGGAAACGTCGGAAATGAGAGCCAACACGCACACGCACCCGGGTGTGATCGCTGTGGTTGCGTCCAGCACTGGTACTGGCTCCGCTACGTGCCCACTTCTCCCACCAGCCCTTTGCGACGGTCGTATTCCGAGCGGCCTCCGCTGCTGCTGCAGAGGCCACATCGTCCTCGAGTTCTTCCGAATTACTCTCCTCCAACACGGCACCTTCTGCGTCCTCTGTGGCCGGCGTGATAGGCCCAGGAGTCGAGGAAGCCGTCGAGTCAATTACGTCTTCGTCATGAAACTCGTACGCTTCGTCTTCGTCTTCGCCGCCGCTGGTTATCTCGTCCCAGTCGTAGTCGTCGAATACATCCTGCAAGTCAGGCCCGCGGCCCGCCTCGTCGCCGCTGCCGTCTTCAAACGCGTCATCGGCCGCAATGCCCATGTTCTTGGGCCCGAGGGACTTCCGCCGTATACGTGAGCTGAAGCTCGTATTCACGACAGGCCGCAATGGCAGCGCCCGCGGCACGATCACAAACCGCTCGCCTTCCATCTCAGCAGGCAGCCTCCGCATCCGGCTTTGCGCCACCGGCGAGCTCGACAGCACGTCCGCATCGATCTCGTCCTCCTCGTCCTCCTCGTCGCGCTCGCCGGCCCTGCGCCGCTTCGGCGCCCCGGGGCGCAGCGGCGACGATATGTCCGGCGAGTCCCACTGCGCGACGGACTCTGTGGGCGAGACGTACCCGTCTTCCTGCGCAACAGCGTCCGGCTCTCCCATGCACACGTCCAAAGCCACATCCACGTCTTCGTCTGCGCGAGCGACGGCCTCCGGGCGCACCTCCTCCTGGCACGGGACGTTCTCCTTCTCACACCGCGAGAGGCCTGACGAGCCGGCCACAGGCTGGGACATGGGCGCGCCCGCGGCGGCCAGCGCCACAGCTCGACCCCACCCCCGTCCGCCTCGAGGGTCTGAAACCGATCGCTGGGGCCCATGAAAGAACTTGGACGTGGTCGGCATGCGCGGCGTCGCAGTCGCAGTTTCAGTCGCAGCGGCATTTGCCCGTGCCGCCTCCTGTCTCGTCCGTTGCGCGGCCATGTCGTCCTCCATAACCTCCGCGAGGGTGCGTTTCCCACTCTTCTTGCCCACCACCATGGTGCTGGCGGTGGGCGTGCTTGCGGGCCGCCCAGGGCCCGCCGCTGACGGGCCATCCATAGAGGCAGGTGCTTCTCGCCCTTGCTGCACCCGTGGGGCTACGGTGGCAGTTCCGCACACGTAATCGCAGGAAGCAGGAAGCACAGAGGGGTGAGCGGCATGCACGCCTGCGAAGGGAGCGGAGTGCGGACTTACAGAAGAACTTTAGCAGGCCAACGTTGCTGGGTTTCTCCGAGGGGAGTTCCTTAGCCTTGCCTTTGCCCTTATCCGGCCGGGCCACAGGCGTCCGCGTCGCGGCGGACAGAGTGTTCGTCGGAATGGTCTTCAGCGCACGGGGCACGAATGCCGGGTTGATGTCTTCCATGGGCAGCAGGCTGATGGGGCACGCGTCGCCCTCTGCGATATGCTTCGCGAGCGATGGCTCGATATACCTAAACGGGCGAGCGCATCGCAAATCCACGAGCGTCGGAGTCAGTTAAAGCTGCATACTGGGTAATGGATAGAATGGCCACGCAACGCAAGCACAACGCGACATGACCACAGCACGACATGCGTCCTACACGCACGACACTCACGCTCCGATGTATGCCTCCTTCTCCGCGTCCCAAGCCTCGTCCGCCGAGAGAGGAGTCAGATGGACAAGCTCCTCCTGCGCAGGGTCGTACACGCGTTGGTGGAGGAACACCTTTTCCGCCAGCCGGAACGCGTCGAGGTACCCCTCAGGGACCTTCTTCTTCCCCTCGAGGCGTAGTGCGCTCACCAGGTTCTCGACGGTCTGGTGCTTCCGGAGGAGAGTCCACGCAGTCTTGAGGCCAATGCCGGGAATGCTCGGAAGGTAATCGCATCCGCTGAGGATCGCCATCGTACGGAACTGGGCATCGGACCACCCGAGCAGCGACAAGCCGCCCGCCGACGTGGACGCAACAGCGGCAAAATCTTCCCGGGAGATGCATGTCACGGTGCTCGTGGGGGTGTCAAGCTTGAAGAGAACCTTCTTGCAGCCAAATACGAGCAAGTCCGAGTCCTCGGTGATGATACCGTCCACGACGCCGATGCGCTCCAGATACGCCAGCTGCGCGTCGGCTTCATACGGCGCCACGACATACGGCACGCCCTCTGCACGCAGAGCCTGTCACAGAACATGACAGAGCGGACGCAGGAGAGATATCAGTCCTCTGCTCGAAACAGGCTAGACAATCTTCCAGCTGAGAAGTGTTCTCACCTTGATGAGCTGATATGCCATTTGCGGCGTGACGTCGACGCATTTCACATAGTACTCACGAGCTTGACTATGCTTTCCTTGTGCTGCTAGCGCGTTTGCACGCGACAGGTTCTCTTCACGGCGTTGCTTGCGTCCGTCTTCCGTTCCTTGCTTGGCCGGCAGCGGTCCGCCGTCGAAAACGAGGTATGGTTGGATGCCGTGGTGGCGGAGCAGCCGCACTCGGTGCATTGCATACTCAACGTATCTGGAAGGTGCGAAACCTTGTTAGAGACTCTCCTGACCGCGCGAACGATCGCAAACACGAACGAACAACAGGCCAACGCGTCGGTTTTCCCGTGGTTAAACCGTGTATGATGACGGGCTAGACAATTACGTTGCGTGGTCGTCACCACGTCCGCGACGACAGCTGTTTCCTCATGCTTGTAATAGAGCACAGTTCAAGTGCGAAATTTACGTATTGATGATGGGAGGATGACACGCCAATTGTGTGTGTGCGACCCGCTTCTGTGGCCCCGAGCTGGACTGCCCGATAAGTCAAGCAGGTACGACAGCCGAGTTCCTACGCGCAAGGAGCGGTGGCGGTCTTTTTGTCAGAACCACATTGGGAGATCGCCACCGCACCAGCAATTGCACCGGAGCCCGATACGAAAATGCGCGCCTGACCATCAAACAAGCCGACCGTATGATAGGATTGGTTGAGAAAGAGAGTATGCAGTTTTCGCGAACTGTGGAGAAAGGTTCAAACAGCGCGACCGGACCGAGCTGGCGGTGCCTACGGATGTCCGGGGCCGCGGAAAATGCCGAGCAATGACGGAACTAATGAACGCGGCATGATGACTTGCAAGAAGACTCGCTGGGAACGAGAGAATGGCGAGGTTGTAACGTAGCACAAGACCGACGAAAATCAGAGGGGGACGCATGAGTGATGTACAAATGACACACGACCGGGGATGGCTAGTGTGTCATCGGCGCTTCACTGCGAGGTGGTTACCTGAGCATGGAAAAGATGGAACGCAAGCTCTCACATGCACAGCGACAACTTAGCATTCTCGCAACAAACGAAGCAAAACTTTGAAGCCACCAATTAGGCGACATGTAGAGGGGATGGTGACTTGATCGCGACATGTGTTATGCAGGTGATCCAGACGTATCACAGCATACGCCCTGGTGGCAGCGCAGTCTTGAACACCTCCGCGATTGGGAAGAGTATCACAAATAAAGCAACAATCGCAACGCTCCATGCATACGACACGCCTCCGACGCAAGTCATCCACGGCCGCATGCAGTCTGACACGTCCCGAGGAGTTCTGAGGGAGCGAGAATACGGGTACTCACTTGGACGTAGGCCTCCCCGTAGCCACCTCCGCCGCGCAACCATATGTGCCGCGGTGCAACCACACATATCCATCGACGGCGAGGGTCTGTCCGCGGAACTCCGACAGGTGCTTGCTGTTGTGGATGTCCTTCAAGAGAGGCAAAAGGCCGGAGATGCCCATCTTCACGCGTCGCCGAGTTCAAGAACCGGAGTGTGCAGCATAAAGTCACAAATAAACGCGTGAGGAAGGATGAGGGGGCAGAGGGCCAGGGGAGAGTGGTGACAGCTATGATGATGATGGTGGTGGTGAGAGTCGACGACGCGTCGGGCACGGGCGCTGCTTACCATATCCGGCAACCCAACAAACGCGTCGCGTCACAAACGCGTAGAGCGTGACAGCCCGGCGCCTGTTGAATCACTCTCTCACGCTGCTGGTCGTCTGAAAGACATCAAAGGTCTGTCAACAGCGGCAGTCCAACTCAATCCACCATAGCTGATACAACGACATGACAGAGGGCTCACAACAATGACGCCAGTGTCAGACCGACCGAAGCGAGGACAGCAGGATACTGCAGTGAAGCCGCCATGACGAGCTCGTCGACGGCTGGATGGAAGATATGGACACACTCGTTGTCTACGTAGGTGTTTTATTGTATCGACACTTCTCGTTACATGTACTTACGCATCCTCCAGGCTGGTCTGTTCTCTGCCGTGTTGACCGCGTTCAATGTGCAGTTGTACCAGCTGCTGGAACCAGCACCGACAAACCCAACGTTGGCCGTACTCCAGCAGATCTGTGCTCAGCTCAATAGCTTTACGGTTACCCATACGTTTGTCAACTCCACGCAACCTGCTCTGCAGCTCGACGAGAATCAGCTCCCGTTCCAGGCTCCCACTTCCGCCGTCTGAATCAACACAGCATAGTTTTCTCGTCTCGTCTGCAGTCTCGCGTCTCCATCACTCGCCCTTATGGTCAAGCAATGACTCCATGGTCTTGGGACGGGGCTCTCCGGAACGTCGCGAGAGAGCGCACGTCTCCGACAATACCGCTGGCACAACGGCCTGCTCAAATGGCGTGTCGGGACAGTTGTCGTCCTGCTTCCCATTCTGTTCCAAATTGCCCTCATGCTCTTCCCCGCAGGGCTCGCCATACTCTTATGGATCCTCCACGTCACCGTCGCCGCAGTCACCTCGTCCCTCGTGGGCGTCCTCCTCGTCTTTTCCGTTGTCGTCACCTCGCTACCCGCCTTCCGCTGGGACTGTTCGTACCGCTCCCCACAGGCATTCGTTGCCTATGACGTGATCCGCGCGATATACAATCCCGCCCGCGCATTGACTGGCATCCTGGGCCTCCTCATCCACACCAGTCCAGTCCCTAAAGCCCGCCCATGCCCCGCCGCGAAGTCGATTTCAATGCCTCCAGCACCTACGTCAATCAGATCATTGCCGCGAATAACGATTTCCTCGTTTGGAGGTTATGGAACAGATTTCCGGAGATGCCTACCTGGCGGGGCCGAGAGCAGCTCGCCATCTCGCCGCCGCACATCTCTCACGAGCTCGACCGCGACGTCGCTGTGATGGCCTACACGACAACGTTCGCGATGAGCCATCCCAAGCGCGCTCCGCCCTTCTTTTCCGACCTTGGCATGGACCAGGTGGCGCACTACATCGACAACATATGGTCGGTATTGGAGACGCTTTGGGGTAACGGGAAGATGTCTGTATCGGGCCGCCGCATCGGAGACATCTTTCAGCAGCTCCCGCTGCAGGCGCTGCAGTTCATGCTCTCAGGAGCCCCGCAATGGCGGGACGAGAGGTGGCTTCGGGATGTTGGGTCGCTATTATCCCGCCTGCGCTATATGCCCCGCGTTCGCTCTGATTGCGAGGACTACCTGCAGACGTTGCCTGAACTTGCTATCAGCGTGCACGACAACGAGATCGCTACGGATGCACTCAACTGGTTCATTCTGGATCTGCGATACGCTGAGGATCCAAGCATGTTCTCCGAGGAAGTCTTACAAAATCGTGCGTACCTACCCACCCTCTTCAGGCTCTCAGGCCGCTCACGTCGTATGTTGCAGCCATGGCAGTCTCCGATCGCATTATGCAAGAATACGAGCACTACAAATGCGCACCACACGCGTACATCTACGCCATGGAGACCATCGTGCACTGCGTCCCGCTGACGACCTGCGCCCACTCGACCCTCCGACCCCGAGCACGTCCAACTGGTCCGACAAAGAGGCAGGGACGCACTCAAGCTCTTCTGCGCCGTCCTGTGGCGGCGAGAGGCTTCCGGAACGCCGCTCATCCGGACGTCCGACTGCCTTGATGATGCCTTGCTTGCGTCCCTTCCCGTTGTTCTACAGGCGATCGCGAAATATCGCCCGACGGTGGATGGGGTCGCGGATGTGCTGGAGCGGTCGGCGGTATCCATCGATCAGAAGTTGAACTTAGTTCAGATAATCCGTTTGTGTCTACTGACAGGCAACCCAGATTATCGGACTGAGGTGGATAATCCGCACTGAGGAGTGCAGGACGAGTGGACCTAGGAAGGGAGTATGTTAGTAGGATCATCGCCCAGGATCATCGCATGCGATCATCGCCTGGGATCAGCGAGGATTATCCCGCTGGATTATCCCGTTGGATTATCCATGGGTGGCGTGGGCTTCGTCTTGATCCCGACGGAGCCCTTGATGCGGAGTGGCGCTCAGGATTATCCTACCGGGGGCGAACCATCGCCTCCCTGGAGGTGGTAGTGGAAGTGAGTGTCTGAGCTTAAGAGTAACGAGTACTTATAAGTAGTAGTAAATATCAATAACTATTGACGAGCTCTATCCTTCGTAGCGCCCTTCCGCTGAGCAGCCCTGCTACGTAGTACCCTGGATATATGTGCATTGAGTACGTCTTCAGACCTCAGATTATCTGGCTGAGATACTCACCGAGTCTCCGATGGCGACTTCTTCGCGGGAGTAGCCTTATTCTGCCTGCCCTTGTTCTGAACTGCCTTGGGTTGTGGTGGTGCTGAGCGAGAGGGGCCGGCCGTCGTCGCTTCGGCGTTATGCCTAGATGAACGTCGGAGAGTCACTCCACCCAAGTCAGGTGAAATGTTGTCCCGCTTTGTCCGTTTGGAAGGTGGTTCATTGAGAGTGCTGTCTCCGTTAACACCAGTGGCTGCCTTCTTGCGCTTTCCGTCGGTTGTGAGAGCGACAGCGGATGCCACCGCAGCGACCATGCCAGACTCGGAGTCGCTGTCCTGGGTTAGCGTTGACATGGTAGAGACATCGTCCGGAATGTCATCCGCAGCTTCAGCCGAGCGTGCTGAGGATACCAGTCCCCGCCGGGTCGGAGATGCCGCGCTCGCCACTGCGGGCTTCTCGGATGCAGCATCCACGCCTATGACATCCCCGTCTGCGTCTGTCTGCTCGGCGACCGCGGCCGCCTGTGGATGCGGTTCCGTATCCTGCTCGCTCCCAGGCTCACAAGCGGATGCCGCTGATGTCACAGCGCGGGGCATACCAGACACCCTGGATGACGCGTCGGAGCCGACGCCGTCCCCAACTGCGGCCGACTCCTTCAACTCTGGGATGGGCTGTGGGAGCGGCCCAGCCTTGCTGCGGGTCTGACCAGTAGAAGCCGCAGCCTCTACGGATGGGCAAGGGACCGACGGGTTCGGGAGAATGGACTTCGACGGTGTACTGGGGATCTCATTCCGGCGTGTGCGTGATGGGGTGGAGACCGGCGTCGAGATGACCACTCGGCGCTGTTTGCTGGGAGTGGCAGGTGCGGCTGTGGATGGTGAAGCGGCACCAGCATCGGGAACTTGAAACGGTGTGCGCCGGACATGTATCCAACGAAAAGCCTTCTCCTTATCTTGAGCGTCGAAGAAACGGTAGTAGAGTGAGCACAGGATATGGAACGGGATGTCGGCGGGGCGGCGTATCTCAGCGTCCAACCATCCCGACGGGATGTACACCTTCGGATTGGCTTTGATGACATCCCAGTCCAATCCGTTCGGAAGCTCTTCCTTCTCGCGACAGTAGCCTATGGAGAACAACGTTCAGGATGCCGAGCGGACGTACTCAGCTGAGGGCACTCACCCCACATAGCATGGAGCCACCCGTCCAATGCCGCTGCTAGATCCTTCATAGTCCAGCTGTCACTGTACGTCGGTAGCTTCGGACAGCCATCGTCTTCATACTTGAAGCGTGGATCACGCAGAATTGGGTTTTCGTCTGGGTGATCGTTGTATGAGTATGACATTTCGCGAAGGATATCACAGGTGCATACCAAGATAAGCATGACCGTATGCTTCCCACCTAGTGATTTCATGCTGTTGCGGGCCGCCTTGAAACACGGTGAAGGATTCTGTTCCTTCCTTTACGCCAACAGTGTATCTGTTCTTGCCTGGTTAGAGGAGGGTGGCGTGAACTTGTGAAACCACGTACTGATCCCAGTCTATACCTCCCTCCTTGTTGCGCATCGCAATGCGGAAGAACACAATCGCTGCGCCAATCTGGTCTGGCCGAAAGCCAATAAATCTATCGATGACCAGCGCGAGAACTCGGGGAAAGCTCTGCTGGTTTCTGTACAGCGGTTGATGAGTATCGGGCGGTAGTACGGACAAGGAGAGACGGAACCAGCACTCACTCGAAACATGCACTGATGTCCTCTAGGAGCTTGCGCTTTTCGACGACGACCTTCTGCTCCCAGACTGTGCGCTCCTCAGCAGATAGAGACTCGAAGAGCTGATCCACCGCCGTGGAATGTGCGCCGATACCTCCCCCAAGGGCAGCCTTCCGTTCGCGCACTGCGTCTTCATGCTCGGCAGCCCACAAGTTCTGCGCGCTAGATGCGCGACCTTTGACGTGCTTGAGAAGGGGAGCAAGAAGCTCATCAAGTGAGGCGGATGGCCCTATCGTCTGATGGATGTGTGGCTGCATGGCGACCTCGAACTTCTCCGGCGGAGCTGTCGCAGATGAAGCCGCGGTGTTGCGGCTCTGGGCTCGATGCTTCTGTAACTCGTTTTTGAACCATATTTTCCCTTTCTAAAGTAGACAGGTGGACAGGGGCTCTCGTTCACGAAAGTGGTTTGCGTACCTTTCGCATATCTCCGTCATTTCGGACGAAGTCAAACTTCAGAAGCATGTTCTCAATGGCGTCGTTCTTGATCTTCAACCACTCCCGCTCATCCTGCAGCAGCATCTCCTGGAACCTTCCCTCCAAGTAGCTCTCCGCATCCTTGTGCAAGTTCCAATTGAACTTCTTGTCTTCCGCAGACGTCGATGTGCCTTGACTAGTAGCTATAGGTTTGCGCTTTTTGTGAGCAGCCTTGGTGCGAGCCTCACCGTCTGGCGGCAGAGACACGGAGTCTTGCAGAGGTGAAGTGGGCATGGGAGGCAGATTACAGTGGCGTTACGGTGTGGTAGTGGAGAGAGGAACATTGAGGAGCATCGGGACAAGGGTGGGAGGGACAAGGAGGGGCTCGGGCCACAGCATAACAATTAAGCGAGGTCCGGTCCCAGCGACAATATGCAAGCTTAGTGGCTCATGGCCGTGCAGTGAAAAGAGGCCGCCGCCATTGTTGGAAACAGAGTTAGCACGCGACGTATGGGACGACGCGAGTGGAACGCGGTCACGTGGCATTCCGCGCGTTACACGCTGGTGATGAGCCGCTCGAAGGCTGAGTACAACAGACAGACGAGTCAGAATAACACTGTAATAAGGCTATTAACGGTACATATTGGTGGCATGGAAAGTCATACATAGGTAGCGACGTAGTAGCTAGTCAGAGTCTATCTCAATGATCTCGGCATGAGCAGGAACGAACTTCGAGGCTCCTGCCTTGTCGCTCGTCGGCTTGAACTTCTTCCGGGGAGGGACCGGCTCAAAGCCGTCCGATATCTGAGTGAGGTCTATCACGTCGTCCGGAGTGGGGGCCCGTGCCTTGCGCTTCCCCTTCCGATCGGCACGCCTCAGAATAGCAGAATCGCTCGAGCCCTCTGACTTCATGGAGACCTGTGAAGTCGAGGCAGTGGAGGTGCTCTGACTGGAAGAGGGTTGGAAGCCTGCTACATTTCCGTGGCCTGCAGAGGATGCCTTCACAGTAGGCTGAATCCCAACATCTCGGAGAAGTTGGGATGGCGTGGGCAGAGACGAGGAGCTGGCACCGCTAGGAGAGGACAGGAGGGCGGAGCAACGTGTGGCGAGTGCAGTGGAGGTGATAGCCGAAGACGACCTGGCGGGTGAGCTGAAAGAGGGCTCTTGAGTGGCAAACCCGGTTCGCTTCCACGTCCGAGCCACCGTCAGACGTGCGTACTGCTCCAGGTCGCGGGTCTCAGTGACTCCGCGGCGGCGGTATATGAGGGGGATGCCTTCCGGGATGCTGTAGAGGGTGTCCAGGGCCTCATCGACCCACTGGCCGAATTGATTACGGTAAACTTGGTATGGTGCAGCATCGCCTTCCCCAGTGCTTGCATCGAGCTCCAAGCCGAGGTAGTCGAGGATGCGTGGCTGGAGAAAGACGAATGCCAGATCGCCGTCCGGAAGTACGAAGCCCGTCGCAATAATGGGGACGGGAGGCTCATTGTTCTAGAAAGCTCATCAGCACAGTGCAGGCGGCCAACCAAAATTCTGAGAGCGCACCTTTGTGAAAGCGAAGACCAGGACATCCCGCTCAGACTTCCGCAGGCCGTCGGACAGAACACCGATGTCTGCTTGTGGAGAGGGCTGGAGAACCGCAGCCAGCTCGCCCAGTTCAGTCCCGCTGCTGCTGGAAGGCAACACTGACGGCAGAGCGCGATTCTTGCCCTTCAAGGACTGGAGGATGTTCGAACGAATGTTACGACACATCTCGCGATTTTCGAGCTTGAAGTACGGAGGAGGATCGAGCCGCTCGAGCTTGGACAGAAGCTGAACACGACGTTCATTCGGCATCTGCTGGTCCTTGGGGATAAGTTTCTTATTGCGGCCACACGGAACTAAGCCGCGACACTGAAGATGCCAACCGTCAGCCAGGTACACAGGGAGCAAACGGCAGGTGACTTACAATTTCGCTGATGAGCCCTACAGAGTAAAAATTTGTCTGGCCATACGACGGCTGAAGCATATGAAACGATGCCGGATCGGAGGGGCATGGTTGACGAGGTGCATTGAGGGTGGCAGAGGGGAGGTAAGGAGTCACAATGTTGCGAATGCGAGTCTTCTCCGCCTCCATGATCTGGAGAAACCTCAGGAGAATGACGAGATTGAGCGGGCAAGAGGAAAGGAACGTGGGGGTGGGGGCTTCGGCGAACGCGCGATGAATTTATATAGGGTTCTCAAACCTGGCCACCTTGGACAGTACAATCAAAGTGTGTGGCGTTGCAAAGCGGCAAGGCCAAGCACATCACGAGTGCATGGAGAAGAAACGTAGCATAGTGCGGTCAGATCATGCGGGTCCTTCTCCCTAAGTGAATCCTCCGAGCAGATCGAGGCGGCGGCGATAGCAGCGCAGCATCGAAATCAGCCGGTTCTCCACAGCGACGGGAGAGGCTCCGCCGACTTACACGCTAGGGAGTCGTGCAGCCGGTCAATGTGCAGGGAGTAATCGAAGTGTGGGTATGTCAGGAAGGAGACGGGCTTTGTACGACATCCCGGAGAGCGATAGAGGTGTTGGGTGTATATGCAGAGGTCATATGCGGGCCTGGCTCGTTCCTTCGTCCGCCCCGCGCATTGATCAATGACGACAAGTGCGCTCTGGATGCGGCTTGTAAATGCATATCAGAGTGATAGAAAGAGGCTACTCACGACGAATCACGGAACTAGTCTGCACATCAGCCCTCGCGACGCACTCGCGGACATGGTCAGCATCTGCTCGCTCCACCGACAGCCGTCCTTTTCGACTGGTTTGACATGATTGTGAATCGCAATGACTGTGCCCACGTCAGGCAGGAAATCGCCTGAAGACGGGATTGAATTACACGTCCATCGCGCAGAGTGTAGAGACTGTTCGCGGGTGCATAGTAGTAGCCGGGAGTGTAGTAGACGGAGACTTATGTGTAAACGGAGACGACGACAAGGCGCTGGAAATCGCAAGTTAGTTACATTGCACAGGGCCCAATTGTGATACTCACGTTGACCATTGTGCGGATCTATAGATGAGTCAGGGACGCCGCCAACAGCGGAGGTATACGAGTGACGCACCATGAAACTCCAAACGATATGTGAAAGAGCGGAGGGTCATCGTAGCTGATGACAGATAATAGTACACGAAGTGTGGAGGATAGCAGTTGGCACGCCGAGCCCGGATGCAGACGAGGGCAGCGACACTGGTTTCTTCGTGCCATCGACATACACGCACGTTCGCGTACTCGACCTTGCTGGCGTCCCAAATGACGTCTCGAGAGTGCTTGCTGATCCCAAGCACAGACGGAATGCGAGTGGAGCCTGGACGCTCGAGCGCGAGGTCGAAGGAGCGGGCTCCAGGAGCGGTAGAAGGGGTAAATATGAGCGTGTTGCCAAACTTGAGGGAGAAGGAGACGGACGCGCCGTTGGCTTTCTGTCGGCGGTATCTGCTGGGCGCAGTTTGCGGGCAGCGCAAGGCCCATGACGCCGGTGAAGCTTGACGAGAGATGTTCGGAGCCTGCATGCGTGTATACAAGTTAGTCAGGGGCGAGAAGAGAGGTCACAGAGGACTTACTGAGAGCTTGTTGGTCGATATAGGGCCCTCAAAGCTGCACGGAGTCCCATGGATTCTAGTAGGGAGGGGAGCATGGCAAGGCAAGGAATGCTCGGAGACCTTTGGCAACCCGTGTACGAGCTGTGCTGCTCGTCTCAGCGACACGGCTGCGGCTGCGGCCGTCTGGAAAGCGAGACAGAAGATCGGCGGAGGTAACTGTGCACCGTTCAGACGCGGTCTTGGTCTTGGTCCAGTGGTGCGGTACGGTACTGGCTGCACGGTCGAAATGAAGGGACGACCTGTATCAGGAATTTCTACCCCTGCAAAAGAGCTATATGTTAGCGCAATCCCGGAGATAAGAGTAAAAGTACGTACATAGTTGACATCGTATATTGAGAGGGGAAAGGTATCCGCATGTACAGCAAAAGCTGGAGAGGGAAGTATGTGTGCGACTCCGACTCACTGCATCATTGGGAAGGTAGACGCCGAGATGTCCGCATGTGGCAGGTAGTGCTCACGGACCTGTCTGGCCACTGTCGCACTCCTAGCGTCATACTCACAGGGCGGAACGAAATTCTTGCATAGATCAATGTTCATACATATCAGGAACACTCCGGGGTGTTCAGTTTTGCTTAGTGGTTAAAGCCCCGCCCTCGAGAGCCCGTAATGTGCGCACGGGCGCCATTCACTTCCCAATCTGGAACTTGAGCGCTGTGTGACTTTGGGACTTCGCTCCGAACCGTCTCGTACTCAGTGTACTCAGCTTGATGCGCAGCGCAGCGCGCGCGCACCGCTATACGTGTAACGTCGCGCTTTCCACCTCGACTCGTCGCCACCATGCTCCTTGACGTCCAAGGCACACACGCTCACCACCCATGAAGCCATGCGCATTCTCCAACGCTCAGAATACGCCCCGGAGTCGTCAGACATGTCAGGAATGTCGTGAATGTCGAGCCCAACAAGCCGCACCAGCCCAGAGCGTCCGCCAGCTGCGCGAATTGTCCCCAACACGCGCGAGGGACTCTGAGCAAGGTACGAGCAGCTTGAGGCCGGCGCTCACTGCATCATCCCGAGCTGACTCGAGACCACCATCTCTCCCTGCCTCCTGCCCTGCCTCCTGCCCCTTCCCCTTCTAACCTATTTTCGCACCTACCTAGGACGCTCAGGATTCCGTAGATACAACTGATATAGTGCCTACGGTTGCGCCGGTTGGTACACAATCCGACCCATCAACGACTCCGTCATGATCGCGACTCGCGTATATTTACAGGTTTGCGCGTTGTTCCTCCTTTTCTAGATCTCATCCTCCCCATGATGACGCGCTCTATCACTCTCCCAGCTATCGTACTTCGGATACAGTGTCGCAGTGCACACGATGAAACACGCATTGGCGGCCTGGAAGATCAACCTGGCCCCGACAATGCTTTGCTGTTGAAGTTGGGCCACTCGTGTTCGCTCTGGTACGCTTTGTGGCCCATCTCTTAGTTGTTTAAGAGCAGCGATGAGTCCCGCACAATATGCGAAGATCTCCCTCGCTCACACATGTTTCGCAAGACTATAGGCAAAGGACGGGTCCAACGTGGACAGGACCTGCATCGCGCGCGGGTCACGATAGCGCTCATAGTGTCTCTTGCTCTGGCGGCGTCTCTCTTATTCACCATGCACTCGACTACGACCGTCCAGATGCACCCGCTCGCAAACGACCCCGTGTAGAAGTCTGCAACAACGATGACTCGGAGCCTGTCTCAGACCTCCTGCCTGCGGGACCGTCATCCCTGCCCCACGTTTCCCCAGATCCGCCTCCAGCCGATGACCTCGCTCCTACCCCCGCGCCGACAGCGTCTGTCGGTAACGCAACTCCAGCAACTGAGCAGAAGCCTCGTCATCCTAACACATCAGAACTTCCCAAAAATGCTGACCGCGCTGAGGCAGCGCCCTCAGTGCGGTCAGCACAGCTCAGCACGCCAGCAACTCAGCGCGAATAAGCGCCGAAACGCGCGCACGCAACCTTCTCATTCCTCTCCACGCACGCACACATCCTATGCCAGCCTCAAGTATCAGAACTGGTTAACGGACTACCGGGGTAAGTTATGCCAACGTTTCGTTGTATGATATGGCGATATAACGCTACTATGAGACTGACAAGAGCGAAATCTGCGCAGATATGGCTGCATGTCGCAGGCTTCATTGCTCAGCCACCACCACAGGTATCAACATGGAACTTGGTATGCCCGTAGGTCACATACTTACGGGCGTGCATACCAAATTTCAGACTATAGGGTGTGCTCGTTCTTGACGTGGAGGACGAACGATCGCACGTTTGCACGGTCAGCGCCCCCAGCGCTGTCAGCGCGTTTCAGTGCGTTCAGCGTTTTCGGGAACTTCTGATGCAAGAAGGTCAGTCCCAAACCGCATATGTTCGCTTTTCCGCATGACTGACTTGCTTGAGCAGGCCCCTTCAGTACAGACCGCGAAGTGGATGGCGATGGAGGACAAGATCCTTCGCTGTCTACTGTCCCGTGAGTATGATCCTCTCATTGACGAGGTGAAGCTCTGTCCTCGCGCATGCGGTCGAAAGGCGACGACCCGGTGTCTCGAATGCGGTGCGAAGGAGGCCTTGTGCGACGAGTGTTGCGTCGAGGACCATCGGAGCCTCTACTTCCACTGGATCGACAAGTGGAACGGCAGATTCTTCGAGCGCAAGGACCTCGCCGACTTGGGCCTCAAGATCTACCTCGGTCACCGCGATCACCCGTGCCCTAACATCCCTACACGTAACCACAAACCGACATACTTCGTGATCACCCATACCAATGGCGTACATCGTTGCAACGTCGAATTCTGCCACTGCGCAGGCAGGGAAGACGCCCCTTTCCAACTCATTTCTGCCGGGCTATGGCCCGGCACCTTGGACATGCCCGAAACGGCGTTTACCGAGGCTGTCTTGCGAACATGGCACCTGGAGTGGAATATCTCCCACAAGAGCGCGCAAGATTACTGGCGCGTTCTTGTACGTCTCACGAACAATACTGATACTCGACAAGTCGAGGTGAGTCACATGCCGCAGTCCGAGTTCTAGCTGCTAACAGTATCCTGCAGGATCGGTATCGGGACTTCATGCATGTGTCCCGAATGTGGCGTCACTTCACCATGGTGAAGCGATCGGGGCGACATCATGGCCTCGTCCTCCCACATCGTGATCCGCAATGTATCACTGTCCCTTGTTTCACCTGCCCATGGGACGACTTCAACCTTCCTGAAGACTGGAAGACCGCGACCCCTGAAGAACTTGAGTACGTCTCTACCATGTCTGCATGCACGCCTGACACCGTGAATCTAATATATTTATGGCAGTTACATCCATCGCTTCGTTTGCGGCATGGACGGCAACAATAAGTGGTGCCTCATGCTCCGAAATCAAGACGTGAACGACAAAAGTGTCGCCCCGGGCCAAGCGTATTTCATAGACCACGACAAGCTCAAGCCATTCTTGAAGACCAGGGCGGAGAAGGACAAGAATGTGCGTACCTTGCTTGCATAATATGTTGGTGCTGCTTCTCACGATCCCTCAGAGCGGCGAGACTTGCAGCGGATTCAAGGTCGGACGCGCACAGCGCGCCGTCAAGTTCCGCTTCATGAAGAACAGCGGTGTCGTTGCCGTGACTTGTCGCCATGTTCTCTTCCGTGCAGGGGCTGTAGCTGACATGGATGGAGGAGAATCGTGAGTTCCCTCAATTTTGAGTATTCTTGTAGCTATGCTGACCATATTACCAGCTTCGACGTCTCGGATGCTGCACTGCAAGGAGGTCTTCGCGGCACCGAGACCCTCAAACAGCGAGCGCTGACGTACGATGTGGTCTGCATCTATATTCGCAACCTCATCAAGCGCTTCAAGGACAAATGGCCCGAGCTTGTGGCTCTACTGGAGGAGATGCTCGTGTGTCTACCGAGCATGCACTTGCACGCACACAAGGACCTCTGCCAGCTCGTATACGCCTTGGCGTACTCGACTGGCTTCGGTCTCACGCACGGCGAGGGTGTCGAGACGCCCTGGGCAGAGTTCAACATCGCAGGGCTCTCTACTCGTGAGATGACCTCGGGCGCGCGTCACGATGCGCTGAACGACTTGATGAACTTCTGGAACTGGTTGAAGGTCGAGAAAATGGGTGAGTTATTGGGTAACGAACTCTGAAAGGACTCGGATGGCTAACATTGTATTCAGTCGAGCTCCTACCGCGGAAGCTGAGCGAAGCGTACGCTGGCCAGCAACGTACTACAAAGTACTTCGCCGGACTCACCGCGCTCAATGGTCCCAAGGCGGTCACGGAGTGGCTCAGCCTGCCCTTCGATCACAAGGCCCCCACGCCGCTGACATTCAAGGCCAAGGAAGCTGCCTTCGCAAGCAGCCCTTTCCTGGTAGACCGATCAAAACGTAGGCTCTCCACCTCTAGACACAACTGCACACGACTAATGAGTATCTCCTCAGTTCCGTCTGCTCAGAAGGCGTATGAGGACCTTGTGATTCAGCTCCAAAAGCGCAAGAACACCAGCCGCTTGCAGAATACCGTGGCCCATGCGCAACGAGGGTATGCGAAGTTCTTGCTGACCGGCATTGAATTGGAGGCAGAGCTGTGAGTCGACGATGATTCCTACGCTAATAGTTCCGTGCACTGATACTTCAGACGTAGCCTGGATCTCCGAGAGCGGCAGGAACAGCGCAAGGCTGTTGCTTCTGGTGATGCTGTCGACGATGATACAGGATATACGAAGTCGACGTGGAAGTCCTGGCAGCGTAAGGTTGACGTCTGGCGCGGGGACCAGAGCAAGTTCATGCCTGCGCTCGGACTTCAACACACAGGACTACAGGCTGAACAGGACTCCGCAGCACCCGCCTCGAGGACACCTAGCACTCTTGAAGAGTTCGACTCAGACTCCGACTATGCTCCAGATGACGATCCGGATGATGATGGTACCAACAGCGATGCTGAGGCCGACTCCGCAGACTCGGACTCTGACGACTCGGACATGACCTCGGCAGCTGGTGCCTCACCCGACGAACCTATGACCTCACCCTCCTCCCACACACGCGCGTCGTCATCCAGGACTGCGGCTCGGACAGCCTCGTCTACCACAACTTCTGCCGCTCGAACACCAAAGTCGCCCCGAAGCCGAGAAGTCATAGGGCTGCCCTCCGACTTCAATGCCTCGGAAATCAAGAAGTTCGAGCTGGGAATGCTAGCTCAGTACGAGCTCAAGCTCCGTGTCGGCCAGGCCTTCGATCAGCTGGACATTGTCCGGCAGAGCGTTAAGAATGTCGCGGCGTTTGTGGACGAGAAGAAGGCTACGGCACACGGTGCTAGGGACAACATGCGAGCGAACACCAAGAACAAGAACGCGACGTCTCTGCGCGATCGTCATGCACGGCGATACAACCACGTCTACGACCGCATAGTTGCGCTACGCACTTCACTGGGTCTCTCCTCCGATCCCTCAGACCCCGGCTCGAACCTGCAGCGTATCGACCTCGCCAAGGACCTCACGGTCGCAAACCTTCGGGTGGCTCGCGAGCAGGGTGATTCCAAGCGCTCTGGGTCCTGGATATGGTCCGTTTTCGAGGATGCGATGAGCGCAGCCGAGGGATGGAAGACCTCTCACCCCAGACGCACAAGTCCTCGCAACACCGGTGCCTCAGACCAGCCCCAAGCTGAGCAGCCGCAGGCCTCGTCGTCCAAAGGCAAAGGCAAACGTCGGGCAGACAAAGACGAAGACGCGCCGCTTTATACTACATGGCGTACGTCTATGTGATCGCTCGTTGCTCCAGTATTTGCTGACGTCAGATTCTCTGCAGTCGATAGATCCCAGTGGTTCCGGGCATGGCAAGAGAAGATCCGTTTCGACGAAGCGGTCAACATCAACTGCGCGGAGTTCCGTGCAACGACACGCGGCTTTCTGGCGTTCGCGAAGCTGTGGCTCGCTGCAGCTGAGTCAGGTAAACTCGCAGCGGGTGAACAAGCATACGCGTACCAGCACTACGAGATGTTCAAGACTATGAGCGACGAGGTCGAGCGTGCCTACGAGAAGGCGCGCACAACAGGTGTGCCGGCCGACAAGCTGGATCACTCACTGGTACGCAGTTCTCCAACGTGGACTCGGATATCATCGTGGCTGACACAAGTATATTATACAGTCTATCCGGAGCTATCTCGCCGCACAAACGAGCGACATAGGCCGCTGGGAGGATGTCTTGAAGAAACTGAAGATGTAAAGGATAGATATTGCACTATACGTCCATGGAAAACATGTACTACGACATACCTCCTGGTGGGCGCCTCCACAATAAAGCCTTCGCCAGAACCGAAGTGATGCCCACGCCACCCATGGATGATCCACCATGATGATCCGGGGGGATAATCCTCGATTATCCAGTGTGATGATCCCGGTGGATGATCCTATGAACCCATCCCCTCCCGACGTCGACGCTACATGCCAGGAGGATCATCCACGCCGACAGGATAATCCGTGGGGCGTGTTAGTTGACACGGGTGGATAAGCAAACCAAGTACGTCAACTGCATCGATGCGGCTCCCCGACGAGGTGTGTGGTTTGACTGGGTGATTGCATGTACAGCCTGAATGGTATTGACGATGACGACACACAAGCTGCCCCTAAGTCCTCCCTCAGTCCGGCAAAGTCCGGCAAAGTCAAACCAAACCTTTAGAATCAGATCTCTTCTTCTTGCTACTCTCTTCTCGCCGGCCATGTCGTTCCAGTCGATCTGTCCTCCTCCCAAAGCTTACGTGGCTTTCTCACTTCTTCCGCTTCGAATGGTCCAGGACCTGCACCTCGATGGCCAGGCCGAACAGGAGGCGCGAGCATTGGAAACACGTCTGGCCCAGCACATGGGCAATGTGGCTCTCGTCAGTCCGCCCTGTTCGGTGTGTGTCGCATTATTAGCTAAGTTTTGCCAATCTAGATCCCGACTGTATCTACAGGCGGTTCTCGCTGGACCACCTGCTATATGGACGTGGTCTCGGACACCGAAAGCGCTAAGCAGGACGAGATAGTCGCGTTCATTCCCCCAACCCCGGCTTCCCTGGAACGAAGCCTGTCGAGTCCGTTCGCATGAGGTCCGGACCTTCGTTTCCTCGAGACGACTGCGTCCACACGTCGTCCAGCCGGTTCGTGGTGAGAGTACGGACTGATGGGAAGATGTTTGCTGTGGACGATGCCGTGTGCCGCCTCGCCTGCTTCTTTGAGTGTGGATTCATGGATCATGCTGGTGAGTTTGACTAGAGAACTTTCCGAATTCGCCCGATAGATTGAACTAACATGCGCATTTATTTATAGGCCTGCCGGAAGCCCCACCTGCGATCGACACTGTTCTACGACGAAGTGTCGTGAAAGGAGAGGTGGAACAGAGGGAGATTGACAACATCAAACAGACTTATAGCGCGCTGTTGAAGGAAGGCGACCTCGCGAAGTCCATCCCGGCGATGCGTGATCCGTTCCGAGACCTCCGCAGGTGCAGTAACGAGCCAACGGACGGCTGTGGAGAAGACGATGGCGATCTCATCCCCGAGGATACCGCTTTTGACGACTTCGCGGCCCTGTATGAGGTCCGCGAGGACCACAACGGACCCCTGATCCCTCTCGTGGAGGCGTCGTTGGACATCGCTCAACGTTTCCCGCATACTTGCAAGCTGACGACCCCAGCTGATTTTCTCGCGGAAGTGCACGCTGTGCAGGAGTACGTCGAATTCGCGCGTCCTCTTTGTCGCCTCCTGACCATAGCATGCAGTATCATTGCGAGAGCGCTACAGAGGCACTCTCGGTCGAACAAGTCGAAGATGACGCACAACGGTTAACGCTCGCACATCAGAGCAACTGCATCTTCTCTTCAAAGCATGCCGAGTATGGTAATGACTCCATGCCCGTCATATACAGAGGTATGTCGGCCTATCGTTTTGGTTGTTATCGGCATTGACCATGGAGCACTGGTGTTAGGAGGATTGGTGTTGATGGCGTATACAGCAAGCACCCTGCTCGTGCACGTTCATGAACGTTCCATGCCATACCTGCAGGTCACTTATAGGACTGTATGTCCGAGTAGCGTTTATTTCATCCTGCGGCGGATCCGTCCCACAGCGATAGTATGTATTCGCCCCCGGGATGCCAGCGATACCCTGTACTCACACCTTCATGCCAATACTTCTTCTCGTATTGACTACCGGCGAGCGCGCCATCGGAGGAAGACATGAGGATCCCAGCAAAATCATGAAGAGCTGTGCATTCGAGTTAGCACCGGAGAGCGAAGCGAGATTGTACAGTAAAGATATGACGATGCCCACTCCTCGACCACCACTTGTGCTTCCGCAACCCGCAAGTAAGTACAGTGTTCAACGATTCCCCACGCATGCACAACACGTCCATGCGATCGCTTTGGAACGTGGAAGAGATGAGGTCCTTGGGAGAAGCGCACATGCAGATATGCAGTGCCCCTCTGTCTGCCTCTGTCCGTGGCTGTCACCGCGTGAGAGCACTGTATAGCCTCGCGCAACTCGTGACATGAGGACCGACATACCGCGACTTGAGCTCACTGTCAGAGCATGGTCCAGCTTCGATGAGAACGGCTACTCACAGCCTGGGCCCCAATGCTACATTGGCTTCGCAGATACGGAGTCCTAGCAGCCACCTGGAGGCGGGCCAGAATACGCAGGTGGTGGAGCCGTGGTCGCGGCCGCGTTCATCATCATCGTCGTGTTCAACATATTGGCGTTATTCACAGCATTATTGTGCATCTGGTGCGAGGAGGGTGAGACAAGGTCAGTCGTGCGGAGGATCGATATATGATCTCTTACCTGCCAGTGCACTGTGTCGCTGTGTCCAGAGGAGTGTGCGTGGTAGGATGGGAGAGCGCTGTCCCCACTTCTCGCAGTATCCGTACTGCGCCTCACGACCCCGATAACGGCGATGATCACCACCAGAACTGCGAAGCCTACCAAGACCCCGATCAAGGTACCAGGAAGGCTGCCCGAGTCTGGGAAGGACGACATGGCGGAGGGTAGTCTCACTGTCGGGGGAGAGGGGAGAATTGATGGTCGACGTTGTCCTTCATATAAGCCCCAGGCATGCCCGCGATGCGATACGCAGCAATCAAACCGAATGAACCTTGTATGGTACTAGTCAGGTCTACAGAGTGGGCCAGGAACGGATCCAGATGTATAGCTGTGCTAGTACTCCACGCCGTCCACGAAATGGCAGGGACCTCAATGGCATATGCAATCTACAGCATCACTGCCGCGTTTCCGATGCCACGGCTGATATCAAGTAGTATTGTCCATGGCGCAAGCTCGGCGACACTACGTCGCTTGAACGCCTGAAGTTTTGTTAACTATATGATGTCAACAAATACTCGACTCGGAGGGCTGAACAGCCAACCTCTACTCGGCATCGTCGCATTCAGTCCCTGCTAACACCCAGTAGGACCGCAATTCGCAGGTGGTGGAGCCGACGGGGGCTGTGACGCTGCTATGCTTGCATTCACGTTCGACGCCGTCACCGCGGCCATGTTCATCATGGCAATGCTATTAGTCGCGTCGGCGTGCATCTGGTCCAACGGTTTTGTCAGACGCTATATGTTCATGGGAACAAATGCATCATGACAGTACTGTACATACCTGCATGGTCCGGGCGTGGTTTTGAGAGGAGTGACCAGAACGGGCAGATGGTATGGGGCGTTCACCCGCGCTCCTGCGCCTCCTGCGAATCGCAATTGTGATGATTGCGAGAATGACACCGATTGCGGCTAGCCCCACGAAAGCACCGATCAAAATACCAGTGGTATCGGAACCGTCTGGAGTGCCTTGGCCCGAAAACGCAGGCATGAGGAAAGTTCAGGCTTTCGACGGAGGGAGGGATGTACGAGGCGGTCGCCGAACCGGGCTTTGTTCATATATCCTCAGGTGTGCCGGAGGCAGGACGTGCGGAGCCATTGCTGCGTGAAGCTTGTACGCATTGACGTCCGGAGACCCGGACTCGAAGCCGTCTGGAGAAGGTGGGCAATGTAGGAAGGCGCTAGATAGTTGTCTATGACTAGACGCGTGCATGGTTTGTGGATCCGGCGGCGCTCTTCCTGGACAGCGTTGCCGGCGACTACCACCTGTAGTCTGCAACATGCCAGAAGGGGACACCGCTTGGGATATCGCCGGACACGGAAACGCGGGCTGAAGTTGACAGGGGCGCACCGCTCGAAAGAACTGGTCCCGTCCACGGCGGCGCAGCGTATTTGAGAGCCAGATGTGAAGGATTACGAACCATTGTGGCCCGCGATATCCTGTCAGTATGTGTCAGACGGTGACAGAATTACCGCGTTACAAACATCGCGGCCAAGCGACAGTGGGGGCGAAGTCCCTGTGAACGTCGGGTTCAATGTAACGCTCGCGTTGATAGCCGGGGACTTACAGAGTCTCCGAACCAGTCGATGATCCTTCGGTGACGCTGTAGACGGATAGACAGTTATGTAAAAATTATGGTATCGGAAGTCCCGACGCACAGGTATAAGCACCTGCTGAGCACTGGAACTGCCGCTGCCTGAAGGCATGTAGTGTCGAAAGGCAAATATGTCTGAAAGTATTAGCAGAAACAAAGAGAGGAGACGGCGCAACTGGTCGTACTGACGATACCCGCAGGCGTGCCGGACACATGATGTACAGCATCACTGCTGCGAGAGCGCCAGTCACAGTGGAATGGGAGACCAAAGTGGAGGTGACGACAAAAACCCATGGGAGCGCCAGAGGGCTATATGACCGAGTGACCGCAGGTCCTTCTGCGCGGCTACTCAGTGTTCTCTGTTCTATGTACCCGGGTGAGCGTGAGCATACGGTGATCCTGCGCTTCATCCAATATCGCTGGGGCAGAAGGATAGATATGGACTATCAGTTGAGACACCGAGCGGGAATGACATCCCATATGGTATACAGCATGAGCGTGAGGAAAAGCGTCTTCTGCCCTTGGCAACACATTTCGTATCCATGTCCGAGAGTGAACACCTGGGGCGCCCGTCATCCGCAGCCTGAATGCACCGGTCGAGCATCGCGCTACAGCTCCGGTCTCCCTGTGAACGTGGGGTTCGACGAAGTGGTGATACTTCCATCGTGGCCGTAACCCGTATGCGCGCTGCGAACTTGCAGGCTCTGCGTGCCAAGACTCGAGTCGTGGTAGGTGGTGGGCGAGGGGAAGGTCCGCGGGTCGTTCGGATCCTGCACAGAAGAACGCCATCAGCGACGAAGCGACTGGTTCGCGAGGCCTTGCACGTACGTATAAGACCGGTGCAACTTCTGGGAGGGACCCTGGGGTAGGAGTCATGAAGGGGTCACCACCAACGAACGGAGCGTTCTCTGCCATCGCCGGGGAGCGCGTGAAGTGGCTAGATGGAGGAGCCCTGTTCCGACGACGAAGCGCAAAAAAGATCGCGGCTCCGATGATGAGCGCGCCTCCGATGCCGCCGATTACACCACCGACGATCGCTCCGACATTGGTGTGACTCGAGGAAGAAGAGGACGATGATGACGGGGACGTCGGTTGGCCCGTAGAACTCGAGCTGGAGCTGGGGCTGGGGCTGGAAAGGGTAGGCGGAGAGCCTGTAGTGGAGAACGTGGCGGTTACAGACGACGTGCCTAGAGTGCTGCTCAGTGCGGGGGCTGTACTCTCAGGAGGGTCTGGATGAGTCGACCATGCGTTAGTGTCCGCCAGACGATGAAACAACGCAGGTACTTACTTGTCCCTGCTAGAGCTTGTGCCGCCGCCACGTTGAACGAGCCGTTTTTCTGGGTATTTGCCTCAGTTACCTCTACGAAAGATGGATCTCTTAGCGACTTACCACGACATCGAGATAAGCCCAAGCAGGTACGGCGGTTCCTTCCGCGATTGAGAACGGATAGCTTGACGATGGTGAGAGAGAAGAAGGCTTATACGGGATTAGAGACGTACACATCCTCATCGACTGCACTGCAATTTGCTCGATACTGCGGCCACCTGCGGGATGTTGAGGAGGTGGATTGGTGGAGCTGAGTAATGGGACGTACGAGTAGATAGCGAGCCCTCGTCCTTGGCACACGGCACAGGCTGCTAGCGTCGAGTACGACACGGTATTGCAAAGGCACTTGTTGGAACTGGAGGGACTGACGGGCCCTTGATATACGAATCCTTCGTCCAACTTCGCCACAATGTCCTCTGATACGTGATGAGTGAGTTTGTGGCCCGCGGAATCCTAAGGAACGCTGCTTACGATTGAGGGCATAGCATGGTTCCCATAGGTATGCGGTGATGAGACACGGGCTTTGCCCCAGAGAGTTGAATGTCTGGAGTTGGCAGATGAATGGTCGTGCTGAGCTCGACGACAATATACGCACCCATTCGAAGCCAGCGACACATGTCGCAGTCGTATTCTGGGACCTCACTAGCGAGCTCCGAATGAGCAAAGTCGCGAAGACAGCCACCAGGGATATCATGTCGCGCAGGGGACCTCGGAGAGTGCACCGACGCCGAGAGGAGGGAGATGGTCAGAAGAGGGTATCCGTCGTCCCTCGCGTTCCATTGAAGAGGGCCCGGAAGCAGTAGGCGCTGCGACAAATACAATTAGCACGGCATCGTATGTAGGTTTGACATGCGTCGCTAGGAACGTGTTATGTGGTCCTAGTAGCGCCTTCCGGTGCGCCCAGGATCACGGATGCTGCATTGCTATTCGTCGATTGATTAACGAAGGACGTATGTCCGAGCGACCCGGACCACTATCTGGGCGGTGCTGGGAGGGCATCTGTCAATGTCGACTGCGGCATTACACCCAGTTATGTCTCGACTCTCAGCCGGCAATGAGTTGACAAGGGGCGCAGGTGCCTGAAGTGTCTGAATTCGCACTAAGCATAGCCACGAATCAGCCTTCGCTCTGCATCAGATTCATTCAGTGAGTCCGAAGGAATAACGTGCGCACCGACGATTCGAGAAGGAATCGGTTGTTATAGCTGGTCGTTACATAGCAGGAGGACCCTACGGACGCTCAGTAAGAGTTCAAGTTGACTGGATGCATCTAGACACGACGGCTGCAAAATGTACGATTGTCGTTTACTCAGATGTGTCGGTGTCTCTGCTGTTCAGCACAGCTGTTGAGTACTTGAGTCTTCGTCCCTTTGAAGTCCAAGAAGTCGGAGACAAAGTGACTCTGACTCCGGAGTAAGTACATAGTACTGGGCCAGGGCATTCCGTCAGCAAAGCGCCCGCCTTACCGGGTCGGCCCGGCAGCGTTGCACCAGGTTGCACCTCCTCGTCGAACATGTACAAGTTGAAAGCGACGTTCAATTTCTTCAATCTCTGAGTATACCCGCGCTCTATTGACCGCTCTCGCCGCCTTCTTCTGGACGGACCGCCGCACCTCGAGTACTTATCATATCCCGATTCGACTGGAACCGTGGGCCAGCATGTCCGATCATGTTCAGGGCCCATTGCCAATCAGCTGTCGCTTTCGCCACCGGAATCAAACACGACTTCCTCTAGTCTCATACTGATGAGGAGAAGATGCACCTCTCATGAGAGACTCGAGCGAGGCTCGAACGATGTTCGTGGAGTAACCTCACACTGCTCTGAGACAGTAATCTCGGAAGCACTGTCCATATTACCGGCAAGGTTGTCCGTGTATGATCCTGGGTGAGTCGCGTCGCATTGCGGGGATATTTTCCTGACGTGAAATAGTCGAGTACGCACACAGCCATTGGACTTCGCTATCTAGTCAACCAATCCAACTCGACATTACGGCGCACATGCTTACTCGTACACATCACGATTTCCATGGCGTGAAGACGACTGTCCTGCCCCTCCCCGTGGTCGTCCTCTAGATCCTATCAGGCATCACCGCGCTCGCCGCTCATGCGTTCATGCGGTTCTTGAACTCGGCCCGACGCACAGCGCGCTTGAGCTACATCGCGCCGCCCAGCACCATCATACGTGAGCAAACACAGCACTACAGATCACTAGGGAGGCCACTTACGACAGCAGTGGTCGCCTCGATGGGGATCGAGACGGTGGCGTACGCGGATTGCCCAAGGGTGACCGTTACCGTCACGGTCTCCGTCGCACAAGCGGCGTCGGTCGAGGTCGGGATGTCGACAGTGGTCGTGGCGAGGCTTGCGGCAAGATCGGTCGAGCTTGCTGCCGCCGAGGTGATCGCAACCTCCGTGGTTGACGAGGCCTGACCCCCCTTCGCGCTCGCGTTGGCTTTCGCGGTGACCTTGGCCTTCGCGCCACCGGCCTTCGGCTGCTGCACAACGACGCAGTTTCCGAACCCGCCGGCGGTCTTGAACGAAACGAGGCAGAGGTCCTTGTTCTTGCCACCCTGGCACGTCGTGCCGCCAGGGAGCTTGACAGAGATGGCCGCCGAGGTGACCGTGGGCGGGTTCTGAGTGTGGCGGCGTTAGCGTTCGTATAAGGCGTACATGAGCAGCAAAACTCGCTTGCCTTCTGGCCGTTCTTGACCATCTGTGCCGCAACGAACTTCTTGCCAGTACCGGTAGCATCCACCAGTACCTTGTCGACCTGCAAGGAGCCGTCGACGCCACTGCGGTGCTCGTATTAGCACAAGAACAATCGCTCAAATAAAGCAGAAGTGCGTACGCATTGAAGTTCTGAATGGTCGTCGAGAAGGTGTTGTCTGCCTTGAGCTGGACAGCCTTGGAGGAATCCAAGGTCTGCGCGATGTTGGCGTTACCGCAGGGCTTTGCGTCGGACGGGCGCTGGACGTCGCTCCGTTTGGGTGTGCCGTTGACTCCGAGGACGGGCGAGATCGCGGCGTGAGCGTGCGCCTGGAGAGACACGCTGAGCAAGAGAGCCACAGCGGCAACGAGGTTCCTGTTGAAGATCATTTCGGGCGTAACGCGGGGGTCGTGATATGTCGTAGGAGACTGAAAGTGCGGAAGGTGCCTGAAGACTAGAGGAAGTGAAGAGGATCCGGCCTCAGTACGTTGAAGGAAGGTGAGCAAGCTGAGGATCCAGAGGCAACTCGTGCTCGCCTTTTGTATCCCGACTCCGGCCTGGCAGCCATCATTTCTGGGGCGGGGCACCCGTGAGTTTGTTGCGTGCTGAAACATACCGCTCAGGTCCGCAACAGCTTGCAGCCATCCATACCCGCTCGATGTGATGCCGGGGCGGCCTCCCAAACTGAGTTCCTCCACCGATGCTAAGTATGGGACGGTGCACGATCACACGGCGGCGGTTCAGATCTGGCTGTAGGATTGGCCAGTTGCGTAGGCACTGTGACCGATGCTATGTAGTCCAAAGGCCTTCGGGCTACGGCCATCATGGATGAGCGCGACGCCCATGCAGTGTACATGAGCGATGTGCAAGTAAAACTTGATTGACCTACATACTTGAATCACATCACAGACATTTCAGTTGCTATCCACGATAATCTGGAAGTCTCAAACGGAGAAGGAACCACCTTGGAACGAGGAGGAGCGAGCGAGAGGAGTCGGTGCATCCGTTGAGTAAGTTACGATGATGATGATGGGAGATGGCCAGCGCTTCTTATGTCTCCACCTCTCGGAGCGCGACACAGTGGTTTACGTCGGCTAGCTGGCATACCCACAAATCTGAATCATAAGTCAGCCAATGGAAACCATGTTGAACCACATACCGCTATGTCGGGTCAGACCACCGCCGCGATCTGCATTCAGTAAGTACGGGTGATCGATGGAGGTTTCACCATCGGGCACTCATATACTTCTGATGTGATTGCTTATGTCGGGGTGCCAGCCTGAGTCAGAGTTGAGGAGGAGGAAGGTGAGAGGAAGGCAACTGTCCTCAACTGTCGAACTTGATACATCGACGGTGTAATTGATATAATACGTCAGTGCCGCCAGTGTCTTGTCGCATTAATGGGGTAGTGGTAACCTGGGTCGTTGCCATCGACCCGCCGGGGGTTCGATTCCCCCTTAATGCATAGTTCCCACGACCGACAGCTTTTGCCAGTCTTTCTTTTTGTGCGTCATCGCCAGGCTCGCTACAGAATACCAATGTCAAGTTTAACCTTCCACTGGCTTCCAAGATTTGCCCACGTAGCTCCCGATACGTGCAGATCTAGTTTAATCTTAGGTAGTATTGGTATGAGACTACGGTCCTGGGAACAACGTAGAGTCAGCTGCCTCTGCTCCACTGCATCGTGACTCGTGAGAAGTATAGGCCAAGGCCTCCCGCGTCCTACATACGCTCGCTAGGTTCACAGACCCACAGACTCACATTCACATTCCTAGTATTGATACGACCCCAACATGTCCGAACCGTCTTGGCCTGGACTCCCAGAAGAGATCACATCTCGCAGTCTCGCGGTACGCGATCTCGAGCTGCATATCCTTGAAGCAGGGGATCGCACTGCGCCGCTCGTCCTCCTCCTCCACGGCTTCCCCGAGCTCTCCTACTCCTGGCGCGACATCATCGTCCCCCTTTCCCGCCAGGGATACCGTGTCGTAGCTCCTGACGGACGAGGCTACGGTCGCACGAAGCCAAACATCCCAGGAGGCAACTATCGCCCCGTGGCTTTCGAGGATGACCTCCATCCATACCGCATGCTCAACCTTGCGCACGATGTAATCGCCCTCGTAGCAGCTCTCGGATACACCTCCGTTGCGGTCGTCATCGGGCACGACTTCGGGTCGACGCTCGCTGGCTACTGCGCCGTCGCGCGGCCTGACCTCTTCCGCAGTGTCATCCTGATGAGCGCGCCCTTCACCGGTGCCCCCGCTTTGCCCTTCGCAACCGACTCAGCGCCGGACGCCCCAGCCGCGCTGCCCGTCCGTCCGTGGCTGCTGGACCGGTTGGTCGATGCGGGGCTCGCACAGCTCGACCCCCCGCGCAAGCACTATACGCACTACTTCTCCGGCCCGAGTGCGAATGCGGAGATGACGGAGCCGCCGCAGGGCCTGCACGCGTTCTTGCGCGCGTACTTCCACATGAAGAGCGCGGACTGGGAGGGGAACGACCCGCAACCACTGCCAGTGCCACCCACCGCCGAAGGCCTCGCGCGGCTTCCGCACTACTACGTGATGCCGCGCGACGCGAGCATGGCTGATGTGGTGCGGGAGGGGGCGCCATCTGCGGAGGAGGTCCAGACGAAGTCGGCGAGGTGGCTCGCAGACGACGTGCTCGGCGTGTATGTGAGCGAGTACGGGAGGACGGGCTTCCAAGGAGGGCTGAACAAGTATCGCGGGATGATCAGTGAGTCGACCGCGGAGGAACTCAGCTTGTTCTCGGGGAAGAAGGTCGAGATCCCGGTGATGTACCTGTCGGGCAAGAAGGACTGGGGTGTCTTCCAGCATCCAGGCGCGCTGGAGAAGATGCGGACGGAGGTGTTCACAAGGATGGCCGAGGAGGATGTGGTTTTAATTGACGGTGCTGGACATTGGGTGCAGCAGGAGCAGCCGCAAGAAGTGGTGAAGCATATCCAGAGATTTATCGCGAAGAGTCTTTGATGAATTGTATGAAGGTCTGTTGTGTACGATAACTAGGCGGTTGACATAGACCTGGGACGCATGCGCATAAGGGTAGACTTCCGGATCATAGGCCTGTGACGAGGTAATCAAGGCCGGCACCCGCGCATGCGTCGATCGTTTGCTGTATAGGTCTCCTCTCAGCCGAGTCTAAAAATTCCGAGATTCTGCGCACCTTCAGCTCATGATGGTAATCCAGACTAGCCCTGCAGAACAGGCTTTTGGAAGACCGCTTGCGAAAATCGTAGCATAGTCGCCGTCTTCTCTCGATTCAGACATCGTAACTCGCCGATACGATGGACTCGATGTGTCAGGAAGAACACGGAGGAGATCAGCCTCCGCCGGGTCGTTGTCGTGACTCGTCGGCGTCCATCGAGATCATACACACGATGCTCTTGAGGTATCGGAGGTGCAGGAGAGCCTCGTCCAGGCGACTCCAGGCAGGTAGACCGCGAATCAGATTGGTGCTTTCTGCGTCCCATGAGTCATCATGGAGGAAGGTGAGGATAATGCTTGGTAGATGCGGCGGTGCGCAGAGTATGAGCTCAGCATTGGCATGGATGATATCGTTATACGCCGCGATCTGCAGAGACGCGGGGGCGGAAAGGCTCCTAGCCGCGAAGTTGAGGCGCAGCGTTCTCAGAGAGTTGAATTCAGTCAATATCCGTGACCGCCATTGCCAGGGCACAGGCTCAGCTGTAACACGAGGGCGATGTCAGCGAGCTCCACAGTAGTCGTTATGTACAGTTGAGTGCGGGTACATACTCAGGGGTGGATCAAACATGTGAGGGATGAGTATGCTGAGGACCACGTCGAGCCTGAGGTCAACGAGGCTTTTCATGGTGTGAGATAGGAAGTTGTCGAGCGTAAAGGGTTCCGACGGCCGTGGTAGTGGCAGTCCCAGCCTCTGGAGGGACCCAATGGGTGAATCGGCGTGCCCTAATATGCGACACAAGTACCCTCCGGAGTCGTATACGGAGTCGATTGAAAGGTCGGTGACGCGCACTTTAGACAGGAAGGACGCGGACCACGGGGTAGACTCCAGGGGTAGATCCCAAGAGCAGGGCGTATTCACGAACTCCAGCTGATCAATTTCCGGAAAAACTTGGAGCAAGTCGGCGATGGCATTGGGTGCGTAGTTCGATGTCCTGCAGGATACGACAGATAAGCGATCGAGGGGCCGTATATGCGATTGCATACGTATCGTGGTTGAAGTCGGCGAGATGTGCGAATGAATGACTACCTCCCGGAAAGTTACTCGCCGGACGTTTGGCATACGCATGATCAGCAATCCAAAATCAACCATGCAAAACGAGTAGTAGGGATCATGGCAGAGACTGCGCGGCTGGACAACCAGTGTTGTTACATAGAGCGCGGCTCGCGTCCCTTCGGATGACGCCCATGCCAGAACCTCTTCAACCGTCCTCCCAGGTGTGTCCGGGTAACAGAGCACGGTGCTGAAGAGATGATAGTGAGAGGAGGGAGTCCATGACTTCGTGACAAGTGCGCATGCTTTGAGAGAGTTCATGTCGTCATACAGAAAGTTGATGATCTGGTCCACGAGCTCCCCTGGCAGCCCTCGGACAGTCGATGCCACTAGCATTGCGGAAGACATCGCTGATGCTGTGGTTCAGAACTGAGGCGTTGCCATGAGGGACGTGCATGACCTACCTATGAGTATCTGCAAAGGGCACAAGCCGAGTGAGGTTGGAGTTGTTCGCAAGTTGAAGTTCGGAAGTGGTTCACAATCTAGATTCGCTCGGCCATCACGGCACTCCCGAGCTGTAAGCGCCTAATACCTCCTTGACGCGCCCAAGGCTCGTCTCAACCACTTGACTTCTACACGCGTCTCGAACGCGTAGGTATGGTGTAGGTGTTCAGCTAGTCTGAAATGGCTGACAAAAGGCTAGGGACGTACCCGCTGGAGTGAATAACACGCGTCGAAACGCGTTCAGTCGCTCGAACCACTGCGTCCAACTTTACGCAAATCACACCCTGCTGGACGGCAACAGGTGCAATGGCTTGGCTGAAGTGTGTACACAGTCCTTAGCATGAACTCATTGATGTGCCACAGATACCTCTTTATGGATACCCCATCGAAGTCCACGGGTCCTGCCCACCGACTACTCTATCGCGGCTCGTTGTCCCTACCAGACTCTCACCTTCTCCTGGATGGGTTGAGCTTCAGTGTGAAGCTTGGTGACGTCCATGGAAGCCCTGCACTTTTTAACAATACACTCGCTCTGACTCTCGAGAGTTTACGAGGTTTGCCGTTGCACCTCATCGGCCCGGCCAAGGTCAAAGATACATGGATTGACCCTCTTGGGGACATCAACGTGTACGTATCCAATGCTTTCATTGCGTTTCCCGAGCCTTTCCTGACGGTTATGTAGGGATATCCACCCAGATGCGGCGTTGACTCGGATATACTTTGAGAACATGTTCTGCCTCACTCCGATCCCACCAGGACAAGAACGAACAGAGTACGGTATCCGAGTCAGTCTGACCGACGACAGTACGTGTCCATCGCATCCTTCTGCGTTTCCCGCTTCTGACATGTTTTCCAAGATGACCCCGACACGCCAGATCTCCTCATCTACGGCGAGTTGCGCGACACTGCACCAAATGGAGAGTCGTCCGTCCCGTCAACGTCTCAAGCGCCGCCGAAGACCTTCCATCTCCTTGCCGCACGCATCCTTCCGGGCCCTCCTCCACCACCATCGTTCCGTCTCCCTCGACCGGACGATCCTACCCCTCGTCGTCCGCCTCTCGCCACGGGAAGCAAGCGCGCAAGAGACGCGTCAGGCGTCCCCTTCGATCTATCCGGCGTAGCAGCACAGGGCGGCAAGCGCGCGAAACTTACGGATACCAAAGGCAAGGGCCGTGACGAGGATGCCTTGCGGAAAGCAGCGGCAGAGACTATGCTGCGAATGCCGAAGCCGCAGAAGGCCGCTCAGCCTGTCGTGAGCGTGAAGGCACTCGGGAAAGAGGCGCGTGTTGGTGTGAAGAGGGACAAGGACGTCTTCAAGGTCCCGAGGGTCCCATCACGCGCAGGCCTCAGCCGGAGCACGTCCGAGGCGGACGTCTTTGGGTCTCTGAAAGGTGGGCCACTGGAAGCGGTGCTTGGCAATGCTGAGATCGAGAGGGAGAACAAGAACGTAAGCGAAAAATCTATGTGGTACCGTGCGTACCAGTTGCTGACAAGATTGGTAGGCTGTGAAGAGAGCGGTGACGAAGAGGCTCGCCGAGGAGGGCATAGAGAAGACACATCCGGAGTTCAAGAATGTGTTCCAGATGTGTTATCAGGGCGCGGCTTTTGCATTGGTTTGTGACGTGCTCTCTTGTTGCGGTTTCTTTGCTCATGCAACAATTTGCAGCGACGACGTATGGCCGTCAGTCCACTGGAGAGCGCCGCCATCGAGCATTTTGTGGAGGCGCATGTCAGGATGTACGTCTGCGAGGCGCCGTCATGATTGTTGAGCAGGATAGTATATTTTCACTCGAGTTCGTGGCCAAGCGCATCTCGCTAGCCTCAACAGGTGCATCGGCCCAGTCATATCCGGGGCTGGCCGATGCGATGCAGGGTACACCGCTGTCCTGGTTCTTAGTGAGATGGTGAAGCCGACTGTCCATGCCACGATGAGACAATCACACCGTCTGTTCGCGATTGCATACTTATATCGTCCTCCTAGTGTATCCAGCTGGATCATGGGACGTCGCAGGGAGGTCGCTTGCTGATCAAGTGCATTTTCAAGGCTTTGTCAGGACGAGGACGATGTGGTTTTGGATTGTTACGCGTGCTTAGACGACGTTGTTGATGGGATAACAAATGGGCTTATCGGGAAGTGCCGGCCGGATGCTCTGGTAATCAGGCCAAACACAGAGACAAGGGCCAAACAGCGGACTGGCGCTTCCGCATCCTTGTCTCCATCCACCATCTTCTCTCATCGTCTTTCGTCTCCCTCAGTGTGAGTGTCGTCGCGGTCGCGATTGCCGCTATATGCGCTGACTATGTCGTTTGGATTGTGCTCGTTGTCTTCGTCGCTGCTCGCGTCGTCGGAACAATTGCCTACATGCGCCATCGCCCCCATCTGTCCCTCGATCCCGCACGATCGTGTGCACTATGCGCCCCCACGCACAGTTACGACCTCTCTCTAGGCTACTAGATACTTCGCGATGGCCCTGAAGCGCATTAACAAGGTGTGTGCTCGTCCTCGTCGTGCAGTCCTCTCTCCTCGCCCTGTGGCGCTTGTCGCACCGGGTGTGGCGGATTGGGCTGTGCCGCGCCTGTCGCCCACCTTCGAGGCATGTGCTGACATACCCGTCTCTTTCTGCGCCGCTGCGGTTGTATTGGACGATGGAACGTGTAGGAATTGATCGATCTCGGCCGCGACCCGCCCTCGTCGTGCAGCGCGGGCCCGACTGGCGATAACATGTTCCAGTGGCAAGCAACGATCATGGGACCGGTGCGTTATCTTCTTCATCCTTTTGTCTCCCTCGGCATGTGGGAGTTGTAGAGTGCGGCGTTACTGACGGTACTCGTGTGACTCTTGTGGACGTTCGCGTTTACAGGCAGACTCACCTTACGCGGGTGGCGTGTTCTTCCTCTCCATCACCTTCCCCACCGACTACCCTTCAAGCCGCCCAAGGTCAGCTTCACGACGAAGATCTACCACCCCAACATCAACGCGAACGGGTCGATCTGTCTGGATATCCTCAGGGACCAGTGGAGTCCAGCATTGACGATCTCGAAAGGTGCGTACAGCGATCTGCCTATATTGCCCTGGTACCTTTCGGTTCCTCGCTAGAGTGGCCCATGATCTCGATGGCGATCGCGATTGCCATGAGGTCGTGGCACGACGTGCATATCCAGATCCCAGAGGCCAGGAAATGCATGGGAAATTCTTCGGGAGTCTCTCATTTCCTGGCTTTTGGGCCTAAGCGCCCACGGAAACAAAGGAAATGATAGACATCCTTTTCATTTCCCATGCATGTCCTGGCCTTTGGAATCTGGACGTGCACGTCGTGTGGTGTGTCTTGATGTTCCCTTTGGACATGCGCTGACCTTTTTTTGTAGTACTGCTTTCGATTTGCTCAATGCTCACGGACCCGAATCCCGATGATCCCTTGTGCCCGACATCGCTCACTTGTACAAGAACGACCCTGAGCGGTACGCGGCAACGGCTCGGGAGTGGACACGGAAGTGAGTATCGTCTAATAGCATGTCATGCATATACTGACATCTGTCTCCAGGTATGCCATGTAGTGAGTGTCAGGCTGACGACATGACGAACGAGCGGTGTGGTGTACGATGTGTTGTGTCCCGTTGAGCTGTCTTCCGTTGAGTCCCCTCGTACAATCGCATTTATGTATACAATCCCTCCATTGATGGCAATCCTTCCTTTTCGCGAATGTGATCATCCGGCGTTGTTGCTGTTCTTTTTGCTCGGCATATTGTATGTGGGCGCCAAAGTATGTCCCGAACGGATGAGTCTCGCCATGACTTCATGAGAACGTCATGAGTCCTCGATCCGCCGCCGCCCCGCCTTCGCCAGCGACGCGCACAGTTCGTCTCTTCTTGATGTTACACTGTCATCTCCGTCGCTAGAACGCTATCATGAACAGGCCACCGATAACTTCGACACCGAGCAAGGGGGTAAGTGGTGGCCACACATACGCGGTGTTCGCGAACTGACGACGCTGGACGTAGCTCGCCTTCGCGACGTGCGCGGCAGGTATCGGTGCACTCGCGCTTCACCTTTTCTCCCCTGGACCGAGTAATCCCTCGAGGAACGTTCCAGTCAGGCAGGAGGATAGTGCCTCTGCGGCGGCTCATCGTGAGTGCCATGTCATTGTTTTCGTGTGCGATTGGGGTGCCGTGTGCTGAGGTGGTTGGTGGTGGGGTACAGGACAGGAGGGCGTGAACAGGGTGGACGCGAATTCGAAGGCGTAGTTGGTCGATGTGCGCTCGAAGGCTTTGTGAGTCGCTGGAGTTTTGTTTCGAGTTCGATCAAGCATCCTGTTTGGACTGGGCCCATGGGACGGTGCCGCTGTATTCTGGAGTTGATGCATGGTGTCTGTGTGCGCATGTATGCAAGCTTTTGTTCAATTGTATTTTCCAGGACGTTCACCCAAGAAGTTGTAACTTGTACCTCGTCCTGCACGATTCGGAAAATGTGCGGCGCAGCCTCGCCTGTACTGGCACGTACTGCTGCCGCATACACCCTTGTTCATCAACTGTCTGCACCTCAGAGACAAGATCCGTCATGCCGCCGAACTTCGAGGCTACACCCTCGGGCAGGCTCGTGCTGGCTTGATCCCTACATCGCTCACCAACTGGGTATACGCATATGCATGGGGCATCGCACTGTACATGTCCTTATCTTCGCACGCGCAATGTACAAGAAGGATGGACCCTAAAATAAGTTATGTCGGGAAGTACAAGAGTGCACCTCACTGTCCCCTAGCGGACTCTACGATAGTCTGCTGCGTTGGCGCGTTCGCCTGCTCTCTGGCCGCCCGACGCGCCCTCCGCCATGCCGCAATCTCCCTAAGCACCGCGCCCACCAGCGGCGCTGCGACTGACGCGAACAGTGGTGTGTAGACTGCGTAGTTGTGCTCAGCCGGGAAGTACAGCAACGCGAGCATGCCGGGGTTGAAGAACGCCCGGGAAGAGAGCGTGAGTGCTCGCGCTGAGCTCTTCAGCGCAGCGATGGGAGAGAAGCGGGATGCCTCGTGAACCTGCCACGACAAATTTTGAGCACCCGACCTGAGAGACACAAGTAAGAGATCAAGCAGACGTACCTCATTCAAAGCCTCCAACGCGTCCTGGACGTCGTCCTTGACGTCCGGGCCGACGGGCATGCCCTCGATCTGGTCGACGAGGCGGACGATGCTTTCCAGAGTCTCCGAGCTCCCTCGGACGTTCTCCAACGCGCGCCGCCTCAGGAGGGCGTCGAGTTCCCACTCGGTGAACGGCTCTTGCGGGGTCCCTGCTGGTCCGCGAACAGACTGCACGTCACGCGGGAGGCCGGGCACGCCGAGCAGAGTGAGAAGCTGATACGCGAATGTGTTGAAGACGGGGTCGAGGTCCACTGCGGAGAGGCGCGGGAGGGGATTGAGCGTGGAAGACGGCGGGTGGGTAGGGTTGAGGAGGACGATGCCGCCCCATTGCGGCAGCAGGAAGGCATTGGAGGGGTGGACGGAGCCGTCGTGGTCGAGGATGTGGAGTGGGCTGTTCTTCGCAGAGGGGATGAAGAGGACGAAGTGCATGACGGGATCATTAGAAGCGCTTGAGGCTGCAAACTGAGGTTAGAGTTTTCCGCGACAAGGAATAGATAGACGACTGCATGCTCACATAACGTCCATTCCGCAGAGTTGACGAACACAGTCAGATCCTCGTGTGTCAAACCATGTGCCTCGGAAACTTCGTGCTGGATCGGCTGAGTCTCGAATGCGAGCGGGGCGTGGAACTGGACTTGGCTTTCGATCGTGAAGTTGTGCAGAACAGAAAGCTTGCCCAAGAGTGGGATAAAGTGGGCTGTCGGCTTGAGTCAGCGTTCCGCTGATGAAGAAGATGTAGCACGCTGCACGACGAGGTTCTGGCATGGAGCATTGACCGCCAAGGCCCTCGGGCTGGTGATGTTTCATCAGCGGCGGAACCTGCTGGTGCGCTAGAGTACTCAAGATACCACACAACCACCCAGACGCGGCTGTGATGAGGTCATGCACTAAAGTTACTGTAGGGTGGCCCTTGCAGAACATCCGAGCGTTGCTCATATGACTCACAGGGACCCCAATGCTGACTACCAGATACACGGTGATCTCCGTTGAAGGACACAATCCTGATCTGCGCTCTAGTCGCCATCTTTGAGTAGCTCTCGACGGACGAGTGTATGTGAGAGACCGTCGTGCATGCCCAATGATGTCCGACAACATTGTAGAATGAAGAACTCACTCTGAATTGCGCCTCGTACATCCCAGGCCAAAGCAGCATTGCCACTTGCCGCGTCTTCGTTCAGCAGGGTAAACGCGAGGCGGTAGCGGGGAGAATACGTCATGACGCGTTGCGCTTGTAGATGAGATGCAGCGTAGGTGCTATATGGCATCAGCAGCTTCGATAGAGTACTGGCCAATCTTCCCATGGATACATCCCAAGCTGAGAATAGTCTTGTTGGCACATATACCGCCGAGAGAGTACGCTCCGACACTCACATAGTTGGTCGTCCTCGGGAAGTATGTCGAAGTATAGCTGCCTGCCTTCGACAGCGGATTCGCGATCACCTCGGCCCAAGACAACGTTATACGCTGCACTTCTAGAGAGCGCACACGTCGTCCTCTGAAGTACAGCATAAAAAGAGTGTACTGCTACTCACGACTTGTTACCGGTTGTCACCGAGATATCCACAGCACTCGCCAATCCGACCGCGCGGTCCATCTCGAGCCAGAACTTCACGCCTTGTGCGGCAGCCGCAGCGTCCGTGCCATCCTTGGTCTCCAGGTTGACTGTCACAGGAAACAGAATCTCTCATGGAGTTAGATTCGCTCCTGAGCCCAAGGTGTGGTCGGCTGTACCTCTCGTCTACTTGCTGCGTGAACACGGGAAGCTGGGAGGGCGAGCCGTTCGATGCTGGTCGTCTTCCACCATAATGGTATCGCAAGGATCACGACAAGCCAGTAAGATGCAATGATGTATCGCCTAGTTCGAACATTTTCGAAACATAGCTGAGCGGGGTCGACGTGGGCCATATTAGAAGGCTTGGGACTTCGAGAGCAGCGACATCCGCCACCGAGTTCGGTCGGCGACGCAGAGGGAGACTTGGCGCCCGCCGGAGACTCAACATGCACACCGAAAAAGTGGGCGTTTACGAGCGGAGTTTGTAAACTCTACGAAACGGTGGCGGATGGTTGACCGATGTCTTGACAAACGACCATCACCTCCCTCTTCCCCGCTCGCAGATCTCCTTGTACAGTTCTCTAGAGCTCTTCAAGATACCCATCTGGCGACCGTAATCTGCTGAAACCTAGTGCTTGGCATAATTCCTGCTGTTTTGAACGGCAGCTTTCCCCGTCAGCATCTACCCCTCGTTTGTCACAAGACCTATCAACGACTCTCGCATATTATATGCCATGTTGAACAAGGGAGCTCAACGACGCGCTTCTGGTAACATGCCCCTACCCTTCGATGTCAGCACACACCATTCCCCCCATGTTTTTCCCACTCACCATTCATGGCATCCCATGCAGCGGCAGCAGCCATTCGCAGACCTTCCAACCCCAGGTCCTTCCGCGCCCTATCCTTTCTATGACAGATACGCACCCGAAGAACCACCGCCGCCGCCAGCGCCAGCGCCAGCGTTTCGTGAAGGGTACTCGAATGAGTATGACCCTGCCTTCTGGAGACCGGAGCCCGAGTTCATCCCGGAGGCTACACAGTCCCCAGATCGTTTTCGACCTCCACAACCCCAGCGCCCAATCGGTTGGAAAGGGTCAGACTCTGGGCCGTGGCCTTCTAGGAAGAAGGGTCGAGGTGGTTTGAGGCATCAGCGGAAGGCCGCTGCGATTGCGCCCCCACCGCCACCCCCACCAGAGCCAGTGGCAACTCGCATGTTCGAACCATCGGACAACTGGAAGCAGACGCACGGAGAGCTTGAGCGTGCTCGTCCATACTCCCCATCACAACCGGCCGAACGGTTCGGTATGTACTCTCCGCCATCGACCGCGAACCGGAACTCGGTTCCGCCCAACCTGCGCCCCGATTCTTACCGACCTCAGCACAACGACTCCGAGCACTGGGTAGCGGACGAGAGTGACCCTTACTCCTTCCCTGCCCACACAACCACTCCTGATCGCATGGACCGACCATATCGCGACACGGAGGAAAGGTCTGTCACTTCCGTCTCTCCGCGCAGCACCCAGACTTTCTCCCCGGCATATGCGTCTCTCCCGCTCGCACCTAAGCGAGAGTCACCAGAGCTTCCTCACCTCGAAGCACTCCCTGCGATTCCTCGAAAACAAGGACCGTCTGTGCGTCCGACGGGTCTCAAGGTACCCTCGCGTGCCTCGTCGCTGTCTTCCGCTGGTGGTTCTGCCGCTCTCTTGCCACATATGCAGGCGCCAGTGCAGCAAAGAAGTAGTCTTCCTGCCAAGGTTCAATCCCAGACACAGCCACGAGTGGTCCAGTCACCTCCTCTGCAAGCTCGTGCGCAGGGATCAGTGGCGACGATTCAGAAGCCAGTATCTTCGGTGATCACACCGGCGGCTGCTCCCAAGTCTGAAGATCTCGCTTCGACCTCGCTGGGAGAGCAGTCCAGGGCGGAGCCGTCTGCCGCGGCACAGCAGAAGCCGGCTCAGACCAGTAACGCTGTCAACGGGCGAAGTAATGGTGCGTGTTGCTATGGCATATCGCACGATTGGTGTGGTGACCTGGCGATAGCAGTTGGGCGGCGTTCTCTCTTCCACAAAGCCCCTTCTTTCGTCCCTTCTACGCTCGCTATCGATGCTGCTCTCATGTATCCCACCCTGGCCGACTCGTCCAAGGCAGCAGAGACGCCGAAGCAGCCCCGAAGAAGACCAAGGAAGATGACGTCGCGTCAGACATGGACGTCTCTTTGCCGCCTACACCTGTGCGTGTGCTCACGTTCTCTGACTATACCTATACCGAGGATTATCTTCAGGCTAAGGCGCTTTCTGTGGGCGCGGACTCTATCCAGTCCTCGAGATCACCCAGTGAGGATCCCAAGGGTACGAAGACAACTGACGAGCAGGACGAGTCCGACATGGACATGTCTCCACCTGCATCTCCAACGATGAAGCCTGCGCTGGCTGCTCCGGTTGAGGCGAGGACGGACAAAGGCTCAGGTGTGGACAAGGTCGACCCTAGTCGGCCAAGTCTCGCCATCGATACATCTGTGTCATCGAGGCAACTGCCGCATGAGGTCCCACGTCTGAGTTCTTCTGCATCGCCGGTTCCCACTACTCCTGACCATGCTGTGGAAGAGACTGGAGATGACTCTGACATGGATATGTCCTCGCCAACGTCTGAGACCCCTCCTGATCTTCCTCGCGTTCCTCGTGCGTCATCGCAGAAACCTCTCTCTACGGCTGTCTCCAAACCACCTAGCTCTGTCCTCACCGCTGAAGCTCCTGGATCTGAGACAGTCCCTATTACCGATCCCTCCGCTCCAGCGCCCGCGTCTACTTCGCTGGATGGCTCTGTTGTCAACGCCCCTCATGCAGACGTGTCGCAGCCGTCGGGAGCCCCTGGAGTCGCTGGGGACGGCACAGTCCAGGCCTCGCCCAGTCTTGCCGTGGTGGCGAAGGTACCCATCGAGTCTGGCGAGCTTTCGCCCCCGATCAGCGAGGAAACACTGCGAGAGGAGACCGAGACTGCTGACAAGGACCATGATGCCATGCAGATCGAGAAGGAGATCCCTGTCCCGCGTCGGCGGACGGTTTCTTTGTCCGTCAATGAGCCTGCTCTCGAGAAGGCCCTTGCTGAAATCCCGCTGTCGGATGCGCTACGGATGGTCGTGAAGCTGCGATTCCGCCATGATCCTATCACGCAGGAAGCTCGCGTCGAACCCATCCTCTTCTCCAATCGCCAGCTCGTAGAACCCGAAAGCGAGGATACGCCCACTCCCCCTGCCCGGATGCTGTGGTGGGGGAGGTGAAGGAGAGGGAGCAGCAGCGGAGCTCTAGTGGCATCTACGACGGGACGAAGCACTCCTTGCGGAAGCGGTTCGCACAGCATCAGGCAGCGCTGGCAGAGAAGGTGGAGAGGCTGCGGAAGGAGTATTTGGCGTTGCACGAGAAGTGGTCCGTCCATTGCGCGAAGCTGGACGAAGTCGCACGGGCGAGCGCCCTGGAAGAGGCGGCGGCAACGGCGTGCCGCACCACCCGCCGCACGGCCGCTATGGGCGACGCTGTCCGCTCTGACCTCGAGATGGAACAGATCCTTGCGAGCCTCGGGAACGAGGAGCTGACGGATGCGAACCACCTTTCAGCAAAAAACGCGGCGGTTATCCCAGACATGGTCTCCGTCACCAAGGGTCGGGTCGACTTCATCTACGATGATACCAACCACCTCGTCGAAGATCCTCACGAGTTCTACAAGCTTGAGACCGGCATCGACGACTGGACCGAGGGGGAGAAGGCGATCCTACTCGAGAAGTACGCGATCTACCCGAAGCAATTCGGCATCATCGCGTCTTTCATCCCCAACAAGACTCCTGCGCAATGTGTTACTTATTACTATTTGCACAAGAACACGACTATCGACTTCCGCAAGGTTATCGCCCAGTACAATACTATCGGGAAGCGGAGGCGGACTCGCGGCAAGCAGAAGGGTAACGGGCTGCTCGCGGATATCCAAAAGCACGACGATGAGGTTGGTCGGGACTCCACTCGTACTTCTGGGAGACGTAAGCGTGGCGTGGCGCATTCCACTACACCGGTCCCTCCAAGCTCCAGCACGGACTCCATGGACCTCTCGAGGAAGACAACATCGGCATCGCGGAGGGGCACTGCACAGAACACTCCAGATGCCACGCCAGATCCGCCAGAGCAATCAGGAAAGCGTCCTCGTCGACGAGCCAATCTCTCCGCCAAGGCGGCTGCAGCTCTGGAGCAAGAGCACGCTGATGAAGCACCGGCAAGTAGTACACAGTGCAGTTTGCCGTCGTATTTCTAACAGTGAGCTTTGCAGGATGAGGACGCGCGTCCAGCAAAGCGCACGCGCAAGACTCGCAAGAGTAAGGCGGAGATTGACGATGAGATGGAGGAGGCTGCCTCGGCTCCCATGGAGCCGAAGTTGGAGACTCCTGCTGTCCGTAAGAAGGTGCCTGGGAGCGGGTCGAGTTGGTCTACAGAAGACAAAGGTAAGTCTTATCCTTCACATACACCCTGCACTTCCGAATAGTAATGCACAGATGCCTGATAGCTCTTTTCCTGAAGCTACTCGCCCAGTACGGTGATGATTTCAAGCGCATAGCGTCTTCAATGCCTAACAAGGTATGTATGGATCGCTTGCGTCCTACATGAACGAAACTGGGGGACTGACGTTGACGCAGACCACTGTCCAAGTGTCGGCGTTCTACAGAGCCAACCTCACGGAGATGGAGCTAGCCAAAGTCGCAGCTCTCGCACCCAAGAGGTCCCCTACACCGCAGGATAACCAAGCATCGCGTTTGCAGAGCGTCATACCGGGCACGGGAATCATGACGCCGACGTCGAAGACATCGACTCCGGGAGCTGAGAATGGTGCCGCGCCTTCGGCCGTGTCTCGTTCTCGAAGTAGTGGGCGTATGTCTCCCCCTCCTACTCCCAGTGGAACTCAGTCGTCTGAGACAGACAAGCGGCCGACTTCTGCTGCACAGCGTGATACGAAGCCCACGCCTCCGCCACGGCTGCAATACCAAGGAGGCCTCGCCGCTGCGTTCGCCGGCCCGTCTCGCGGTCCACTATCGGAGGCCGTGTCTCGTGCTCCTCAAGCGATGTCGAGGCCGCCCCGCCGTTGACAATGACTTTCCCGTCGGCGCTTGCGTACTCGAACTTATCACCGTCGAACTTCACGGACAACCAGCGACGGACGCGCGTCGCGGCTCTCCATCCGGGTTCCGCGCCTGCCTCTGCTGCGGGGACACCGCCAATGATGATGGAGTTCAGTGAGTTCGCACCGCCGACGTGGCAGGTCCCTGCGGCAGGTCAGTCCCCGACAGCGGGACTAGGGTCTACGCTTGGCCTGCCGACGACTCTGGAGACGACGGACGACTTGGTGCGGTATCTGGAGCATCGGACGCGGTTGACAGCTCAGAATACGGAGTCTGACTTCATGTAGGACTGGACGGGCTGCGCATCCGACGTGGGGAGGTTTCACTCTTGTGTGCTTACGCGTTATCTATGTTGGTCTCTTGCCTTCTGCTGCTCGGTATCGAGGCGCTGGAGGAGTGCCACTTGTGTCTATGTTGTGATCGCTCTCGTCGATCTTATGTTTGCTGTCGTGTAGCTAGTCGAATATCGATTCTCGAATATGAGGAGTTTTGCGGAGCTCAGGTCTCGTCCATTGGTGTGTTGCTGCGACTCAGTCTCGTAGCAGAAGCGGTATGAGAAGCACATGAGAGGGATGTGGTACAGTACAAGGCATGACAGAACAACGCGGAATGAGAGGCATGATCATCTGCGCCCTTCGACCATGATGATATGGTAGCCAAACTGCGTTTTCACTAGCGGAGAGAGTATCGGTTTGTCCACAGTCGATGGCTGAAGAGCGAAAGCGGCGTCCTGGAAAGCCCCCTGGACGTGCAGCAAGGTAGATGAGAATGCATGACAAGCAACAGAGGAACCACATCGGGGTAGCACTTACGACCATCGAGCCTCGAACTTGCCAGCCTAGGCTCCCGCCAGCTATGAAAATGAAGGATGCGATGAGGCTCATTCTTGCCCAGGAGACTTCAGAAGAGGTTCGTACCCTTCGCCTTGTCTTCGGAATATTCCTGGGCGACCTTGTCGAATCGCTGACCCTCCTGTGGTGCGGCTTCAGCTAGGTCGATCTATCATTGCAATATCACTCGGAACGAACCTGGATCTTCTGAAGAGCCTCCAAGGCCTTCGACTGCTTCTCGCACAGGATGTGGCGAACGTTCACGGCCGTGGCGGCCTTCAAGGCGCCGCCTTTGCCCTAGATCAACGAAAGCACATGTTTTAGGCTTGCGAAGGAGTGGTTCAAGAGGACGTCGCACGGACCTTGCCTTGTTTATCGGCAGCATCATCCGATTTCGCGTTGGTCTTCCCTGCTTTCTTGTCGGCAGTTTTTTTGTCGGCAGTGGAGCCCGTCGCTTTCTTCGCCATTCCTGCTAAAGACGACTCTTTGAGTCACCAGCGATTGAAGAGGTCCTACGCGGAAGCTGGTGGTTAGTACGAGCCACCACTCGACATGCATGAACGGCATGGCGCAGCCTAGATGCATCGTGGGAACGGCTACGTTCGCGATGAAAACGCTCAGCGCCTGCAGTTCGCGTGGCTTCGAGCAGAACCACAAATCATGCAAGTGAGTGTCCTGCAAGCAAGCCGCACTCCAGATTGTCTGACAGGTTCTGATTATGGGCGAATAGACAAGCACCACGGGATGCTGCTAGCTTACCTGGGCAATTCGGCCATGAGAACGCATCGCCGCCCGCCCATATATATATGATAATCGTGTATGGGCGCACTTACGAAAGTAGGCCCACAGTTTGCTCTCCTCTCTCTCATGTATATATGACCACCGACAGCAAGAAATCCGAGACTTTATCGCCGACAGACCAGAAGACAAGCGACCTTCAAGTTGAACATGCCGACGCGACGCCTGTCGTGGTCAGCAACGATATGCGCAGCCCCAATGTGAGTACGTCCATGTACTCACTATAGTTCGTCTGACGTGAGGTTCCAGACTTACGAGGGCGACCAACATGAAGATGCTGACGATACTGCCTGGAGGTTCCCTACCGCCGAAGTGCGTATGCGGCAGATTCATCCTGGCAATTACTCAGGTTCAATGACATTACTAGGAAATACGCGAAGGGCTGTCTGCAGAATTTACTCAGGAACAGAAGGATGGCGTATGGGCCGAGGCTGCCGAAGCCGTCAAGACATACCACGATGGGCTGGTAGCGCGGTGGAAGGAAGAAATGGACACCCTCCTAGTGTATGTGAGTGTCGAATCCTCCGAGGTAATGAGTCAATAGAAATGCCAATGCAGTACTTACTCACACAGGCTGGTCTGTTCTCCGCGGTCCTAACCGCCTTCAACGTTCAGTCCTACCAGCTTCTACAGCCTGACCCGATGGATCCAACGCTCGCGGTACTCCGGGAAATATCGGCGCAGATAAGCAGCTTCACTGTTGCACCGCCTTTCGTGAACGCTACCCGCAGCTTCGACTCTCTCAATGTTTCCCAGCCTTCATTCCACGCGCCCGGATTCGCGGTCTGGCTCAACACCTTATGGTTTGCCAGCCTTGTGTGCAGCCTCTCGTCGGCGTCCATAGCCCTATTCGTGAAGCAGTGGCTTCACGAAGCGACGGTGCAGGGGACTTCCCGTAAGAGCGGGCGGCTTCGACAGTACCGGTTACACGGGCTGCTGAAGTGGCACGTCGGAGCGATTGTGGTCGCCCTCCCCATCCTGCTACAGATCGCCGCTGTGCTCTTCCTCATTGGCCTCTTGGTCCTTCTCTGGGCCTTGCACAAGACAGTAGCCACGATCACGTCAGCACTAGTGGCCATGCTCTTCGCCTTCTTCCTCATCGTCACTATCCTGCCAGTCTGGAAGGCCGATTGCCCGTACCGCTCTCCCACGTCCTTCACGATCTACGGTATCATCAGAACCACACGCAACTCCGCCATGCGATTGCTTCGGTGGTTGGGCCGAATGTTTTACGCCGTCTACGCTACTGTGGTGTGCGGCACGCCCCGACTTGTGCGTCTTCATACATTTGCGTATGCGCGCCGCTATCGGGACATGCCTACCTGGCGCGGCCGGGATTTCAACGCTCTTAACGAGCGAACCGGCGCCCTCGATCGTGCCATGGTCACCAAGGCATACACCACAACAACTGATACCAATTTTCTGTCCTTCATGCCGATTATCTTCCCCGACCTCCCATCCGGTGATATCGTCAGGTGCTCCAAAGACATCACCGATTATGAAGAGGCGGAATTTGGCCAAGGGGGATTTGACCGAGGCGTGGTCGAGGATCCGTTGGCCTTACCAATGATGGTAATGTCCGCCCTCCGACATATGCTCACACGATCCGACAAGGGTTCTTACGGATGGCGACGGGATTGTTTCGAGATAATTCGACACTTCTACATACCCGACGTGATCACGGAACGGTATGCGGAGATCGCATGCAAGACGTTGTGCCAGCTAGCAGTGGAAGACTTTTCATACGAGCTGTTCTCGGCCCAAGCCTATCACGTTCTGACGAGAGGCTATGGTGGCCAGGCGCATCACTCGTACGATACTCTCTGTCATGGTTTGTCAGCTCCAAATGGTATCACGGTGTATGTGGCGCTGACGTTCGTTTCGCAGTCAGAGCTATGGTGGAGCAGGGCTTGACAATATGGAACCCGTCTGACGGGTGGCGAACGTACATGCAGTACATGAAGACAGTCCACTGCCTCTTGCATTACGTCGACGAAACGGCCTCCGGACGCTCAAAGCTTTCTCCATCCCAGAAGCAAATCGCACTCGCCTGGTCCCGAGAAGCTCTCTCGCGGCTTCATCAGTGGCTGCGCAATCTGGAGTGGTATGGGCTCCATGCTAAGTGTATCGGTGGCAAATCCCCGCGACCAGACTCTGTTTATGTCGCCACATTCCCTCACGTCGCATCCCATTACTTCCTGAAAGGGCTTATAAACCCTCTTATCGCGTTGCGCTCAACAGCACGGGGCCGCGAGCTGGTCTCCGACGAGTTAGTCTCCGCTGTCGAGTCTGCGTGGCACTCGGCGCGGTTGGCATATCCGAATGCCATAGACCGCAGTGAAGGTGCGACGTACATATGGTGTACCGGGCTGGACCAGATTGAGGCGAGATTGGCGGATCTGACTCGGAGACAGGCTACACAAATCCTTCCTCCGGACATGAAGTAGTTCGGGGGCGCGGTGGATCGTCCTACCAGCTCATGGAAGTTCATAGATCAATGTCACACTACTTACGGACGATCTCGCTGGTTAGCGGGCCGAATGATGGGCTACTAGTACGAAGCACGACTAGAGTACTGAATAGTAACGAAAGTCACCTCGAGCGACTCGGACGCCTAGAGTTCCGAGTTGTCGGGCCGCGGCCAATTGTCTGTCTAGGAGAGATATTAGAGTTACGTCACATCTCGCGTAGTAGGGTACTTATATGAGCGCAAGTACCTGTGCCTGCACACTTGAGCTCTGTTCGTCCATTCAAGTACTCGCTACAAAAGATGTTACCGATGGACCAAATCCGAGTCCCACATGACGCTACTGAGCTGACACTTGTCGCTGAGGACTCATCTGAGAACATGGCTATCAATGATCCGCAAGGTGTGAGTGAACACTCATGGCTAAATCAGCCTTGACTGATCGAGGCTTAGGCCGACGAGGACCATAGTCTTGCTGACGAGTGCGACGATAAGGCCTGCTCATTTCCGACCCTCAGGTAAGTGAGCGAAATTCGATGATTGCCTTTGACTGGTGTCTCAGAACATCCGCAGGAAATACGTGAAGAGCTTTCCAACGAGCACACCCCCGATCAGAAGGAGAAAGCATGGGCGGAGGCAGCGGAGGCAGTGAAGGCATACCATGATGAATTGGTGCGCCGCTGGAAGGAAGAGATGGACACTCTACTCGTCTACGTGAGTATTGTGACTAGGTCGGAGGTGACGTGCCCCGTTACTGATGCAGAAATTCATCCACAGGCTGGCTTGTTCTCAGCGGTGTTGACCGCATTCAACGTGCAGTCATATCAGCTGCTACAGCCCGCCCCATCTGACCCAACACTAGCCATACTCCAGCAGATCTCTGAACAGCTTAGCAGCTTCACCGTCTCCGGGCCGTTCGTCAATGCTACCAGGAACGGTGACAGCCTCTCTGGTACCGGCCAGCCTTCGTTCCAGGCACCGGTGTCCGCGGTTTGGCTCAACACGCTGTGGTTCTCCAGCTTGGTCTTCAGCCTTGCGTCAGCATCGGTTGCTCTGTTCGTGAAGCAGTGGCTTCAAGAGGCAACCGTGCAGGGCTCTACCCGAGAGAGCGCACGGCTCCGACAATATCGGGTGGACGGGCTACTCAAATGGCGTGTCAGAGCTGTAGCTGTAGCCCTCCCCATTATGCTGCAGTTAGCTGCAGTGCTCTTCCTCATAGGTCTTGTGGTTCTCCTTTGGACCCTACACAGAACAGTGGCTGCAGTCACATCGTCTCTCGTCGCCATTCTCTTCGTCTTCTTCCTGGCCGTGGTGGTGTTGCCAGTGTTTCAGGCGGACTGCTCCTACCGCTCTCCGGCCTCATTTGCGCTCTATGCAATTGTCAGGCATATACGCAACACGACCGCACGGACGCTTCGACATATTTCTCGTCTCATCTGCGATCGGCCCGCATTCCTGCGCCACGGTATTTCCTCCTACCTCTTGGACTGCCTTCACGATTTCGCATATACCTATGGCAGATACGCCGATTATATGCCAACCTGGCGTGGTCGGGACCAACGTCGCATCCACGAGAACGTCGGCGCGCTCGATCGCGCTATAGTAACCACCGCATATACCTCTACATCCGACACGAGGTTTGTGTCTAACATGCCGACCACATTCCTTGACCTGTCTCCCAATCAAGTGGCCAAGTGTTTCACCGACATCTGTAACTTCGAGCAGGCGCACTGGGGAGAGGGGACAAGGGATGTCGGTCTGCGCAAGGATCCCACAGCTCGGCAGTTCCTAGTTATGTATGGCCTCCGACACATGCTGATGAGAGCGGACAAGGGCAGCGCTGCATGGCAAGAGGACATTCACTTCATCTATCAACGGTTCTGTATGCCAATAGAGGCGCATGCCAACCAGCGGTATGGGGACCTCGCGATCAGGACGTTGTGCCACCTCGCACTGGTGGAAGACCCTCCAACACGCACGCACTTCTTTCAGTCAGCCGACTGGATATTGAGCAACATCTATGGCGAAGGAGGTGCTCATCATACGTACAAATCCCTCTGTTACGGTGCGTACCCTCGGATTGAGTCGCAGTTTGACTCGCACTTACTTCGGCCACGTACACATTTCACCAACAGTGAGGGCTATGGTGAAACAACGGATGGGAGCCGTCCCAGCTCCGTGTGAAGATTTCTGTAGGCTCGCTTGCCAGCCTCTAGTTCCTCGTCCCTCAGAATAGAGGCTGGTACTACGTAGCAGGGGGGGTGGCAGTGATCTCCCGTGAGAACATCTTCTCTCGCTCTCAGTCGTTCGACCACTGAGAACCGCAAGCTCAGGAAAAGGTTGCGCCGTATAAATGAGACACGACCCGGAGACCGTGGTCTCGAGCAAGATAGTCTGCGATCTCAGCAGTCGGAGGGCGAGAGAGTGAGTTCTACGCGAGACGGGACAAGTGCTAGCGCCGAGGTTGAAACTCCGACGCATTCTCACCAGCCAAACTTCGTACTCAGATGTTCTCACGGGGGATGTCTGCGACCCCCCCCCTCACGTAGTATAGGCCTAGATTTCTGGGCTCTCAAAGCAAAGTTGCTCTCGATCCACGGCGTCCTGCGGAGCATTCACCATGTGTCCTCTGGATGCGCTCAGCTCTCTTCTGCACAGACCGATACGATGCTTGCTTGGAGTAGGCAAGTCCTCCCCACATTCATCAAAGTCTGCGCGAGCTGGCGTGGACAGAGTTGAGCGTCGATTGCGTTAGTCCGACTCCAGGAGACTCGCGGTCCACACTCGCATTCCCCCACTACGCATCTGGATATCTTGTTAGGGACGTCATCGACCCGCTCCTCGACATATGCTCGACGCAGCCAGGATTAGAGCTAGTCCCTGATGGGATAGTATCTACTCTCCAGTCTGCATGGTCCTCGATAAAATCGACATACCCCGGCCAGGTACTAGACATCGATGTCGTCAATATCCGATGTTCAGGCCTGGAAGTCATAGACGCGAGATTGGCTGAACTGAGAGCGGCGGTCGTCGGTCGTCTTCCTAGCGCACGCACAGCTCGCAAGCCCATTCATGACACTATGTAGCTTTCAACAACGTATGTATGTCGCAGTCGTATTCATACTTGACAGTCCAGATGATCAGAGAAGTTCGAGATTCGTCCCAAATCCGTGATATTTCTATAGACAGTCCGGAACTAGCGTCGCTCGAACTACGACAACCATTTGGCCTTGAATCCAGTCATCGAGGATATACGCAGTGGTTTCCTAGGTAGAGGAACTTGGTACTCAGCAGTCCACCACCCTCGGACGGGTCGTATAGAGACGAGGCGGAGGCACATGCTTGCGCGCTCAGTGCTGCATCGGCGTCGACACACGAGATGCTTGGGCAGCGTGTCGTGAACTTGTAGAGCCCGCGCGACTAGCTCCACGCTATTCCTCAAGGTTAAAATACATACCCACATTGCCGCCGGCCTTCCCGCTTGCGCCTGGCAAGTCTGTGACGTTCATATTACGCGCTGCTCACCCGCCGCCATCCCGACGACTCGGAGGAGACTTGCTGCGATGTTCCGGGTTTTAGCTTGAGCGACGAACAATCGTGACCGCATTCGGCATGCGCATTCATCCTCAGGCCCCTTGTAACGGCGCAACTTCAACAAGCGAGAGGCGCAGTTGGCGCACCAATAAAGGACAATAAGTAGTCTTGAAATTGGCCCGGTGCGTCCCGGTCCTGTAGAGATCAAATGGAGACAGAGATTCGATTCATGTTCAAAGGTGCAGGTGAGTGCAGGCGGGAGAGAACAGAGAAGCGCTGGACTACTATGGGCGCTCCTGATCCTGCCTCTTCCAATCAATGCCATGACCATGTAAGTACCATCACCGACTCCAAGCCTATGAACCACCTCACGTCGACATAGCGTTGCGCTCGCATGCGGGTGTGCTGGAGATGGAAGTAAGTTTGGTGAAATCATATCGACTCATACTTCAAGTTAGTAATGCTCGACTAGATGATCATCGGCGTGTTCGAGTAACTTATATGAATTTCTAGGTGTCCTGAAGTCCTCTTTTACCTCAAAGCCTCTCTTTGAAAATTACTGGGCGAATACCACTGGCGTCGGCAATGGATACAGCTCCCGTGACGGGACAGGAGCTGAATATAACTCATGGAACCCGCAATCAAGACAATTCAAAGGCCTCAGAGCCGATCGGGATGTGTTTACAGTACGTCCTCACCTATGTGTGCTGCGGTCTGACCGAGAATGTCGGTGTGCATGAGGATCCATGGAGTTCTGATTGACATCCTCTTTGACCCGCTCAGGCGCGCGCCGGTATCAAAAGCGTTCGACGTGACAGAATCCCACGGGACGTTCATCGGATTCCCGTATAAGTTGTGTTCGAGCTCTAGGTTTCGACGCCTATCGCACAACATCCAGTCCTGTCGACATGGTGGAAATCCGGGGAGAACTGGTGTGGTTCATCACGGGTGCGTACCCGTCCACATCTGGAAGATCGCCCTACTGAATTTGTCTTCCGATTGTGTGCGCACGCGTGCGTGTGCAGGCACCTCTTCTGGGCTTGGGCGCGCACTCGTGTATGCAGCCCTGAAGCGTGGAGATTGCGTGATTGCTACTGCACGCTCACTGGAGAAGATCGAAGACTTCCCCAAGACGGACAAGATTCGGCTCATGCAGCTCGACGTCACCGAGGGCTTCGCAAGCATCCAAGCCAAGCTCCATAAGGCGATCGGCTTCTTTGGCCGTGTAGATGTCGTAGTGAACAACGCTGGAACCGGTGTACCGAGCATCCTTGAGGAGGGCGGGTGAGTATGTCGTGTGTTGTGACCATGCACGACGGGTGTGCATCGTGCGTGCTCATGTTCCTCGTGTCAGGTCGGATCTGCTGCGCAAGCAATTCGACGTTAACCTCTTCGGACTAGTGGATGTCACGAACGCAATACTGCCTCACATGCGTCTCCGCCGGAGTGGGACCGTCGTCCTCATAGGAAGCAGATCGAGTTGGGCTCAGCTTCCGGTCAGTGCGGTTTCGGTGGGGTCAGTACTTACGATAAGCTGACGATTGCGTCGGCCGACAGTCGGCAGGTGAAGTGTTCATCAGCGCTCCGACCATTCCAAATACATTGACTTTTGCATATCGCCAGGGTTGTACGCATCATCCAAGGCTGCGGTCCGAGGTAAGCACACAGACTTGCTTCTTGCATAGATGTCCCCATGCGGGATCGTCCACGCCACAATATTTGGCCCTTGTATAGAGCTGATCACCCTCGTTCGCCGTAGTCCTCGGAGAAGGCCTCAACGAAGAACTTACGCCCTTCGGCATCCGCACCCTCATCGTGGAACCAGGCTTGTTCCGCACCAACTTCCTCGATGACCCGGTCTATGCAGGCAACCCCATACCCGACTACGATGTCATGCGGGAGGAGATAGCGAAGCGCCGCCGAGGAGCCCGGGAGCGCATGAACGGGGACCCAGCAAAGGCGATGGAACTGCTCGTAGATGTGGTTCGCGGGGAGGGCAAGGCGAAGGGCAAGGCCTGGCCGCTCTATCTCCCGCTGGGCTGGGCGACGGATGATGCTATCCAGGCCAAGACGAAGACAATACTGGGCGTACTGGACGATTGGAGAGATGTCATCCGGGATCTGGACTATGATCAGGAGATGTAATTCGGAGTTTGGTCGGCGAGGTGTGTTCTCCGTTGTACGCACTGTTGCGTGTCGTACGACCGTGCAGTATGATATTTTCCCCCAGAACCAGTCGTGCGAGATTAAGTTCGCCTGTGCAATCTCGACAAATCGCAAGTGCTGTCATACGGAACCCCGTGCGATCGATGCGCACGATAGTTGAGGACCACCTGCTCTACGACCAAGGGGGAAACGGCGCTGCCTCAATCGGACAGCAGGCCAAGAAGTACTTCACCGTCGTGCTTGACGTCAGAACGTCGTTCTCGGTCATCGTAGCTCAAGCTCAAGCAATCTCAGAATCATCTCAGCGCAACGTTGCCTCGCGACATCTCTGCAGAAGGACGGGAATGACTGAGTGAGTGCTCTTCCTCGCCTCCGCCAGTTCTGGCAGCCTTCGCAGGTCGCCGCTTCGATCTTCTGCGCGTCGGGACTTCAATGCAGTCGACGATCCGAGTGAAGAACGGCTAGCTGCACATGCGATCTCGCATGGTCGTAGCAGCGTGAAGGAGCCCTTACCAGACACGACCTGACGTCAAGCCGGCCACATGCGGGTACCCCAGCACACCGCGTGCTATGCGACTCTGGTAGAGTTACGCGGCGCCCGCGCTCCTCGGACGAGCCTCCGCGTACCTCTGCCAGCAGGATGCCGTTGCAGGGACAGCGCTGACGAGTTTGGGGGATGTTTGTGCCGTGCCGGGCACGTGTATAGTGTGGCCGTGCAGCTATTGAACCTGGACACTTCGATCGGGCAGTGGGCCTGGCTATCTGAAAGCACTGGCACGGAAAGGGCCTCGCAAGAAGCTGGGTGTTCAGCATCGAGGGCTGCTCGATGGGGTACATCGGGCCACTTTCCGGTTGCCGCTGTGCTGCATCGCACGAAGAATGACAAATTCCTGGGCCTGGTCGCTAACCATCCTCATATCGAGCCTGGTCGGCGCTGGCGCTAGGTCCAGGGAAGCTGCAATTCAGGCCGGCTTAAGTCCCGTAATCTTGTGCCTCCTATCGCCTCGAATCACGAGGAGATTCTGAGGAGCAGATCGCATCATAAGAGGTGATTCGCAGCGGAGTCGCGAGGGGAAGCAATGCGGCCCGAGTGGGTGCTGGCGTTCACGGGTTGAGCTGGGTGCATTTGTCGGCTGGAATAGGTCGCTGAGGACGTGTAGAGCGGTGAGGTTGGAGTGCACGCAGGCTCAACATTGTGGACATGTGGACGGCTGATCGGTGGTGCTCCGTGGAGAAGCGCAAAAGGCAGGGTTCTTACAGGACGCGGAAGCATGAGCCATGGAAGGATCCGGAATGCCTTGCAGCGAGTTTGTGGGCGGAGAATACGGATACTAATGTGCATGGTGCACCGGAGCAGTCTGGCCAAGCCTTGCCGGACTTGGGCTTTGTGCTGCTGACGGATATGACGTCCTGAGAAGTGTGCCCCGTCGCGATTAGGGTTGCTTGCAGAAGGCGAGCTTGCACATACATGATTCAAGTCATCCGCGGAGGCATAGGATGGAGGAATCGATCATCTATGAGCCGTTTTAGGACTTGTTCGATTCGTGTCTTGTCTACATGACGTTCTGGCCGCTGCAATGTCACCATAAATCCGCAACAGAGACGGACCGTCGGGAGCCTATCTTGCAGGCTAGCCTCAAATCAAGGTGACGGCTCATACAGCCTATAAAACAGGAGGTACGCGTTATTATCCCGCTCTCTGTGAGACTCGCGGGTGTTTACTGGAAGTCGCATCGGCAGACGTAACACCGGTCAATTACAACCGAGTACTCTGTCCAGGCCCGTGTATGACTTAGGCGAGTCGGAGTGTCTTGACAGATGGGACGGGATCGCGGATGACGGTTCCATCTGCACCGGAGCCCGACCGTGCACCGTCCGATACCACGCATCGTGGTTTGTACGTATCCGATACGTCCATCCTCCTCCTTGAACCGGGAAGACCGTTCGCAGCTGGTATCCTGGCACCCCTATAGCGGGACATGAGGACGCACCTGCCACCGGCTATGCATGACGTGGGATCCCAATGACGAACGGGGAAGCTTGTCGCCAAGTCTCTAGTTTCACCGATGGGCTGGCGGAGGGCGGAGAGAGCCCGCTTGTTTCTTTCATTAATGAGACAATGACAGCGTCTTGTGGAGTTTCCGCGGGTTCTCCATTCAGTGTTAATTTTGTCTACCCCAGCATGGGAACGTGTTCCGACCATCCCGCCTGCCTGACGAAAATGACCGGATGGTCGCCGGTGTTTCGCCTCCGGATGTTCAGGGATCGCTACAACGGAGCGCAGGTCGTCGGAACTGTCTTCTCTTCTGTGTCACGCTTTCAATGCAGACCCTGAAGCCGCCATCTGTCAATCATGGTATAGACTGCGTCGTCTGAGTCTCGCCTGGATGCTGCATTCAACGGTCGGAGCAGCAGCGGAGGACCAAACTACAGAACTTGCCTAATGGGGAATGTGACAGATTCCCACCACGTGACCGCAGCTCAGACGTGCTGGCGACGCGACTTGGGCTGCTCTCTTCGCGACCGACCACCACCTTCACGCTTCCCACTACCGGCTCGTCCGCGGCGCGGGGACGTCACATTGGATGCAGCGAGGTTACGGCCTGGACTCGCATGGAGATCGGCCTGTCACGTACGTGCTTCAACGAAGAGTCGAAACACTGATCAGTCTGAGAAGGGTTGTAGCAGGGCTCACAGCGTTATAAACTATGCAAAGCGGAGTTGGGACGACCAAGTCATGTCTTCTTTCCGGATGATTGACGAATAGTGCGCATATAGGCATCCTGCATGACCTCGTACTTCGATGCTAACGCTCGGAGTGGGCAGGTCTCCCGCGGCACGATGTCCGCTTTCCGAACGGAGCACACGTAAAGATCAGGCGGACATACGAACACCTCATAAGTCACATGGGCGGTTTATGGACACTCCACATCGGTCGGTCTGCTCGACACGGGCATCAATCTAACTCTGGTCGGCACTGTGCTCGCTGGCGGAGATTGGAACTGTACCCGAACGCACCAGCCTGGCCATGCCTACGACATACGTGTGGTCCAACCCTTTCTTGTGGCGTTGTGGAGGAGATTACTGGCCACACGCGGATTTGAAGGCATTATGCGCGCCGTTTCCCCGGGGGTCTCTTCCTCAGGAGGCGGGGAACCCATGCCTCCGCCTTCTCTTCGCTCTTACATGGCGACCTTGTGCGCGTGGTCGAGGCATGTGCGGACTGTCCACCGTGGAGGGTGGCTTCTCGAGGCTTGAAGCCCGCGCAGAAGCTGGCTAGGGAGGCAAGAACAGATGCAAGTTTAGCTGCGTCCGAGCTCGAGGTGAGTAGAAAAGTGCACTGCTTTACTGCTACGACTCGGCAGATCGCTGACGTGGGAACGTACTAGGCGCCCATTACGCTCAGCGCCCGGTCCTACATGTCTGTAGCTGTTCTTCTGCTGCTCGACGCGATCGGCTCCAGCAAGAAACGGTTCTGCGAGCTGAGGCACCGTTGTGTTGTGTCGGCCCTGTGGCCTCCGGCGGTGTGCCAAGGTTGTCGGTGCCGTGGCGGGCTCTCGCATCATTCCGTTACACCCACGGAGGTCAATGTGTCAAAGTCCGCGGTCAGGCCCGATGATACACAAGGCCGAATCTCCTCGGACCTGTGCTCGCGCTCCCCCGCCGCTTCCCCATCCAACACCGTACTTTGCCTTCACAGGCCGATTCTTCTCGTCTCCGTCTCCAGTCGTCCGTTATTCCACGCATCCCTTCTGATCGTTGTCCGCTTCGGGATAACGAATCGTTCGCCGCTCCCTTCTTGGTTGCTCAAGCCCGACTGTCGACCCTGCACATGGCTGTCCCTGTCCGTGTCTCATAGCCAGAGCCGCACTTCCGGGCCCAGCCTTTTCATATTCCGCGACAGGCCATCTGACACCCGTCCGAAGCCTACTCTGGGAGTGGGAGGCCTTTGCGTAGCCGCACACTCCTATGGCTCACCCATTCATCGTTGCGCGAACTCGGCATTACTTAGACCCCTCCGTCGCAAACCCGGTCGTCGGACACTAGCGGCTATCCCCTCCCCTTCTCCTTCTCTCTCCGACCCCCATACAACAATCCCCTTACCCATCTGACTGGACGACCGCCAGATACGCACAGATCTGGTCCCGAAATACGGCTCAATCTACCCTGCCGCTTCTGTCCACCGATTTCGGCAAGTCCACGTTCAGCGGACTGGAAGCAGACGCGCGGACCACGCCGCTTACATTATTTGGTCGCCTCGCTGATCACCTCGCCCTACTCGCCACCCCTTGTTTGAGCGGCAGCCTAACGTGCTTAGGTGGATTCCTCTTGTCAGTCGCGTCATCTCCGAGGACATCATCTGATAAATACCTGTGCCGCGTTTGCATTCCCCCCTGGACTGGCTCGTTTAACAGCTGTCCTCCTCTGCTCTGCGGCATCACTCTATCCCCTCCGTTCCCTCCTGTCATTCCTCCGATGGGCGACACAGTCAGCATCTTCGTTGAAAGCGTCCTCATATGTGCGGTAACATGGACGCTGTGGAGATACTTCCGGCAGGTGTTTGTCAGGAACCACCTTGACAACATTCCGGGGCCGCCATCGCCATCATGGGTTACAGGTGAGTTGTTCTGCCATATATCGCTGTGTCCCGTCGACGCTCGGTAGCCGGCGTCGATCCTCGCGATCTCCTCGCTAAAGGCTTGTTTAGGTAACCTGCCACAGCTGTTCAATCGACAAGGCATGCCCTTCTACCGTGATCTGATCGAGAACTACGGCCCCGTGGTGCGGCTCCAAGGTGCACATGGCGTAAGTGAATCCATTGTTTGTGAATCCAGGTATTGACGGAGACCGCAAAGCGCAAGATTTTGTACGTCTACGACCCCAGGGCCATGAACAGCATCGTCGTCAAGGACCAGTACTCGTACGAACAGCCGGACTGGTTTATCAAGTGAGGCTTCTTCTGACTTCTGACCACTTGTGATCCGTTCGCGGTCGGCTCATGTCGTTATTTCAGGAGCAATCTTCTGACGCTCGGGCCCGGATTGCTCTCCACCCTCGGTAGGCCTCACCTCTCCCACACCGCCGGAGCCCTTGCGGTTCTAATCCCCTTTGTTTACTTGTCGCAGGGGACCATCATCGCAAGCAGCGCCGTATGCTTAACCCCATCTTCTCCATAAACCATATGCGCCACATGATGCCAATGTTCTACGATGTCGGGCACAAGGTCCGTATTCCGACTTCTGTCGGCCCTTGGCCGCTCCCTCTCACCAACACTTACCCGTCGTGCTTCTCTTTCCCGGTCGCCGTGGCTTCCGTCCTCCGTGCTTCCCTTCGACCCGTCCCTGGTCGCGGTTGGATACGTAGCTTCAAACAGCTATCGTAGAGCGCGTGCGGAGTGCGCCCGCGGAGATAGACATGCTCAACTGGATGGGTCGTACTGCGCTTGAACTAATCGGTCAAGCGGGACTGGGATACTCTTTCGACCCTCTGGAAGAGGACGTCACGCCTGACGTATACGCGGAGGCCATCAAGTCATACGTGTCAGTACTTCCCCGCTCGTTCCCGTGGTTCGTCTTCCGCATGGACGGTTGCTAACGGAATACGCCACGATACAGGCCAGCGCTGTACTCCCTGTCGGTGTTTCGGTGGGCGATGCCGTACGTCTCGCTCATCGGGACGCCCGGGTTCCGACGGAGAATCCTGGAATGGATCCCCATGAAGCGCCTGCACAAACTTAAGAGCGTCGTCGATACGATGCACAAGCGCGCCAGGGAGATATACAACGAGAAGAGAGCGCTCCTTGACAGGGGTGATGAAGCTCTGCTCGAGCAGGTCGGCGAGGGGAAGGATCTGATGAGTATCCTCTGTGCGTAGCTCTTCGCTCGGGCGCCGGCTCCATACTGAAGCGCCCCGACGTGCTCGAGACAGTGAAGGCCAACACCCTCGCATCCGTGGAGGATAGGTTGTCCGAGGAGGAACTCGTCGGTCAGATGGTGTAAGAGCTGTCTTCTTTCGTTCGGGAGCGCCACAACCGGGCTCCTGGTGCAGGCTTGTCTGACATACCGCGCGTTGTCCCCCCAGCACGATGACTTTCGCGGCGATGGACACGACATCAAACGTGCTGTCACAAATCCTCCATCTTCTGGCACAGCAACCGGACGTACAGACACGACTGCGCAAGGAGGTCCTTGGCGCAACCTCCGGCGGGAAAGAGCTCTCGTATGACGAGCTGAGCACACTACCCTTCCTCGACGCGGTCTGCCGCGAGACCCTCCGCCTGTACGTAGTCCCCGCTTTCTCTCATACCCTTGTATGACGCTCTGGACCGTGCTAATCTGTATCTGCTCTCCTCCCTCATTCGGCTTCCCACACTTAGGCATCCGCCCGCGACGTTCATCTTCCGAGAGTACGTGTGCATCCCTGTTCCTAGTGCCCGTTCCCACCCTGATCAGAGGTTAAACCTGCCGCTTACCCGGCTGGTATCTTTCTTCTCTGCAGGGCGCAGCGCGATATGATCCTCCCGCTATCGGAGCCTATCCGTGGTGTCGACGGAGCGCTCATGTCCGAGATCCCCATTCCGAAAGACACCGTCGTGCTGGTCGGCATACTGGGGTCCAACATGAACAGGCGGACATGGGGCGATGATGCGTGGGAGTGGAAGCCTGACCGCTGGCTCTCCCCACTGCCCGAGGCGGTTGCGGGGGCCCACATTCCTGGGGTGTACTCGAATCTGTGAGTTTTCTTGTTTGTGTGCGGGGAGGCCGGCGATGCTAATCTGCACATGCAGAATGACGTTCATCGGCGGTGGGAGAGCGTGCATGTACGTCTCATGTGGTTTAGAGCGTGTTTAGCGGTGGTTGCTCACTGGTTACGTTACCGCATACAGCGGCTTCAAGTTCTCTCAATTGGAGATGAGTAAGTACCTCGATTCCTGTCTCGAGCTCGGCTCTCTGACGCGTTCTAATCGTTCCTTGTAGAGGTCGTGCTTGCCCTGTTGATTTCGAAGCTCTCGTTCGAGATGTCGGACAAGTCAATCGTGTGGAACATCTCCGGCATCCGCTTCCCCACCGTCGGCGTCGACGGCACGAAACCTGAGCTGCCGCTCAAGGTCTCTCTGTACAAGGACGCAGCATGATCCCTTCTGTGCTGCCGCGGCCGACGGCGGTCGCGGCCACGAACTCAACCTCACTATGAACGCCCACCGGTTCCTCCGCTTATCCGTTCTTCGCTGTCCATTTATCATTATGCTAGACTCCTGCCTCCGCCGACTCCGGTGCCCGCCGTTCACTGGCCTTCTGCCCGCCGCCCACCGCATCCCTACACCTACAGGAACGTATCAGCGCTCGACTCGTACAGTACCTACCACGACCCCCAGCGCCGTGGCGGCCGGGTGCGGTTCGGGCGCAAGGAACAGGGAACGCTGCCGTCCGCCACATGCGTAACGTAACGTAACGTTGTTGTACAGTTTCTTGTCATCCCCCTCGCCATCGGCCTACGCTGATTGTATCATCAGTAATGTGTATGCGCGACCCAGTCGTACCTTACTCTTAATCTTACAATGCTAGGAATCTATCGTCCTCCCCTCGCCCGCACGCCTGGACCTCTCACCTCTCAAGCTCCGCGCTGCCTCACGCGCACGCCTCACGCTCCCACCTTCTATCTCGATGACAAGCTCGTGCGTCAGGAGGAGGAGGCGGCGGCGGCGGCGGCGGCGGTGCTGCGGCCGGTGCAAGTTAACCAGGGCTGCCACGACAAGATGGTCGCAGCCTGAGTGAGAAGTGACGGTTGGGCGTCGACGTGCCAAGGATAGACGAGCGCGTCGACCGGCCTGTGCTGCATGCGCATCCGATCGCATGGTTAGTCGCTCGGACTCGCGGGGCGACGTGGACGGTGACATCGACTCGAGATGGGACCATACCGGGTTGACAGCATGCGCCTGCGGGCCGCCAGTGCCAACAACGCCGCATCTACAGCGCGCAAGAGGGGCATCTGCACTCCGGTCGTTCCCCGTGCCACAGTCTGAACGATGCTCGAGGTGCTGGACAGCGTTCTCGAACGGTCGACCGAGGTGAGTCGCTGCTCGCACTTGGGGCCGCTCGGGTCACAACGCCGACTGGGGTCTGCCGCGCGTCCCACACAAGAGTAAGCTTCATGCTCCATCTCTAGAGCTTGGAGCCCGCAGCACTAGAGTTAGGCAGGGTCGCTCGAATCTTGATTGATCTGCACGACGCGTGCAGGCGGACTCAATGGAGAGTCTCTGCATCGTGAACATCGAGAGCAATTGAGATGGCAAACAAGATTTCGGGCGCGGAGGGGAAGGCGAGTCCTATGGTACGCACCACGGGACATCCCGGCCACCCAAGACGAACCACGTCAGAGAGGCCTCTGCCTAGCTTCGATTCGTGCGGAGCCTGCCGCGGCGTAGCAGTGGGCAGAACGCACCCCGGAATGGGCCCGCCGGGCATGCGAAGGTAGAGTGGTCGTTGTCTGTATGCACGCACGAGAGAGAACGCGCCAAGAGAGTGTAGGATAGCATGTGGGTTACTTCATACAGAGTACAATGTGCATGACGGGAACACGACACAACTTCAAGGGAACGACAGAATGTACTCCTTCATCTGCGCCTCCCAACTGCATTGAGGCAATCCGTTCGTGTCCTGCCCACTTCCGCCGCACTGCTCATTCATCAACGGGCCTACTTGTGCCATGACGCTCTTGAGTCCGGCCTTGACGTCCTGCGTGCGTCGCTTGAGTTCGGGCAGAACCTTCTTCGTCGAGGAAAACGAGGCCAGGCCCTTGCCGCGAGGAAGGAGACCCGAGAACAAGGACGTGAGACCGCTTGAACCCGCATTCGGACCAGGGAGAGCGTCTTCGCCTGTCGAGGGGACAGCAGCAGCCGAAGCCGGAGCGGGGGAGACGTGCGATCCAGAGCCAGGAGCAGGGACAGGAGGGGCAGGAGGGACAGGAGAGTACGAGCCTGCGTTGTTTTGCATCGCGTTGACAGGACCGCCTTGAGGACCACGAGCGAAGAGTCTACTGTATATGCGCCGCCGCTGAGGAGATGTGTTCGCAGCCGCGACAACTGCGTCTTCGACTTGCTGATACGTGTGCGAGCCGGGGGTGGCGAGCGCCTCGAGGAGGTGGGACGTCTGGTTGTACGCGATGTAGCGAAGCTTGGAGTAGAAGTGCACCATAGAGCCGGGCGTGCCGCAGACGACAGGGCAGTCGGGGTTGGGGCAGCCGGCGGGTGTATTGCCGTTCTCGTCAAGACACTTGCCATGAAAGTAGCTGGGGAAGATCGCGGTCTCCATGTCGTCGTAGGACTGCTTGTGGTAGGCAGACAGGATAGGCTTCAGGTAGCCAAGCGAAGTCTCCACAGATGGGCGACTTGGGATGAGGTCGCAAATCTGAGCGGCCTGAACACGTGCTCGCCATGAGCATTAAACGGGCAGTGTTACGCGCAGAGACTCACGAGGCTGTTCATGACACTGTCGATGACCGTAGTGTAGTTGCCGAGCCAGGCATTCGTGCATCCGACGATGCACTCGCCTTCGCAAGCGAGGACGGTGGCCGGCACCGCCAAGAGAGAGATGAGCGAGAGGAAGCGCATTTTGAGGATGGCGCGGCTGAGCAGAAGGACTAGAGTTTCGAACCGTCAAGGCTCTTGAAGGGCGGGAGGACCGGGGATGTTGAGGGCGGGAGACAAGGAGCGAACAGACTGGTCTTCGGTTTATGAACGACCTGAACCAGGGACAAATACCGATCAACAGCCGCTTAGCGCCCATATCGTCTGCTCCCTCATGGACCCATAACGCCACGATATGTTCCTCTTGGCGATGCACGCGGACGACATCCGCCGGTCTCCTTCAACCCACAAGTGGGAGTCAGAAAGGAATAGCTTGTTGAGGAATACATCTCATTACCAGGGCGGATGCCAGTGCATTCTTACACTAGCAGCGAGACAGCACAAGACTAATCGACCAGACAGCTAGGAACCCAGAGCGGCTCGTTGTGCCACCAGTCTTGGATTTCCACCTCCAAGACGTCCTCCGCCGACGTACGAGGCAGGTTTCGTCGGAGGTCCCTCAACCTAGCCCTGCCCTCGCGGCCGTCGACGTTCCAGCCTTGCACTGACACCGTCAACGTCAGCTCGTGATCCTCATCATCCTCGTCCTCGTCCTCATCTTCGTCTTCATCGGCGCCGTCTCTGTCGGCCCCTCCGGGCAGCCGCCGGCTCGCACGCGCCAGCAAGCCGTCCATGGTCCTCCACGGCGCAGATTGGAACAGCTCCGGGGTCGCAAAGACGATATGCACCACGAAGCGATAAAAGTCCTCGCACGTGTACGTGAGCTGGCAGAGCATCTTCAGCGTCAGCAGGCTGAACGCGCTCGTCCAGTTGATCCGCGCGTCGATCGCCTCGAGCATGGGCGTGTCGATCCGTTTGACGAGCTCGTCGGCGAACGCGTTGTACCCGCGCTCCTCTGTGGACGAGAATGGGGGCTTGCTCAGGTCGTCGCAGCGCTGGTACTGGTTGCCTTCTTCGTCGTCTGGTAACAAGAGGTTCAGTTCGACCGACACCGGCGGCGACGGGGGGTTGGAGGCTGCCGTGGCAGGATTTGCGGGGGAGGACGCGACCCCGTCCGAAATCAAGATCACGTCCGCCTCCGAGTCTTCATCCATAATGTCCGACGAGTCGTTGTGGTCAACGTCCATGACTTCTGCGTCGTCTTCTTCGTCCTCGAGTGAGTCGCCCTCTCTGGTGATCCGTGCAGGAGGGACCCAAGGCTTAGGGGGGTACCTGCAGTACCGAGGGTCAGAGGAAAGGAAGAACAACATCCAAGGAAGACACCCACCCGTGTCAAGGTCAAGGGAAATCCCATGCCCCGCTCCCTCGCATATATCCGGATCCCGGTACTCCATGTAGTAGAAGCGCTTCAGCCACGGGCTGACCTTCCTGAGCACCCTCGCGAGCCTCGCATCGTCCCGATACTGATCCTTGCAATCCAGCGTCATCTCCTCAATCGCGAGCACCTCCCGCCTGCCCACCAGCCACTCCATCAGCAATCCCGTGTACGCGCACCCGGCGATGAGCTCGGTGAGCAAGAGCGGCTCCGTGCGCTGCAGCTGGGCGGGCACATGTGTCAGCGCCTGAAAGTTTGCATGCCACACGCTGAGGAATTGCAGCCCCGGGTACGCGTTCAGCGTCATCAGGTACTGGTTCGAGTTCCAGAAGATGACGTCGTGCAACATGAGCGCGCGGACGCCGCGCATCGACTGGGAGCGCAGCGCGGTGCGGATCTCGACGCGGATGTTGCCCCAGCCGAGCGACTGCAGGCAGAGGAACTCGATGGGGGAGTGGGTGCACAGGTCCTCGATGAGCTGGACGAGCCTCGGCTGGTTCAGCCAGCGGTGGTCTGGCTGCCCCTTCCAAATCATGCCTTCGTGCCCGAGTCGGCCGTTCACGGTCAGCTGGCGGACGTAGGGGATGGTGGTGGCAGGGCGAATGACGTGGACGAGGCGGGCGTGGTTCATGTGTGGGTGTATTCTCAGGATCCGGAACCGCCGCTTGCGGACGGCATGGCAGTGTGCGCGATCGGCGAGTGCGACGACAGAGAGCTCGTCTTCGAAGAGATACATGACAATAAGGTCCCATAGGGTCCGAGGAGGGTTCTTGTTGGGGTACTTGGGAGGCACGCTGTGATGCATGTCAGGCACATATGGTCAGTGGTCGACGACATGCGACACTTACTCTGAGCCCGGGGGCAGCATGAAGAAGCTGCGCTCAAAGAGTGTACGGGGTTCGTCTGGCTCCAACCTACATGTATGCGTCAGCGCACAAAACCTCCACAAGTGATTTAGGCCGGGACTTACTTGCGGGGATACAAGAACGCCAGGTCGGCGTCGGCGAGTCCACCGTTCCCGTTGGCTGTCGACGTTTGCATGATGGGTAGAGAGTGTGCGATAGAGGGGTGCCGCCAGGACACTGTGAATCTGATAGCGAAATCCCCGCGCAGGTGCTTTTTAGCAGACACAGGAGCGCCCAAACAGAAAACGTCCAACGCGCGGAGCTATCACCCACAGACAAAGAAGGCCATTCGCGACGAACTGTTATGGTAGTTCCGACGTCGCAACTCTGGGATTGCATCATCTTAACGCGCCAGGGAACCCACAGAGAACGCTGTCAATTGTCGGGAATAGGCAACCTGTGCTGGTCGAGAGGTAGGTGGACCCGCTGGGAGAATCGCAGACAAGAGAGGTCGTCAGGCTGCCGGCGCCCATAGGCGAAGGACAAAGGAAGGACACACCGGATACATGAGGTGATGGCTCTGGACGAGAGGCTTCGCGGAAGTCGCGAGCGTTGCGGGCGGAGACAATAACGCCCACATTCTGGGCGAGCGCTGACGTTGCGTATCTGTGCGCCGTGCGGGGTTGGCTTCTAGCTTCCGCTCGTCCTTTGTTGCTGCTGGCGCCGTCGGGGGCAGTTATGGAGGCCCGGCGTTGCGTAGCAGGGGCAGGCAGAGAGAAAACTAGGCTACATTGGGAGTAAATGCGGGAAAGCAAACATACAGTGGACACGCCATAAGGTGACTCAGTCAAGGTCATATCCTGCGACATCAAGGTCAGCGATTGCAAGGACCGCAGAGACGAAGCTGGGAACGCACCTACACCTCCTTCGTCGGCTCCTCCACCGCCTCCGAGATCATCGTTGTCGTCGTTCTCTCCGTTGTCGAAGTAGTTCTCAGCGTAATCGTTGTCGTACTCCTCGTCGACATCGTAGTCTTCGTCTACTTGCTGTGAACCTGCTTCTGAGCGCTCATCGCCAGACTTCTCCTGGAACATCACATCCGCGAGCATGAGCTAGTACCGCTGGTGAGAGCACACATGACGACGAACCTGTTCCTCGGCGTCTTCGACCATCTCGTCGAGGTTCACACGTTTGGTCGTATCCTTTTTCTTCGCTGTAGAAGGGATAGTATGTGAGCATTCGACATACAGACCGCGTGTAGCGTATGGACAAAGTTGCTGAACTGGTCCATAATGGCGTGTCGCAGGACACTGGACGCCACCGCAGAGCGTCTTGGCCCAGAAGCAACTACTACTTCCGAACACTTCTGATTGCATCCAAACGACCACTTGAGAGCGTGAATTGTTCGCCCACGAGCAGCATGCCAACATGCCTTGGCTGCAATGTCATAGGCCGGACTCTGTGCGACCGGAGTTGGCATTGGGTTTGCATCTGCAACCTGATCTGCAACCTGATCTGTCCATGGATGAGATACGCACTGGAGCCCAGAACGGTTCCATGCATATCCCGCCCATGAACATCTTCCACCACGTTCCTGGCGCGAGGTGGACGAGACACGATGATCGGCACACGAGGCACTCACCTGCCTTCCTCTTTTTAGGGTTGAAGTAATCTTCGAACACTTCCTGTGGGAAGAAGGGCTGATGCAGGTCCTTCCGCTTTAACGTCGGCTGTGAAGCCAGGGAAGGGCGGTACTTGTCAGAGTACCTCGGAAGTTCTACACTTTTTGCTCAGTCAGTCTGCGAACGGCGCAGAAGGACTCGGGTACACACCTGTGGACTTCGTAGTCTCCACGATGTAGTACGCGGAGTTTCGTAGCCTGGTCGCGAAACCAATCTGCAGCTCGGCGATGCGCTTCTCCTCGTCGTTGTATTCGGTCAACAACGGTAGTGGTTCTAATGGCTGTGTCACAGCTCGACGCGCGCAATACTATTCACGACACAAGGAGACGTACAGGATACAGAGCACTCTCTTCCCGAGACAGGGACTGGATGTCCGCGAATGTCAGGCCCATCGGGGGCAGGTTGCTCGCGCCGAAGCCACCCCTCCCACCACCACCAAATCCTCCCCGACCACCGCCCCGACCGCCTCTAGACATGCTGGGCCAGTGCGTGTGCGAAGAGAATAAAGCAGGGACTCGGTGCAGCAGAATTCGACAAAGGTCAGTAATACTCAGAGGCGGTGCCACAAAGTTGGGGAAGATCACAGATTCATAAGCCGATTCAGGGCCCGACAGTGAATGACTCACCTCGGAACAATGGATTTCGGGCGCCGCTTCTCAGTGTACTGCTGGCGCGCGCGCCTCGCAGCGTTCGCTTTCTCCTTGCCACCCGCCACCATCACCCACTTTTCCCTCCCTGCCACGTCCGTCGCGTAGTCGACCTCGTTTCGCGCCCAGAACACGCCGTCAGTCCGACTAGGAGAGAGATATCGAGCAATGGACAAGTCTTTGGACGAGGTATGTCGTGTTCTTTGTCGAACCACGTACGCGACTAACCCCCTGTTAGATTATCGCTACCCGCCCCCGTGGCATCCGCCGCTCCAACCCCAACGCTCGCAGGAACACGGGCAAGACGCAAGTTCTTGGAACCGCGGGAACCCCACCGGCGACGCGCGCGCGCGCAGTGCCCGCCTCGAATGGCGCGAAGACTGTCGCAGCGACTGCCACCCAGCAACCCGCCGACAAGATCATCGTGTCCAACCTTCCCCCTGATGTGAACGAGACGCAGGTCAAGGTTAGTAATGATCATCTCACTTGGTTTCGACGCATTCTCATTGTTCCTTTAGGAGCTTTTCCATACGACCGTCGGGCCCCTAAAGGACGTCACCCTGCACTACGACGCTCAGGGCCGCTCCAAGGGAGTCGCTGCAGTGCACTTCCAGCGCCGCGGAGACGGTACCAAGGCCTTCCAGCAGTACAACAACCGGTTGATTGACGGCAGTTAGTATCGGCTCTTCGCTCCTTGCACTTCCTCGACCCCTCTTCCTCGCAGCGTGACGTCCTCTTTCTGCTCGCTGTGGTCGCACGTTCTCTCCAGATCGTGGCGCCGTCGCTTTCAATCGTTGAGAAGTTCGAACCGGATGCGTTCAAGACCGTCACCGTCTTTCCGACGCTTTTCTCGCGTTCGAGTCCTGGTGGTGCGGACGAAGATCGACGATGCGACTCGGCGTGGCGAATGCGGACCGAGCGTTAGCTCCCCGTTATACTTTTGCTTGTGTCCTCTGCCCCGAAACAGCCAACTGATGAAACAATCTGCTTCTTTCTCTCTCGCTGGTACTCGCCGACTCCTCGACGATGTTTTCGCTCGCAGAACGCCCGATGAAGATCGAGATCGTCGTCGACCCCACGAAGCCTGCTCCCGCCGCGTCGCTGGCGTCCCGAGTGGCGCCGGCCCCCGCCGCTGTCGTTGAGGCGGCTCCCAGGTTTGCATTTGCGACTTCAGTTCGTATCATTTGTTGATCAATATCTCTTTATAGGACTGGCGGACGCCCTGGACGTGGTAGGGGCAGGGGAGCAGCAGCAGCAGGCGGAGGTCGCCGCAAGGCCAACGAACGCCCTCAAAAGACGGCGGCGGATCTTGATGCCGAGATGGAGGTACGTGCTCTCATGACAGCGTTCGTACATGACCTGATCATGCCTCTAGGATTATACCGCACACAACGCACCTGCTGCGTAGAGGTAGAGGTATCTTGTCTGTCTTGCTTTCTGATCCTCATGTCTGGGAAGATTGTTCTCGTAACCCACGGACTCGATGCGTCCTCCGCTACTTGTCACCTCTGCTCCGTGTACTATATACTAGCTTAGCTCCTCATGCGTATGTCTCCTCCCTCGATTGTCGGCTGATGACCTCCGCTCAGTAATTATGCGTAGTCATTGTTCTCCTAGGCCGTAATGTATCGACTCGCTGGTTCGGATGTGCTACCAGTACGACTTGGCCTCGAGTGTGCGCTTATGGTTGTTCTCGTCAGGTATGGTACCGCAGTATTCGATCACGTCAGCCCTGCGTACATGGCTTCAGCTGGTGTCCGGTGCATACAGCTTCCAGTTAGCGCCTATGTCATCGCGCAAACTCTGACTCTGAGTCTCAGCTCTCTGCTTCATTGTTTGCCTGACTTCTTCGTCCTCTTGATTGGAATATACTCGATCTGGTGAAGCTTCTCTGCTACTGGCCAGTCTACAGGTATCGCAGTCAGGCCCGACTTTACGGTCCTAGCGAGGAACTTCTGAGCGCAGCCTGCCCTAGGCGGTGGACAAAGATCGTGTATATTGGTCAATAGAAGGTGCGTATCACTCCTTCGTCTTCGGGCAACTGGGTGGTACGGTGCAGGGATACTAGGAGATGTGGAGACTCTGTCGGATGGCCAATTGGGATACCGCCGCAGCACATCGTCGTGCTCGTGTATTCCTTTTACTTCTTGTCCTTCTGCACCAACATCATGGATCGTCTCGCATACTGACTACGAACGTGTTGCTCTCTAGACGTACGACCACTGCACCATGGCTGTCACTCTCGCCCCGCTTCCTGCCTTTCCGTCCACCCGTGCACGCGCAAGTCTCACACCATCTCAAGCCGCAACTCTTGTGCAGACTATATCCTCTGCCCTCTCGCAGGTCCTCTCTCTTGCCGACTCTCAAATAGCAACTCCCGCGACGCTCAAATTCGTGTCGACATACGTGAAGGATGCTGCGCAGCAGAATCTGCAAGCCCTTGTGTGGGGAGCAGACGTCCCGTCGAGGGATCTGTCACAGGCCGAACGGAAGATTCGCCATGCCGTATTCCTGCTGGCAGAGCGACTTGCCCCCCTCGGTGCACTGGATCTCCAGGCATTGGTGGATCTCAGCGTCGCGTACGCTCGTGTCTCTGCCTCTCGCCTCCGCGCACTGTTCACCGCTGCGTTTGTCCAGTCCCCCAAGGCTTCGGCTTTGCAAGAAGAAGTCCGTCAGAGCGCCCTTCCTGCCTTCACCAGTCTCCTGGGGTCGAGTGCTCAGGGTCTGTATGGCCTGCGGAAGACGGCCTGCATCATCCTCTCCTTCCTCCGACCAGCCCCGCCGGACGTGTTGCGCACCTTCGCGCGAGACAAGGCGTTCACACGTGCCCTTGCGAATGTGTATCACTCTGGACTCGCGTCGCTCGCACAGACATACGGCGGCCTGCGCAACCTCGCAGCATCCCTCACGGCCCAGCGCGAGCTAGACGAGTGGGAACGCCTGTTCCTCGAGACGAAAGTTGCACTCCTCGACACCTTCCACATCCTCGTACGCACGCTTCTCGACGACGTCGCGTCCGTCGCCACAGCTGGGCCCAATCTTGCGACACAGGCAGAGCCCGCCTTCGAGGTCATCTTCGACCTCCTGGAATTGCCGGCAGGGGCGGAAGCGGATGGCCTGTCTCCAACCCCGTTCCTCAATCGCTCACTACTTGCGGACTACCAACACGCGTACGACTTCTCCCAGACGCTCGCTGACGTCCTGCGCCGCACCGAGGACGCGCGTACGGACCTCATCGAGGCGTCGTTGCGCGCTATGTCTGAAGACGTTGCGTCTGGATCTCGTGAACCTGGAGCACTCAAGCTTATCATGCGCTCCTCCGGGGTCCCGCCAGGCATCGACAATCTCGGACGTGGCCCGGCCCCAAAGCCTCCAGCGAGTGATGTCAAGGGCAAGGGCAGGGACACCGGCCAGCGTCTCGGAGTTGCACACAGCGCCATCGATGGCGAGCAACTCGACATCGCCGTCGCACAGGTGCTGGAGCTGCTCCCGGACCAGGATCCGGACTACGTCCGGTATCTCCTGTCGCATAATGACTACCCTTACCGCGGCGACGCGGAACGCCTCATTGCGGCCCTACTGGAGGGTGCTGCACCTTCTCCTGCCGACGTGCAAGCAGCGATGGCTGCAGATGGTGCTCCTTCGTTCACGGCGGCTCCCGCTCCGAAGGTCGACGAGTTTGCCTACACGAAAGAGCGACGAAACATCTGGGACGAGGAGAAAATGGATCTGACCCAGGTCCGGATCGGAAAGAAGAGGTGTGTAGAGTCACAGTCGCAGCGAGGCGAGTACTAATGAGGCGTATGTACAGTGGCGATGCCGAGGGCGTTTTGGAGGACCGGTCGTTCATCGAGCAGATGAAGGCCGATATCCTCAGGCGTGCCGAGGAGATCTCTGATTCCGAGGATGAAGAGGACGACCCCGTCGCTGGGAAGGGCAAGGGCAAAGCGCTCGCATTCGAGGACGAGCTGGATGACGAGGACCGCGTCGTGGTACGCGATGGACACGACAGCGAGGAGGACGAAGAAGGAACTGAAGGGGAGGATGATGGAACGGGCACGGGCGCCGCGGGGGTGAGCATGGCGTTCGTCCTCTTCCTTCACGGGGCGGTACTGATGCTTTCTGACACGCTCAGACTCCCCGGAACCCCGATGCTGTTCTCGAGCTTGCGTACATCCAGGATCAGAAGCTGTTCGACCGGGATGGACAGACGAGGAGGAGCAAGGCCCGTGCGGATCTCAAGGCGCAGACGGGCTACACGGACGAGCAGATCGAGGGCTGGCGGATCATGCTGGAGCGCGACGTACGTTGTCCCACTCAAGTTCTTGTCCTCAGACGCTGATGAACAACGTCCGAACAGCCAAAGAAGAAAGACAAGATGCTTGCGAAGCACGAGTTCACCGGGAACAAGCCTCTCAACGCACCCATTGCAGAGGGAAGCCAGCCTGGCCCCCGTGAAGGCGGCGGGCGTGGCCGGGGTCGCGGCCGAGGTCGTGGTCGCGGTGGCGGTGGCGGAGGTCGAGGAGGGGGTCCTCATGACGGCAGTGGTGGAGGCGGTAGTGGTGGAGACACGGCGCGAGACCGGGCGTGGAAAGATAAGAACAAGGCGCGGCGGGCGAATCATGACAGGAAGAGGGGGCACGACAAGAAGATGGCGCGTGGAGGAGGTCCAAGTTGATCGAGCGAAGGAGTCAGGTCGTTAGTTCTACAGGAAGGGAGTTGAGATGCTGCGGTTGTTTTGCCTGTATCCGCAGGTGCTAGAGGCGACTGAGAGTGATATTTACACGCGTTTTGCCCACGTCATTTGTGTGACCGAGCTGAAGAAGCCGCATGATGCATATCGAAAGGTGAGCACTACTAGTTTGTACGCGTACGCATGTCATAGAATCCATGCGATTGCGTTTGACATCTCACATTTAAGGCAGGATGAAGTCATGCTGCCGACCCGGGGCGCATGAGTGTGGCGGAGTTGTGGCGGGATGCAAGTCTTGCCATTGGTCGTGCGCTTGAACCCGCCGAAGCTGGCGAGATGGCGGGACGAAACGATTGGACGAAAGGGAGGACACCGTTGAATGGATAGATCCTCAGCTTCCGAAAAAGTCTGTATAGGTTTGTTGGGACCTCATAAGTAGTACACAGCTGGTTAAGTTATCCCATAGTGGCCCGTGCGACAGAACACTAGTACTGGAGCCGCAAGCGAGCGATTCGCTATCAGAGTCCGCTCCCGGCTGTTGGTCGAGAGCTCTGGCGCAAATCTAAGGGTAGTAGGTGGTCAACGTTCAACACGACAAGGAACGACATGAACAGATGGAGACATACCGACAACTCACGAGACGGCAGCTCTCAGCACCGCCAACCTCGCGTCAATCCGGTCCAACCCCGAGCACCAGATGTACTTGGCACCCTCATTTGGGTTCATCGCATCCGGATAAGCCACTCGTGCCGAGGACCACGCAGACTCGACAGCGGAGACCAACTCTTTTGTGACCATGTCTCGCCCCCGAATTGTGGAGCACAACTCGATAAGCGGGTCTACGACGTCCATCACGAAGTAATGGGATGCGATGTGGGGGAAAGTGGCGGCGTAGATGGAGTCCGCGATGTTGCCGCTGACACACCCAGCATGGAGCCCGTACCACTCCAGACCGCGCAACCACTGATGGAATCGCGAGAGGGCTTCTCGGCTCCAGTCGAGGATGTCCTGCTCCTGGGATGAATCGAGGTTTGAGCGTCCAGAAGTTGTTTCGTCAGTGCACTTCAGGAGACATTGGACTGCGCCCAAGTATTTCTGCAGTCCCTTCCAAGACTGGTCCCACGATGTTAGAATTGGTTCTAACATCGCTCTGGCTGCAGTAGGTGACGAAATGTCAGCGAGTCAGAAGTGACGGGCCTCCGATAGGAAACAGATATGACGTACCATGGCAAAGAGTGTCATACGAGTGATGAGCCCCCGCCGGGCCACCGTACGCATAGACCAGAATCTTGGTAGCTTGGTAGAAGAACAGAATGTACGAGCAGTCTTCCACCGCGAGTTGGCACAAGGTCTTGCATGCCAGCTCCGCCCATCGTTCGGTGACTACGTCCGGTATGTAAGAGTGGTCGGTGATCCAGTAACAATCCCGTCGCCATTTGTAAGTGCCCTTGTCGGTTCGTGTCAGCATATGTCGGAGTGCATACATGGCCATCATCGGCAAGGCTTCTGGATCCGAGTTGATCATGCCCCGGTCCAAGCCTCCTCCATATTCTGCTTGTTGATAGTCGGAGATGTCTTTGGAGCACCTGACGATCTCCTCGGGTGGGAGGTCGGGGAAGATCATGGGCATATATGACAGAAACTTAGGGTCGATGGTCGTTGCATATGCTGTCGTGACCATGGCGCGGTCGAGGCTGCCGATTTGCTCGCTGATAGCGCCCTTATCCCGACCAAGCCAGGTGGGTATTCCCAAGTTGCCGCCGTATGCAAATGCATGCAGACGATCAAGTCGTGGGACGCCGCAGACCACCGTGGCGTAGGCGGAGAAGATGACTTGGCACAAGCGCCGAAGTACCCGCATGGTGGCGTTACGTGCGGTTCTGAGGACGGCATAGATCATGAGGGATGTGGGAGAGCGGTAAGGACAGTCGGGTTTCCAGACTGGCAGGATAGTCACAACGAGGTAGAAGGCGAAGAAGAGAGAGGCGAGAGCAGACGTGATTGCGGCCACGGTGCTATGCAATTCCCAGAGGAGAAACAACAGGCCTACGAGAAACAGGAGGGACGCGAGCTGTAGCATAATAGGGAGTGCAGCGACAATCACCCCGACGCGCCATTTGAGCAACGCGTTCAACCGGTACTGTCGTAGGCGCGCACTCTCGCGGAACGCATCCCCAACGGTCGCTTCATAGAGCCACTGTTTGACGAACAGAGCCACCATCGCTGATGCGAGGCTGAAGACGAGGCTCGAGAACCATAACACGTTGAGCCATACAGCGTAGGGGGGTGCGTGGAATGGTGCCGCGGCAAGGTCCTGCTGTTGGCTGGCCTGTTCGGTAGCATTGACGAATGGAGACGCAACGATGAAGCTGTTCAGCTGTGAGGAGATCTGCTTGAGCGCCGTAAGGGTCAGATCCGTGGGGTCGGGTTGGAGGAGCTGATAGGACTGCACGACGAAAGCAGTCAGGACGGCGGACGAAAGGCCGGCCTAGGAGACATAAGTACAGTAGTGCGTCAACGATACTGAAGACCGTACTCACATAGACGAGAAGGGTATCTATCTCTTCCTTCCACCGCCCCACAAGCTGACCAAAGTATGTCTTCACGGTCTCCGCAGTCTCTGACAAGACTTTATTCTTCTGTTCTCTCGTGAACTCTGTAGACAGCTCTTCGCGTATCTCCTACGAGGGCGTCACTGGTCAGAACGAAGACAACTCGCACGGCTTCATAACCTCCCCATTGAAGGGGTTAAAACACAAATCGTGCTGACGATTAGCACCGACAGGTTGCGCGTTACTTCGTCGGAACGTTCAACGAGTCAAGTCTACTCGGACCTAGGCGGTCATGACGAAGACCGCGCCGATACGATGCCAGAACCTGGTTCACATCTGCCAGTGCCGGACTCACCTCGGCTGTTGGGAACCTCCAGACATTATCACCAGCTTGTGTCTGCGTTTCGACCTGTGAAGCACGTATTCGTCAACTACCAATCGACCACTGTGTGGAAGATACATCCCAGCACGTACACGTTGATGTTGTGTTATGTCGTTAATATCCACTGGATTGGGTGCCTTGAGACTAGCAGACTCGCGCGGAATCATAGTATCGTGCGTTAACGTCGTCGTCTCCGGGGCAGCTGAGTTGGCTCTTGTGTGTTCAATGAGTACGATACCCGCCACAACAGTACTGCTTGACTTGATCTTGACAGACTCGTCCCCAGCCCGTTGACAGTTGGTATCCTTCCAGCGCCGCTTCAACTTCCTAGCCCCGAACCCCCGTTCGGATCAAGCCATGTTCTCCGAGTAAAAGTTTAGGCTCCGCGAGTGCTCGAATGTCCATGTAGAGTGAGTTCATGCTTGTCCTCAAAGTCATATAGAGCACGACGAGATCACTTCGAGTACTTGATGTGCGTTCGCGCCACGGCCGCAACGAGTGGACAAAACGTACACAAACCCTCTTTGCGATCAGGGGAGCTTCAAGAGCACCCTTTTCTCCTCCCAATTCCTTGTCGGCGCGACGCGAGCATCAACGGCCTTGACTAACCAGGGACTGGAAACGATATACTCAATCGGATGTGCTCAGGTGCTTGCGCCGTGTGCGACGAGTGTGTGTCCGCCCAAATGCGGCTTTCGATGATGGACTCTTCACCGTAAGTATCCTTTCAGACCTACGATACATGAGGCGACCATCCGCTGAGAACCAACATCCTTTGTCCTTTGTTGATACTACTTAATAAGACATGACGCCGTGCGAAGGTGAGCTATAACATGGAGAAGATGACAACATGATGCCCGCCACAGAAGGGTCCGACAGTATCTTTGGAACTCGGGTCAAGGGGCCGGCCTGCACTGGCAGGAGCACTTCCAGTGCTGCGTGTGCCCGTTGCAGACGCATCCTGTAAACATTTGATTCATACATATCACATGAAACGTTATTAGCACTTACCTTCAAGACAACCGCACGACATTGGTTATACAGAACACTATCGGGATAGAAGATGGGTAGGCGTGTTACTCGGTTCGGCGGGTACGGACGATGAGGAGGGCTGTGAATGGTGAGCTACGAGGTGAGCATAGTTGGGGGACCGGGACAGGTTATATACGCTCTTTCGTATGTTGGCATGTCGTCGAGACAGTATGGGAGGGGGCGTAGAGAGAGCCTTCTGGTAGCTGGTCATGACGGCGGGGAGCGGCGCAAGACGGTGGCGGGCACACAACCTCCCAAGCAGAACACAATACGCCGGCTCCCCGAGGCTACAAGCTCGCCGCTGAGTCGCCTGGTGTAGTCTGTTAACTTGCTCGCATCCGTTGATCCATCGCCCGGCTTGTCCTGCATGGAGGGGAGCGAAAGTCGACAGAGATGCCGTCCGAATCTGTGGGGGTTCTGTCCAAGTTCTACGGAGGGGAATATGCGCCCGTGCGCCGCTCGTCCGAGGATGATGTCAACAACGAAGCTGACGGCAGGTCGGATCAATACCAAAGCAGTATGAAGCTCAATCGCGTACTTACTTGAGCCTGATTACTTATTGTATCCGTCGTGGTCAGGACTACGCCTATAGAACATTAGACAAGTTAGAGACATCGACGCTACACGCTTGAACTTCAGGTTTCGACGGACTGCAAGTCGGTGGAGACGGCGGCTGCATCTGTCCGTATCAAAACATGAGCCTCGCCGCCGTACGCCTGTACATCGTGCACCTGTACCTTGGAAGTGTCGAGACAGCGTGGCGCATGGTTGGGTCCAGATCGCTGACACTCCGTGCGAGGCCTGACAGGCTACTCGCGGCGGCAGGCCTGTGTTCGAGTGTGCTTCCCGCTGTCGCCACCTCCAGACTGTACGACGCCGCCGCGGCTTGGCTCTTGGGAAGACTTCGCAAGACCCTGTGACATCAACCAGACTGAGCGCCGACGTTCACATGCCGCTCCATCATCTCTCGCCCCTACACGCACGCCTCACTGTCTACTTACCTGACCGCCCACTGGCAACCGGCCCAAGAGCCCTGTTGTTCGGCACATCCTCGTGCTATCCGCTCAAAGCCGCTCGCGGATGCGGGCGTCCTGATGGATGCAAATGGAACACTCGGTGTGCCCGTTATTGAGAGTCTTGCCGCTTCTTTTTGTGATCACATCGTCCTAGCGTCCGTGACGGGCGCCGTTCTCGGGGCATCGGGCGTAACACATGCAAGGCTCACGCAAACGAGCGAGTGACAGACGCAAGGCCTGATCTCGGGACTCAGGGTTCGTGGGCCGGCCGGCATCATCGTTGCAGGCACGTCATCTCCGGAAGGTAGTCCAAGCCATCTGGCTTGCGGAGCGATGTCTCTATTGTTGAGGCAACATATCAGCCCACGATGATACCGTGGCCCGCCATACGTGACCTTTTAAATCGAGGCGCGTAGCGATAGAGTCTCAGGGCCTCCGATGGGCTTCCGCTGCCAGTGGTATGTGGCATCGAGCGGTCTTGCCAGCGATACCCTCGTCCAATTATTCAGTCCGCCTAGGGTCTTGAGAACGCATATGTAGCTCTTCCGTGGCGCACCCAGGCTTCCAAGCACGGATGGTTAAGTGGCGCATACTCAACGCCGAGCGGCACTAAGTCCGATCAAGGCAATGAGCGTAGATTCCGCCAACAAGTGTCATAGCATTGTGGAATACTTACGAGAGCATGACATCACTTGCACTCGCATAGCTGTGGGCGGTCCTGCTATTCATGATGCTGGAGGTGTTGAGGCCGTGGATTAGTTCACGACCAAATCCAGCATATAATGGTGTTTACGACATACGTTGAACGCGTAAGCTTTCGCACCGTAAGTATGGCGATGGTCAAGTGAAATGCGGGAGGTTGGCGCACTCGAAACGATGCAGAGGCGGAACGTCGTCCTGAGAGTATAGAGTAGCTATGAACGTTGACCGCAGGGACAACGAGGATCGGGTCGGGGTTCCGGGCCGGGCGCCATCCGGAGGGCCGGAGCAACCTCGGAGGTCGTCTGCTCCTACTCATCCTTTCCTCCTCCTCATCCTCATGTCGCCTCCGAGCTCAAGCTCAAGCTCAAATCTGAGCTGAATATAACTACTGCCGCTCCATCTGTTGTCTAGATCCACACCACTTGGCATCACAGGCTCTCCCTACTTCACGCACGAGTACTAAGGGATACGTGCTTCGATCACCAACGTACACGACCCGTGTAACACTGCACGTATGCGCATTGCGGAGGAAGTCCAATGGGCTACGTATTGGAGAGGCGGTGGAAGGAAGAGATGATGACTGGTGAGTCTCTATTCAAGTTCGTGATTCTCTGCTCTTCGTAATAATGTTAACCGCCCCCAATTTCACTCGGAACCCTATCGCAACCAGAGGGATCGAGTCCTCATAGCGCGCCGACGGACATTCGTGTACAGGCTCCGACTTCTGAGCGGCATCCCACCTTGGATTGGACATTAGATGGCCGGAGGTTGCGGCGCGTTCGGGAAGCCATATCCTCCTCAGGACCGCGCCACAGCTCGTTCTTGCGATAACATTCGCCTCCGGCCTTCAGTGCTCTTGCTACACCGTATCCCAGTCCACATCACGGCCCATTGTAGCCATGTTGCTTTGTCTCTACTCACCGACAACTTCCTGCTCTCTCTGGCCTCTGGGTAACCGGAGAGATCGTATACACCAGTCCCCCAGATCTGCCTCCTCATACTGCGCGGCGGCCATCTCGTCCCCACGTCGGACACGGTCTCGCCGCCCCTACACGACGCGCACACTATCAGGCAGGACGTGGTTGCACCCATGGTCGCTTTCCATTGTCTATGTTGGGATCTTCGTCGCCACGGCAGGATGTTCATACTCCAGACGAGTGCACGCAAAGTCGTTGAAGTCTATGCTGCCCCTTGTGAGTACTCTACACTCCGTCCTGTTTCTGCTATCGTTATAGAGGAATATGTGTCCTGCAAAAGCACGTTCTCGCCACATATGTCTCTCCTTACACTAGTATCATCATGTTCACGCACAGTACCAGAAGACCCCGCAGGCAGTCTAACTGAGGGACCGGCAGGAGGAGAGGAACACCATATTCCCGCTGGAGCCTACTGACCACGACGACACCTGCTCTGAGCTTCAGAGGGTACGTCCATGACCGTCCTCAACAATCACGAGTTGATAATTGACGTCCCGCCGAATAGCTCATCGTAACGGCTGCACGACCTCTTCCACTGCCCGTCATTCCGTAGTCACTCCAGCCCATACATGGCCCTCTGTTTTCCTCCGAGTTCGCCTCCATAGACGATCAGTCAACAGCTTTGGAAGAGACAACGATGGTGTGCATACTGGGCAGGGCGACGTCTTCTCCACGATCGTGAGGACTTTCGGGAGAGTATGAGCCTCGTGTGAGTGCTCTATCAACTGTTCATCTGTCGCCGACGGGCGGGAGCCATTGTCCTGCGATCCTATTGCCCAAACTCCGCCGCTGACGATGCTGCTTAACAGGGATAAACTCAGATGTTGAGCGGCAGTACGACGAATCGCTCGATTGCGCCCGCAGGAGTGCACACTTTCTTGTGACATATGCTGGGGGCCATGCGATGGAGGTGAGTGCATCTCCGAGCTGATCGCTTGATGCTCACATTCTCAAAGACGTTGAAACGACAGATCAGGACGAAGCCTCTGCCTCCTCTCCATAGACAACACCGAAGCATCCCGACCCGCGATTACGTCGAAATCGCCGCTTCTCCTCCTCAAAGAGACCATCCTCGAGCTTGCGACGGCAGGTCCATGATCCTGTGCTTTCAATCGAACCCTCGGCTGACTGGACTCATCTGTCGACATGCTTTCGTTATCAAGACGTTCGCGCAGGTCATCTACGTATGCAGCCCCTTCGGTCCGGGATCACGTACAACAGTCGGATGGAGGCGACAGTCGCAGAGTATGGATTTCCCGCGCATCTTTGATGCCTTCAAGTGCGGGGCGGCGCAATTTCCAGGCTGCAGTGAACGAAGGCCGCCCCGTAACTTATGACTGTCGACCTCAGCCTCGAGAAGACGCACCCTCGATTATCGGGCAAGGTCCAGTAGGAGGTGCAGGGCATGACGAGGAAGATGGCGATGCTGGTTCGTGCTCGAGCCTCGGCGGGGCTTTCAGAAGCGGCGAAGGTTGCATACGAAGCTGGAATCCGGTTGCGAGTCGATGCTCTGTAGAGTAAGACGGTCGTCAATGACTACACCACAGCCCCCTCATAAGGAAATTGACCGCTCGAGCAAGCTCGAGTGGCTCTTACGGGACTGCGATCTGATCAAGGAATGTTTTTGCAAACGCCAGTGGCCGAAGCGCGCGGTGTTCAGTACTGGTTGATGGTTGATTGGCGTCTGTAGCAAGTTGCTTCTCCCAGTCATCATCCCCAGATGTTCTCTGCTCTACGGTAAGTGTCAGCACTCAGCTACTGGAGGAACTGCAGCTGACCGTCATCAAAGTTCTCAGTGGACCGACAACGTTCGCGTTCTTGCGCCTGAGTCAGTCGGCAAAAGTGCGGAGACGACGGCGTCCCAAGAGCAACCATCCCGCGCCAACACAGACCAATCGGTGCGCTGGATGCTACGCACTAGGTATAGGCTCGAGGTGCTAATGGACTTCTGCAGTGGACTGTGTACGGTGACCCTCCAGGCCTCAGCGAGGATCACTGGAAGCTGCCGGAGCCGAAGGTACGGCGGGCATGCGCTGGCAATCGAAGCCTAACTCCTCACCTACATTCGTTCAGGAGTTGCACGAAGAGCTTTGCGAAGAGTACGATGAAGACCATAGAGCGAAAGCCTGGACTGATGCTGCTGATGCGGTGAAGACGTACCACGACGAGTTGATCAACAGATGGAACAAGGAAATGGACACACTCTTGGTATATGTTCGTATCCGCTCATCATTACGGTACTGCTTCACGTGATAGTGACTGACGGCGTTCTACGGCAGGCGGGTCTGTTCTCAGCAGTCCTCACGGCATTTAACGTGCAGTCGTACCAGTCCCTACAACCTGCGACCACCGACTCCACCGTGGCCATGTTGCAACGCATATCGACGCAGCTCGACAGCTTCTCCGTCAGCAATTCCTTCGTGAACTCCACACAACAGTCTCAACCATTGCAAGACCTGACGCCCTCGTTTCGCGCCTCCTCTTCAGCTGTCTGGATCAACACACTCTGGTTCTCGAGTCTCGTTTGCAGCCTGGCGTCTGCATCCATTGCACTCATGGTCAAGCAATGGTTACACGAACTTTCCGTCGGAGTATCTGGAGAATCGCGCGAGTGTGCGAGACGACGGCAATACCGTCTCGACGGTATCATCCGGTGGCGCATCGGAACAATTGTCGTCGTCATCCCAATCGTCCTACAACTTGCACTCGTCCTCTTCCTCGTCGGTCTGGTCATCCTCCTGTGGACGCTGCACGGTACCGTCGGGGCGATAACTTCGTCCCTCGTCGGCGTCCTCTTTATATTCCAGTTCACTGTCACGGTAATGCCAGCATTCCAATGGGATTGCTGCTACCTATCCCCGCAAGCCCTCATGGTTTACTCAGTACTTCGACCTATCCACAACGCAACTCGTGCCTTCCTTATCCGCGCTTCATGGCTCTGGGCCCGATTGGAACCACCCATCTTCTGGAATGCCCAGTCAGACCTCAACCCATTCCGCGCATTCAAGAAGGGCATTGTTCGCGGCTGCAACAAGATCAAGGAGATGCCGGCGTGGCGGGGTGAAGAGGAAGCGCAGATCATTGGCCACGGGTCTTCGGGAGACCTGGACAGGCGCACGGCCGTTATGGCATGTATGACGACATTCTCATCTAAGCATCTGGACGATATCCAGGCTTTCTTCTCTGATCTCTCCCCAAGGGAAGTCGCGCGGTACCTCGAGGACGTCTGGGACCTGTACGAGCGGCGTCGACTTCAAGGCCTGACGTCGCACCAAACTTTGAAGAGCCTCACCGGACTGCTCATGTCGGCCTTGCGACACATGCTGACAGTACCCCCGGATGCACGAGACGAGGAGTGGGGGCGGACGGTCAAGGCGATCGTTGAACGCCATAGCCCGGTCATGACGATTAACGCGACGAGCATCGATCAGCTCTTGACGACCTTCGCTCTCCTTGCCATGGACCCCTCGGTCGCCGGGACACTGGCCTTCAGCAAGGTTCGGTATCACATGGGCATGAACTGGCCTTGCTCCTACAGCAGTGTCCGCAATGGTATGTATGTCACCTCGTCTATCACGCGATATCATTGACTCACCGCAACGACCACGGGCGACAGTTATGATCATGGCAGAGGTCCAACTCCAACGCCATCGAGATGTCGGCACGAACCCGGACGCCTCCCTGTACACCTACCTCCAAGCCATTGAGGTTTCAATACGCTGCATCCTCCAGACCTTTGCCGTATCGGCTCGCAAACCTCTCTCAGCGGACCCCTTGCAGGTACACACCATCCGGACCCATGGACGAGACGTCCTCACCGATTTCGAACACTTCCTGCGCGCGCAGCGATGGGTGGGCCTCGAGGCAACGATGCCAGAGGAGTGGAGGGAGTCAGCGCCCTTCCTGCACTTCTTCTCCTATTGGGTGGAGAGGTATGCGATACTCCCGCTTACGACCTTGGCGAAGGTGTCCCGCGAGGACGCGAATGGACAGCCGGGGATGGTGTCGCTGGGACTTGTCGATGCGCTGGCGTATGCGTGGGACGCGGCGCAGGCAGCATGTTTGTCTTCGTCTTCACCCGCGGAGACAGAGCCGGTGAAGACGGAACTTCCGCAAGCTGCTGTCTTACGTCGTATAGAAGGAGAGTTGGATGCGCTGAGGAAGGCCGTAGGCGGCGCTGAGGCTTCGAAATGCACACCACGGACCTGAAAAGTGAGTGCAGCATGTTGCGGTCGTCTGCTAAGGGCACACACTAACATACAGTTCGATGTCATAGAACAGCAGAACACTCTGAAAAGCTTTGGTCCCTATCGTACAACACGTCCTACATGTCACCACCGAAGAAACCCCTCCGGAAGGCTGAAAACAGGACCAAGTCTCGCATGAGTGCCTGCTCGCGCTACTCATGAGCTCGCTTACCTCCAGGATACAAGGCAGCTGCATACATGACAAATGTGATAGGCTGCAGCTTGCGGGGGACCAGCGGTGGATCTCTCTCCACATTCGGGTCCCATGCTCTGTGCACCTCGTCGAGGAGCGCATTCCAATACCTCTTCTCCTCGTCCGACGACGCTTCCGCGGATATCTGACCAAGCAAGCAGTGGACGCCAAGGCAGGTTCCGTACTCCCGGAAGGCGAGCCGAAATCGAGTCGGTGCCTCGAAATACTTCTCTTCGTCATGCAGCACACCTGGGGAGAGCTCATAAGCATCTCAAAGCGCAGACAAGGCCAAACTACTCACGGAGACACGCATCCGCCCTCCTCATGAGCTCCGTCGCCCATTCCTCCTTACCCGCGGACCAGTGTGCGGTCCACAGCGTCATGCCCAGGTCGAGCGGGTCCTCCGAGACATACCGCCTCCATTTCGTCTCCAGAATCCGCCTATACTCATCGATCTCCTGCGTAAGCACCGTCTTGTCGTCGCTCGCCTCCTGCAAGAGGCTGAACACGACATATCCGCCAATCGGGTCGAGGTTCCCCTCCGAACGCACCAACGGCCGCCTCAGGTCGATGCTCATCTTCCAATACATTCGCGGCCTCGCCGAGTCCCTATCCCGCACGAATCGCGGATGGATCGCCTTCGCAAGCTCAATTGCGAGGTCGTTGTACCGCCGCTCGCCCGTTGCACGCGCCATCCGGTTCAGTGCGAACATCCAGAGCGTGAGGTAGTGATGGTACTGCCCGTCGCCGTCGCCGCTCGGGTCGTCTTCCTCGTCCTCCTTCCCGATGCGCAGCCCGCCGGCGAGCGGGTGCGCGTCGGACGCCCCAGGGAGTCGCTGCGTCAGGTCTCGCGTGCGGCCGAGGGTGTTGTGCACGGTTTCGAAGAGCCGGGCGGCGAGCGTCGTGTAGCGTGTCTCGAAGGTGGTCGCGCCGAGGATGAGGAAGTTGAGCACGCCGAAGGCGTCGGTCCGACAGAGGTACCGGCCGCGGTGTCCCTCGGCCATGGGAGGCGGAATCCAATCGGACGCTTGCGTGGATGTGAGTGCTTCGAAGGGGCCGTAGACAGTCTGCATTGCCTTCAGGCAATTGTTGAGAATTTGCCCAGTCATCTGAGTCGACTCATTATGAGTGCATGATGGGCAGATAAAACTTGGATCATACTTGATGATCCAAGTCGTCAAGGTGCATCTTCGTGTTCTTGGACTTGAACATCAATGAGGCTCGCGAGAGGCCCCTGCAGTTGCTGCTAAACAAAAGAGTCAGAGAAGCAATCATAATGTGACCATACGATGACGTCGCAGTTAGCGAACCTTACGATCCGCTGTGGCTGACTGTGCCACACCTCCCCACAGCACTCATCTCGAGTCTTCATCTTGCTCTGTATCGAGATAACTTCGGTGTAATTCCACTGCTGCTTGAAGAAATCATCATGGCTTGGAGGTGCACAGGATCAACGAACGCCGAGCTCATCCAGAACATGGCGAAAGCGGGCATCATCACGTCTGACAGAGTCATCGCGGTGGGTATCAATGACATGCAGATTGAAATTGACATCTCATTCTAGATGTACATACGAGTAGGCTATGAGCAAGGTAAACCGTTCGCACTACGTACGCCATCCTCGCACGGCATACGAGGATTCACCGCAGTACGTCCCGAACCATTCAGGATGAAGTTAAAGATGGAGTACTGACGAAGCATCGCAGACCGATTGGGCACGGCGCCACGATCTCCGCTCCGCACATGGTACGCATTATTCGAGCCATGATTCAGCTGAGTAGATGCACTCACCGCTGCATGGCTGACACAACAGCATGCACACGCCGCCGAGGACCTCTTGCCCTTCCTCAAGCCCGGTGCCCGCGTTCTCGACGTAGGTTCTGGTTCGGGGTACCTCGCGGCAGTGTTCTACCACCTCATCCAAGACCCCGCGGATCCGAAGAGTGCAGACGGCAAGGTGGTCGGGATCGAGCACATCCCGGAGCTCGTCGAATGGTCCGTTGAGAACCTGCGGAAAGACAAGCTCAGTCCAGCACTCGACGAGGGCAAGATCAAGATGATCGCAGGGGACGGGAGGAAAGGTAGTACGAGTGGCTTGCTGTTCGAAAGCAAGAGTGCGACTCACCTGTTATCACGACAGGCTCGCCAGAAGACGGCCCTTTCGACGCGATACACGTTGGTGCCGCCGCTCCGACGATGCCAGCTGCGCTGGTTGAACAGCTCGCCCGTCCGGGACGCATGTTCATCCCTGTCGGTACACACGCACAGCAGATCCTTCAGGTCGACAAAGATGAGAGTGGGAACGTCACCGAAACCCCGCTGTTGGACGTCATGGTACTCTGTCCTCTTGCCTAGCCCTCCGTTTGCATTGCTGATGCGTTTGCACAGTATGTTCCACTGACCGACCGCGACAAGCAGATGTGACTTGCAGTGAGGAAGGGCTTGCTATGAATCGCGCGGAATGGTCGTATGGTTTGTTGTATTGGGTGTTGCCCTCAGTCTTTATGGATCATGTATCTGAGGTTGTCGACGAGGATGAGAGTATGTGCATACGAGGTGGCGGCGGTCGGAGGGCGACCTCAGTCTCCGAAAACAACGGAGTTGCAAACGCGCCCGCCAGGCAAGTCGTTCGAATGCTTGTTCCGCAACCACCAACACAATCGCTACCCTCATCATCTCTCGCTAGCTGCTATATCACAGCTCAACAGTCAGTAAATTCACCCTTCAATCTGCGAAGTCGACAACTGCATCATCCACTGGAAGTCGATCTCGCTGCAAAGTGCGAACGCGATACCCACCATCATGAACCATCTCCCGGCAGAGGTTCTCGTGCAAATCCTGTCTGTCGTGCAATCGGACAAGCCCTGGCTACTGCCTCACCTTCGCTTGGTCTGTCGCGCATGGAACGACATCGTCGAAGGATCGCCTCGGTTCTGGGCGAACGTGGTATCCAACGTATGGCGCGTTCCCCTCTTGCCCGCTACTCGTCAAGAAACACCACGCGATACCTTGGTCTTCCTTAACACATACCACGATGCACTCAAGCGTTCGGAGCCATACTTCCTGAATGTCGCGCTCGACTTGACTCGTAGCGTATCTCTCGACAAGCAGAACCTAATCTCGACCCTTGCGCCGCACTCGCCGAGGCTGGTCTCGCTCTCAATTATCCTCAGTACCTCGCACCCAATTTTCGAGTTTCATCAGCTCTTAGAAAGGGCTCTCAACTCTCTTGAGGACCTGACAGTCATGTTACCCACAGGGACAACATCCAGTCCCAGCATTTCCAGTTCGTTCGTCTATCACCACAGACTACCTCCCTCCGCGCTCCCTCGTCTGCGGAGTCTCCGTACCGCCGCCGTGTTTCTTGGACTGTACCTAGCGCGCCCATCCCTGAAGCACCTTAGCGTGTATGCTCCCAGTGGTGTCTCGCACATGCAACTTGATCACTGGGACCTGGTCATCTGCGTTCTCCTGGCCTGTCGTTCTCTCGAGACACTCGAGTTCATCGAGGCGCTCCCGCTCTTTCCCGAGCCATACGACCCCGACCTGTGGTCCAACAGTGGCAACCTCTCTACACTCCGCAGCTGCATCATCAAGGACACCCCGGATCGCGTTGCCCGCTTCGCGACTCTCTTGCTGGACGCACCCGTCCCGACCGACGCGGACCTGAACGTGACCCTCACGCCGCCTGCCTCAGACATAGCGGGCACCATTATGCACCCACGCCTCTTCTCGCTTGCTTTCCACCGTTTCCTCCCAGGAGAGGTCGGCCGGGTGGAGATTGACTCGACCCTGCGGGTCTACGCTGGCGACAGGAAGCGCTTCGAGTTCGCGATGGCCCCGTCGCTGCAGGCGGAGCTCGTCCGTGGACTGCCCTTCGCGGTTCTGGTCACGGCATCGCGGATCGGACCCGATGGACCCAGGACGAAGAAGGCGGATCTCCTGCACGGTGTGTTCAGCCCGAACATCCAGGAGCTCCGCATCCGCTTGGCTGGAGACCCGCCTGTAGGGTGGTGGGTCACACTGCTCAGACTCTTCCGCCATCTGCGACGGCTTGAGGTTCGCTTGCGCGACATCACCAGTCTTCTCGAACATCTTCGCTCTGCGCTGGAGTTGAAGAAGTCGACGCACGGCACTGTGGAGGAACTTGTACTTCTTGGTGTACGCGTCGCAGAGGAAGACCAAGACAACCTTGCGAGGATCTTTGTCTCGGTCTTCTCGAGCTGCAAGTCAACAGGGTTGTGGGCACCGCGCAGGTGTGTGTTGCGTTATCGTGGTCGAAGGTTGCCGGCTCCTGACGATGGGTCTCGTGGACGTCATCGATGATCTTGTTGTGTATTCTTCATGAGTTCTACGTATGTACATTACTGTTCACATCATGTCTTCGTTAGCAACACCTTTCAGTCATGTATAACAAGAGGAGAAACCCGATGGGGAGACAGTTCATGGATTTTTCTCAACTCTACCAAGCGAGCATCAATCTGGTCCAGCCCCGAAGACCACACGAACGCCGCATCCTCATTGACAGAGTCTGGATATGCCACACGTGCGGAGGACCACGCTCGCTCGACGGTAGATACCAGCTCTCCAGATACCAGCTCATGACCGCCCGGCAACGAGCACAAAGCGATGAGCGGGTCTATGATGTGCCGTACGAGGTGATGCGATGCGATGTGGGGGAACGTCAGAACCGCAGCAGCATCTCCAGGAATTGCAAGGCAGCCCTTGTGCAACCCGGCCCACTCCAGAGCACACAACCACTCGTGTAGCCGCGGGAGCTGCTGCTGACCCCATGCAAGTAGTGCGTTCTTCTGAGCGGGGGATAGCTGAGACTGGCCAGAAACTGTCGCACGAAGACAGTGCAGCAGGACGTAGCACGCCTGGGCTATATCTCGGAAGGAACGAAACCCCCCGGACGGATCCCATGCGGCCATTTCCACCTCGTACATCGCTTTCGCTGTATATCATATGGAAGTTAGCCCCCGACATCGCCAGCCGATCTCATCATAATTACACACCATGAAGGAGGGTAACATAGTTGTGGCGAGCACCCTGCATGTCGTACATGCGCTCGAGTGTCCTGAACGCGAGGCCATACGCGTGGCGAAATTTAGGGTCCTCCACAGCGAGGTGGCAGAGCGATTTGCAGGCCAGCTCCGCCAATCTCTCGGTTTGCTCGTTTCCGATGAAGTAGTGGCGGAAGATGAGGTGTACATCAATGAACCAATTGTGGGTGCCCTTGTCGGACCTCGCGAGCATGTGTTGGATGCCATACACTGCACATAAGGGCAGAGTGACCGTGTCTGCCAGCAATTTGCGATCGGGAAGATGCCAGTTTCCCCATTCTGCCTCCATGAAACCAAGTATGTCTGCAAAACACTGGGCCACTTCCTCGGGGGCAAGTCCGAGAAGATCACCGGCATAGAGGACAAAAACTTCGTATCAGCGGTGGTGGAGTACGCGGATGTGATCAAGGCACGATTGAGAGCACCGTGATGCTCGTAGATTGCGTTCTGGTCCCGACCACGCCATGTCGGCATAATATTGTAGGCCGTGTACTCGAAATTTCCTAGTCGGTCAAAGCGGGCCCGGTGGAGATCGATCCACATCGCCCACTGCATAGACCATCCATAGATCACCTTGGCAATGCCACGAAGCACCCGAAAGACCTCGTTTCGCATATATCTGAGCACCGCGTAAATGGCAAAGGATGCAGGTGACCGATAGGAACAGTCGCCTTTGATAACTGGCAGGATGGTGACGACGAGGAAGAACGTGAAGAAGAAGGCGACTAAAAGCGACACGGTCATAGCCACGGTGCTGTGCAGTGTCCAAAGTAAGACCAATAACCCAGCGAGGAAGAGGAAAGAAGCGAGTTGGAGGAGTAACGGGGGAATGACGACTATTGCCCCGACTCGCCACTTCAGCAGACCATTCAGGCGGTACTGCCGCAGCCGTGCACTCTCGAGGGAGGTTCCTCCTACCGTGGCTTCGGAGATCCACTGCTTGACGAAGAGGGCCAGCAACGCTGAAACGATGCTGAACACCAGGCTGGAGAACCACAAGGTGTTCAGCCAGACAGCGGATGCGGGAGCCTGGAACAGCGCCTGAGCGAGATCCACGGGCCCAGTATGGTGGGTCGCGTTCAAGAAGGGAGGAGTCAGGGTATACCCGTTCAATTGGGCAGAGATCTGCTTTAATACCGCAAGTGTTGGGTCCGACGGCTCCGGCTGAAGGAGGTGATAGGACTCCACGTTGAACGCGGTCAACACGGCTGAAGAAACACCGGCCTAGATAATAAGACATCGATGAGTTGCGGTCTCTCTGCTCGATGTTCAGCTGGACTTGCAACTCACGTAAACGAGGAGGGTATCCATGTCCTCCTTCCAGCGGCCCAGGAGCTGGTCATAGGAAGCCTTCACTGCGTCGGCAGCCTCCGTCCACACCTTCTCCTTTTGTTCACTGGTAAACTCCCTCAACAGTTCCTCTCGAATGACCTGAGAGTGGAAGTCAGATCAGTCTGGGGTGTAACAGAGTATAGAGTGTGGCGGGCAGCAGGTCACGGCAGCAAATCGCAAGGAGCTTCCTTCCGACTCCCCACGCGCTGAGAGATTACGCAGCTCATACAGGCTCAATTCTACTGCCGCCACATTGTTGCCAATAAGGTCAAAGACGACGACCGCGTCGCTGCACACAGCGTCGAGTTCCGTCGTATATACACACGCAGCCGAGCGCGACTGAAACAGGCCTTATATCATGTTATGAATACTCACCTCTGGAGGCGGGAAGCTCCATGTGCTTATGTCGGGCTCGCTCTTCTCATCCTGCTAGTTGTCCCTTGTGAGTCGTCAGGAAGGTCCGACCCAATGACACTCACGCGGCCACCGTCGGAAATGCCGGCTTTCACATTGCAGTCTTCATTCAATCCCTGCTGATGGACATCTCCGAGACCCGTACGAGTAGCTGATGAATCCATGATGTCGTCACGGTATGCGTCTGAGTCGATCAGTCAACCGAGGAGTTGAAGGAGGAGGAGGAGGGACAGTTAATTGAGGCTGTCCGTAGATAACGAAGCACTTATAATCGATTGTAGTCGGAACTACTAAGTGAGTAAGTAACATATAAAGGTGGCACTTCTACCTGGCGCTTCGCACTCTGGACCTCCCACCATCGTGCACTTCCACTTCCCGACACGGACTCTGTTCCTACCAAGCACACAGATATCAAGACCACGGACTTCGCTCGCAAAGTTACAGCCAGCATGCACAAGCTTCCAGCGACTCCGGCGACTGGGTCAGGCAAACCGAACATAAACAACCTCCCGGCGGAGCTTCTCATCAAGATACTATCGCGAGTGTCCTCGGACACTCCTTGGAAGATAGTAGATCTTGGACTTGTCTGTCGCGCCTGGTACGCCGTCACTGAGCACTCACCCGCCTTCTGGGCGAACGTCGTCTCCAACGAATGGCGTTTCCCCTCCATGTCGGTCATTTCCGCCGCTGCTCCTCGCACACGCTTCCTCGACGTCTACGGCAGTGCATTGAAGCAATCGCTGCCATACTACATCGCCGTCTCGCTCGACATCTCGCCGTTCTTGGAGCTCAGCGCGTTGGGCGCTTCAAAGAGCACCTTGCTGTGGACGCTCGCCCCGCACTCGCAACGCCTGGTCTCTCTCTCGCTCGTTGTTCTTCCGGAAGGCGACCTGCAACAGTTTTATGACTTCTTGAGCTTAGATCTCTTTTCGCTGGTGGAGCTCTCTCTTGCAACCCCGCCGCTGACACTTTCGTACATCACGGATGCAGTCGTGGTGCCGCTTCCCGACGCAGAGGACGTCGAGTACAAGTCGCTCCCTTCGTCGGCTCTCCCGCACATCCTGACTGTGCGCGTTACCGGCTCGCTCTTCGGCCCCTGGCTCGCTCGCCCGAGCCTCAAGCACCTGCACATCGTGGGGACCGGTGCCGAATCGCGTATTACCGACCGGGTGCGCACATGCGGCCTGCTCATCGGCGGCCTCCAGGGCTGCCCTGGGCTCGAGACTCTCGAGGTGGACAACACGCTCCCACTGTGGACGATGGAGTACGAGATTCCCGTGGTGAAGGCGTGGCCGGACGCGCATGCCCTGCAGATGCTGCACACCTGCACCGTCCGCGATGACCCCGAGTGGGTGGTCAAGTTCACTGCATGCCTCCACAGAGCGCCCCTGCCCACCAGCGCGATGCTCGACGTGACCCTCAGCGCACCTCAAGGTCTCATCCCAACAGCAGGGGGCGGTGTCTCCTGCGAGTCTAGCCTCTCGAACGACCCCCATATACAGTTTTTCACCGAGGAGATGTGCGCGCTCGCTTTCCAGCGGCCCGCAGACGGCCATTCCGACACGGAGCCGATCCGCATGGAGTTGAACACGGCGTTGCGAGTATATGGGGGACAAGCAGCGGCTCGAACTCAAGGTCTCACCCGAGCTCCTCACGCTGTTCAAAACGCGTTTCGGGATGTCGTTCGCTGAGGCCCTCGTCTTTCAGATCTTCATGGAACCTAGGCTGGCGCGGACATTCCAGTACCCCATGCCCTTGCGCCCGGACATTGCAGAGTTGGTACTCGACCTGGCGGATCGGGTGCCGGACACGCGCTGGTGGCGGGAGTTCTTTCGGTTCTTCAAGCATGTGCGGAGGATGGAGGTCCGTGCGCGCGATGCGCTCGCGCTGTTCCATCTTCTCAGCGGAAAGCCCGAGGACATGACGGGGTTGTGTCCTGCGGAGCGCCTGAGGCTTCAGATCGCGCAGTGTGGGATCCCTCCCAAGGAGTTCATGGAGGAGTTTACGCTCGTGGGCGTCGACTTTCGGATGCCGGACTCGGACGAGGGGGAGATCGCGCAGATGGTTGTGGACACGTTTGTGAAGCGGAAGGCGGATGGTCGTCAGGTCCCGAGGGATGTGACTTTGAGGTATCGCGGGGAACGGAGGCCTGCGTTTGAGGAGCGGGTCGTGAGCGGGCTTGAAGGCGTTGTTCGGTGTGTGGTTGTTGCGTCATCTTGAACAGTTGAACTGTGTGTCCTTTTGAACAGGTGCTTACGAGCTTCCGACTTCTGTGCATCCGCTTCTTTGTCAGTTGTAGAAGATATCCATATCAAGATGTGGTCGAAATCTGCGAGTAGGCATGCCGATCTGTCCGCTTCCGTCAGCGAGTACGCGCACGAGCCGGCGGTCTCGTAGATGAGCACATGTCCCAGCTATTCAGGTGTCGTGAGGGAGCAGCAGCCCTTCCCGAGCTCTTGGTAAGCTCCAACGCGATCTTACCTGCAGCGAGGCTGACCGGTATGTCTTCGGCCTACAGACGACGAGGCCGCTTGGTGGGAGGGGACATGGTGTCGAAACCAGGGCATGCCGCACGACGCGTTGTGGATATGAACCTTCTCTTAAAGCGCATGCACATCATCCCTGTCATCTTGTATCGCAGCATACGGCTTGTACTTTCCTCAGAGCCACTCAACGGCGTGAACGCAAATATCTTACATTGCTCAGTGCTCACCAGATGTGCCGCGCATTTCCACCGTCTGGTGTAGCGAACCGGGCAGGGGAGCTCTTCTTTGCAAGATCATGTTGATATATGACGCCGTGCTGTATCAACGCTGGTCGACGTCTCCCGCCTAGACAAATGCGCGAGTATCCTTGCAAGTTGGTTGCTGACCAGATCTTGTCAGACTTGCGCAAACCGGCAGGAGGCTGGCAATATGCCGCAGCAGTTCAGAAGCGGACGGCGATCATGGCCTCAGTTCTGTCGTCCTAATGGCAGGAACGAGGTAGCCCGTGAAACGAATGCTCCGGTAGTCGTAAGTCCGCCCACTGCCATCTTCAGGTGACCAAGTATAGTCAGGCCTACATACAGGCAGGCGTTCGGATGCAAGGCGGCGACGGTAATTGTCTGCCCAGAGGGCAATGAGCGGAAGCAGAGTATATGAGTCCACATCGTCTGGAAGAAGGCTCAAAGCTGGAAGGGGAGTTCGTGCTATCGTGGAGGTAGCTGATGAACTGTTTTCAACTTTGCCAACCGGGCGTCGATCTGGTCCAGCCCCGAGCTCCACACAAACCCTGCCTCCTTTTCCACAAAGTCTGGATATGTCATACGTGCGGCGGACCAGGTGCGCTCGATAGCAGAGACGAGCTCGTCGGATACCAGTGCAAGCCCACTCGGTGTTGAGCACAAAGCGATAACAGGGTCTATGATGTTCCTGACGAGATGATGCGATGCGATATGGGGGAACGCGAGAATCGCCGCAGCGTCCCCGGAAATTGCAAGGCAGCCCTTGTGCAGCCCGGTCCACTCCAGATGACACACCCACTCATAGAGGCGGGCGAGTTCTTGCCGACCCCATGCAAGCATTGCATCAGTCTGCGAGGAAGTGAGCCGTGAATGGCCGGAGATGGTTGCGCGGACGCAGTGCAGAAGAACGTAGACTGCCTGGGTTGTGTCTCTGAACGACCTAAAGCCCTGAGAGGGATCCCATGCAGCCATTTCCACCTCGTACATGGCTTTAGCTGATAGTCAAGGTACAAGTTAGCTTTGCTCACTAACGCATATTGTGAATACGCACCGTGAGCCAGGGTATCGTATGTGTGACGGGCTCCTTGCTCGTCGTACATCAACCTGAGCGTGTTAAATGCGTTGCCAAATACGCGGCGCAATGCACGGTGCTCCACAGCGTAGTGACAAAGCGTCTTGCAGGCGAGCTCCGCCAATTCCGCGCTAGACTCCTTGCCGACGAAGTAATGACGGAAGATGGCCTGTGTATCGTTGGCCCATCCGTCGGTACCCTTGTCGGACCTCGCAAGCATGTGCCGGATGCCGTACGTTGCGCACAAGGGCAAGGTGATTGCATCTTCAGATAGTAGACGGTCTGGGAGATGCCAGTGTCCCCATTCTGCATTCATGAAGCAATGTATATCGACGAAACACATGGGAACTTGCTCCGGGGTAGGTCGGAGAAGATCACCGGCATGGAGGCCAGAAACTTTGTATCCGCGGTGGTGGAGTACGCAGTCGTAACTATGGCACGGATGAGATCACCGTGAAGCCTGTAAATCTCGTTCTGGTCCCGACCACGCCATGTTGGCACGCTATCGTAACCACCATCATATGCAAATACACCCAGTCGGTCAAACTGGGCCCGGTGGACGTTGATCCACGCCGCCCACCGTGTCGACGATCTATAGAGCACCTTACACACACCACGAGTGACCCGCAGAGCCTCGTTGAGGATGACTCTGAGCACTGCGTAGATGGCGAAGGATGCAGGAGACCGGTAGGAGCAGTCGCTTTTGAAGACTGGTAGGAGGGTGAAGCCGATGACGAAGGTGAAGACAAGACCAACCAAGACCGACGTGATGGCAGCGACGATGTTGTGCAACGTCCAAAGGAGAACCAGTAACCCGGCGAGGAAGAGGACGGAAGCGAGCTGCAGGAGGATGGGGAGAACGACGATAACCGTCCCGACCCGCCATTTCAGCAGCCCGTTGAAACGGTACTGCCGCAGCCGCGCGCTCTCACGAGAAGTTCCTCCGACCATCGCTTCGTAGATCCACTGCTTGACGAACAGGGCAAGTAATGCTGAGGCGAAGCTGAACACCAGGCTGGAGAACCACAACGAGTTCAGCCAGACGGCAGATGCGGGGGCCTGGAATGGCGAGACAGTAGGTACAGTGTTATTGGTGGCGTTCAAGAAGGGAGGTGTGAAGGTGTAACCGTTGAGTTGCGTGGAAATCTGTTTCAGTACCGCGAGCGTGGGGTCCGTGGGGTCCGGTTGGAGGAGATGGTACGACTCCACGTTGAACGCGGTCAGCACAGCTGAAGAGACACCAGCCTGAGGAGTGATAAGTGGGACCGCTCGATACGTAGGTGTGAGTTGACTCACATAGACGAGCAGTGTATCCATCTCCTCCTTCCAGCGTCCCAGAAGCTGGTCGTAAGACGTCTTCACTGCTTCTGCGCATTCGGTCCATATTTTGTCCTTCTGTTCGGTACTAAACTCCTTCGATAGTTCCTCTCGGATAGCCTGTGGATGGAGATCAGTCCGAATTCGTAGTACAAGTGGTAATAGAGTAGAACTCCAATGAGGTCGCGTTATAGCAGTGAGATCGCTGAGAGGTGAGGGCCTCCTCCATTTGCCTACCGCCTCTCGGGACCGAAGTCTAGTATAAAGACAGCGGCGACGGTGATTGCGAGTGCAATTGGCGTCCGCACCACCCCTCCATGGCGCTACCTATGTACGCTCAGTCTCACAGGACGTGATACTGCGCGAGAATGTAGGGGAGGCGTTATGGGACTCGGAGGCCGTGCATGCTTGGGTGACAGCGCCGTAGAGAATGAAGACGACAGCAATATGCGATCAAGATTCATACTCACCTCGGGAGGGGAAAATCTCCACGTACTGATGTCGACCTCGGTCTCCGTATCGTTCTTCTCATCCTGATAGCGGTCACACATCGTCAGAGAAGTCGAGCTTGGCAGAAGCAGGCGGAGACACTCACAAACTTGGCATCTCCAGCTTTCTCCGCTCCGTCTTCGACCACCGCTGCTCCAATGGCACTCTTGGGACTCGCGTGGGTATCAGTTGAACTCATGGTAGATGAAGGTCTTGTTCGACTGCGTGAGGTTACAGTTCGCCGACTTCAGACTGTCCGTCGGGCCTCCACTTAGCAGGCTCCTTTCCGGGCCCAGCCTGGTTGCAACTCAGATATACCAAAGGGCACGTTGCGAGGCAGTACTGATCCTGTGCTCCTGCATTGAGCGTATCGCCCGTACCCGCGTGAGACACTTGGAGAAGTTCGCAGAGCATACGGACAATAGCTGCAGCCAAAATGGCGGTATTAGGAACCTCATCCAAGCCTCGCCGTACCGGTTCCATCGTCCCGCAGCTCAATACTTTCTCCGCTGCAGCAGCGTAACCCTTATCCCTCGAAAGCGGCGACGACGTCCTCAAGATCAAACCCTCGGTATGAGTGTGAGGACGAGATAGATAAAGGCGAGCTCTAGGGGAAGTCCCTTGAATGGCGGAAGCCCGGATCTCGCACGACCGAGAGCCTAGAGGGCGTCGTCGACCGGAGACCGCCGGACGTTCGAAGTGTCCGGGTGGGCCAAGAGGTGGCCTCGAGAGAGCGAGAGGGGTCCCCGCACTCGAGTGCTGTACCACCCGAGGCAATGTCTTGACGTCCTAAGCCATTGACGGGACACACCCCACATCTTGTGTACTTGCGACGGGCAGCGCGTCGATGCGAAGGAGGTGCGCGCGGGGTGATGCGGAGGCGCGCATTCTTCATGCTTCAAGTGCCGGGGATGTGCCCACATGCAGGAAGATAGTCAAGGCGGCCTGCTTGCAGCGAGCCGGGGACGGCTGCTGGGAAAGTGCTCGACACGTGGCGCACGCAGACCTGGAGTAAGCGAACGGTAGAGAAGTGCGGTGAATGTTGGGTGAAAGCGTCGTGCGCCCAAGAAAGTAGGTAGAAAGTAGGACTAGCAGGAGTCGAATCGATGCGAAAGGGCAGCACGCGTGTCCAGAGCTCCGCCAACGAGACGCGTTCCGGGCGCTTCTGTCCTGGACCGCGGGCTGGGACATGTTGAAGCTCTGAAGGGGAGAGAGGCGGGAGCGAAGACGAGAACCGAGAATACGTCCGATTTCGAACGCTGCACAGCCGACATTGCCATTGTGTGTCGAGCAGGCCGGTGATGCTCCGGGGACAAGAGAAGGGAAACGCAGCAGCACTCTGGCCATCCACCCGCTCCATATCGACCAAGTGATGAGTGGCTCCTCCGTCGGACCAGTGCTTCACTACGCAGCGATCGGATATCCGAGACTGAGCGTGCAGAGGGATATGATAGTGTGCAGAGCCACACCGGTATTGTCCATCATTGCGCGACGTCGAGGAATGACTGGCGTCGGCGATAATGGAAGACAGAGGTGCCTGTGCCGCGGTGAGACCTGACGGAGTATCGCAACCGTGATGCTCCCCGTACTTGCGCCGGTCCATCTCTGCTCGATACTCTGCCGGTGAGCGGTATGATGACACCATTCGGACGTCCTACGTTCCTGGGTGATCTCAGTTTGGAACTCATGAGATTGAAAACGTAAGGCTTACAGGTATCGTCGAATGTGTCAGGTTCCTGCGCCCTGCACAGTCTCTGCGACACTACCGCGCGAGCATTCCATGAACGCAACGCCCCCACTTCGGCCTCCTTCCTTCGCCTTCGCCTTCGTATCGAGTATTGTCGGCCCGGCCCCTTGCGACTGTGCGTCATGAGCTCCGCGTCCACCGACGTTTGCAACAGTAAGTGGCGACGAGAAGGACATATCCGCCTTCAGGGCTGCGAGTCTGCAACGACTTCCTCGCCTGCGAATATACGCAAGCACCTCGAGAGCACGAGCTACGAGCGCAATGGTTGCTGCGCCCAAGGGCGCTGATGGTGAATTGTCGGGATGCGCGTCATCGAGGGTGCACGCTCCTGAATCCCCACACCCGGGTTACTCTCGCGCAGCTTGAGACGAGACGTTTCCTGTGTGATGTTCGGACGGGCGCGCGAGGAACCCCAACATGCGTGGAAGTCGTCGTCTCCGCCATTCCCGGACTGGCCGTCGCTGTTGCAGTTCTCGCGAGCGTATGCAGTCCTTGGAGAGGTTGTGGTTGCTAGACCAATGTCAAGGCGACTCGAGAGGACGTCGTGCGCCTCCAGCGACGTGCCGCCACGCTACTGCTCCGTGGTCTTCACACTCGGGTCGTAGAGGGAGGGATGGCCGCTCGGAATGACGAGGTTAGGATAGCCTGGATTGGCTAATGAGGATATGCAAGCAAACTGGACATGGGACGGGCTCAAGGAGAGCTGAAGAGTCGGGGATGGCGCAAATTCTGCACGAAAGATCGTGTACTTCGGAACGTGGTGGACGACCCACGTCACACCGGTCTTCGCCTGCTCCTCAGCGTCCGGTGAGATTGAAGTCCCTTGCAGGACGGTGCTTGCGACGATCTTCGTGCTTTCCCAGCTTCGCGATGTCTCTGCAACCCCGGCTTCGTCGGCCTCAAGTAGCGCGAACAGCTCCGGGACGGGGATGCTAACAAGATTCTTCCAAACAGTAGCTCGCTCCGACCGACTTCGATCTGATGCAATCTTGACTCTTCAGTCAACACTGTGTATATGCTAGTGGGAAGTACTCACCGAGGTCCCGCGATACGTCAGCAAGGTTCCTCCAGCCAACAAGTCCTTCCACAACTCCTGTCCGAGAAACAAGCACTTGGCAGATCTGCGGGAGCATGTTAGGCAGTTTATTCTCCCTCGTCGGTGGATCCTAAGAGTAGTACATACCATGACGCTTCAATATCGACGACAATCGGTCGGCCAATCTCATGCTCGACTACGTTATGTAGAGGTTACGCCGGCGCTGATAACTTTATGAGCGGCTGTCGGGAATACGTTGTAACATGAGACTCACCGTCGAATAGTACGGGTTCATGCAAGGTTCGGCTCAAGTTACCACATAATCGCCATGACCACAGCTCCTCGTGCCTCCTAACAGTAGCAGTCAGAGGGGAGTCTCGCGATAGCGTGGTTCACGATAAACGAGCTCACCTCAGTTCTTCGTCGTGTCTTGCCCCGTTACGCTTTGACCCTGGACGGACGGGTAGAACGCATCTGAACGGCGAAGCTCGTCGGCGCTGTGGCGATAGCGAAAAGGTGCTGATACTCGGCTCGACGGGACCTCGAAGTGATTGCACAGCCCAGGGTTCATCGGCCTGCACTCGCAGCCCCACCAGGAGCCCTACAAACGTACGCAGGAGGTGAAGGTAACTTCTTGTGTTCCAGAGGAGATGATTCCGCAGCCGATCTTGACATTCGTGACTGGAACCGGGGAGGCTCTTAACAGGGATGAAAATAGAACAAGAATCGGCGTGCGTACCTGATCAAACGATTCTCTACTGGTGTCCCAGCGTACTCCCGATGCTGATATGTTCTCGACTATGTGAGGGCGTTTACACCGACTCCGTGTCTGTCATCACGCCGTTGTGGCGCGACTGGGGTCAACGTGAGCAAAAATCAACGCCGCGATTGAAGAGTACTAACCGCCAAATGATTCCGCGGGGGTTCGTACTGCCGTACGCCACAGGTGATGGTCGTCCGGAGTGCGGACAAGCTAAACGTGGGACAGACACGTAAGTGACGAAGTATGACGGGTAGGGAAAAGTAAAGATCTACCTATACCAGCCTGTACCTCATTTCGCACTCTCCTGCGCACTCCGCGGTCGAAAGGGAGCATAGATACACAGACAAAGACAGGCAATCGGTGCAAAGGCCCGAGATCGAGTCGGACGGACTTCGCGTGTCGTTGGTTGAACCGCGCGTACAAAGCTGCGAGCCGGCTGCTACGCAGAGTATTCCACGAGCGCAGAACGATGTTACAGCAGGTGACAGAGGACGGACGAGGTCGCGAGGAATGGGCTCGAGGACGAGATCGTCACGGTGGGGGAGGAGAGGAGCGCTCGTTCTCGGCGACGTCCGACCGACTCGGACTTGCGACCTCCTCCACAAACGCGCTCTCGCCAACGCACGCATGTTGTAAGTATTCATAAGTATACTGTAGCTCAACGATCTCGCCTTGTGTTGTCCTTGTCGTCCTTGCAGAGCTCTTAGTCACTTGGTTCGTCGCATTTGACAAGAAACACCGGCGAGCGCGAAGCATCGAACCCATTGGCCACACTTCACTGTAACATATGTTCTACTATGATTTGCTCTGACTCTTTGCGCGGAGAACCAGCGACCCTTCCATTTCTTTTTACGCATTGCTTGCAGCGAGTAGAAGATACGCATGATGGGCAAGGCTACCGACGACTCGGACGACGGCGCGAGCGTGATCGACCTTGCACCCACATCGTCGCTTGAGAGGATACCACACATCGACTGTCGGGCGACGTAGGTCAACGCACACAGGCTTTGGCGATCTTTCGGCGACTATTGCAAGCTGCATACGGCTCTACGGATCGTGGACGGCCTAAGGGAGACGAATTGCAAGCTCGAGCGACATGACACGCCTTGCACCATCGAATGCAACTGTACTCCAGCTGCTTGATGCTGTCACTCAATCTTCACTCCTCGCTCGGTCTACTCGGGCCTTCCATGCCGCTCGTCTCTCTGACTCTCTCATGCGCAAGTGTCATGTTCATGCCCGTCAGCACGGAGCTCCCACCATGACCTGGAACGAGGACCTTCGCTCTTCAGTTACTCGTCGTGCGCGGCTATGTGCGGGTCAAGGACCAGTTCTCCGCCCCGTCCGTGCCTTTGACTCGCTCCGGAAACGATGGAGATGGAACAGGGGTGCAATATATCTCATGCTGGCTAGATACTGATGAGGACGGGCCCCTCGGTTCACGTTCAGCTGGAGACAGTTACTGGGTCCGTGCAAATCGCTGCCCGCAACTTAGCTAACCGTGCATCAATGCTGTCCAAGCCTGAACACCACAGATACGGTGCATCCGGGTCTGCCGAGTGCGGGTATGCCAACCGCGCAGCAGACCAGGAATCCTCCACAGCAGCAACGTGCTCTCCGGACACCATCGTGAGGCCTCCAGGCATGGATGCCAAAGCAATGAGTGGATCGATGATGTTTTTGCACAGAAAGTGGGATGCCACGTGAGGGAATGCGAGAAGGCCTGCGATATCTCCCGAAACCGCGAGACATCCTCTGTGCAGCCCACTCCACTGCAGGTCGCGCAACCATTGACGCACCCGGGTGAGTTCACCCTGACCCCATGCAAGCATTGCCTCTGTCTGCGACGGCGAGAGTTGAGACTGGCCGGAGAGTGTGGTGCGGATGCAATGCAAGAGAACGTATATGGCCATAGTCGTATCTCTGAGTGAGTCACAACCCACGGACGGATCCCATGCGGCCATCTTGGCCTCGTACATGGCTTTGACTGAAGGCCGAATAGAAGTCAGGTATAGCCCACGACTGGCGCAAACTCGCGGACGCACCGTGACAGAGGGTATCGAATGTGTGACGAGCTCCTTGCCTTTCGTACATGGACCTTAGTGTTGCGTATGCGAGGCCAAATAGATGGTGATAAGCCTGGTACTCCACTCCAAGATGACACAGCGATTTGCAAGCAAGCTCTGCCAGCCGTTCCGTTATCCTGTTACCAATCGAGAAGTGACGGAACACGACCTCTACGTCGCGATTCCACACATCTGTGCCCTTGTCGGACCTAGCAAGCATATAGCGCAGGCCGTATGACGCACATAACGGGACGGTGATGGGATCCCCATGTGATTCAGGCAAATGCCAATGTCCCCATTCGGCCCGCATGAAGTCGAGCAAATCCGCGAAACATTTCCCAACTTGGTCCAAGGGAAGGTCGGAGAAGATCACTGGCATGGAGGATAGAAATTTGGTGTCTGCTGTAGTGATGTACGCCGTGGTCACCATGGCTCTATCGAGAGCACCGAGATGGTCGTGAATTGCGTTTCTGTCCCGACCGCGCCAAGTCGGCATGTCGTCGTAGACAGTATACGCGAAATCACCCAGACGGTCGAGATGGGGCTGGCCGACACATGCCGCCCAATGCGTGGTCCATCCATAGATCACCTTGCAGCAGTGACGACTTGCCCGTATGGCCTCGTTGCGGGTGTACCTGAGCGCCGTGTAGATGGCGAAGGAAGCAGGAGATCGATACGAGCAGTCGCTCTTGAGCACCGGTAGGACGGTGAAGCCGAGGAAGAAAGTGAAGACCAGAGCGACTAGAAGCGACGTTATAGCCGCTACGGTACTTTGTAGCGTCCAAAGAAGAACTAGTAGCCCCGTGAGGAAGAGCACGGAAGCGAGCTGGAGCAGTATGGGGAGGATGACGACTATCGTCCCGACACGCCACTTCCGCAGTCCGTTCAGACGGTACTGCCGCAGCCGCGCGCTCTCACGGGAGGTTCCTGGGACCAGTGCTTCATAGATCCACTGCTTGACGAAGAGAGCGAGTAACGCTGAGGCGAAGCTGAAGACCAAGCTGGAGAACCACAACGAGTTCAGCCAGACGGCGGACGCGGGGGCCCGGAACGGTGATTGAATCAAGTCGCCAGGCCTCGCGGTATGGGTCGCGTTCATAAACGGAGGAGTGAAGGTGTACCCGTTGAGTTGCGCAGAGATCTGCTTCAGTACCGCGAGTGTGGGGTCTGTAGGATCTGGCTGGAGGAGATGGTATGACTCCACGTTGAACGCGGTAAGCACTGCTGAAGAAACACCGGCCTGGATGGTGATCAGTATTCGCGTCTCTCGACCGAGGTTCAGGATGACACTCACATAGACGAGCAGTGTGTCCATCTCCTCCTTCCACCGACCCAAAAGCTGGTCGTAAGACGTCTTCACGGCTTCAGCGCATTCGGTCCAGACCTTCTCCTTCTGCTCGTTGGAGAACTCCTTTGATAGCTCCTCTCGGATGGCCTGGATATGAGATCAGTTCGAGTTGGCTTTAGCAGCGAGATGACAGGATACCACTCCGACGAGTCGCGTTACGACTGCCAGATGAAGCTGATACTGGTGCGACCGCCGGCTATGCGACTACGGTTCCTACTCACCTCGGGAGTGGGAAAGCTCCAAGACGTGATGTCAGGCTCGGCCTCCGTGTCTTTCTTCTCATCCTGATAGCGGTCATACATCATAAGAGAAGGCCAGCCGGAAGGATGCGGAGACACTCACAATTTGGGCAGCGTCGGCTTTTCTGTTGCCATTGTGGACGACCTCCGCTTGACTGGCATTGTTGCAGTTGCAGGTCGTGTGGGAACCCGGAGAGGAACTCATGGTGTCGTCCGAGTCTCTCAGACGGAGTTCTTTATCGATCGACTGCAGTGCGTGAGGTAATATAAGTAGTAGGCTCCTTCCCAGCCTGGGTGACGCTCAATACACTCCTCTACTTACTGAAGTGGACGTCGCGATCCTGTGCAGCTGTGCCACTGCCTCGAGCGCAACGCGCGTGAGAGATGCTTGAAGGAGTTCGTAGAGCCCACGGCCGGACTGCAGCCAGAGAGCTCGACGGTGCTACGGGAGTTACAAACTGCGTGTACCAATCTCGCGCAATCTGAAGCTCAACTCTTCGAGAACATAGCCCTCAGCTCCGCCAACCGAGCATCGATGCTATCCAGCGCTGTACACCATACAGTCCGGGCATCGGCGTCGACTGAGTGTGGGTATGCCAGACGTGCAGAGACCCACGTGTGCTCAATGGCAGTGACAAGCTCTGCTGACACCAGCGCACGACCACCGGGCATCGTGCACAATGCGATGAGCGGGTCTATGAGGTTTCGGACGAGGTACCGAGACGCTACGTGGGGAAAAGCCAGAACGGCAGCACGATCGCCTGGAATCGCGAGACACCATTTGTGGAGCCCATTCCACTTCAAATCTCGCACCCACTGATGCAGGCGGGAGAGTTCCTGCTGACCCCATGCGAGCATCGCACTGGTCTGGGAGGGGGAAAGCCGAGACTGGCCGGAGATTGTGGCACGCACGTAGTGCAAGAGGATGAAGATCGCCTGGGTGGTGTCTCTGAATGAAGGGAAGCCCAGAGATGGGTCCCACGCGGCCATTTCCACCTCATACGCCGCTTTAGCTTGCCGTCGAATAGACATCAGTTCAAGCGCACCCCCATCATACAACGTTACGCACCATGAGCCAGGGTATCATATGTGTGGCGAGCTCCTTGCTCGTCATACATGCACTCCAGCGTCCTATATGCCTTGCCGAACAGGTAGCGATTTTCCCGGTCCTCTAGCGACAGCTGGAAGAGCGTCTTACAGGCGAGCTCAGCCAATTTTTCGGTGTGCTCCTCGCCGATGAAGAAATGACGAAAGATGATCGTAACGAGGAGTGTCCACCCGGGGACCTTCTCGGATCTTGCGAGCATATGTCGGAGGCCGTACAGTGAGCACAAGGGGAGGGTAATTGTATCCCGGTCTTGCGGTCGTTCTGGAAGATGCCACTGACCCCACTCAGCCTCCATAAAGTCGCGTATGTCGGCGAAGCACATAGCCACTTCGTCGAAGGGTAAGTCGGAGAAGATGACCGGCATAGATGTCAAGTATTTCTTGTCGGCCGTGGTGGTGTACGCCGTCGTGATGATACGACGGTCAAGAGTGCCTCGATGCTGTTGAATCTCGTTCTGGTCCCTGCCACGCCAAGTCGGCATATTATCATAGCGGTCATATGCAAAATTACCCAGACGGTCAAAGTGCGACCGGGTGACGTTGAGCCATGCCCCCGCCTGCGTGCACCACCTGAAGATGGGCTTACAGACGGAACGAATCGCCCGTAGGACCGTGTTGCGGGTATATCTGAGCGATGTGTAGATAGCGAAGGATGCAGGAGATCGATAAGAGCAGTTGCTGTTGAAGACTGGTAGGAGGGTGACACTGAGGAAGAAGGTGAAGAAGAAAGCGATGAGGACTGATGTGATGGCGGCAACCGTGTTGTTCAATGTCCAAAGGAGAACCAGTAGTCCAGCCAAGAAGAGCACGGAAGCGAGCTGAAGCAGGATAGGAAGAACGACGACTATCGTCCCCACGCGCCACTTGAACAGCCCGCTGAGACGGTACTGCCGCAGCCGTGCGCTCTCGCGAGACGTTCCTCCGACCATCGCTTCATATATCCACTGCTTGACGAAGAGGGCCAGCAACGCTGCGGCAAAGCTGAAGACCAGGCTGGAGAACCACAACGAATTCAGCCAGACGGCGGACGCGGGTGCCTGCCAGGCCGGTGCTTGAGTAAGGTCGCCAGGCCCAACGGTATGGGTGGAATTCAAGTAGGGCGGTGTCATGGTGTAACCATTGAGTTGCGCGGAGATCTCCTTCAGTACCGCGAGTGTGGGGTCCGTAGAATCTGGCTGGAGGAGGTGGTATGACTCCACGTTGAAAGCAGTCAGCACCGCTGAAGAAACACCGGCCTGAATAGCGATGAGTATTCAGGTCGATCTTTGTCCAAATTGTCGCTCACATAGATGAGCAGAGTGTCCATTTCCTCCTTCCATCGACCCAGGAGCTGGTCATAGGACGTCCTCACAGCTTCAGCAGCCTCCGACCACACCTTCTCCTTCTGTTCGGTATTGAACTCCGTGGACAGTTCCTCTCGAATAGCCTGCGGTTGGATATTAGCACGAGTAATCACTACCAGTGAGATAATGTAGCGCGACTCGGATGAGTTGCGGTACAGCTATCAGATCACGAAGTGTTGCGTTATGCGTCTTCACACCACCCTTCGGGACCGAAGTCCATCACGAACATGGTGGCGACGGTGGTTGCGAGTGCGAACGCCATCCATACCGTCCCTTCATGACGCTGCGTAGGCTCACGCAAACCGGAAGGACGTGTTAATGTGCTGGTGATGGAGGAGAGGTGTTTCGAGCGAAATCGCGCAATTTTGGTGGACAGTTCCGCAGGGAACGAAGATGATAGCAACATATCTAAGATTCGTACTCACCTCGGGAGTGGGAAAGCTCCACGCCGTGATGTCAGGCATGGTGTCCATATCGTCCTTCTCGTCCTGATAGCTTTCATATAAGTCCAGCTCAATGGCGGAAGTATGCGGAGACACTCACAACTTGAGCAACACCAGCTTTCTCCCCGCCGTCCTGGACTTGACTGAGACTCATGGAACTCATGGTTTCGTCCCTTGGGCGTAGGTGTCCTGGCCTAGCGAGGGCGATGGTGCGTGAGGTTGAAGTTGGCCTACTCGAGGCTCTCCATCCTCGGCCACCACGCCTCTTCTAGGCTCCTTCCCAGCTTGTTGGCGATCAACTGGCCACACCACGAGGTCAACATGTTGGAAAAACACAAGTACACGACGTAAGGCGATACTAATCCTGTGCCACGGCCTTGAGCGCATCGCGCATGAGAGACGCTTGAAGGACTCGGAGTCTGTAGGTACTGTATGTACTCGTAGTACGCAAGTTGAGATCCACATCTCACCGTACCAAGTCCGTCGTCCTCCAGCTCAAATGGGCTCTCCGCTGCTGCGTGTCCGTCTCCAACCCATTGTTCTTTCAAGCTGTCAAACCCTCGAGCCCTCGGAGGACAGGGAAGATAGAGGAGGACATAGATTCAGATGCAAAGCGGCGTAGCAGCATACAGACTGGATCCGACAGGCATACAGGACCCAGGGCAACGTCCGTCCCGGCTTCTGCTTGTATACAGGTCGAAGCTGACCTTCCTCCGCCTGAGTATAGCTAGCTGCTAGTTGCTATGTCGAATGTGACGGCGAGGGCGATGAGACGTTTGGGTAGCAGGATGTAGGACGGGTGCAGGATTGCGCCCGGAGCTCACATAGCAAGCTCGAATGCGAGAGGGCGCCGTCAACGGGAGAACGCCGGATGTTCTCAGTATCTATGCAGCCAAAGAGGCCGTGAGCTCGAGAGAACGGGACAGGCTCGCGCTTGATTGACGTATTGTACCACTGAAGACAACGTCCTGGGTTCCCAAGCGGTACGCGCGCGACGTCTTGGGTACGTTGCGCGGCGGGCAGAGCTCGGCGCCGGTAGGGAGTGTACGCGCGAAGATGCAGAGCCGCGGAGACTTTTACTGTGGGGGATGCAGGAGATGGGCCGGGCGGCCTGCTTGGAGCGAGTCGCGGAAGGGCATGAGAGGCGGTCTGCTGGGCTGGCACTGGACAGCCGATGCAGATAGAGAAGGGAGGGCCGGAGAGCTGTGCGTGAACGTGCCATGCGCGGGTGTCGGGCAAGGAGGATAGACCGTATGCTGGCGACAAGAAGGTAGCAGAGCGTGTTCGAAGCTGCGCCAGCGGGCTGGAGACAGTAAACGTGGTCAGATGGACAGAGTGGCGACATACAGGCGGGAGCGTGGCCTGTGAGGACGTGTGCCAAATGTACTCCCGAGGTCGACCGTCCTGCATAGGAGGCACAACGAGTCAACGTCGCCATTGTATGCCAAGGAGCTGGCAATGCCCCTATTGAGCGGATTCGTCCTTCACAATGCGCGACATCGGGAGATCGAAGAGATGGCCATGCTGCAGCGAGACCTTGGGCAGGACCGTGAAGCTATCCGAGATTGCGCAGCGCAATCTCTTGTCACTCTGCCGGCAAGCGATGTAGCATGGCTCGGACGTCCTATGTTTCGGGAGTCGATGTCAGGAGAATGAAAGCGTAAGGCTTAGACGTACCATCGAACCAGCCAGGACCAACTCCCTGCAGCAGACTCTATCGCCCCCGCGGGCATCCCATGAATGCAAGGCCCCATCTCTACACGCTTCCTCCTCCTTCGTATCGAGTAGCTCTGACCCACTATTCCATCGTGATGTCCTCAGTCGGCCCAACGGAAGGATCAGACGCAAACAACGTAGTCCCAGATGCGCACCAGCGTGCCGCGAGTGGATCACGGCGACTGAAAGGGCATACTCCTGAGTCTCGCCACACCATGACTCCTCTTGCGCAGCTTGAGACAACAATGTCTCCTGCTTCCCGAGAAACTCCCCCACCCGTAGCCTCCGCAATGTCCGGACCTGCGGTTGTTGTTGCAGGTCTCGCGAGTCTAGTGCTGAGCTTCTGTGAGAGACGTCCTTCGTCAGAAGCCAAAAAGCGCTTTAACGACTGCTGCTCGACCATCTTCAGACTGGAGCCGCAGAGGGAGGGAACGGACTGGACGACTCACGATATGAAGATCGTCCTGTGGTTAGCTGCGGAGAGAAGCGAAGCGAGCTGCACATGAGTACGACCCCATGGAGAGTTCGGGATTGCAGATGTATGATTGCTCGCAGCGCGTCGGCGAGAGAATACGGCAACGACTCAATCTTCCTGCTCCTCAGGAGTCAGCGTCGGGCCTCGCGAATGAGATGATCGAAGTGTAGAGGGAGCTCATGGGCCTGCGGCGTGGAGTAACACGATGCGATCCGTTGAAGGAGTCTGTCCGAAGGATCCATGCTGGTGACCACATTCGTGCTCTTTCGGTTGGGGTCAAGACGAAAGACGTTTGCCGACGCAGCTCTGGGAATGGGTGGGCCAACCAGGACGCGGCTGAACGAGCCGTTCGACATGCCCATTTTAAAGAACCCCCTTCTACTGAAAATTCAGCCACAGTCGTGCATGTGTCGACAGAGGGTACTCACCGGTCCTGCGAAGCTTGGCCATGCCTCCCTCCGAGGTCACCTTCTTGCTCGTTCGATAGCGAGCTCGGTGAGAAGCATGCGCAGCGGGAAGTCAGCAAGGTGCTTCACGCGCTCCTCCTCAATCATTCGCAGCGAAACAAGCACTTGCGAGTCTGCGGGAGTCAGTACCATGCCGATAAGTTACTCATAAGTAGTTCCTAGTGACGGCTGAGTACATACCGTCACGATTCAAAATCGACAAAACTCGGTGACGATCCCTCAGTCATTGTCGCGCTCGAGTACTTCACGTAGAGGTGGCGATAGCGCTAGCACGGTCAGGCGGATGCTGAAACCTGTATCAGCCGCTGCAGCGACAAGTTATGGTTGGTCAGCGAGACTCACAGATGAATAGCACAAGGTTGTCCTCCAAGGTATAGCTTAGGTACTAGCCGCCATAGCTACAGGTCCCCGTGTGTCCTAGCAATCGCAGTCGGAGGGTACTCGTTCCACGCGGCTTTGAACTGATCGCACTGTCCACAGTCTATCAGCATGCACTCGCAGCCCCACCCAGGTCCATACAGACGTACGCAGGAGGTGAAGGTAACTCCTTCTGCTCTACAAAGGTGACCCCAAAGCCGATCTTGACACTTGCGACTGAAGCCGACGCATGTCTCTACGGCGGGGGGAGCCTCTCAACAGGGGTAGAAGGGAACAAAAATCAGCAGACGTACCTGATTGAAGGACTCTCTGCTAGTTTTCCCAGTGTGCTCCCGTCGTCGAGTACATTTACAATAACATCAGGGCGATGTACAACTGGCATGAACATGAACAGCAATCAACACCGCGATCGAAGGGGACTGACCTCCAAATGATGTACGACTGACCATTCAGGGTCCTTACAATGCCGTATGCCACAGGTGATGGTCGTCCGGAAAAGCTGGTCGTGAGATACGTAAGTGACGAGATATCACGGGTAGAGAATAGATGACGACCTACCTATACCTCCCCTGCGCACTCTGCCATCGAAAAGCTCTCACCATACCAACCTTGCGATTTCCATCCTGGCACTTAGCATCTGGGCTCGGTGCAAAGGCCCAAGATTGACTCGGACGGACTTTGCGTGTCGTTGCTTTGAACCGCGTGTACGAAACTGCGAGCTCGCCACCAACGAGTGTCTCACACGAGCGCAGATTGAAGTTACAGCAGGAGACAGAGGCCGGACGAAGACGAGAAGTACTGGGTTCGAGGACGAGATTGTGGCGGGAGGAGCAACTTGGGCGGCTCCATACTCATCCTCGGCAAAGTCCGACTGTTCCATGAGACGCCAAGTTGAACCAGCATTCGACGCCTGTCTGAACTCTGCACAACTTGTATGTCTACAGGCACCGGCCAGACGTCCATGTCGCGTCGTATATAGCTACTTGTGTTGTCCAGAGCTTTAGCCATTTTAAGACCGTCTTGATTTGTGCACTACGTGCCGATTCAAGCACCATTTCCCCGCCTCGCTCTTGACGGACTCCGATATCTGTTCTCCCGGTCTCCTTACCATATAGCCGTCTACTACTTATACGCCCCCATCTCTCCCCTGCCCCGCCGCCCTCCCGCACACATCCTCCGCAGCCAGGCAGGTCCCTGTCCACCCCAGCAGCTTCGTCATTGGCCAGCCTATCAACCTCCTGGCCCGCCCCGTGCCTCTGACTCGATCCTAAAACGATGCAGATGGAAGAAGAGGCAATATATCTCATGCTGGCTAAACAGTGATGAGGGCGCGCGTCTAGCTAGACAGTTACTGGGTCCGTGCAGATCTCCGCCCGCAACTCATTTAATCGTCCATCAATGCGGTCCAAGCCTGAACACCACAGATACAATGCATTCGGGTCTGCCGATTGTGGGTATGCCAACCGCGCAGCAAACCACGAATCCTCCACGGCAGATACAAGCTCTCCGGACACCATCTTGAGACCTGAAGGCATTGAGGCCAATGCAATGAGCGGATCGACGATGTTCCTGACCAGAAAGTCGGAAGCTACGTGAGGGAATGCGAGGACACATGCGATATCTCCCGAGACCGCGAGACATTCTCTGTGCAGCCCGCTCCATTCCAGATCGCACAGCCATTGCCGCAACCGGGTGAGTTCGTCCTGACCCCATGCGAGCATTGCGTCGGTCTGTGAAGGTGAGAGCTGAGAATGGCCGGAGACTGTCTCGCGGATGCAATGCAAGAGAACATATATGGCCGGAGTCGTATCTCTGAACGAATCAAAACCCACAGACGGATCCCATGCGGCCATTTTGGCCTCGTACATCGCTTTGACTGAAGGTAGAATAGACGTCAGCAGAGCCCACCAGTGCATATCAGCGAACGCACCGTGACAGAGGGTATCAAACGTGTGACGAGCTCCCTGTTCCTCGTACATAGACTCCAGTGTCGAGTATGCAAGGCCAAAGAGACGGGGATAGGCCTGATACTCCACCCCGAGATGACAGAGCGACTTGCATGCAAGCTCTGCCAGCCGGTCCGTTATCCTATCTCCAATGAAGAAGTGATAAAACACGACCTCTACGTCGCTCTTCCACGCATCCGTGCCCTTGTCGGACCTTGCTAGCATGTAGCGCAGGCCGTACGACACGCATAACGGGATGGTGACGGGATCCGCGTGTGCTTCTGGAAAATTCGTATATCCCAACTCGGCCTGCATGAAGTCGAAAAGATCTGCGAAGCATCTCCCGACTTGATCCAAGGGAAGGTCAGAGAAGATGGTGGGCATGGAGGCCAGAAATTTGCTGTCGGCCGTAGTGATGTATGCCGTCGTTACTATGGCTCGATCAAGAGTACCAAGCTGGTCGTAGATTGCATTCTTGTCCCGACCACGCCAAGTCGGCATGTCGTCGTAGACAGTATACGCGAAATCACCCAGACGGTCGAGATGGGGCTGGCCGACACATGCCGCCCAATGCGTGGTCCATCCGTAGATCACCTTACACAAGCGACGAATCGCCCGTAAGGCCTCGTTGCGGGTGTACTTCAGCACTGTATAGATGGCGAAGGAAGCAGGAGACCGATACGAGCAGTCGCTCTTGAGCACCGGTAGGATGGTGAAGCCGAGGAAGAAAGTGAAGACGAGAGCGACTAGAAGCGACGTTATAGCCGCTACGGTACTGTGCAATGTCCAAAGGAGAACCAGTAGTCCCGTGAGGAAGAGCACGGAAGCGAGCTGCAACAGTATGGGGAGAGTGACGACTATCGTCCCGACGCGCCACTTCCGCAGTCCGTTCAGACGGTACTGCCGCAGCCGCGCGCTCTCACGGGAGGTTCCTGGGACCACGGCTTCGTAGATCCACTGCTTGACGAAGAGAGCGAGTAACGCTGAGGCGAAGCTGAAGACCAGACTGGAGAACCACAGCGAGTTCAGCCAGACGGCAGACGCGGGGGCCTGGAACGGTGATTGAATCAAGTCGCCAGGCCTCGCGGTATGGGTCGCGTTCATAAACGGAGAAGTGAAGGTGTACCCGTTGAGTTGCGCAGAGATCTGCTTCAGTACCGCGAGCGTGGGGTCCGTAGGGTCTGGCTGGAGGAGATGGTATGACTCCACGTTAAAAGCGGTCAGCACCGCTGAAGAAACACCAGCCTGAGGAGTTATCAGAGTATTGTTCGATGTTCGTATGTACGATTTCACTCACATAGACGAGCAAAGTATCCATTTCCTCCTTCCACCGGCCCAGGAGCTGGTCATAAGACGTCTTCACGGCTTCTGCGCATTCGGTCCAGACCTTCTCCTTCTGTTCGTCGGTGAACTCCTTTGATAGTTCCTCTCGGATGGCCTGGACATAGCAATCAGTTTGAGTTGGGTCTAGCAGCGAGATGACAGAATGTCACTCCGACGAGTCGCGTTGCGACGGTCATATCGAGGCTGCTACTAGTGCGACCGCCCGATGATGTAGGAGAGGCGTTCAAGGACCGCGCATGCATTGGTGTTGTTGACGTCTCCCAAGGGAACGAAGCCGATGCGATTAATATTCATACTCACCTCGGGAGTGGGAAAGCTCCACGTCGCAATGTCAGAATCGGTCTCCTTATCGTTCATCTCATCCTGATAGCGACCATACGTCGTCAGACAAGTGCAGCTCACTTGCGGAAGCATGCGGAGACACTCACAACTTGGGCAATGGTAGCCTTTTCGTTGCCATCTTGGGCAGCCGCCGCTTGGCTGACGCTTTTGGGGCTCGTGTGGGTACCAGAGAAACTCATGTTGCCGTCTCTCAGAGAGAGGTTTGGGTCAATCGACTGTGCGTGAGGTAATATAAGTAGTAGGCTCCTTCGCGATCGATACACGTCGAAAATGGACTTACGCAAGTGCACGTCGCAAGGCAGTACTTATTCCTGTGCAGCTGCAGTGTGGCTTTGCCTCCAGCGCGTCGCGCGTGAGAGATGCTTGAAGGGCTCGGATTTCGTAGATCCCACGGCTGGACTGCAGCCAGAGAGCTCGGCGGTGCTACGGGAGTTACAAACTGCGTGTACAAACCTCGCGCATTCTGAGGCTCAATCCTTCGAAAACATAGCCCTCAGCTCCGCCAATCGAGCATCGATACGATCCAGCGCTGTGCACCACACAATACGCGCGTCCGCATCCGCTGAGCGTGGATATGCCAATTGCGCGGACGCCCACGTGTGCTCAATGGCAGAGACGAGCGCTTCTGACACCAGCGCACGACCACCGGGCATCGTGCACAAAACGATGAGCGGGTCTATGAGGTTGCGGACCAGGTACCGAGATATTATGTGGGGGAACGCCAGAACGGCAGCAGGGTCTCCTTGAACCGCAAGGCACCCTTTGTGCAGCCCATTCCACTCCAAATCCTGCAACCACTGATGCAGGCGGGACAGTTGCTGCTGACCCCACGCGAGCATCGCGCTGGTCTGAGAGGGGGAGAGTTCAGACTGGCCGGAGATCGTGTGGCGCACGACGTGCAAGAGGATGAAGATTGTCTGCGTGGTGTTCCTGAATGAGATGAAGCCTCGGGACGGATCCCACGCGGCCATTTCCACCTCGTAGACCGCCTTAGCTGGCCATCGAACGTAAACTTTTGTTCAGCTTACGCACGCCAGTGCACCTCGAAATCACGCACCATGACACAGGGTATCATATGTGTGGCGAGCTCCGTGCTCGTCATGCATGCACTCCAGCGTCCTATAGGCCTTGCCATATAGGTTGGGGTTTTCCCGGTCCTCCACCACGAGCTGGCAGAGCGACTTGCAGGCGAGTTCGGCCAATCTCTCGGTATGCTCCTTGCCGATGAAGTAGTAGTGACGGAAGACTATCTCAACATCATCGGTCCAGCCGGCGGCCTTCTCCGACCTTGCAAGTATATGTCGGAGGCCGTAAGCTGAGCACAAGGGCAGCGCGATTGCATCCCGGTAGTGCAGTCGCTCCGGCATGTGCCATTGACCCCATTCGGCCTCCATGAATTCATGTATGTCGGAGAAGCACAGAGAGACTTGGTCGATAGGCAAGTCAGAGAAGATCACAGGCATAGAGGACAGGAATTTCTTGTCGGCCGTGGTAGAGTACGCAGTGGTGATAATACGACGATTGAGATCGTCGTGCTGCCGATAGATTACGTTTTGGTCCCTACCACGCCAAGTGGGCATGTTGTCATACTCATTGTATCCAAATTGGCCCAGCCGTTCGAACTGAGCTCGGGCGACGTCGAGCCACATCGCTCCCTGGGTGCACCGCCTGTAGATCACCTTGCACAAGCGACGAATAGCCCGAAAAACAGTGTTGCGCGTGTATCTGAGCAACCTGTAGATGACGAAGGATGCAGGCGACCGGTAAGAGCAGTCGCTCTTGAAAACCGGTAGGAGGGTGAAGCCGATGACGAAGGTGAAGACGAGAGCGACCAAAAGCGACATGATGGCAGCCACAGTGGTGTGCAGCGTCCAAAGGAGAACGAGTAACCCCGCGAGGAAGAGGACGGAAGCGAGCTGTAGCAGGATAGGAAGCACGACGATCACCGTCCCGACGCGCCACTTCAGTAGCCCATCGAAGCGGTACTGCCGCAGTCGCGCGCTCTCACGGGACGTTCCTGGGACCATCCCTTCGTATATCCACTGCTTGACGAAGAGAGCCAGCATCGCTGCGGCGAAGCTGAACACCAAGCTTGAGAACCACAACGAGTTCAGCCAGACGGCGGATGCCGGGGCCTGGAACGGCTCTTGAGTGAGATATCCAGGTCCAGTGGTATTGGTGGCGTTCAAGAAGGGAGGGGTGAACGTGTAGCCATTCAGTTGCGCGGAGATCTGTTCCAGCACCGCGATCATGGGGTCCGTAGGGTCCGGTTGAAGTAGATGGTACGACTCCACGTTGAAAGCAGTCAGCACAGCTGAAGAGACACCGGCCTGAGGAGTGACTCTTAATGGGGTCGCTCGATGCCTGGGTGCGATTTTACTTACGTAGACAAGCAATGTGTCCATCTCCTCCTTCCACCGGCCCAGGAGCTGGTCGTAAGACGTCTTCACTGCTTCTGCGCATTCAGCCCACACTTTCTCTTTCTGTTCGTCGGTGAACTCCTTCGATAGTTCCTCTTGGATGGCCTGGATATGGAAGTCAGTGCGAGTTGCTTCTAGCAGCGAGATGATAGAAGTCACTCCGACGAGTCGCGTTACGACTGTCAGATCGAGACTGCTGATAGTGCGACGGCCGGATGATGTACAAGAGGCGGTCGGGGACTCGGGAAATCGGAGACCGTGCAAGCATGGTCGACCGTTCCGCAGGGCATGAAGACGATACATAGCAACACGCGACTAGGATCCTACTCACCTCTGGAGTGGGAAAGCTCCAAGACGTGATGTCAGGCTTGGTCTCCGTGTCTTTCCGATCCTCATCCTAATAGCGGTCATACATCATTAGAGAACTAGTACAGGCGAAAGGATGCGGAGACACTCACTACTTGGGTAACGTCGGCTTTCTCGTTGTTATCTTGGACGAGCTCCGCTTGGCTGACAGTCTTGGAACTCGTGTGAGTACCGGAGCTCATGGTTGTGGTCTCTCAGAAGTGAGTACCGAGTCTTGGTCGATCGACCGTGCGTGAGGTTGCAGTCGGCCTACTGGAGGCTGTCCATCTTCGGCCCCACGCCTCTAGTAGGCTCCTTCCCAGCGTGTTGGCAATCAGTCGCGACAGTGATATTCTGGACACAACACGAGGTCAATACATCTTAGAACTCAGACATACCCGAGTGCACGTTCCGAGGCAGTACTAATCCTGTGCCATTCAGTGGCCTCAGCGCATCGCGCGTGAGAGACGCTGTCAGGAGTCCGCAGACCCCGCGGACAGCTACCCCAGCCAGCAAGACGGTGCTAACGACTTCGTCATTCCACCCTCCCGGTACCGGGCCCGTCATCGATCATCGATCATCCTCCAGCCTCAAACGCATGCCCGAGGCCCCGAGCGAAGAAAGCCTTCCGTCCGAGGCACAGAATCGGGAGCGGGAAACGAACGCGCCGGCCTCGAGTTTGCGTCCGACCTTCCTCCACTTGAGCAAAGCTGCAAGTCGATAGGACAGCGGCCACCCGGGCGACAGCGACTGGCGCCTCGCAGAGGGTGGAACGCGTCTCGAGGTGGTCTCAAAGCACAGGCTTCCTCCCGGGCCATTGTGTTGGCATGATGCAGAGAGGCCGGCTCTGCGCCGGAGGGGATGTATGCGGTCTTCTGGAAGGTACTGAACGGAGTCTTAACCAGAGGGAAGGTGGGGAGATGATATGGATAGTGCGCGGGAAGTTTCTCCGGGAACGAAGGGAACGGGACGCACGCCATAGATGATTCTTCGCGTTCAGGAGGCCAAGCGATCGTGCGAGACGCTGAGCTCTGCCCCGCGCTCTGCCCTGTGAGGCACGGTACATGATCGAGCGCACCGGCGGATCCTTCTTGTGCCGAAGTGAGGACTCGTATCCTCGTAGATCTTGACGGGCAGCATCTCAGCGGACATGGATGTGGTCGGAGCTGTGATTCGGGCGAGGGGACAGAAGCTGGGAGACCACCCTGCAGAGGCTCGAGCGCACAATGCATGGCGTGGCCAAGAGAAGTTCGGAGGGTCGAAGTGTTGCGAGAGTTCTATGGAGGCGACACAATATTTAGTTGACTATATCAGCGACAGCGTCGAGAGGACACGGCGCACATACCTTCCGATCTTCAGCCAGTCCGCGTACAAGAAGTAGCCTCTACGTCGCACGACCGACGTCGTGCGCCTTCGCTTTGCTCGTCCGGTGAAACGACCTTCGACGCATGGTTGAATTGTCTGGGTAGATAGGACCGAGGATTGCAAGAGGGACGAGTAAGAGCCGTCCGTAAAGCTTCATGGAGTATTCCAATCATATGATCATCGTCAGCATAGGAGCCTCTCGCAGAGGGCAGGAGCCGTACTCACGAGAAGAAGCAAGGGCGGGGAGCCTGTGTGAGACAGGAAGCGAGCCGCCAAGTAGTGACCTGTCTCTGAATCCACCTGGCCTTTGGATCGCGCTCCCTTTGCTTCGCCAAATTCACAGATCTCTATGAAGATGAGGGGTCACTGAGAACGTACCGCTTGAATCGTGAAGAGACTGTACGGCTCACGCTAAACCGTCTGCAGTCGAGTTGAGTGCGAGAGGATCGCAAGCGGAGCGCGAAGGCTCGGAGCGCTCCTCCATCTGAACGGTGGCGAAAGCGTCGAAAGCGAGGCAGCTAGGTCAAGCAGTCAAGTCGGTCGTGGAAGCGGAGGAGGTGCCTCAGCAAAGTGCAGCTGCAGTCATTGTCGACCGTCGCCACAGCGAGGCGCTTGCAGTTCTCTACCACCACCAACACCAACTGCGAATACCACCATCGTGGTCGGCGAGCTCAGCACACATTCCTAATACACGTCCTCAGCTTCCCGCTCTCTATCTGCATAATCGGTATGGCTGCCGAATTCGACCTCAAACGGCATCGTCTCCCAGTGGAAGAGGCGTCCTCAACATCAGCGACCTCCCGACGGAGCTCCTCATCATGATACTCTCGCGAGTATTCTCGGAGGCTCCTTGGCGGATGGTGGACTTGTTTTTTGCGCCTGGTACGCCGTCACGAAACGCTTGTCAGCCTTCTGGGCGAACGTCGTCTCCCACAAATGGCGTTTCCCCCAAGTTTCCCCTCCCTGTCCGTCATCTCCTCCGATGCTCTCCGCACACGCTTCCTCGAATTGTACGCAAGTGCTCTGAAGGGATCTCTGCCCTACTACCTCGCCGTCTCACTCGACATCTCGCAGTTCATGGAGTTCAACATGTTGGGCGCTTCGAAGAGCACCTTGCTGTGGAATGCTCGCCTCACCCTCGCAACGCCTGGTCTCTCTCTCTCTCGTCATTGCCTTCGCAGGCGACCTGCAACAATCCTACGAGTTCCTGAGCCTCGATCTTTGTGCTCTATCTGGCGACTGATTCTTTCGAACTTCGCGGACGCTGTCCTGGCTATGGTATCACCGCTTCCCATCCCGGAGGAGCTCGAGTATACGCAGCTCCCGTCGTCTGCTCACCGCACCTCAAGCTCCGGACTTCGTGCGTCATTGGCTCGCCCGCCCAAGTCTCAACTATGTACCCATCGTCAGGTCGACGCCGCAGCAGGTATCATCGCCCGGGTTCGCACATCATGCGGCACATGGCTCTCGAGACTTTCGAGATATAAACAACCCGCTCCCCTGTGTACGATGACATGCTCTGGCATTGCATGTAACATGATATACCTTTAGCTTCAAGTAGAGAAATATATTCAAGTTGTCTACATACACGCACTAAGACGTAAGACGACCGTTGCAGCAGACCCAACCTGAAGCTGCAGCCCAACATGTGAGTGATGCCCGTCAATCCTGCCTCCGACGCCGCACCAATGTTTTACGACTCTGCAGCGTCACGCGTCGGTGCGTTCCGACGGCACCGAGCGGCCACCGTCGCCTCCGAAAGCATGGAAGCGGTTCTCGTAAGTATGACGCAGCATGCGCACGACGAGGGAGTATGGGGACTCGGTGGCGGCATGGCTTCCACCTGCGCGGGGCCGGTGACCCGACTCCTCAAGTGCTCCAGCACGATCAGGAGACGTACTTCGCGTATCTCAGAAACCCGCGACCAGCGGCAGCCTTCTCGGTGTCGTACCGACGTGCCAAGGTCGGGCAGGGCCGCGAGCGCGCCACGACTCCATAACGAGCAGACAGAGAGTCTTCGTCATCCTGAAGGCCACGCACGTCGTGGTTGTGCTGGGCTCCCGCGGGCCGCGCGAAATCCTTATGGACGATCTTCGTGACGTCTATGATACGAGACGGCTCCGGCGGGCATCCTTCGATGGAGGATGGCGCCCAAAGCTCGCATACCAAGGGAGAGGGCGGCGGGTGCCATCGACGGAAGATCGCCGGATCCTAAGCGTACGGGCGGGCCAAGACGTCGTGGGCTCGAATGAGCGAGACGTGTCCCCGCACTCGTGTAACGTCCGCGGTACCACCCGATACAACGTATTGACCTCCCGAGCATTTCAGGGGATATGCCCAACGCCGACGAGATATGCCAACGCCGACGAGACATGCCCAGCGCCTTGGGGTAGGTTGCAGGACGGGCAGACCGTCGGCGGGAAGGGGAAGAGCAGAATCATTCGAGTTGCGCAGACTTCGAGTGCCGGGGAGGTGAGCAAATGCTGGAGGATCTGCGTGGAGCGAGCCGCGCAGTCCGCTTGCAACTAGCGGACGCCGGGCACCAGTGGTGGTCGCACCTCGAGATTTAGGGAAGTAAGGGCGAAGAGGTCGGCGTGGAACCGTCGTGCGCCGGTGTCGAGCAATGAAGAGATTGTCATGAATCCTAGCAGGAGTCGAGCGTCCTGGACGACGGCGGCGCTGGTCGGATGGGCACAGAGCGGAGCCAAAGAGACGGGAGCCTGGACATGGGGCGTTTCCAGTGAGGGCGAGTGCACGGTACACTTCCGATCTTGGACGTCCTGCGTGGTATGCGGCAACATCTCCATTGCGAAGTTTCAAGGAGCTGCGATGTCCCCTACCGAGCGGCTTCTTCGTCCTGCACAGACGCAGCAATCGGAGGGCGTGTGATGCTGAGCGTCGGGAGAGCTAGGCAATGATAGCATGCCAAGTCATATCGCTGATTGGGGTCATCATTGCGTGATATCGAGAGATGGAATGGCATCCGATAAATGGGGCAGAGGTGACTGTACATGTGCTGTGTGGGACCCTGCGGAGAAATTCAGAGCTGTGGGAGTCATTATGCTCCTCGTCCTAGTTTGGCGCCCTCTCTGATGGACGTTCTCTCGGTGTACCTGCCCTACGTTCCGAATGTCGATATCAGTACAGAACTCAAAAGAGCGAAAGCACCATGCTTACATGCAGAGCCGAGATTGTGAGATGCTGCAGCAATCTCAGTCCCTACTGCCGCGCGAGCTTTCAACCTCCTTCCTCCTCCGCAATCGGAAATAGGCCCTGTTCATTGCCAAGCTGTCTGGCGGCGGTCGGGCGGTCCCGTGTGTGCTGCCTCCGGGAGTGCTTCGGCCGCCGGAGATGCCTCCGCTGGAGCCCAGACATGGCGAGAGTCAGAAACATGCTCTCGCGGTCGCTCCCCTCTCGCATTCCACCTGTACCACGCTCCGGCTGCGCGGTAGCCTCGTAACTCCTGCTCTAGAATAGGTGCTTGCGCGCTACTCCGCTGCCTGAAACGACTATGTCTTCTGTTGTGCTCGCACGGGTGTGCGGGGAAGATGTTCGCAGTCTCCGCGATGCTTGGACGCGCCTTCGCTTTGCAGGTATTGCGAATTGAACAGAAAGCGCCTGGACGGCGTGCCGGCATGCTGCTCGGTCGTCTTGACACTCGGACCGCGGGAGGGGATGGGATGGACGGCTCAGGACGATGAAAATCGTGTGGCGTGACTGGCGAGGGGATAGAAGCGAGCTGGAGATGGACATGAGCCCGTGAAGAGCTAGAATTCCGAGAATGTGCTCACCAAGCGTTGACGTCAGACCGCGGCGAACTACACATGCCACCCGCGCTTCGCCTGCTCGTCGGCGGCTGGCGCTGCGATCGAAGACCGACGCGATCCGTTGGAAAGTGATTGGTTCTTGCGACGATGGTGGATTTCTTGCAGCTTCACAACTGTCTGGCAGCCCTCCGCTTCGTCGGCCTCAGGTAGCACAAACTTTTGCCGGGAGACATCTGGGAAGGCATGGGTCCAGTAGATGCGGCTGATCAGGTACTTTGCTCCGAGGACGTCCTGTCTGATGCGCTTTCAGCCATGACCGTGTATATGCTGGTCGAGGGTACTCACTACGGTCCCGAGAAACTCGACCATATCTCGCCAGCGCGATGAAGACTCGCACGATGACGAATATCAGCGAGAAGTCAGAAGTCAGCAAGAGCTTCATGCGCTCTCTCTTCAACCATACACAGCGCGAGACCGGACGGATCTGTGAGATCATGTCAAGAGATTCCCTCGTCACTAGTGATGGCAGATTACGCACGATGACGCTTCAAGATGCACCAGAATGGGCAACTATCTCTCGGCCACTCTCACGCTCGAGTACTTCGTTCAGGTGCGGTGCTTCAGGGAGATCTGGCCCGGGGCCGACGCTGTGAATGTATCAGCCGCTGTAGCGACAGTTTGGAACCGTGGTACGCGATACTCGAATTGCCGAGTGAGAGTGTGCGTTCAGCACTAGCCGCCATGGCCAGCGGTCCTCGAGTCTCCTGACAGTCATAGTCAGATGGAGATATCAAGATAGCGTGTTTCAAGAACTGAGCTCACCTCGATTCTTGGCTGTGCTTTGGCGGCTACGCTTCAATCCTGAAAGGACGGGTAGAACGCATCCGAATGGCGCTGTGGCGATCGCGAAAAAGTGCCGATACTAAGCTCGAGGAGCTTCGGACAGACTGCAATCTAAAGTCTATCAGCCTGCAGATGCAGCCACAGCCGGTGCACGGGACGTACGCAGGATGTGAAGGTAAATCCCTTGCGCTCAGACAGGCAGGCCAATTTCGACGCTTGTGACTGAAGCCGACGCATGCTATACGGCGGGCAGAACCAGTAAGTGGAGATAGAAAGAGAGCGTGAATCGGCGGGCGTACTTCAGAGGATCATCTGCTAACTTCCCAGCGTGCTCTCGATGCTGATCCGTATCGACGATGTGAGGACGTTCACACCGACTCCAGGCCGATGTGGCGCAACTGTGGTAGACATGAGCAGCGATAAAAATCACGATCGAGGAGGACTAACCTCCAATGTTGACGTGACTGAGCCTCGGGACTACCAACTCCTTACGATTCCGTACGCCACAGGTGACGGTCGTCCGGATAAGCTGAACAGGGAGAGGCGTGTAAGTGAGTGACATTACAAAGGAATGTCAATCTATACCTGATTCAGAGTGTCAACAGCATGTCACCGTCAAAGGGAGTTCGGAGCCTGTATTTGCATAAACGGTGCCAGGGCCCAACATCGGTCGACGCACTGCGTGTCGATGCTGAACTATGCGGGCAGAGATTCATGCCGATTCTGCCTCTCAACGGACTCTCCAACAAGCGCAGATTGGAACAAGAGCAGGAGACAACGACAGGACGAGGAGGATTAGTGAGATCGTGGCGGGAGGAGGAGTCACGACGTTACCTTGGGCGCTCGCATCCCGGCAAAGTCCGACCGACGCCAACCGATGCCTCTGAACGCTGCACCTCCATGCTGTGTCTTCGCTGGATACGTTTTTCATCTAGCCGCCTCCCGTCCGACCTTGGAGAGCTCTTAACCACCTGGCTTGCGAACCCTGAGACGATCTCACCGCGGCCGCCAAACATCAAAACCATTGGCCGCACAACTCTCGCAACGCGGACATAAAGGGGGCGACATAGTCAACTTGGATCAACGAGTATAGCACTGAAGTCTTACATGTGAGGTGATCTGAATCTTCTCGTGAAAGAATGGCGACCTTTGAGTTGTAGTGCAATGGCCACGGCGGGCGGGCGGATCATGATTGGCACTACCTAGGCACTACCGACGACCGTCGTGCGAGCGTGGACCTCGCACCCGCGTACTGCCCTGTACTACACGGCGGATCCATATTCGATTGAGACGATATGACGTTACATGAATCAAACCCCAGGCCAACGATTCTCGGGCAACCTCGGTCCACGCACGTACGCACTGACGCATGCTTGGGCGACCGTCCTCAGCGACCATGCTTACAAGCTCAGGCGACACGGGACGCTTTGCACCAAAGAAGGCTCTGTTCCAGCTTCTCGGTGCCATGCCACCTTCTGACTGTCTCGCTCGGTTTGCTCGGGACGCGCCTCACATGTCCGAGGCCCATCGTCAAGTCCGTCCTCGCGCACGCGGCTGGCAGCGACAATCATTTTGAAGCTCGTCCGCAGGGAACTCTGATCATATGGGGATGACTGCTGTCTACTGATTCGTCTGTGTGGATATGGCTCTGTGTCAGGCACCACTGGCAGCACCCGCCCCATGGCTCCGACTCGCTCCGGAAATGTTGGAAGAAAGGGCTTTATGCTGTCTAGGTATGTACTCACTTACTGGTGAGGGCGCGCCGCTAAATCATACTGCGCTTCGCGCCCATGTATAGCGCTTACTGGCAGCTCTGAAGCATACGCACATCTCGAGCTATAGTAGTGCATTCCCATCCATCATACTTACAGTGGGCGCTCCTGCTTCCTTTTGGCTTCCCATACGCCCATGCGTGCCGCGCTGGACGCCGACCATCCGCTCACGACTTCTTCCGCCGAATGGGCGCGTTCCTCAGCCGCTACATGCTTCCCGCCCCGAAACACAACAGGCTCGCCGCCTGCTGTAGTCCGAAAGCTCGGAGCCCTCAGCCCGCATGCGTAGTAACCAGGCTAGTCGTCGGGCGCGCATGCGAGTCGACATCAGTGCTTTCAGGCAGGCACCGGTGCAGCATGACGGAGCGCCTTGCTTCGTCCCGTAGGATGTCCTGCAAGCCTGTTCCGTAGTTGCCCGCTTTCTCGGTGTATAGCATGAGCGCATCTCTGATAGGATGTGGCGACGCGGACGGAGGTGAGAAGGCAGAACTCGACTCGAATCAGTGAGTGGGTAATGCGAGGCATGGCGGATGTCGATTCGTAGCGTAGTCCGGGCGTCCACTCTCCATCTCCCATTCCTACCCTCATCCCCTCGCCTTCCGCCTCTTGGGCGCGCTCACTTCGTACTGATTTTTTATGAGGCAGCGGCGTCCGCAATCGATTTGCTGGCCTGCTAGCAAAGTGTACTCCGCGAATACTGGGGCCGTTCGTCCAGTAACTGGACGAACGGCCTCTGCACAGTGCCATCCGTGCCTCCTCCTTGCAGGTCCTGTCCCGTAGGGATATTCACAGACCATCCCTTGCGCATCTGTTCACTGTCACTTCGCCTCCTCTCCTAGGCATCATGAAGGTGAGTATAAAATCTGCCCTCGTTTCTGCAGTCTACTCACTTGAGCATACCTCTTCCTCTCCTCACATACTACAAATCCACCTCTCGTACCATACTCCTCATCCCCGGTCTCTGTCCATATACTGCACTTGCTTCATCATGTCGAGCCAATCCACAAGCCAATCCACAGACACCAAATCCAAAGCACAAACCCACTCAGCTAAACCTGTGACTTCTGATTGGGTCGATAATGGTAGGAAATTACTCTGTCTGCCACCATACCTACTAATGATTGTGAACATAACCTTCAGCACAATCTTGCCCGCACCTTGTGCACAGCACCAAGTCAAAGCCCAAGTCCAAGTCAAAGCCCAAGCCCAAGCCCAAGTCCGAGCCTCACATGAACGTTCTGATGAACTATACATTGGGCCGGTAGTGACAGCATAACACACGCACTTGTTCACTTGTGATGAGACCGTGGTTCGCCTCCCGCGCGTCCAATGAACATCTTCGAATATAAGTCGGCCACTTCCGGATTTCAACAAGCTGCGGCTGAACCGGATTCTGTCAACCATACTAGCACCGTCCCGTGCCCTTGCCACGGAAAAGTGAGAACAGCAACGCACTGGGGCGGGCTGCTGCCTACCCTCGTCCGCCACTGTCCGCGTACTCGTAACTTACCTGAAGGGGCGGAAAGCTGAGAAGACTGACCGTCAGCAGGCGGACACGTCAGTCGCGAACTGCATTGTGTGTTATGCACGCACTCGGAAGGGGGCCCCGTCGGGATCGAGGGACATGAAATTGGACGTGACATCGTTTGCTTTCCATCGCGCACAACACGTCTGTTGCGCGGTGGCGGTTAGTTTCGACCCAGGGAGACGCGTCGGTTGGGTACGATGTTTTACATCACGGTCTCTCTCGGAAATGTGGGGAGAACTGTCCCAAGTCAACGGAGACTCGGATGCGGTCTAATAAGTTGCAACTTGAAATCTTGGCGTGCGTATTTGACTCTGGGACCAATCCGGGACTCTACTGTTACAGTATAAGCGGTGCTACTTCCTGGATCAGAGACTCTGAAGTGACCAAAGCCCCACAGTTGCCCGGCAGACACAGACGCTACCGTTCTTCTCGTTGAATGTCTGCAACAAAGGCTCGCGACGCCTGTTTCAGTACATATGTACTCAACTTGACTGGACAACGATGCAGACCTTGGGAGCCGAGAGTAGGATGTCGTACAATGATCAGGGATGATTGATGTTGCGAACCTGATCGATGATACCTTTAACCCGCGAAGTGCACATGCCTGAGACTTTGGCGGGCGAACCAGTGACGCGCAGGGTCTGGAGCTTGAGGTGCGGCGAGCATACGAGGGGAAGGTCTTCCGGGATGGGAAGCGCAGCCGCGAAGTTCGAAAGTATCAGTCGCCAGAGAGAGCACAAATAACGAGTCTCAGAAAGTCGGAGGACTGTTGGAGGTCGCCTTCGGAGGCAATGGCGAGAGAGAGAGAGACCAGGCGTCCCGAGCGGGTGCTCTTCGAAGCGCCCAACATGTTCAGCTTTATGAACTGCGAGATGTCGAGTGACGGTCGAGGTAGTATGGCAGAGATCGCTTGAGTGCACTGGCGTAGGTTTCGAAGAAGTGTGTGCGGAGAGCATCGGAGGAGATGGCGGGCAGAGGGGGGAAACGCCATATGTTGGAGACGACGTTCGCCTAGAAGGCTGACGAGTGTTTCGTGACGGCGTACCAAGCGCAACAAACAAGTCCAAGATCCGCCGTCCGCCAGGGAGCATCCGATGATACGAGCGAGCGAGAGTACCTTGATGAGGAGCTCCGTCGGGAGGTCACTGGTGTTGAGGACGCCTCTTCCACTGGCAGACGAGGCCGTTTGAGGTTCGGCAGCCATGCCGGAGAGTGCGGGAAGCTGAAGACGTGTATTGGGAATGTGTGCTGAGCTCGCCGACCACGATGGTGGTATTCGCAGTTGGTGGTGGTGGTGGTAGACATGGTGAAGTGCAAGCGCCCCGCTGTGGCGGCGGTCGACTTGACTGCACCTGCACTTTGCTGAGGCTGCTCCTCCGCTTCCACGACCCACTTGACTGGTATACCTAGCTGCCTCGCTCTCGATGTTTTCGCCACCGTTTGATATTCCTCTGCGTCATACTGGAACTTATACGTTAGTTTCGCCACCGTTCAGATGGAGGAGCGCGACCCTCTCGCACTCAACTCGACTGCAGACGGTTTAGCGTGAGCCGGACAGTCTCTTAACGTATCATGCGGTACGTTCTCAGCCACCGCTCATCTTATAGAGTTCTGTGAACGTGGTGAAGCAAAGGGAGCGCGATCCCCTTGGCGGCTCGCTTCCCGTCTCACAATTATATTGATAGGCAGCGTCCTTCTTCTCGTAGGTACATCTCCGGCCCTCTGCGGGAGGCTCTATGCTGACGATGATCATATACTTGTAGGATTCCTTGAAGCTTCACGGACGGCTCTTACTCGTCCCTCTTGTCCTCGGTGCGATCTACCCAGGCACATTCAGTCATGCGTCGAAGGTCACCGGATGAGCAAAGCGAAGGCGGACGACGTCGGTCTTGCGACGTAGAGGCTACTTCCTGTACGCGGACTGGCTTAGGATCGGAAGGTATGTGTCAGTGCGCCGTCTCCTCTAGACGCTGTCCCTAACATCGTCAATTGTATGTTGTGTCACAACACTTCGACCCTCCGGAGTTCTCTTGGCCGCGCCATGCATATGCATTGTGCGCTCGAGCCCTCGCAGGATAATCTATCAGCTTATGTCCGTATGTCCGCTCGCCCAAATCACGGTTCCGACCACACCATGTCCGCTAGGATGCTCTCGGTCAAGATCTACAAGGATACGATCCGCCGGTGTGCTCGATAACGCACCGTGCCTCACAGGGCAGAGCGCAGGGCAGAGCTCAGCGTCTTGCACGATCGCATGGCCTCCACCTCAACGCGAAGGCACATTGTTTTCTTCAATTTGGAGAAACGTTCCGCGAACAATCCATATCATCTCTCCACCTTCCCTCTGGTCAAGTGATTCCCCACCCGTTCACTACCTCTGAAAGACCGCGTATATCATTACCTCCTGCTACCCGGCGTAGTCGGCCTCTCTGCATTACGCCAACACAACGGCTTGGGAGGAAGCCTGTACTTTCAGACCATTCGTGCGCCTCGAGACACGTTCCACCCTCTGCGACGTGCCAGCCGTAGCCTCCATCACATCTAAGAGCAGCTTTGCTCAAGTAAAGGAGGTCGGTTGCGACGTGGATACACGCGAACTCGAGGTCGGCGTGGTAGTTGCCCGCCACCTGGGTACTCATGCGTGACCAGAGAACGCGTCCAGCTGGAAGGTGATGGCACTGCGCTGATGGGTATTTCACCCTCTAACAGAGCAGTTCATTATCATGCTGAAACAACCTTGCGGAGCTATGTAGCTGAGCACACTCGGCATAGTCACTTGAGTGAAGACTCTCGCAGCCCCTGCCGGTTCGGCGGCTCTGTAGCGCATTTGTCCCCGCACCTGGGCCTGCGGTCCCGCGCGCGTCGGCACAACAAAATGGTCGTCCCCCTGCATATAAGAAGCCGCGTACTGAGTACGAGTGATTGGTGAACGATCTTGAGCTCCGTCCTGCGCGTGTTTACCAATTGAGCCTCAACAAATGCATGGCTATATATGTAACGGTACAGTACTACCGGCCGAGGGAACAAGGATCATCTCCATGTAATAGATCATGGCATAAGGCATAGCTGCCGACCAGGCGGCGAGGTGGTGCTCAGTGTCCATTGAGATCTGAAGCTCAACCCTTCGAGAAAATGTCCCTCAGCTCCGCCAACCGAGCATCGATGCGATCCAGCGCTGTACACCACACGATTTGCGTGCCCACATCTGCTGAACGTGGATATGCCAATCGTGCAGAGACCCATGTGCGCTCAATGGCAGAGATGAGCTCTTCTGACACCAGTGCACGACCACCGGCCATCGAGCACAAAGCGATGAGCGGGTCAATCAAGTTCTGAACCAGGTAGTCAGACGCTATATGGGGAAATGCCAAAATGGCAGCAGGATCTCCCGGAACCGCAAGGCACCCTTTGTGCAGTCCATCCCACTCCAAGTCCCGCAACCACTGATGCAGGCGGGCCAGTTGCTGCTGACCCCATGCGAGCATCGCGCTGGTCTCAGAGGGGGAGAGACGAGACTGGCCGGAGATCGTGGCGCGCACGTAGTGCAAGAGGATGAAGATCGCCTGGGTGGTGTCTCTGAATGAAGGGAAGCCCAGTGACGGATCCCAGGCGGCCATTTCCACCTCGTAGACCGCTTTAGCTTGCCATCAAATGTACATCAGTTCGAGAATGCCTCCGTATCCGAACGTCACGCACCATGAGCCAGGGTATCGTATGTATGGCGAGCTCCTTGCTCGTCATACATGCACTCCAGCGTCCTATATGCCTTGCCATACAGGTTGTGATTTTCCCGGTCCTCCAGCGCGATCTGGCATAGCGTCTTCCAGCCAAGTTCGGCCAGTTTCTCGGTGTGCTCCTCGCCAATAAAGTAATGCCGGAAGACGACCCTTACATTCGACGTCCAGCCGGGGACCCTCGGGGACCTTGCGAGGATATGTCGGAGGCCGTACACTGAGCACAAGGGTAGGGTGATTCCATCTTGGTAGTACAATCGCTCCGGCATATGCCAATGTCCCCATTCAGCCTCCATGAAGTCGTGTATGTCTGAGAAGCACAGAGTGATTTGGTCTGGATGCAAGTCAGAGAAGATTACGGGCATAGAAGACAGGAATTTCTTGTCGGTCGTAGTGGAGTACGCCGTCGTAATGATACGACGATTGAGATCGCCGTGCTGCCGGTGAATCTCGTTTTGGTCCCTACCACGCCAGGTCGGCATATTGTCATACTCTTCGTAGCCAAATCGGCCCAATCGGTCAAATTGGGCTGGGGCAAGCTTGAGCCATGCTGCCCCCTGGGTGCACCGCCTGTAGATCACCCTGCTCAGGTGACGGATTGCCCGCACAACCGTGTTGCGCGTGTATCTGAGCAACGTGTAGATGGCGAAGGATGCAGGCGACCGGTAGGAGCAGTCGCTCTTGAAAACTGGTAGGAGGGTGAAGCCGATGACGAAGGTGAAGACGAGACCGACCAAGACCGACGCGATGGCAGCCACGGTATTGTGCAACGTCCAGAGGAGGACCAGTAACCCCGCGAGGAAGAGGATGGAAGCGAGCTGTAGCAGGATAGGAAGCACGACAACCACCGTCCCGACATGCCACTTCAGCAGCCCATTGTAACGATACTGCCGCAGCCGAGCGCTCTCGCGGGAGGTTCCACCAACCAGCGCTTCGTAAATCCACTGCTTGACGAAGAGAGCCAGTAAAGCAGAAGCAAAGCTGAAGATCAGGCTGGCGAACCACAAGGAGTTCAGCCAGACGGCGAATGCAGGGGCCTGGAATGACGCGACAGTAAGGTCGCCGAGTACAGTGGTATTGGTGGCGTTAAAGAAGGGAGGTGTGAAGGTGTAACCGTTGAGTCACATAATTCAGCCCACATTGCCCACTGTACTGGCTGAGTTGGACTCACAAAGTCCCACTACGGTGGGCCAGTTGGACCTGGTCGGATGAAGTGGGTTGACACTCTAGTGGTCCAGTTGGGCAGTAGGGCAAGTATTACAGTAATCTATTCTAGATTGAATACTGGATGTATGGGGTGTATGGCGGGGGTATAGCTGCATATCATGCCCCGGTCAGAACCGCTACATGGCCATGGAGGTGGCCTGGTTGGGCTCTGATGCAGTTGCTACTATTGTGGCCCAGTCAGGCTGTTTTGGATGGACATGACGGTGAGCCAGTTGGGTTGTGCAGTTCGTGGATGGCTTGGGCCGGTTCGGGGCTGGACGGGGTCCGTCTGCGACCCTGGACGAGGGGTCGGGGCACGGGGAGGGGGTCGTCCAGGTCCGCATCCCGTGGATGGCTCGGGCCGGTTCGGGGCTGGACGGGGTCCGTCTGCGACCCTGGACGAGGGGTCGGGGCACGGGGAGGGGGTCGTCCAGGTCCGCATCCCGTGGATGGCTCGGGCCGGTTCGGGGCTGGACGGGGTCCGTCTGCGACCCTGGACGAGGGGTCGGGGCACGGGGAGGGGGTCGTCCAGGTCCGCATCCCGTGGATGGCTCGGGCCGGTTCGGGGCTGGACGGGGTCCGTCTGCGACCCTGGACGAGGGGTCGGGGCACGGGGAGGGGGTCGTCCAGGTCCGCATCCTGTGGATGGCTCGGGCCGGTTCGGGGCTGGACGGGGTCCGTCTGCGACCCTGGACGAGGGGTCGGGGCACGGGGAGGGGGTCGTCCAGGTCCGCATCCCGTGGATGGCTCGGGCCGGTTCGGGGCACGGGGAGGGGGTCGTCCAGGTCCGCATCCCGTGGATGGCTCGGGCCGGTTCGGGGCTGGACGGGGTCCGTCTGCGACCCCGGATCCCATGGATGGCTCTTTCTTACCACTCTTGCCCTCCCTTGCTCTCTCTGCTTGATCACATCCCCTGGCTGTCTTGTGTCCCTCCCTCCTGTTCTACACCTCTGCTGTGGGCTGCGACATTAGCATATCTGGATACAGATACAGGTGAGCTCGTTGTCATTCTATGTAGGGACAGGAGTCGGGGGTAGGGGCAGACAAGCGCAAGAAACAATTGTACAAGCAGCTCAGGCGGGTAGATGTACAAGGGTGGGCGGACACTGAGTTGATGGGCAAATGGGCAGGAGGACAGGCACAGGAGCAGGTCCAAGGACATGCGGACGGCTGGGCAGGTGGACGGGCAGCTGGGCGGGCAGGAATCTATTTGCGTAGCCATGTGAATATGCATGATTTCCTATTTTACTGCCAGTCTGCAGCTGGGTATGGTATCTTACCACTACGCACCGCAGGGAACCAACAGACATTGGTGAGTACCAGTGGATAATGTCTCCAGCATGGTTCAGGGCCTTTGTTACATACATGCTGATATCCACAGTAAATCTCCTGGTTCCAACCGGATGATATGGCATAGATATCGACAAGTATACTGTTGATTCTCACTGGGATTCACTCCTCAGCACAGCTCTGTCGTCAAACTCCCATTATAATGAGAAGCCATCGTCAATTGATGTTTACCCGTCTGATGCCCATTGAATGCCCGAGGTGTGCCCGGTGGGGTGCCCGCATGCCCGCTGCCCATTGAATGCCCGAGGTGTGCCCGGTAAGGTGCCCGTATGTCCGCTGCCCGTTGAATGCCCATGGTGTGCCCGTTGAGGTGCCCGTATGCCTGCCTGCGTTGGGCACCAAATGCCCATTCCCGAGCTCCCTCGCCACTACTCTCCATGTAACTGTAAGTATACATTGTCTGTTCTGCGCTGCATGGAGGGACATTACACACAGCCACAGAACCTGAGTACATGTATAGACATCACACTACGATGTACATTTCTCTACTCAACGTCAGGGAAAAACATGTTTCCAAGTGCAACAAGATCATCGTTGTACGTCTGCCACTCGCCTGCTCGCAACATCATGCCAGACATACCCACTTTCCCTGCGGTTTTTGCAAGCTCCACCATGGCTTGGCGCTCAGCCCTCAGGTATGCCATACGCTCCCCTGAGTACATATTCGTGTCGTATGCCATGCGCACCAGGGATAAGTAGGCCTCTCGGTGCTCCAGGACTGGGGCTTCATTGTGTGGGAGAGATCGAACACCAGGAGCCAATGGATCACCCGGGGAAACATCGCCTGTACCCGGCATGCCAGGCGTAGATGCCATCGCACTCTCGGACGGAACCGGGACTGCTGCAGGCACTGAAGGCTCCGAAAAAGCGACGCGCTTGCGACGCTTTGATGGACGAGATGCTGTTGTAGGCTCTATGAAGGTGTCGGTGGCAGGGTGGCTGCTGGGTACAGGGACAGTCCCCGGCACTGGAGCAGTGGAGCGGAGTGGACTTCCGGGAAGTGGAGTATTGAAGCCAAGCGGGCTTCCAGGCACGGGGGCGGTAAAACCGAGCAGGGTTGCAGGCACTGGGGCGGTAAAGCCGAGCGGGGTTGTGGGCACTGGGGCGGTAAAGCCGAGCGGGGTTGCGGGCACCGGAGCGGCGGAGCCCAGTGGGGTTGCAGGGACTGGAGCCGTGAAGCCTAGAGGTGTTCTAGGGACAGGAGCTTGCACGCTCGATGAACGGTGGGGCACTTGATCCTGAACACCAAGAGGAGCCCCCGGCACTCGGACCTTGACGTCAGACTTGGGGCCGGGCAGGGCGACATTAAAGTCAAACGGATTGCCGGAGACAAGCCCCTCAAAGCCCAAACCAGTGACTCCGGCAAAGCTAGAGGCGCTGCTAGGAGCTCCAATGGGACTACCGGGGATGCGCGAGTGCATGGCGGGCACAGCGGGCACAGTAGACGGGCTGCGGACGGGGGATGCAGTGGGCACGCCGGACGGGATGGGCAACGCGGGCACAGTCGAGGGCACAGGCACCGCGGGCACTGCGGGCACGGCTTGGGGCACAGGCTCGACGGGCGCCGCGGGCACAGTGGATGGCGTGGGCATGCCGAGCGTAACAGGTATGAGCCCATTACTTGGGCCACCAGCTAGATTATATGCATGATCAGCCTTGTAGGGATGGTTGAACTAGACACAGCACGCACGTGGTGACACTAGAGCAAACTTCATGCCCAGTTCTCTTCTCCCGTTGACATACCACCCCACTGTTGGTGGGTCTATGGCCATTTCTGGGGACTGCTGAGAACTCTCTCCTGGGTTTGTCTCATCCTCGCTCTGGTCAGCACTTTGATCGATTGCCCTAAAGCTAGTCTTGTGCTTCGTGTTCTGCTTCTATAACGGTGCATCAGTATGTTGTGCCCGGCCATTGTGCCTGGCAGAACCTTCAAGCCTCACCTGAGACATGGTGGTCTTTGTATCATCTGGGTCAGAAAGACACCATACCAGCAAGCATATATTGACTTACCTCTGACAGGATCCACGGGGGAGGAGTCAAAGGCAGAAAAGGGCAAACGACAATGATTTGGCATGTGCGTCTCCAAGCGCCAGAATCGAGATCTCATCAGATAAGGTTTGATTGCACGAGTCTTGGGCCGATGCCTTGACCATTGTCTGCATTCTCTCCAACTCATCCCCTACGTTGAACACGCTCTGTTACATTCATCCCTCAGACAATATGGAAACAGTCCCTGTCACCCCTGAAGCCCTCCTCCAGCAAGTGCGCAAAGTTGCCCACTTTGCCCACCTTGCCTGGAGTGCTCGGCCTGCCCTCGATCACCCAACCCGAGCGCACTGGGAAGCACAGTTCTACGCTGCAATCCCTCAGCTAGAGCTGTTGCTCAAGCATGCGACGTGGTCCAACATCCCGGTCCCCCCCTTTGTGCTCGCATTTCTTCACGAACACAACCAAGCCTATGAAGCCCGGCGGCCGTACGACATCGAGGCCATGGACCCTGCCACCGCCCCCTTTGCTGTGAAGAACTTCATCCTCGAGGACGCAAATGTTGTGGGCAATTTGGGCAAGGAGCCTGGTGCGTGCCATGAGCCTGGCTATTATTGCTGCTACTGACTGATGCCAACCAGCCGCTGCCGCTGCGACAGCTTCCGCGGGCACTGCCGCAGCCCCCCCCGTCCAGTCTGTCACCACTCCGTCCCCCGCTGCCCAGCCCACGGACACCTCGAGCGGGCATGCGGCAAAGAAGAACATCCCAGCCCCGCCTGCTCAGGTTGAAACCAAGTCCTCCCCATCCCCTGCACCTGGTGCTAGCCGCACAACCCGCATCACCCGTTCTGGCCGGCGTAGTGCTAGCACAACATTTCCCGCTGCCACCCCAGTCTCAACATCGGACATGAAGCCGGGCACGGGCAGTGCGGGCAGGCGGGGCACCTCGAGCAATGCCCCTCGGGCAAGCCGGACAGGCAGGTCGAGCTCAGCGTCGCAGGGCGCCAGGGAGATGTCACTGCACAAGCCCATCAAGATGGACAAGTCTGGCAGGACGGTCAAACGCGGGAAGCCCCTCGTGAATCCTGGACCCTTGCCCGGCAACTACGACTTCCAGAAGCAGAAGCTGGTGGACAACTGGGTTCCTATGGTATGTAACGTTGACTCGTCCACCTACGCTCAATGCTATGTCCCTAACATCCACTTAGAAAATCCCCTGCGAATGTTGCCACCGTGACAACCTGACATGCCGCATGAACTTCCTCACCGGCGCCGCGTGCAACCACTGCAAGAACCATCGCCGTGCCTGCAGCCTTACCCCTCCCGGCAAGTGGACGCTGTTCGAGCGCACCTATATCGTGTTCCACTTCCAGCAAAAGAACAAGCCGAACAACCCGAAGCTCAAGCACCCCCGCACCTCGATCAGCAAAGCTGTGCAGCAGGAGCTGAAGGACTCTGGGGTTCCTGGCTGGTACACAAAGCAGCTGGTGGCGCTGGGACGATCGTACTGGGCCTCGGATGCGGGAAGCGCTATGCGCCCGTCAAGGAAGGCTCGAAGCGTGGCCATGTCCTCGCTCCTGTCTCTGGCAATGAGGACAGTGAGGAGGATGAGTCCACCACCGGTGCACCGCACTCCCGCTCTCACTCTCGGAAGTCGATGGCTGGCAGTGATGAAGAGAGTGAGGACGATGGACCTGAGTACGACGAGGATGCTGAGTATGATGAGGACGAGGAGGACATAGGGAAGGGCGACGATGCTGAGGAGGACGAGGAGAACGAGGAGGACGAGGAGAACGAGGAGGACGAGGAGGACGAGGAGGACGAGGAGGGATGAGGAGGACGACGACGATGACGGGAAGGGGGACAAGAAGCGGCGCGCCGTCCCTCATCCTCATCTCACTCAAGTGCCCCCAAGCCCAAGAAGGCAAGCGGCCAGGGAAAGAAGACCCCCGCCGTCTACCAGGGCACTGAAGACGAGGATGAGGAGGTCAGCATCCTCAGGATCAAGCTCAAGGGCAAGCACAAAGCAGTGGGCACGGGCAAGCCGGGCACGGGCAAGCCGCCGGGCACGGGCAAGCCGCCGGGCACGGGCAAGCCACCGGGCACGGGCAAGCCACCGGGCACGGGCAAGCAGGGCAGCCGACACAAGTCGTCCAATGTTGTCCTTTCTGAGGAGGACAGCAGCATTGACTCGCAGGTGGACGAGCTTGCTGACGATGCTGCGGCACAGGCAGATCAGCAGGAGGACACCCGGTTCCTTCCCGAGCAGGAGGAGACCCGGTTTCTTCCCAAGCAGAACGAGAACCTGTTCGAGGAGGCACCGCATGGTCAGAAGAGGCACCGTGAGACCCCAGCTGAGTCCATGGACGAGGTGAGCTCCATGGATCCTGGATTGTTGCCAGGAGAAGACGTGGCCGCTGAGTCTGCACACTTTCAGCCAGAACGCAAGCGGTTTCGTCGAGGGACATCAGAGGTTCCTGATCATGGTGGTGAGTGCCACCTTCTCTGCATTGTTTGCTTCACTAATTGATTCAGTTTCGTGGCGTGACATGCCCATGATAGAAGACTTCGTCTCTCCTGTCGTTCCAGCCAGATCCAGGGAAGACCATTCCAGATCTGAGTCGCTGTTTGCCCCCGATTTCGACGTCATGCCCCATGATGAGGAGCCCTTCGACGACATCTCCAGTGCGAGCAGCATCAATGGCCTGAAGGCTGCAATTGTGCACCATCTTCGCGTGCTCCAGACCCACGCCAATGAGAGCCAAGGCGCGGAGATCACCTCCCTCAAGTTTTCCCTCATGGAGGCCACGGCGTCGAGGGAGGCGCTCCGCCAGAAGCTCGACCGCGCATTGCTCCAGGTCAGGAACCAATCCGAGCAGATTGCTGGTCTGGAACGCAAGGTTGACGAATTGAGGGGCCGCATGGACATGGGCACCACTTCCCTGCAGCCGCTGTTGGATGAGTCCTCGTATGAGTGTCTGTTCCCGCGCAGTCCATTCTTTGCTGAGTTCTCTATATGCAGATATACAAACCCAGACGAGATGCAGCAAGGTCCCTCTATGCAGAATACGATGGCAGAGGGCCCATCCACTCTGCCACCCATTGCCCGCTCCTCTCCGCCCCAAACTTATGCATTCACCCCACGCCCCTCTTTGGTGCGTGTCGATCTCCTCCGTCAGCTCCCAGATTCTGACTGCAGATGCAGTACAACCGGAAACAGCTGGGCCCAACCAATCTGGTAGTGGCAATGTCAAAGAGATGATAGTCATGCCCGACGTGAAGGGCAGCGAGGTTGAGGCCAAGATAGTCGAGAAAGCGAGCCCCGATGACTCCGGCAGCGGCAGCCTCCAGCAGACAGTAGCCCCGACCAATGTGAAGGCCACCGACGTCGACATGGAGGCAGCCGAGGTCGACATGGAGGCAGCCAAGGCCCACATCGAGGAGGTCCACATCGAGGAGGTCCACGTCGAGAAGGTCCACGTCGAGGCAGGTGAGGTCGGTGTCGAGGAAGGCGAGGTCCATGTCAAGGAAGGCGAGGTTCACATCAAAGAAGGTGAAGTTCACATTGAGGAAGCCGAGGTCGACATCGAGGATGGTGAGTTGCAGGAGTCGTCAATGGGCGAGGTCGACGAAGGCGAGGCGCAAGGATTGTGATTGCGAACGGCAGCTATAGCGGAGGTCACGGACATGGACCCCAAGCATATTGAAAATTTCCTCTCATCCATCTTGCTTGTACCAATGTATATCACAGCCGTATTTGAAGTTCACATGCGTCCATAGCCTTGCCCACTGTGCCCGCTGTGCTGCCCGCCGTGCCCATATGGAACTTTGCGTCTAATGCCCCATCCAGCTGACTGGCTGAAACCATTTGCGATATGGTAAGTTATGATACTATGACACCCTTGAGTGTCGTATCTATCATAGCTGTGGTACTGGCACGTTGAGATTTGGCAAAGCCAGGCATGCAAATAATGCCCGTGCTGCCCGGGGTGCCCGTCTGCGACATTTGTGCCAAAGGTTTGCATACTGTTATTGAACAATACATGACAGAAATAACCGAAAAGAGTACCCGTCCCTCTCCTCACACCTTGCGTTTACCAGCAGTGGTGCGGTTCGTTCGGCGGAGCTTTGCAGGTGGCGGTGACTCGGGGTCCTGGTCGGCGCTATGTTCCCCCTTGCGCTTGCGCAACTCCCGCGGTTCCGGCTGTGTGCCTCGCGAGCGAGTCTGTCGAGCCACAGCGCCAGGTAGATTCTCCGCATTGGCCCACTGTTGCCGGCCTCCGCGTGTGTTCGCCTCCACCACCTGCCCTGCAAGCCCCTCCAAGATTGACTGTGGCTCAGGGTCGATAGAGCTAACAGCCATCTCCCGTTCCACCTGAGCAGCCGAGGATGTGGAGGACGAGGCTGTGGGGATGCTTTGGCTTGGAGTGACGGCTGGGCCGTCGTCCTTGCCCTTGCCCTTGCCCTTGCCCGTGCCCGTGCCCGTGCCCGATGCTATGCCCATGCCCGATGCTGTGCCCATGGCCAATGCGGTCCCTGCGGTCGTGCCCGTGGTGCCCGGGTGAACGGACTTGATGCAGGCAGGCAGAAGTGTCTCCACAATGTGCGAGAACCTTGCCTCACTGTTGGCCAGGTAGTCAGGGCCACCATATGGCACGGACTCACCCTCCTCACATGAGTTAGCAATGTGGGCGTCGCGAAGAGCTAGACCCATGGCTAGTGCCCATTGCTGAACTTCACTCATGGAGGACGACCCGCACAGCGTGTGAGTGCTGAGCCATGTCATGACAGCGTGCCACTTCTCGCTGTCTGAATGTATTGCAGGTGGCATGCCGAAGTCCGACGAGTCCCAGGATGCCCAACTACCTGGCCCAACATCCTTGAACGTTGACCGGTGGCGGAACTGCAGGTGGCATGGTCAGATTTGCATTGAAGGCAGCAGCGGCAAACTCACCATGTGGACCCACGATCTCAGCACAGCCTGATAGTCAGGCTCGGTGCTCAATGCCCATAGGAACGGGAAAAGCCGTTCAGGCTTCTGCCGACCCAGGTGGGGGGCTTGGCCTGCGCCTTTACAACCAAACGGGGATCTGGGAGGGTGGCACCAGCTCCGCGTGTCTTGCCGGCTGACCTGGACCCATGATTGGGCGCCGGAACAGGAGGTGCACCATCCTCCTCACCAGAGACATTGATGTCGATCTCCTCTTCCCCAGGGGAGTCTTCATCCGACCCAAGATCAGGCGACGATTCGCCCGGAGACTCATCGCTAGAGGTCGCATCCGGCTCCTTCTCCAACTCCGAGCGGGATGCCCGCCGTGCCCGCTCTGCCCGCTTGCGCTGCCCGGTGCCCTTGCCCTTGCCCTTGCCCGTGCCCTTGCCCTTGCCCTCCTCGCTCTTCTTGGCATTCGCAGCCATATTCTTCTGAGGACGAGGAGCAGGCTGACCGGACTTCTTCTGAGGTCGAGGAGCGGGCCGACCAGACTTCTTCTTCGGGGCAGGACGGGCAGCAGGTTCTTCATCAGAGTCAGACGAGGCTGCACTGCCCGCAGAGCCCTTGGGAGCAAGGTCCAGGACGGCCTGAAGGTCCCAAGCACCTTTGGGCGGAGCTACAACACAGCGTACACGTTTCTCATGCTGCTCCTTCTCCGCGTTCTTGGCCACTGTGCCGTTGTACTTCGCCGTATGACGAGAGCTGCCGTCCCACCAGTGAGTGAAGCGGAAACGAAGAGTGGGGTCATCTTCTTCCTGTAGCTCGAGAACCCTCTCCCACCACTGGCACATGGGCACGACATTCATGCGAGTGGGCTCCTTGACCGTGATGCCGCCTGAGAAGAGCCCTTCACGGAAGTAGAGCTCTGGGTGAGCTGCAATCGTCGCCCAAGCAACACTTGCGTTCTTGAAGCCACAGGCAAGAGCTAATAAGTCCGAGTGAGTGACCGGGCAAGTGCGAAGACGAAGAGGCACCTACACCAGTGAAGCGAAACAAATGCACGCATGATGCTCTCCTTCTCAACCTGGCGACGGAACTCATCCATGGACGGCAGGATGGGGGTGCCGTCGGGGAAGAGTTTGAACTCATATTTTGGCTTGAGCTCCGTCAGGTTCAGGCCGGGCTCCTTGCGGAGGTCATGACGTTCCGGGAACAAAGAGAGCTCAGCAAACCGGGCGAAGAGGTTGTAGTAGTCCGTCTTCCAGTTGGGAAATGCTGTTGTGAACTTTGGACACTCCGGCTTCACTGAGTTCCACTGCATGCTGATGTCGTATCTAGTGCCTGCCCGGTCAGTGCCCGTCGTGCCCGTAAGGGTGCCCGTAGCACTCACCGGCCCCAGTTCAGCTTTGATAGCTTGTCACGGTAGTAGAATGTGAGCTCGCTAACTGCACCAGCTTGGGTGTATAGTAGGACAATGAAGGACTCGACCCAATCAGCAAGTCGTCGCTCGGCAATGCTGTATAGGTGCAAGGTGTCAGTGCAGGCAAAATTCTCGCAGGAATAAACACGCACAGCGATTGCAACTCTGGGTCAGCACCATCCTCAGTCCATTCATCTGCCTGCCTCTCAAAACCAGACTTTTCCTCCGGCGCCAGCTCTCCCCACATCTGTGACCGGGCAGTGTTGAGTGCGGCAATGAAGACCTTGCCCTGCTCTTCGATGATATCGGCCACCCGCTCCATGATGTCCTTCTCACGCACAATGTAGAACACTTCACGTGCGGTCCAGACCGTGCGAAGTGAGCGAGGGAGCCGGGAGTCCTTGGTGGGGGCGTTGTTGGAGAACCAGTGTGTAACCTTCTGTGGGCAGATAAGCATGTACACATGGAACAGGTGGTTTCATAAAATGTACCGTGCGAATGAACTCGTATGCATACGGGTTGTTGTCGTCGATGCCACGCCCGCGGACAATAGTAAGCACCAAGGCCGCTTTGGCCTCCTGCTTCTCGAGGCGAGACTTTGTCGCCCAGTCTTCAAGGGCAGCTCGGAGGAGCTCAATTTCATCATGAGTTAGGGAGATGTCGGTGGGCGCGGGCATACTGAGTCGACAGCAGTCAATGGACGATAGCAGGCAGTGGACAATGACAGTCAGTTGGCACCGAGCTGAGGGGTGGGCACAGTCAGACCGGGCCAGCACGGTAGTCCAGGACATCATGTGAGCGCGACTTGGCATGATAAAATCACCTAATCGATCATCATGTTGGGTCTCGGCCTGGGTGATCTTTGTGCAGGACATGATTGCACTAACATCTAAAGAGGAACAAGTCATATCTGTAGGCCCCAAAACGGCTCCCTTTGAATGCGCACAAAGTATGCCACGTACTTAGAGCACTATTCGGTCTTTCTGCGGAGGCAATGCCTATTGTTATAGGCTGAAAGAGTGACAGTGTGCGATATCGAACTACGCTCTTTGTGCGGCGCGGTAAAGCACAGCCACACATGCCGGGGCAACGTTTAAAAAGAGTGGTTGCAATATCTTTCCCCCCAAAAAAACTATGGGCGACGAGGAGTTAGCTGACGTGCTAGCGCAGATCCGGTTCACTGACCGGGTCTCGCATTATCTCGTTGAGCTATTCAAGTCTGTGCTCGCCGGGCAGAAGGTTTGGCGCGCAGCAGAGCGTCTCTCAGCCTTGCACGACCCGACTTGGCCCCATGAGTTCCATGAAGATCTGCAGCGTGCAGCCAAGGTGCTTGCATCGGCGTGGTGTTATCAAGGTCAGTCCTGCTATAGTGGCGTCATGTTCCCGGTAATGACCGCATGTTGTCAGTCCCGGTGCCCTGGAATGCAGAGGACCTCCGGGCATCACTCTCCAAGCAGCCTCGCGGTCTGAACATGGAACACGAGAATGAGCTGTTGCAGCGATTTCCACCAATTTCATCGATTGAGCATGTCAAACGTGGTCATTATGCCCTACTCCAGCGGCCGGGCATATTTGTGGACACGTCCGGGCATGTCCTCGCGTGGATGTTACCCCAGATTCTGACACCAGCACGACAGGTATGCTCCTCTCCCCTGCGCCATATCAAAACACATATTCATCTCCGTCACAAGTCCAAGATCCTGCGTGCTACAAAGCATCTGCAGGAGCAGTTGAAAACCACGGGCAAAACGGGCACGGGCAAGAAGTTGATGATACAATGGCGCACCGCCCCGACATTCTACCAACCCGGGCAGGAATGGCCTGCGGGAAGCTGGCTGGGCACTCCGGGTGGATATGCCGTTGGACACAAGGTGCGCATACATTTCTCCAGGCCGGTGCTATCCTTGAGCTAACCTAACCCGGGCAGACGGCGGCATACACTCCCCGTCCGAGTGTTTCACTGAATGCAGCTGGCAGCCTCGAGTGGTGCAAGGACATGAAGGAATCGGGTGCACTTCTGAGTGCCATACTTCGGGTTTGCCATCCCAAACAGTATGAAGCCGGACGGACGTCCCTGCTGCGCATGGCTACCCTCCCTCGGGTCGCTGAGGTATTGCCCGTATGGCCCAGTATCTTCAACACGGTGCAGATTATATCCAACCGGGCTAGTCCGTTCCATCGCGATACAGCAGGCCAGCCCTCGTGGTATGACTTGCTTGTTGCGTTAGGAACTTACCCGCGGGCGGAGCTTGTGTTGCGGAATCTCGGTGTCCAGCTGGGGTACAAGCCGGGCACAATCGCTTTGTTCTGCGCCATGATCATTCATCACGGCGTCGGAGCCGTTCCGCCGGACCGTCTCTGTTTTTCCTGGTTTATGTCATCAGCTGTGCATACCAATTTGGGGGTCCCGGCAGTGCCCTGGATGTCTTTGCACTCGTACCCTCTGTAGCTTCTCTTTCCCTTGCTCTATTTGCCGTTCCTTGACTTCGCTACCCTCCCTTGCATGTTCCAGTCATGGCTCGTGTACGCATTGAAGAGTATTCGTCAACTACCGAACGTGAGATTGTGCCCAAGAAGAATTCGCGCGGGGTCCGCTATGTTCTGCGGCAAGCGAAGAACCAACCAGGGATGGCAACAGATCAGGGTCCGGTGCCTCCCAGCCCCCCTCCCACATATCTCCGAGTAGCGCCACATCCCGCAGTGTATCCACTGGGCCAGGCGTTCTCGACAATGCCAACGAGGTTCAATTCACAGTCTACAGTGATCCACGCTCGTATACAAACACTCGCATGGTAAGTTTAGACTGCGATGTTTGACCAGAATGCTCAATTTTAGCATCATCAGAAACCACATGACTACCAGCGGATGTGGGCTGAAAGGCTACGTGAGCCGTACCTACAAGCCCTGTACGACTCTGAAGCCGGCGGTGATACAGCCCTGTGTCGCTGCGGATGTCCTGCATTGTGGCGTTGTCTCGACTGCACTGGTGTACCGAAGATGTGCCGCACATGCATGTGCGATGGGCATATGCTGAATGCCTTTCATCGCATCGAGTTCTGGTCCATCGATCACTATACGGCAGCCTCCCTGCGAACTCTTGGCATCCGCATTTGCCTCGGCCATGACGGCGCAATGTGTCCACAGCACCGTGACAGTTCCACACCCCGTACGCCTGCAGCATTTTCCACTGATAGCCGACCACCATCACAACCCAGTTCTTATCCTCCCGAACCACGACAGACGACAGACGACAGTGCACCATCTTCGGGTTGGGAACCATCGGATACTCCGGACTCCGTTCGCAACACGCAACCATTGTCCTCTACGTGTGATCAGGAAAGCCAGAGTGGAGATTTGCCACGGGTTGTGCTTCCAAATCCTCGGACCCCCCCAGTGCGCGAGCTCGTGCCGCTGCAAAGAAGGTCACGAGCAATGCAGACAGGTGAGTACCATCATGCTGCAAGGCAAGAGGCCTTATGAGGTGCTGACAATGAACAAAAGCTCAACTGTGCGCAGCTCACTCCCTCCTCCTGCTCCATGGAGCGTCGCTCGCCATCACAAATCTGGTAGCAGCTCAGCGGTGAGCCCCGAATCACTTGCGGTAGTCACTGCGGGCACCGCGGGCACGCCGGGCACTCGCGCGGGCAGTCCTAATCCCCACACAATGCGCGTTGACGACCCAGCCATGTCCCCACGTACCGTCCTGTCAGCCTCCCACATGTCTTCAGATGCACTTCGGTTACACGAAACACCCAGCCCAGGCCCCCCTCACCGTAGCAAGCGCACTGTCAACGACGCCGAGCTTGCGGAGCTCAGTCCAGAGGATGATGACCTCGACCTGTCGTATCCCGAGGAAGAGAACGAGGTACTCCCTGAAGAGCTCGCAGATGAGGATGAGTTTGACAATGATGATCCGTCATCGGATCCAATCGTGCGCGATGAGCTGCTCGAGGACATGCCTCGTGTAGGCGAGCCAGTTCTTCGGCCATTTGGGACCCACCACAGACGACGGCGGCCACGCTTTGGTACAGCGCGGACCATGGTCATTGTTGATATTACGGGTGTACATGAGGTCCCTGTGCTGTTCTGCTCATGCCAAGGGTCCGAGGCACCCGACATGCAACTCCTCCGCATGGGGCTCTATCCAGCTACATCGACCCGGCCCTCGACGGCATTTACATTCCGGGTTCTGGACGACTTCCTCCTAACCAACAAAACATGCAAAACACCGGCGCTGTCATACTACACCCGCCTGCGGCGTCTCACAAATGACGCATTTCCACACATGGTCCCGGTGAGCCTCCCAAGTCCCCAATATGTGTTCTTCATACCTCAGCACATTGACATCACGACCATCTGCAGGATCGATATCGAGACCTCCTCCGCGTATCTAGACAGTGGAGAAACCTCAAAGCGCGGAAGGCTACTGGTGTAGGCTACGAGGATTTGCCTGAGCCCGGGCGCGGAACCTTTGCGATCCGCTGCCCGGCATGCCCGCGGCCAGGTGTCAACATGCCCCATGATTGGCAAAACGATGCCAAAGCGTGAGTGATGCAGTTCATTCTGGACAGGGTCAGGCTAACAAAGCGTGCAGATTCATTCACGCAGCATCTGCCATTATGGATGGTAACTTCGGGGCACAACATCAAGCAATGAAACACCCCGAGAACGATGTCCGCTTTGCAGATGGACACTGCTTCATGGTGACGAGTGGCCCATACAAGGAGCATTTAAAAACTGCTGTGACCTTCCGACAGGTTCGTTCACTATTATCTGCCTACATGCTCTTCCTGACCACTACTTTGTAGACGCTAGATTGTAACGAGCACCGGGCAGTCCTTGCGGCATCGGCAGAGCGTGCAGCAATGGAGTCTACTGGTATTGGTGCAGCTGCGTGCAGCAGGCATGGGTTCTTCTTCCCGCATTGTGTTGTTGACTTTCAGAGAGGGGAAGGGTACGCATCTATATTGCATGCTCAAGCACTCCTTGATGTGCTCATGGTGCTTGTTCTAGCCAGCGGAACATGGACTACTGCTTCTTCTGGGTGATGCAGTACCTCACCGGTATCCAACTTCTCATCATGCTCTACGACATCTGGTGTCACTACTGGATCCATATGGTGCATCGCTTCACTGAGAGCCCAGCCCTCTCTCTGCCAGATGGCATGAAGATCACTGGAGGCATCGGGCAGTTCCACGTACATGCCCACCGCCGCGAGTGCTATGCTCGCTTCTCTCCCAACTTCATCCCTGCTGCCGGCGTGACCCTCAACGAAATCATCGAGTCACTCTGGCCAGAGACCAATGACATTGCAGGCAGCACACGGGGCATGGCTACAGGGCACCGCCAGGAGAGTATTGACGACCACATGAACGACTCCAACCACATGAAGCTCATCCGCTTACGTGCGTGCTAGATCTACAGCATATGTTGCTGGTTATACTAACCCCCACACACACAGCCGCAGCGCTGGCGCGGAAGTGGCGCACTGCATGCACTGAGCTAGGGCCTGCCCGGGAGGCGCTGGAGTCCCTTGCTGCCCAGTTCCCACCATCCAAGGTAAAGGAATGGGAGAAGGATGCCAAAAGGGCAGCTAAAAAACGACACCGAAAGCCAGAGGTGATGGACATCTACGAGGTGCAGGATGCCAAGCGTGAGTGATACGAAGTGCTCTTGCCCATTAGATCTGACACAAATGTGCCCGTATTGCCCGCAGTGCCCACTCGTGCCCAGATTCAGCTTGAGTTGGCCAAGAAGGAGAATGCTCGTACAGGTGGATCAAAGGGTGCTGCCGCATGGATTGTGGTGGGTCTGAAAATTGAGGAGGATCGGTGGGTGTCCTGGGTATTTACTTCTAAGTATTCCTGCTAACCTCATTATTCAGCCTTGCAATCGCCAATAAGGCGCGCCAGATCCGCCCTACAAGCTCTACCGAGGAGAAGATCGCACTTGAACGTTCACGTGCTGCCCTCCTGAAGAGCATTGAAAAGTTCCACAAAGATGCCAAGAACTTCCTGCCTGTCCGCGCACTCGTGGATTTTCTGGCAATGCCTACAGTGTCGTCCTCTCTTGGAGCAGAATGGGATAGCATTGAAGAAGCCGCAGGCATCGCACAGGCCCCTACCAGTGATGACGAACCAGCCTCTACAATCACCCCTGAACGGATTGCCATCGCCTTGCCATCAACCCTCGGTGCTTCATTGTGTCGCTCTCACGGACTGACAAACCTCCTCACCAGTGAACGCGAGCTGCGCATTGGTCAGATGAACGACTGCCTCCACAGTGTTCGCGTAGGAATTGGGTACAAGTCCTTCCTTTACCGCACAGAGGTCCGCACAGCCACCTCTACACGGCAGAAGCTGCGAAGCTTCGACGACGTCCATCTGGCTGACGCTGGCATCCTCTCAAATGCTCGGCTATACCAAGCCTCACGGTCTGCAATAGGGAACCTGTACGATGCACAAGTTCCCTCCGATGCTGAGGAGCTTGCTGCCGTGCATGCACGCTACCGTGTCCTGGAGAAGAAGGATATGAAAGCCAACACAGCACTTGTTGAGCATGCTGTGCGAGGGGTCTCTCTGTTGCATCTTCCCTGGTTCTGGAATATGGCATCTGGAGAAGCGGAGGAAGGATCATGGATGGAGGAGAGTACGTGCACCATGTCCCCTCTCATCGAACCAATTCTGATCTATCATACAGTGTACCGTGTTGTATATCTGCGAGCCCATGCCCGTCTTGCCCGTTGGGATGAGGAGATTGCCATCGTACCGGCAGAGATGGACAGGACACTTCGAAGCTACCAGATCAGTGAGGACGAGTGGCTCCGACGTGGTAGAACCACACAGAAGGGCCTAGGACATCAGGCATGGGCTGCCCGGCAGGCTGCAGTCTGGCATGCCCTGCACGCACATTCAGATACACTGTTCACTGTTGCCCGTGCAAACTTCCAACCTACTTAGACCATGTAACTGCACAGATTCCTATACAAGATTGCAGAATGTTCACCAAAATATCCAGCTCACCACCATGTAGACCTGTAGCATACAGTGCCCACATGGGCAGGCCGGAAATCAGTGCCCAAAGCGGCTGCGGGCACGGGCACGGGCACACAGTAGTGACCGAGGTGGGCACAGGCACGGGCACGGGCACGGCACGGGCACGGAGGGCATAAACATGAACATGGAGGGCACGGACATGGGCACAGGGGGCACAAACACGGGCACGGGGGGCACAGACACGGGCACGGACAGAGACATGCCCACGCACATGGACACGGACACGGGCACGGACACGGGCATGGACACGGGCACGGACACGGACCCGGACGCGGTCACGCACACGGATACAGGGAGGAGGAATATTGAGCGAGCAGCGAGGAGAAGTCCTCAAAGATACAATATATAGAGATATACTACTACTGACCAGGAAGTTCATGTTGGAATATAGGTGTACCCGTCTGTCCCATAGTCTCCTTGTACAAGTAGTACTCCTGGGCTTCCTCAAGCGTATGGAACCGCCTGATCTTCCGCCCAGGATGGTTCCCTGCCATCGTGTAAGCGGTGATTCTGCGTAACAGTCAAAACAAGTTACAAGATAACGGTGTCGATACTCACTTGTCCATAAAGATGCCTGTCGTGTCGCCAAGCACAACAACATATGCAGGGCCCTCCGGGACAATGATGCTGGACGTATTTGTTGTTGCAATTGAGCTCACCGTGGTGGAAGGGGTATTGAGAGCAGAGGTAGATGGGAGAGCAGGATGCAAGCCATGGAAAGACGGCTTGGCTGTAGATGGCATTGCGGGGGTGGGAAGAGATGGGGCAGGATGCAAGCGTTGAAAAAACGGCTGGGTTGTAGATGGAAATAGTGAGCGCGGGAAGAGATGGGGCACGGTGGGTGCTCACCTGCCTGTCGGGTGGCCTCACTTCCGCCTCATGTGCCACGGACTCCATGACGGTCGCCTTGTTGGCCGACTGCGCGTTGGCTGGTTTCTGTTGAGGCTTCCAGTGGCGTGCTCTCCCCGCAGACTCGATGAGGAGCGTCGTGTGGGGATCAGATGCGCGAGCACTGAGATATGTGGCCGATGTAGAACTAGTACCCGTGGGGGCAGCAGCAGAAATTGTGCTCCGAGGGGTGCTCATGGCTGATGCAACGGGGCGGCGATTGGTGTGGATGACGAGGTCAGTAAGGATGGGTGCTCGTGCTCGGGGGGCCATCCAGTGCGGATCTCGTGAAGGGCCATTGACCCAGGCGCGTCTGGCAGCATCGACATTCTTGAACTTCTTGTAGAGCGCACCAGGAAAGCCAATGACCATGGGGCCGGCAAGTCCCCTGCACGGAGTATGTAGGATATTCGAACGGTTGAGAGAAAACACTCACCAGCCCATATAAACCCCAACACAGCGACCTTTCCAAATCGTATAACCCTTTCCATCATCGATATCACCAAATACC